>CAWUFW010000750.1:1278750-2557500 GCA_963921515.1 Calotriton arnoldi | reverse complement strand
AGAAGAACATGGAGAAAGGCTTACAGCACAGACTCTGCAGCATAGGTTAGGATTTATGCTTTTAAATCGATCTTGCTGCAGGAGGCTTCACCGATTAGGGTGAAGCAGAAGTACAGAGAAAGGACAACAAACGTAGGTCTGCACATGTAGATCTTGCAGCAGCTTTCTTGTTGCCACTAAGCAGACAATCTACTAGCATGACATTGTTAGAGTTGTGTGGAGCTAGATTCAGTGAAGGTACCCTATGGCATCTATGCGAGACCCCAGGGTACATTCACACCAGCCTATAATACTCCAAGGCAGGTATGTGAGCAGAATGTCAGCTAGCGAATGGTCAGTGAAGAAGAACCCCTCAGGGTCCTTGAGTCACAGGCTTTATTATGGGGCTCTTTAGTGTGACAAAGGGTTGCAGTGCCTCCCACTTCAATATGCCAACGTAAACTCGTGCATAAAACGAGTAACTATGCCATATTAACTCAAAGCACAGAGCAACAAGATTCATTGCTAAGACCAGTTTTCTTGAACTTGGTACAGCAGAAGTGGGTACTTTGGCAAGCCCGAGTTACAGGTTCTCTCTCGTAATTTTGTGATACAATTGTCCTTACTGTGCTAACTTACAACATAAAAGTGAGTACAATGTCCGTGCTGAGATGAAGGGAAAACTATAGCTGTGACGGTAGCTGATAGGACACAAAGCACCCATATTATGAAAGTAAATTTAAATCTTCTTATAGCAACAAAGTGACCAAACTGCCACCAATACCAAAACCTTGGCAGGCAAAATAGCACAATCCAAAGAATAACGGGGGAGATTGAAGAGCCTGAAAGATCAAGGAAGACTGCACTGGTGATAACAGAGCGGGCTGATACCCATCATAAATAGCAGAAAACAAACACTATGAAATCCAGTTATAGTGGCCTCCCTCCATGGATCTCAGAAGGCTCCGACAGCCACCAGCTGAGAGTACAAAAGTATAATGCATGGGTCAAACAGGAAATGAACCCAATAAAAGTCCTAAGACCAGAAATTATCACAGCGCTGGGAACACAAAACAACCGGAATAACAACTAAAGGTCAGTTCATAAAAAGTTTCATTCACCATTTTCTAATCTACAAGGTCAAAATAGAAAGTATCCTCAGAGGCAGCCTAGGGCTCTCAAGATAGTTTACTAGTAAAAGACTCTACTGAGAAAATAGGTTTCAAAACCTTTGTGAGAAATTGGGTCGTTGGTTGACTGGGATGGGAGCCCTTGTCAAGCAACAACCACAATCCTTGTCAGAGCAAGACAAGTAAACCCCAAATTAACCTGTGCTCAACCCCCTGGTAACATGGCACAGAGCAGTCAGAGCTTAACTTAGAGGCAATGTGTAAAGTATTTGTGCTAATGTTGAAAAATCGGTGCACTCCCTTGTTTAGTTTGTTGCAAACAAGTTTTTTCTTGTTTAGTGTGCTGGTGGGTGTCGCCCACTGATCATAGGTGCCATCAAAAATATACGCAATGCACTATACCAGACTCAGTAAGGTGTGCCCTGCACTCCTTGTCGTCCCTTATGGGTTCCAACCATGTTCGTTTAAAAACTCGTTAAGTGAACCTTGAAGAAAACCAAAAATAAAAATATTTTGAGTTCTCACATCTATTTTATTAATCAGAATTGCATTTCTGAGTATCTTCAATTGTTAAGTCTCCTTGTGCTTGTGTATTATTTTCATTAATATCATAATTTTAATCTAATCCCCAATGCATTTCAGACCCTCCGAGTCCTTAGTCAGGAGGTTATTTTCTCTGCGAAACAAAAGAAAGTGGTGTGATCCATGATTCCCACTCATAAATGTTTACATTATAATATATGCCATGATAAACATATATACGTCTGTTGGTACATAATTATGTACATTGCTCATGTAAAGTCAAGTTTAGTTTAAAAAAAAAAAAAAAAAAACACGATTGCCTAGTACCCAATTCTTATATCCCTTACATGCATTCATGTGCATCAATCACTAATTACATTAGAATAGTTTCCATTAATTTGCCCTACAGAAACATCTACCTCACTCACAACAATGGGCAATGAGATTTAACAAATTTAGCTTTTGGTCACTACCAGGACATCTAAAGATGAAACACACAGGTCCTCCCTTTTACCTACATGGCACCCTGCCCTAGGGTACTCAGGGCCTACCTTATGGGTGACTTGTGTGTGATAAAAGGGGAGTTTTAAATGCCAAGTCGTAGAGGCAGTAAACTGCACACACAGGCACTGTAGTGGCAGGCCTGAGAGAGGTTTGAAAGGCTACTTCTGTGGGTAGCACAATCAGTGCTGCAGCCCACTAGTAGCATTTGACTTACAGGCTCTGGGTATATGTTATACCACTTAACAAGCGACTTACTAGTAAATCAAATATGCCAATCAGGTATTCACCAATGTCGCCATGTTTAGGGAACAGAGCACATGCACATTAGCACTGGTTAGCAGCAGAAAAGTGCTCAGAGTCCTAAGCCAACAAAAAGGTCAGAAAATGAGGAGGAGGAAGGCAAAACGTTTGGGGTGACCCTTCAGAGAAGGTCATTCTCCAACACCTGCAAAATGAGTCTAGGGGTCAGAGCACAGCTCCCAGAAAGTGTGATGTGCCTCCTGCAAACTACACACACCAATCAACAATACAGATTAGCAAAACTGCTGGGGTGGTATATGCCTCAAGTGAAATGCTAAAACAACAAGCATTTGCAATGCAATAGGTCTCGCATTTACGCAAGTTTGAGCTATTGACATTGCAAATAACAATAACTTTTATTTTTGTTTTTAAATCATAAGTAAAAGGCATTGTCATTAACAATGCCAATAGCTTAAACTTGCGTAAATGCGAGACCTATTGCATTGCAAATGCTTGTTTCTTTTCTGCTGGACCAGAGATGCAGGTAAATGCATCCCGGTCTTCAGTCAGCTTCCAGAAAAACCGTGTTCCTCGTCTAAATAAAGACATAATTTTATACCTTATCATTATTATTAATTCACATCCTCATTAAAAATTCGCCAATATGAAACCTGGGTGCTGCTTTTAACTTGGTTTACTATAGCCACGCGTGTCTTGGTTTTAGCTTTTAAAGGACTACAATATTACATAAAAGTATTGTCACCTTCCCACCCCACGCCCCCGGCCCCCACCAGCACCCGCACAAACACAATGACATTGGAGCGCGCACACACGGCACAGACATGAAACAGACACACAGGTACATGCACACACGTATTTTCGTTTGATATCCCAATTAAATCTAGCTGTTAAAAGTGACCATCCAGTCAACGAAATCACACACCTGAGTCCCCCAGCAGACGTCATCAAACGAAGCATTGTTCTACAAGGCTTATTGGTGGTGACCGTTAGAGGCGCGGGATGGTAAAGAGACAATTGTTTTTCTCTACAGAGCAGCGCGTGCCCTTTGAAAAAGATTCTGCACATTAAAAGGATGGGGTGTGTTTGTCAGCCATGGCGGAGTTTTGAATATTCCATTTTCTAAAGTGGTGCCGGTAGATATGCTTCTATTCACACACAACGTAGTTCTGAGAAACGCAAAAACAAAAACGTTTTATTCTGAGACTTTTTGTACTTTAGAACATGCCATCGCCTCAGATTTTAAAGTAACAGAGAATCTGTAAGTACGAAACTAACAACTAGAACTGGCGCAGTAATTCCATAGCAAAGCATTTTTTCTTAAATAAACAGGGACATTTATATACATCCGACCCTGAGGCCTGTGACCGTTGTGTGGACAGTACCAAGGGAAAGGAGTCTGTTTATTACACCCGACCCCGTCGGTGTCTCATTCATCCAATGGGATTGGGGTGGGTGTAATAAAGAGAGCCCACCGGTTAGCGTGTGATAAGTGCGGATGGGGTGGTGCGCACTTCGATTTAAATATTCGATAGTTGTACTTCACAACGTATCGGCCTGACAATGAGGGCGAAGTCGTGTATTTATTGTAGCCACTGGAGCTGACCACTTCCCAGAAGAGGCTGCAGGTAGGTGTAGGGGTGTGCCACCGGAAATCCACGGATAGGTTTGGTTTGTGAGGGCCACTATGATTGTAAAGAGGGCGAGGGTGGACTGAGAGATGCGGATATTAAGCTTCAAGCTAACAGGGATGGACTAAAACAGAAAATATAGAAAACTCATACACCTAAAAAAAGTAGCAGGTATTCGGTACAGTTTTGAAGTTATAAAAACTCTGTAGGTAAGTGTTTAGCAGGTAGGACAGCTGGCATGCATTTGTGCCTTGGAGAGAGAGACCGAAGGACGACGCTCTCCGGTCCGGGAGTCTATACTGTGCGGGATTAGTCCGAGAAGGACAGGTTGGATTATAATCCAGTCCCACCAGGTCTCAGTCATCGGGAGATCCTCCTGCCCCCTCCCCTCCCGGCTTACCGTTTATCTGCGGCTCGCCCCGTGACATGCGCGGCCTCCCTCAGGAGAGCATGGCCGGACGATGAAAAGAAACTCGTTGGGACAGCAGGTTACGCGCCGGAAACTGGGGCCTTGTAAAGATGCCAGCAGCAAACGGAGAACACGAACAACGGGAAAGTGAAAGCGCCATGCGCGTGTTGTGCTCTGTGAGCCGTACACATGCACATCACCTGTCCAGGCGTGGCGTGCCCATTTGCTGTCCGGGACCAAGCTGATAGACACGCCGTGAGCGTGCACATCAGCTGTCTGAGAAGAGTGCACATCTCCTGTCCCCCTTCCAAACTCAAGTCGACGACAATAAGTCTCGCTAGCGACAGCGCTTTGCGCTGCGTCGCTAGGCGAGACCTAAAAAGGACAGGGGGTAGAGTTTGTATTTGGGTGGAAGTAAACTAGATCTATGGCCACCAATAACGAAATAGGTTTCATAATAAAATTGGGATTGGGAACAGTTTGAAGAATTCCCACGGCTCATTATTTAACACTTTTCTATGTGTCTACAAATAGCCTTCCTGCATGCCTCGTTCCAGGGGATTCAACCGTCGAAAGGCCATAGTGAAGAGCAATAAACCTCTCCGAAGCTCAACAAGATGGCCGGGGTCAGGACTGGGGATATAAATATGGAGAAAGATCCCCTTTAAAGGGCCAGGGGAGTCAAACTATTTCAAAATCAGCAAGCAAATGGGTACATTTCCTAACTAATGGAATGCCCTTCATAGACTCCGGCATTTTTATAGCATTTTTATAGCATTTAGAGCAGGCTTGTCTCAGTAGTTCCACTGTAATGGTCTGCCCACATTTTCAAATATTAACGTGTCTTGGGAACAGAGAGGAGCTACGTATTTTTTAAAAATCTTTTACATTTTCCTCTCCACTACTGTTCGGAAAGTACTTGGACTTCAAATCCTTCTTCTGGTCACATAGTGACTAATTGGCAGAGGAGCATTGACATGCTCGGAAACAATGGGTCTTATAAAGAGGTCTGCTTATTACAAAGGCATTATTCATAGATGGGCAGATTGGGGGATGAAATGCATTTAAAAAACAAATAATTTTGTTTTATTTTTAGTAGTCCATGTGCGAGATGTTATCGTAGCAAGAGGATCTTTATATCCGGACTAAGGTCACCAGAGAGCTCCATGTCACAAGGACATGATTTCCAGTCCTGCGTGACTCTTTTCCAAATCATTGTCATCTGGTTGTTAAGCATAATTTACTCAATGGAAGCAACCCATGACTACAGCTCCAAGAATCCTGTAGGTTTTCAAATGGAACCCTAGGATGTCCTGACGACATCGAACGAGGCAACAACCGTATCCTCAAGATTCACAGGGCAGCGACGAACGATTATAGAGTATTCTGAACCATGATGATAAACTGGTCCTCTGGTGCAGAAGCTTTGATAAGTGAAAGGGGTTCCACATGGACAGATTAGACAATAACAATGTATTTGTACGACTATTTAAAATCATTACATCAACAAAGTTTGTACAATAAAATACAAAAAAAGCGGAAAAAATATAAGATCAGAACTTATCCTGCTGTACCTGAATAAAATAAACTTACCCCTATCAGATTACATGTATAAAATATGGTTAAAATAAATAGCTAAAAATGTCAAAGAGTGTCATATACTGCGGGGTGGGAATAAGGTATCCACCGGCACTAAATGCAAATAAGCAGAGAGTCAGTCCATTCCCTTCTTGAGCCCCCCCAGGCGCCTTACACACCACTGCAATTGCGACTACGCAGTCAATGAGGACATTACAAACTCACGATCTGCTAAAGTGGGACTTTCTAAGGATTACTTTGGTCTCTCCTAGTGCGCTTCAATCATTCCATTAGTTAGACTGATTTCTTCCAATAGGAGCTTTTTGTGGAAACACGTGAATCAGTAAAGCTTAAAGTTCCTTGCGGGACCGTAGAGCAGCTGGATAGCACTACCACAGCTACAAAGTGGAAAATGTGCTACTGAGACTTTACAGGGGATTATCTAAAATTCACCATTGAAATGCTTTGAGAACACCTTACATATTCCCAGAGGCAATCCTACTGCTATATTAACTGAGTTATCTAAAAGTTAATTCAAAACACATAAAATACTTTATAGGCCCTGCATGCATCCGGATTAACTCCATGCCCAGACATTGTCGGTACTTGCATGTTAAAATTCGAAACTTTACCAAACATCACTATGGGGAAAACAGAGTATCAAAAAGTACAAGAACAAGCATTTACAATGCAATTGGTCTCGCATTTTTAGAGTTAGAGCTATTGGCGTTGTAAATGACAATGTCTTTTACCTTTGTGTTCATGTTTGGAATGTACTGGACATATGAATAAAGACACATCGGAAGCACTGCCTAGAGGACTTAGAATGGGGAATTAACACTGGGAACAAAGACACAGCTGCAGCTGCCTAATTGTCGTGTGCAAATAAAAGCAATTATAAGACTTTTAGGGTGAATAGATGACAGCTGAGTATGGCAGTTGAGAAAGCCTTACCCTCACCCTCCTTGTTGCATTGGTAGTGGTGAGGGGAAAAGGCATGCAACTGTTGTGTGCATAGTGGGAAAATGTATTTTAGTCTTTGGAATTTTAAAGATATCTCTACCAAACATAATGAAATGTCACCATGTGAGATGACTGACTTTGTTTCAGGCATTAAAGAAATTACAATGCACTTAATTCTTGCCACCCTTTGGGACCGGCCAGACTTACCTTGCCACTGAACTGCTATTTACAGCACAGGCACTTGGGTGAGATGCTGCCTGCATTCAGAACCTAGCTGCACATCAGCAGTCGCCAGTTCATGACAATACTGATTGCTTTGGGTCTAGCAGTCACGTATCACCCATGTCTGCCTGTTGCAGATTATACACTGCCTGGATAATGCCGAAAATTAAATGAACTTGCACTCCACAATGAAAGAATAAAAGGTTTCCAGGAGAATGGCGAAGAGAATCAGTTTTATATTAAAAAAATGCCCACGCTGAAATATAAAAAAACACTATGATGCGATCACACAAAATTAGAATGGGCCACAGATGGATATTTTCTATGGCAATTTATTTCACAATTACTGCAGTGGAAGCTTTCATGAAGTAAACATAAGTTTTATCTTGAAATTGGGTGTTATGAAACTAAATTACAAGAGGCATCCAGTAATTGAGGTGGCATGAACAGAGGGTCTAGCGAATGAATCTCTTGCAGTGTCTCGTGGCGCCGTTCCCGCCAACCGGGGTTCCCTCTGCCTCGCAGAAAAAAACAGCAGCTGAGAAATATTGATTTCTCATCTGAGCCATT
The DNA here is from genome assembly GCA_963921515.1 of Calotriton arnoldi. Lineage (NCBI taxonomy): Eukaryota > Metazoa > Chordata > Amphibia > Caudata > Salamandridae > Calotriton > Calotriton arnoldi. The sequence goes on along the minus strand of CAWUFW010000750.1, from coordinate 2,549,734 downwards.
TTTGATAGCTTTTGAAATCGAAAATTGAAATTAACTAACCCTGGCCCGCCGTGACAAAGGAGCAAATTAAATATGCAACGTGGGTTTCCTACAACCATCAGGAGGTCCCTCCAAGGAAAATTTGTAAATGAAATTGAAGATGTGTGGCTCTCCGTGCAAAGTGTAAGTGCACTGGCTTCAAACATTTTTATACGAAAGGGAGAAACCCATCAGTTCCCAATGGCCACAGTGGTTAAAGATGTTCATGGAAAAAGAGCGGCTTGATGCACTGCAGGGGTTTACTGGATAAACCAGAATTAAAATAATCTACTGCGTGTCTCAGTAGTGAAGTGCAAACCCAATTCAATGGGGTTTTATTCTTTACCATGACTTTCTTTTTCCTTAAAAGCTTTACTGGTGGGAATACTTGTAAAATCAGAGCACTCGTAATAGCTTGATAACTAGGTCAAATTTGCGAAGGGCACCACTTTTCGTGCTGAAGAATGATCTGTCTGTTTTGAGGCAATTACAAGTGGAGAAAAGCTGAATGGTGCGGTGTGCGCAGGTTGCCCCGCCACGGGTCCGGATGGTATTGAAAAACAAGCACGGAATCGAAACGGAGGAGCGGGGGCGAGCGTGCGAGCTCAGCTGACCAGACGCTCGTGCGTCATGGCCTTTTCCCCGCACAGCCGGCATATGTTTCCAATTATCGCGCACGCGTCTGGGCACGATAATGGGAAACAGATGTCGGCCCTGCGCGCGTAACCGCCCGAAAAAGGCCACGACGCACGAGCGTGTGGTCAGCTTTTGAAACCCCCTTACATAAAGTCTTCGCCTAGCAGCGCTTGCGCGCTACTCGAGGCTCGACCTAAAAAGCAGACAGCTAATGGGCCAAAGGAGGCAGCAAATCTAAAAAACGATTCCAATGCATCATTTAGTTCAATTGTGGCCATCCACCTTAAAGCACTTCAGAAACCAGGGCGAGAGTAGAGTTGACCCCATCCCACCTACCTACCTTCAAACACTGTTCAATGGCCTTATTACAAGTTTGAATTCTGAGAGTTTTAATAATTGGTCGCAGACAGAATTTTCTAAGTGGCAGCAACTTTTCACATATACAAACCATGTGGTTCAGTGATTCCTGTGACAGACCACACAGTCTGCAGCTGCTGTACTTCCCACCACTTAAATCACCCATGCCAATAGGCTTTCAGGGGATAAGCCCAATTCTAAGCCGCATTGATTGCAGCTTCTGAACCGTGGCCAGTGATTGTTTTAGGTAGATGGGCAGAGTCATCGGGGTATTTAGATGGGTTACCAATTTTCCATGAAAGTTTTTGCCGAGCTCTTTGATGTCCAGATCTCTCAAAATCATCTTTGTTTCAGTTTCTCACTAGTTTATTGGCAAGTAGGTCAACCCTCCCAGACTGCATGAGCCTCTAAGGTAATTAAAGAAGAGTTATAATAATGGCGCCCGGGAGAGTTTCCCTGAATTATCACCTGCCACGAGTGGTGCTTCAGGAATCCACTTTGTGCCTTTTTTAGTTTGACACAACAGATCTTGTATTGCAAGACTGAATTCTAAATAAATTTGTGATAGAATGGTACAAATCTGGCAGGTGAAATAATTGTCGATAACAATTAAATTGGGCCTAATCAATCCAAAAGTCTAGTTCATCTTTAAAGGCAATTGCTTCATAAATGAGTGTAGGTATTAGTTTACTGTTTACAACTTTCGTTAATGCTGCTATGTCCATACAGGCCATATTTTTTATATAATCTTTGAACAAAGACTGCATCAGAGAACGAGCCGAATTTGTGGGCGCCTTCATATGCTGTGCTGTTCGACCTCCTTCATCCAAATGTACTAAATTCTTATAGCCGTTTATCCTTTCTAATTTTTCGCAGTTCAAAAAACACAGAACCCACTTTTAATTTATATCCAAAAACTCACTACCTTGGTTTTGGATAAGTGTATTAGGATTTTATCCACCTCACAGTAGTGCACTAGGGCCTCAAGAAATCTCTGCAGGCCATTAGGGGTATGGTCCATCAGGACTGTGTGTCATCAGCATATTGTAGTATTTGGATTTTTTTCCAGCCTGCCGTCTGGTCAGTTCTAGCGAGCAGATTATATTCTCCTGTACCCAACAACTGGTTGAACTATTCAGGGTGCAGTCCAACATTGCGTGGTCACTTGCCAGACTAGGCAGTACTTAGAAAAACACCCAATGTGAGCTACGTTTGCAATGGACGGAAGGGAGATGAATGGTAGAATGCCAAAGTTCAACCAGCGGCAAACATTCACTAGTGGTAGGCCGAGGTCTTTGAATGCATTGCACATCACTTATCCAAGGGCATCCTTGTGGTGTTCATTTCTTTGGAGGTATTTACTAATAGGAGTGGTCATACGGCTGCCAAACTGTACTAACATCCGTTTGGAGTTTAGCCATTAAAGTCCCCGGCTATTAACCACACTGCAGACGTATAGTGCATTTTTAGCGCATTCAGTATTGGGATAGGCTTTCTTTTCCTTTATTTATGTTTAAGTGTATATAGGCACAGCCAATTATCATCGGAGGGATGCATGCCGGTCAAATTGAAAAGAGAGTTTTCTTCCCTGGTTAATTCTTGTTCTTACTTCCAGACACCAATGAGGTGGAATCGACTGCCAAACTGTTTTTGACCTATTTCGAGACTCCACCAGATGGCTGAGCACCCTGCTGGGACTGCTTGGCAAGGGCTGAAAATTCCGCAAAATCTGGCCAGGGAGTGGGTGTCAGTGACCAAGTCTCCTGAAGGCAAATAATATTGTTTTCCCCAAAGGTGGTATATAGCATCTTTTATAGCATGTGACATTTAGTTCCCGGATTTTCCATGAGCCTACCTGACCGGGGCCGTTCACATTACTTTTGAGTTGGACTGATTAGGGTTGCTTATGTCACGCTCCTCGCAGCCATGCCCATTCCATTTGGTTGGACTTATTCTGGTTTCTAGCCAAGGTGCTCTGACAGTTAATACTCCGGTGCTCACCGAGACCTTTTCACAAGCACCCTTAGTGAAGAAGAGGCTCAAAGGGGTGCTTACAGTGATTGCAGTTGTCACCAATGGCCACAAGGGAGCCTGTGACAGCCTTTATTCAAGAGCTCATTCGTTCAAATCTTGTTGGCTATCTTACTACTGCCATGGCGACTATCTTTAAGCCTCAATGGACCAATCACTTCCAATAGCCCTCCACAAGTGGAGCTGTACTGATGCTTGAGAAAGTAATCTTAGTGCACTCATTCATTTCTCCCGCAGCTGGGGTTTGAAGGTAATGGATTCAAATGTCACTGGATACGAAAGATTCTAAGTCAAGGAGTGAAGTAAAAAGTTTAATAATATTACCGTGGTTGAGAATGTACCTTATACAGTGGCGTGACAAAACTTGAGGGGGCCCCCTGCAAAGCACATGGAGGGGGCACCACCCAGAGGCCCGGCCCACCACCTACCACTTTGCCGCACCACCCAAAAATCTGGTATATTTTGATTTGAAACCTCCAACATTTAATGAAATGCCTCTATATTGTCTTGCTCAAAGCTCTAATGAGAAAATGGGAAAAACTCTTAACATATAAGCTATGCCATTTGTAACAATACTGTCAAAGGCAGATTATTTAACTGAGGCAGCAATCAGAACAAGGCCAAGGAGCGATCCTATTGTCTCAGGAACTGCCTCTGGCTGAAGAACAAAGTACTATGAAGGGTCTGAATTAGAATTGACATTAATGGACAATAACTTGAAACTTTGAAAGACAAACCCAAACCTGCAATTCCATAGACTCGACTGACAATATACATGAGAAGTACACAAGATATAACTCAGTATCCTGTGAAATTCAAGAGAAATAGACTGGTGAATTATCTGCATGCCACACACTAGCGACTGTCAAGGGTCACAGACACACTAGTCCAAATTCTAAATGTGTTTCCATGTAATATTCAGGGATAGTGATGTGTGTTTTCAATATTGTAACACAGCAGCTGCTCGCTAATATTACTGCAAATAATCTCTGTGACACGCTCCCATTTCTCATGTGTGAGGTCCTGATTTGATCCAAAAGAAACTATTTTATAGATGTTGCATGAAACACAACATTCCTCTACAAAATGTCTGTAATAGACACACATCACCAATATTGAAAAAAGCAAAGGTAAGTGGTATTTAAAACAATCTGTTCAAGAATCATTTAATGCCATCAGGGCAAGACTGCAGAACAGAGCTGGTTTTATCAGGGGGCCCCCTGAAAGTCTGGGGCCCTGGGCCAGATCCCACTTTGCCCATGCCTTAAAACGTCTTTGGATGGCATCTGCCTTTAATGGATGCGACAATCTCCCATCCAGTAATGGCAGCTTCCGAGGCAGCAATTGTGACCTGGGGAAAGTACAGGAGGCCCTGGCAAGAGACGATCCCAAGGATATGGCTCGACAAACATGACAAGTGGTAGAGCACTTAGAATCAGGCCTGGGCCCTGGCATGGAACAGGAGCTGAGAATTTACTGTACGTGAAAGGAAGTGTGGGGGAAGATAGCAGCCCATCACGAAATGGTGGGCATGTAAATGCAAGTAACAGGGTGGCCAGAGACAGTCCTGCAGGCAAAGTGGCACCAAAACCCACACACCTAAATAATTTGAAAAGATGTCTTGCAGGCCCTCGCGTTGGATCGCAACTTGGAAAACCAAAGGCATGTACATTTTAGTAAGAAGCATCCAAAGCTGCTCAAGCGGCACATGATTTCTAACAAATAGTAGCTAGTTATAAGTTTGTTTTTAAAATATGTGTAATTATGTTTTTTCCAATACACTCCTTTCCCATATAACAGTTCTCCATCTGAGCAAGTCTATATTGAAGTGTTTTAGGATGTTCAGAGTAAAGCTGGAGATGATATTGATAACTTGGTTAGTTGTTAAAGGAAAAAGTAAGATTCCGATCACCTTCCTTTCTCTTTTGCCAATGAATGCAATAGAATTTTAGAAGGGAGTAAAGCAAACTATATTAAGGGGTTCGTTATGCAGAGTGATGAACACGTCCTTTTTTCCACAGAGAGGTTATTGTGAAGATGAATCCCTGATCTTCAAAAATGTAGATGAATATTGCACATTCGGTGAATAATTAACATCAGTACTGAGAGGAGTAAGAGACTTATGTGCCCTCACATTATACACACTGTTGTCTACAAAAATATACATTTTCGACTCGTACAACTTGTCATTTTCAACATGATTGACAATTCTGTATTAGCATAGCAGTATGCTTAAAAAAAAAAAAATCAAAGTCCATATTCAACTCCGTGAGCTTTCACTCATGGTTCAAAACGCGGGAAGTACCATGTAATGTCCAGAGATGGACACCTATCTATACTATGGAGATCAAATGGGTGAGGCACTGGGGGTGGCACACCTCTGCCCATTCACAGATTGGCTTTGCCCCTTGCTTCCTCAGTGGCCATCACTAACCTAAGCCTCATATAACAAATCAGATTAGCGAGAACGAAAGTCATGAGTTGGCTAGGGATTGAAACCAGGGCGCAACTAGACCCAAACTTGGGGGGCAGGGGGGAGGGGCGGGGGCTACCACTCCCAGCCAGGGCTGGCCCTAGCACTGGTCGCACACGGTGCAACAGTCTTTTGCCACCCCGCCCCCATTTCCTCTTTCTCCATGAATTCCCTCACTACCACTAACCAACAATGCACCTCATCTCTCTATAGCACCTTTCTGACAAACATTTAATTTTTTTATAGTGCTACTCATAGTTTACTCACATTCAGTTCTGTGATCTGCTTGGGACACATTCTTTGTAGCAGGCACATTGACCCTCTGCCCTTTGTGGGTGGCAGGAATGCCCATGTGAGTGCACGGTGAGCGATGTGACAGTGTGAGAGTAGGGTAAGAGGAGTGACTGCAGGGTGAGTGAGGTGACCATATGAATTTGGGTGCGGATGTAAGTGCAGAGTGGGACGAAAGAGAATGCATGGTTAGTGATGGGCTTGTGTGAGTGAGATTGCAGATTGAGCAGTGAGGGGGACAGGTGAGTGAAGTGTCACATGAGTGCAGGGTGAGTAGTGTGCTCATGTGACTGCAGGATGAGGTACAGGGTGAACAGCGCAAGTGCATTGTGAGTGCGGAGTGATCACTGAGTGCAGGGTGAGCGGGTGAATGGTGTGAGTGCATGGAGTTCAGTGAGTGCATTGTGATTGCTGGGAGTGCAGGGTGAGCGTAAAAATGAAGGGCGAGAATGAGGAGTGAGTTGTCTTAATGCAGAGTGCATTCCCAGACACTTGAAGTAACTCAGCATGTTATTGACGGTGGCGTAGGGTTTCATATACAAGTTAAACTATTGCTATTAATCAGGGATTGAGGGTGTAGGAAATAAATAATGTGGTGATCCTGCAACAAACTTCCAGTCTTATGATGAGTGTGTAAGAGATTTTTTAGGGTTGCCAGCTCATTATTTTGATGTCCCAGACGGGACAAAAATAAGCAGTCACCTAAAGCCGTATTTTCAGCACTTATCTGTGCATACTTCGAACAGTAAATATAAATAGAAAGCACTTTTAATTGTGTTCTAGAGCTGCCTAAATGATGAGATCCATGACTGATTATTAAAGGGAACAAAGACAGAAAAGTCACATTACAAATGAATACATTCTTTATTTATAACCCTATTTAGTGCCAAGACTCCAGGCTCTTTAAACAACACATGGCTGACATTTTTCTTTTGGCAACCCTACTTTATATTCCTTTTCATGAAATGTATTCTCACACTACAGCAGTAAATGTAAATTTTAAATGCAAGGAATAGGCAGAGCGGGAGCCCAGGGGGTACTGGAACCAGAAAAATACTAAGCCTCTGTAACCAGTTTACAAAGGTATGTTGACTGTGCATCTCAGATAGAGCATACAGCTGACTGTTGTGGTGCACTGTAGCACCCAACAACACTTTTCAATAATGTACATCGCACGCAGACATGTAATAGCGCACACTGGGTAGAGCTTATATAGCACATAGCTCAGAAATACCATATAGCTGGATGGCACGCAACTCCCAAGAGCATTGTAAGTAGTATAAAACACACGCAAGCATCGAACAGAACGCACTGGATAGAACTTGCATACACCCCACATAGCGTAGATATACTATACAGCTGGCTGCAATGTGGCCACGAAAAGCACTTTTCAATGGCATGGAACACACACAAACTTCCTACACAACACATTAAATAGAACATTTTGCTTACATCTAACTAAGCACAGACATGACATTTGGGCCGTGGGCCATATTTTCCATAGAATGCAGTTTATTAACATAAATAACGTAACCTAACATGTAATTGCTGTCCCTATAGTTATGTGGCTCTAACTATAACTTGGTCATCGGAATGTGCTACAAACAAAGACGATGATGCTGGGCTGGTAAACAGGAGAGAGAAGAGGAGCAACCCGTCTTCACTATTGAGAGGCTCAGAAGCACACCATTTAATTTATGAGATCAGGACTGTTATGAGGCAACTGGTGCACCCATGCGCGCTACTACTACTGCGCTGATGGGGACACTGGAGGCTGGAACATGGGGGCTGCGGGGCCTATATTACGTTCTACGCCTGGCCACATGATGCATGTGACTGGCATGTCCGGTATGCTGCCCACCCCACCCTCGGAGACTCCTCTGACAGACTCACCTGAGGCCTGCAGCTTCAGTGGCAGGCTTGAGTCGGCGGTAGAAGACTGGGCAAGGTTAGCCAGGGGCTAGCAGTAATTAAATTATGGCCGTACAGTCTCTGAGCCATCGCACCTCACAGGCACTTTTAATTGCGCAAAGCGGCATGCGCATGACAATGACCAGCCCCACCCTATCCTCCACCATAATGGTGAGAACCGCGCAGACACGGCCGCGCATCATTTAATTAACGACGGCGAGCGTAACGCAAGTTATGTAACTCAAATCCCAGATGGATGTGTGTAGTACTAAGTGCTGCGCGACAGCGGAGGGGACCCCTGTAGCGCGGGGGCCCCCTCCCGCAATGCGGGGGCCTGTGTTACGCCCCTGGAGCAACTAGGATGACTTGGGCCCAGTAGGTTCTGATCTTCTGGAGGACCCGGGGCAGGAGTAGTATTGGGGGGAAAGCATACAGGAGTCCTATGTTCCACTCCAAGCAAATGTGTCTCGTAGCGAAAGCGGATTTGGAAATTCCAACGCGCAGAAGTGCTGATCTCAGTTCTCAGCAGTGGTGAATAGATCAAGCAAAGGTTCTTCCCATTCTTGTAAGAGCTCTTGCACCACCTCCAGGTGTAAACGCCATTCGTTTCCAGGCGCTGTGCGGTGAATGCAGCAGCACTTGTCTTTGGACAGAGAAATTCCACAGCTCGGAGACATATCATGTTTGCACCAGGCCACGTGCGATGGCTTGTTGGATAAGGATGCCCTCAGAGGTTTGCCGTTCGTCCACCATTTCAGTAAGGACGATTGTCAGCGAGGGCGTGCGATAGAATCACCCTGCAATCATCAGGGCAGGTTACAGAGAGCTGCCCACTTAGGGAGCGGAAGAAAAGTTTATCAGAGTTGGACCCGCGTGAGTTGTGCCTTTAGTAGAAGGCTACCATGTGTATGTGAGAGACATTCGTGTTCTTAACTGGAATAACAAACTAGGAACAAGTCCTTTCCAACGGAGGGCTCCTTGCTTTGAGCGGGCCCTGCAGTGGAGCTCGGAGAGCTTCTAAAACCAGAATGTTTATTTCCGGAAGACAATTAAACGCGATAATTTTATATCCGATATATAATTTTACAAGATATTTTACAGTTCTGCAGTGTTTAACTGCAACATATTATAGACAAAACAAAGCAGCTTCTTTAAAGTGCATATAATTCCTGTAAAAGTCATTTATTTTGGCAGGCACGTATCACTTTTGTGTCGTTTCATCTTGCACTATGGGGTATGTCCCTTATTTTTCCTAATCCAGGAGTTTATGATAATATCCATTCATTCATTCAATGTTCAGTTGCACTTGTTGGCGCAGTGTTGTTGCTTCGTAGCACTATAAACAACAAATGTTATATTTATTTAACCTGATCGTTCTTATGCTGCTGTCCGTCAAATTAGCGAAAATCCGGTTCCAATTCCAGCAGCAGATGCATCAACCCACAGAGCTTTCTCCCCAACTTTAACGAAACAAGGGCCTGGTCGGAGAAATGTGCGGATTTCGATGAGCCATTTAAAAGGGAAATTACGGGGTCTTTGGGAATGATTCACGCCCTGAGGGGGATGTCCAGGGGCGTAACGCAGGTCCCCGCGCTACAGGGGCCCCCTCCGCGGTCGCGCAGCACTTAGCACTACACACATCCATCTGGGATGTGAGTTACATAACTTACGTTACGCTCACGTCTTTAATTAAATGATGCGCGTAATATAGGCCCCGCAGCACCCATGTTCCAGCCTCCAGGGTCCCCATCAGCGCAGTAGTTGTAGCGTGCATGGGTGCACCAGTTGCCTCATAACAGTCCTGACCTGGTAACCTCTTTTACTGGAACAACTTGAATGTATTGTGATTTCAGAAGTTCACCCCCTCCAAAAATGTTTCCTCCGTGAAAGTGTGTTGGGGCTGGAGACAGGGAAGGGGGCGACATTTAGGGGGAGCTGCGATCTGCTTCTGTCCCAGGTAAAGAATGCAGGTCCCGGTTTCTAATTATAAGATGCGTCATTTCTGCGAACAAAAAAAATTCCTCTTTAATTAGGTCGGGCCAGGTGTTCACCTGCTTGTCTTATCAAGACCGCATTTGCATTTTACTGCCTGCTCTTTTCTCACACGAAGTCACAACACAGCGACATTCCCGGCATATCTCTCGTGGCGACATCCCCCTCAGGGCGTGAATCATTCCCAAAGACCCCGTAATCTCCCTTTTAAATGGCTCATCGAAATCCGCACATTTCTCCGACCAGGCCCTTGTTTCATTAAACTTGGGGAGAAAGCTCTGTGGGTTGATGCATCTGTTGCTGGAATGGGAACCGGATTTTCGCTAATTTGACGAACAGCAGCATAAGAACGATCAGGTTAAATAAATATAACATTTGTTGTTTATAGTGCTACGAAGCAACAACACTGCGCCAACAAGTGCAACTGAACATTGAATGAATGAATGAATGAATGGATATTATCATAAACTCCTGGATTAGGAAAAAAATAAGGGACATACCCCATAGTGCAAGATGAAACGACACAAAAGTGATAGGTGCCTGCCAAAATAAATGACTTTTACAGGAATTATATGCACTTTAAAGAAGCTGCTTTGTTTTGTCTATAATATGTTGCATGTTGCAGTTAAACACTGCAGAACTGTAAAATATCTTGTAAAATTATATATCGGATATAAAATTATCGCGTTTAATTGTCTTCCGGAAATAAACATTCTGGTTTTAGAACCTCTCCGAGCTCCACTGCAGGGCCCGCTCAAAGCAAGGAGCCCTCCGTTGGAAAGGACTTGTTCCTAGTTTGTTATTCAGTTAAGAACACGAATGTCTCTCACATACACATGGTAGCCTTCTACTAAAGGCACAACTCACGCGGGTCCAACTCTGATAAACTTTTCTTCCGCTCCCTAAGTGGGCAGCTCTCTGTAACCTGCCCTGATGATTGCAGGGTGATTCTATCTCACGCCCTCGCTGACAATCGTCCTTACTGAAATGGTGGACGAACGGCAAACCTCTGAGGGCATCCTTATCCAACGAGGCATCGCACGTGGCCTGGTGCAAACATGATATGTCTCCGAGCTGTGGAATTTCTCTGTCCAAAGACAAGTGCTGCTGCATTCACCGCACAGCGCCTGGAAACGAATGGAGTTTACACCTGGAGGTGGTGCAAGATCTCTTACAAGAATGGGAAGAACCTTTGCTTGATCTATTCACCACTGCTGAGAACTGAGATCAGCACTTCTGCGCGTTGGAATTTCCAAATCCGCTTTTGCTACGAGACATTTGCTTGGCGTGGAACATAGGACTCCTGTATGCTTTCCCCCCCAATACTACTCCTGCCCCGGGTCCTCCGGAAGATCAGAACCAACTGGGCCCAAGTCATCCTAGTTGCTCGAGGGGCGTAACACAGGCCCCCGCAGGCCCCGCATTGCGGGAGGGGGCCCCCGCGCTACAGGGGCCCCCTCCGCTGTCGCGCAGCACTTAGTACTACACACATCCGTCTGGGATTTGAGTTACATAATTTACGTTACGCTCGCTGTCGTTAATTAAATGATGCGCGGCCGTGTCTGCGCGGTTCTCACCATTATGGTGGAGCATGGGGTGGGGCTGGTCATTGTAATGCGCATGCCGCTTTGCGCAATTAAAAGTGCCCGTGAGGTGCGATGGCTCAGAGACTGTGCGGCCATAATTTAATTACTGCTAGCCCCTGGCTAACCTTGCCCAGTCTTCTGCCGCCGACTCAAGCCTGCCACTGAAGCTGCAGGCCAGGCCTCAGGTGAGTCTGTCAGAGGAGTCTCCGAGGGTGGGGTGGGGTGGGCAGCATACCGGACATGCCAGTCACATGCATCATGTGGCCAGGCGTAGAACGTAATATAGGCCCCGCAGCCCCCATGTTCCAGCCTTCAGGGTCCCCATCAGCGCAGTAGTAGTAGCGCGCATGGGTGCACCAGTTGCCTCATAACAGTCCTGACCTCATAAATTAAATGGTGTGCTTCTGAGCCTCTCAATAGTGAAGACGGGTTGCTCCTCTCCTCTCTCCTGTTTACCAGCCCAGCATCATCGTCTTTGTTTGTAGCACATTCCGATGACCAAGTTATAGATAGAGCCACATAACTATAGGGACAGCAATTACATGTTAGGTTACGTTATTTATGTTAATAAACTGCATTCTATGGAAAATATGGCCCACGGCCCAAATGTCATGTCTGTGCTTAGTTAGATGTAAGCAAAATGTTCTATTTAATGTGTTGTGTAGGAAGTTTGTGTGTGTTCCATGCCATTGAAAAGTGCTTTTCGTGGCCACATTGCAGCCAGCTGTATAGTATATCTACGCTATGTGGGGTGTATGCAAGTTCTGTCCAGTGCGTTCTGTTCGATGCTTGCGTGTGTTTTATACTACTTACAATGCTCTTGGGAGTTGCGTGCCATCCAGCTATATGGTATTTCTGAGCTATGTGCTATATAAGCTCTACCCAGTGTGCACTATTACATGTCTGCGTGCGATGTACATTGTTGAAAAGTGTTGTTGGGTGCTACAGTGCACCACAACAGTCAGCTGTACGCTCTGAGATGCACAGTCAACATACCTTTGTAAACTGGTTACAGAGGCTTAGTATTTTTCTGGTTCCAGTACCCCCTGGGATCCCACTCTGCCTATTCCTTGCATTTGAAATTTACATTTACTGCTGTAGTGTGAGAATACATTTCATGAAAAGGAATATAAAGTAGGGTTGCCAAAAGAAAAATGTCAGCCATGTGTTGTTTAAAGAGCCTGGAGTCTTGGCACTAAATAGGGTTATAAATAAAGTATGTATTAATTTGTAATGTGACTTTCCTGTCTTTGTTCCCTTTAATAATCAGTCATGGATCTCATCATTTAGGCAACTCTAGAACACAATTAAAAGTGCTTTCTATTTATATTTACTGTTCGAAGTATGCACAGATAAGTGCTGAAAATACGGCTTTAGGTGACTGCTTATTTTTGTCCCGTCTGGGACATCAAAATAATGAGCTGGCAACCCTAAAAAATCTCTTAAACTCGAATCATAAGACTGGAAGTTTGTTGCAGGATCACCACATTATTTATTTCCTACACCCTCAATCCCTGATTAATAGCAATAGTTTAACTTGTATATGAAACCCTACGCCACCGTCAATAACATGCTGAGTTACTTCAAGTGTCTGGGAATGCACTCTGCATTAAGACAACTCACTCCTCATTCTCGCCCTTCACTTTTACGCTCACCCTGCACTCCCAGCAATCACAATGCACTCACTGAACATCATGCACTCACACCATTCACCCGCTCACCCTGCACTCAGTGATCACTCTGCACTCACAATGCACTTGCGCTGTTCACCCTGTACCTCATCCTGCAGTCACATGAGCACACTACTCACCCTGCACTCATGTGACACTTCACTCACCTGTCCCCCTCACTGCTCAATCTGCAATCTCACTCACACAAGCCCATCACTAACCATGCATTCTCTTTCGTCCCACTCTGCACTTACATCCGCACCCAAATTCATATGGTCACCTCACTCACCCTGCAGTCACTCCTCTTACCCTACTCTCACACTGTCTCATCGCTCACCGTGCACTCACATGGGCATTCCTGCCACCCACAAAGGGCAGAGGGTCAATGTGCCTGCTACAAAGAATGTGTACCAAGCAGATCACAGAACTGAATGTGAGTAAACTATGAGTAGCACTATAAAAAAATTAAATGTTTGTCAGAAAGGTGCTATAGAGAGATGAGGTGCATTGTTGGTTAGTGGTAGTGAGGGAATTCATGAAGAAAGAGGAAATGGGGGCGGGGGTGGCAAAAAAGACTGTTGCACCGTGTGCGACCAGTGCTAGGGCCAGCCCTGGCTGGGAGTGGTAGGCCCCCCCCCCAAGTTTGGGTCTAGTTGCGCCCCTGGTTTCAATCCCCTAGCCAACTCTTGACTTTCGTTCTCGCTTCTCTGATTTGTTATATGAGGCTTAGGTTAGTGATGGCCACTGAGGAAGCAAGGGGCAAAGCCAATCTGTGAATGGGCAGAGGTGTGCCACCCCCAGTGCCTCACCCATTTGATCTCCATAGTATAGATATGTGTCCATCTCTGGACATTACATGGTACTTCCATAGTTAATTATGCTGATGACACGCAATTGGTGTTTTCCCTAGAAGGAGCTCAGGCAGTATCAATGGATCAATTTCAGGAATGTATGCAGAGTACTACAAAATGGCTCAGACATAACTCCCTGCAATTTAACGGAGATAAGACCGAGATGGTAGTCTGCTCCACTGCCAAAGTTGCTCGCCCACTTCACTTGGAATTTAGGCTCTCTCCTACTGATAAACCTTTGACACCAAACAAAACAGTGCGCAACCTGGGAGTTATGCTGGATGAGGACCTTCAGCTGGAGACTCAAGTTAATAAGCTAGTGGGCACATGTCTCTCTGATCAGAGCATTACGCACAATCCTTCCACTCCTTCCTACTAACACCAGGTCAGAGGTGGTGAGAGCAGTGATACTGAGTAGATTGGATTACTGTAACTCCCTCTATTTGGGGGCTCCAAACTCACTGATTTTGAAGCTCCAGAGGATCCAAACTACAGCTGCCAAACTGGCTCTCAATAAGCATCGTAGGTCATCTACATCGAGGGCTTTGAAGGACCTTCATTGGTTGCCAATTGGCCAGAGAATTAAGTTCAAATCACTATGTATAGTGTTTAAGGCAATCCATGGGTTAGGCCCGAAACCTCTGCAAGAAAAATTCAAATGGTATGCCCCAAAAAGGAATCTCCGGTCAGCAAACACCAATTTGGTGATCATGACGAGATACAAAAAACAAGAACTGGCGGGAGAGCCTTTAGCGTTGCGGCGGCAAAGCTCTGGAACGACCTCCCTGTAGACATAAGACAAACTCAGGAACTGCTACCATTCAGGAAAAAGCTGAAGACATGGCTTTTCCCAAGGGAGGATTAATTTTGAGCTATCACTCAATGCAGGCCGGGCTATTTGTCCCGTCTGTTTTGCATCCATACATCTTCTGGTCAGTCTCAGCGCCAGGATACCCTTGGGGTGACAGTTGCGCGGTACAAATATTTCTTACATTACATTACTTCCCACGTTTTGAACCATGAATGAAAGCTCACGGAGTTGAATATGGACTTTGATTTTTTTTAAGCATACTGCTATGCTAATACAGAATTGTCAATCATGTTGAAAATAAGTTGCTCGAGTCGAAAACGTATATTTTTTGTAGACAAGTGTGTATAATGTGAGGGCACATAAGTCTCTTACTCCTCTCAGTATTGATGTTAATTATTCACCGAATCTACATTTTTGAAGATCAAGGATTCATCTTCACAATAACCTCTCTGTGGAAAAAAGGATGTGTTCATCACTCTGTATAACGAACCCCTTAATATAGTTTGCTTTACTCCCTTCTAAAATTCCATTGCATTCATTGGCAAAAGAGAAAGGAAGGTGATCGGAATCTTACTTTTTCCTTTAACAACTAACCAAGTTATCAATATCATCTCCAGCTTTACTCTGAACATCCTAAAACACTTCAATATAGACTTGCTCAGATGGAGAACTGTTATATGGGAAAGGAGTGTATTGGAAAAAACATAATTACACATATTTTAAAAACAAACTTATAACTAGCTACTATTTGTTAGAAATCATGTGCCGCTTGAGCAGCTTTGGATGCTTCTTACTAAAATGTACATGCCTTTGGTTTTCCAAGTTGTGATCCAACGCAAGGGCCTGCAAGACATCTTTTCAAATTATTCAGGTGTGTGGGTTTTGGTGCCACTTTGCCTGCAGGACTGTCTCTGGCCACCCTGTTACTTGCATTTACATGCCCACCATTTCGTGATGGGCTGCTATCTTCCCTCGCACTTCCTTTCACGTACAGTAAATTCTCAGCTCCTGTTCCATGCCAGGGTCCAGGCCTGATTCTAAGTGCTCTACCACTTGTCATGTTTGTCGAGCCATATCCTTGGGATCGCCTCTTGCCAGGGCCTCCTTTACTTTCCCCAGGTCACAATTGCTGCCTCGGAAGCTGCCATTACTGAATGGGAGATTGTTGCATCCATTAAAAGGCAGATGCCATCCAAAGACGTTTTATGGCATGGGCAAAGCGGACTCCGGCCCAGGGCCCCAGACTTTCAGGGGGCCCCCTGATAAAACCAGCTCTGTTCTGCAGTCTTGCCCTGATGGCATTAAATGATTCTTGAACAGATTGTTTTAAATACCACTTACCTTTGCTTTTTTTCAATATTGGTGATGTGTGTCTATTACAGACATTTTGTAGAGGAATGTTGTGTTTCATGGAACATCTATAAAATAGTTTCTTTTGGATCAAATCAGGACCTCACACATATGCGAAATGGGAGCGTGTCACAGAGATTATTTGCAGTAATATTAGCGAGCAGCTGCTGTGTTACAATATTGAAAACACACATCACTATCCCTGAATATTACATGGAAACACATTTAGAATTTGGACTAGTGTGTCTGTGACCCTTGACAGTCGCTAGTGTGTCCCATGCAGATAATTCACCAGTCTATTTCTCTTGAATTTCACAGGATACTGAGTTATATCTTGTGTACTTCTCATGTATATTGTCAGTCGAGTCTATGGAATTGCAGGTTTGGGTTTGTCTTTCAAAGTTTCAAGTTATTGTCCATTAATGTCAATTCTAATTCAGACCCTTCATAGTACTTTGTTCTTCAGCCAGAGGCAGTTCCTGAGACAATAGGACCGCTCTTTGGCATTGTTCTGATTGCTGCAGTTCCTGAGACAATAGGATCGCTCCTTGGCATTGTTCCGATTGCTGCCTCAGTTAAATAATCTGCCTTTGACAGTATTGTTACAAATGGCATAGCTTATATGTTAAGAGTTTTTCCCATTTTCTCATTAGAGCTTTGAGCAAGACAATATAGAGGCATTTCATTAAATGTTGGAGGTTTCAAATCAAAATATACCAGATTTTTGGATGGTGGGGCAAAGGGGTAGGTGGTGGGCCGGGCCTCTGGGGTGGGGCCCCCTCCATGTGCTTTGCAGGGGGGCTCCCTCAAGTTTCGTCACGCCACTGGGGATGTCGCCACGAGAAATATGCCGGGAATGTCGCTGGGTTGTGACTTCGTGTGAGAAAAGAGCAGGCAGTAAAATGCAAATGCGGTCTTGATAAGACAAGCAGGTGAACACCTGGCCCGACCTAATTAAAGAGCAATTTTTTTATTCGCATAAATGACGCATCTTATAATTAGAAACCGGGGCCTGCATTCTTTACCTGGGACAGAAGCAGATCGGAGCTCCCCCTAAATGTCGCCCCCTTCCCTGTCTCCAGCCCCAACACACTTTCACGGAGGAAACATTTTTGGAGGGGGTGAACTTCTGAAATCACAATACATTCAAGTTGTTCCAGTAAAAGAGGTTACCAGGTCAGGACTGTTATGAGGCAACTGGTGCACCCATGCACGCTACAACTACTGCGCTGATGGGGACCCTGGAGACTGGAACATGGGTGCTGCGGGGCCTATATTACGCGCATCATTTAATTAAAGACGTGAGCGTAACGTAAGTTATGTAACTCACATCCCAGATGGATGTGTGTAGTGCTAAGTGCTGCGCGACCGCAGAGGGGGTCCTTGTAGCGCGGGGGCCCCCTCCCGCAACGCAGGGGCTGCGGGGACCTGTGTTACGCCCCTGACCTTATACCGCAAGATAGGTCACTGAGGCATAGGATTTTTTACATTTATTTTCAATTTTTCACAATAATTTACCTGCCTGTTTGTACTTTCATTCAATTTGGTCCCAGTCTGAAGGGAGTTTTCAAACTCCAACTCACATTACTGTTCAGGGTTTGCCGGGAAAGAGGTTTGAACGGAACTGTGCCCAGCAAATTCTAATGCACCCCTGTGCATTAGTGTGTCATCTACTTGCTTAAATATTGAGGGAGATTTGTCTTCCAAATCTAATGACCAACCCCATTGGTTGCTCAAGTACAATTGCTTTGGTGGGGTCATTTGCCTGGTATTTTCGCCTTCTTGGACGCTCACAACATCGGTCTGCATTCCTGCTCAGCTGTTTGTTGGATTATTTTCTGACTTGGAAGTTCAAGCTGTTGATGGGGCTTCCTTACATGCCAGTGCTGATAAATGTGTACGACTACTGTTCAGAGAGACTTTTCATTTCTGGTGGAAATGAGGGGGGGCACATGCTCAGCTGGACTTTCATTGGTTTTCCGTCTGATCAGGCTTTGTGATTTTAAGTAGGACGATGAATTTTCTGCTGACTTTTTTATTCCGTCCCAGTTTTTTAGTCTTTTTATTTAGTTTTTTTTTTTTTAAATTCCTTTTTATTTTTTTCTTGATACTGGAGTGGACTGTCCAATGGACATCTTTACAATAACTGGCTGCTCTTGCAGGGCACTGCGCTGGACTCCGGCTTTAAACCACCGCTTTCCCTGCTGGTAGAGGTTTTAACTGCTGTCACTCTTCCTTCATTACTCCCTTCTGCTTTAGGCTTAAACTGAGCGGGGTCAGACATCTTTGCCCCGATTATTTTCCCGCCTTACAATCCCAGGGTGCCAGTACTTTTGCTGCTTCGTCTTTTAGACCTCAACCATCATTGACATTATTTCTGGTAGAACTGCAAGTTTTTCCATTACGGAACTGAAACGACAATTCATCCTCGGGAGGCAGATTTCGGTGTGTTATGGATGAGTTGATTCAGCCTCTTTAATGTAGTATCGATGGCCATTGTGAAAGTGACTATTGTTTGAAGCACGGAGATTTAGATATATAGTTTGTCTGCATACATTACCGTGACCTGGCTATTGAGGTGAGGACCTGCTCAAAGACCTCCCAACCGCTTGACTGATTTTCCTCGACCCTCTCCTCTCTTCTGCACGGGCGTGGTTTTCAACTTTTGTCGTAAGACTTCGTAAAATGGCTACAAGACTGGCGAGATGGGCCAGGGTGAAGGAAGTAGATTTAGCCGTGGGTTAGCTTTGAACTCCTTGCTTATGCAGTTGATATCCATCTCATAGTCTGTTTTACCACTACATGACACCACTAGAATACCCACATCTGCTTCAGAATGGAGGGGGATATAGTTGGAAGAAACTACTTCTACTCCATTTAGATTAGCTTGTTTGGCTTTCAGGCTCGCCCCTTCTTGGTCTCCACTTGTTGGAAAACCAGGTTGCGAGCAGTCCTCTCCTGTGATTAAGAGGACCTGACGGAACTGTCTGTAATAAAAATAAATGGGTTCACGTTCTTGATTTAAGGAGCCTTTCCCTTCCTTCTTTTCCTTTCAGTCCTTGGCGATAGTGTGCCATCTTGTCGGGCTTGAAGGGGATTGAGTCCGGTTGGTTAGAGCTATAGGCTTAAAGGGACAGTCAGGTGGTGTTGATCTTTGGTCTTACTGCAGGCCATCTTGCCTTTAACGTTCCAGGTGTAATACTAAAAGAGGGCTGCAGGCGGCTGACTGTTCCATATTGCTTCTAGTTGTGAAGGAAAACCGGGGGGGGGGGGGATTGGAACAATTAACTGGGCCTTGACACCCCATCACATCCTGTTGAGGTTTCTCCATCTGATGTGGCTGCGTTCAGTGATTTCTTTTTTTTTTGCCAGGAAATTTCTTTATCGTCCTTTGTGCTCTAGCAAAAATTGCTAACAATGCTCTGGAGGTCCTGGGTGCTCATTTTATTAACCCTCTTGCCTTCATCTTCTGGTCAGGTTCGAGATTATTACTAGCACTTCATTGCTTCCTTGCCCTGTTATGTACTCAGTTAAGTGCCTTGAATATTAATGAGCTACATTCTCTCATCACTCATAAGCTGCCCAACCACCCAGTGTGTGAGAATCCAACTGCTTCATACCTATGGAGGCTTTTCTAGTATAGAGGGTTGATGTTGCCTGAAAGCTAATACGCTTGCTCCCAGATACTACTCCTTGATATACACCAACTTGAAGGCTGGTTAAGCCCTGGCTGGAGATGGTTTTTGTTTGGAACTTCGAGAAGACTCACCATCTCAGAAGCATTCCTGCTCCCAATGTTCCCCCCCAGCTGATAAACATGCACTGATGGGAGAAAGCTTGGAATGGTGCTTCATGTCCAAATATTTCAACAGTTCACCGCTCAGCTAAATGAGCCCTAATCCAGAGTAGCAATGCTACAAGAGTTAGAACCTGAACACAACCACCATAAAACCGCAACCATAGTAGGTGACAAGACCAAATGAAGGCACGGACTATGGTATGCTCCACCCGGAATATGCGGCCCTCTTCAAGCGTTGTTAATAGCACATGTAGGAATTTGCGACACAGACATACAGGTCTTCAGTCAGGATACACACCACAATGGCCCTCGGCTTCCACTTCAACCTACAATCATTTTTCAGTAACGCAAAATCCGCTGATCGCTTAAGCGTTGCCAATGCAAGTCACTGAAAAGAAACAGGTTGTATGGTGGGTGAAAAACGATGGACTGGGATACAACCCCAAGTGATCACCTAGTTGTAGTTGTTGCTGTGAAACGAAACAGATGTGTACCCAGGTCAGTTCCATATTGAGCGGAGGAACCTTAATCTGCATCTAATAATTGATGTCCTAAGTGCGACAGGTATGCCCAGACATGGGTCCCATGCTTACTGTGCCACTGAAATCAAATTATACCTGGGTTATCAGGGCGAAACCGCTACTAGGTTGCTTGCATTCCAGTTCAGGGAAGACCTGGCTTGGGAGTTTGGGCTGGAGTGTTCCCATTGGAGCAGGGTCAAGACTGATTTGCATATGGCTGCGTCCAAACTGGGTAGCATGGTGTGCAAAATTATGATGGATTGGAATGCGGCCCGAGCGACTGCAGCGGATGAGATTAATTCAATCATTCCACACATCACCTAGTTTGTTGCTGTACAGAAACGAAACATGCACACCTCACTACAGATGTGAACCCAGGTCAGTTCCATAATGAGCATAGGAACCTCAATCTGCATCTAATAGTCCCCTCGCACCACTAACTCAATAGGTATCAATACATTATAAGGTAGATAGAGACAAACAGGAGTGAAGAATCTCAAAGATCAGAGGCCTGGAATGCAAAACTGCGGTAAAATATGATCCTTTGGACAAAGGTTACAGGTACTGCTCTGAACTAATGTGGAGAAAAACATTCTACAAGTATAGCGATCTGCTCCAGACATAGAGCCCAGTGAGTCTCATTAAATATTTGATACAATTTGATAAAAGGCAAAGGTCCCAGAATCTGTAGAAGGAGATAGGAATGCTACATGCCCATGATCTGAACCAGGTGCCATGCGTGACCAACTAGTTCGGTACTATACCTGCTGCATAGTTTGCCCTTTAAAACGTACTAGGCAATAACCTGAACGCATGTCAGTTGCCTAATGAGATACCGGTTACTTCAGCGGGACAAAAATTCTGAGTGTGGGTAGAAGAAAATACAGGGGGCATAGTGGCAATTTAGCATTTATTTGCATCCAGAGTGTATAAAATTGCTACTTAGTGAAGATGGGAAGATTTTAGAGCTTAGTGTACATGCTCTCAAAGAACAGAGCTCATTTCACGTTTTACCTTGGCTGTGCCGGTCTGGGAACCAAAGAAGATCTTAACGCCAGCAACATGGACTTCTTTTTCCTCTGTATGGTGTAAACCGTTGCCTCTTCCATCCTGTGCTACGAAGAGCGTATGGCCATTCTCCTTCGGCTGTTCAACCTGAAAGATTGATACACTGTATAAACCCTTTCTTGGGACATTCAAACATCCTGAAATCAACAACTTGATTCTGAGACAGCAAGCTGCAAAATAAAACCAGGCTATACTTTTACACATGCAAAGACAGCACACCAAATACACTTTTTTAACAGTGGTTTCAAAAACAGAGAGGTCACTATAAATGACGAAAACTAAATTAGGTGGATACAAAAAAAAAAAATCTAAGTATTACGAGGCACTCACTATAAAGGAGTGTGAATATTTAAACATTACACTTTGTAAATCATAGTGTTTTATATTTTTTTTCAGAAGCGTAATTTTATGGACGGTTTAACACTCAGTACAGTATTGGTAGTTGCTTATGCATTAAATGGAGGCAGGCTGTTCAAATGCAATATCAGTACACCTAGTTTTTTTTTGCGGGCTCTTACTTAACTTACACCACACAACGCTTTGGAGACTCCGCGCAGAGGCTCTTACGGACCCTCCATACGTACAGACGATAGTGGAGGCCCTCCGACATTACTTTACTGAAAATTGGGGATCCACATCCGCCAGAGCCACTGAATGGGAGGCTATGAAAGTCGTGATCAGGGGAGTCTGCATGAGGACTACCTATGGGGTCCAGCACCAACTCATTGCCGATATAGATACCTTGGAAGCACGATTACACGTTTTAGAGAGTACACTATATAAAACTCTGGCGGATATGACGGAGTGGACACGGGTTAAAGGGGAATTGCTTGAGGCCTGGTCACGATTGGAGAAACACAAATATACTACATATAGGCAACGACTGTATATGGAGGGAGATAGGTCTGGAGCGCTTTTGGCCCGACTGATCCGCACAGAAACGGAACAGGTGCCGGTGCTTCAACTCCTCAGGGAAACTGGGGAAGTGGTCTATACACAAACGGCAATACTTAAAGAATTTGCAACACATTTGCGACAGACGTGCACGGCAGCCGCCCAGGCCCGGTCACAAGCAGTGCCAGACTACTTGGATACAATGACGCTTCCCACCCTTGAGGAGGCAGAGGCCGAGGCCTTGGGGGAACCACTTACTAGGGAGGAGTTACTGACGGTAATTAAGAATATGCAGTCGGCGAAATGTCCTGGCAGTGATGGCCTCCCGACAGAGTTTTACAAAACGTTTGCACCGCAGTTGGTGGACCATCTCCTTGAGGTGTTCAACGAGGCACTCGAGAAGCAGGCGCTTCCTAAAACCATGATGGAGGCTCTGGTATCTATGATTCCTAAACCAGACAGAGATCCCCTGTCCCCGGGCTCCTATCGGCCCATATCTCTTTTAAACGTAGATGAAAAAATACTTAGTGGGGTACTGGCGGCACGACTTCAACCATATATGACCCGACTGGTCCACGAGGACCAAGCCGGATTTATCCCTGGTCGAAACGCCACACATAATTTGCGACGTCTGGCGCATGTTTGGCATGCGCCGGACTTGCAAGACGCGGATTGGGCCCTGTGTCTATTGGACATACGATGGGCGTTCGACTCAGTCGAGTGGGGATACATCTGGGCGGTACTTGCTAGGATGGGATTTGGGGACCATTATTTGAGCTGGTTGAAACTGCAGTATAATAGACCGACGGCTCGGGTCCGTCTTCGCAATCAAGTGTCTGATAGTCTGGAGCTCCAGAGGGGTACTCGGCAGGGTTGTCCCTTGTCACCGCTCCTTTTCGCTCTAGCAATGGAGCCTTTGGCGATTACGCTGCGGAGCAAGATGATGAGGTGGGGTATCCAGTTGGGTCCAACAGTGCATGTCGTTTCAATGTACGCGGACGATACACTGATATCTCCGCCATCCCAGGGAGGCGGTTCCGGAACTCCTTCGAGAATATGCTGCTTTTGGTGCGATTTCGGACCTCGGCCTTAATCCAGGGAAGTCTAAGCTCTTCCCTATGGGAAGCCTGAGGGATAAAGAAGTGAGGGAGTTGCCTCATGTGGGGATGACCTGGGTCACGGAGAGGTATTTAGGCGTCCGGCTGATACATACGCAGGACGCCTATTTGGAACATAACATGGGGAAATGTGTGGAGGGTATCCGCAAATCTGTGGGGTTCTGGCGAGACCTGCCCTTATCCCTGATGGGGCGAGTTGCCCTAATAAAAATGGTGGTCCTTCCTCGATGCTTGTATATAATGCAGAACTCGCTCTATCGTATACCACGGGCGTACTTCCTCCAGCTGGATCGTTTGATATTTGATCTACTGTGGGGGAATAAAAGAAAAAGAGTAAAGTTGACCACAATGCAGAGAACGTGGGAACGAGGAGGACTAGAGGTTCCTAGGTTGGATTTCTATTATATGGCAACACAGCTCCATACATGCTGTACAATGGTTTGATGAGAACAACAACTGGGAAAAACAGCTGTTGTTGGGTACTCATCGAGGGATTCCTCTCCCGGATCTCCTTATGATGGGATCGCGGGTGCCAGAACAGCTCCCGTATATCATTGGACATGTGGCCTATATTTGGGAATCGGCAGTCAAGGTAGCGGTACATAAAGCGCCTTATGCCCCTGAAGCCCCACTTTGGGCAGTAGTCCCGTTTGGGCAAATAAGTCAAACTATGTCAATTGCAAAGTGGGTGGAGGGAGGTTGTCGGCTGATGGGCGACTTGTATATGGGACAGCGGTTTATAACCAGAGAGGAAACAGAATCCGCGTTTGCTTTGGGTAGAGGTCAGTACCTACAGTACGCGAAGATCTCGGCGGTAGCACGAGATATATGGCCGATGTTCCCGGAGGAACCGCCTATTGCCGCCGCCCTTCAGGCCCTTGTGACCCTGGCTGGAGGCTGTCGACTGGTATCCCATATTTATAGGGCACTAAGAAAGGACCTCGAGGTACGCCCACTTCCGGTTCAAGCCAAATGGGATGCAGTATTAGACGAGCCCTTAACTGACTCCGAATGGAAAAGAGTATATGAAGGAGTTAAACAGATTAGCTCCAATACCAGATTCAGACTTACACAATTTAATATTGTTCATCAAACCTATCTGACCTCGCAAGTGCTCCACAAAATATGCCCGGACCGCTCTGCTTGCTGCCCCAAGTGCGAATGCCCGAAGCTCCGACCCTTTTGGGGCGCAGCACTGGAGCGCTTACGACAAGTAACGGGATGGACGCTACCCCATTCCATTAGGGAAATACTTTAAGGCCTTCTTCCCAGCCCTAAGGGGAAGAAACTTACCCGTAGATTTCTCCAACTGGGACTGGTGCTGGCCAAGAGAAGAGTGGCGATTAGTTGGATGGGCTCCCGACCCCCCAAGGTGGACAGCTGGGCTAAGGATCTACGGGAATGGGCAACAGCGGAATTAATTAGAATGAAGAGTCAGGAGTCAGGAGAGATGAAGTTAGAAGAGGATGCTAGAGCCTGGTATATGTTGATCTCAGAGATCCCAGGGGCGGGGAGGCCCCCCGACACGCAGGGGTCAGGGGGGACGCAAACTGACCAAGTTATACCTGAAGTGGAGGTGCAGCAATTAGATGCTCTCCAGCTGGAAACCGGATAATCACCCTGAAATTAGAAGTAGTTGGATGAAGTGGTACATGGCAGGCACAGTGAATTTACGAGTGAGTGACAGGGGGGAGGAGGGGAGGGAGGGGGCGCATTTGTAGAGTTTTATCTGTTAAAGTTTATTTATTGAGAATCTTTAATCCAAACCAAAGTAATGCAACGAGCATTAGTGCAGATATCCGCTGTACATATACTCCTTCTAGACAGGAAGCGATTGTTTCTTTCACAATTATTTCTCTTCTTTTTCTTGAATACGATTTTATGGCATATGTGGAAACTGCTGAGACTATACTGTATGGCTACTCTGTAAGACTGCACTGTACTGCGAATACTGACATAATTGTAGTAATGTGTTTCGATGATTTAAACCCTCAATAAAAAATGTAAAAAAAAAAAAAAAAAAAAAAAAAAAAACACACCACACAATCACTTCAGAAATATGTCATTTAAATTAAATAAAATTCCAAAAAAAGGAAAAAAGTGCTAAAATGTACAGATCCAGCTCAAAGATCACACACAACTTTGAATTAAAGCTCCCATGTGAGAGAGAAAACCAGGATATGAAAAGCGAGCAAAACGACCAAGTAGGTAGGTCTTCCATTAAAAGATAATGTAACTTCTTCCCAGCTCCTTATAAGTATATACTGTTTTAATTCAGATTTGTTCTAGCCCAACGTTGGTTCACTGGTACACAAATGTCTGATTCCATCCCCCTCCATTTTAAATGCAGCACAACTGTAAAACAGACCAGGAAAGGACAGACGTACATACAATTAAAGATGGTTGGCAAACCAGTCTACTTCAATAGTTTATGCCGTTGCTCCTCATATTCACTTTCATGGTAAAGGCATTATTTTGGTCTGATTCACTCATTTCGAGTGCACGGGCCTCATTCTCATAGATAGTATGAAGTAGGCAGAAATCTTGATCTTATTTTTATTATCTGAATGGTATAGAACTACTTAGCAAACATTTTAGTTTATGTTCACACTGTATTCCTTACATAGGTATGAATGACCACATTTTAATGTACGACAATGTTGCTGGATATGCAAATCCATTTATCACTGATCCAAGGAGCAACAGAGAGATGAAAAGTAAATAAGACATTACGAGGTCACTGCATGACTTTAAGAGGTGGCTACATCTATAAACCTCTTGATTCCTGCTCCTTGCAACAGGGATAAGTTCACTGCTTAGCACTCTCTGGAAAACAGCCCGACATGACACTTTTCACTGTTTTGCTTCTCGCTTTAGAAGTTTTTCTCCTTGTGCATTTCTATTCACCTTCTCAATTACTAAAACTTTGCAAAATCATTAACTAAATACCACTAAGAAAGCAATCACTTCACAATTTAGAATGTTTAGCACTTTATAGGCGTTCAAGTAAGAGAATGATGAATCTCTTATGTATTTTCTCTCTTTGAAAAACAACTCTATTTTGCATGTGAATCTTGGATATAGTAAATCAATTTTCATTGTATCCTTCAGAAGATACATTTTTCTTGACTCCTCTTTGGGGGACTTTACTCTTCTACGTTTCCATTTATTTTTGCTGCGCTTAAATCCTTGCTTTCTTACTGACATCCAAGTATTAATTTGTGAGCCCCTTGAGAATTTCTAATGATCAGTCAGACTCATGTCATATCAAGCAGATAACAAGGGATTTTCTTTTGAAGGGAAAAGCAATGGGTGGACATTGATTTACTGCATGTTGATTTTGTGCGCTGCTCACGTCTGCATTTCCAGCCCACAACACCTCCCAGAGTAAGTTTTGAACCTCTCAGCCTCAATATCCAGGGAGTCATGTTTTACATTGGAAAATCTGTATCGAATTAAAGAGGAAAGGGGTTTACATCGAGAACTCTGACAACTACAATACAAAGAACATCCAGTTGTAAACTCCTTGACAAACACCATAGGGAGTAAATGTACATTGTGGAACACCAAGAGACCTTTTTACAAAGATCTCTAGTTCAGTTGGTGCAATAGATCTTGTTTTCCTGGTGTACATTTTTTAATTTTATGTTTAGTATTTAGTTGTATTTAAATTAGAGTACTATATTTTTTTTTAAGGAAAAACACAGGGCATTTATTTAAAAATTATTCTGCACTTTGTGGAGTTGTTTAATGTTTAGTTAATCCCTTGATTGGCTTAAATACATTCATTTGGCTTCAGTTCAGATACAACAAAGTGATAGTAATTGTTACTTTCTCCTTAAAATTCGGGAATGTCTTGCTTCAGTCACATTTGAGGTGTAATAACGTTTTGAAGTTGAATGCAGATAAATAGGAGGTGTTGGTTCTAGGGAACCATCCTTCAATCTGGATCTTCATTTGGTAGTCACAAGCGATTAGCCCACCCCAGCCTCTGCTGCTATGACCAAAAATGGTGGGCTTACTATTGACATTGATCTTATCTTCTGTCTCTATGTCAACAAGATCGCTGGTACAGATTACTCCATTTTGAAGAGCCCAAAGAAAATTCTCCCTTGCTTCTTAGTTTAAGAGAGAAGGTGGTGATCAAGGTAGTTCTAGCATCCGGTTTAGATTGTAGGAATGCAGTCTGTTAGACCTGGCAACCTTGGCGTGGTTTTCCCTCCAAGTTTTTGCCTACAGACCTCCTGTTTTTGCGGACTTCTTTTGCTGTCCTTAGGACTCTAACACAGGTTAGCAGTGGTAAAATGTGCAAAGTGCTTGTGCTCTCTCACTAAAGCATGTTAGATTGGTTTACACCCAACAGGCATATTTAATTAACTTGAAAGTCCCTAATAAAGTGGCACTAACTGTGCCCAGGGGCTGTAAATTATTTGCCTAATTAAAAGCTAAAGTGGGTGGCACAGTTAGTGCTGCAGGCCTACTAGTAAGCATGTCTCAGGCCCGCCATTGTAGCCTGTGTGTGTGAAGTAGTTTTAAACTGCCATTACAACCTGACAAAGTAAGCCTTTTGCCAGGCCCAAACCTTTCTTTGTA
This sequence comes from Calotriton arnoldi, assembly GCA_963921515.1. Lineage (NCBI taxonomy): Eukaryota > Metazoa > Chordata > Amphibia > Caudata > Salamandridae > Calotriton > Calotriton arnoldi. The sequence continues at coordinate 2,521,764 of CAWUFW010000750.1, read as the reverse complement.
ATACATACAAGTCACCTCTAGGGTAGGTCCTGGATAGCCCAGGGGGTAGGATGCAATGCATTTAAAAAGTAGGACATGTACTTTTAAGTTTCACATGTTCTGGTAGTGAAAAACTCCTAAAATACGTTTTTCACTACAGCAAGGCCTACATCTACCATATGGTAACACTGGAGTTACCTTATTAGATTTTATAAGTGTAATTTCCAAATGGGAACAGGTAACCCCTTCATGTTTGGTGTCTCTAGAATTGCAATAAAAAAATCCTAACTTGTGGTAAAGTCGGATTTTAAATTACAATTTTGAAAATGCCACTTTTACAAAGTTGGCATTTTCTTGCCTTAGCCATTAGGTGCCTGTAATCTGTCTCTGGGTCACATGAATGGGTGTAGTTGACAGTTGGGTTTTGTGTATTCCTCCTAGACAACCACACACAATGGAGAGCATAGGTGTTACTAGATGGGACATCACTGGCAGGATGGGAGGGAGGAGCTGGGCACTGCCCCACTTACATTTGAATAGGTTTTGTCCTGTCTCCACACAAAGGACTGCATACACCCTGTAGTTAGTCTGGAGCTAGGGCCAGGAAGGCAGGTTACCTGTGCACTTCAAAGGCAGGCCTCTAGAACAAGGGTCTTCAAATTTGGGGGCCTCAAGCGATCTCGGGGGTGGAGGGAGGGGCGTCGGGCTCTGGCCTAAAGAAGCATTATGCTGGTAACAGTGCTTTGTTTTAAACTGGAAAAAAAATGAGCGGGCAGTAAGCCGCTCTGTAATGGGCCTTCTCTAACATGTTTTGTCATTTATATCCTAGCTGGGAGTATGTGTCAAAAGGAAATGGTCTCCAAATAAATTTCAAAACCCCCACCCCGCTTCTAATAATCACCCTGTGGATACTTTTACAGGTTGGTAAGGCCTGCCTGACCAGAATAGTATGTTTGGTAATCATGCATTTGATTGCATTTTTAAAACGGTAACAGAACTTAACTGCAATGTTTAAATAAGTCTAGACATATTTAAACACCGCCAATTGAACAGAATTGTAAAACTTATGAGAGGGGCCCGATGATTTTTTTTTCCCCCAACCGGATGGGGGTGGGGGGCATTCAAAAGTTTGAAGATTACTGATCTAGAAGCTTCTCCCAACATCAAAGGCATGACTGGGTATAAACACTGGACCTTCAGTATACTTCTGGACCTGTTTATACTCTGCCAGGAAGAAAGACTGCTGTGCTGCTGAAAGGACGGTCATACTGCTGGACTGCTGCTCTGAAGGACTGCTGCACTGCTGTTCTGACCTGCTGCCTTTTTGCCTGGGAAAGACTGCACTGGCATCTCTTGAACCCAGAATGACTCCAAGGACTAGCTGACTGGCCGCCTGATCTGAATCCTCTGGGACACAGCAGGCTCCTAACAACCTTGTACCTGCACCTGGACCTGGACTCTGCCATCTGAGAGTCACCCTGCCAAGTGGTGCCACCTGTTTTGAGGTAGGTCACCGCGAGCCACATCGTGGCACAAGACATAACCTTATGATATAACTATATTCTTTCTTTCCGATTGGTACCACTTGTCACTCCATACCCCAACATTCCATTGTGTCCGTTACTGGTGATGTTTGACAGTTACTTTGGAGCCAGCATCTGTACTAGACGCGCGAGGGGCTTGTTGTAATAAACTTACCTCTTAATACTACTCCATGTGCCTTTTTCATCATTTCTACAATGTGGCGACGAGCGGATGTCTAGCCCCTTACGACGTTGATGAATATCCATTAAGGAATGTGAAGGAGAACTTTGCGATGGATGTCCAAATATGAAAAGCATGGCAAATGAGGATAATTGACAGTATCGACGACGAAGACATGTTTTGAGAGTGCAGATTTTAAGGAGGCGTCTGATGCGGTAAGAAACTGTGGTGAACACCTGTGTGAAGAGTAACTGCAGTGCGGAGCGTATGCGGGCTGGTAGTTTCCCGACTATGTTCACACGGCGACAGCTTGAGTAAAGTGATGACGTGGAATTCCATACGTCATTCGCGGAAGCACGTACACGCGTTCGCAGTAAAAGTGTGTGCCCATCACCCGTGAAGAGCATACGCAAGCAGACGTAGTTGGCCATATTTAATGCACGCATTGCGCGTGTTTGCTATTGCAGTGTGCCCATCTCCTGGGACAGAAAACGTATTCAAATGTTGGCATTCATATTTATTGCGCACTTATCTACATTAAGCTTCTTCGGGTTGAGGAAGATGCGGTTTCAGCTGAGCACAGCAACCGATCACGAAGCGAAATTTTGATCCAACAGCACATATAATTGTTACCACTGATGCTAGCAATAAAGGATTAGGGACAGTTTTATCACAGAGAGACAATGAGAATAAAGAGTGGGTGGTTGCTTTCGCTTCACGCTCTCCAACTACAGCAGAAGCAAAATATTCTGTGATTGAGCGTGAAGCGTTAGCATGTGTGTGGACACTCCACCATTTCCGTTTGTACATTTGGGGTACAATGTACTACTACATTCAGATCATAAGCCTGTAGTAAAAATTCTATCAACAGCGGGTCTACAAAATGCATCACCAAGAATAAGTAAAATGTCTGTCAAATTACTAGACTACACTTATGATGTAGAATACTGGCCAGGAGTCAAGAACAGGGTCGCAGACTTTTTGAGCAGATTGCCTTTACCCTTGAAGATGGAGAAAAACATCTGGATGATGATAATGATAAAGTGGCTCTACTTTTCCGCAAAGGGTTGGAAAGCATTGATCGGTCTGAATGGAAAGATCACATGATCAGAGATAGTACTTTACAGCGCATTTGTAAATTCATTAATAGCCAATGACCAGAGAAAAAGAATCTTGATTGCGATGAGAGTATTTTGGGAAGTCTGAAATGAGTTGTGCGTTGAGAGTGACTTACTGTTTCGATTGGGTAAAGTGCTTTCCCCTGTCAGTTTAAGGAAAAGATTACTCAAACTCTGCATTGAAGGTCATCTTGGTATTTCAAAAACTAAACCGAGGATAAAAAGTAATTATTGGTGGCCTGGCCTTGATAAACAAATTAAAATTTTAGTCAGAGAATGCGTAACATGTGACTCTGACAAGAGTCTTAAAACCTGTAAAGTACCTTTAAGTCCTATCGAGTGTCCAAGCACGTCTTGGGAAAGGGTAGGTTTGGACATTTTGAGACCTATGGAGGGTCATGATGGCACTATCAAATCTATTTTGGTCCTGATGGATCATTTCTCAAAACGGCCAGAAATTAAAATAGTTCCCAATGCAGATAGTGCCAGTATAATCCAGTTCCTGGACAAACTCTTTATGAGTGGAGGGTTACCAAAATGCATTTTAACTGACAACGGCTCACAATTCACATCCTTCAAAGGTTTTGTTGAGAGAAATTGAATCAAGCACAACACCACTTCACTGTACCATCCTGAAGGAAATGGTCTTGTTGAGCGTTTCAACAGAGTGCTTAAAGGATGCATACAATTGTCTAGGAACAGTAATTTGAATTGGGAAGAAGTCGTCTTTAAGCTAATCTGGGCGTACAGAATAACACCAAGTGTCATCACAGGCAAAAGTCCATATGTGTTGATGAGAAGTAGACAGGCTTTGAGCAAAGATCTTGGTTTGTTGCCTGTAGCGAAACAAATGGAATGGTCACCAGAATCAGTGAGGAAAAAAATTGCATTAGCTCAAGAGTGTTACAAAGAGTGGTATGATAATAAACATGGTGTCAAATGTCATCAATTCAAATGTGGGGACAAGGTAAAAGTTCGTTTGGAAAAAAAGAACAGGAAAGGTGAATAGGTTCACTTGTCCTCTACGTATTTGTAAGCTGTATCGCAATGCTGCAGAACTCAGAGATGGCAAAGTCTGGCACATGAGCAGGTTTGCCAAATGCACATCTGGGGTAGGATCACAGTATCATGAATCCCAGGGCAAAAGCAGTTGTAACAATGATTTGTGGTTGGATTTTGAGGATACAGAAAGCTTGTCACAAATGTATAAACCTAACTATGAAGTTGTAAATAATGATAGAAGTATAGTCGTTAATGAAGTCCCATCTTCTGCTGAGCCTTCTAGTAGCCACATGTCAGATCATGGTGGGGAGCACGCCCCACCCTCTGTATTAGATGGCATAGCAGTTGACCAAGGTGCTACTGGAAGATTTGGCAGACCTATTATGAAACCTAAGAAGTTTAATGATTGTCACTTTCGACAAGTAACATATTTCACCAGCCATGTATTAACTTCTTTACCTCTATTGTGTTTTCATTTATTATGAGAGGAAGACATGTTGTAATGAGGTAGGTTGGCGCGAGCCACAACGTGGCACGAGACATAACCTTATGATGTAACTACAATCTTTCTTTCCGATTGGTACCCCTTGTCACCCCATACCCAAACATTCCATTGTGTCCGTTACTGGTGATGTTTGACAGTTCCTTTGGAGCCAGCATCTGTACTAGACGCGTGAGGGGCTTGTTGAAATAAACTTACCTCTTAATACTACTCCATGTGCCTTTTTCATAATTTCTACACCACCCCAGTCCTGTACCCTTGGAAATGGACTTAAGGGGCTCTGCCAACCTCTGTGTATCCAGCGGAACCGATGCATCTCCTCTGATGCGCAAACCCAAGCAGAACCAAGGCATCGTCACTGCTGTGCAGATTGGACCCGTCGCAAAGACCTGCATCGCCTTCGCAGCCCAATTGGAACCACTGCTGTGCAACGCATCCTCGGCACAGGCCTGCATCTCTCGACGGAAACTCACTCCTACTCCACCCGAGGTAAAAGACAATACCCATGTGAGTGAAGGAGGAGTTGCTGTGACTGTCAGAATGCTGACCTTTGGGCATTTCCAGTGCTGGTTTCCATTTGATACAGCGTTGCTGTCATGCTTCTATCACCCCTGCCATATTTCCTGACCCGATTTCTTCAAGTAGAAGTTCATTTTCCCCTTTACGTACCCTATCTTTGTGCCTCTCTGGCTCGCTCTGCTGGTGATCCTGACAACTGCTAAGGTTACCTGGAATAATTTGCAGCAGTGCTTCTGTTACATCATATATTGACAGATACAATAGGCATACAGTATACCAATTCAGCTTGCTGTCTATAGGAAACTCTATGACCAATCTCTTCACCTTTGTGATACGTGTTGTTGCCACACTTGCACTTTGCCCTGGTTATCTGTGTGGCCTTATAACAATGGCTCTATTACATCATATATCTGCATAGCCAATGAAAATATATGAATCTACAACGGGGACTAAACGTATTTGGGTTTAATTAATTACTGACTGAAGAATCTCTGACATCAATCTGTGTAAGCCAATGAATTTCCATTATGTAAATGATGAAGTCACAGTGATAAGTTCATAGGATTTGCCAGCAATGGTGCTGTGCTTTTGAACAAACAGCATTAAAATTCTTCACTTTCCTTGCCACAGTCTCAATCTGTTTATGGAAATGACTTGCATGTGCACCTACCAACAGTAGAAGCAGGACATGACTCTAAACTAATAAAGGAAAAAACTAAACTCATTTTAGTCATAAACGTTTATGGTGTTTGATTCTCCATACATTGCGTTTTTTTTTTTAACTGTGAAATCAGGTAGAGAAGTTATTGTGCCACTTTGTTCAGACAGGCCTGAATATGTTCTGATTAAAATAAGCAAACATATTCAGCTGTGATGGTTTTCAGAAGCAATAGTAAAACTGAAATTGAAGCATATTGTGATGTGTGCTTACGGTATTGTCAAAAACCTACACTGCCTGACGGAGCCGGGGATCGAACCGTGAACCGTGAACCCTGTGCTCCGAAGTCAGCTGCCCTGGCCGCTGCACCACACCTCTCCACTGTAGTCATTACGCTTCTAGTTCTATACTAAGCAGGCTTAAGTTCTATTTTTTTCATTTGTTGCCGATACAGTTCATAGCTGAAAGGCCTGAATTTATTAGATAGAAATAAGACCCATGCATCAATAAAGAGGAGAAAGATTAATTTAAAAATTCAAGCAGTTTTAGCAAGTAGAAAGTGCTTTGAAATCCAACTCTACATGGAAAATCCACGACTATTTTCAGGTCTGGTGTGACAGCTTCAAATGTCCGACAGCATCTAGTAATCGCAATAATACATAAAGCAATACATACGCAATAAATATACTGAGAATGGCTATGGGCCAGCCCCCCTAGCCATTGCTTTACTAACAGGTCAATCACATTTTGGCTTTGTGCCAGAGTCATTCACCTTTGGATCAGCCCATTGTATAGCCAGTATTTGGGATGTAAAACTGTGAAAATTATGGCATTCTGCTGGTTTACTGTTGACTCCACACTGGCAAGGAGTACATCTCTCATGACCATCACAGTGCATGCACACTAGCCCTGCAAGCAGCTGTGGAGTGCAGAGCAAGGATAAGGCTGGAGAAAGCAGCATCTGTGGTGCACGCTAGTATAGAGTGCTGTTGTGGCTGTACTTTTTCACTGGATATGAAGTGTTGTTTTTGCCCCAGAATGGCGAGCATGTCTGGTTCTTTCCGGTCTTTGTACTGTTTCGGAATCATATGGGCTTCTCAACTCACCTGTGCTTCAGAAAGCCTTCCATATTCTACGAGGCTGCAGTTGGACTCTGTCAGAGGTCTTTTAAAATAAGACGCCTTGATGACGTGTAAGTGGAGGTGCTGTGTGTGTAGACTGGTGTAAGTGTGGTTTAAAAATAACTAAGAGAGACCCTGAAAGTTTTAATATGTGGGACCTCTTGTTATAAATAAAAACAAAGGGTGGCTATGTTTGAGACAATCTGGTACAGGTCACAGGAAAGGGAGAACGTCGGTCAACATCTTTCATGCCATGTAGAGTCTCTGCAGATCTGGGCACTTAGTCAGGACTTGGGGTTATAGTAGTGGTAATTAGCAACAATACCCAATCTCAAAAGTCACCCTCAAAGAATAGGGTATACCTTATGAGATCTAAAATCCGACCCAATTTGAGTAAGTAAATGGCCCCTTAGGTGATGGCAGAGACCGTGCTAGCAGTGGAGTGAAAGGCATCCAACACGCTAGAAAAGCTGCGACCTACCCCGCTTTGCCACCCTGGAGGTTATTGCCTGTCTTTGTACTGCTTCGGGATCATACCAGCTTCTCAGCTCACCTGTGCTTCAGAAAGCCTGCCATATTCTACTAGGCTGCAGTTGGCCTGTCAGTGCAACACTTCCTTCCTACTTAGGATATAGCAATGCCCAGCAGAAGGTAAGAGGAGTAGTGGGATTGCCCACATTCCCCAGGCAGTGCCCCTCCCCTCCCTGGCACACACTGCCCCTCCCCTCCCTGGCACACACTGCCGGTCTGACCCGGAGGTCTCCCTTCCTTTTTCCTGCAATGGTCACCACCCTGTTCTCTCTTGCACAGGTTCATAACGAGATTATACCCCCAACACACAAGATCCAGACATTGCAGTGTAAATGCACTATAAAGAGGTCTGCCGCTCATCTGAGTTTCTGTCGGTGCCACCTCTGAGTGACAGCAGTCCCACTGCCAATGCTGGACTGGTACTGCCATAGTAGGTCATGAACCCTGGAAATTGTACTCACCTAGGGGCACTGGTCACACACTGATGCATGTGCTTAGAATCTGGCACGGATGTCACATTGCCAGAGCTGGGAATCTGCTACTGTCTTTTCTTCCAATTAAACGTCTTAGATAGAGCTTTTATTTTTTTAGTCTTACATTCAGTGCTATTATTAGTTTGTCAAGACAAAAGTAAACTCTGAGCTCCACAAAGCACCTTGCGTACAACTGAATCCATGTCTAAGGCCTTGTCCTAGTGTCTGGCAGAAAATACCTTGGCTCAGGAGAAAATCCAGCTACTTTACAGGTCTCTTGAACCTGCAGCAGAAAGGGTTCATCACATACCCTGGGAAGGCTTACACACTACCCAGGTTTAGTTTATTACTTCACCTACACAAAAATATTTTCAGATCACCAAGGCACTATCAGCCATATTTACCGGTTAAAAAGAGACACCGCCTTTTTAAAGCAAAGTTTTAAAGACTAACACAAAACTGATGGATGCTGCACCAATTAAAGAAAAAAATCATCATGCCTGGAGTTCACGATCTCTCCTTCCTTTTGCCAAACTAATTCACACAAGATGGAGGTGGAGCTGTGTGAGGTAGGGCATACCTGGCCAAGTCTCTCTTGACAGCCCAGTGGCAATACCTGCTGTGCTGATTAGTGTCCATCCCGAGGCAGGCAGCGGTTAAATGTGATGGTACCCAGCTCTTTGATACTAAACAAAACCGAATTATCTCCCACTGTGACGTTTTTCTTTACTTGCTTCCTTGTATAGCAAGTCAGCATTTTAAGGAACAAAAAAAAAAAGAAAACGAATGCCGCTGGGAAACACTTTTTCACAGTTAGTTTGAAAGAAAAATTGGCATTTCAGGACTCTGCAAATATTACAGAAAGTTTGCGAATAGAAACGCTGGGAGGTCTGCTTTCCTGATGAAGTCTTTCTTCTGCGTAGATGCCTATTCTAGTTGCTTCAATCTTATTGGCTTCATTTGTGAGTTGACATTTGCGCCATCACCTCTGACAGCTATACAGTGGCATCAAAGTGTGCTCCTTAATTTTCATTCCTCTATTGTCGCTGCGGGGATCGGTAATAGTGAGATTTGGATAAATGCTCACTTCATGGACTTTAATAAAATCTTTTCTCTGCACAAAAGCTAGGAAAATACCCATTTGACTATCATCTTCGGCCAGGAGAGAGGTCATAAAATATTTGAGTTTTTCAAAAAGATTACAAAGCAAAAATACTAAAAAACCCTGCTCAAAAATCTTAAGCAGTGCATACACATCCAAAATAACAAGCACATATAATCAGTGCCAAAAATCTAAATGTGTGGGGTCTTGTCCTCACAGCAGTTAACATTCCCCATTTACAGGAGCTTTTATATTTTTCCCCACAAAGACCTAGGTTCACTGAATATGCCACGAGGAAACCAAAGCTATACATTGTAGATTTTGTAAATATTGCCTTGAATTCGAATCAGAGTTGTCATGGCCATCCATGCAGAGCTGGCATCCAAGACAAGCTAGGTCTGTTGAACTAGTATTGAGCTGAGGGCGCAAGAGATACTTGCATGAGGTCAGACTGCCATACAGCATAGTCTTGAGCTCAGAGTCTTCAAACCGCCTGCAAAGTTCAGACATTGTTCCACCAGCAGTTTATCACAGTTCAGCCCATCGTCCAAAACCAGTCATACAGCCACTTCAAACCAGAGACAACATCACATTAGGCCACTGGTATGGGGACTTTCCACCACTGAAAAGCACCTCAAAAGCATTTTAACAGTTGGATTTTGATTGTACCCTTTTCTCCTCGCAGCTTCAAGTCTATAAATGCTTTCGGGGTTAAAGACTTTATTAACCAGTAAATCTTCCTAGCAAAACAAGAGTTACACTCTTAAGCCATTTGTATTGCTTTGAGCCCGATAACTGCGGATACAACGCATGGGAGTGGGGGGTGGGACTTCAATGAAGTGAAAGTTATGGTAAGTGTTCAACATTGTAATGTCCACAAATCTAGCCCACCTTTGTTCTTCATTTTCCACCACAAGCCTTCATCGGTCGTTTGGTTATTTAGGGCAGATCTTCAATGCCAATGTATGCATCTAATATGCATCTGCCCTGCCCTTCCAAGTCAGCTCTTATTGATTCAATGAGTCAACTTGGCGAGAGTGTGTAAGAACGAACCACGTTGATACAAATTGTACTTCAAGACCATTAAGAGACATTGGGTTACTTTTAGTCCCACTTAGTCTAAAAGTCACCTAGTCCTCAATTATTTTGGCGAGTTTTGAAACAAACTTTATCAAGTTTGCAATTTAGCTTTTTATTTTAATTAACTTGGTTTGAACACGGAGATTCTTCTAATCTAGATTGTATCGCTGCATGGCGAACTCTTGTTTACATACCAATAAGGCATGGTCAGCTCTTCCTGCATTTCTTCCATCCAGTGAAGCAGGTATTCATTACATTCAGTTTCTTCTAGGCTGAATGGAGAATCAATGGGTCTACAATGGGGTTTCTGAAGAGGACAAGCTACGGGGTAATAGGCAAGTACCCTGATCTACTTCACAGGTATTCCTAATGTGACTTAATGCGCTTTGCTAGCAAAAGGATGCAAGATAAATTCTCCAAGACAGGACTTCTTGTAAGAGAAGTCTCACATGTACATCTCGATGGCAAAGATCTTCCTTCCAAAGCAATGCGTTTCTTGGACGACATACTGACTACCCTTTCGCACTGCAAAGGAATTTCTGCAAATAAGCTACCATGTCAAGTTGCCAGAAGGCAGACCGAGTCTCTGTTCACAGCTATGATCCATGTGCCAACAAGGCCACATATCTCCTTTAGTCTCTTTACTGTATAGGACTCATTTGAAGCTGGGAAAGGAATAGAAAGGCCGATCTGCATTCCTTAAAGAGATTCTCATAATAACAAAGTCGGACATATAAGCTACTGACTGGCTGGACAAGATTAAGAAAAATCCCCCTATAAAATTTGATGAGACTAAGAAAATCTGTAAGCCTTCCAAAGCTTCATATCAACAGCAGTCACCAAGCCATAATCAATGCATTGATAAGTCATCTAAATGTAGGGACATGAGAGGAAAGATATCCCAATCATGTTTTAAGTTGTAAAGGAGCATCCACCAGAAAACAATCACAGCCACAGTGATCCTGGGATCTGTAAGGAATCCTTGGTTCAGGCTTGGTAGCCTGGTTTCTCCGTTAGACGGTGTCTGTAATATGTACACAGTCAATTATTAAGGGGTTTTGGATATTTCCCTTCCGTAAATTCAGAGCACTGACAGGTGGTGGACCAGTTTGAAAGATGGAGGGGGACCCTACAATCCAGTCGGACAGGAAAAAACACCGTTCAGATTTTTCTTCACCATTACCCTTTCCACATTGATATCAGTTAAAAGCAAGTCTGAAAAGAAAAATTCTGCTTTCACACGTTTCCTGAACTGCACGTGGTTGAATGACACTCCTAGGTTAGAATTAAAAGCTTCCCAAAGAATCTAAGACCATATTTCAACCTCTTGAACAATGTTGGTTGATCCAATGGATGGACCTTGAACGCAAATCTCTGGTTCAGATACAATGTAAGGTTAAAACTCACATTTAAGCTCCATCTACCACTCTTTGAGGATGGTGCGCAGTGCTCTGAATTTTAGCCTCACATTAACTCATTGATGTGGTGAGACTTGAGGAGGTTAAGACGCATTCTCGCTGCCGGATTCAGAGGACTTTGGGGCCTGGCAATGAGCTTCTTGAGGTCACAGTAGAGGATATTGCAAGGTTTGTAGACTTGCCAGGAAGAGGGCTATTGCTACCTCAATGCTGTGGGCAGTGTGAAGGAGTGGGAAACTTTTCCAGAAGAACGAGCGTTGCATGTTCATGCTCTTTACCACAATTAACTCGGGGAGAAAAGGTGAAATTTGAGTCAGAGAATTCTAATTTCTTAAACTCCAAAGTTTGTAAGACAGTCAAACGTAAGTGAATCAGGCTTGGAGTCCAAGATTACAGGGACCTCGGTCTCTTTTACCCAGTGAAATACAAATGTTCAAGCACTCAGAAGTGGATTTGTGTTGTTAGCGTATATTTGGAGTTTACATGGCACTGCCGGAGGAAATGTGCAAGGGGTGTACAAAGACATACATAAAGATATTGAAAGGAAAACACAAGAAAGATTGTTATTGAAGGACATGTAAATACATTTAGGGACAATTGGACTCATCTGATCTGCAATTTGATGCGGCAATCAATGAGGAACGAGTTGACCCAAGGCAGCGAGGATCCACAGATGTCAGCCCAGTATTCAAGATTGTGTAGTCAATGATGTCCGAGGCCACAGGCAATTGGAGGAGAATAAAAGTAGTTTACTTGTCCCCATCTAAGAAGAGAAGTTCTTCTCACATATAGGTTGTACTTGTTTTAATGTTGTGCGCAGGTTTGAATCCAGATTGGTGGTCAAGGAGGGAGCAATAGACCTCAAGTTACCTCGTCTTTTCCCTTTCCATAATTTTGCTGAAAATGAAAGGTTGAATCAGTAGTTGGTCAGTATTTTTGGATCAGCTGATTTCTTTATTCAGCAAGGAGGTGTGGTGTGATAATAGAATTCCATAGGACGAAACTGACAGGTGGAGACATCGATCAAGTCGGGTACATCACTCACAACTAGAAGGAAGAGTTGTTTGAGGCAGACAAGGGAGTAAAGACAAAAAGGTAGTCTTTGGTTTGAGGGCTGGGTATAGTAGAGCCCGGTAGATGCAATTGCTATAGTGAGCTTTTTGGCTCTCTTGATATTGTTATAGCCTCTCTTGCAGCGTTTTTTTTTGCCTTCTTAGCTCTGAAATTTTCACCATGGCCATTCCAGATTTTCATTGGAATGCTTTAGCTCAGAAGGTGTAGGGGCTAACCTTAGATTTGTTTTGATTTAGAGGGAGCCACAGCGTCTAGCACAGATACAAAGTGAGGTAGATGCCGTCGAGAAAAATGGTGGGATCTGTAGTTAAGGGTTGACTGATCTTAAAAGTAAGATATAATTATCAAATGTCTTAGTGATTTTGTTTCTGAAAACATCTGGTAGGTAATGGAGGAATCGTTTTTAATGTCAGTGGTGGTGTGCAGGTTACATTTGAGAGCGCAATGGAGATCAAGGAGTGGTCGAACTCGGGGCTGTGGCGGAGCTGCCATGTTGGAGTCATCTAGGGTATAAGTGAAATGAGGTCTCACAGGTGCTCTGCTGCGCTGTCTGTGAATGTGAGGGCTTCCATATTGTTAATACATTCGGTGGTATATTTTGCTTCCAGGTGCCACCCACAAGTTAAAGTCTCCCATAATCATGATTTTATTGGCTTTAGTCTGCAGTTGAATACGGAGTTTGAGGGGCTCGTCGAGAAAGGCAGTGTTGTATTCGTAGGTTGATACACCAGTGCAGTTATGAAGGAGTTGTTGGGACTGAGCATATTCAAGACCTCTGTGCACTCAAAAGTTGTAAACATGATGTCTAGAATTACAGATCAGGTTATAATACTAACTATACCTCACCTTTGCCCACTGTTTTTCAGGATTCTTTTTAGGTCTGGCATTAGCCAGGACCTTTTGTCTTTACTAAATTATATATACAATATACTTATCAGCGCTTTCAGCCAGCCCTCTTCACCCACTTGTCTGATATGGTGCCATTCACATTTTCACAGCTCAATACAGCATACAGCATGGGACAATGGGTCAGCCCACTTCAGGCTGACTGACTAACTTCACTGTGAGGGATAACATTTTTCCCTTTCACAAAGAGCACATTCATGCACAAAGTAGTTTCTTTCAGTGCCAAGTATTACTAGGGCAATTAATGTTTTTGGAGACCAAAAATAGTTTTGCTTTTAGAAAATTTGTTTAGACTGACGAGGGTTCTGCTGCTCCTTTAAAGTATTGCAAACACCATAAAAAAACAAAACGCGCACTGACAAAGCCAAAAGGCAGGCTGCCAATGGCAGACCTATTGGCTTTGCCAATGCTTGCTCGGCCTTGGAGTGGAGGTCGAAGAGGGTGGAAAATGCCTGGTCTCTGAAACCCGTCTCGGCAAAGCTCAAGTAGGTCAATCAGGAGGTTGTGAACGGTTGGGACAAGTCTATGCTGAAAGCAGACACTGATATTCAGCCTTCCTGGCTACAGTAATTACCTTCTTTCCCGACTTAAACTTGTGCATATGCTCTCACGCTGCCACTAATTGCAAGCACAGAGTTAAGTCAAACACTACAACCACCATCATGGTTCTCCTCTAGTGTTCAACTACAAGACAAAAACAAGTTACTCATAAATACAATATCAAAAAGGTCAAAAATAGCACAGAGTAACAGCTCAAAAGCATGGACCATCCAGTTAAGCTGCATAGCTCATCTGGTCAGGTGATCAACGCACTCTCAAACATACCTGTGTTGTCTTCTTGGAATTGATGAACCGGATGCAGATCCAAACAGTAACAGCGAAAGCAGTGCATGAGTAGATGTAAAACCTGTTCAGCCAGAGTGACATGCAGGGGCTATAGACGTAATGCCAGGGATCCATGGTTGTACCTGCACACAAAGAGCAAACGATTACTGGGAAATCTCCACTGACCCTTTCATAATAAGAATGTCACAACTCATTACTCAGAGTAACGAGCCACGTCAACGACCATTGTTTAATCCTGGTGTTTCCAATGCAGGTCCAGAAGAGCTAGATCCTTGGCAGATTGTGAGGATATCAAAACAACATTTCATTGAAATCCAATTCATATAAACCTCTATCATTTTCATACCAGTGGTTATCCTGAAAACGTGGCCTGAATCGGACACTCCTAAATCTACGCTGGCCATTTATGCAATATTTTCCTGGAGGTATCCAAAATCTCCCCCTCCCCCTCCCCACCCCCCGTCACAATTTTAGTGAAACAGTACTAGAGATGGTGCTTACAAACACTCCCTAAAGAATTACCAGCTTCGAATCAACTGTGTGAGGGTTGAGAGTGACTAGTTTATGAAATTATAAACCCTGCCAGCTATGCCCGAGACTACTCTGCGTCGCCTCAGCCTGAGGCTTAATACAATTCTGGTGCTCTGCAGCAGTTTAAAGATTTTCTTGTTGCTAAAATTTAATAGGTTTCCTTCATCTTTATTGCCTCATTGTGATCGCGAGAAAGTGTCACTCATAGTCGTTGAAATGTCACTCATAATTACACTGAAATTATGAAAAGGTCCCACATAGCAATCTGAAACCTTGGCAACTATGCAATTTCCACTTTACTAACTGCATGACACACTTGGTGCCTAGCCTCATCGAAAGTACAGTTGGTTTCACTTACACTTAGAAAAACAAGTGATTCTTTTCTGAGAAAAAAAAGTACGTTTAAATTAACGAATACAGAAAACCTGTAGATGTTCAACTGCAACAACGAATGCACAGTCAGACCACTGAATGTTCACAAAAACAAATGTACATTTATATAATATCAGCACAAGGGCACATTTACATAAGTCAATTTGTATTTAGTGAATGAACAAACTCAATATTGCATGTGCATGAACTCCGGTAAACAAATGTGGAAAGAATGCTGCATCACTGACAAAATGACACGAAACAGCAGTAACATAAGCTGCTTTATCCGGCACTGCATTAAAAAGGCCCTCCACTAAGTGCCACACTTGGGATTCGGAGTGATGAATTAATGCAGAGGAGAGAAACCTCACATAGAACTTGGGCAGTGTTCAAGTCTGAAGACCAGGTGATGTAGAAGCAATACCGCTCGTATTTCCCGCTTTCTTAAACAAAAACATTAAAAAGAGAGAAAAAACAAGCTCCTAAACCCAAAACACCACAACACAAACTAAACTTAGGGTGATGAAGACGCTGAATAGATAAAAAACCACATACAGAATAGCCGAAGCACAAAAAAAAAAAACTTATTGCAGCATGCAATTCTTAAAATACTAGGACAGGACAACACTTGGCACTACATCTACTAGGGTCAGTATTCTCATTCCTTCCAACTTGACCGACATTCAGGACCAAACACTTCACCGCCTTTAAATAACTCCGAAAGCCCACTTGGTCATCACATGATTCAATACCAACACAAACTTCAGAATCTAGAAACTCCTGACCCCCCCCGCCCCGTTAACTTTTGTTTGCAGGCCTTTCAAACACATCCTTCCTTCCAACCAACTTTCACAAGCCTTTCAAATTTCCACTTTCTGCCATCGATAACCCGACCTATGTTCTTGCAATATTACATGCTTTAGTCATAGAATACAACTTACAATCCAATAAACTCCCCATACCAAGTTTCCGCACACATTTACAGTCTCCCACATAAATTCTCTAAATTTCACATGGCTGTGATCAAAATTGGATTTAAATTCAGACTGGGAGCTTTCCACATTAACTGTAATGTCATCAACTCTATTAGTAAGGGAGAGATTTGGCGCGGCGGCCATGGCTGCCGACGAGAGAGCTGAAGATCTGGGTTCGCGTCTGAGTCAGATCAACATCCTGTGATTCTGGGCAAATCACTTAATCTCCCAGTGCCAATGGGCAGAGCCTGGATACCCTCGCGGGTAATAAGCTGCGCTATATAAAACTACAAATTAAATTAGCAATGGGAGAGACTACAAACTATTGATTACAAACAACCAGGACGTAAACTAGTAAGAGTTTCCTCCCCCAAAACAGTTTCTATCAGTTGTGGAGATTGGCAGGGAATGATACAGCCACTTATGATCTGTAAACTCCACTCAAATGAAAAAGCACCTGAAATCGCCCATTTAAGAATTTATTACATTTTCCACTGATCCTTTTGATTGAGCCATCAATATGTCAAGGTTAGAGTCTCCAGCATATCTTCGGAGCAAGATGGCGCTGGCATAGGACGCGGGCTTGCGTTGCTCCCTGCTGTGATTCCCTCGAGGTGGAAGGAGGCCCGCAGCGGATACCGGAGCATGCAGGCCGGTCTCTACCTCTATGAACATTGTATGCAGGACGTGCACAGAGCCGAGTCGCGGGCCCGTCGAGCGCTCCAGGCAGCAGCAGGTCCTCCCGGAAACACCCCGTGGCTGCTTCATCGGATTTCACGTATTCTGCCGTGGGTCTGAATCAACGTGGCAAGGATCTTAAAATACAGTATGCCGGGCCGCAGTTCCAGGAAAACGGCTGCGGCTGTCAGTAGTGCAAGTGGACTCCCTCCCTTCTCACAGGACGCTGGTAAGGTGACGAGGGGAGGGGGAAACCAGTAAGGGACACAAGGCGGGGGCAAAGTTAAATCTAACTGTTTGGACAGTGGAAGTAGTGGAGTCAGGAACTCCAAACGACTCGGGAAGATTGGGCTACCAGGCGATCCAAAGGGGTCCCAGCCTTTGATATGAACCCTATTCTCAGGCAGTGATAAAAATCTCCCCGGGGATCTTAAAGGCCAGAATCCAAACAGGCACGAGGGGGGAATGGCGGATGTCTCCCCCTCTTTGTTACACGGGAAGACAGAGGCTCCAAACACCAAAATATCTCAGGGTGAAGTGGTACCCCTAATCAGGGAGTCTCACACAACACTAGAGCCTGGTAAGGACCAGTCAAATGCTGCTACCCCACTCTTAACAACTAAATCATGAAGGAGACACTGGTTATGGGTTCAGCGATAAAGGGGAGGGGCGCGAGCCGGGGCGACTGTCACAGCTAAAGGATTTATGTTTAGAATCCCCACGTGCGGACCAACCTGCGATAACGGAGCATAATGAAACGCTGGATATTGCCGCCACAGGGGGGGAACCTACAACCACTCCAGGCCAGGGCAAGGCCAGCAAAGATAAGCTTCCTACATCTTCAGCAAAATCGCCTGACATTGGGGAGAAGTTCTGCTTACTCACGGACGAATCAGACCTGTCCAATATGGAGGAATCGTCATCTTCCCTGAGTGATGAGCTAGTCTCATATTCCTCCTCCAGTGAGGCTATGGATAACACCACCTGTCTAACCCAATGCAGAGTCTCGTTGAAGGATGAGCGGAGGAAAAGGAAGAAGAAGAATAAAAGGGGAGGCGGAGGCGAAGATTCTAATGCTAGTAGAAAAGAGACCTCTACGTAGGACTTACATTGTGATTACTCAGCGACACAGCTGGCCTTCTCGGGAGAGGATCCCTGAGGCACTCCAAAAGATCTTCATAGCACAGAGGCGGCCTTGCCCTTGCAATTCTCCACTGTGGAAGGCTCGCTGGTAGTAATTCTTCAAACAATTTAGCAGGTGCGGGAAGAAGCTAGAAACTCGAGCCGCCGGGCCAGACTAGCTACAAAAAAACGACATGGAACTATCAAAAAGATTAATAAAACCTGCTCAGACATCGCTGGCAGAATCACAATGATGGAGGTACGAACTGAAAGCCTGGAAACCGAAGTCAACTCTGTGAAACTACAGAAATACTCGCATGAACCAGCTATGTCCGATGTTCTTTGGAAACTTAAGGTTCAAGAGAATAGACAGACGCAATAACCTCAGGGTCTTGGGAGTGCCTGAGGGAGTCTAAGGCGCAGACACCAGAGCTTACATTATTAATCTTTTAAGGGGTGCCTTCCCAGAAAAAGTAAAGTGGGATTGGGAGGCAGAGATCCAACGTGCCCATAGATTCCCCTTAATGTTGAGGAAAACTCACCCTAATGAAGTGGAAAGACCTAGGGCCATCCTAGTTTTTTTGGGGAATTTCTTGTTGCACCAAGAAATATTCGAACAAGCCCGACCTAATGCTAGAAAGGAGTTCCGTGGTGTCACGTTTTTTGTTAGACCAGATTTTGCACATGCCACGGCAGAGAGACGATGGCGGCTGCAGCAATTGTTTAATCCATTTCAGCAAATTGGGGCGGAGGTCTATCTGCAAAACCCAGCCCGTTTGAAAGTGTTATATAAAGGACGTACCCGTAGCTTTACATCTGAGATTGTAGCCCATGAATATTTAAAAGAAATTAGTGGGGGTTCAGCAGTAAGATTATAGCAAGACTATAGGCAACCTAATGCTAGATTGTAGCAGGCCTCTCCAGCTAGACTCCAAACTATAAAACAGGCTGTCAAGTCAGACGAAAGTATCTTTCTCCCCCCCCCCCAAACCTAATGTTTTGATTTTTTGATTTTTTGGTTTACGTTAGGTATCGTCTTGGTCTGGGGCGTCTTGTTCCGCTTCTTTAATCCTGTTCCTTTGATCTCACTGGCGTCATCATTCAGGCTTGCGGCCTGATTGCTCATTTGGAGGGGGATGGTTGGGCACGGGTGGTGGATTTGGGTGGATGCTACACAAGGGGACAACAGGTACAGATTTATAGGAGGGAGAGGGGCGGTAAAGGGAAGGACGATCCTTCTGGAAGATCAGCATCAATTTGATGGGTATGAAGTGTCCAAAAGGAACCTAAACAAGCATTGGCATAGCCAATAGGTCTCGCCTTTGGGACCTTATACGTTTTTAGCCAGAGCTATTGGTTTTGGCAATGTGTTTAGGCTATGTTGTAGAGCATTGTTACTGCTGTGCAGCATGCTGAAACGTTGTAATAAAAAAGTCTTATATGCATTTTTGTTATCTTATATATACCAAGAAGACATTATGTACAACTGAACAACCCTATTGAAAAAGTAATAACATAAAAAATGTCTTCTAGTTTGGTTTGTCCTTGCAGTGCGGGCAACTTCTTCCTGCCTGTTCTAATGCTCGTTTGTTATAGTTTTCAGTTATTGGGAGGGGTGGTGGGACATAAACAATGGGAGAGTGGAGGTTGGGAAATAGTACCTGAATTACAACACAAGTAGTGGACGGACACTAGGGGAGAATCAACAGATGCCAGATTCTGAGGGCAGATTGAGGTGGTGCTGAGATGGTGCTGAGTTGGCGGTGTACTGGTGCAGAAGCGATGCACAGGTGATGCTGCTGAATGATACTGAAGTGGTGCTGAGTGATGCTGAGGTGGGGTGTGCTGGTGCGGAGGCGATGCTCAGGTGATGCTTAGTGATACTGAGGTGAAAAAAGTAGAGGGAGAAGAGAAAGTGAGAAAGACAGAAAGTAAAACATGACAGAATGAGAGAAAAAAGGCGAAAGAAGGAAAGAAACAAAAAGCAAAGAAACAAAGAAACAGGAGAAAATGAAAAGAGATGAAGGAAGAGAAATTAAGAAAATGAGAGGAAGAAGCAAGGAAATGGTGATAGAATGAATGAAGAGTAAGGAAGAAAGAATGACAAAGGAAGAAGTAGAAAAAAGAAGGAAGAGCACAACAGAAAGAAAGCAAGAAAAATATATAGAAAATGATAGAAAGTAAACAGAAGGACAAATGAGAGTAAGAAAGGGAAAGAAAAGAACAAAAAGAAAGTAAGAAACAAAGAAGGAGAGGTATGGAGAAAAGGACAGTAGTGGAGGAAAAAAAGAAGAAAAAGAAAGGAAAAAGCACACTAAATACAACAAGGAGGAATATCAGTGGAGGAAAGATGGACCTGAGAAAGATGATAAGACTGAAATAAAGGAGGGAAAGAACGAGAGAAAAACACAGAGAAATAAAGAGAAAGGACAAAAGAAAGGGAATGTGAGAAATAAAAGGCGAGGATGCAAAAATAAATGGAGACACGAGAAAGACAGAAAGGAGAGGAAAAAGAAAAATAAAGAACAAAGGAAATAATTATTGAGCGAAAGAAGGAGAGAAAGAAGGTGAAAGAAAGATTTAGAGAGAAAAAAAGAAAAGCACAGATAAAAGAGAAGAAATAAAGAGAATGGAAGAGGAGAAGTAGTAAGGGGTCAATGGAGGAAAAGAACAAAGTAGAGGTAGAAGTGAGATAAAGGGAAAAAGTTAGGGAAAAGTAGCAAGAGTAAAATAAAGACAAGAAAGAGGAAAAGAGAAATAGAGCAAGAAAGATGTAGTTTAAAAACATAGTTAGAGAAAGAAGAAAACCAATAAAGAGGATAAAATAAATGAAGAAAGGAGAAAAAGACAAACAAGGAAAAAAGAAAGAGAAGGAAAGACGCAAGAAAAAGAAGTAAATAAATATGTTTTAAGAAGAGGGTAGGCTGCATTATCCTGCACTGTTAGCTTTCTAGCCCTTACATGTGCAAGCTACTTAGTGGCAGCCTGCAGAGCTACTGGTAGCTCGCAATCGATCTGTTGGAGACCCCTGTTTAGACGATCCCTGGTAACGGTCTGTATGTTAGCTGGTTCCGCTGAGCTGTGAAGGATCTCTAAGTATACTAATTTCTCTGTTCTGCAGGAGAAGCTCAAGTGTGTGATGGATATGCCCATCACCAACCTTTCTACAGAAGCATTTCTCATATGATACAATCAGGGTTTCAGCTGAAAGCCCGCTCCATTCATTCATCTGTTAAAATGTGGCGACTGAGGGCAGATAAAAACAGTAACCTCAAAACAACTGATTTGCATTTAATGCAGAAGGTACCGGTAGTCTTGTCATTTCCCACATGTACGGCAGAGAAAATCAAAATAAGACGAGCAACTACTGTAAACAGCAATTAAATGAAGGCCACATTTTTAATTTCTTCTTAGGAGGTGCTGAAAAAACGCCCCTTTTAACACACAAAGCTGGTCTTTGAAAATAAGGCATTTATGTGAGGAATACCAAGGCATCTAGTTATTTTACCAAGCGTTTAAAAGTTTTGAGTGTAAATGCCACTTTTAACACCAATGTATTTTTATGAAACACTTCCACCTCAAAGTTTGATGGCTTTATAAGAATCAGATTTTACTATAATACAGTCACTAGTTTTATTAGCCTTCCTGGCAGCAAGAGACTATGGCAGGCTGGACAGCTCTCGGGCTGCCTGGTCCAGGCTTCCCACCTCTTCGAGGGTAGGAGATGTGTGGCCAGAGCAGCTCCCCGTGGCATGGCCTAACATGTTGTGTTGGACTAAGCTATATGGGGCAGAGCAAAAGCTTCCGTCCATGTTACTGGTCAGTCTGTACTGTCACAGACGAGTTCTAAAATGATGGAATAGATGTCACTCCACAAGTGATGGAGCATGTTTAAACTATATTAGGCTATCACATTTGTACAGCCCGAGTGACCTAGGGCATATAGTTATTGGTCTGGGGATGGTGGAATGTAAGGAAGCAAAGCAAATGAGGCAAAAAGGTGACATGAGTCTTCAGAAACAAAACAAATGGCGCAGGTCTTGTGTTTAGTGACCGACAGTTATCAAAGATCATTTGAGGCCCACTGGTGATGGCATGTGGTAGAGGACAAAGATTTAACAGTGTAGCGAGAAGCTGTGTGAACTATGCACGCCTGCTACAGAGATTGGTGTGATCTACTCAGTGTTAATTATATATAGCTGTATTTATAATTATTTGTATGTAGTGCTGCAATAACGCATGTCTACTGCTAATAACTGATAATAGTCCTCTATTTGTGGTACTAAATATACTAACCATTGAAGGACAGAAGGGAAGGGGGGGGGGGGGGAGTCTACCAGGCCGGGATTTGTGTCCATGACCTCCAGAACACTGCATGTGTTGGCGGCGAGTGTTCAGCTCACTGAGCCATCCTCTCGACTTAATTGTCACAACCATGCACTTTTTATGTAGATCTTCTGTGGAGAAGGTGTTTGGTGGCTTGAAATGGAGCTGACCGTCCTACTGACAGTTGTACTGGTGTTTGCTGCTTATTTAAAGTGATACCTGTTCCGGGCGGATGGTGTAGGAGGCCGTGTGTCTGGTTTTTCAGGCCACACGCCTCT
The DNA here is from genome assembly GCA_963921515.1 of Calotriton arnoldi. NCBI lineage: Eukaryota > Metazoa > Chordata > Amphibia > Caudata > Salamandridae > Calotriton > Calotriton arnoldi. The sequence continues at coordinate 2,499,450 of CAWUFW010000750.1, read as the reverse complement.
CTCCCTGTTGCTTCAGGGCACCAAGAGAAAGCTGTGCCTTAAATAGAGTCCAGAACCCCGCCCCCCCCCCTATCACGCATCCTCCTTCCTTCTCCCCAGGCGGTGATGAGTCAGGGGCCTGTCACCAGCCTCCCATCTGAGCCACTCTGGTTCTTCCTTGCCACACACAAGCGGGCATGTGTGATCCTCGGCCAGATAAGCCCGCTCCCGACATGATGCAGCAGCCTTAGGCCGCCCTGCGTTAGTCATTCGGACGATTGATTACTGCCAGGGCTCCGATTGGGACTCCATGTAATTCAGTCACGCATTTACCTGGCAAACCCTGCTGGTTGGGTCAGTCAGTCCTCTGCACCGGACTCACTTCTTGTTGCGACTCACTTGACTTGGAAGTTGTAAATCTGACTCCTTCACTATCGGGTGCGCTTTAAGAAGCGCTGTTTCTTTCCATTACACCGGCAGTGTGTAAAACTGTGACACAGACTGCGATTGGCTTGGTTCCAGCCGCGAACATATGTAAAAACACAACTCGCACATTACAGTATACAGACCTAAGATTCACTTAAAAAGTGGGGGAAGGAGGGTCAAATATAAGTGGCGTTGGAAAGTGTATTAGTCATTTCAGTTTTGCAGGGGTGTCATGTGCTAAATACATTAAGGAATAGAGACGCAATTCTACAATTTTCCTAACCCTACTCAGAGCATGAACGCAAATGTTCATTGTCTGCCCACGTGTATTACTTTATGACATGAATATGTACTCGTGAATCACAAGGGGATGAATGAGAACATCCAATAAAGTGTCGACCTCCGAAGGATAAGAGGCTGAGTGGACACGCCGGGATTGTAACCTGTGGCCGCAAAGCCAGACGCAGGTTTCTGGAGTGGATGTGTTAATTCACTGAACTACCAGAACAATCAGTATACGTCTCCCTCTGTAACTGGCCCCTGGGAGTGGAGTGCTCTCCCCCTCGCCCACCGCCAGGGCATCGGGTGTCTGGCCCTTCCGGGCCAGCAGAAAAATAAACAAGCAAAAACGGGAGGAGGGGGATTGTATAAAGGACATGATTTACAGCCTTGGGTGCATGAGAACAACAAGGGCGCGTCCTCGTGATATTAGTTATCTGTACTCACTTATTCCCTTCTAGACTTGTGTTTTCAACGAGGCATGACTGTGTATTTCACCAAGGGGAGCGAAGGCACGAATGTAGAGAAAGGAATCGGCAAACAGGAGCCAATGATCTTAAAAACAAGAGAGGAGCGGGGGCGAGCGAGCGCGGCAGCCTGGGCTTTCGAAAGCTGACCAGACACTCGTGCGTCATGGCCTTTTCCCCGCACGGCCGGCATGTTTCCAATTATCGCGCACGCGTCTGGGCACGATAATGGGAAACAGATGTTGGCCCTGCGCGCGTAACCGCAGGAAAAAGGCCATGACGCACGAGCGTCTGGTCAGCTTTCCAAACCCCCTTACTAAAAGTCTCGCAAGCAGCATGCGCTGCTCTAGGCTCGACCTAAAAAGGGATGTTATGAGTAAATTAAGAATATCCTCGGTGAATATCTGTGGGCTCAACGATAAAAAAAAAAAAAAAGGAGTTCTAAGGTAGCTCTAGAATTACAAGCCCTAGAGGCCGACGTTATCTGTCTCCAGGAGACCCATATTGAGGGAGCTCAACTGTCTTTATTGGATACACTGGGATTCAACCTGGTCGGAGGGACTCTACAAAGTACACGGACCTGTGGGGTGGCAGTCTTAGCTAAAAGAAACTCTATGCAGTTTTTCATGCAGACACAGATAGACTTGGAAGATGGGTCATTACGGAATTTCGCTCTCCCGCTAGTAAATATACCTTGTGCTCAATATATGGGCCTATTTTAGATGACCCGGGGATATATGATTGGCTGACTAATGAATTGGTATCCTGGCCAACTCCCATAGTTTTCTGTGGGGACCTAAACATTAACCTATCCACTAACTGGTCTTGCGAGGAACAGTATAAATATGGCGGAAGGAAACCCAAAGTTTTTCAGTCCCTAAAAAACCTTTGCAAAGATCACATCTTAATGGATGTATGGCAAGTTAAGAGACCTTCAGAACCGGGCTATACCTTTTTTTCCATCCCTCATCAGTCACATGCTCGATTAGATTTTTCTTTTTTTTCGGTATCACATTCTATATTCAAGATTGTGATAGAGATATATCCCCGGGTCATGTCCGATCATAATCCCCTTGTATTGGTAATCAAAAAGGGGGGGTATCCTAAAAAAGGCAATAATTTGAGCTTTGAGCAAACACTATGGCTCAATAGGGAATACTTATGCAATATGAGGAGCTGGATACCGCTATTCCTCAAGGAAAACGTAGAATTCCTCCTTGGAATTTGTTTGGGATGCATTGTAAGCGGGGATTATGGGAGAAACACTCCAGTTCTCCTTAACTCGGGTGAAACAGGAGAAACAGAGAATACTGGAGCTATATACCACACTAGCAATGGAAGAGAGGAAATTAATAAGTGCCACGCAACAGGGAAGGAATATTCAAGAGGCCCAGATGGGGGTCATGATAGTAAAGGCGGCCATTAATGAGATCACAATAGCAAAAGTAGCTGATAAATTTACAGTCTGGAGGGAGCAAGCCTATGAATGTAGTGAGCAAGTTAGACGTACCCTTGCTATAAGGTCAAAACAGAAGGGCGGCCAAAATGAAGTAAGAGAAATACGGGACCCAGTACAAGGTATTATATCCGATTCCGTAGGAATAAGGCTAGCATTTAAAAGTTTTTATCAGGCGTTCTATTTAGAATACAGCAAGGGGGGGAAACTAATATGTGTAATTTCCTGGATTCAACACATCTCCCGAGATTTAGTGAAGAGCAGCAGGGTCTAGAGGGGAGTCCCCCTTGGGAAGAGATTTTAACTGCTATCTCCTCGCTGGTTACAGGGAAGGCCGCGGGGATAGATGGCATCCCCATAGAATTTTACAAGGTATTCGCGCCAGAACTGAGGGATTGCCTAACCAGCCTTTTCACTCATGTCTTTAAAGGAAATAACTCAACCCCCCCACCCCCTTCGTGGTCACATGCCAAGATTGTGGTCTTTCTTTAAATAAAAAAAAAATAAAAAAATGGCAAAGGAACTAGGATCCTATAGACCGATTAACTTGATTAACGGAGACTCTAAAATCTACTCAAAGATCCTTGCCTCTCGATTGTCCCCGTGGTCTGCAAGGTGGTAACCGGACGGCAACACAGGTTTATACCCGGGAGAAGCCCCACGGATCACATCAGACGGGAAATCACTCTATTTGATGCAGTCCAGGTAACAGAAGACCCTATGGCTCTGATCCTGCTGGATGCGGAGAAAGCCTTTGAAAGGGTCTCCTGGCACTACCTGTGGGTAGTGCTAGAGAGGGTAAACATAGGACCAGAGTTTCAGTTAGCTATTACGGCCCTATATTTTAAACCAGAGGCCAGGGTGTTAGTGGCAGGAGAGCTTTCTGAACCATTTGAGATCTCAAGGGGGGCTAGACAGGGGTGCCCATGCTCCCCACTCCTATTCGCCCTCTGCATTGATCCATTTATACGTAGGCTTGAGCTTAATGTCAGCATCGCCCCCCCCTCCCCCCCCCCATGATTTGTAGTGGCTGGGAGACAAAATTGCTTGTTTATGCCAACGATATAGCCCTAGTTACACCCGACCCATCTACAGCGTTAGTCAAGATAGGGAAGGAAGCGGGTGAGTTGGGGTGCATCTCGGGCTTTTCGCTAAATAAGGAAAAAACTGTCATTCTGGTCAATAATAAGATCTCCCTGGCGGACTCCCGAGTAGCCACAAGTTGGGTTTATCTTGGAATCTCTATTACCCCCGACCTAGATGGCATTAAAGAAAATCTTGAACCTTTTATTGAAAAATCTAAAAAAGATCTATGTAGATTAAATAACCTACACCTGCCTTTGGTTGGCCGGTGCAATGTTATCAAAATGACTCTTTTTCCTAAAATCCTTGATGTTTTCCGGGCTATTCCTCTAGAGATAGGAAACCTTTGGTTTAAAAAATTCGATGAATTGATCTCTCATTTTATATGGGCATATGCGAAACAGAGGAGAGCTTTAAAATTTCTGACCCTACCTAAAGATAGAGGTGGGTTGGGGCTACTAAAGCTATATTACTGGGCCTCTATCCTACAAAATGTAGGAGCCCCGCTCCAAGAGAAGCCACCCTCGCGATCAGGAGTGGAGCACTACCCCTCCCCATTTGAGCTATTGATAGGCGACGGGCCTGGGGAAACCTATGGAGGCAAATTGAGCTCAACTATTTCAAGAGAGTTCGCTTTAAGGTATTATTGAACACCTTTAGAGTGTGGTCAACTGTCCGTAAATTAATGGGCTTGGGGAGATTACATTTTTACACCCCATTAAATAAGTCGTACCTGCCAGGCATTTTTTGGGATCAATACATCTTACGGTCGGTGAAAAGTGGCCTAAATAAGGTGGGCCTTTTTTTCTCCCCCATGGGTGTTAGGTCGTTCCTAGAGATCAGGAATGAATTCGATATCAGCCAGAAAGAATTTTTTAAATACCTCCAGGTTAGGGATTTCTTATACCGCAAGGGAGGAGGTCCAATTGGCTTTCAAAAGTGTGACCTGGTTGATGCTTTGGTTGCTGGGCATAAACCCTCCATCGGATTTATCTATTCCCTCCACAATAAACGAATGAAGGATGATATAGATAAACACTCTCTGAAATGGCAAGAACGACTGACCATCTCCGAATCTAGCTTTCTGGAACCCTTCACTCTGGCCCAAAAGAGGTTTTTATACTCAAAATTGTATGTACCGTATTATAAAACCTGTTTTAATCTTTACTATACACCCAGTAGGATTATTAAATGGAGTGACGGCAAAGGCTCACGATGCCCCAGATGTCAACTAAGGGGGGCTGATATTGTACATATTTTTGCCACCTGTGTCTCGTTGTCACCTATTAAAAGCCAGATTACAGAATTTAACGTTAAATTAAATATTTAAGTATCCCTGACCCCCGCTGTGATACTTCTGGGAGTCTCTGCTGGAGGAAGAGGGTCAAGAGGAAGGGAATTGGTTTTTATCGCCATGACCATTTTTCGATTAAGTATAGCTTCGGCATGGTTAGATAAGAACCCACCAATCTTTCAACAATGGTTAAACCGGGTGATAGCAGTCTGCAACTTGGGAAAAGCAATCCTTTCAAGGAAAGGGGTCCGTAGTAAAAGGAAGAGTCTAAGGAGGCGAGACCGCTTATTGAGTGGCTAGTATCAAGGAACTGAGACAGTGTTGCACGATGCACTTTAGTAGTATCTGGTCTTTCCTATTTATACTGGCACGAGGTTTTTATTCTCCACCTATATAGTAGTGTGTTATTAACCCAGTAATATAATCTGTACCACTGTTATGAAATGATTGTTTGCAAATGTGTAGCGTGGGGGTGAGGAGGTCTTAAAATGGTCTTTTCTCGATGCACTATGAAATATCGAAATGAAATTGTTAATAAAAATTTTTTTTTTAAAACAATGTCAATGATAAAAATCTGCTGCTCGAAAACGAACAATGTCACACTAAGAAAGTAAACTCTGCACCTTAGATTGTAAATCCTGCACATAATTAACAGGCATGCCTGGGGGGGCGTGGCTTGACGCAAAGCAAGATGGCCGCATTGTAAAGCGGCTCTGCCGGCCACCACAGTCATCCTTCAACAATCCTGCGTTCCCTTCAGTATAAAACTACCCAAAGGTAACGCATCTGTGGCGCTGAAATTGCGCTACCCGCTACGCGCTCCAGTGTCAAACCTGCAGACCCAGAAACCCGCAAAAGAACATGATCCACTGACCTGTGCCGGAGACAAGATGGCGGCCTCCTAGTCCTACTGAGACTGCCCAGAGGCGGGGACCCGAGGTGGGGGCCGGGCCTGTCGCTGCCCGTGGCGGGCTGCGGTGGAGCTGTCGCCGTAGACGGAGGTGCACTGTGGATGCTGCCGCGGCGGGATCGACCCGGTGAGTCGCCTCGGGACCTCAAGGTGTGCGAATCGGCAATACGCCGTGCAGCGCGTCGCTGGGCCCGGCAGCCCGCTGGGCATGTGCACAGAGTGGGGCACTTCGTTCTTGGCCTGGAGATGAGGACAGACCCCCGGTGCCATCCTGAGCTGTGACGCGGTGAGTGGCGCCGACCAACAGCGCACGCAGTAGATCCGGCACCCCTGTGCGGAGGTGGACTCGGAGGGCCGTGATCGCATGGTGTGGAGCTTGGGGGAGTCGGGGATCGCGACTCTACAGCGAATTGCGCGGCGACGCGCAGTACAATACAGCGCTGGTGTGCACTCGGCCTGGAAGTGGGGACCACTGCTTAAAACTGGCACGTGAATGTATGGTGTCTGCAAGAAAGTTAAAGTCACACGTGAATAGCTTGCTGCACCATGCTAACCTGGGGCTGCCGCCGCGCTGCCATGAGCCGCAGTGACTAGCAAGCATATTTGGCAATATCAGAGGGATACAGCAGAAAACCCATCTGGGAACACTGAATCTGACAGTATACCTCACTACGTCCTCCTGGACAAGACCGCTAAAGGCGACCCCTCTCGAGGTGGTTCCGGCCCTCCCGGAGCCCCACGTTGCGCATCCCCGCTGCTGACCGGCCGTGGGTGCTCGCCCGGATCGGCGCGTCTCACAGCTCCAGACACGACAGAAGACCAGTGCACGGTGTTGAACATACCTCTGCATCACCCGACCCAGGGAGAACTAACATATCAAGCCCAGCACAGAAACCCAGACGAGTGGGGTTGTAGGTGCACACTACCGTCCTGGGTGAACAGATTCCGCCGTGTGCCTGGCGACGCTGCAAACTTGAAGCGATGGGTAAGCCTGACAAGCACCAACCGCTTAAATTTGAGCTCCGCAAGTCTGGCAAGTCGCAGCAAACTGCGGTCTCCGATTCTGAGCTGGACACAGCTGCTGCGGCCCCGACCCCGTTAGAGAAAACGCTTGCTGCCATCCAAAATAGCCTACAAGCCATTAATAACAACATGGAGGCTCTTAATGGCCGTATCGACAGTATCTCCGCAAAAATAGACGGACAAGGAGTGCGCATTGGCGAGGCTGAACAGCGCATCTCGAACACGGAAGATGGGCTGCAGAAAGTAGAAACAAAAACGACTGACATGGAAAAACTCCTTGCGGTTATACAGGCCAAGAATGAAGACCTTGAAGCGCGCTCGAGGCGTAATAATATACGCATTCTTGGCCTGCCAGAATCAACAAATGAAGGCCGCCTGGAGACCTATGTGGAAACGTTGCTGCGTGACATATGCGGAGACGATACGCTCTCTGGAGTATTCCTTGTTGAACGGGCACATCGTGCGCTAGCGGCGCGTCCCCCGCCGGGGGCTCCGGCTCGGCCGGTGATTGCCCGCCTACTCAACTACCGGGACAGAGATACTGTGCTCCGTATCTCCAGACAGAAGGGCAATGTCAACTATCAAGGGAATAACCTTTCCTTTTACCCAGATTTCACAGCCACGGTGCAGGCAGCCAGAAAGGAGTTCCAACCTGCAAAAAAGATTTTAATGGCGGATAACATCCCCTATGCCATGCTCTACCCGGCGCGGCTCCGCATAGGCACGGACGACAAAGCCAAGCTATTTGCTAATCCAAAACAGGCCTTGGAGTTTGCTAAAGCGCTTCGGAAGAAGAGGAAGACATCTCCTGAGACATCGGACGCGGAGGAATAACAGAAGGGATCATGGACAGTATAGCCATTTCTCACTAATGGACCCATAGCAGATGTGGTTTTTCCTTTTTTTTTTCCTGTTGCGTCACTAGACACAGAGGTGGGCCCTAGTGCCGCTGGGTAGACCTATGGTGCCAATACTTTGTAGGGTCCGACCAGGACAAACCGAGGCCTTACCTCCTCTGCTGGACACGAACGATTGGGTATTAACACGGGCGTGTTTTCTTTTTAATGTTATTTTCTATGTTTACGCTTTCTTATATCATAAGCAGCAAAACATTGTGCCTTCGGATTTTTTTCTTTTTTACAATTGCTGCAAGATTGCTTTAGGGAACAAGCACTACATATTGGTGGTCAACTCCCTGGTCCACCTGGGAGCTGGTTGTGTCGCGATGCCCCCCTGAACGGGTATACCCCACTTTAATATGTATCTGTTTCTGTATTTTTTATGGAGTTACTGGGTAATCGGGGATGGCTTTGGCAGATTGGGGTTGCTAGAGGGGGAGGGGGGATTCAGTAGTAATGTTTGGGGGATTGTTCAATGTGATTGCGATGTTACACACACGATAGTCATATTTCCTGCACAGATACATACCGGTCGCTTAGGGACCAATTCCATACCAGTAAACATACTACCAAACTCTGGAGGGTTAGGGGTACAGATGTCTAACCTGGAATGTGCGCGGGCTAAACTCCCCAAAGAAAATTCGCCAAGTTTTAGCTTACTTGGACCGTCACTCCGTCCATGTGGCTTTCCTGCAGGAGTCACATCTAACGAGGGACTCCGAGACTAGGGTTGCGACCAAGTGGGCGGGGTACAAGATAGCGTAGTCATACTCATCCTATGCTCGTGGGGTTCTCATCCTTATTAAGCGGGGCATCCCTTTCAAACCACTCAAAACCTACATTGATGATGGAGGGCGATGTGCGATGGTTCAGGGCAAACTAGGTGACTCCCTTATTACACTCAAACACATATGGGCCAATCACAGACGAACCTGCAATGTTTCTGCGTATGTATGGGATCTTGAGGGACAGGCCGGACACGACTATCTTGTGGGGCGGGGACTTAAATACGCACCTAGACCCTTCATTAGATAAATCTGGCCCACACCATACTCGCACGCCAAAAGTCGCCCGCTGCATAGGGGACGCCTTGTTAGAATTTGGGCTGGTGGACATTTGGAGGATGCATAACGAGGAAGTACGGGCAGGCACGCATGTCACACCAGCGCACAATAGCTGGTCGAGGCTAGACTACTGGCTTGTCAGTGAGGGGATAGCGAACTGGGTTACCGAAGTGGTCACTCTTCCGCGCACTTTATCAGACCATAACCCAGTACGAATGACTTTTCATATCCCGCACACGACACGCCGCCCTTTCACGTGGCGATTTCGATCGGAGGCCTTGCTCGACCCGATATACGCTGATACTATTCGAAAAGCCGTAATACAGTACTTCGAAATAAACGCTGGCTCCGTTGATAATGCCGCCACGCTATGGGAAGCATTCAAGGTTACGATACGGGGGGTTTGCATTGGCACTACTGCCGGCATACTCAGAGATATCAGAGGACAACTAGCTAAAATAGAGTCCACACTAGCGGCACTGGAAGCTGACTACACCGTAAAACCTAGTCAGGAGACACTGTCTCGGATTCATGCGCTCATCCTTGACTACGACACATTAGCAGAATCGGAGGTTCGTTACCTTTCACGCCGGCATATAGCCAGAGCGTATGGCGAAGGAGGCAGACCTAGTCGGAATTTAGCTGCCAAAATTACACATCGTGCAGAACAACACCGTATAGATAAACTTACAGATCCCCAAGGGGTGGAACACTACTCGCCCATCGAACAGATGGTTCAGTTCCGGGATTACTACGCGTCAATGTACGACTCACGGAATGCCGCGCCCGAGATCGATATGGCAGAATATCTGGCAGATATTGCCTGTGCGTGGCTGGCAGACGATCACCGTAACTACCTAGATCAACCCATTACGAACTCAGACATCAAAGCTGCTATACGTGACCTGCCTAACAGGAAGGCACCGGGGCCGGATGGCCTCACGGCCGAGTTCTATAAAGAATTCGCAGATGTCATCGTGCCTCACTTATTAGAAATGTATGCGGAAGCACACGAATCGGGTATCCTCCCTCCGTCTCTCCGGCAAGCACTAATCATTACGCTTCTGAAAAAGGACAAACCACCCGATAAATGTGAGTCGTACAGGCCCCTGTCTTTAATAAATTTAGATGCCAAGATACTTGCGAAAATTCTGGCCACTAGGCTCCAACCTTTGATGACCTTATTGGTCCTTCCAGACCAATCTGGCTTCATACCAGAAAGATCCACGTCCCACAATCTTCGAACCATCTTTGCAATGATGCACATACTTGACCCGAACGTACAAGCGGCTGCGGCAATGCTCGACGCGGCTAAGGCGTTCGATTCAATTGAATGGGGCTACATGTTTTATGTTCTCCAGAGGATGGGATTTCCGCCGCTATTTCTAGGATGGATAGGATTACTCTACAATGACCCGTCTGCCCGGGTGGGAGGGTTGACATCAGAACCCTTCCAAATTAAACGTGGCACCAGACAGGGGTGCCCCCTCTCGCCCCTGCTGTTCGCCCTGGCGCTCGAGCCTCTGGCCTGTGTGATCCGTCAACGACATAGGGAAACGGCACTCAATTTTGTACACCGTCCGGTGGGCATCTCGCTCTACGCGGACGACATGGCTTTGTTTGTTAGAGAACCAGACCGCTACCTTACACGGGTATTGCGAGAATATATTAGATTTGGACTCCTCTCGGGACTTGCGATTAATTGGGATAAATCGGTGATCATACCATTGACAGCTAACACATCCCCTCCGACTATGGAATATCCCTTACTGTGGTCCTCGGATCCTATTAAATACTTGGGTGTGTGGATTCATCGAGACCCGGCAGTTGTCATCCAAGAAAACTATGGGCGTGCCTGCGCCACACTCGATCAGCAGATCGAAAGATGGACCACATTGCCGCTGTCCCTAGCTGATCGCATTGCGCTCATAAAAATGGTTGTTCTGCCGAGATTTCTCTACCTCTTCTCTAACATTCCGATAACATTGACACAGCAATTTTTTAAAACTGTACGAACTGCTCTACTCAAGCTAATATGGGGGGCAAACGGGCGCGTATCGGGTGGGCAACCCTAACGTTAGACTATGACAGGGGCGGGTTCAGCGCACCGGATTTGTACACCTACTATCTCAGTGCCCAAGCACAATATGCGTATTATTGGGTCCATCCGCATGCATTCATACCACACGTCGCGGTGGAGGATGGCGATGCACATCCGACGCCTCTGTCAAGTATTATCACACATACTAGTCGGAATACTCCAAAAACAGAAATTAATACAATTGATGCCACTATTGCAGCATGGCAATCCATCGGCAGACTTGCTTCCAAACTCCCTATATATGCTCCAGCGCTGCCTATTGCACACCATGCTGCCTTGTCGGTGACACAAGAGGACGGCCCTGTGAGAACATTAAAAGAGGCGGGATTAGTCACCATGCACGATATATACCCAGATGGCAAATTTCTCACTACTGAAGACCTTCAGTATATTTCCAATCCCACACCGCTATTTCAATTCACTATTCACAGACTCCGTCATGCAGTTAAATCACATTACTCGATGTATCCGGAGGAGCCACCCACCCTGCAATCGCTACAGTTAGTTATTACCACACCTACGCGAAAGAAGCTAGTTACCAAACTGTATAAAGCGATAAGAGCTGAAACAGTCAGAGCCCCAGATAAAAGCCTTGCCCGCTGGAATGAGCAACTGCCTACCCCCTAACGCCATTAGAGTGGGAACACATCTGTAAGCTTACCAACCAGCTCACTCCCAATGGCAACTTGCGAATTATACACTTTAAATTTATCCATCAGATCTATCACACACCCCACAAACTATTTAAATATGGTGTACGTGACTCGGATAGATGTAAACGCTGTAACCAACAGAATGCTGACTTCTGGCATTTAGCGTGGGAATGCGGGCTGGTGGCTAGATTCTGGGAGAAAGTGATACAACATATATCTACAATGTCTGGGATTGAGCTGCAATGCACACCCTTGCTATGTTTATTGTGCTATGCTCCACATGCGAAAGGAACACTAGGCAGATTCATACGCATTGCACTATTAATGGCAAAAAGGAGAGTGGCTGTGACATGGGAGGGTGTACTAGCTCCGAGGGTTGAACATTGGCTTAAAGATCTGGTGTACTGCAAAGAAAAATTGGAGCTGTACGCAGAAGAACTGCCAACCTCCTCCAAACCTAAAGACATTTGGGAGCCGTTACGGCAATTTTTGCAGCAACAGGCCGTACACAACGCAATGGAATCAACAATCTGCTGATATCTGTGCACTGGATACCTCTTTGTGATGCCAACAGAGAACACACACTAGTTACATGTAATCAATGAGTTTGTGTACTAAGCAATCACACTTTGTTGTTGTTAATGTTATTAAGGTGCTACCCTGCATGGTAGCAGGGTGGATCCTCTTTGACTTGAAAATGCAATAAAAAAAAAAAATTAAAAAAAATTAACAGGCATGCCTTTTTCCCCCCAGTTTCTCTTAGATGCCCTTGAAATTAAATGCATCAAAGTACCTTGCAATCATCTGGGTCAGACACAGATTCACACTCAATGAGCAAACACGATAAACAGTCTGCAGTATATTCTTTGTTATTTTCAATCTGTGACGAAAAACATGCCAAACTATATGGACTGGAATCTGCAGTTATACTACAATACACGCTGATTAGGTAATGGTGTATGAAAAGTCAGTGTGTGAGGCTACAGAAGAAAAAAAATATATATATACACGTTAAGTAACACAGGGTTACTGTTTTTTAACACAATAGGATGATCATGGTAACACAAATGCAATAACCGCATAGATGGTGACTGAACGGCATATTCGCTAGTCTTGGATACCATCCCTGTTACAGTAATGTTAATTACAGGTGGTTAGTCAGTGAACGGGGGAGGAGTAATGACGGAAATTGTCATGACTTAAACACACTGTTACCTAAGGCAGTTGCAAAGTGTTTTAGGTACGACAGAGTGAAAGAGCACTACGAGTGCGTTGACTTAGAGGGTATGTGGAGGAAATAAATACCAGTATGGCTATCACTGTCCATGTGTATATGAAGGCATCATGATACAGGAGGGACTACAGAGGGGCATACATGTAGCAGAATCAAGGTCTATTTGTTCATTTCGCTCCAAGGGACAGAAACCTTGAAAAGGCAGGGGGGGAAAACAAGCATTGGCATAGCCAATAGGTCTCGCCTTTGGGACCTAGTGTTTAGCCAAGCAGCACAATATTCTGGGTGTTGTGCCACCAGTGATTAAATAGCTATACAATGCTGTCATGAACCAGTGTGGAATGAAAAAGCTAGCTTGAGCAACTGGATGACCAGGAATGCCAAATAATGAGCTAACAGTAGCTAGATAGTTATAGAATGCAGGGGAGAAAGAGAGTTACCGCAGGCAGCGAAGGTAGACAGGAGAGGCTGAGACAGGGACAATAGATGCTTTTTAGAACTCCGAGAGGGATGGGTACAGAGAGGCAAGGTGGAGCTGCAGAGAGGAAAAAGGCAGGGCATGCCTTTGGTGGGGAAGTCCGACAATGCAATAGGTCTCGCAATTTGCGAGAGTTTAAGCTATTGGCATTGTAAATGACAATGCCTTTTATTTTTCTGTTTTGATAATTAACAAATAAAAAGCATTGTCATTTACAATGCCAATAGCTCAAACCTTTGCTTAGAGTTCTAAAACACACAATTAACTTTTACGTGTCGATTGGTTTTAATAATGTCTGATTGTAAAAGCATGTTTTGTGTACCAATGTTAGCCACATGTTGTGCCATAATCTGCCAAGAACAGAAGCATCCAATAACTAGATCCATGGCAAGAATTGCAATCTAAATTGATTTTTCTCTTTGGAAACCCTCTTTATTTTCTTCCAGTGATAAAAAAATTAGCCTTGCATTCAAAGAGCTGTTCTACGCAACTAGAAATAAAGGCAGTTGTCTTTAAAGCCCGGATTGTACATTTGTGGAACCGTTTCTGCAGTCAGCATTATTACAGTGCTAAGTGGTGTGTTCAGAAGCATATCTTATAGATGTGACCAGATCACGAGCCTCCTTTTCGATCATTTTATGAAACATGCATTGCTAACTAAAATGTCATCGGAGTGTAACTTTACTACTCACTATCAGCTTGAAGTGTGAAATTACATTGCAACCGCTCATTCACAAAAGATTGATGTAGACCACGAGTTGAAACGTTGGCATCATTATCATGCGTTATAAAAGCGCGATAACAAACAACGGCTGCAAATAGGAATCTTTGGAAAAGGCAAAAAAGTGTTATAAAAAGGTTTTATTCGGAGCTATATGAAACGAAATTTGGCAAAACCACTCAATTTTCTTCTAATAAAATTAACAACCTTGAAACTGTAAAGCTCTATACTCTTGTTGTACGGTTAGGCACTACCTCTGGTTAAAAAACAAAGCGGGCTACACCACTGCTATCTCGAGTTGGAGAAGACAAGCGGTCGGGTGGAGTGTTAACTCCCAGTCAATGCCAATCGCTGCAAACAATCCAGACTTTGTTTAAGAAACTGTGACGAGTAGTTAAGATATTTTCACCGGGATCGCAACTATTTCAGTAACTCGAGAAGTTCAAAAGAAGTTGACAAGTTATGCAATTTTCGTTTTTTTTTTTTAGAAAAAGACGACGTGGGGGGGGGGGGTTTCTCTTAAGTTAGGAGTGAAAGGTTACGTCTGCATTCTCGGGAACTTCCCGAACCGCTCTGGTTTTTGGCAGTGAAGCGGTCTTGGCTGTCTTCCACTCTCCCTACTTGCACTTACATGTTTGAGGCTGGCAGAACTCAACACCGGTCAAGACAGTCAAGAGTTGTTTTCCCACCGTACGCTCTTGTCGCCGTTAGGCAGTAGGTTTCTACGGGCGGGTCCGCGAGATGCGGACGTGAGCACGAAAGGGTGCAGCGCGCAGTTTGAGGCGGATATAGAAGAAGCATTTGCAATGCAATAGGTCTGAGCAATGTGTAAACATCAGCTGCTCCGCAAGATAAAAATATTTGCAATGTTATATGTCTCGCATTTAAATGCGAGACACAAACGACCGCATTGCCCGGCTGCGCTTTAAAAGTGAAAGTGGGCATGCACGCTCAATGGAGGCGATTTCCAATCACGAGCCAGCGTTTGCCATAAACCGAACCCTCCCACGTCACGCCAAACAAAGATGGCGTCGGCCTGTCCACATGGGCCGTCCTAAAAGTGGACAAGGCGGTAACCCAAAAGCCCGATTTTCAATCACGCGCCAGCGTTTAACATAAACAAGGGCGTGGCTTAAAGTCCCCTTCCGAAACTGTATCGATTCCAAAAGGCCCTCGCAGAGCGAGCAGCGCATGCGGGCTGCAACGCCAGGCGTGACCTAAAAACTGTTCTTGAAGACCTGAAGTCAACCACATGAGCGAGGTGGGAAGAGTGCATGAGAGAGCGAGAGAGAGAGGTGTGAGACAGTACGAGAGAGAGAGAGAGAGAAAGAGAGGGACTGGATGCTCTTTCTAAAGAAACCTTATTAAACTCAAAGTAAGGCAGATGTTCAGAGAGGCAATGACCACCCACCAGCTGACGGTGGGGCACCGAGGATCGACACCGGACCGAGACAGACGTGTGAGCCGACAGAGTGAGCAAGGAAAGAGATGGCTGTGCACATCTTCCAGTTTCCAGGTAGAAGTGAGGGCAGCACCGAAACGAGTAGAAGAGGCACCCAGGGGGTGGACGAGTGCACAGTGTGAGGAGGTACAGTAAAGCAGCATGTGTGAGCAGGAAGTACAGAGAGGAGACAGGGAGTGTGAGGAAGGGATGAGAGGGGCAGTGAGAGTGTGAGATGAGAATGGGCAGTGGGAGTGCGAGGAAGAGATAAGGGGCAGTGGGGGTTGTGAGGAGAGATGGCAGGTATGGTAGAAATGCAAGGGAGAGATGAGAAGGGGCAGTGGGAGTGGGAGTGTGAGGGAAAGGTGACGGCTGGTGGGAGTGTGAGGGAGAGATGAGCAGAGCTAACCAGAGACATTACACCACCTAGATTCTACACTGACATGCACTTTTTGGAGAAAAGGATTGAAAAGGTGCAGCAACAGAATATAGTTATCTTCTCTTTGAGACTGTTTTTTGCAGCATTAACAGTCTGTGTCTGGCTGCACTGAGCTCACAATACACCATTTACAGAGTGTGTTTAGTGCATGCAGTGAGCACATGATACCAGTTGTACAGGATTAGCCAATAAACTTTCCACAGGCTTACAGTCTGCTAAATCTGATGATAGCAACAATATGATGTATTATATAAGATACCAACACTCCTACTGGAAATACAAGCCACATAGACCACAACATGTAAATTGCAAAACTGAAGAGTCTGTTTTGCGAAGCCACAATATGCCCAACAGGTCTGTTAATGCCCAAGGGGCAGGAGAGGAGAATTACTGATGTAGAATAGCAAGCGACAGGGGATGGGGGCCAGGGGTGACAAAAGTTGTGACTTTTTAATCATTATAACATGGTAATCTGGGGGCATTAGGTAAACACACACACACACAGGTGCACAAGTAAACGGTTAGCAGCCTAGGTTGTATGCAATCGTGAGAGGTATGAAAGGAAATCTCGTGCAAGTTAACAACAAAAAATAAATAAATAAAGTTAAATATGCATAACCTAGGTGGGATACACACGAGATATTTGGCAACCATGGGCATGCACGTGTGAGATCTACAGCCAAGCAGGACATAAATTAAATATATGCAAAGAACAGTCATTATTGAAATGAGAAGGATGTGCAAGTGATAGGTAAAGAAGAGTATGTCGCAAAAGGTATGAATGAAAGATCAAAATTAAAGATATACGAAAGGCATGAAATTGAAAGATAGATAGCTGTGTATCTGAAAGGTGATGGAACTGAGAAATAAGCAAATGAGGGATGCACTTAAGAAATGTATTCAAATTGTGGATTTCCATCGGAAGGATAAACTTCCGCACAAATGAGAGCCTACCTGCAAAAAAAGATTTAGCGCTTCGTAGGATGGGTCTGTCGCAAGCACTCTATAGAGATTTAATACTGCTGGATATCTATTGCTGTGTAAAACTAGCAACAATGCGTTTTTTTTCCAGAAGTAGTAACGTTGCCTTTATTTTCAACAGTCTGTTGTAAAGTAAGCACATTATCTCAAGGGGGGAGATGGTGTTGCAAGGGAGGAGCAGGATGGGGGCTGTGAAGATCTGTGAAGACAAATGTTGGAGCTGCAGCAGCAACAGGGAATTAGGGGAACAGAGGAGCTGGGTGAGCTGTGGGCTGTCTATTTTTGTGTTCAAATAATTTTATTAGCTTTTTAGAAAAAAAAAGGCATACAATCAGACAGTAGAGGGATAAGACACAAGACCCTGAGAGCATAGTTCCATGCATCTATCCAAGGATCACCAGACCATATTAGTAATTGGTGGTGAGGATTGCTTTTCTGAGTGGATCGTGTGAGCACCTCGGAGGTATGACACACAAGCCCACCAAGTGTGATATGACAGGTGTTGGAAAGATTTCCACACTGTAAGTATGACTTTAACTGCAATGGTTAAAAGTAAATCTAGCAGAGCCATATCAATAGTGTCTAAGGGCAGTGGAGATGGTGAGGCCCAGGGACCCAACCTTACCATCGGAAAGGACAGGGTTATCGGTATGTTGAAGATTACTGACAAATGTATTTGTATCAATGTAATGTAGAAGTCTAATAGCTTGCACCCAAATAACATGTGTTGGTGTGTGCCCGGCTCTAGGTCGCAGTTCCAGCATTTATCATTATCTCGTAATGTTAGTTCATACAAGCAAGCTGGTGTCCAATGTAAAGATTCATTGTACAGAATTTTGATGGTTAGATAAGGGGCGATTTGATTTATTGGTTTGTTGCCGACGTATGTGGTGTGGAATGTAAATATGTGGAGTAGGATTGTGTGGCATGGAACTGTGTGGCGTGGAGTGAAATTATGCTGATTGGAATTATGTGGCATGAGGTAGAGTGCATTTATGTGTATTGATGCTATGTGGAATAGAGCAGTTTCATGTGGGGTGCATCATGTGGTATTGAGAGGAGTGTAATTATATGGAGTTTAATCATGTTGCATTGAGTGATATTATGTGGAGTGTAATTATGTTGGGTGGTGTTGAATTGTGTGGTGTGGAATTGTGTGTTTTGCATGTCACACTAAACATCCAAGTATGCCATAAGGAACCCAGGGGGTGGAGTGATTCTTTTTATTCTGCATCTTCTTCAGAGTATTCAGATAGGATTCCCATTGATAAAGATTACTGAATGCAGTCAAGTGAGAGAGTCGGGATTAAAACCCAGGTCTACTGATTCCACTGTCAACAATTTAAGCTCCAGATCTTTCCTAAGAAATCAAACGTACATATGTCTGATGTGTGCCACTGTGTGCACCCATATTCTTATGTAGTGGCTGCTATTTTAGTATATTATTTGAAAACGTTTATTTATATTTCAGAGATGGCTGATTGGTACTTAAGAACGAAAAAAAAAACACGTTTGCACGATGCTACATTAATGTGCTCATGTAAGAATTCTCCGAAAAGCTTGCAGGGCTGGGACAGGGTGCTTATCAGAGCAATCTGCATCTGTAACAACTTTTAACTCACCACAGAGGATTCCAGAGCTAAGGGGGGAATCAGTGTCCAGAAACCTTTAAAGTGGGAACGGTCAAATGTGATAGGAACAATGCTGTTTCATGGCCAGTGTCCAAGTTAGATGCAGGGAGAATTAGGCCAAAGGACAGTCACAAACAATACAGAACTCCTGTTACCTGGCGGTGCACAATAAGCAAAATAGTTTGGGAAGAGCAATCATATGAAGTTTCTGGCCGTGCAAAAAGAATGCAAAAATCCAAATTCAATCCTACAGATAATTGCCGAGGAGGATTTGGAAGATTAACCAGTGTGCCGCTCAGTACAACCTCCTCAGGGAAAATTTGTTGAACCAGCAGTGTTCAAGCTTTTTCACCCTCACCAATTCATCCAGGTTACATTACTAACAGACAGAGCTCCCTTTAGGAAACAAAATGTTTTTCAAGGTCTCTTGCACCCTGATGGAAAACAGCAAAGGAGGTTCTATTGCGTGAACATTTAGACTAAAGCTTGACTAAGCCACTACAAGAAAGATTTTGAGATTGCAAGGCGATCTACTGTCAACTTATTCGCCTGAACCTTGTGGAGCCTGGCCTCTTGTAGCTCCTCAAAGTAATAGTCTATGATACAGCTTGCTAAGGATGTGGTGCTTAGACTCCAGCCTTTGCTTTCATTTGATTGACTTTCACTTAGGTTTGTTTTACCCCCCAACAACCTTGGACATACATTACAGTACCAAAAAGTCTAGTCTATTTTCGTCAATTTGTTATCCTTCTTCCTTTTTTCTAGGCCCGTTACATTTTGGTCCGTTTTAAAATCTTTATATTTGGAAATTCTAAGTGCTGCTGAATGCTAATCGACATTAAAAAAATCTTATTAAAAGCGTTTTTATAAGTGAATGACTGAGGAAGTTATGTGGCACACAATTTGCAGTTTTCCACCCTGAATATGTATTTCTTGTGTTTTATGTTTATCTGCTATCCACTACATGTCCTAAGGAATAGAATAATGCCTATGATCTTTCATATAACCCCACTGCATTGCTTCCCTTTACAGAATTCTGTGTTTGGCATTTGGTACTGCAGCAGTGAGCCGACGGGACATTTTTTGCACTGCTTCTTGAATAAAGCATCTTTCCTATTCCTGTGACATCTTGTCAGTTTTCAGATGGGACAATTGGCCAGAAGGATGGCATGTCCAACCTGCTGCTGAACTCTAGTCTTTGGGGTTGCATAGCTGATCCCAACTTCACCCTGCCAGATCCTTGCAGCCATGCATTTCGTTCTGCATGCATCTTGCTACGATTTCTATCCTTTTATTCGTCCAGGACAGCGGTTAATCGGACTCCCAGTTTTGCTTCAATTAAGGAAACAAGGACTGTACCCCAAACTGGCAAAGTGTGTGAAACATCTTATCCTTCATTTTTGTGATTTACTTTAAGATGAAGGGTTGCAGATAGAGCTTGAGACGTATAAGGCTGTACACGAGTAAACCCAAACGTCGAATGTGAAAGAGATCCAAGAATTCTGAGGTTTTGCTAACTACTAGACATTTTGTAACCGATTTCTCAAAGATAGTCCTGCTTATCGACGAATTAACCAACAAGCATTTGCAATGCAATAGGTCTCGCATTTACGAGAGTTTGAGCTATTGGCATTGTAAATGACAATGCCTTTTATTTACGTTTTGTGTTTTAAAACAAATAAAAGGCATTGTCATTTACAATGCCAATAGCTTAAACTCGCGTAAATGAGGAGACCTATTGCATTGCAAATGCTTGTTGGCTTTGTGGGTCTGTTTTATCATCTGCTGGGCTATTTTTTACTGTTGATTTCCCTAATATTAAAACAAACATTGCCTACAGCAAGCTCAAATCCATGTAGTTCCCATACCTCGCAAAACTTTTACAGCGTGTCTTTACGAGTTCAAAACTGCCCCAAATTGCAAACATGGGCCACTTTTTTTTTAGTTTTCTAATGCACTGTTGGGGGATCCCTCTGGGGGGGGGGGGGGGGGCTGGTCCAGCAAAATTGCCATGGCTGCTTTGGGTTCCCAGTCCGGCCCTGGAGCCCACATCTCCAGATTACACTGTCTATATGTCCAGCTGGGCCTCTGGGGTCTGCAGAGCTTGCCCTCTCGGGCTCTGCGCCCTCACTATCCTGAAACCCTTGTTATTTTAGACTGACCCGAATTACACATTGGATTAAACTTGTGGGGGGGGCACTTATATTTTGGTGCCCGGTAGCATTTTCTGTCCCCGTCAGACGTTAGACGGTGTACTTTGCGTACAAAGTCAGCAAGGCAGTGCCGGTTCGCATTTGAAATGAAGAAACATGATTAGTGATGCGCTAACGCAGACAACCACAACATAGGCGCATGGCTCCTACTAAATATGGTGAAGTGCTACTGTTTACACTCTGTGCTGCAGGTATTTTAGTAACTGAGATATAGTTCGGAAAATATCGCCTAACTACTCCTCTGCAATGGGGGGTTAATACAGAAATACTCAAACTTTAAAATAAGTATGTTCACTCCAGGGTATCCAAAAATGAAGCATCAATGCATAGCCCCCAAAAAAGTGTTGTCAATACCTAGAGTAAAGGCAAGCAGCACAGCCTGGCTGGAAATGAGGCTTGAAACGTATTTTCTGCTGCAATCAAATAAGGCTTCATGCAGTTTTATCTAACGCGTCAATGGTTGTACAAAGCTGAATATCTAAGGCTCACAGTGCTATGCCAAAAAAAGCCAATAATTCTCCCTTTACTGTATTGTCTACAATGGGACGACGTTTCAAGGCAGCACATTTCACGTCGGCTCCCCCTCTGTTGCTAGAGTCCCCCCCCCTACTCTTTGCGGTGAAGCCTATTCCGGTCCCCACGTCCCCATCAGACCGCCGTCATGTGTATTTAGGGATGTAATGCACCAGGCTCTGGTGGCGCCATTGTCTGCCCGCGCGGCTGCCCTGACGCTATTGTCACAAACTAGTCCGGCCGCTTCCTGAGGGCCATTCTAGGCCTCGCCTGCATCACCGCGCGCTCGCGGCCGAGCACGCGCTTCCGACCGCAGCCCCGCTCCCCGCTCCCCGCCACCACGCCACCTCGCCAGGTGAGGTTCTCTACAGGTGAGCCGCTTCCGAGCAGCGCGAGCGGCGCTGGCGTCATCGGCGCGGCCGAACGGAGGGTCCAGGGTGGCCTTCACACCTCCAGCGAAGTGTCAGCAGAGGCGAGGTGATGGAGATCACGTTACAGACCGACCTGTGTCAGGAGTGAGATAAACAGAGCTGTGTGCGGGCTCAGTATGGGGCCTGCAGGTTGGGATTGAGGTGCATTGACAGAGCTATGGGTGGGCTAGTACTGAGATAGCACGGGACCTGCAGGTTAGGACTGAGGTACTTTGACAGAGCTGTGTATATGCTCAGTACTGAAATATAGGGCCTAGAGGCTAGGACTAAAGCACTCTGGCAGAGCAGCATGTGGCGCCAGTACTAGATTAGCATGAGCTAGCATAGCGCCTGCCGGTAAGGACTGCGACGCACTGGCAAGGCGCTATGGGGATAACCAGGGGGCGGGGGGGGGGGGGTTCAGAGTAGGATTGAGACGCACTAGTAGAGCAACCCGCAGGTCTCCTTTGAAAGGCATACAGAAAACAGAAGAAACAAACAACGGCCGACCAAGGTTGAGCACTTCAATTCCACATATTTCATATATTTAGGTGAGGTGCAGCTACTCCCAGCATCCACCGTTGATGGATGCCAATATTGGAAGAAGGTTCATGAATAAGGAAGGTGCACTCTGTGAGAAGTCAATCAAAAGGACAAGTGACATCCATCAATCTTCTTTTATTAAAGTTGTCATTAAAAACTGGCACACAGCCAACGCGTTTCGTTCCCTGATGCCAAAGGGAACTTAGTCAGGGCTTAAAAATACAATGAGGATTCAATATTTAATGAACAGAGTACGATATCAGTGTTGTAACGAGATTGAAGTCTCATCTAAGTGAAACACGTGTAATGTAATCTTGAATATATATCAAACGAACATACGTCATCCCTTGAAAAATGTTTCAACGAAAATTGCAAGAGTCCCACAGTTGGCTCAAATTCAGAGTAACAGATGTATATGTGGTTCCTACCACGAAATGGCCGGTTACCATGCCGTCGCTTGCATTTTTTGCACTGTGAAGATTTCGTGGTAGGAACCACATATACATCTGTTACTCTGAATTTGAGCCAACTGTGGGACTCTTGCAATTTTCGTTGAAACATTTTTTCAAGGGATGACGTATGTTCGTTTGATATATATTCAAGATTACATTACACGTGTTTCGCTTCGATGAGATTTCAATCTCGTTACAACACTGATATCGTACTCTGTTCATTAAATATTGAATCCTCATTGTATTTTTAAGCCCTGACTAAGTTCCCTTTGGCATCAGGGAACGAAACGCGTTGGCTGTGTGCCAGTTTTTAATGACAACTTTAATAAAAGAAGATTGATGGATGTCACTTGTCCTTTTGATTGACTTCTCACAGAGTGCACCTTCCTTATTCATGAACCTTCTTTGAAAGGCAGGCGGTCCTGAAGTCAGGGCTGAGGTGCACTGGCAGAGCTGTGTCTGGAGTAGCAGGGCTGAGGTGCACTGGCAGAGCTGTGCGTCTGGAGTAGCAGGGCTGAGGTGCACTGGCAGAGCTGTGTGTCTGGGTTGCACTGGCAGAGCAGTGTGTCTGGAGTAGCAGGGCTGGGTTGCACTGGCAGAGTAGCGGAGCTAGGTTGCACTGGCAGAGCTGTGTGTGTGGAGTAGCAGTGCTGGGTTGCACAGGCAGAGCTGTGTGTGTGTGGAGTAGCAGTGCTGGGTTGCACTGGCAGAGCTGTGTGTCTGGAGTGGCAGGGTGTGGCAGGTCCGCCTCGGGTTACTTAGCAGAGCTGCATGGGACTTGGCCATTATTACAGGGAGTCAATGAAAAGGGCCCTTCAGGTCACGTTTGAGGTGCCCAGGCGGACGTGTGTGTGAGTTTTAATGCCGGAATATCTCGCAGTTTCACTGAAGAATCAGGGTGGATTGACCGACGTGTGTGTGGATCCAACTAGAGAGATAGAAAGGACACTCCTGTTCACTCCTCTGACTTCCTCCAGTAGATAGAGAAGTGCGGGGCAGGGGATTGCACTTTAAAACCAAGATGCTTTGGGACAAATATGGGTAGGCCGGACTACTGGAAAGAGAGAGGTACTTCTGGTCTTTATTCAGGTGCATAAGCAGAGCTGCTCCTCAGTACTGGAACAGCAGCTGGCGATTTAAGTGCGGATTAAGGTGCATGTTGCCGCTTATTTGAGGTGCAGTAATAGAAGAGTTGTGGGTCTTGCAAATAATGCTTGAGGTGCCCTGGCAGAGCTCCGCCCCAATTCTAGCTGTCTTTTACTACGCGACCACGGTGTAATGTTCGTACACTGTTCCGACCCTTGCGTTGTTAATCGCGTGCACAGAGGCGTACGTGGCAGGGCACAAGACGTCGAGGATCAGAGTGGGAATGTTAATTATAGGTACAAAAGCACACTGTGCGTAGTCTGTGGCACTGGTGATGTCACTCACAAGCTTCCCACAAAGGGCGCCGAGTGGGAACGGAGAGGGTGCCAGAGAAGGGGGGTGAGGGGGCCAGAGGAGGTGGGTCCTGGGGCTGAGCAGAAAGCGAGGAAAACAGTTCAGGATCAAACCCGCTTCCGGGTCGAGAGACGCCTTAGAAAGAGCGAGTGTCCGCAGACATAACAAGGCTGGCCAGAATAAAACAAGCACGATGCGCGAGACGCCGTGCGTGTGCACATCGCGTGTCTGTACGCGTGCACATCTCCTCAGCAAAAATCAAGCGCGCGGTGGGAGCGTGTGAGGCAGAGAGGAGACGCCATGCGCGTGCACATCGCCTGTCCGGGCGCGCACATGTTTTGTCTCCCTTCGCGCACCAAACCGACAACAATAGTCTCGCCAAGGCGAAGCAGCGCATGCGCTGCATTTGTTAGGCGCGACCTAAAAAGGGGGTGGTTACCTTTTTATTAGGGCCCTGAACAAGAATTTTAGATCCAGAAGACTATTTTTATGACAAAACCTGTTCTTAGACACCCGATTGCAATCACCCTTTCATTTTGTGGAGTGATGCCTCCCTCTGCATTTGAGGTGGGAGCTATCTTGTTCCAGTGACATCCAGAGATAAAGTAATTACATCCAGTTGCTTTAGTCTCTTGAACCCTCTCAGTTACTGAAATGAGCTATGCTATCTATGATAAAGAGTTACTGGTAATAGAAGAGTTTACACATTGGAGACAATACTTGGAGGGTTTTCAACATCTAATGACTGCATGGAATGTTCACAAGAACTTGAACTTTTTTTATCAATCTGTGAAGTGTGCCAATGCCAGGTAGTCACTGTTTTTCTCTTGATCCTCCTACCAGATAACTTAAAGTCCAGGTAACTGTCATGGGAAGGCTGATGTCTTATCCTGCCAGGAAGAGAAAGCAGAACTGGATCTGGAACCACCTCCCACACTTCTGGCAATCTGGTCTGATAATGTGGTTAGGCTCAAACTCCAACTGCTCTAATAATCCAGATGTTGAGACCAGTGTTGGAAACACAGGGATAGCTGAAGTAGCAGTTCTATCAAGGTAATTCTCTAGAGAAACCAAAGAAATTATTTGAAGTGGAGGCCTCCTTTTTTTAAATAAATAAAATAAGATATTGGGCTCTCGTAATTCGGCCTCTATCTTTCATAGTGACACACTCGGAAGAAACCACAACCGGATTAAAATCGAGCAACTTGGATTTGACAAATGGGAACATTTGTCAGCCCTCCGAAACCCTTACCCAGACCAACGTGGAATCTGCTGGCAGGTTAAGAGGAGAAAAGGAGAGGGAGACTAGAACTATCATATTAACTCAGACCTTTTTACCCCTGATCTTCTTTTCTAGGAGCTATTGCAGGTAGTTGTGTTGAACCTTAGTCCTTGCATCGTTTCCTGACTCCTTATGACTCTTAACCCTGATGCTTCAGGATTTATGGCTTCAACTAAATTATGCAAGCAGAAATGGTATGCAGTTCCTGCGGGGGAAGGGAGGAGGAAGAGGCTAGGTCGGTCTACCACCCTAACCCTTGAGAGGAGACAGGGTGTCTCCCAATTTGGGAAATGGGGCTCTCACACACCCGGCTGGGTGTCATGCTTCATCATAGGGTATGCTCCTCATAAGGCTGACGCTGCAATGTCTGACGGGCACCCTATGAGGGGCTCTTTGTCGGAGATCTTTTTATCCAAAGCCATTAGGTGCAGTGCGGGTGTAGGGCCTTGTGGTATAGAGGTGGATGAAATGTGTGAAGGGATAGTGTGGGGAAGGCTAAAATGAGGCGCAGTGGTGCTCCAAATTCTATTTAATCAGCGAGCCCACTGGTCCCAATTAAAAACAGCAATGGTGTGCCACCACTGGAATAATGGTCAGTGGTGGCTGCAAAGTAATGGTCAACATGTTTCTTGCCGAATGTGTCTGGAGGATCACGTGGCAATTCTTCAGAACCAGAAGTGTATCTGCACTATCTACACAGTGGTTGGTTCAGTGTTAGTCTCAGGTGTGAACCAAGCACTCAAAACAACCTAGCAATGAGGTACCTTATTGATGGACCAACCTGGAAAAATAAAAAGACAGATAACAACAACATAAATCATAATAGACCAAATAAAAAATGGAAAATGCAGCCTCTTATGTAAAGAGCATGCCAAGCATCATGCTCAAGTGGTTAGTAGAACTCAAAAGTGTAAAGTTTAGTGAAACAAGGATGCAGAAAGTGGCACGCGTGGAACACATCTAGGGATTGAGGTGAGAATGGTGGTCAAGCAACCACCGTAATATGTATGCAGCGCAACACTCACCCACTGAGGGCGGTTACCCAGCTCCGTCGAGAATCAGGCAGAGGGTACGTCAATACTATTAACGTCCTCGTGACAGAAAAAGTAGGATAAAGTTATCCAGTTACCAAGGAGAATATGCAGAGAGAACTGTAATGAACACGGGCCTGGAAGGCACTGAGCGACAACCTCGTGGAAGTATAAAAAGACAATTACTTACAGTTCAGCCGTGGCCTAATCGCCGGAAACTTAACCCCCTTCACTCTTCCGAGCAGGTGGAGTGAGGGGTATCAGGGGACCGGCATAAATACCTGTAGTTGGCGCGATGTAGATGCGGGTCCGGAAGGGGACAGGAAGACGCCCGGTCACGTGGAGCGGGACACAGAGTACGTCCAAATGTGGTGCTAGTGTGGATGCGGCCTCGTAGGGCGGCAGCGGGCCCTATATTGGGTGAGGAAGCTACGGGGCAGAAAAAACACATCAATGGCAATTGGAATGCATGGTTCCATACCCGTGCGGGTAAATTAACGCAAGTACGAGGATGCCCACCCCGAAGATTACGGGGACGATAATGGTGGTTAAAGGATATCCCCAGGGAATGTGTACTGGTTTAATGATACCAGCATAAAGTCAAAAGCTATTGCCACCAAATAAGGGGAGATAAGTAATAGCAAGTGATTGTTTAGGGAATGGTGACCTGGCTGAAAAATAAAAATATTGATGAAGCCCGGGAAGGTGGATGGGCTGGGTAGTATACCCGAAAGTGGGTCGCAGGCTGTGCTATGGGCACGAGTGGAGGCACCTGGTAGTGGAAGGCGCATGGTAGTGAAAGGAGATCTCTAAGACATGTACAATGTTGTGATGATACCAGCAGAAAGCCTAGAGCCATAACCCCCAATGAAGGTGATAAGCTATCTATTGACCTCATTCCACGGAATGTCCTCGTTCAGTCCATTTTTGGCACAGGGCAAGCGGAAGATCCAGCACTGTTCTTTCCTAAAAAGGACCGGCCTGCTCAAGTGTGGGTGTGCCTCTATGATAGTCTATCTGAGGCTATCTGGGGTGCTGCCCTTTTCGGGAAAGTGCATGCAGAGTTTGGTATGTAGTTTGTGGCAGCGAATGTTACTGCGGTGTTCCATGATTCTTGTTTTTGCCATCCTAGTGGTCATGCCTATGTAGCGTAAGCTGCAAGGACATGTAACGGTGTGGATGCAATTTCTTGTGTTACAGTTTGTGTGCCTTTTTTGTACCCATGTGAATGTGGGTGAGAGTTGGATCTCCTTAGTAGCTTCAGTGAGGGTGCCCACAGAGCATGAGGGTGCCCCAAGGGAAGTGGCCTGTAACTGGGGGGTTGGTCTGTCCAGGTTTTGGGTAATGGTCTGGTGTGTACGAGGAGGTCTTTAAGATTACTGGTGCGTTTGAACACGATCCAACGAGATGGTAGTGTGAGTTCACCTGTTTGCAAGATGCCCCAGTGTTTTTTGATGATCATTCTGATTCTGTGGGAATCGCGGGTGAATGTGGTGACGCATGTTAAGGTGTCTTCAGTGTTTCTCAGGTTCTGTTCCAGTAGTGCCTCTCTATTATTGCGGGCCCGTTTTTTGGCTATAATGATGTGTGTGGGGTAATCACGTCACCTCAGATTGTGTGCCAGTTGGTCATCCTTAATGTCTTAGTCCTGGACAATGCTACAGTTGCACCTTAGTCGTAAGAACTGGACAATGGGTAGGTTGTCTCTCAAAGCTCTGGGTGGTGGCTGCTGTACAAGAGGAGACTATTGCAGTCTGTAGATTTTTTGTACACCGTGGTGCTGAGTTAGCCCTCTGTCAAAGTGATCATCAGATCCAGAAAGGGGATGCATGTGTTGGATATGGTGTTGGTGAAGCAGAGGTAGGGATTAAGAGTGTTCACCCACCCACAGAATTCCTCACGACGCCATATCACCTTTCCAGAATATCAGGATGTCATTGATGTACCTGCGCCAAAGAAGTAGGTTACTAGTGTAGGGGTTGGAAGTGTCAAAGATGCACCTTGCCTCAAAGGCCACCATGTAGAGGCATGCCAGGCTTGGGCGAAGGTGCTCCCCATTGAGGTGCCCTGGGTTTGATGGTAAAGTAGTTTCTTAAATTGAATAAAGTTCAGTCAAGACTATAGTGGCGCATTCCATTATGAAGTTGACTGGTGTAGGGGAGACCCACTCCTCTGCTAGGAGAGCAGCCTCTACCACCTCCAAAGTTGCTGTTTGCAGGATATTAGTGTAGAGGGCCTCCACATCTAGCGTCACAAGTAGGTCTATTTCAGGGATTGTGTCAAGAGTGTCAATCAGACGAAGTACATCCCTGGTGTCCTGTAAGAACGAGGGCGTCTTCTGGACAAAGGGTTGAAGGAAGTGGTCACAGAAGCGTGACAAGGGTTCAAGGAGAGAGTCTACCCCGGAGACAATTGGACGCCCGGGTGGTGGAATTTGACCTTTGTGGATTTTTGGGAGGATATAGAAATAGGTGTTTTAGGTTCCTTCTTAACCAGGAAGTCTGCCTCCTTTTGACTGATCCACCCCTCTGTCTCGGCAGTGAACACAACAGAAGTGACCCAGGTTGCGAGGACACCCGTGGGGTTGTTGTCAATGGGGGTGAAGTAGTGGCGGTTAGCCAACTGTCGGTGACATTCATTGTCATAGTCAGTTGTTGACATAATCACAATGGCACCCCCCTTGTCTGCTTGTTTGATGGTGATCGAGGGGTCATTTGCTAGAGCAGCAATAGCTGCCATCTCCGTGGTAGGGAGATTGTGGAAGGCACGTTTACTGTTACCCCTGGCCACTTCTTGGAGAACAGCCTGTTCGAATAGAAGAATTTCATTTGGGACTTGGCCAGCATTGGGGGTGAACTTAGATGGATTGTGTAGACCGGTATCTTCTTGTGGTTGGTCAGGTTTCCCTTGAAAATAGGCTTTTAGGCGCATCTTTCTGAAAAAAGTTGTGTAGTTCACAGGTATCCTGAAATTTATCCTGTTTCGGAGTGGGGACAAACCCAAGGCCCTTCTTAAGGACCTGGGTCTCTGTGATAGTCAAGGTCCTATTGGACAGGTTAACAATCAGTTTCTCTTCCCCATCTGGCTCCGGGTTTGCACAGATTGTTGTGACGGAGCTTGCCACTGTACCAGTTTGTTTACTCTTCTGCGCCCTCTTCCTCTGCCCCAGCCTCTGTCTAAAAAAGGAGGCGTCGAGGAATGAGAATAGAATTGTTGAGGTCCCGGTGGGAACAGGGGGTACTGCCAGAACGTGTGATCCTGGAATGGGGGTCCCTCGTAGCCAAAAATGGGCGGACGTGAGCCACATCTGCTGCTGTTACTGCCCCAACTGTTGCTGCTGAAATTGCCATTTGAGGAGTTCTTCCTACAGGATGTTTGACTTTCGTCTGATGAGGCGTCGCCTCCCATGGGTGTGTAGTCATCTTTCAGATAAGGGTAAACCTTCTCCTTGTCCTTTTGCAATTTGGTTATTTTCTGCTTTATTAGATATTCCTTGTGTTCAGAGATGTCATTATTGATCTCAGCCCGTTTGGTTTTGTAGGCCGTGATCAGGATTCCCGTTTTCAGAGCTCCCTCTGCAATCTGGATTTTGATTAACAAAGCATCTGCCAGGCGTTTGGCGGTGTTAATTATCAAGATTAGCCAGTCCCTGGTGCATTTCCATGCTACCAAGGACAATTCTTTCTTGAACGTGGCATCTTCCAGAAATAACCAGGGAGGGCAAACATTGCACCGAATGGTCTACTAGTAAGCTTACTATTAGACCATTCGGTGCAATATTTGCCCTCAAGTATTCTGTCATGATCGCTCCATGGAGTGTGATCTTAACCCATTTTTTTTTTTCATGGTAGCCAGGAATTGCCAATCGCCGGACTGAGTGCCTAAAGAGATGCCGCTGTCAGTTCCTAGTAGTGAGGGAGTCCTGAGAATCTCCACCACCATCTCGTCTCCGAAACTCAGTTTCAAACAAAATGCCCAGCTCATGCATGCACACCGCAAAATCACCATGCAAGCTTCCAGATGGTTGTTCGAGTTCCACTCCAGTCAACAGTTATATAATTGGGGAGTGTGAAAATACAGTTGTGTTTGAGTCCAGAGTGGTATGGGAGGCAGAACTCCAATACTCAGTAATTGAGAAGGAACTATAGGCATGTTTGGGGGCCATTGAGAAATTTCTACTGTATGTATGGGGAAAGCGTTTCATGCTACAAACTGATCATTAGCCCATAGTTAGTATTCTAGGGAGCTTGGTGAACAAACATGGAGAATGGTCACTAAACTATTGGAATATCAGTGTGATGTAGTTCGTATTTCGGGTGGTAGGAATTGTAGAACTGATTTTCTTTCTCGTTTTCCACACGAGGAGGATGAGGACAATGAAATTAAGTTTTCAGATCTAATTGATAAAGAAGATTGTGAGGATTGTCTTGTGGCATTTTGGAAATACCTGAATTGAGAATGTGTTCCAAAGACGAGTGGTTGGCTGCTATGAGGAGTGATCAATTTTTGCAACAAGGGGGTGAACTAGTAAAAAAGGGAAGATTTTTTTCTCCTTAGTTGCAACCATACTGTAAGGTTGGAAGTGAAATCTCCATAGAAGATAGTATGATTTTACGGTCCCCCAAGCGGATTCCACCCCATACAGTAATATAAATCAGGAAGGCCCATGATGGACATCTAAGATAGTCTCTCACTAAACGTCATATTAGGGAGACGTTTTGGTGGCCTAGTTGGGGAGAGGATGTAGCCTAACAGCTAGGGCGGTCGATCTCAAATCTGTGGAACCGGGTTCGAGTCTCGGCAATGACTCAACATCCTGTGATTCTGGGCAAATCACGTAATCTCCCCGTGCCTAAACAAAAATGAATGTGTCCTTGTGTAAGCAACTGGTGGTCATGTAAAGCGCTCCGATACCCGATACTTTTGGGTCAAGTTTGCGCTATATAAAACTCAGAGAAAAAAACAAACAATACAATGGATAGCAAATACAACGCTCAAAACCAAACATTGACAAACCCAATAGATCTGGGCCTTGTGACGTTTGCGATTTTTTTAAACGCAGTTATTTTTGCAAATTTAAGAAATATGTAAAAAAACATAAAAATATAGGAGTGACCCAGCACCTCAAGCAGACCAGTCCTGGCACTTTAGTACCCATCTTTTCTAGAGGGTGTGCAAATGTGATCTAGCAAAATGCATCATTCGCAGTGAATCCAGGAAGATCGTCACCCACGCACTCATAACCAGCAGACTGGACTACGGGAATGCACTCTACACCAGAATAAACAAATATCTACTCCGCAAACTCCAGACCATCCAGAATGCAGCAGCCACACTCGTCCTCGGCATCCCGCGGCAACACCACATCTCCCAGCACCTACGAGAACTTCACTGGCTCCCCGACGATAAGAGAGTGACCTCCAAGCTACTCACCCACGCCTACAAATCCCTCCATATCATCAGACCCCAATACCTCAACGAAAGAATCTCCTTGTACGCACCCAAGAGAAGCCTCCGCTCCGCCGATCTTGCTCTGGCCGAAATCCCATGCATCCGCAGAGCCAGAGCGGGAGGGGGCCGAGCCTTCTCCTACATCGCAGCCAAGACTTGGAACAAACTCCCCCTCAGCATCACTGGAAGTATTCAGAAACAGCCTCAAGACCAGGGTCTTCAGATGAGACGGAGCTGCTCAAACCCCCTCTTCCCCCCCCTCTCAGCACCTTGAGACCCTCATGGGTGAGAAGTGCGCTTCACAAATCCATGATTGATTGATTGACAGTGCAAAATACCCAAAGGATGAAGTGGGCTGAATCACTGCCCCTAGTTGTATGCTGTGGTGGACAGAAGCAAAATGTGATTGACACAGACAGACCAATGGAAATGGGCTGACCAAACTCCCCTGCATGTAAATACGTATGTATCCATTTTTATTATGATTTTGTTCTTCAAATAGGAGGCTGCTAATACAGCTAGTGATGACCCTAGGACAGCTCTAAAACATCAAATAAAGGTACAAAAATACATTAAAGTGCATTTGAGGGGCATGGCCTGGCGGTCCGACATGGCGGACGCGCCTTAGAATAGCTCCCATAGCCCACCGACAATTCTAAATTAATCCTGCCATCAAGCCACAGCTACAGCTGCACTGACCCTCCGTGGGACTCCGTGAGACCGTGGAGAACCCCTGACATCTTCGTTGAGTTTCGAGCCCTGGCCAGGGACTGCCGCGGCCGGATCTGAGCCCGGGAGTCGGCCTGGGCGTGCCTGGCCTCCGGCGAGGCGGGCCCGTTACCTTGGAACTGTGTGCGGCCTTGGACCTGGTCGCCTGCAGGTGGTTCCCCTCCCCCCGCCCCCGGGGGCTTCGCATCTGTAGCGGCCGAAACATCTGTCCCGTCAAGTTGGGACGTGGATCCTATGCTGGCAAGTCGGGGCCTGGCTGGCAAGCTGTGGCGGACCTGAGCCGCCATTTTTTCTGCTCTGCCTGGGCGGAACTCTATGCAGTGACTGCCGGGGGAATCCAGGAATTGTGGCTCCCGCTGGCACGGCACATTGACGTGATCGGATCGGGCCGTAATGCCCCCGGCCCCCCCTTCCTGAGGCCCGAGCATTGAGGCGGCGCTATACAGGCCCGGAGGCCTGATCCGAGACCGGCCTACCTGTGGATACGGGGTGCTGCGGCTGGGGTCGTGCTGTGGCCCTGCTATGTGGCCGCCCCTTGCCCTCTCACCCGCTGTGCGCCCTGGTGAGATATAGGGATCGCAGGGGGGGGGGGTGAGGGGTTCATGATCGACTGACGCTGGACGTAGGCTGCCTCCGGACGTGGTGTAATTGCGGCTTGGAGACACTCCTTAATTGGGCTGCCCCGCCACTACTTTGATCACCCGCTCTGGGCTGTGGTGCCCGAAGGCTCCGGTGTGGCTTGAAGCCACGGACGTGTGCCTGGTGTGGGCGGGGTGCCCTGGGGCTCGGCAGTCATATCGGGCCGCGAGGCCCACGGCGCCTGATCCTGCTGTGGCCTTGGTGTAATACTATGCGGCCGGCCCTGAGACGTGCAACGCCAGCCTGAGAGGAGGAGTACCGGCAAACTCAGCAGAGCCTGACTGAGCCCGGGAGCTGCGATATACCTGCGACATCCTGGTGAGTTTATTGGGCCCCCGGCTGTTTCTTCCCATTGCTGCTCCCAAACCGGGGGCCTGGTGCACCTCCCCTGCTGTTGTGGTGCCCTGGGCACCGCTCCACAAATATAGAGCCGGCTGCCATATGGAGCTGATCTTGCCGCCACCCAGCCCCCAACTATGATTCTTATTTGATCCTGAGGGACGCCGGAGCGATTTACAGTGGTGATATCGGCCCGGTTGCTGCTGAGGTGTCGGGGGCTGGAGACACCCGTTAGAGGTGGGTGGGGGGTTACCACCTGCGTAGCGGCCGGGCTAGGTCCTGGTGTGGCTTGTGGGTGTGAAGCCCTCCCTCGGTAGCCGTCCCTGGATGCTCGGTGGTGTGACTCGGGGGTGTTGGCCGCGTGTCTGTGACCTACCGGCCTTCAACTTACTTACTATAGACATATCTTGTGGCGCATCTCCTCGGGCCGGAGTACAATGGCTAAAGATAAACCCTCTGGGGCCGCAACTAAACAATCTACAATGGACAAGTACACCAGTGCTGGCGCCCAGTCATCTGCCCCCGAGAACGCGGCGACTGCTATTCCTGACAATGCTGCATTGCTGGAGGCTATCACGCAGTCCAGGGACGAGCTGGAGGCCAAAATCGGCACGGTCGGATCGGACGTCATGCTCCTTCACCAGGATCTCCGCAACGCGGTCCAGAGAATAACCAAAACTGAATCACGAATATCCACAACGGAGGACGCAGTGACCACCCTTCAAAAGAAGATGTCCAGCCTGGAGTCGCTGACACTCGGCCTAGCTGCGAGGGTGGAGGACGCAGAGGGTCGAGCACGGAGGAATAATCTCCACTTTGTAGGGTTTCCCCGAGGGCTGCGAGAACAATAATACAGTGGAATTCCTAACCAAATGGTTAATGGAATGACTCCCTCCCGATTCCTTGTCTACACGTTTCATAATTGAACGGGCACATCGTGCCCTGCAGCAGAAACCGCCTCCCGGGGCACGTCCCCGTCCAATAATTGCCCGCTTCCTTAATTACAAGGAGCGAGATGTGATCATTCAAAACGCAAGGCTGAAAGGGGTCCTCACTTATGCCTCCCAACCCATCATGATTTTCCCAGACTATACTAAAGTGGTCCAACAGCGCAGACAATCATTCGCAGAGGCAAAAGCCCGTCTGGGGGGCCTGAAAATTCAATATTCCCTACTATTTCCAGCCCGCCTGGGTGTCTCCTACAAATCTCGGACCTATTTCTTCGAGTCACCCGAAGAGGTGATCAGTTGGACGGATGAATCGATTTAATTGAAGCCCCATGTTCCCTCTGGAGTAGACTCAGACACAATTAATAAACAAGAGAGGGAGTGAAGAGGTTGAAAAAGTGGTGGACTCACCCTCCTCTGTGTATCATGACAAACCAAAAGAATCCACCCTAGAAAACAAAACTAAATAATAGTATCCTTCCTAACTCAGTTCGACACTGTCAAGAACTGTGTGTCCACTAAAATTCTTTTTTTAATTTTTATTTTTTTATTGAGTTTCCAAAAGAAAACAGGAAAATCATACAATCAAGATTTCAGCAGTTGCAATAAATTTACATTTGCATCAGGAACAGTAAGAATGTAGAATTAATCAAAAGACACCAATAGTAATAAGAACGAATGACAGCAATCAATAAGGATAAATAGCTGTTGCCAGGGAACAGTGAGGGGACACGTGAAGGGGTAGGGAAGTAGCTCACAGAGTATATCGGACGGATATCGGTGCATGTAAGAGGTCAGGGGAATTAAGCACAGGGTATCCAGGATAGGGGGGAGAGGGGATGTATTCCACTAGGTCAGTGTCAGCAAAGGCCGCGGCGTGTACACCTGTGATTGTGTACGAGGGGTAGTGCGAGCAGGTCTCAAAGTTCGTCCGCGTCGGTGGGCGGGTGCTCCAGCAGGTATGTCTGTAGCGGGCCCCATATGTCACGGGGCGTGAAGAGTGAGGAAGTAGTTCAGCATATGTACAGATTTGTTCCTGCCAAAGAATTAAGTCTCCCAACCAATCTTTAAATTTAGGTGCCCGGCCCCGACCCCATCTGCAAGCCACCCGCCGCTTTGCCAATACCAGACAAAAGGACACGAACTTCCGATGCTTGGCAGGAATGTGTTCAGTGTACCCAAGGAGAGTTATGAGTGGCGACCGGGAGATAGATGCAGACGTCAGAGTCCAGGGCCAAGAGGACCTGACGCCAGTAGGTAAGTATCTCAGGGCAGCCCCAAGCAAGGTGTAGGAAGTCGGCATGTTCTGCTTTACATCTGTCGCAGCTATGTGTGTCCCTTAAACCAAGCCTGTGGAGCCGAGCTGGTGTGTAGTAGCTGCGGTGTAGGAATCTATAATGGATGATGCGGAGTCTGCTATTAGAGGAGACCTGCTCCGTCTGTCTGCAGCAAAACGACCACTGCTCGTCGGTGAGATCCCGACCGAGTTCCGCCTCCCAGTTGGCACGGGCCACGCACGGGGGGGTACGCGGCATCCGTATATAAAGTATGATAAAGTGTGGACACTAAATGTGAGGCAGAGGAGGCGCGTAAGATTTGGTACAGCGGGGTCAATGCCGCAGGTTCAGAGTGGTATGTAGGGTGACATGCCTGGAGGCCGTGGCGTAGGCGGGCATATAAGAAGGTTTCCATGGTGGATGGTGGTGGGTTGTGACATAACTGTTGTAGCGTGCGGAACTTGCCAACCAGATACAGATCACCCCAGCAGTGAATATTCCTTGCTCGTGTAACTTTCCTAAATATCCCCTCCTGCAACAGCGGCATCTCTGGATGATAGGTGAGTGGTAGAAGTGGGGAATAGAGGCAGGACTCAGGTGTGCGATCTACAATTCGGGACCAGGCTCGAAGCGTGCACTCTACAGAAGTGGGGCATCGGCCACGAGGCTCCACTCTAGAGAGGAGGACGCCATCCAAAGGAATGGGATCCGGGAGCCAATGCTCGGTAGCGACGTGTGAAGTGTAGCGTGGGGAGTTAAACCAGAAATGGGCAAAGTGTGCCTGTGCACTTATGTAATATAGTTCGAAGTTGGGCACGTCAAGGCCACCATGTGCATAAGGCCGCATTAGCGTGTCCCATCGGATGCGTGGCTGCCTTCCGCCCCATACCAATCTAATCAATTCCGATCGGAGAGTGGCGAAAAAATGCCTTCCCGGATCGTAGGGAATGTTGAGAAATAAATATCAGAATTTGGGAAGTATGATCATTTTGATAAGGGAAATGCGCCCAGCCATGGTTAGGGGAAGTGTTATCCATCGATTAATGCAGCCCGTGACGTGGTCCATTGCACATCCATAGTTAAGGCGCATCAGCTCCTCTCGATCCGTCGCGATACGTATCCCCAGGTATTTAACATTATCGTCACACCACACGATGGGAAAGTCAGGCTCAAAGGGGGTGGCGGAGTCGGTCAACGGGAAAATTTGTGATTTGGACCAGTGTATATGTATACCAGATTGCCCTCCGAATTTGACGATTTCGCGTAATACGGGGTTTAGATTTTGGCTGGGGTCTTTAATGTAGAGGGTGACATCGTCTGCATATAAAGAAATTAGAATCGGGCGGAGGAAACAGCGTAGGCCGGCATGTTGATAGTGTTGCCTAATCTTGGCTGCCAAGGGCTCCATGGCTAGGGCAAAAAGGATCGGGGAGAGTGGACAGCCCTGGCGAGTGCCGCGAGAGAGAGAAATAGCAGATGAAGTATGCCCATTGATCAAGACCCTAGCCGTTGGGGAGGTATACAAAAGCTTGATCCACAATAAAAAACACGTGGGGAGTCCCATGGATTGTAAAATGGTGAAGAGATAGTCCCATTCCACCGAATCAAAAGCCTTGGAGGCGTCTAGGACTACAGCTACTAGTGCTAGTTTGGGGTCTACCACTTGTAATATGGAAAACAGCGTCCTGAGGTTGTGTGATGTCGCCCTTCCGGGGATAAACCCTGCCTGGTCCGGGAGAACTAGTTTGTCCAATAGGAGACTGAGGCGATTCGCTATTAATTTTGCAAGTTTTTTGTATCTGTATTGATAAGAGAGAGAGGTCTATAGGATTCACACCGATCTGCAGCTTTACCCGGTTTTAACAGTGATGTGATTAGTGCTTCTCTCATCGTGGTGGGCAGGATTTGCGCCTCCCAGGCTTCAAGCAACATTTCTTTCAGTACCGGGAGTAGCTGGTCAATATAGGTCTTGTAGAACTCGATGGGGAGACCATCGGATCCTGGTGCTTTCCCCGACTTCATTTGCATGATGGCGTTCCTCAGTTCATCGTCTTCAAATGGCGCTGCCAAAAAGTCGCGCTGTGAGTCTCCCAGCCACCCAAGAGCTATATCTTCCAGATAGGGAGCAAAATCAGGGGCAGAGTTGCGCTGCGAACCATAGAGATCTGCATAATAAGAGGTAAAGGTATTTAGAATTCCGAGACTATCTCTATGGCGTGACCCATCCCCATCGACCACATCCAACACATAGTTGGAGAACCGCGGTTGTTTGATGGTGCTCGCCAAGGCTCGGCCGGGCCTCTCACCCTCCCCGTATCGACGGGCAACAAAGTATTTGCCTCTAAATTTCACTTCGCGGTCGGCAGTAGTTGTGTAGTCCGTGAGCTTCTCGCGAAGCGCAGCGCGCCGAGTACCCGATTCGTCAGACCACATGTCCCTCTCCAGCTGCTTTATCTCTGTCTCTAGACGGCGCAAGCGCCTTCTAATGTCACGGAGTACCCCCAAAACTCTTGGACATATATATTCCCCGGACAGTGACCTTGAAGGCCTCCCACATCGTGCCCACCTGGTCGACAGAGCCTGTATTCCTGGCGAAGAAGCCCGCAATTTCCTCCCTTAGTTCGGCTTGAAAAACAGTGCCCAGAAATGTCTCAGGCACCAATCTCCAGCAGCAGGGGGTGTTGATGGAAGCGGGGGGAATGATTTCTAAGTAGACCGGGGCATGGTCGGAGTACGTGCAGGCCAAATGTTTAACCGAGTGGATCCAGAGAGCCACTCCCCGTGAACAGAGCCAGTAGTCTAGTCGGGACCACGTGGCGTGTCCTGCTGTATAAAAAGTGCCTTGCCCGTCAGTGGGGTGGGCATATCGCCAGGTGTCTACCAACCCCTGTTCTGCGATTATCCCCGATAGGGCCTCCCGAGTGTTGGTGTAGTGGTGAGGGAGAGGATTAGAGCGGTCCAATGTAGGGCATAGAGCTGTATTAAAGTCGCCTCCCCATATAACGTGTGTGGAGCCAATTTTTAGCACTTGTCCCCAGAGTGAAGTGAAATAATCGGGATCATCTAAATTGGGACCATAGCTACAGACGAATGAGACCGATTGCGTACCCAAAATGCCCCAGATCATGCAACTGCGACCCGTCGTGTCACTGTATGTGCCGCCCAATACAAATGGTGTGTTCTTTTTGACCAGTATGAGTGTGCCGCGCGAGTAGGAAGAAAATGCGCGCGCAGAGGCCCATCTGCTACCATAGCAGGAAGGGCGACTAGGGTCCATATGGGTTTCTTGGAGCATGGCGATTTGTATGTGGTGCCTGTCGAGATAGGCCAAGACTTGCCTCCGCTTACGCGGATCTCGGAGTCCCCTGACGTTCCATGTGAGCATTTTTATACCCGAGTGATCAGATTGTGTCGCCATCAAGTAGGGTGAATTTGTACTTGGCAAAGGTGTTGGTATTGGTATGTGTCGTGTCCTGTCCCGTGTGGGTAAGCACTTTGAGCAACCGCTGTCTGGTGTGCTAGAGAACAATAAGGAACATTCCCATCCCCTCCCTCCCCCCAACAGAAAAAAAACCCATCAGGCTGTCATCAGAACTCATGTCAATTATCGAAACCTCCCCCTCCCACAACGGCACCCCAAACGTGCCGGCATTATGCTGCCCACCCAATACCACCCTAAAGTTCAACCAGCTTCTCAGAGCCCGATAAGGCCGGTGAAGCAACATAAAAAAAACAACAAACAGCAATATAACAGAAAAAGCAAAGGGGATCTCCCATAGGGGGGCGCCAGGAGGGCACAGAAACCCTTCCCATGTCCCAACTCTAACTGCTAAGCAGCCCCCTGGGCATCAGCCCATGAAGGGGAAAAGTGTAGTATGGGGGGGGGGGGGGAGGGGTGTTCGACGTTGTGTAAGTTGAATCTGCTGATTCTTACATTTAAACATTAATAAACAATTATTGATAGCGCAATCAATGAGCAAAGTTACTATGACACTTATCTGTCCATGACATTTCTGCAGGAGTATGAGATCCTCTGGAAGAAGATTACCAGGAGGATTGTCAGGAATCAATGAAGGAGGGAGAAAAATAATTAAAAAAAAAAATATCAACTACTCGCATCAGGTGGGTGCAGTTGGAATAGGGACAAGTGGGCAATGCAATGGACGTCACCATGCGTGTCCTCTGCTGTCTCTTAGTCCCCGGACCGTGAAGGGGATCTGGAGGCGCGGCCTCGCCTCGGCGAGCGCCTTGAAACAGATTTTAAGAAGTCTTCCACTTGCTGCGGGTTCACGCAAAAGGTGTGTTTGCCCTCATGTGTAATCCTGAGTTTTGCTGGGTAGGGAAGGGCATATTCCATCTGTACTTTCCGTAATTTTTGCTTGACTGGGAGGAATTTCCGGCGCGCTTCCTGCACTGCTACGGTAAAGTCTGGGTAGATGGTAAACGTGTTACCTTCAAACTGCAGTGGTTTCAGTTCACGGGCCTTCTGGAGTGCGACATCTCGGTCACGATAATTTAGTAGTCTGGCGATGATGGGTCTTGGAGTTTCGCCTGGCGGAGGTCGCGGTCCCAGGGAGCGATGTGCCCGTTCGACCACTAGATGGGGCGAGAAAGACTCTGCACCGAGGGAGCTTTTCAGGAGCCGTTCGACGTATTCTTCCATGCGCCCTGTATTGGTGCTCTCCGGTATGCCTACTAAGCGGATGTTGTTGCGGCGGCTTCTGGCTTCAATGTCCTCATTTTTTGCCGCAATGACTTTTAGGAGTTTGTCCATTTGTACTACTTGAGTTTGTAGCTGCGAGGTGGTATCTTCGTTCTCAGATATTCGACGTTCCGCCTCTTTCAGTTGCTCATCGTGTTTGTCTACTTTTTGCACGAGGAAATCTAGACGAGTATTCATTGTGTCCATCTTCCCCGATAGGCCTGACAGACTATGCTGGACAGCCAGAAGCATTGTCTTAACATCATCCTGAGCAGAGGGGGAGGGTGTTTGTACCTGCTCCATGGTAGTGGGGTCAGTGTCCACAGATGATGACCGCGTCGCAGCTTTTTTGGCGTCAAAGGTTAGTCGAGGTTGGCGGCTGTCAGGCTTCCCCATTGCACTTTCCGCGTGTCCAGGCTGTGCAGCAGAGCGCGCTAGTAGGGTTCGCACGGTCTCCCAGTCGCTTTGTTTGTGGAGGCGCCGCAGGCCCAGGTAGGGATGCACTTGGCCCAGGGAGAATGGAGATGTCTCTAGGAGGTCGAGAGCTCCAGTGCAATCCAGTGACGGAAGGACACAAAGAGGGAGGGGGGGGGAAGAATTTCCCCTCTGGTTGATCAGCAGTTATTTACGATGTTCTGTTCCGTCGTCACAACATTGTTGGAGCCCCAGCAGGGGGGGGATCTCGCCAAGTGAATGGTGGAGGCACAGCTGTTGCAGGATAGAGTATGAAGAAAGAGGCGTGTGTCTATGGCCTGCGGATGGGCTATACGGGTACAAGCAAGTAAAGGGTAGCCAGAGCGTGGCGTTTATTACCTGCACGTCAATAGGTGTGGGTAGGTAGAGGCCGATAGGAGCATCACGAGGCTCCCAGTATCTGCCGAGCTGTCCAGGCGAAGCGATTGCAGGCCTCAGTGGCACCAGAGGATAGCGGGCAAGGTATGCGTCCAGTGTAGGGTTCCCCGCTCCGCTCAGAAGTGGCGTGGACGCACCACACCTAGCCCAGAAGAGTGGGTGCCGATCGCATGTCAGGGCTACCAGACAGGTCCCCGGGGTGGCACAATGCTCAATGTTCCCCCGGCGCTCCACCGGCCACAAGGAGTAAGTATACCATGCAGGTCAGGAAGTTGACACGTACCTCGCTGGGGAGGGAAGGACACCGCAGCGGGCAGTCCCACCTCCAACACGGCGTGAGCAGGAGCCTGGCGTCTGTGTTGATGTGCGCAGATAGCGCGTGGTGGTACACAGGGGGGGGGGGGTCGGTGTATCATGGGGGGGGGGGTTGTAGCAGAAACGGCAGTCCCACGGCCCAGCCCCGCGCGGGATCCCCGGAGCTCAAGTGAAGTCAGCGGCCTGGCAGGGCTCCAATCGCAGCATCCACCTCCCCGCTCAGAGCGGCCAAAGCTCTGTTAATGGCGCAGGGAGCGCACGGGAGTTTCAAAACTTCAGCCCTGCAACGCGGAGGGTCAGAGCAGCAGCTAGATATATACAGGGCCAATAGTGAGGTCTCTGGAGCGTTGTACCACTTAGTGCACCCCCGGCGCTCCGCAGGCCGTAGGGAGTGGGCCCAGCTCGACTGTGCAGGTCGGAAAAATGGCGCGCACCTTGTCGCGGAGGGACAATCTCCGCAGCGAGCAGTCTCACCTCCAACACGCAGCAGCAGGATTCAGGCGTTCAGCAGTGCTATGTGCAGATGGCGCGCAGCCGGGGCATGGGAGTCCGTTTGTCACAGGAGGTTAGCAGCCAAGGTCGGTATTCCTGCGGCCCAGCTCCACGTGGGATCCCCGGGGCTCAGGTAGAATCAGCAGCTGGGCAGGGCTCCAGCCGCGGCATCCGCCCCCTCGCCTGGAATGTCCGATGTTCTGCCAAAGGGCTTAGGGGCACGCGAGGATTCCGAGCTTCAGCCCAGCGCTGCCGGAGGGTCAGAGCAGCAATCAGATATGCTCAGTGTCAGATAGCTTTGGCAGATATGAGGATTAATGTCTGATATTTACGCCGAGCGTCCAGAGCCTCACTGGTGTGCGGCCATCGCGGATGTGCGCCACCTAGCGCCCCCCGTGTCCACTAAAAATGTATAGGGAAACACAATGTTTTGTTAAAATAACCCTCATCCACCAAAAGGTCCCTTGGTGGCATGCTTCATCATCCGGTTCTTCCCGCCCCGCTGCGGGACGGGGCGTGCTACGACCGACGAAGATGTGGGAGCTCTTTGAAGTGAGAAGATACTATGTGTGTGATGTGAGAGTGGAGGGGTCAAAAGTGAATGAAATGTGATTAAAAAATACCTGGCTATGTGGAAACTAGAATTTAATACTCCTTCTAGCTCGTATTGTTAAAAGTGGGGAGTGGAGGATGTATGCTGTGATGGGCTACTACCTCCTTGGTGGTTTCCACTCTCACATCACACATAGTATCTTCTCACTTCAAAGTGCTCCCACGTCTTCGTCGGTCGTAGCATGCCCCGTCCCGCAGCGGGGCGAGAAGAACCAGATGATGAAGCATGCCACCAAGGGACCTTTTGTGGGTGAGGGTTATTTTCACAAAACATTGTGTTTCCCTATACATTTTTAGTGGACACACAGTTCTTGACAGTGTCGAACTGAGTTAGGAAGGATACTATTATTTAGTTTTGTTTTCTAGGGTAGACTCAGACACTTCATCCGGGGGCCCCGGCCAAGACCCACCCAGGAACAGCGGGAAACAGAAGTGCCGGTCGCGCTCCAGGAGAAGACCCCAGGGTCGCAGTAACTCTCGCAGACAAGTCACGGAGGGTCAACACTCTCCTACACCTTCAGAACAAATGCTGGCAGAATTGTTTGTAAAGACACATTATCTTGATGGTTGTTTAAATCCGGGCTACACGGACTTGTACATTTTAGTGGGTTCGTAGCCACTTTAATGTACAACTTGTTTATTGGGGATCCATTGGATGGGAGCGGATCCTACCCCCCCCCCCCACCGCGACAGATACTTCAAAACTCTTGTGGTATTTGGGTGGGGGGGTTCATGGGAAGTTTACGTTGTTGTTTGATGTCACAATAGTCTATCTCATCTATAGAGTCCGGCCGTATCATATTACCCACATATTGGTCGTCTTGCATGTCAGGTACCCGATATGACTGAAACCCAGCCGCGGCGACTAAATATTGTTAGCTGGAATGTCCGTGGCATGCTGGACAAGATTAAAAGAGGGGCCATGCTCCGCCAGGCCAAGCGCTACAACACATATTCTCATAGTACAAGAAACCCACCTACTGGGCAACAAAACACCCTGCCTCGCGCGCTCTGGCTTTGTCCAGAGCGACCACTCTGGATTCACTAGAGGACCTCGGGGAGTGGCGATACTAATCCATCACAGAGTGCCATTTGTACATGATCGGACCTGGTCTGATGTCCAGGGCAGGTATATAGTGGCGACAGGCACACTATATGGCGAGCGTCTCACTCTTGTCTGTGTATATGCCCCCCACACCCTTGTCGTGGAACTTGGTGGAACGCCCGAGTTCTCTTTGGGCGGAGATTCCGCAGGGACTGACGATAGCTGGGGGCGATTGGAATGATGTCATGTGCCCTTCAACTGTCAGATGGCGTAGCACGGGGCTGCGGGCTGACACGCGCGAGTCGAAACTCCAAACGCTGGCCCAGGGAGTGGGAT
Organism: Calotriton arnoldi; assembly: GCA_963921515.1. Lineage (NCBI taxonomy): Eukaryota > Metazoa > Chordata > Amphibia > Caudata > Salamandridae > Calotriton > Calotriton arnoldi. The sequence goes on along the minus strand of CAWUFW010000750.1, from coordinate 2,455,271 downwards.
GGGTTGACACCTGGCGGAAATTACATCCGACTGTGCACGAATACACATATTTCTCAAGCATGCATGATTCTTTCTCTCGCCTCGACTATATATTCATCTCTGCTCCCCACATTCACAAAATTGAGACAGCCGAGATCTTGCCCCGGGGCTTGTCAGATCATTCTCCAGTTACACTATTACTAAACTTCGGCCCCGGGCGCTCCCCGCCCCGTTGGCGCCTCTCGTCAAGGCTACTACAAGATGATCACTATCACCACCAGATGTATACCGCCATTACTGAATATTTTTCCCACAATGTCTGCACCGTCGACTCCTCCGGGACTCTCTGGGAGGCTATGAAACCAACACTAAGGGGGGGGTGGACATTGCCTTTTGTACTGCACGACTTAGGCAGTGCCGGGAAAAACTAACCCGCACTGAGGCCCAAATCATCGACCTAGAACGAAGAAGTAGGGATGCAGATGGTGGCGCAATCCGCCGTCAGCTCTCCATAACACAACAAATGTATGCTAGCGACCTGTTGGACGAACCCAAAACGTATTGGCTTGCTACGCATAGCCGAATTTATCAGTGGGGGGGACAAATCTAGTGCCCTTTTACATCGTCTATGCCAGCAGACGATCCGACCCGTGATTCTTCCCGAAATCCGTGGCCCGGCGGGCGAGGTGCTTACAGACTCCGCTCGCATTGCTACCAGCTTTGCTGATTATTTCACAGACCTATACACCCCGCTGGAGATTCTCCCCGAGGCCACCATTGACCGATTCCTGGCAGATCTTCCCCTCCCTGCTCCTCCCCTTCCCCTCCCCCCCCAGGTCTCTGCTGGACTGTGCGGGATGACTTGGACGCCCCAATCTCAACTGAGGAGGTTCAGAGTGCCCTTGCGGACATGAGCTCGGGTAAGGCACCAGGCCCGAACAGATTTCCCTGTGAGTTCTATAAGAAATACTCATCTCAAATATCAGCACATTATTTGGCGGCACTCCACGGGGCGGTGGAAGACGGCCGGCGTCCGGCTGACTGGCGTCACGCCGAAATAGTGATCTTCTTAAAACCAGGTCGGCCCCCAGAACTACATACCTCATATAGACCGATCTCCCTACTCAACGTGGAGGCGTAACGGTTGGCCAAAATCATTGCGAACCGCAACGTCCCACACAACATTAGTTCACCTAGATCAAGCGGGCTTTATGTCCAGCCGTGCCACCTGACATAACAACCGTCGTGCACACAACGCTATTGCCTCTGTAGACCGACTGAATGAGCCGGCAGCGCTCCTTCTTGCTGATATCGATAAGTCCTTTGACTCCCTTAGTTGGACCTACCTCTTTGCTCTCCTGAACCGCCTGAACATCGGCCCTCGACTTCTTAAATATATTTGCCTCCTATACACAGACATCACCGCCTCGGTACGGATTACTGACTCAATCTCGCGCCCGTTTTGCATCGGAAGGGGTACCAGGCAGGGATGCCCTCTATCCCCCTATCTTTTTGCACTCGCCATGGAGCCACTTGCGGCGTGGGTAAGAATATATACCAAGGTACAGAGCTTCGAGTGGTCACGGGAGGTCTCCGATCGTATAGCGTTGTACGCCGACGATGTCTTATTTTTTTTCCACACGCCCAAATAGATCCGGGCCACGCCTGCTTAGAATAATGCAAATCTTTGGCGAAAACTCTGGTCTCTACATGAACGCCCGCAAATCGTTTCTATAGCACTTGCGAGGGGGTGATCAGCTCAGGACTTGGACACATGAGGTTACGGTAGCGCCAGATGGTTTCAAATATCTTGGGGTGTTCTTGTCAGCGTCACAACCTGCCTTCTGGGATAATAACCTGGCCCCTCTGTTGACTCAGATCAAAGAACAGGTGCGCTCCTGGTCACATTTGCCCTTGTCACTATTCGGCAGATCGGCCATTTTTAAAATGGTCTCGCTACCCCCGCCTTCTTTATCAGCTTCAAAACCATCCCTACCCAATACTGCATACATGGTTCCGGCAATTAAACACGGTCCTTAGTCATTTCCTTGGGGGGGGGGGGGGAAGGCTACGTGCGGGTCGCACTAAGAACGTGCTTCCAGTCCACATACTGTAGGGGTATCGCGACTCCAGACATCCAGGCGTATCATCTTCTCATTTTAAATGATTGGTGATACGGGGACAGACGTGACCCTGCTTATGCTGCCGAGCATTGGTTAATGGACTCTAAATCTCTACACACAATTCTACATTCTAGTGCGACGCTCAAACCGCTGCTGCCCGCAACCCGGACGGTCTTTGTGGTATGTCGACAAGCACTGCGTAGGATGGGGTGGTGGGGCAAACTCACGAAAGAGACTCCTCTTTGGCACAATGGCCTCCTACCACAACTGTCTGCACTACAGGGCTTCATGGGATGGGATACTATTGGGATTTCGACAGTTGGCGCTGTCCTCCATGATCAGACCCTGAAGTCATTCCAGCAGTTACAAACCGAATTCCAAATGCCTCGGTCTCAATTTTATAGATATTTGCAATTTCGCCACGCATTCTCCCCATACCTTGCTCAGCAAGACAATATTCCCGACTTTAATCCCGTTGAGGCCAAGGTGTTCCTTGGCGAGATGGGTCCGCACAAAATCGCAGCGATATACCGCACATTGGTCACTAACAGTCATTCTACACTTAATAAAACCAGAGATGCCCGGCAGGAAGATTTGGGTCCACTTGATGAAGACGACTGGGTTGAGGCTCGAGTCCCCGCGTGGGGCGGCCATTGCTGCGCGCCTTCGTCTTATACAATTTAAATATCTTCACCGTGTGTACTTCACTCGCTACAGGCTTTGGCGCGCCGGGATGATTACATCCCCCCTCCGTCTGCACTGCGGAATGGCCGAGGACGCTTTCCTCCACACAATATGGGAATGTACTGCTAAATCGCGGTTTTGGCATGGGGTACTGACCTGTCTCTCTGAGGTGCTGGGGTGGGACGTTCCACAGTCACCACGTCCAACTATGCTTCACATTACGGTGGGCATTGGAGGCAACAGATACATAAGACATCTGCTATTCCTGGGGCTTACTCTCGCTAAGCGTGACATTGCTAAGGCTTGGAGGGCGACTTTACCGCCATCTGTAGGGGCCTGGAAACGGGGCCTTGATTTCTCCATGGGGTTAGAAATACCGATTTTTATGGCACAAGGATGTTCCCAGAAACACCCGAAGATCTGGAAGCGGTGGGCCGATTATCGGGGCTTATATCTTGAACCTATCCCCCCCTGCATTACGCAATGAAGATCTGCCATAAAGAGCAAATGTCGGGTATTTATATTAAGAATAATTGTATCTGTACTCACATGCTACGATTGGAGACTTTGTACGATACTATACAAATAGACTCTGTGACACTGCTGTTTCTAGTTAATAATGTTTATATGCGTTTAATTCGGTTTTTTGCTTATTCCTTTTTTCGACAATTGTATATTGCAAAAGTTGACATCTTTACCACCGCCATGATACGTATACAATATGCTGCCTTGGTGTCCCCTGGGCCTTTTGTGTCTGTCAACAATAAAATTTGTTGTGAAAAAAAAAAAAAGTGCATTTGAAATAAACAGACAATAGTACTAGTGCTATAAAATACCCTAAATTCTGAATGATCACCCAAACACCACAATACGACTCAACATTACTCAGGAATTAAGGTATCTGTACAGTGCTATGGTGCCTTTCCAAAACACGTTAACTAAAGGCTTTTCAGACATGTGTTTTTTAATGTTGTACCTATCCCCAATTGTAACTAACTTCGATCCAAACCTCAACTGTCATTTAGACAAATAACTACTATTTCATATAGTGTTGCTACTGCATATTTACCATGTTGCTGAACTCTAAATAACAAATGTTCCTTGTAGTCGACTCAGTAATACCCACTTTATCGATGTCAAAAACATTAAATGATGAAATGGCCCTTTTGTGAATCCTATCGTGGTACTGTGGGTTGCAAGTAGATCCCCGTCTGCCTTTTATTGTAATAGGATTATCACAAGAGACCACCTTCCCCAAAACTCTTCTTCATTTGTGAATGGGGAAATCGATAACATCAGCTTCTCTTCAGTTGACTTCACACCGAGCCCTAGATAATTTAAGTATCCAAAGTCATGGCTGGTTATTATGCAAGTGTAGCATTAAAGCAGCCGGACTGTGCAAAAAAAAAAAAAAAGGGGAAACCTTTTCCAGCTGAGACAGTACAGAGAGGTTCTCTTAGCATACCCAGCCCAACTAGCAGGTAAGCCCTTGATGTAAAGTATCGTTTAGAACTGAAAGTCTGGCTAATGGTAGTTCTAATGCACCTTCAGGACTGACTGGATCCTATACTTCTTACAAGAAGCAAGGACCTTGCTGTGCCTATGCAGCTTATGATGTGACAAGTATAAGATCTCTGGAGCAGGAACAGGGAATGTGGGATTAGCCTGCGTTTGGTGTTCGAGGTGTCTAGCGAGCATTCCAGTGAAGTCAGCTGAACGAGGGCTGGCCGAGTGATAGCTACGCTCTTGTTGTAGGGGTTGCACTTGTGTTATAAACCCTTCAACTTAACCTTGACTAATGTGCCATCATTGCGGGGGGAGCAAGAATTAGCGACGAGGAGGGCAGTCATTTCCTACAACGATGCGAGGTAGCTCAGGACCCAGGAGTCTACTGCACCGCAACTGTCAGTGATGGAGTCTGTGACATTTTAGAGGAAGGATTGGATGCTTTCATGAGCCTTATTCTGATGATGATGTGATGACATCTGTGCTAGGCAGCAATTCGTTTAAGCCCTTAAAAAAAATACATGAAAATTATGTACGGCGCGGGCAAAGGTGAAAAGTCGTTTGGGTACGGAGTGAAGGAACTACATAGTAGTGAAAATGCCTGTACATGCGGGCGCATGGATGATGGCGAGGACATCACCTGCGTAGCCACCTTCTTAAATTTGGAGATTCCAGCACACAAGTACAGCGAGATGCACGCTATAGAGATTGCAGTGGTGTGCACGCGGACTTGTTTTCTACGGCCCGTTGTGCCCCCGTGTTAAACAGCCATATTTTTGGTTATGAACATACTGGAGCAGGCAGGTTGTCGGTGACCCGCACACCTGTCTGTGGCATTTCTAGAGTGTGTGGAACAGTGACTCGCACACCACTGTGCGCCATAGTGAGGCGAACTGAAACTTGTGAGTAGAAGAGCGTCATTCTTCAGTGAATCATCTGTACACCGGTGATGCGCACACCTGTTTTGACATTCATTTTCTCTGCATTGTGATAATGTTCCTTTGAGTTTAATTTGGGTGTGGTTATTTCGTTTTTTTTTTAATACACATTTAATTGCCTGTGCAGGTTAAAAATTTTCATTATGCAAATGCAAAGTGCTAGTGTTACCCCATCTTTGTTTCAAACTCAACCCGATTCGTTGAGTGTAGAATGGGAGGATTGGATATAGATATTCAAACTTACATAGAAGCACTAGATGGTCAGGAATTTAGTGCTGCAAGTTGTCCATTGGTGATGACATGGTATTGATGAGCGGTAGGAAGTTTGTCCCACCGTGTGGTCTCCAGACATGGTGAAAAAAATATTAAGTGTAGGAGTGAAATCGGATATGGGTCAAATATCTGCTCCTGATAAACCTTGGCAGATATTAAGTTTGGATTTTATTGGGCCTATGCATGAGTTGAGGAGTGAATGGTAATATGCCAGGGTGGTGGATGTTCATTCGAAGTGGTTGATTATCAAGTTCATGAAGGCGATTACCAATTGAGCTACGCACCAGTGTTCATGGTGTTACTCAAAAAACTCCTTTTGAGTTGACGAGGGGAAGGTTGGCAGGTACCCAGTTAGTCCCTGCCTGGATGAAAGACAGAGGGAGTTCTAACAAGCAAAGGGAAGGAAGTGTCTGGGGAAAGAAAGGGGTCCTACGCATTTAGGAAGGCAACTGGGTGAAGATTTGTCATCGTCAGAAAGGGGGAGGTTTGTCAAAGTTTAGAGGACTGTGTAAGGTCAGGTAAGTGTGTAGCTTTTCAGTGGTTTTGGAAATTGGCGAGAGCTGGAACATACGCAGAACCGTATATATCAGAGGTGGTGAAGGTCGGGCTAGTGAGGAGCAGAGTAACAGTGCCTTTATGTTGATGTTTGATGGGGACATGTGCAGGTCCTCTCAAAGACCTAGTAATGCTCCGGTGTTGGGTGCGGGTGATGCAGTGGAGGAGATTCCCTTGACAGATGGTAAGCGCTCTTTGCCTAGAAGTGTCAGGAATCATAGACCGCCTGCATACTTGATGGATTATGCTCAATAACTGGAGTATTCATGTATTTTGATGTTCTCACATTAGTTATTCTCTTTCGAGGTTTTTATGTTTTTTTTTAATAATTGTATTGTTGTTAGTTTATCACATTTCATTTGTAAGGGGGAAGATATGTTGTGCTTATGCAGCTTGTGATGTGACTTGTATAGGAACTCTGCAGCGGGAACGGGGAATATGGGATTAGCCTGTTTTCCCTATTCGAGATGTCTAGCGAACATTCCAGTGTAAGTCAGTTGAATGAGGGCTGGCTGACGGATAGCTATGCTATTGTGGTAGGGATAGCATTTGTGTAATAAACCCTTCAACTTACCCTTGTCTGATGTGCGATCATTCTAGGGGTGCAAGAGGCTTCAAAACAGAATTCCTACATGGACATTTCGAGAAGTAGAAAACTTCAAAAATATTTGCGCTCCAGACAAGAGACTTTTGCTTGGATAACAATGTGTGGCTGAGAGTGCCATGCATTCGGCAAGAGAATGTCATGCGCATGAACAATTCAAACATAAAAATTGTGCATAAGCTTTCCTGCTTGCTAGCCGCCTGGGGACTCCAACTACCAGCATCCTCTGCTCTCCCTGGAGGGAGGAGCAAGCCCGGAGCCTCACGCTTAAAAGCGCTTCCAGACCCCCGCGGCGCCTGGGCCAAGCCCGGGCCAAGGGCGGGCCCGTCCTTGCCCGTCATGGCCAGGAAGAGGCAGGGCAGGGCCACACCTCCTTCATCCAGCTTTTGAGCAGCGACGTAGAACCACTTGTAATCCGACAAGGTACTGTGCTAAGCATTTACGATTTTGTCAGAGAATTTTTGCAGAACGAAGATATCAGCAAGACTATGACTATAAAAACTTTAAGCTGAGCCCCCGGTTTTATTAACTAACCTTTGTGAACTGAATGCTTGATTTGGGCCTCGGGGCAATAGTCATCTTGTGGGTCACTGTAACCAACTAGCTATATATAATTATTACAGGACAAAACATGGGAAAAAGGAAAACCATGGAGGGAATAGGGGTGGGAAATGGCCTTAACGGGGGGGCAGGAAAGGGAAAAAAGGCAAGAAAAGCCCATAAACATGCTGTTAACAACTGCGTGATGGATAGAATAGACACTCTTATCAGCGAATGTGAAGACATCCTAGAAGCAGATCCAACAGTTCCCCATACCAACGATCAATCCCCCCCCAAAAGCGCTAGCCCTCCCCGTCCAACCATTATTCCCACAATGTTCCGGAAGCCCTCTCGGAAGGGAGCCCCAACACATAGTAAAGATACCCCATTCGAACTTACAGTAGGACAGGCGAAGGACACTCCCTTCCACCTTTCAAATGCCCCTAATAGTGTTGATAAGAGTCAACCTGGTCCCTCTCTCACCTGTTTAAATAGGTTTGCAGTTTTGGCAGATTTGTGCGACGCCTCTGGGGATGAAATGTCCCAATTAACATCTACAACCCCTATTGAGACTATTGAAGAGCAAACTCCACCGCCACATGACATCTTTCAGATTGTTAGCTCCCTTAGGCTGGAGATAGGAACCATGAGACACATGATTGAAGAACTTATTGTCACGGTCAAACTCCTATCTTCGAAGGACATACCCCACAAGCAACCTGCGTATCCTCTGCACAAACAATGCCCCCAAGCCCACCGGGCATGCACACCTATTCATAAAGAAAGAGGCTCAACAGGAAATGGGTCTTCTCCACCCCTCTTAGCAACACTTAAACGTGTCCCTCCATCCCCCAAGTCAAATCAGGCAGATCATCTTAAAGCTAACACATCTAAAAACCACCAGAATCAAGTTCCCTCTCAGGTCCCTACAAACTGCACTAGACCTCCTAGCTTATCACTCATCATGCGCCCCCCCATAAAAGATCACTTTCAGAGGAGCTACCCAGTAATGCCCCCTCTTTTACAGGCGTATAAAGTCTTTATGGTTAATGTCCCCAAGCTTGATCCAACGGGTGGCCGCGAAAACGAAGACTCCTTAACCAACAAATACATACATTGGACCCGCCATGTTAGGGGCTGCCGTTCGGTCATACGAGAAGACATTGTTAGGGCCCGGAGATGCACGTCCCTCACCCAACCCCTGGATTGTATTGAGCTTACTCTGTCTAAGGCCAATTTGGCCGAAAACCTTCTTGCTCTGGAGTATCGCCCTTGCCCTCCGGGCTCCTCATCCATACAGTTCAGGCGGTTTCCAACAATCACAGTAGCCAGCCCACACGAAAAGCAACCATCGACGGCCCTAAGGGGAGGGACCCCCTTGGAAGCCATCGATTGACTACAATGAGAATTCCAGCCACACCAGGAACCACATATCTCCTCAATTACTAGATACAGCTTTCAAAACACCCCATTTCCTCGAATTGATCCCGAAGCATTGACAACTAGCTCGGGAAATAATGGTTGAAGTAATCACCCTGCTGATCTTTTGAGGGTTCAGGAGGTTAATCCCCCCACATCTCTAGACCCCCTTGTTTTGCCTCCTGTTCCAGTGTCGCACTGCCAACATATCTCTAGCAGAGGCATAACCCCCCGCTCCGGCTTTACATCATCAGCTAACGATTATCTCCTGGAACGTTGCAGGGCTTAGTAGCAAATTGTCATTGCCCCACTGGAACGAACTGATAGAGGGCTTTGGCATTTGCATTTTCAAGAAACTTGGAGCCTGGTCCCATTATACAAGTCAGGCTATACCCGTTTCCACTCACCAGCCATCACCACGGGGAGAGGGCGCCCCTCTGGAGGTCTGAATATCTGGGTTAACATCGCTTTGAGCTGCAGAATCACTGAACAGCAAAGTGCAAGTCCTGACATCTTGAGGCTCACTATCAAGGGACCTAGAGGGGGAGAAACTCTTGACCTGTTTAATGTTTACCATAGGGGGACCATAGGGGGCAAACAATCATCTATTGTCACGCTATTGGAACAAGGTTTATCCAGTTGCCCGTCCCACTCTAGAGTTGTGGTTGCAGGAGATTTTAATTGTACTTTTGAGCCTCTAAGTTCAGAGGATATGTTGGGGGTTGAGGAAGATGACAGAAAATGGGCTGTTCCCCCACTAAGTATACCTCCCGTTAAAAGATGGTTTCAGATAGCAATCCAACTCAATGCACTTACCTTGGAGTTTGGCTTGAGGGCAGCCAATAGCAGAACTTTATCAGATGCCCAGTGGGCTTACACTTATAACAGAGCTAGTTGCCCGTCTCGCATTGATTATGTCCTATTAGACATAAGGCTTTGGGGAAATATGATAGACATGGTAGTGGGCACTACCACCGATATTGACCATAACCCCCTTTGTGTGAACTTGAAGATCCCATGGGTCCCCCCCGTCCTTCTCTGAGCACCCACATGCTATCTCTGACCAAAGAGGTGGTCCCCTCAAATTGCAGAAAGTTTCTTAAATGGCGTAAGGTCGTCGTACAAGACTCAAAAATAGCCGGAATCAGGCAAGTCCTGAGCAAGAATACCTTAGAGCTTCAGGAGGCAACCATAGGCATAGACGGGTTGGCAAATGTCCCTGCAATCCATTCGCGCACAATTGAACAGATAGGTGTATATTTTCAAGCACCTAATAAGCGTAGTAAACCCGGTGTGTACCCAAAGAGTAGGCATTCATGGTACACGAAGGACTGCAGGCTCAAGAGGCAGGCACTGGCTTTAGTAGTTAGAAGCAAAAACTGCCCTTTGATTAAAATCGCAAGAAAAGAGTATAGAGCGGCTCTGCTCCAAGCAAAGCTGAAGTGGGACGAGTCTCACTGGCAGGATTCGAAGGACGCTAGCATAGCAAGGGACACTAACTTTTTCTGGAACCTTGTTAGACGGGCGGACAAGAAAGATTCAGATCTAATCCCCAACCATATTACAAGCCAAGATTGGCATGATCACTTTGGGAAACTCTACTCCGGGACCGACGATGTTTGCCTGAAAGGGCCATGTGATCAATTACACACTTTCTCTGATGGTAACAGCGAACCCTTCTCGCTGGTTGAAGTAGAAGCTGCCATAAGGAGGATGGTCCCTGCCAAAGCCCCCGGACCGGACGGCCTTCCTGGAGACTTGTTTCTCGCAGACCCCCGAAACCGGGCACGGTACATTTTGCTTTTAATTAGCTCTATCTCTAATGGCTGCCCAGTGCCAGAATCTTGGAAGGGTGCGGAGGTGGTCCCGATTTTCAAAAAGGGTGCCAGAGAGGACCCTGCCAACTACAGACCAATTAGTCTGATTGACGCAATCCAGAAGGTAGTTGGCAGAGTCCTCTTACAGAGGATTCAATCCTGGGCTGAGGACGAAGATGTCCTCTCTCAATATCAGGCGGGATTTAGGGCCAACATGGGAACGGTCGACCAGGTATTCAGGCTGCTTCTTATATATTGGAAAGTTGTTGTGATTGGCAGACGCAGTCTTTATCTCGCTTTTATTGATTTAAAGACTGCTTTTGACCGGGTCCCCAGGAAAAGGCTGTGGCAAATACTAGGAGATATGGGCATCCCTCCTCTAATCCTCAACTTACTGATCCGGCTTCACGAGGGCAATTATGCACAGGTGAGATGGGGGCCCCAAGGTCAGCTGACGGAAAGGATCACGGTTAACAGGGGAGTCCGGCAGGGCTGTGTCATGGCACCCACCCTGTTCTCCTTATACATGAATGGGGTGGTCAGCTTTTTGCAAGAAGATCCAGCTGATGCCCCGGCCCTGGTGGGTGACAAGGTACCAACTCTCCTGTTTGCCGATGACACTGCTGGTCTCCAAGACCCCAGCCGGGCTGCAAAAACTACTAAACAGATTTCAATCTTTCTGTAACTCCCGGGGGCTGGTCATTAACACCACTAAGACCAAGTTTATGATATTTAACCCCCACAAATCGTTTAGAAACAACCTCACCTTAGATGGGACCCATTTGGAGAGAGTCTGTACGTTTGACTATCTTGGTATTCGCCTTTCAGAAAAAATGCAGTGGAGGCCCCACCTGGACAAAATGCTCTTGAATCATAAACGTGCGGTCGGGGTTCTAGGCAAAGAACATCGCTCGTCGCAAAGCAGGCCAGTTGCCCCAGCACTCACGATCTAGGACGCAAAGGCAGTTAGCTCGGCCCTCTACGGAGCCGAGCTATGGGGATTTGATAATGTTGATGAGATCTGCAGATCAGAGCATAAGTTCTTGAGGGATTTGGTGATGCTCCCCCGGAATGCCCCATTAACACCCTTGATGTATGGCATGGGTAGGCGCTCTTTTAGTGATATTGCCAAGCTGCGCCCATTGCTTTTTTGGGCCCGCCTTAGGCGAACCCCTGAGCTCACTAAATATGCGACAGCACTCACCCAAGTAATGAGCTTAGATGTCAACCAAAGGGTTAATTGGATTACCAACGTCAGGAAACTAATGACCGAACTTGGCCTTAAGGAGTCTTGGGATAACCAAAACCCCCCTAGTAAGGCAGAGCTTAAACGTATCTATTGGGACTGGATCGACACTCAGGAGCTCTGTAATCCAAAAGTGGGAAGGCTAACGGAAGAATTTCACCAGCACAAGCAGCGCAGAAGCCTTGAACCATATCTGGATATAATCCGGACACCACGAGATAGGGCACTTTATATCCAATTTAGGTTCGGATCACTTCCGGTCCACGAACTAACCGCAAAATGGCACCCCCCAAAACAGACATCAGAAGATTGTCCTTGCTGCGGGGCACCGAAGGAGAGTGTTGCCCATCTTATGTTTGCATGCCCAGTACACGAAACAGCAAGGTCCAAGTGGCTAAAACCAATCTGCAGACAATTGGGCACTCTTGACCATCGTGTCGCCTTACGCATTCTGAAGTCTGATGCAAGAACCCTTTTTGTTTGCGGTGTGGCGAAGTTTCTAAGCTGTGCCTGGATAGTTAGGCATAAAGCCTTGCGAAGGGCGATTTAATCTCATACCACAGGCCCCATGGAGAATATATCTGAGCATAAGCTGACTGTCCAAATATTGCAAGAATTAATCTTTATACACTGTCACTTATAAAAGCTCTATTGGGTACTATTGTTTTAACCACATATTTTAAATTCCTGTTTTTATTTAAAACGAAATACTTTTATTACTGAATTTTTGGATCTGTACTACATAGTCTTGGCAATATCTGTTTTATTCCTGGCGATGTAACAATGTGTTACCATATTCTGGCCAAGTAGACATCATGTACCTGCTATGGTTTTTTATGATAACCCTTTTAGCTTAAACCCTATTTTTATATCTAAGATTGTCTGATGCTTTTATGATATTTGTTATCGAAATAAAGCAATTTGACTTGCATAAGCAAATTGAACAAGCATTGGCAAAGCAAAAAGGCCTGCCTTGCATTATGAGTCCTTACTGAAACAATTTTAAAAAATCTGCAGCGCTGAAAGAAAATGGAAAACAAAAAGTAATTGTCTTCTAAGAAGAATGCATCTATGAAACCTTTGAGATGTTAAATAGCCCCTCATGCCTGGCAATGCAAAAACTCCATAGGAGGCACAACGACACACCAAATAGCCAATAACATGTGGTGAGAGGGAAACACTCCTTCAGGTGAGGCCAAAGACTTCTCCAAGTATATTTTAAAGAATTAGTAACATGTATTAAAGACAGCTGTGTTGTCAAGCCATACCCAATAACCAGCAGTCCTTAAAAAAAAAAAAAAAAAGTTTTTAAAAACCACACCTTCCCTCAAGTATGAACAACCATATATGAAAAAGAAGCCTCTATAGCCAAGCCAGAAGACTCGGCGAAGCTAAGAACAAGCAGTTGCAATCCAATATGTCTCAGATTTGTGAAAATTAGAGCTATTGACGATGTAAATGGCAATGTTTTTTACTTATTTATTTTTTTCTGCAGTGGAGTGGTTATAGATATGCATGAGCTATTTGTAGTTTACAATCCGCAAGTTTGAAAACATCCAAATCAGAAAGCAAGCTAATAAAGCAGATGGATCAAGAGGCAGAAAGTGAAACCAAAAAACTTGGATTAATCACAGCTTCCAAGCTTAAGTAAACTGTGTGATATGAGGCAAATATTTTATTTTACTGATAACACGCAAAACTGGCTGCAGCAGCAGCTAAACAGGTGGGATTTGTAGAGCGGGGGACGTGGTTACTCCTTTAATTAAAGGCAGACTGCAAACAATTGCATCCCTCAAACTGAGAGCTAGTTTGTGAATAATAAAGACACACTTTTGTCAAAGGGAGTGGGGAAGAAATAGGTACGAAGAGGATGTGGTGTAAGGCTAGAGCTGCCGACTCGGGAGCTGGGGAACCATGTTAGAGTCTCGGCATCGGCTCAACATCCTGTGATTCTGGGCAATCACTAAATCACCCTGAGTCTCTTCCAAAAATTAATGTTACTGTGTGACTCGGATATAGGTGTGGGAGGTATCATCACCAGTAAGCAACAAGGACCACCGAAAAGGAAGGGCAGCCATGTGCTTCGTGGTTACTGCGGTGGCCATCTTGGAAGAGAAACGTCTGCTGTTCTTGTATCATATGCGATTTAAAATAAAGGTCATGAGGAAACGTTCAGATTTTTACATACTGTAGATATAACCTAAATTCTATAATTGAAAAGCTCTAAAACTGTAATATTTTTCAAACCACTTGGAGTTATGTGCGGCTATTAATGTAGGACGTTAGCAGAGGCTAAGCCATGCCGAACCTGTAAATCAGCGAAGGAAAGAAGAACAAATACACCAATAGCAGTGGTAACGAGCAAGAGAAATGGGCCCTGGCAGCTGTCGCTCTAGGTGGCCTGGGGCCCCAGGCTGCAGCAGGGGGCCACAGCCGGATCTGCAGCTTCCACAGCTGGAGCAATAGCAGCTGCGGCAGCCGCTGCGGCAGCAACTGCGACTTTGGCCACAGCAGTGAGTCCATGCCCCGCAGCAGCAGCGTCCAGTGACACCTGCATTGGTGAAAAGCATTCCGGGGAATTGCGAGTGGGGTGGGTTCCACGTTTAAAGGTGGTGTTAGTTGCAGATCAGAAAGGACCCTCGCTTTACAGGCAAATTTGGTAAGGGCAGCCATTAGCTGCTTATCCGAGGAAAAGAAAAAAGTTCGCACAGCCACTATAGTAAAAGCGTGCCACGTTTGCAAAAAAAAAAAAATAATAATAATAATGCTAATAAAAAGGAGCTAGTTCGAGGAAAATAAAGGGGCGCAGCCGATATAGTAAAAGCAAGCCGTGCTTGCAAAAAATATAAATAAATAATGCAGATAAAAAGTAGCAAGATATGAAGAAAATAAAGGTGTGCGGCCGCTATAGTTAAAGTGTGCTGAGCTGCCATATTGTAATTGCATTTATATAGCACTTTCTACCCCTAACGAGGCATCAAAGCGTTTTAACGTAGATGAAAATGTTGCAGGAAAGCACGTTGTGTCTGCAGTAGGAGAAATACTTTAAAGAAAATAGTGCTCACAGACTGTAAATAAAACATACCGTGTAACAACACAAGTAAAAGGGCCAGGGCTCACTGGAGGTTACAAATGTAGAAAAGGCGGCACTAAGGAGGGACTAACAATCCTATTAACGAATCAGAAGCCAACGTTTACAAACAATAATGACACAGGCCAATGAAAAATATGGGCGGAGCTTTAAGTCCATACCTGAATATAGCCTGTCTCGAAGACACAGCGCAAGGGCTGCCTAGGCCAGACCGAACAAGCGCTGTCTAGGCTGTCGTGTTCTCCTGCCCCAGGAATCATGCAGGACGCAGGTAAGGGTGCTTTACTTCTTTACTCGGTTGGTTACTTCCCTGCCCACATACACACGTCTGTCCTCGTGCCCTCCTCGCTAGTAATGCCCTGTCCACTCCCTGACCGGAAGTGGTGTCTAATTGCCCTCCTGCCTTGTGGTCCGGTGCAGGGTCCTAGTGCCCTTCACTCCAGGCCACTACATCTCCCCCTTTTGTCATAAAGAAATGATGAGAGAAGAGAGAGAGAGAAAGAAAGTGGTAGAGATAGGGAGAAAAAGAAAGATAGCTCAGAACATGAAATGACACGTGTGCATCCCCATCACTGCATTTCTTCAATCAGTCTTTTCGGCCTTCTGTTCACTCTTTTTGGACAAACCTCTTCCTGTAATTCTTCTGCTGGCCCTTCACCCTTGTCCGTTCCCTTTCCGTTGTGATCCATCACTTCATCTCCTCCGTTTGCAGTATCTTGGCCGTCTTCACTCATGGTCTTCAGTCCTTTGAAATGAGAACTGTTCCGTGTTACTCGGTGATGTTCTGACGCAGCCGTGATCATTGGCCCCTTCACTTTTATGATCGTTAGCGGTTCCTTTGAGAACAGGCTGTCGGACTTTCTTTGCTGTCGCTGACGCGCTACCACCGCGTCTCCTTCTTTGAAGTGTGACGGGGCGGCATGGCGCCTTGCATCTGCATATGCTTTCATCTTTTCTTTAGCTTCCTTGTCTTTAGCTGCAATGCTGCTGTGCTCTGGTGATGCCGTGGCCTCTATCTGTGGTAGCCTGGTCCTGCTTGTCCTCCCCAATACCAACTCAGCGGGGCATCTTCCCATGGAGCTGTGGGGTGTGTTTCTATAGTCTCGTAGAACCCGACATAGGGCCTGTCCGGTGGAGATCTGCGCCAGCTTCGCTCGTTGAACCGCTTTCTTTATGTTCCCCATGAACCGTTCCAGCATGCCGTTCGCTTGTGGCCACAGCGGTGTTATCTTCCTGTGGTGAACGCCTAGGTAGGACATGAACTTTCGGAACTCTTCTCCTGAGAATGGAGGACCATTGTCAGTCTTTAGAGTTTCTGGGGAGCCCCAGGCTGCAAATATGTCATCCAGGATTGGTAGCGTCGCTGACGTTGATGATACGTGTCTCACTATGGGGAATCGTGAGTACTCATCAATGATCACGAGCAAGTAGTTGCCCGTGTCTAGTGGCCCAAAGAAGTCAGCTGCCAACGTTGTCCACACCGCCCTTGGGAGTTCTGACATTTGTAGCGGTTAGGGTTTGGCTGGCTGTCCTGTAGTTTGACAGATGTGACATGTCACGATGGTGTCTTCTACCATTTTATCCAGGCCAGGGAACCAGACTTTCTCTCTTAGCAGCTTTTTTGTTGCCACCATTCCGCGGTGTGACTTGTGTGCCACATTGACAGTCTGTCGCCTTAGTGACCTTGGTATCACTATCCTTGTTCCTCGCATCAGTATTCCTGTTTCTGTCTCCAACAGTTCTTCATGGATCTTCTTGAGTGCCAGCATTTCTTCCTTGTTCACACCTTTTCCCCAGGTGCAGTTGTTGTTGATGTGTCTCCATCTCTGCATCCTTGTCGTTTCTTTGGCCAGCTGCATGGTAGCATCTTTCGCTGTCTCCTGCTCTAACTCCGCTAATGTTATTGGTGCCGGAGTGTTTTGCTTTAGTACAAAATTGAGATATTCCTCAGCCATTGATGCGGTCTCTGGCGACTGTGGTAGAGGGTGTCTCGACATGTAGTCAGCCGGGTTATGTTCCTTTCCGGGCTTGTGCACAATTTTGAAGTCATAGTCCATCAACCGTATACCCCAGCGCTCAATGCGAGGGGGCATTTTTGCAGACGGATTGCCATATATTGTCACCAGAGCCTGATGATCTGTTATGATGGTGAACGACTTCCCGTAGATGAACATGTGATAGTGTTCACACGCCCATACCACTGCTAGGCTTTCTTTTTCTGGTTGGGAGTATGCCTTCTCAATGTCAGACAAGCTTTTGCTTGCATACGCAACAATTTTCCTTGGTGAATCTCTCCCCGGCAGGTGCTGCGCGAGTATTGCTCCTAGTCCGACTGGGCTGGCGTCTACCGTGAGCTCAGTGCATAGCAAAGGGTCAAAATAGGCAAGATGATCTACAGTCATTACGGCCTCTCTGATGGCTTCAAATGCCCAACTGCATTCTTGTGACCAAAAGAACTTCTGACCTTGCTTTGTTAGCTCTCGGAGCGGTGTGCTCACCGTGGCGAAGTCCTTGATGTAGCGAGCACAGTAGCTGGCAAGCCCCAGAAATGACCTTACTTCCGCGACATCCTTCGGAGGACTCGCGTTTCTCAGTGTCTCTACTTTGCTGGGATCTGGCCTCATTCCATTCTTGGAGAAAATGTGGCCGAAGAATACCAATTCGCTTCTCCCCAGCTCACACTTTTCTGCGTTCAATGTTAGTCCTGCTTGTTCCAGCTGTAGGCATACTTGATGCAGGGCCCGATCATGTTCCTCATCCGATCGCCCGAATACTAGGATGTCATCACTATAGTTTAGGCTGTTCTTCACCGGCCTTATCACCTGCCTTATGGTCTCCTGAAATATCTCTGCAGCCGATGAAATGCCAAAGCTCAGTCTCTTGTAGCGAAACAGGCCCATGTGCGTCGAGAACGTGGTAATGTATCTTGACTGTTGGTCCAGCTCTAGTTGGTGGTACCCTTTGCACAAGTCTAATTTCGAAAATCGGCAGGCCCCAGTGAGACAGCTGATCATCTCATTGAGATGTGGCCCCGGGTGTCGTTCTCGCTCGATTGCTGTATTCGGTACCCTCATGTCCACACATATGCGGATCTTGGAGGTGTTCTTTTTCGGGACTGCCACTATTGGAGACACCCATGGCGTCGGCCCTTCTGCAGGCTCAATGATGTCCTGGACCAGTAAACTTTTAATTTCCTCTTCCACTTGTGGTTGCAGGTGGATTGGTACCCGTCGATGTTGTGCTACCGGCTTGATTGCCTCGTTGATGTGCAACGTTATTTGTTTCCCTTTCAGTTTTCCTAGGCCCTGCAGGAGGGCCGGATGTTCCTGTAGCATGTTCCTTTTTTCCGACATGTGGTATGTCATCGCTAGTAGACCCATCACCTGCGCCGTGACATTGCTTAGCAGGCATGATGCTGGGATGTCACCTCTCAGCACATGTATCTCTTCTTGGCAGGACTTGTCCTTGTATGTTAAAGTCTAGGTGAACTTCCCCATGTTCTCTACCGGCTTCTTGGAGCCCCACGTGAACACATCGACAGTGGACGGTGATAGCGGCGGCCTCACTTTCATTTTCTCATACTCCGACATGCATATGATGTTGCATGTGGCCCCGCTGTCAAGCACGAACCGTGTATTATGTCGCCCTACTTCAATGTCCACGGTGGCAGTTTTCTTTATTTGATGCTTCTCCAGGAGATGAATGTGCTCCGGTCCCCGGTCTTCCTTGGGGGCATCTGACATTAGGTACAGTCGTGCCACGTTCACAGGGGCTGCCGTTTCTTCCGCCTCATCGGAGGAACTGCGGTTCGCTGTTTCCATGTGTCTGGCATACCGGCTGGTCAGCCGTGGTCTTGCCACTCTGCCCCGCTCGCTTCTGAACGGCCTGCTCATGCAGGCGCTTGCGAAGTGATTGTCCCTGTTGCATTTCCTGCATCTCTGGCCCATTGCCGGGCACGCACCGACATGCGGAAAGTCTAGTCCGCATCTATAGCACGTTTGTTCATTCTTCTTTGCTGGCGAGGCCGCAGGGTATTCTTTCTTCTTGCCGTTTCCCGTGATGCGATTCGCTTGCTCCACTCTTTTCTCTTTCCCCAGCTCCATCTCTCTGGCATGCGCTGTTGCTCTCGCTTCCGTGCGGGCCATGGTCAATATCTTCTCCAGCGTCATTGGTTCCTTCAGGACACGTGCACGAAACTCTACAGACTGACAGCCTTCGATGATGCGCAGTCGTATCGCCTGCTCATTGTCGAACTCACAGTAGGTGACCAATTTTCGCAGTCGTGTTGCGAAGTCGTCAAGGGACTCCTCTGTTCGCTGACACGCTGTGTTGAAGGTGTATCTCTCAAAGTCAATGTTCCGTTGCGGGTCAAATTTCGCTGTGAGGCACTGTATCACTCCTTTGTAGGTCACTGTTTGATCGTTGGGAAAAGTTGCGAGCAGGTCCTCTACTTCATCCCCTGCGAGATTCAGAAGGAGGTCCAGCTGTTTGCTGCCTACAATGTCCGTGGCGCGCATGTAACGCTCGAATTGCCTAATCCACCTTTCCCACCTGATGCCAGCTTGTGGTTCCGATAGGCTGAATGGCAATGGTCTTCGAAATATTGCTTGTGGACTCTGTGTCACTTGCTGTGTCGACCATTTTTTTTTTCTTCTTCTTTTTACTGACGTGCAGCTCCTGTGCAGGTCTTCTTTTCCGTAACTGCTTTCTTTCTGCGGTGACAGTGGCACTTCCGTCTCTCTTTACTGTCACTTTTCCTGTCCCTTTTGGTGCCACTTATACTGTCACAATTTATAGTTACTTCTTCCTTTAAGGTGTTGTTTTTTTTTTAATGACACTTTCCTCTTTGAATATGTGTCTGCTTCTTTAATCTGGCCTCCTGGCCTTGAATTCTACTTTTTCTCACCCTTTTACACCTTTGCCTGACTTCAAAATGGCCTCCTGGCCTTTCTCATCCTCTATTGGCTTGCTTTGCCTGCCCTTAAGATGGCCGCCGGATCTCACATGACCGAGATTTCCGGTGCCTGACCCTCTAAAATGGCCGCCGGGTCTTCCTGGGCGCCGATTGGCTGCTCCCGCCTGATTCCACAATGGCCGCCGTAGTCACGCAAGATTTGCCTTTAACCCCTTCGATGCTCATGACGAGCTCAGCTCGTCATGCTGCGCGGTCGCGCTGTGCGCATGAAGAGCTGAGCTCGTCACGACCACACCCGCGATCGGAATGTCCAGCACCTGGGCGGAATTCCGATCGCGGCGAAGCGGTTAAATCTACGCGCGAAGCGGGCTCTTCATGAGGCGGCAGGGACACAGTCGGGTGCACCGCTGAGGGCGCGTGATGCTCCCACACGGAGACTAATATACCGCTTGCCTTCAGGCAAGTGGGGGGGGGGGCCTCTTATCGCGTCTTCGATGCGGCTGGCGGGCTCCCACGCTGATGCCTCGATCCTCAGCGCTCGGATCAGGGTGGGCTCCTGGCTCCGTTTCTTCCTGCGACCGGGTGGGCTCTGGACGTTGCAGCTGTTCCTCTTCTGGATTTACCGGCGGCAGGCGGACCAGGGTGGGCTCCTGGCTCCGTTCTGGAGTCACGAGGGACCACGGTGCACGCGGTTGGTGGCGCTTTGAAATCCCACCTTGCTCGTCGCCAGTTGTCGTGTTCTCCTGCCCCAGGAATCACGCAGGTAAGGGTGCTTTACTTCTTTATTCGGTTGGTTACTTCCCTGCCCACATACACACGTCCGTCCTCGTGCCCTCCTAGCTAG
The DNA here is from genome assembly GCA_963921515.1 of Calotriton arnoldi. Taxonomy (NCBI): domain Eukaryota; kingdom Metazoa; phylum Chordata; class Amphibia; order Caudata; family Salamandridae; genus Calotriton; species Calotriton arnoldi. Next base: position 2,434,737 of record CAWUFW010000750.1, on the reverse strand, counting down.
TAATGCCCTGTCCACTCCCTGACCGGAAGTGGTGTCCAATTCCCCTCCTGTCTTGTGGTCCGGTGCAGGGTCCTAGTGCCCTTCACTCCAGGCCACTACATAGGCGAGACCTAAAAATGACATCCCGTGCTGCCAGGACGCCTGCTCTTCCATAGAACTTGCCTGTCAACTCACTCAATAGGTGGATGTCACTTTCTTTACAATCATACTCAGGCTTTAGACAAACATATCCTCACACACACACACTTCCATGGGGGGTCACCAAAACCAAATCACTCTCCAAAAAACGTGCCCTTCGCTACATTCATCTAAAATGCAATCACCCTCTTAAACGTCTGACTTCTCCCTCATTTTGAGCTAACAAGTATGAGGGGGAAAACGGCCCAGAACGAAGCAGAATAGGTTGTAAGGCGTTCATGTTTCACAGAGGCATTTGTAGGTACATACCCACTTCCTGATGAGCAGAGATCACATGTAGCATGAACAGCAGAAGCAGGTAGACCCCCATCTCGCATGGGGTCTTGCGACGTTTAGGCAAACCAGTCTCCAGCACCCTCACAGGATAACGCACAGGACACTCGGACACGCTGTCTGGTACTGCAACAACTTTAAAGCGCACTCTGCAAAGGAGACCGTCATAAACAGTAACGAAGGACTAAGTCTAACAATTAATTTCTGAGTCTGTGCAAAATCATCTAGACCGCAAATAAGTGCTGCCACGTTAGGGTCAGTCACCTCGCTCTAGTTTAGAAACCATGGGAAGATGGGGCGGAACGAGGGTTGGGAAGAAATGGAATACACTTTGCCTGGCCTTGGTAGTGCTACTACAGCATGAAAGGCTCTACGTTATTTAGGCTACTGCGAGGAGTTTCGTCAGCGAGCTCGCCATATTTGCCTACCCGGAGTCGACAATTCACAATTCAACTTTAGTAAAAATAAATACATTTTGTAGCATCTTTTTTATGTTTCTTATTAATTTATTCTGACTCTACATGTTATGACTTATATTCACTGAAATATTGAAGCAACTTATTTTTGTAACTCAATATCATATTGTGCAAAATAATTGAACAAACTGTGCATGGCATTTGAAATATAATTCAGGAACTGTGTTGTTTAGTTTTTTGACTTGTGTAATAGCACTAAAGAACAAGCGTGCCTTTTAACGGATTTGAAACAGTACCCGCATTTTAATTCCCTGATATTAGCTTTAGGTGAGGGAGAGGCTTGAAACACAACCCGTGCCTGTTCTGACGCAGAGGCTGTGACGCATGCGCTCTGTTTCTTTGAGTGCACGCAGTTACAGCTGCCGGTGGTCCCTATCGTCTGCATCAAGATGTCTATCTTCACCCCCACCAACCAGATCCGCCTCACCAATGTAGCCGTGGTGAGGATGAAGAAGGGCGGCAAACGCTTCGAGATAGCTTGCTACAAGAACAAAGTGATGAGCTGGCGAAGCGGAGTGTGAGTGTGGGCTGGGGACATGCGAAATGGGTTGAGAGGGAGAAGGAACGTGCAATGGGTCGCACGGGGGCACATTTGAGTACATGGGATGAATGTATACACGTGTGGTTAAGAGAACACTGGTGAGGCAGTATGTGGGTGTGCGTTCAGGGGGATGGAGGGAAAGGTAGATAAGATGGTGGAGCCGAACTGCGTTATTAACATTTTTGACAACCAGTAAGTTTATGGTATATTTAATTATTCGCACCAGCCACCAGAATTGTTAAATCATTTTGAAAATAATGATTCATCGTAGTGTTTTGCGTGTCCCACATCTCGAAATAATTTTGTGTATTTGAACATTCGTGCGTCTTTTGGAAGTGGAAATACCGAAACTGTTAATTCCTTTTCGAAGCATCTCACTTTGAATTATACTTTTGGCCCACAGAGAGAAAGACCTTGATGAAGTTATGCAGACGCATTCGGTGTTCACTAATGTATCAAAGGGCCAAGTGGCAAAGAAAGAAGATCTATCCAAAGCTTTTGGAACAGATGACCAGACAGAAATTTGTAAACAGGTTGGTTTCCGATTTAGTAAAACGGACAATTCCTTTTGGATAATGGCCTGTAAGCGTTTGTGTCAGTTTTGATCGTGTTGTAGTTGCATTTCCAAATCGCTTCATGCTCCCGGCGAGGCGCTTTCGGTACGTGAGTAGCAGTACCACGCTGCCTCATACTCTGTGCTTGGGTGGAAGAATGCGTTTATAAGGTGACCTATATGAGAAGTGTTTTAATTTCCTGCGTGATAGATGACCCGTGAGGTTTTCTTAACGTGCCATGTGCCCCATCATCGAGTAAGCCTGATAATAAGGGTGTAGGTTCCAAATTTGGCATATCTGGTACTTGTTTTGGTTTCATGTGTGATGATCGAAGGGTTGCTTTTGTCATGTTTCGATGATCATGTAATTACACTTAGGCATGGAGTGTAGTGAAGAGAGTGATTGCTTCATGTATGCATGTGCCTACCACACTTATGCGAGAGTTAAGTTTTGCTTTTTACACGGATGCAGGCTGGGGCCCTCTGTTGGAGAAGAGCGGTGCCTTTACTGCCTTGCTGATTTACAGATGTCCTTGGTTGTCTTCCTGCTTTTTCCCATGATTGAGCCATTGGGCTGTCCCACTAATCTGTTATTGGTGTCTGAGCTACATCGCCCTTCAGTCAATGTAATTACTGTTTAGCATTGGCTGGGCTGTAGGTCCTCTATCACCATAAGCCAGTGGTTCCCAAACTTTTTCAACCTGCGGCTCCCTTCACCTGTTGGCCGTTGGTCACGGCTCCCCATTATGTTCCTTTTTTTTGACAGGTGGGTGGGGATGTATACCCAGCCTCAGGAGTCGTCCATTTTTCTCCCTGAAAATAATTGGGATGAAGTTGATGAAGGTATTATAATTTTAGGTGTGGGGCTCACTCCTGGAAACCAAATGGAGGGGGGGATGGGCGGCCTACGAAATAAATAATTCTCATCTGCACCTTTTACGAGGTTGCTAGGTGTAAGATTGCAGCTATTATGTGTTTCATAATTTGTGGCAGTGAAGCACAATGGATATGTGTAGAATGAAGGGGCACATGGCTGCACTTTACCAAACGAGGGGCACTCGGAACATGCGAGGGGACAGGGCAAAGCGGCCCTTAAATTTCTTGGATGCACTGGAAGACCTGGAATGTGCTCTGGGGCTCTTTGGCATGCAATGGCTCCAATAGCTCTATGATTGGCACTGCCAGCCCAGAAATGTGCACTGGAAGCCCTGTGATATGGACTGGCAGATCTGGAATGTGCATTGGCAGCATTATGGTGTGCACATGCAGCCCTGGAATCTGGTGCAGGCCTCTCCCTGCTGCCTTAGTACTTAAAGTTTTACTGTTCTGATTATTGCTGCACTCCTGTCCTGCTATCAGTGTCCCACCAAGCCCTGTTTACTACACTGCACAATAAGCATTGTTACATCATTTCCACTGAGTTTACAGAGCAGGCAGCTTCAGAGAGTCAAAGATCGACTTCTATATTCATGTCAGCACAGTGCTGCCTGCATCAAGGCCAACCCAGGACCAGGAGATGCAGGATTGGAGAGGCTGATTCAATGCTGGAACCTATATTATGATTCAATGAGTAAACTGCACTTTATTAATGAATGTACATTTCAATTTACGATGCTTCTGCAGCCCATTTGTTTTGCGTCAGTCTAGTCCGGGACGCACACAAAACCTGGCTTGTTCAAACAGGACATTCAAAGCAGTGACATATATAAGAAAAAAATGTCCATGGACTATTGGGGTGACACTTTGCAAACTCTAACAAGAGGTTTAGTTCAAAACAATCTGTGGCGCACATGGGGAGGGAGGTGCTGGATGTGTCTGAGTGCACAGGACTAGATTGAAAATTGAAAGGCAATCACTGTCCTTGCACAGCCCCACTGTGTTTAAAATTTGCAAAATAGAAAATTATGAAGGCAAAGTACAATAGTCAGAGGCATGTGAGGAAATGGAGATCAATGAGCGGGGTGGTGGGGCCTGTAGCCAGAGGGCAGCACACACTACTTGGTCCGTGCAAGGAGGACATGGATAAAACAAATGGCCAATGTTAAGTTAATGACAATAGCAGCAGACATAGACAAGCATTGCTCTCAAACCATAAATTAGGGAAGCAAATGCACACCATTTGCATTATAATCCAGGGTAAGTATTTCCAAAATGGCTATGACCCACAGGCTTTGCGCAGCTCTTAACAGCAGGAACATTAGCCAACTGAGATTTTTCTATAATATTTGTAAATTGAATATCACTGCTAGTGGCCATGAGTTTTCACCTGCCTGCTGTTGCATGCAGTGCTGCACTAGAGATGGCTTCCAGGCGCTCTGAATTATTATTTTTCAAGGGGCCCGTTGTGTGTAAAAGCAGGCTGTCTGCAAATGTTTACTTTTAGCGCGCAGAACATTTTATTTCCTTCTTCTTAAAGTACACCTCCGAGTCTCATTCCAGGCTCACTGACCTAAAGCCCGGCAGCCCCATCTACCTGCCTGCAGACCTTGTGTGTCCCACTCAGGCCCCGTCCTCCTCCCCAGAAAGGCTCTGCCTGAACTGCTAATCAAGGTGCTGCAGCGCTTGCACTTTTTTCGGCCTCCGGAACTCCAGCTTCTGACCTGCAAGAATAAACCTCCACTGATTACAAATTCCTGTCTGCAGTATCCTGATTTGCACCCCCCGGTATTACCCTTATTGTCTATTAGTTAGTGGTTTCTAAACTGTGTGCTTGGTGCACATCTTTTCGCGGCACCCCTGACAAGTTTTGATGGCGCTCTGGGGTGCCGTGGCGCACAGATTGGGAACCACTGCCATAAGCCTATCCTCTGGCTCACCCTCCCCTTAGTTTTGACTACTCTTGATGGATTCCTTTGCTTCAACATAGTTGCTGCTGTTACAAAGAGCCCTAGCTGTTTCAAATAACTGCAAAACCCTCAGGATGATGCCTGCAGCCAACATCTTCCTTGATTCTGTCAGTGGGATCCTTGACAGTAAGGAATTTGGAGCTGGAATTGACTCTTAACTTTTCTGTGAAATCTCACATTGACCACCCCATTTAATCTGTCTGAGCAGTCTTGTTCTCTTTAAAACAACTGAAACCAATTCTCTCACAGTTAGACTTTTGCTCCCTAATCCAAGCCACTGCCTTCTCTAAAACTGACTAGGGCAGTGCTTCATGTACAAGAAAACCTCCTTAGCCCTCCTTCATTCTGCTGCTTATTTTAACAGCTAACATCAGAAAATTGAATCACTTAATCCCCGTTTTGAGAGATCTTCAGTGAAGGCAGAGATTAAATTCAAACTTGTCTGTTTGACTTACAAAGGCTTGAACGATCAAGCAACCCACCTACCTTCAATCCTTACTTCACATCTCTGGTGGGAAAAGAAATCTCAGGATCAAAGAAGGCCTTCACCTTAAAATTGAGACATTCAAATCCTACCTGGCTGCACAGAAGTCGTTTTCCAGCATGATCCCTGCACTAGGAAACTTCTTCTCAGATGAGAAAACGACCTTGGCATCTGGCAAAAAAAACACCTCAAAACGTTCCTCTTCAAACTGCATTTAAATATTCAAACTTCTCGGCCTGTTTTTGCTTTATCGTTTACAGCAAATCATTCCTCCTTTGTTTCCTCCCTCTCCTGTTATTTTCTGCTCCCCTCCCAGAACAACTCAACCATTTTTCACTTTTCTCTTTGCTGATTAATTTTACTGCTATTCTCAAATAGTTTTATGTAAGCCTGGAACCCCTCTCAGGTAATTTTTGTTTCACTGTAAATCGCTCTGAAACCCTGCGGGCAGAGTAGCGTTGTATGAGAAACAGTAAGTAAATAAATATACCTTGGACTCCTTGTGCCCCTGGAGTTCCACCTTGGATTTTCTAGCAATGCGGCACCCGCAGCAGTGACAGTCAGATGCTGAGTCTTTCATTGAATGCATCCATCAGAGCCTCTGAAATCATGAAAAAGAGAGAAACACTTTTCTGGATTTTTTTTTTTTATATTGTATTTTGATATATCACAAAAGCAATGAAACAAGGAAGAACTTTAGAGAAAGCAGTCACATTGTATCCATGGCACTTGAATGAGGCTAGTAACAATATTAGATAAGAGCACACATTCCCATATACATTTAAATAGTAGACACTGCTGAGAAAGGAAGAGTGGACAAAAACATTAAACTCCCTGATGGAATGTCCAGGACCACCATCGGCACTGCAATGGTCCAGTTGAGCATAAAAAATGTACACCGATTCAAAAGCGTTGGTTACAGCAAAAGATTCTGGATTTGAAAAGTTGTGAAACTTATGCGGTCAGGGGAAGGGATCATATAATTGAGATAGCATAATTCTTGAAAACGAATCCAAGGATGAGGCAGTGTATTTCAAGTGGAGTTCTTAGATAAAATACCCGGTCCCCAGTCTGAAACCCACTTCTGTGAAACGGTCAGGGCTAGTATGCTTGCAGTGAATGGAACAGAGAGACTAGTGTGAAGGAACTACAGTTACCCCAAAATAAGTTGCTTCCCCTTTCCAAATACCCTTCATTTTCAACTTTCCTAAATTAGACCTTTTGCTAGGTTTGATCTGTGACATTTTCCCTGGCATAATGAATGGCCAATTATATTTGTATAGTTTCAAGGTGTCTAATATACTCCTCAACTTTGTGGTGTGAAAGAAGACCAAGCTTACTTGCAGTATTGCATGGAAGCAAAAATACTTTCAGCAAGTCACAACTATCACTGTATAGCTAGGGAAGAGCAATGAAAAGCAGAAAAACTAGTGGTAGGAATCCAACTGCTGCAATATAACAGAACATTGAAATACACGGGTCACCCCTGTGCAGCGGACAGGTAAGAAATATGAATATATAGGGTATTGATACCTAGCACAAATATGTTTATTACTCGCTTCAACTAGATTTGATGGAAATTACAGTATTTAAGTGTGCATGAGCTTGAAGACTCTTAACAGTCAGTCAAATAAAACAAATTGGTCAATCAACTAGCAATTCCCAATCTATCACACAAGTGGTAATAGCACCTGTGTAATTATGGTTTGCTCAGAGTTTCCAAATAAAATTCACCTTTTGTTTTCTTAATAACTTTGATGCTGTTCGACAAACCTGCATGAAACTTTCCCCAAAAAAGTACATCCACTTTGGGGTCCTTTTCCTAAAAATTACATTGAGTTTGGGTACCTGATGGCACGTGTCGGGTGATCTGTCAAGTGGGGCCAAAAAAAGCAGTCCCAAATATATTTCCTGTGTTAAGTCCCATAGGATTCTTTGTTCCTCGATACAGGAAAAGCAGCTGAACAGAATTATTCCAAACTTGGCATGTGAGTAAAACTTTACTCCAGGAAGTGCTTTGTTTGGTTTAGTGTAAATCCGTTCAAATTAGTGTGTGCATCAAGAGGTTTAGCCTGATGGCTGGAAAAATACGGAAGGTATATTTTTGTTTTGCTTATAGCTTTAGTGCTGTTTGATGAAATGACACAGAATTTAGCAGATGCTCAAAATGTTTACTTTACCCTTTGGTATTTTAAAAATCTTGCAGATTTGTCAAGAGGGGATATTTAAGAGGAAGAAGTGTTAATGTGTTAATAACAGTAGTGTAATTTGGTAATCCAACATGGAATTTGGCAGACATTGGGCATGTTTAGTCTTCTGTGGGTGTGTCAGTTTTTTTGTACGTCAAGGGAGGGGGCAGAATTAAAAAGGGCGGGCAAAATAAAATTCCTGTGCTAAAAGCATTGGTGTTCTTTAATAAATAGGCATGAAATTTGGCAGGTTGTTGTTAGTATGTTAAAGCCAGTGCAGGAATCTCAAGTTACATTCTCTCCAACAAGGTGGTGGCCACAGATTATTTGGGGGTGGATCAAGAAACAATGCATTTGCTAATAACTGGTGCAGTTTTATGCATCTGAACAACACTTCGCCTACACTTTCCATGCTTAGCTTACTCTTGATATTGTTTTACACATCTGTCAAAGGAGGAGCACTTAAACAAGTGGTCAAAAATCAGCATTTCCCATTTTAACCCTCATAGGAATCTTTGCTGTATGCTACAGAAGGAAACCCTGAATGAATCTCCCTGAAAACCGAGATTCTTGCGGTGGGCTTAACTTGCTAGCAGCCTGTCAAATATCAGGCTGATTCATTAACTAGCACCAGAGTTGTCCGCAAATGAACACTTTATTGGCCACCCCCTTGCAATTCTGTATACTCCGAGTAAGCAAAATATGGTAAGGGGTTTGCCAAATTCTGTACACCTCCATAACACAGCACCAAAGATATTAGCAAATTTTGACCCACTTTGTTTGCCCCTTTTATAAAATCTGCCTGAAACCTGAGATTTATGCAGTGTGCTACATTTTACTAAAAGCCTTTTCATTAACCAGTGTCAGAGATATTCGCAAGTAACACTTTTTGACTCACTCCATTTAACTGTGCCGCTCCTTCATGGATTTGCATGAGCCTCAATATATTAAGAGTAAACATGATAAAGATTTGCTAAATTTCATGCAGGTACATGAAAAAATATCACAGTTTTTAGTAAATGAATACTTCTTTGCCCCCCCCCCCCTTTTAATCGTGACCCCAATGAATAAGCACATTTTTGAAAATACAAAGAGTGAGTTCAACGTGCTGTCTGCCAGATTTTGTGCAGATTTGTCAAATGGCACTAAAGTTATACTACAGTCAATATACATAAATATAGTACACAGGCCCTGTGTAGTTCTGGTTAGGTGAGGGTTTCCTTTGAAAATGCTTTTTTTGTTTTCCAGATAACTTTGGCACTGCTCAAATTTGCACAAAACTTTCCAATAATAAAAGTACACACGGATTGAAAGTTTTATGCAGTTCCGTCAAATGGAGAGTCCCAAAAGAGACATTTCCCACTTTGATGCCCATATAATTTTTTGTTCTTGATACAAAAAACGGCTGAACTGAATTACATCATACTTGCACTAGACCGTTACTCACTAGATTGCCCTTGCTTGGTTTTGTGTAAATTCATAAGAAGTGTTTGAGAAATTAGCGTTTAGCAAGTGTTTCTATCTGGACATAAATATACTTTAATTTAAAGGCATATCTGGACCATTAATCTGGGAACCTAAGCTAACCAAGGTACAGATACCTCCCAAGAGATATATATATATATATATATATATATATATATATATATATATATATATATATATATATAAATATAATGTGCTACAGTCCCTTCTTTCATTATTATTTTAATTCAATTCTTTCTTTTCTTTCTTATCACTAGTTTTTAAGTAGAACAGAAGGCTAACCCTGCGCTATTCTATCTTATTTAGGCCTGCATAAACAGCTTTTACCGCAATATTGTAAGCAAAGGCATATATTACAATCCATTTTCTGGTAGGAGTATCATCCCTACTATTTACAGTGGATGATCAGGTAGATCCTATCTGTTCCCAATAATTCTCACAGTAATTTTCACTTAGGTTAAAACATAGGTATTGGTTTTCCCATTCACTTTCAAATAACAAGAGCACTAATAAACAGCCTTTTCCTTCAATTCAGAGAGGGGATGGAGTAATCAATACAGGCTGTCGCCGCATGAGTACATGACTCAGGATTGGGTGGAACACTCACCATGATGCAGGGATCATTGCCAGAACATATCAGATATAGCATCCGATATTCTCTTGCAGTATACTCGCATATGAGTTCATGACTCAGGATTGGGTTGATATTAGATATAGCATCTGATATACTCTTGCAATATACTCACATACGAGTACATGACTCAGGATTGGGTGAAATTTCACCGGTTGGTGGGACGAAGGTTACAGTAATGAGTAGAGTATTTGGTAAGACTGGCAATATAATCATGTGTATAGGCGACTTCAGCCCACTGTCGAATAATTAACTCTGAAATCGTTTATGTGATATGTATGCGTATCCTAATCTATTGAATCTACTTTGAAATAATCTTGTCAAGATCTGAGATATCGTGGTCTCCAAAATGTTTGATGCGTGATCACTCAGTTATTGGGGTGGTATTCCAAGAGAATTATAATCAAATAATCACGTATTCATTCGTAATCTATAGTGATTTCATGCCGAATACATTTTGAATGATTGTTTTGAATTAACTTTATTGAGACTTGGTCGAATTACAAAATTACGATACCATGCAATGTTTTCAATTTTGTGATTTTAATTTTAAAATGAATGCAATTTCAGATGCTTATATTAATCAGGTATATCTTAACTTGATTTTTTTGCAAAAACGATTTCTTTATGTCAAAAGTACAAAGACATTTATCATGCGTAGTATTTTTTTCTATGTTCATGAACTATTCCCCTTATTTCGAATGGAAATTGCTGGCAGAAATCACTCGAAAAAGGCGAAACGCGTCGTATTTGTGCACAATAAAGGCATTGTGCAGTCTCCTGGTGTGCCGCTTCCTTATTTTCTTCATTTCGGAGGATGTCGCTTTGGAAACCATCAAAGAAATTTAACGGCTGCTGTCGCCGTTAGCTGGCACCGACACCGTGGGAAGGGGAGCTGCTAAGTACAGCGTCTCGTTGTAACATATATATATATATATATATATATATATATATATATATATGTTTTTTATTTTTTTTAAATTTCTTTTTTTTAAACCTGATTGGATGAGAGAGCTTTTTTCTACAGGTGGCCATTTTAGTTCTGTGAAATCCAAAGCCGTGTTCACAGACCCAAAGCTCTGATGGTCTGACTGCACATAGCAAAATCTGTAGCGGCTGCTATTAAAGGACTTGGTGCTTTGGTCCCGAGTCATGAAAATATATTGAAATAAGCAAAATAATGCAGGGTTAGCATCCATTTACCCCCTGGCACAGGTGAGAAGATTCCAAAAGAAACCCCCAATCCTAGTGTCCTTCCACATCTAGCACCAAACGTTTTCTGAAGTTTCTGCAGAACAACGGTGAGTTTTCAGAAACCAGACATGGGATACAAAAGAATCACTTTGGCATCCTACCTACATCCTTTGAAGTGCACCCCATATATTCTATGTAACCCCAGCAGACCTGAAAAACAGGCTGTTACACTGTAATGTCAAAAAGAGACCTGCTGTGATTGGGGGCCTGACTGGCTGGAGGGACAAAAGAAGGGCCCTGCCCAAGTGTCGGTTAACATTTGCCTGTGACTAGGGAGGCGTCTGGAAGCGCCCCCCAAGTGTCATGACAAAGCCCAGCAGATCTGCCAAGCACAATGTGACATTCAAGCAGGACATTTTAATGTCAATAAGGGTCCTCCCAGCCTTCATCCTGCAAATACTTTCAGGTTCAGATGGGTCATCCCTGCCCATTCAGGTCAGCCTATTGTTTGCTCCTGGAAGCAAATTCACACCTCATTTACGCCTATTTAAAAGCTAATTGCTGGCTGAAATGGGAGGGCAAAATGCAGTTTTAGCTTTCAGGGGATTAAGGCACCGCAAAGGTAACTTGCTGAAAGTTACTTTTGTGTAATATTTACAAAAATCTGGTTTCACCATGGATTTTGGATTCTTGATCGCTATTAAAAAAAATAAAAAAAAAGTAAAAATAGTTTTTTTATTGAACAGTAGCTCAGGACATGTTTTGCACATGTAGAACAAAGATTAGACATATTTCAATACTATAATTCCTTGCTTCTCAGGTACATTCCCATCTCATGTGGCCCACAGAAACCGGTACCACCCGGGGTTACAGTTGCACACATTCCCTCTTCTACCCCTTTTCAGTACCCCCTGTATGCCCTCCAACGACCCCAAATTTTATCCCATTTTTGTGGGCATCCTCTGGCTTTGTAGACCGACTGGTGTTCAGGGGCAGAGAAGGCAAAGTCATTTTCCCATTTCCATAGATCTGGTATTTGGCTTGCTCCCCACGTTTTGACTGTTTCTTTTAGCCACCATTCCTGCCATTTTTAACCATATTAATGTATATTGGGGCCATTTTTCCTCTCCCTTAACACATATTAGTAGCCATCTCGGCTCCGCTGGAATTTTTAACTCTGTTACTTAAGCCATAATTCTCGTCACCTCTTTCCAAAAATCTTTGATATATTTACATTCCCAAATAATATGAAAGGAGCCAATTTCACCACATCCCCTCACACAATACTTGGATACCTCCCGCCCCATTTGGTGTAGTAGTCTTCTGGAAGCGTATGTCCTATGGAGGATACGTAGTTGGACTAGACTATATCGGGCCCTTATAGCTACCTCTTGTGGGCTCTGTACTGCCTCTTCCCAGTCATCATCTTCTAGAAATCCTAGTTCTACTTCCCAGGCCGTCCCTAGGGGGTCTACTGGATTAGGTGAATTGTACAATATTTTCTTGTATGTTAATGAAATGGCCTGTGTAACCATTGGGTCCATCAATAATCTGTCTTCCAACTGTGAGTAATCGGGTAGAGTCTCCCCCTCTCTGAGGTATTGGCGTATGGCATGACTTAGTTGCATATGGTGGTATCTTTCCGAGTCTGCCATTTCATATTCACTTTTTAGGTATTCGAAAGTGAGCTGTTTCTGTCCCCTCCATATGTCTTCCAATCTTTCTATTCCCAGCAGCTCCCATGTTTTTTAAAAAACACTTCAGAGCCCCCACTTCTTCCAGCTGGTCACTGTCAAACAGTGGAGTTCTTCCTGTCAGCTACCCCTCCCAACTTATGTGCTTTAATGCTTCTCTCCAAGCTTGTATTACCGTCTGCGTGTGTGGAGGAAGCTGTTTTTCCCTGCTTCTGCCGTATAGTGCTGCTAGATATCGTCTTTAACCCATAGCCCAATGATCTGCCCGAAAGGCCGGGTCTTCACGGTCAGCAAATGCTCAGTCATTAACCACTGCCAAATGTGAGGCCCAGTAGTATTTACACATATCTGGCACTGCAAGCCCTCCCTCATATACTCCCCTCTGGAGTTTACATAGAGCTATTCTAGCGCTACCTCCATCCCATAGGAGTGTTCGCAGTTCACTATTTGTCTTGGAACACTTTCTTGGGTGTTTTGTATGGGGTATTCTGCAGAACTTATAGCAGCCTGGGTAGCAACATCATTTTGAAAATGACCGCCCTGCCCATCAAGGACACCAGTAGTTTCCTCCAATGTTCCACATCACTCCCCAGACACTGTAGTGGGGGGGGGGGGGTTCCAGATTATCTGCCAGGAAGTCCTCTTCCTCTGTGGATATGTGAATACCCAGGGATGTTAACTTCGTTTTAACTACTAACTGAGTGGTGTCCGCCAGTCTCTGAGGGACCACCCCCCGTCAAGGGGAAGATGAGGGATTTATTCCAATTTATTGTATACCCGGAGTAACTACCGAATAAGTGGAAAATCTGGAACACCCTGTGTACTGACCTGTACGGGTTGACCAGATATAAGAGAATATCATCTGCGTACAGAGATATTCTATTCTCCCAGTTACCCCCTCCTTGCACACCTTGTATTACTGGGTCGTTACGGACCCATGTGGCTAATGGCTTCAGTGCCAGGGTAAAGATCATCGGTGATAGCGGGCAGCCTTGTTGCGTGCCTTTTCTGAGGGGGATACTTCTTCGTTGACTCTCACTCCTGCCTGAGGGTCTTAGTTTAGGACTTTTACCCACGCGCAGAAGTTTGGTCCAAAGCCCAGCCTATCTAGGGTGGCGAATAAGAATTGCTATTGGATACTATTGAATACCATTTGGGCATCTAAGGAGAGTAGCGCCGCCTCTTCGGTTTGTGTCATTTTAGTCCAGTGTAGCACCCCATATAGCCTTCGAAGGTTAAGCCGTGTGCCCCTATGGGGCAGAAACCCAGACTGGTCCGGGTGGACCAATGTGGCTATGACTGTCCGTAATCTGGTTGCTAGTACCTTTGCCAGCACCTTCGCCTCAGTATTTAACAGAGATATCGGCCTGAATGACCCACACTTGACCGGCGATTTACCCTTTTTGGGGATCACCACTATCGTGACTGTAAGTTGGTCCAGGGGGAGTTCTCCATTTTCCCTCGACTCTAGGTACATATTTATGAGATGAGGAGCAACTTTACTTGCTACACTTTTGTAGAGCTCCACCGGTATCCCGTTTGGACCGGCCAACTTTCCTGACTGTAGGTCCCCAAGAGCGCTCGCTATCTCCTCTACTGTAATTTCCTGCTCTAGCGCCTGTCTATCTTCCGCCTCCAGCACTGGGAGATTGATCTCCCATAACAATTCAACACAATCCTCCACCGATCGCTCCGTAGAGGGTGTATAAAGTTCTGCATAATATTGAACAAATGCTTCTGCTATTTCTGTACCCGTACGGTTAATTCCTCCCCCCTGAGTATGTATTTCCAAAACCCAGCTTCCATCTCTTCTCTCCAACCAGGCAATCATTTTGTCGGCTTTATCTCCTACATCATACCGTTTTCTCTGGATGACTAGTGCCTGGGCTCTCGCCTTTTGTTCCCCCAAGTCTTTTAATTCCTGTCGTTTGAGTGTAAGTCGTTGCGTCATGGACTACTCGTCCGTTCCGTTTTCCCATGTTTCATTCTCCAGTCTTCCTATTTCTGTTTCAAGTTCTTCCAATTCCCTACTCTGCTCTTTTTTCTGAATGCCTATTTGCGCCTGGAAAATACCCTCTAATCACAATCTTGTAGGCCTCCCACAACGTGGCGGCCGATTCCACTGAGCCCTCGTTGTCTTGGAAATATTGTGTGGTATGTATCTGTACTTTTTGCACAAATTGCTTATTTCTGAAGTGCCATGGGTCTATTCTCGGGGGTAATATTGTGTTTCTTAATGGCTCCTTTAGCTGTACTTCGACCGGGGAATGGTCGGAAATCCCTTGTGCTTTATGTATGGCCTCCCAAAATTGTCCCGCCTGTGCTTTAAATGCAAAGATCTAATCTGGAATGGCTCTTGTGTGCAGCAGAGGTATGTGTGTATTGTCGACTCATTTAATTATGAGCACGCCACAGGTTGATCATGCCCATCGCCTCTATGAATCCCTCCAGTGGTTCTCTGCCAAGTGCCCCGTGGCCCCTGTTAGCCTATCTATCTGCGGGTCCATGACTGCATCCATATCGCCCCCAAGAATGAGCGTGCCTAGGGGCATCTCGAGTATGATGTTTCCCAGTCCCGTAAAGGTGTCGCTGTATAACCTTGGTGGAATATACATCGAGCAGATGTTCAAAGTTTTCCCCTCCTAAGTGCCACTAGGTGCTGTGTACCTTCCCAGCTTGTCATACCAGCACCTACTCACTATCAGCGGAACAGACTCCTTGATTATGATCCCCACTCCCCTAGAGCCTGATGTGTACCCCTCATGCGCTTGTAGTTTGTATCCATATCTATCCATTGCTTTGCAGTGATTTCCCCATAGGTGGGTCTCTTGAAGTAGCACCACATCTGGGCTATGTCGACGAAGGTACTGGAGTACCAGCGTTCACTTTACCTTCCCTCCCAATCCATTAACATTCCACGTCAAGACTTTGAGTGCCATTTTGTAGAGGTGTCGTGTAGTTCCTATATGACCTATACAGGATCTGCGCGTTTGGATAACATAAACTGTGGGACTGGTGGCAGACTGATTCCGTGCATCCCCACCGGATACGTTAGCCTATCTGTATAGGCTAGCTCACTGTGCCACTATAATCTCCTCTTACCAAGGAGAGAATAGATTCTGGCAACCTCAGAACATGACAACCCTGATCCCTCAGAATCGTGGAAACAATATACTACCTTTCGCTCAGTCACTCGTGCTCACTTAGTTTGTCTTAGAGAGATACACAGAATAAACAGGCTGGGCGTTTTCACTAAGTATTTATTGAACAGTTATTGTTCTAGTGTAGAATAGATGAGCTGCAACAACCATTAGACAGTAGCAGAGATATATGATGAGCAGTACTATGAAAGTAAAGGGATGGTATAGTTCTACCATCCTTGCAGAAATCATGAATATATACAAGTACATAAAACGCATGATAAAAAGTGCGTACTCCTACGATGTCTCCCTAACTAGATGTACCTAAATGTACCTAGCATCTATGTAGGTGATATGCCAAGAATCCCTCTAGGATCTAGTCAACCCCATTACCTTAGAATGAGAGAATATGGGACCCCGTCCTGGTCTCGACTTGGACACCCCGCGAGGGATGTTAGACCACTGCGAGCTGGAGCGTCTGCATGCAGGAACCTCAGCGTCTCTGGTCAGTGTGTCAGCCGGGAAGTCTCGGTCTCCTCTCTCTTCCTAAGCAAGATGTGCTGTATATATACCCATAGGTCTCCCCAGGGGTCCTACCATGCTGTGTTACTAAAGGATGACGTTGGGCCTGAACTTTATACAGAGATATTATACAGGAGATGGTAATCCTACTGTTAGTCCTGCTGTGCTTCCAAGAAGCCTCATGCATAATGTATGAGAATCGAACCAGGGAAAAACCCGCGTTCTGAATGCAGTGTCATATCTAGGTAAAAGGTCAGTACCCAAGAACAGTTGTGTGTAATGTAGGGAAGAATATAGGTGAAAGGTTACAATGTTACCTGCGCCTATATAGGGTACCTATATGGAATATAACAGAGGTGGTCATGTTGTGTTGGATGAGAGCCCTCGGTCTGCTGGACCCACCGATGCGTGAGTTCGTCCCCTCAGCGCCCTGTGTATCACGCCGTGAAATCGTTTTGTGTACCTGGTCCCTTCCATTGTTATGCCCTCGTATGAATCTATTTTTAATGTCTCTGAGCCTGTAACTAACTACTACTACAGAAAACCTACCAACCTGATGGGTTTCTGACCCTTGATCTTGCACCACCACCCTGCTTCCCTGCTGGACAGGTCTAAAACTACCCGCCACCCCAAATTGCAGAGAGCCTGTCGCCCCATAAAACTAGCTTCACGCTAGGGTAGGCCGGAGTCTCACGTCGGCCCCGTTCTCAAATACATTTCCAGCCCGTCTAAACTTATTAGATTTTGTCTGTCCATTACACAGTGTCCAGGTTCTAGAGTCTCAATCATCTCCCTCCCTCCCCCCCCCCACCCCTTAGCCCGCAACTCACCCCCACCCCCGGGTCCCTCTCACCAAATCATCAGTGTCTAGGTTAATGCAACAGGGTCCGCCCGCTGCTGATGTCAGTTCAGTGTCTTCGCATAGTTGGCATCTCTTCAGCTGAGGTCCAACTCCTCGCATTGTCATGCATCTCCATCCTCCACTGGGCCAGCGCTCGCCTCTCTTTCGGTCTCCCCCGCACCCAGGGTTCTTCATTGGTCCTTTACTTTTGAAGAGTTCTGTTTCACTACTCGCCACCCTTCTAGCCACTCCCAGGCCTCTTCTGGCATGGAAAGGTGCCAGGATTTCCCTTCTGCCATTACCCGCAGCCTCGCCGGGTAGAACATCATGTATTTAATGTCTTTATACCGCATCTCTCTCTTCACTTCCTCGAAACTGCGACGCAATTTTTGAACCTGGAGGGTAAAATCGGGAAAGAATCAGATCGTTGCGTTCTCATATTTGAGGTCTCCATGGTTTCTTGCAGCTTGTAATACTGCGTCTCTGTCTCTATCGTTAAAGATCTTGGCAATAATTGTTCGTGGAGGCGCCCCTGGCCTTGGTTTTGGGACGGGGGCTCTGTGCGCCTGCTGAATTGTGAAACATTTTGACACCTGTTTTGGATGTAGATTTAGGATAAATTCTTCCACAAAGAGCTCTATGCTAGGCCCCTCCACCCCCTCCGGCACACCCACCACTCGTAGGTTGTTCCGGCGTGCTCGCCCATCCTGGTCCTCGAGTTTCGCCGCTAGCACATCTTGTTGTTGCTTAAGGTGCTGCACTTGTTCCTGTAGGTTCTGTGTGGCATTCTGCAGCTGTGTGATATTTCCTTTTGCGTTTGTTACTTTTTCCGATATTTTCCAAAAGTCTGCCCTTAAAAGATTTACCTCCACCGTGACAGTGTCTATTTTAGGTTCGAGTGATCCCTTCAGGTCTGCAATAGCCGCCATAATTGCTGTTAGTGAAGGTTCTACAGCCCCGTTTCTGCCATTAGAGCTCCTGAGTCTGCTGTCTGGGGTTTTGTGACAGCCTACTTGTCCATTTTATTTGTTCCTGCGATACATTTTTAGTATTTGATACTGTATCCTAGTATTTTCCTATTGAACAGCCAGCCTTGCTACTGTGAGGTGATAGTCACTGTAAGGGCATGTTTAACATTAAACCTTTGCATGTTCTACTTTTAAAAACTTGTGGTAGATAGTACCACATCCGAGGATCACCAGAAGAACATGCAAATACACCTCTAGTAGGTATTTAAGATGTATTTTAACGTAAGATATGATGGAAGATGCGAGAGTCCATTCAACACATCCAGCATTCCAGACTCTAGGTTACCAACTGCTGAAACGGTCAGTCATCTAAATCAGAATGGCCGGGGAGTTAGACGAACACAAGCATGAGCAGATGTGCTATCCGCATACACAGTACACCACACTGTAAGATGACCCATAAACTAGAGTTATATAACAATACAACAAGATTAACATCAAGATACAACACCTCAACCCCCCCCCCCAACAATTAAAAAAAAAAACGACATTACAAAATCTTGTAAATATACAGTTTTGTTGGATACACATCCACTGTGTCTAAAACTCAGAATCCGTGACAGTATCATCAAAGTCCGCATCTATTAGTTGAGAACCTGTAAGAGATCTTGCTGATTCCTTGAATCCAGTTCTGATTGTAAAGAATTCATTGTAGAATGGTCACACAACAAGCTCTAATCAGCTGGAACAGAAACATTGAATTCACCAGACTTTCCCACATTAGAATACTTTTATCAAAACTCTTTTGATCATAACCTACATGAAAAACATTTGATTTCAACACAATTTATCCTTGATGATCTTGCTTTGAAATTCCTGCAATAAAATCAAATACCGTTTTGACCATCTTCCGACTTTACAGAACTGCGTGTGATAAAACAACTTTTAATGGGTCCAGAAAAACGGAAATCAGTTTTACATCTTCTAGAATTCATATCTTTTAACGTAAACCAGGACCCCACAGTAATGTCTTTGCAAACATTTCTGTGCTTTCTATCATAGTAAGTTTCATTTTCTCTTGTTGAGACCTGAAGTCAGCACATTAACGTAACTGCCCACCATTTTTGTTTTAGCAAGAAAAGTAGCACTGATCCATTCAGATGAATTCACCTGTTAAATGATGCCATTGTTGCACAGTTCCTCCAAATGAATTTTAAGTTTGTCTCTGATGCTTAGTGGCACATCCTGTAGTTTATGAACAACAGAAATTGCATTCTCCTTCAAAATTATTTTATGTTCGAACCCTTCCCCATACCTACTGTATGCACAAAAACATTTTCATATTTCTGTAAGATGTTAGTAAGACTGTCAGACTTCTGCTAAATAATCATAACATGAGTTTCTGTACCAGGTCTCAAAATAATACCCAACCTGCCAACTTTACCCTGCAGAACGGGCACATTTCTAAAAATGGCTTGTGGCGTCCAAAGAACTTTGATATTCCAAAGAAGTTCAAGAAACCATATAAAAATGTAAAACATGTTCTTAAATGTTTCCTAAAAGTATTGTGTGAACAATGTCATAGATATGTTGGACACAAGATATGTTGTGGACATCGCAAAGTAGAAATGATGTCATGAGAGAAAAATCTGACTCCTGGGTGTCTGCCTTTTAGGATAAGGTCCACTGCTGCTAGGGTAAGAGCCTCTGGGCTGGTTATACGTGAGCACGCACGTTTTTTAACATGTGCTGGATGTGTATGTTAGACTACTGTCTTGCTTAGCCACTTATCTGCACACACTTACTTGTTACAGAAGGGACCCTTCAAGGGTTGCTTCAAGGATTGGGGCGGACCTGGCCTAATAATGTGTGTGGGCATTCATAGCGTAGGTCTGTACTGCTTACTGAAAGTTACTGAAAGTGGTGGTTAAGCCAAAGAGAAGATAAAAAGTGTCAAAACGGGTAACAAAAACAAAATATCTAATATAGAGTTCCTGCGAAACACATGTTGGCTGCTTACCTCGACACTGTAAATTTCAGCTCTGGACACCAATATTGAACTGGCTTGTTCTCCATTAGGAAATATATGCCCTATGCCATGTGATTTTTATATACAGATGCTATCGTCTCTTTTCTCCTTTTGATGTAATGTTTTAAATTAGTTCTTGTATTGTTTGGTTTACTAACTCTCTCACTTATATTTATCTGAATGAACTTCATGAAAAGATGACTTATGGGATAATACATTTGGGTTTTATGTTATAGTGTACTTATAGGCTACGTTGATTTATAATGCATTGGTACAGTTAAATCCCCCCCTGATACCTTTTCTGTTTAACAAAATATCTAACTAGAGAAGTACAAACTAAGGGTAAAAACTTAATGGTCAATGGCGAACAGCCCAAGAAAAGATTTCCACAAATCTTGCATCACGCTGAGAGATGCCGCATTCTAGCTGAGCAGAACATTTAGCCCATGGGTAACTAGACCTGCTGAGATAAAAAATAAGGCCAAAAATTCATCCACAGACAGTCCGTCTCAGAAAGAGAAAAACTGTAAAATTACCAGATAAGATAACCATACGAAAGTCTGATGAAAGAATGTGTTAACATAAGCAGGGGGCACCATGGCACACCAGAGACCAGGCAAAACATGAGCAAAAGAGAATCCTTGAAGAGATATCACCTGTAAAGATGAACAACAGCTGTCTGCATTTGACAGCAATCAAACCGTACCAAAGTCATATGTAACATCAAGCTCCTTGTCTTTAATAAAATCTATATTTTCACTTTGCAGGTTAGGCATATCCCTATTTTTATAATACGGCAAGGAGTCACAAATGATGTTACTTTTTCAGAGCCTGTGCAGAACCTAAGGGGCAGCATCCTTGATTGGTCTGAATTAAAAGGCTTCGAAGATGGAAGCATTCGACCCATCAGCTGTTTTCAGAATGTCAGAGCGGCTTTAAAGGTTATAGCACTCCTGGCTGAGTTGGCCCATATCTGGAAATGTCAAGCAACAAGGGGTCAAGGACAGGTCAAAGGAAAGACAGCAGAACTGCCAAATCCTTCCACTCTACTGGAACTTCAGAAACCTCACAAATTGAAATCAAGAAATAAACATCCCGCCAAAAACTCAAACAAAAAACTGCGGCACGATCCTTCGCCGGAAGCGCGCCTAAAATCTGGAACTCTATTCCTCCTCACATCAGAACCATTTTCTCTTTTGTAAAATTCAAAAGCCAACTCAAATTCCTCGACCGCTCCCTAGGGAGTCGATAGGATCAATCGGAGCGGGGAAACAGACACCTCGCACTGCTCCGACTCCTTGTTCTCAAGACTACAAAGCTCCCAAACAGCGTCCTGCAATGTTAATGTGTTCTCTCTTTTGTTTTGTTTGTTGTGAATCTCTGCATTACATCTGCTGTAAAGCGCTCCGATACCCTCGGGTCAGGCCAGCGCTATATAAAACTTCTTAAATAAAAATAAAAAAAACAATTTTCTGTCTAAACGCACTATTCGATCCCCAGCGACAAGGATATTCTTGAGAAGATGGATGGCCTTCATCATGAAATGCTCATACAGAGCACATCCATATAGAGATGTCAGATTTATTACAGAGCACAAGTCTCTTGCCTTCTGATGCACCAGGAAAAATAAGCTGATGAAACGGTATCACAGTTATTAGTTATTGAACCGATGACACAGGAGCGATCACTCCTTTCTTGACTAGCTCTATCACCTTCTGACCTCCCAGGGAGTTTTCTTTTGGGGAAAAAAGAGTTGACAAGTGGGAGTGTCAGCACTAAATGCGAGAAGGAAAAAACATCTATACAATACCCCAGCAATCTACTTATCTCCAGTATTGTCAGTCATTTTTTTCCTTCTCTGGGAGAAAAATTATTCACCATATTATGTCCCCACCCACCCTTACCTGAGGGAGGGAGAGAGACCGAGGCTTATCTGACTGTGATCCTGAAGAAGATGCATTGCACTGGTTTTTCTACTGCTTCAAATGGCCACCTCTTCTGAAGAACAGTTGACTAGGACTCTAGGACAACCCCCCTCCCCAAAACCCCTACCTGCTGCCAGCTTTGAGGACCAACAACGTCTGTTGCCGGCCAAGCCAAAAATGAATCATTAAAAGTCATCATACATTGATAATTTGGCATTTTCAAGGAAAGCAAAGACCGATTTTTAGAGATTTTCTAAACACACTGATCTATTAAAAAGAGGTCAGCAGATTAATCAATTTGGGAAGGAGGCAGTGTATCTGCAGTCCATGAGCACAGATTTCCTGCGCTCCGTAGTAGGTGTGGTGTTAGTATCTCCTGAAACGCACACCGCTCTTTAGGCCCATCCCTCAAGGTAATGATATCAATGGCTTGCTTGGGGTGGACAAGGTCAGCTCTAGCATATCGCGAAGACTTATCAGTGGCCCCAGGACAGCTAAAGGTGATCTAGGCAATGCTTCATGGCATGATCAATGCCCTTAGGTCCCTTCTTTGCCTTTAAATGTAACAAGTCCTGGTTAGGGTTAGTCTCTAGATTAAGATGCTTACCTTTAATTTGCTGCCTTAAACCGTGGTGTAGATATAAGGTCCTTGTCTAGAGGTAACGATAACCAATACTTACTGAACCAGGTAACATGTTGAATGGGAAATCAATCCGTAGATTTAGGATGCCGAAATTCGGCAGCGCTGAAAAGGGGCTCACCACGGAGGTCTGAGATAATGGAGTATGAGAGAAGGAGAAGAGCTTCAACAGTGTTTGGGCCAGATATGGTCCGTGAGAAGTCCCTGTCAAAAGAATAAATATCACCCACCACCTTGCTTGTCACTCTGGGAGAGGAGGTTATTCCCTCACGTATTGTCCGAGTCATTGGCAGACCTCTGACTGCCCAGAGGGAGGAATGAATCCTGTAGCAGTTTGGCACAAGCTCAGGGATGGACCTTAGCCTTAGAGGGTATAGTCTTTGAGGAGGATATGTATATGTGCTTCCACCCAACCTTACCAGAAGTTAATGGCCCATTGGATGTCTGGAAACTCTTAAACTCTGGTAACAGGCAGCTCATGCTGCTAGGGCTGAGGTTTTCCTTTATACGCAACTGGCCACACATCCATAATTGAATGTGAAGTCTGGCAGTGATTTTCTGCCAAGAAGATCCCAGGCATTCCAAGGCAGGTTCAAAGGAGTGTTTAAGCCTAAAAGATTAATCTACAACAATGTCCGGGTCATGGTCTCTAGATTTGCTAATGAAGTAGTTCGGTGGGTAGCTCCAGATAGTAATCTAGTCAGACATCACCATTAAAAACAAAAAAATAAGATCTGAAATGATACAACACCAAAGAAACAGGACATAGACCATTGTTGACCAAACAGGATACTAACTCTTTTATCTTCTTTGGTTTACTATAAACTTAGTTTGACAGTGCTTGGATCAAGGGGCCATTGGTCATCTATCCCTTTGGCAGGAGGTGTTCAACCTGTTATACACCTGTGGCCTCACTATCCTTCCCTTTTTTATTTTGTATCTGGTGTGAGGCTTATGAGAGGATGCACCACAGTCTGTACTTAGTAAGACAAATTACCCTTAGAACAGTACTGTCGTCTTTGCACGACTAGAGTGCTAAATCCAGAGCCTACTGGGAGATTTGGTGTGGACAGTTTTACCTCAAACAAGATGGCTACTTGCATGAGTTATATCATAGCTTGGTGGCTTCACCAAAGCTCCTTCATTGCCCCTGAGGCTGCCTCAACTCCTGCATTGTGTTCTATAATACAGGACTTATTGGGGCGTGTGAGCACTCCAAGAAAAGGGCATAGAAAATGGAAGTAGCCTTCAACAACAGGGCGTGGAAGCGTCTGTCTCACACTGGCACGCAGAAGTTGGCTAATACCATTAGAGATTCAGTCCTAGCAAAAGGTGAACACAAGATAGAGAAGCACACTTATGAACATGCATACACAAATATAATATGGGCCAAAATGCACAGAATAACTCTCAATATCTGTAAATAGGCGGCTATTAATGAGGCAAAGACAGCTGTGAAGAAAGTTATGGAAAGTCTACAGAAGTAGTTAGCCAACCACAAACTAAGGTACGCTAAAACTCAACCATACACGAAGGAATTATGCTCTGCTTTGTCAAATGTAATAATTGGAAACAAAAAGCTTTTCATATGCATTAGTCAACAAATAGCCAAACAACGATGTAAAGATTTCAAAGTGATACTTAGTGTGGCAAGAGGAGAGGTCCAGAGGTTTTATCTTGGTGTAAGAATCTGTGTTCCTGTGATAGCATTGCTTTTTTTTTTTTTTTTTTTTTAATGTAGTCATATCAGATGCTCTATTAACTCAAGGTATCTTGTTAAAAGATTAGTTTTAAAATATCTTTTGAGTAGGGTGTAGGAGGAAATAGTTCTTATTTCTACTGTTAAAGCAGTCTAGATTATATGAAGAAGGTAAGAAAAGAAATAGCCACCTATTGCCAATTTACGAAATCTGGAAAACTCAATAATGCCTGGTTGAAAGAATAGCCTGGTGCAGATTTCATACAGTTTTAATTTTCTCTGACTTTGGTATGAAGCCAGTGGAAATGGTGTTAATTAGGAGGCTCAGCAAATCAAGAGGCCAATCTGGGTGCTCCTTTTTTTTAACACACTGTAGGCGATGAAGCAGGGTTTTAGTCAAGCTTGGGTAAATCACATGTTTAAGCAAGATCCAATCATAGCGTATACTATTAATCGGCAGCAATCCAAATTGATCATGGGCAAACGTTAATGCATTTTCAGCATCTGAAAAGAACAGGAGGGTGCCACTGGGACTAAAGTTTAAAATGGATTCACTAAGGCATTCAACCATTGCAGAGAATGTGTCGAAGGTCCAAAAGTGCAGGGCCACAGCTCAGGAGTCCATAGTTGCTGCCCACTACTACAACCACTGTCATATCTATATTTAGCTTGAGCCAGTTTCTCCCATCCAGTTCTTGATCCCCAGCAATCAGCTTAGCATTGTTAGCTGCAGATTACTTACTGCCAATGTGAAAGATGAGTTGGTTCTATGTATTTTTAATCTGATCTTGAGTGTATATAGTAGGGAATGTATTTTTTATTGTTTTAACTTTTATATATCTGTCAGATATGTTATGGCTTTATATCCAAAATAAACTTATGGACATGAGTTGTTCCTTTTAGTATAAAACCGAAGACTAAAGGAATGGATGAGAATCAAGAGATTAACCTTAGATTAAAAAGGTGGGGCAACAAAGCAGAATCTTGAGCAACTACAAAGATTATAAAATAAAATGTTGAGGGTAAAGGTCAGAGGATGACTCTGAGATCAGTCTGACAAAAAAAAAAAGAGAATCAGACAGGCATAACTCTAAGAAGCTAATCCCTTGAAGTTTTAGTTGCAGGTGATGGTGGTCAGCGGTGTCAAATGCCGTTGATAAATCAAGCAATGTCAAGGCACTGATTCGGTCATCTTTGGCTGCCATCCGCCAATCATCTAATATTGGCTCGTTGCTGCGACTTGGGCAGAATCCCACCTGAGCATCGTCTAGGACAAGATTATTTACTAGATGTTCAAGAACTTAGAATCCGCTGATGGGGGCGAGGATGGATGTGCGATGGTACAAAGGAGGAGACTTATCTAGTCATGTCTGGTTCAGCAAAGGAAGAATAATGCATTGTTTTAGCAGGTTAGGAACAATGCCTGCAGTGAGGAGGTTACTGATCACCAAACTAAGGTATGGAGGTTAACAATGACATTTGAACACCTAACTAAGACATGAAAGTCAACAATGTGAGGAAGAAAATGCATAATTTTGGCGTACTGGACAAAGGTGAGCCGGAAGTACACTGCATAGTATCCTTAAGCATTGTCCGGGAAATGAGAAATTTAAATTTCAGTCCTTAGGAGTAGGAAGAGACGGGTTAAATACATATAGAATTTTTCACCTTGAAGACCCTACGAGAAAACTGGGAGAGAGACGTGGTCGACATACAGGAGGAGGAATGGCCTGATGCCCTCTCCTCCCCTTGAGAGGTAGCCATTGGGACCCGGTTTCGACTAATTCAGCTCAAAATATTACGCAGAGCGTACATTTCCTGCACCACACTTGTAAAGATGGGGAGGGGAACAGACTCTTTATGTCGCAGAGGTTGCGGGCAGGCAGGAACCTCTTCCACATAATATGGTCCTGCCCTAGAGTACAAGCATATTGGAAGGCGATAGCTCAGATCTTAGGCATGGTGTATGAGGCAGGGATGCGACACACGGCCAAATGGTGCCTACTTAACATATGGGAGACAACTGACTTGGGGAGAGGTGAGCGAACTGTAGTAACCTTGGGATGGATGATAGCCAAAAGGAATATCGCACGCAATTGGGGGGCGGAAACCGCACCAACCCTAAAGGACTGGGAGAGGGATATGGACTGGTGCATGGTGGCCGAAAAGATGACTAAAATGGGGGGAAAGTCTGGAATAAGTGGAATGAATATAGATGTTTCCCATGCACCACCTCGGTGGTCTAACAGCAGCATTCTCAATCGGAGGATGAAGCGGGCTAAACAAAATCCTGCATCGAGAGGATGTGTCAGATGCTGTGAAGAAGTGTTAATATTAAAGTGGGTCTGTGGGTTGCTGGCCTTGACACTCATGATGTGTGGGAATACTGATGTAATGTATTACCCCTGGTATGTGTTATTTATTAAAAAGAATAAAAATACATATAGAATTATTGGCAAATCGAGTAGAGATATTGTCTCTAGTAGAAACAGTTCTGTTAAGAAGCAAGAAGCTACTTCATCAAAAAAAAAGTCTGAGATGGTATTACAGATGGTGTCAGAAAAGCAGCATCAATAAGTTAATTTACTATTATGTAAATTTCTTTTTGTTCCTTTTTGTTTTTATTTAGGATGCCCCTTTCTGCTAAGGGCTGTAACTAAAGGAGAAATTGCCAAATAATTTGTTCCTCTTTGCCTTGCTATAAAATCTCTCTCCTTAATTGTAGCAATAACCAGTCTTGAATAATAAGGAAGTAATGTAACTGGATGCTGCACGAGAAGTACACTGATAATTGGTTAATTATTGCTGGCCAGAGGGACAGGGTTGAGCTTTACATTGATTAAAATTTGGCATAGCTGTGGTTTAGTTTGTTATGCTTGTGCTAAATAAATACGTACGCCTGAGCATCTTTTTAGGAAGTAACTTCAAGACCTAATTGTTTGTTTTACTCTGCTTTAGAGAGCTCTGTTTTTGACTCCGCTCAAAATAAATGCTGTCTATCTAAGGTCTGACCTTTTTTTTATTCTTTCTTTAGGTCTGGCATAAACAACCTTTTGATTTAAAAATAAATAAGTTTGTGTATATATATGTGTATATGTATATATATGTATATATATATATATATATATATATATATATATATATATATATATATATTCCATTGCGGGGCTCTCATTCGCTGATTATATATATATATGTTTCTATGTCCATGATTTTAACAGAGTTCTATGCCTGTGGGGTGGGAGATTCTTATCTTTTTGTTTATGTATCTGATTATTTTGTGTTCTATTGATTCATATGATTATTGTATCTAGTTCATGATTTCCTTTTCATGGCTCCGTACTTTATTATGAGAAGTAAAAAAGAATGAAAAAGTAAAAAGAATAAAAAAGACCAATAAGTATAATAAATATTCTTTGCATGTCACATTTTTGAATTCCGTTCTTATTTTTCAAACAAACGGTTATCTTTATTTCTGTGCATTTACTGTTGTCAGGACCTCAGTCATTGCTTTTGTTCTCCCCTGGACTAATTTATTTTCCCTTTATGGGCTAGAGACGTAGTTACGTCCTATTCATATCTTTAGGCAGTTGACACCTTCCTCCCTCTTCCCGAGGGTTGGTTTTTGCTAGTTTAGGTCTGGCATAAACAACCTTTTGATTTAAAAATAAATAAGTTTGTGCATATATATAATATATATATTCCAACCATTACTGCATTTTCGTTTAAAAAGCAGACACCGACACGGGGGATGGGATTTCAATAAAGTCTCTGCTTTATTCCAAATTACGCCGTAACGCGTTTCGCCATTGCCTGGCTTGTTCACATATTCATATATATATATATATTCCATTGCGGGGCTCGCATTCGCTGATTAACGTGGCGCTTCCTTAATGCGGTGCAAAACTCCACGGCAGAGCCATGCCGTTATTTGTATTACCACAGAATCCTCCCTTCTGGAAAGGACAGATGGAGCGCACTCACAGAAAGATTTTCAAAACGTTTTAATTTCCAAAATTCAACATCACGGGTAATTCATCACAGCAAAATAAGCCAACGCGTTTCAGTCTCCATGAGACCTTGGTCACGGTTGAACCGTGAATACTTACAGACTCTACGTTAGGCCCCATTGTATCGAAACAACTAGCCATAACGTTTCGTCGAGCATATTCAATGAAAGACGCACTTGTTAGAAGTAGCCCTGAAGTGATTACTAAAACCAACCTCTTTGTCGGCAAGGAAGGGGTTCTACAAATGCCGTACATGTAGGGCATGTCGATTTGGGATCAACACTACCCACGTTACCACACCATTTCGTCACAAACCTGTTGTAATAGAAAGATTATACAACTGCAGAACGGAGTATGCGGTATATGTGTTGGAATGCACCTGTAGGCTTAGGTATGTGGGGAAATACCAAGCTTAAGGTGCATTTGAGAATATTACAACACCTGAGAGCCATTGTCAACTCTGACCCTTCTTATCCGCTGGCTCGCCATTTTAAACAATTTCATAATAATAATTTAAGCCAATTGAAATATTTTGTTATTGATGACGTTCCGGTTTGAAGAAGAGGTGGCAATCAGGAAAAACTATTACGACAGCTAGAAACCCGATACATATTAGAACTTGGCTCCACAACATCAGCGAGGATTTGCATAAATATTTATAATAACGGACTATTTATCAATGGCCTTTATATATAATCAAATTTTGAATAAGAATACTCTACAATCATTGTGAACCTGTTGGGTAATGATTCAGGAAGATATTCAATGCCACATTATCCCAAATATACATGGGCAATTGTCCCGTAGAGGGGAGAGTATTGAGCAATTTAACTATGCACATAGGGAGTATAGACACAGCTGCTGAAGTATCTTTATATTTTAAATTTTATTGTGATTATTCATATTATTTTAGGTGGCACTAGCACTTTATCTATAAGCACTTTATATACTTAGCACTTAAATTAAGAAGTCACAGCGTGGACATATGATTAACATCATATTATGAAGCATTGGAATGTGTAAGTTGTACTCCTGAATTAGATGTGATTTGGTGAACTACATCAAGATTGTATGGTTTTATATTCGAGTCTCAAGATAAAAATTAGAGCAAAAATTTAAAAATTCATAAGTTCATGAGAACAGTTTTCAAAGAACATTCAATGTGTATCAATATGACAATGCATATAAACAAATCATATATTGATTTTAACATATGATTACAATTGCTAAACAACATGTTTTAATTGTGCGCTAAGCAGTAAGATATATTTAAAACAAGGTTTTTAATGTTCTTATTCTGTAGAAATCGCAATGCTTTGTAAGTCCTGAGGGACGTGCAGTCTGTTATTATGTCCACAAATTCATGCAAATGAGCAATAATCACGTGGTGAACACGTTTTATACAAAAAAAGCAGAAAGTTGACGCAACATACATGTGATCAAGGCCGCGGAAGGTGTCCGAAACGCGTCATGGACATGTAAATAGTACAGAAATAAAAGCACACACAAATCGGAGTCTGTGCCCGACTGTTTGTGTGACGACTATCTCTGAAATGGGGGATATATATATATATATATATATATATATAATATACTTGCTAGTAGGGGCTTTCAGGCAACTCTCTTCATCCATTAGTCTGTATAATTCACATTTTTGTTCTGCTCACCACAGCATACAGCAGAGGCAGTGGTTCAGCCGCCTTCAAACATTGGCTTACCTGTCTGTGAGTGATGACAATCTGCTTTTGCACAATGTACAAGTACACACAAAAATAGTCCCCTTATACAATTTTACAAAAAACATTCACAGACACTGCAAATATTTGCAAAGCCAAAAGTAGATAGCCAACACCAGCTCTTTTGGCTTTGCCAATGCTTGTTTGTTGTCTTTCAGGGGGAGGGGGTTAGCCAGTGCTAAAGAGCGACCAAATCTTATCGGGGAGTGTCACCTTTGCACATGAACATAGAATACCTGAAATTACAGTCACATTTGGAATATATCTAGGCTCTTTTAGCATTGCTGTAGGAACATTTGTTGGTTTACATTGTTTTGACAGTGTATTTGTTTCATAGTAGCAACATTTGTATGTAGAATTTGTATGGTCGCCTGGTCCAGCTTGAACTGCAACACTTCTGTTTTGCATTGTTAGATATGATTTAAAACTGTCCATGTCTAGATTGCATTGCCAGGAGTGGTTACGTTGAAATATTTCTGTGTTGTATTTGTTGTGGTTGAAGATGGTATGATTCTTGATTGGATAGTTATGGTAGTCTTTGCTCTGGTTTACGTTGGAACATTCACAGGTTCTATTGCTATGATTCTTATAGTAGGTTGTCCTTGTTTGAGTTGAATTGTAACTTTTCTAGGTTACTTGCTCGTAAATTAAATTGGTACACTTCTGTGTTGCATTGTAATGGTAGACTGCCTTAGTTTGCGCTGGAATGCTCCAGATTTACATTTCAGTAATTAGCATATTCGTAATATATTTCATATGGGCATCTTTAAAAATGTGCTAATATTTATTAATATAAAATTCGTTTTTAGATTTTATCAAAAGGAGAATTGCAGGTCTCTGAGAAAGAAAGAAGCACCCAGCTGGACCAGATGTTCCGAGATATTGCCTCCATTGTGGCCGACAAATGTGTGAACCCTGAAACGAAGAGACCATACACCGTCAGTTTAATTGAACGAGCAATGAAGGATATTCACTATTCAGTTAAAGCCACCAAGAGCACCAAGCAGCAGGTTTGTATGCAAAAACAGCTGCATTCCTAATTTCAGTAAGTTGTCATCAATGTGAAATAAATGATTCGGCTGCCATGGACGCCAATTCCTGGTAAGGTGGAGAATGATGGAATGCATAAAGTTGTATTATTACTTGGTTACTGTTTAAGAAAAAACAGGTACTTTTCTTGTTCTCTTACAATTAAGAGTGACTAAACTAATAAACACTTTGAAGTGTCTAGATGCTTGAAGGACAACTGAAACCACCACCACTGGCAGAAGAGTCAACAATTTACTATTTCTTTAAATTGGCGAGGTGTATACAGATTATTGCTGGAGGAAAATAGCTATCAATTGATGCAGCACCTCAAGGGAAAGCATGGTTGTCACCACCAGAGTCTCAAACTTGACTCTTGTGTCAACATTGTTGTACAGACATTTAGTAGCATTTGGGTTAGTAGCTAGTAGTAGTATTTCTTAAACTTCCAGGTTGTGATGTAACTTTAATGTACACCTTCTGATTGTTTTCTACAAAACATAACCATGTCAAGAATGCAGTCTAGTAAGATCCAGCGACCCACGAGTTCAGTGCACTTAGTTTGTAGGGCACCAAAATGGTGGATTACCCTCCGCTTTTTCAGAGCAACATCCTAAGCTGATTGGAAACGTGATTTGCTATGCTTTGTATGCAATGGCCAGATGGGAAATGACTTGACGAAATTGAAGCAACCACCCTTTTATATGTGGTTTTATGACTTGGTCTGGTCATTGACCAGATTTTCTATGACCACTACCAGAGGGGAAGAATATGTATGGGCCTGCTGTTTATCTGGATCTTTCACAAAGTGGGTTTTTAGCAGTAGGACCACCACCACCTTCTTCCTGACCAAGACTCGGACCCTTCCTGAAGTTGTGGACTATTGTCTTCCTTGGTGAAACCTTCATTTCAGTGCTATTATTTATTTTCTTTTTTTTTTTATACATGTTTTTTATTGTAGTTTTATATTGCAAAGAAAGCAAGTTTGCATAAAAATACATTACATATTAAAATATCAGTCTGCATCAAAGAATTATAAAAATTATCCTCAACAGTAAACACTGCCCCCCCCACCTCTTCCCCTCCCCCAGGCACAGACCACAAGCAGCCAACCCACCACCACTATACAATAAAAGTACACCGATTAGTGCTACATCTCTGTTCAAGACTAGACACACCCGTTTGTAGTCACGTCTGTTATCTCTCCCCATCATCGTCTAGGAGATCCAAGGAATAGTAGGCAAGCCAGGCACCCCAAACCATTCAGGACAACCCCTACCAGCGTAGGTAACATTTTCTGCCATCATGTACATGTCCATACCTCATTTCCATTCCTGCAGGGTCAGGCACTCCCCTGCTACCCACTGCCTGGCCATGTCTCTTTTCGCAACCACCAGTCCAAGAGTACACAACAGATGTTTTGGATCTAGAGAGATCAACAACGTTAGAAATCCCCAGGATAATGAACTTGGGTACAAGCGTGATAGGTTTCCCAGGATCTTGCCTAGTTCCCTAGTATTCGTCTTCCAATAACCCAGTATGGGATGTTGGCCATCCCATACTGTGTGCAAGAAGGTACCCTCTTCTAGTCCGCAACCCAGGCATCAAGGGTGTTGTGCCCTTCCCATCGCATGCAGCCTACTCCTTCCATAATACACCCTGTAAAGGATTTTAAATTGTATTTGACAGAGCCTCGCTTTTATCACTACCTCTCTAGGGTGCATCAAGGCAGCTTGCCAATCAAGATCATCCATTTCCCCGAAGTTAGCCACCCACTTTCCCCGCAACCACTGTAAGTTGACAGGCATGTTCTTATTCAGGGTTTTATAT
Organism: Calotriton arnoldi; assembly: GCA_963921515.1. Classification (NCBI taxonomy): domain Eukaryota; kingdom Metazoa; phylum Chordata; class Amphibia; order Caudata; family Salamandridae; genus Calotriton; species Calotriton arnoldi. The sequence goes on along the minus strand of CAWUFW010000750.1, from coordinate 2,401,807 downwards.
GTCAAGGAAATTGCAACTCTTCCGAGCTCCTCAGTGAGTAGCCGACCCTCTAATGGAGCAAACTCTGGGGTATCTTCCCCATGTAGTCCCTCAGCCTGCAAGGCATGCCGGAGCTGCACGTATTTCCAAATCTGGATATCTTGCAGCTCATATTCATGCTGCAGCTCGGATAACGATTTTGTGTCTTCACTACTCAATAAGTGCCCTAACTTCGATATCCTGATTAGATCCCAGGCCCCAAATCCCCTCAGTTTCTGTATCTCAGGGAGCCAGTGCCCCTCCCACAAGAGTGTTTCCCGGGTAATTCTGCGATGCCAACCCAAGCGCTTTGTCACCTTCCCCCAGGCCGCCAAGGCCACCTGTGTAGTGGGCAAGAGGCCTTGTGTTCCCTTGCCTCCGTAGAGATGGTGGAGGCATGATTTCCCCCCACCCCCAACCTGTGCTTGTTTTAGCCTGAAAGGGGAGTGATCGCATGGCGCGAAGATTCAGTCATTAATATTAATTAGGTGGGCCCCTGGTAGTAGGCCTCTAGGTCTCAGAGTGCCAATACCCCCATTGTAGGGGTGCAATGCAGAGGTTTCAGGGCTACTCTGGGGTGTTTCCCATCCCATAGGAAAGTACACATGTCGCCCTCCAATCCGAAAAATACCTTCGGGGGGGGGTGTCATGTAAAATGTGTTTTGTAGCATATATAACAATTTCGGGAGCGATACCATTTTGAATAAGGCTGCGCGAGCCATTAATGTAATGGGGAGGCTCTTCGGACTCTCCCAGTCTTTCCAGCAGGCCCTGGCTACCCGTCCAAAAATTCTCTCGAAACAGAGGTCCTGCTTCAATGCCATAAAGATTCCCAGATATTGCAAGCCATCTGTGGCGCACAGTAGTCGACGGGGGAGAAGGGTTCTGTCTATCTCTCCGTTTGGAAGATATAGTACCGACTTGCACCAGTTAATCTTATAACTGGAGTAGCTGCCATACTCCTTGAAGAGCAGTGGGGGGGATTGGGATGGCTTCGTGATGTAGAGGATGTCATCCGCATAAATCAAGGTTTTCTCCTCTACTACCTCCAAGTCCGTGAGCTCACACCGTGCAGGCCAACAATTCTATGGAAAGGGCAAACCGGAGAGAGGAACAAGGGGCATCCCTGACAAGTACCCCTTCCAATAGGGAAATCTGAGGACAATGTCCCATTGACTTTAACAGCTGCCACCGGGTCATGATACAGCAGACCTGCCCATTTCTGAAATTTAGGACCAAATCCAAAGCGCATCAGTCTGCTCCAGAAAGGGCCAATGCACTGCATCGAACGCCTTCTCTGCGCCTAGTGCAAGTAGGACATGGTTCTCCGACCGGGTCTTAACCTCATTCATCCAGTTGTGTGCTCTTCGTAAGTTGTACTGAGTTGACCGACCCGTTATAAACCCAGACCGATCTCTGTGAATCAAGAGGCCAAAACCTGCAGGAGCCTGGAGGCCAATATAGTGGCCAGTATCTTCACTTCGATATTTAAAAGGGAAATGGGACGGTACGAATCACATTTGTCTCTGGGCTTGCCCTCCTTATTGATCACCACAATGAACGCCCGTCGGAGATCTGGCGGAAGAGTACCAAGTCTTCCTGCATCTTGGAACATAGATAGGTGAGTCCCCAACAGGTGTCCATAACGCTTAAAAAAATTCCGCCGGTTGACAATTAGGCCCCGGGGTCTTACTGGATTTGAGCTTGACTGTGGTGGCATGCACTTCCTCTATTGCAGTATCGGCATCCAGCATTTCACGTGCCTCACTGTCCAGTACCGGGACAGCCACAGACACCAAGAAGTATGCAATATGAGTGGTGTCATGGAGTGGCCGTGCTCTATAGAGATCTTCGTAGTACAGAGCGAAGGCCTCCGCAATGGCACGTTCTGTGGTATAGCAGTCCCCATTTGGTCCCACAATCTGGTGTACCCATCTGGCATCAGCCTCCTTCCTGCTCAACTACTCTAGGAGCTTCCTGGCTTTATCCCCGATCTCGTATAGTCTATGGAGCATGGCAAGCATCTGTTTCTTTGCTCCTGCGTTCACCATAGCGCAGTATTACGCGCTCAAGAGCTCCAGTTGGTGAAGCTCTGGGTTCGGGCCCAAGGCTCCTTTAGGGGCCAGCAGCTTACCCTCTAGTTGCTCGAGATCCGTACACCCTCCGTCTTCTGTGCAATCAGATTTTGTGCAGATCCTTGGAGGACCGCATTATAGGCCTCCCATAGCATCATTTTCGAGAGGATTGAACATTTGTTCTCTCAGAAATAGTGTCCGTGTCCACGCGGAGCCTAACAGCCACCTCACGATTCCACAGGTCCCATGCATTGAATCTCCATTGAGCCCCAGTCCTACGGCCCCTCCCGCCCAGTTTCACCAGCAGTGGGGAATGGTCTGAGAGCCCACGGTGAGATATTCTTCCTGTTGTATATCACCCACTTTCACAGCCGGGGCGAAAACGTAATCCAATCGGCAGATTACTCTATGGGCCCCCAAGAAGTAAGAATAGCTCCTCCCATTGGGGTGTGTGCACCGCCTGAGGTCAGAGAGACCGAGAGCAGACACAAACCGTGAATGCAGGTGACTGGTGCTGTTGTGCCACTGGTCCCAGACCGTCCAGCTCTATTGCCATGACATCGTTAAAGTCCCCCTTCCCCCACCCTCCCCCCAGTACATGGAGTAATGAGTTCACCTCCAACAGAATTTCGGAGAGTTTTGCTATTGTAGGGGGCTGAAGCCTAGGCGGTGCATGAACGCTGGTGAGGGTGATGTCTGTTCAACCCCAAAGGCCCCTCGCTCCCACGTATCTTCCGGATGGATCTGACCATTGCTGTATCACTTGGAATGGAGGACACTTTTTCACCAATATGGCCACTCCCCGGGATCTTGATGTGTACCCTGCATGTGCCAGAGTGGTATAGACCCCCCCCATCCCAGGACCCTACATTGTGTCCCCTTGAGATGTGTTTCTTGTTAGAGAACAATGTCAGACTGCAACTGCTTAAGGTATTGAGTTACCAAGCCTCTTAACTTTGTCCCCAAACTGTTAACGTTCCAGGAGAGTATGGACAGGCTTCTGGTGTCTAAAGACTGGTTAGGTGCCTTAGCTCGGCCAGTGGATGGCGAGTGTGTGCAAGTAGTCTGAGACCTTATGTGAATCAACAAACTTCTTAATAACCCATAAACTCAACCACCCTCCCACCCCACATGAACCCCCACGAGTGAACTCTCCCATTACACAACTAGAAGTACTTGTTGGGGAAAAAGAGGTTTGTAGCCCACCCCTCCCACCCACTGAACTCTGTCCCCAAAGTTCAAGCACGTAACTCTGGGACAACCACCCTGAGGAGCGGCGTCCCACTGGCAGTTTGACTAGAGGAAACCAAAAGAAGGAGAGAAAAAGAGTAAAGAAGAGAAGCGTTCCACACAGGAACTTCAAGTCTGTGACAAAGAGGGGGGGATGGGGAGGCATCGGCCTTTCAGAGCATCTGATGTCCCCACCCTTCAGGTATCATACATGTTCATCAAGGCAGTAGCTATATCGCTGCCGTCCCTGTTGCCATGGTCAATGAGGGGACCGAGGCAAGAGGACATTCCAGTTTGTCAAATACGGCCAGAGGATGTGAGGATTCTGGTCTGGACTCAGGCCCTTCACTCCGCGGCTCCCATGCCTGTATCTTCGTCTGATCACTCCTGCCGAGAACGTTTGGATGCTGTTGTGCTGCTCCCATCAGAGTCTGAGGATATCTCCGGCCGGTCCTTGAGTCTCGTCCCCCGCCATGGGCTTTCTGGGCCCCACTGCTGGGCCTTTCTGTCCTTTATTCCACGGTCTCTGTCCATCCTTTGGTCGGCCTCCTAGTATTGGCGTCTGCTCCCTCCAGTGTGTCAGCCAGGGACGTTCTTCAAGCCATTCCCAGGCTTCCTCAGGCGATTGAAAGAAAAGGGTTCTTTCCCTGATATATAACTTTGAGCTTGGCCGGGTACAAGAGCATATATTGTATTTGGAGACTGCGTAGTTTAAGATTTACTGAGTCAAATGTGCGCCTCTGGCATTTAACTTCACAAGAGTAGTCCGGGATTACAACGTTTTTAAGGTTTTCATGGCGCATTTCCCCCTGTCTACAGACATAAGCAAGGTTCATGTCAAGATAGTTCAGGAATTGTGCTATTACATGTCGTGGAGGGACCCCTGGCCTAGCTCCCAAGGCATGATGTGCCCTCCCAATGATAAAATAGGCCGAGAATCTTGGGGGATTATTCGTCGGAGCCAGGTGTCAAGGAACCATAGCATATTGTAAAAACACGAGATGGACAGCCAAAAGAAACGATAGTTCATTCAATGAAGGATGATGCAAAGGTAATCCAATGCAAAGGTAACCTTTGCATCATCCTTCATTGAATGAACTATCGTTTCTTTTGGCTGTCCATCTCTTGTTTTTACAGTCTTGAGGAAGACCCGGCCTGACACATCATTTTGCGCTGTTTATGGGGTCGAAATGTCGACAGTACCATCATATATGTCTATACATTACTTGACCTTAACTCTGAAGTATTATTGGGTCTGGCATTCATGTGGATAATCATTAGACAAGAAAAGAATAATTTTGATTCTATGTCACTTGCGTATGTCTTGTATATAGTGCACCTTCGATTTCACTAGTCACCACATGTCACTTGTTCACTACAGTCACATTATTGTGTTGCAATTGATTTGCATGTGTGACAGCCATATATGTTTACTCGTGACTTCCTTTCAAAAAACGAAAAGAGTAAAATTAACTCTGTCATCTAATGTTCCTTCTGGTGTGTTCTTGTCTAAGTAATTTCTGATATCTAATTAAGAAATCTTGTTCCTTTCGTATTCAATATATGTACTAGAGTAATTACTCCCACCCCAACAGAACCAATTGTTCTCTATATTAACTCAGATTAAAGCAGGATTTTCTGCGGCGTGTGTGCGGAGCTCTTTCAGTGAGCGTCCGATACACTGCCATCTTGGCAATTTCAGTGCAATCATTCACTAGTATGATTGGGTTGTACAAAATTTGCACCATGTGGTAAGCCAAGAGGCTGTTAATGCCTTCCTGAACTATAAAAATGTTAATATGGGCCACCACATGAAAGAGGCAGCCAAGAAGTGTAGTAATGCTTAGGAACTAGGCTGTTAGAAATGAAGTTCACCGGTGAAGAGCTATAATATCTGTTATCAGCACCAACCATGATTGCAGGATAGAAGGGCCTATGTACAATCATTATAAACATTTCTATATAAATCATTAGGAAGCTGAAGCCATTCATTAACTCAGAGGACCTGAAATCGGCAGTCCAGGCGTTATTCAATTCTAGAAATGACCATGGTTGCTCAGCTTTATCAGGTCTTCCTAAGATTTTAACAGCTCCCCTTAAAGCTTGTCTCAATGCGGCAGCTAGACTTATATCGGGATCCCAAAAATTTGACCATATCACTCCTCACCTGAAAGCTCTCAATTGGTTACAGTTCGAGGCGAGAATACAGCTAAAGATTGCATGTATAACACACAAGGCTATTCACCACTCAACTCCTCATTACCTGGCCCAGAAAATTATATTGTCTGGAGGTAGTAGATCCTCTAGGGGGGCGGGATATTTTTTACTGAAACCAGCATTATTCCGGAAGAAGAGATCATATGATAGAGCATTCACAGGAGCTGCACCTAGGATTTGGAACTCCCGCCGAATATCAGAAGGATTTCCCACGTGACCCGATTCAAGAAGGAGACTAAGTCCTTTCTGATGAGTAAATTCCTCCCTTAATAATGGAGCGGTTTAAGGTCAATTCATAGGACTTACGTCAGGTTCCATGACCAATCCATCGTTCTGGTCTTCTACTGTACTTGTCATACATTACGTCACCTTTGTGTATTCCTAGTAATGCTCAGTATTAGTTTTGGTTTGTAAATAAGGGTTATAGGATTTGTTTTAAGGTTTGTCTATTACTATTAGGTGTGTGTTATTGTAACTGTTAGAAATGGGATCTCTGGTTGGCTAAGGCTTGCGCCCAAGCCAGGCAGAGACCATCACTCTAGTCAGGGCGAGGGAGTTACACGCCAAAGATAACCCCTGCTCACCCCCTTGGTAGCTTGGCACGAGCAGTCAGGCCTATCCCGGAGGCAATGTGTAAGGCGTTTGCGCAACACACACTCACAGCAGCAACACACTAGGCACACCACAAAAGGAACTCCACACAAGGTTATATATAAAAATAGCCTTTGTATTATAATAACCACATTAGATCATAATCACACAATGTACACTGTGCCAACGGGCACCAGGCAGTATTTACAGGGGATTATTTACACCTGGCCGGGCCAATCGGGCCACGGTCAGAACCTTCAGAAATGCACAAGTTAATTATACATAATGCACAACCAGTAACTACTGGTATAATACTGTACTCAGCATTACCCTGCAACATAAAAGATGGGACACCTAAATCATATCAGGCATGAATCTCATTAGGCATAAATCTCATTAGCATTAACCACAGTAGGCATCAAATCGCAAGATGCACTGGGCATCGCAAGCCTAACCGCCTTAGGCAATAATTAGCATGAACACAGTGTGCCCCAATCGGGGGCACAACACACGGAAACTGGCCCCAGGCCAACTGGCCTCTCTCAGGGGCTCAAAAGGCCCTATGTCCAGAATGTCCGGGCTGGCTGCACAGGCAGCAAAGGCAAAGTGCGCAATGCCCTGGCCTAAACGTAGCAGCTGCCCACTACTTGCTGGGCAGCTGTGGACCAGAACGTGGGTCTGGGCACTCACTGTGTCTCTCCTTAAAACCAAAAATGCCCCTGTGGTGCAGCTGCCTGCTACTGCGGTGCAGCTGTGTAAATGAGCCTTGGCACCACTTTGCCTCTTGGGAGCTCCCCTCTGGGACTCCTACACAATTGCCCCCTCGCTGCAGCTGCCCACTGTCCGGTGGGGCAGCTGTGGCAAAATGAACAGGCACTGGAACTAAGCGTGCCCGGGGTCCCCCACGGGGACTCTAACAATAAATGTGCCCCAACGTTGCAGCGGCCCGCGCTCTCGCGGTGCCACTGTAACAATAAGCACTGCCACCACCGTGCCTGGGGAGCACTAAAACTGCTCCAAACTCAGCACCCCCGTAGCGGGATTCGGCTGGTGCCTCTGGCGGCACGTGCACTGCTTCAGAGGGCCCCCAAATATCAACTGCCTCCAACAAGCACCAACTGTGCCTTGGGAGCCCTAACTTGGCTCCCTCTGCGATGTCAACCCCTACTCACCGGGGCTCTCTCGCTGGCGGCGGCGGCCGGCTGAAAGGGAGCCTTCCACGCTCCGACTTCTCTGGGGCTGCGGCACCAACGATGCGTGTGGGGCAGCCCCGACTCACCGGGCTGCTTGGGACACGCTCCTCTGGTCTCAGGCAGGCTTCTACCTCACGAAGGGGAGGCTTCATCTGTCTCCGCTCGGTTCACCTTCCCGGGACTTCGACGCGGAGCCAGCGAGGCGCTGCTTCTCACCAGTGCGGGGTGGGCTCCCGCCTGGTTTCCTTCGCCGCACCGGACCTCGCCGCACTTCACCCGGGCCCCCTCCTGGGACCCGGGACTTCTCAGCGGAGCCTGCGAGGCTCCGGACTTCCGTTATGCGGCCCTGCCCACAAACAGGCAGTCCCGCCTGACTTCCTGTTCGCCGCTCCAACGCGGCGGTGATTTCTTCGGCGGCAATGCTGGGTGGGCTCCCGCTGCGTAAATAAAAACCACTGCGGGGTGGGCACCCGCTTCTTTTGTCAAATGTATAACGCGGGGTAGGCTCCCCGCGCAGCACAGGCAAAATGCGGGGTGGGCACCCGCTCGAGTGCACACAAATGCGGGGGAATCCCTACGTCGGGATTCCCTCCAAATCAATCGCAGCTCAGCGCTGCAGGGAAAACAGGCTCCTCTCCCCTGGGAGCAAAATAAAAGCGCTCACAAGGCGCTAGGAGCCACAGCTCCAGCAGTGTCTCCAAAGAGGCCAAGAATAAAGAGTCCTTGGTGCTGGGGGGACCCCAGCACAGCGCAGCCAGGCAGGCCAGCACGCAGGGACCCCCAGGAAACAGCAGCTGGGTCCCGCGGCGGTTCCTCCTGGCAGAGTGTCCCCTCCAAGAAAGCACAGAACAGAGAATTTTCATGGGGTCACAGCCCCTATATTTATATGCCCTTTTCCTTTGTGACACAGCACAGGGCTGGGGATACCAGTTAGAACTGGTTTGGGGGAGCTTTGGAGCACTTTGTTTTGCTCAGCTCCTCTCTCCTTTCAGAGGGTAGGCTAGGGACATCAGACGCACCACAGGGGGCGGACCCAGCATTGGGGAGGGAAGGCACAACCCTATTCAGGTCCCAGGTGCAACTCCTCCCTCCCATCTAGATGCAGATCTCTCTATTCAGCCCTGCGCTGACTCACCCTTCCCCTCCTGGAGCCACACACACCTCCCAGCCCCTGTCACTCACAAAGCCAGACATGCAATTCACATCAGGCAGGCAGACACACAGCACACAGAAATGCCAACTTCTAAATGTGGCACTTCTCCACTAGTCACAATAAATCTGCGCACACCATTGCGCAGCATTTATTCTCACGAGTTCGCACATACTAATCTCGCCCCTGCACTCCTCTCACACCAGGAATTACCATGGACACACATATCCCCCATGCATTCCTATGGGAGGGCAGGCCCATCTCACCACACGCACTCGGAGTGCGCACGCACTTTACACTGGGACACAGTGCTAAAGTGCGCAGAGGCCTAAAACCACCAACACTACACAGGGAAAAGGCTAGGAGACAGGCAAAAAGTTTAGGGGTGAACCTGCCAAAAGGGCAAAGTCTAACACAACCCCCTTCCAGCCAAAACGCAGGGCAGACCAATCAACACTGTGATGGGCTTCCTTGCTTGGGGCGATAGAACACGGACGCGGGCCCGCAACTGCAGGGACACCCTCCTGTTCTACGCCACAGTGAACCCATGTGGTTCCTTCTGAAAAAGCTGTCCGGAGCAACTGGGCTACCCCACTGGTACTCCCTAGCTGTCCGCGGCTAGGACCAGGCCCTAGGCCACCCAGATGCCACTGGTCCTTGCCCATTCACAGAGTGGGGGGTAGTAACCCCTGGCACATAGTAGCCATTCTCCACTCTTCCCCTCATCAGGGCAGGTCTAGACTGCCACTGATCTTCCAGCCTAGGGTCTGCACCCTCAGGCGGACCAGAAGTCACGGGTGAGGCTCTCCTCCCCTACCTCTCCTTATAGGGTTCCGCCCTCTCCTCCTTGGAGAAGCACCCTCAGAACACAACTCTCCCACCAGTTCAGGACCTCTCTCCCACAACTGGTCTCCCAACCTAGGGTCTAACCCTTCAGGTTGCACCGGGGTCAGAGGCGAGGACTCCTCCCTCTGCACCCCCTTCCAGAGTTCTGCACCCTCCCAACTGGAGCGGTACCCCTGGAAGATGAACCGGTCAGGACACTGGTTACAGACGTCCTTCCCTCCAGGTCAGGCAGATCCTGAACCTGGCCTCCCAACCTTGGGGCTGAACCCCACGGCTGAGCATTTGCCTGGCACACCAGGACTTCCGGGGGCGCACACAGCAGCCCTCCGAGGATAACACATGACTCCTGTGTTGCGTGACAGTCTGCGTGGCGCAGACCTCCCGACCCCTGTCCATCTGACAGTGCGCAGAGATCCCCCATGACAGAAGTGGTGTCACCATGGTCACTTCTAGGAGACTCAGCCCTTCTGGCTGGCCCCTGACCCACTGGTTCTTCCACTGGGGAACACATTCCCCTCTCACCCCTCTCTCTGGACTTCTGTACCCTCCCAACTGGAGCGGCACCGCCAGACACCAGAACCACTGGAGCTCTATTTATAGACGCTCCAGGTTCTCCAGACACTAGGAGATCCTCCTCAAATGGACTAACAGGACAGCATAGGCTCCCAACCTGGTGTTCCCTGAAGAAACCATCCAGGTTCTGAGACTGGGTTTCGGGCACCTGGGGACACTCAGTCCCACACTCACTCCTACTCCACTGAGACAGGACGTGAGCCCCTACACCCCTCCCACTACACTGGGACCTAGCTGGGCTACACTGAACCTCTTCCCCAATACAGGACGGGAAGATACCTGAGCCACTACTTTTGGGATCACTCCCCAATGCCTCTTCAGAACCTCGGGCACTTTCCCAGAGGTCTACTTCCCATGCAAGATCCCATGGATCAGGGTGCCCACACCAACAGGTGTTGGCGCAACCCTGGAAAACAACTGAGCAGGTGCTCTTTAATAACCAGATTGAACAGTCCTTCAAAATCCTGTTCCGTGGTACACTTTACCCAGTCACTCAGTGCATCATTACAGTCATCCACAAACCTCCCCCAAGACTGGTGAGACAGTTTCCTATTCCCCCTGAACTTCAACCTGTACTCCTCTTCCTGGGAGCCAAGTACCATATTCTGGGAATGGGACTTCCTGCACTGGACTCCATATTGCTGCCACCACTGGATCCCACCCTCACTGGTGAATCCAGACAATTGAAACTACTCTCAGGGGATAACCTACCCTCCAGAGCTAATTTCTCCCTGGCGAAGGCCCTCTCAGCCTCCGCCATCCTCTCCTGTGCTAAGACCCTCTCGGTCTCTAGCTTTTTCTCCTCCACACTCAGCTGCGCTATCTCCCTGGCATGCTCTAACCTGAGCTTCTCCAAAGCCAGCTGATGCTCGCTTTCTTCCCTCCTATCCACCCACTCCTCTGGGGACGGGGAAAGGGATGGGGCACTGCCCCCGACACTGGACCCAGCAAGGGACTCCCTATCCATGGGGTCCTCACTATCTACTGGCGTCCCTGTCCTGTCACTTTCTTCCTCCTCTTCAGACTCCTCAGGGCCCCCTTCAGACCCACCACCCTCTTGGCGTGCGGCCAGGGCCCTCTTCTCCTCATTGCGCTCACAGTCCCATTCATCCTTTTGCCATTGGATCAGGTTGTCCCTCAGTTTTGACTGGGTGTCTGACCCACTCACTGCTATGTCTCTCTCCTTACAGAAATCCACCAACTCCCACATGCTGTATCTAAACAGACCACAAAAATTAAAAGCAGACTCCATTTTGGCAGGACGCTCAGGGACACGTGCAACACAGGAGACCTAGGTTTCTGAGCTGAAGCAAGAGTACACAATTTACAAGTGACACTTAGGAGAAGAATTAAAATAAAACTCGGAACAATAATCCCCAAACACGTGATTATCTAAATGCAGAGTTTTGTAGTGCAGCCAGTTGTCGCTGTGGTACTGCGCAAACGCAAGTCCTATCCTCACCGCTGACAACCAATGTTAGAAATGGGATCTCTGGTTGGCTAAGGCTTGCGCCCAAGCCAGGCAGAGACCACCACTCTAGTCAGGGCGAGGGAGTTACACGCCAAAGATAACCCCTGCTCACCCCCTTGGTAGCTTGGCACGAGCAGTCAGGCTTATCCCGGAGGCAATGTGTAAGGCGTTTGCGCAACACACACTCACAGCAGCAACACACTAGGCACACCACAAAAGGAACTCCACTCAAGGTTATATATAAAAATAGCCTTTGTATTATAATAACCACATTAGATCATAATCACACAATGTACACTGTGCCAACGGGCACCAGGCAGTATTTACAGGGGATTATTTACACCTGGCCGGGCCAATCGGGCCACGGTCAGAACCTTCAGAAATGCACAAGTTAATTATACATAATGCACAACCAGTAACTACTGGTATAATACTGTACTCAGCATTACCCTGCAACATAAAAGATGGGACACCTAAATCATATCAGGCATGAATCTCATTACTTGGCATCGCAAGCCTAACCGCCTTAGGCAATAATTAGCATGAACACAGTGTGCCCCAATCGGGGGCACAACACACGGAAACTGGCCCCAGGCCAACTGGCCTCTCTCAGGGGCTCAAAAGGCCCTATGTCCAGAATGTCCGGGCTGGCTGCACAGGCAGCAAAGGCAAAGTGCGCAATGCCCTGGCCTAACCGTAGCAGCTGCCCACTACTTGCTGGGCAGCTGTGGACCAGAACGTGGGTCTGGGCACTCACTGTGCCTCTCCTTAAAACCAAAAATGCCCCTGTGGTGCAGCTGCCTGCTACTGCGGTGCAGCTGTGTAAATGAGCCCCTGGCACCACTGAGCCTCTTGGGAGCTCCCCTCTGGGACTCCTACACAATCGCCCCCTCGCTGCAGCTGCCCACTGTCCGGTGGGGCAGCTGTGGCAAAATGAACAGGCACTGGCACTAAGCGTGCCCGGGGTCCCCCACGGGGACTCTACCAATAAATGTGCCCCAACGTTGCTGCGGCCCGCGCTCTCGCGGTGCCACTGTAACAATAAGCACTGCCACCACCGTGCCTGGGGAGCACTAAAACTGCTCCAAACTCAGCACCCCCGTGGCGGGACTCGGCTGGTGCCTCTGGCGGCACGTGCACTGCTTCAGAGGGCCCCCAAATATCAACTGCCTCCAACAAGCACCAACTGTGCCTTGGGAGCCCTAACTCTGCTCCCTCGCTCTGCGATGTCAACCCCTACTCACTGGGGCTCTCTCGCTGGCGGCGGCGGCCGGCTGAAAGGGAGCCTTCCACGCTCCGACTTCTCTGGGGCTGCGGCACCAACGATGCGGTGGGGCAGCCCCGACTCACCGGGCTGCTTGGGACGCTCCTCTGGTCTCAGGCAGGCTTCTCCCTCACGAAGGGGAGGCTTCGTCTGTCTCTACTCGGTCCACCTTCCCGGGACTTCGACGCGGAGCCAGCGAGGCGCTGCTTCTTCTCACCAGTGCAGGGTGGGCTCCCGCCTGGTTTCCTTCGCCGCACCGGTCCTCGCCGCACTTCACCCGGGCCCCCTCCTGGGACCCGGGACTTCTCAGCGGAGCCTGCGAGGCTCCGGACTTCCGTTCTGCGGCCCCGCCCACAAACAGGCAGTCCCGCCTGACTTCCTGTTCGCCGCTCCAACGCGGCGGTGATTTCTTCGGCGGCAATGCGGGGTGGGCTCCCGCTGCGTAAATAAAAACCACTGCGGGGTGGGCACCCGCTTCTTTTGTCAAATGTATAACGCGGGGTAGGCTCCCGCGCAGCACAGGCAAAATGCGGGATGGGCACCCGCTCGAGTGCACACAAATGCGGGGGAATCCCTACGTCGGGATTCCCTCCAAATCAATCGCAGCTCAGCACTGCAGGGAAAACAGGCTCCTCTCCCCTGGGAGCAAAATAAAAGCGCTCACAAGGCGCTAGGAGCCACAGCTCCAGCAGTGTCTCCAAAGAGGCCAAGAATAAAGAGTCCTTGGTGCTGGGGGCACACAGAAATGCCAACTTCTAAAAGTGGCACTTCTCCACTAGTCACAATAAATCTGCGCACACCATTGCGCAGCATTTATTCTCACGAGTTCGCACATACTAAACTCGCCCCTGCACTCCTCTCACACCAGGAATTACCATGGACACACATATCCCCCATGCATTCCTATGGGAGGGCAGGCCCATCTCACCACACGCACTCGGAGTGCGCACGCACTTTACACTGGGACACAGTGCTAAAGTGCGCAGAGGCCTAAAACCACCAACACTACACAGGGAAAAGGCTAGGAGACAGGCAAAAAGTTTAGGGGTGAACCTGCCAAAAGGGCCAAGTCCAACAGTAACTATTAGAACATGCAACGGGGTTAAGTCTCATTTTCCCAGTAGTAGGTTGTATAGGATTTTATCTGAAAATGTAGTGCGATCTAACTGTAAAGCGCTCTGACACTCCTTTCTTTGGGTCATGTTCGTGCTATAGAAAACACGGAATAAATAAAATAAATAAATTAAAGCACTTTTACAGATTGTTAGCACTGTGCGTGAATGAAGAAATTGATTTCCAGTGAATAGTTATCACAATATCAATTCCATATTACATATAACAAATTATGAATAAGACTCAAAATGTATTCAACATTTTATCATTTTCATAAATAAGCAGATTTGGAGACGAGGCAGTGTGCTGGGGCTGCTTGCTGGTGATCAGACGGCACTTGGAGTCCTGACGGGCTGCCGGGCCACCCGGGTGGATAGCATCAACTCCTCGTGGCAGCGGGGCACAGGTCTTCGAGAGCCAGAGGGAGAGTCGCAGTGATTCACCATGTGCTATTGATTTGCCCAGGATATCTGTGGGGGCAGCCTGACAATTGGGCCAGGGGCATAGACTTATAATAGCGACTCTGCAAATAAACAGTGTAAAAGGAAGGATCTGTGCGCACATTGAGGTGCTCTACCAACAGATCGAGGGGCACCCAAAGCACCTGGAAGCAGAGCCATGGACCGCCGCATCTGGTGGGCGGGTGACCCGTGGTTACACCTTGAGGTTCATATTAGTGGGCAGGAACAGGAATGGATTCCTTCCCCCCCCTTGCTTCTGGCATTGCTTCATAGACCTGACACAATCATTGGCAAGAGTAAAGCACCCAAATCCATGCAGCAAACACAAATAGAACAATATACAGGGGGACCAAAGAACAATTGCACATCAGGTGAGCAAGGAGACCTGCAGGATGATCCCTAGCTGCCTGACATCACTGTGGCTAAGATACTGGACGTCATAGAAAGGTTGTAAACTACATTAGAAAACAAATGGACTCTGTCGATTTGAGGTGAACCTCCTGCACACTGATCTCCACAAAGTCAACTAACAGTTACTGGCTGCAGAGCGGGCAGTTCAGGCCCTCCCAGCTGAAATGAAGGCGATAAGGGCCATGGTCCTCTTTCTGCCTGACTCATCACACCGCCTTCACATTAGAATAGAAGATGCAGAGGGGATATTCCTTCATAATAATCTTAGATTTGTGGGCCTCCCAGAATATTCTGAGGCCAAGTCCAGAGAACAATTTCTAGAACATTCGGTCAGGACTGTCCTGAATCTGAAGGGCCTCTCCACATTCTTCGTTCTGGAGCAACCTCCTCTAGACTCCTATCCACAAACAATCATAGTCTGAATTCTGAACTACAAATATAATATAGATATAATCCTGTAGCTCGCATGCAAAAATGGCAACCAGAAATAAGAGGAGATAAAATCATTAGAATCTTCCCTGACTGTACGTAAAGGATGCAAAAACTTTGAAATTAATTTGATGCTGTAAAACAGACGTAAGATATGGGACTTGAGTATATGTTACTCTTCCCAGACACGATGTGGGGTCATATTTCTTCACAGACCCGGCGGAGGTTTGGGACTGACTCGAAATGGGTAATGGTGCAGCAAGAAAGTCTAGGGCGCCTTCACAAGCTGGACGCCCGAGGACCAGAAAGTGGACCGGCCAACAAATGACAGTGCATGACGATGGAACGAAACGAATGGAGACCCCAATAGCACCGGGACAAGTGGACGGGTCGGACCTGGATGGCTGGCTGTCGGGCAGAACTGCACAGAATGATCCGCTTCAGACGCTTACTGACCGGGATGATAATGAGAGTTTGATGGGGAGTGGACATGTTCTTATTTACTCCTGGACTTTGTTTATTGAGACCCTGATGCTTGATTCCTCAACCTGCCATAAACAAAGTTTATTTATACCATTGTGACCCGTACTGCTATACTGGGGAGCAGTGGAGGGGGATGCATATGCATAATGCAAAAGTGATTGGGTTGTTGATCAAGTAGAGGCACTGGGGGATCTTACTGTTATATTGTAGCAATGTCTAGGGATGCGAAAAGGGTAGATTATGGCTGGGGCTCACTCTCCAATTCTCAATCTATTTTTATTTTCTCTCTGATGCCTCTTATAGTCCTGTTTTTTTTGTTTGCTAGGATAGTTGGAGGTTTCTACCCCCATTAGGTTGTACATCGACGGGCGCGTGTACCTCTGGGGCTACAACCCTGCAAGTGTAGGCATTAGAAGCGAGACAGGGCCCACTGCATGTTTCAACCCAATGGTATTAGCTGTTAATCTTTCCCCCATAGTTAAGTGTTTGGATGTGTATTTAGCTGTCCTTTTTTTTTTTAACCTGTTTTAAAAAAATCTTTTACAGGTTCAGTGTTCAACCAAATGGGGAAACTCAAACGAGGATGGTTTAGTATTTACCCTGGGGGAGGGTGATTAGTGGGGGTTCAGAAGTTCTTGTTAAATAAAATGTTTACAATGCGGTCATTGATCTATGCAGATTGCAGTGACGATGTCATTTAGTGCATCCCTAATGTCTCAACTGAGACCTTTGATAAGACCGATTCTCCCTCACCTACTGACTGAAGGGGCCATAGGCCCATCTATACACAACAGTCATGTCAGGAACAGTTAGGATTGCCACCTGGTATTAAACTGGGATAAATTATCACATTAAATGATGTAGAGTGCATTCCTATGACAAAAGACAGGCCATTAGAATTCTATTTTTACTGCAAACACATTTAACAGACACAAAGGTGAAGAAAGTACATAAGCAATAGAGAGGACAGATGTATTCAACTACGTACTCTTTTTATACCAGGAGGGTGTCACTTTGGTTAGCACAGGGGGTCCCCTTTCTACATTGTTACACCAAAACGGATGTTGAGGGCCGCTATGTGCTGGTCTACAGGTTACTTGACGGGGCAGAAATATGTCTTGTTAATGTGTATGCATTAAATGTAGATGACGGAGGTGTTTAAAGCCCTATATCCATATACCAATTGTGCGTGAGGAGGGCAATATTAATTGTACCATAGGTGGTATATTAGATAGGCCACTGATGCACATACTTCCTAAACCTGACATGACACTGCCTTGAGAGGTGATGGATAAAATAAAGTGTGTAGATAATTGGCAGAAACTGCATTTGAATATTCATGTCATACATTGACTCCTGATACTTTCAGCACTGCTATTAAATGTAAATTGCGCCCAAACTCAACTTTGGTGGTAGGGGCAATTAAAAAGTGATAAACTACAATATTTTGGTATTTTAGGTACCCAAAGGGTCTCCACTAGGTGTCCCAGGGGTGGGGGGTCATGTAATTATAAGGAGGGTCCTTATAAAAATGTTTTGTATGCCTTGATAATAGAGAAATTGCACATTTCACTTCCCACATTGTAGTAAAGTGCCTCCCAAGATAGGGGCGTGGCCAAGATGACGGCAGAGTAACAGCTCGGCACTGGAGCTCCGTCGGGTGAGGCCCTAATTAGCATGGAATCCGGCCTTCCGGGGGCAATAATTACACCACCGGACCCATGAAGAGCTAGCAGACCAGCGAGGGGGCCCGCGGCGGGCCCGACTCCGGTGGAGAGAGGCTGCTGCGGCCACAAACGCGGCTTGGAGCTGCGGATACGAGAGGGCGCCCAGGAAGACTATTTCAAGCAGTGGTGGGAGCCCTCGTGGAGGTGTACGGAAGGTGCACACAACCCCTGGAGCAGAGCGGGGACCGGGAGGTGGCAACCTACCTCTGCTGAAGTTGGGGAGCCTCCGACGGTGGGGCATTCGGTCCCGGCTGCGTGGTGTCCGTGTTGAGGCCCCGGAGGAGATGCCATCACGGTGCGGGCCGGGAGGCAGGAGAGTAAGCAGAGTCGTAGCCAGAGGGAGGACTGCGGCTGGAGCTGGGTGGGGACCCCTGGACCTTGCGATGGTCTGAGCAGGCCCGCGGGTCCTGGTCTTCGCGCAGCAGGGAGTGGCGAAGTGGAGCAGCGGCCGCGATAGCAGCAGCCCGTATCTGCAGGCACAAGATGGCGGCTCGCGACCCAGCCCGGGGGAGGCTGGGGCCGACAATACGGAGCGGGACCTCCTTGACCTCATAGGCGGACACAAGAGTGGAGCACAACACAAGTGAGCGGGCAAAAGGTTACTGGGTCCGCCTTCGGGCTGGTAAGTGGAGCACACCGGTCTTGTTGAAAGGGCCGCAGTGCAACGAGGACCCTGCGTGCAGGGGCAACCGACACTGGGCGGCGGAGGCCGTGCACAGCAGGAGGGTGGAGCTACACCTTGCCATAATTAGAGGTGAGAAGACCCCGTGATTAGAGGTGACACCAACCAGATCTAGCTAAACCGGGTCACGGCCCACTGCCAGAGTGCTTTGCTGGAGAACAAGGGACATGGCAGAGCTTGAAAGTGGTTTGACCGCTTGGCCACAGACCATAGATACTAGTGGCCAATACACCTCTTACAGAGAGCTAAGGAACTGGGCACTGAAGACGTCCCCTGACAAAAAAAGGATGGCTCTATTAAGGACATGCTGGGAAAGCCGGGCATCAAGAGAGCTGAAGCACGCGCTGACTCTCCCTCTAGAACCGCAAATGAAACAGCCCCTAATACAGACCTGGACAACACGGTGGAGCCGGTCACATGCCAGTTCATGGAGCAACTGTTTGGCACCCTGCGGGATGACTTCGCAGCCCTACGACAAGAGGTGACCACTGACATTAGAACTCTCAAAACCGACCTGACAAATAGGAGATAGGGCGGATGCCCTCGAACGAAGAGGGGACGTCAGAGAGGAAGAATTGCAGGAGCATGCTCGAGAGCTCATGGAGCTGAGAGAGAGGAATGAGGAGCTGTGCTACCGCCTGGAAGATTTGGAAAACAGGTCCCGGCGTTCCAATATCTGAATTAAGGGGGTTCCGCTTCAGTCGGATGCTGGGAAATTGGAGGAGTTAGTGGTGCGGCTTTTTAAACAGGTGGCTCTTGAACTGTGTGGCAAAGACATCTTCTTGGATCGTACCCACAGGGCAGGACGCCCAGCGACAGGGCCAGGCCGACCACAGGACATTCTCACATGTCTCCACCTCTACGCACAAAAGGAGAAGATCATGGTGGCGACACGAGACACCGCATTAATAGCTTTCGAGGGAATGCAAGTGGGCATCTTCCAGGATCTCTCCCCAGTTACCCTCCAACGATGTAAAGCGCTGCGGCCAGCCACTGCCTTCTTGAGGGCAAAGGGAATTTGTTATAGATGGAGCCACGCTTTCTGGCTGATCATCTGGAATCAAGAAACACATACAGTACGCACATTAGAGGAGGCGAGATCGGTCTTGGGCCCCAAGTTGGCATCGGATGGTGAATTTCAGAACACACAAAAGTCACAGAAGGCGCGAGCTGGGAGCAGAACGAGACGCCGGCGCCGAACAGGGAAGGAATGTGTGATGAAACCGTCGGAGGCTGAAAGCACTAAAGAAAGGGAAGAACTCCTACGGCAACGTGAAGACGGGACCGAGAACGGGGTGTCGTAGGCCCAGGTTGAACTGGCCTTAGGATCCCCCACGCAGCTGAGATGGACGAGAGGCTAGAGTCTTCCAGATGTGTAGACCTGGCCCGGCAGAGACCCCCTTTTTCTCCACTTCGAGCCCGAAACATGGAAAAGGCTAGATGCCAGGTTCATGGACCACCTTAGTTGGTGATATTTTTTCCTTATTATGGGAACTCAGTTTGATGTTTGGTTGGTTTGTTTGTTCCTATTTCTTTGATTTTTCATTCTTTCTTTATTTTTCCAATTGGGGAAACAGTAGATACACCCATGGGGGATGATACAAATGTGCAATGCTGGCCCCCTGGCGTGTTCATCGGATTAAGTGGCGGAGTGCCTGTCAGCAGGGCCCCTATCCACCCAGATGCATTCCGCATCCGTGTTATCTGGTACCTTGGTGGGAGGGCAGGACCGCATAACCCATTCAGAGACTGATGTACCAAGCCTTTGCGAGAGTGGGTGGGAGGCCTCCTCTTCCCCTTCCATTAAACCCTCTAGGGATTTTGCTGTGCTTCAAACCCTGGTGTGCGGGTCCTCTCTCTTGCCCGACAGCCCTGTTTCCTTTTCTATATACTGCCCCTCTGGCTGCTTACATGTTTTTAGTGGCCTGGTTGCACTTACTACCCTGCATGCAGAACATTTACACACAACACGGTTACGCACCAACACCCTCTTAAGATATTGAGCCTCAATGTCCGAGGCCTTAACGCACCCACGAAACGGATAGCCCTACTCACTTTCCCCAAAGAGTCGAAATGTGATGTATGCCTTTTACAAGAAACACACTTATTACGCGCAGACTGGCGATGCCTCAGATCACGATGGTTCGGTCGACAACACTTCTCGTCCACATTGGGGAAGCGGGCGGGAGTGGCCATCCTATTTGCAGCACACTTCTCGGGGAGGGTCCTCTCGGTACAAGCTGAAATCCCAGGCAGATTGTTGTCCCTGCGGGTAGAAGCCGGGAGCCGCACCTACACTTTGGCCTCCATATAAGCCCCAAATGACTCACAAGAGACCTTTATTAGGCAGGCCCTGGGGGGGGGTTCTGGCTTCCCCAGATGAGGACTTAGTAGGTGGGGATTACAACATAGTGCATGACCCCCAGATGGATAGATCTGCCTCGAGGACAGGTAGATCAGGGGCGCTTTCGGACGCTATGCTGAGCTGGCTGGCGGAGTTCGGATTGGTAGATGTGTGGCGCCAGCGTAACCCAGCGGCAAGAGAATATACCTTTTTCTCCACTGTGCACCAGACCTATGAGCGTTTAGATCTCTTCCTAACTTCTCCCCGCATATCTCAAGCTACGGTAGCGGTGGCAATAGGGGCTGCAGCACTGTCTTACCACTCCCCCATTAAGTTCTCATTGACGCTGCCTGGGAGCCCTGTCCCCCCAGAGGCGGTGGTGATTGAATAACAGGCTACTCACGCACAAACACAAGGTAGGGCAGATTCGGAAATCCATCCAGGATTTCCTGGAAATAAACTAAAACGGTACGACATCCATCACACTACTATGGGACACGCTCAGAGCAGTTCTTGGCTATTTTGGCTAAATTAAACAAAGAAAGGAAGGTTAAACGAGAGGCCTTAGAGGGCACGGTTAAAGAATTAGAAGAAGTCCATCAGCGTACCGGTGCTGCCCAAACGAGACGACAGCATACTCTGGCGCGGAAACAATTAAAGGCGTTAGACATAGACCGGGCCAAATATGCCTTGGTGCGCACAAACAGACCTACTACGAAGGGGGGAATAAGGCGGGCAGACTATTAGCACACCAACTGCATTCCCAGGTGGAACAGCGCAGAGTAGTGGAGATTGAGAATTCTGAGGGGGAGAGATTGCGGATGGATGACCTCATAGCGGGTGAATTTGAGCATTTCTACTCCACCCTCTACACAGCGGAGACGCTGGATGAAGTGGCGGCTGTAAATTATGTGGCCGGAGCCCCCGTGACCCAGCTCCCAACGCTGGACACGTCCGGGATGGACGTCGATATCACCCCAGACGAAATATCTCTGGCCATCCGGAGCCTACCCTCAGGTAAGGCCCCTGGTGACAATGGCTTTACCCCTGAATTTTATAAAAAAAATTGCGTTGGATCTTACTCGCCTTTACAATTCGTTTAGCGAGACAGGAAGTCTTACTCCTACTATGCAAATGGCCCCCATTATAGTCCTCCCAAAGCCAAACAAGGACCCCAAGAGATATGCATCGTATATGGCCATCTCTCTGCTAAACGTTGACCTGAAAATATTTACTAGTATACTGGCGGCGCGTTTGGCACCGTATATGCAAGGCCTCATAGACCTGGATCAGTCGGGGTTCATCCTGGAGAGGAGCTGTATTGATGGAACCAAGAGACTGTGCCATATCCTGCACAAATCACAGCATACGCAGACACCGACTATGGTCCTGTCAGTGGACGCAGAAAAAGCTTTTGATAGGGTACACTGGCCGTATTTGCAAGCGGTACGCACTAGATTTGGGCTTGGGGAAAGGTTTCAGCATTGGGTCCGTTGCAACTATACTCTTCCTGAGGCCAGGGTCAGGGTAAATGGAATATCATCCCGCCCCTTTGGAATTTCCCGAGGGACTAGACAAGGATGCCCCTGTCCCCCTTATTATTTTCGCTTTATATGGAGCCATTTGCAGAGCGTATCCGCCAGCACACTGGCATTATGGGACTTCACATGGGTGATGGAGAACACAAAATCTCGCTGTACACAGACGACGTGTTACTGATTCTGACGCAATCATTCACTTCCCTACACCCCCCAATTCCCCCCCCCCATACAGGAAATTACAACTTTCAGCCAGGTTTCGGGCTTTAAAGTCAACCTACAGAAAACACAAGCCCTTAGCCTGACAATTCCCAGAGCGGATCGATCACAATTGGCGAGCATTTTCCCTTTTGAATGGGCCCCTGAGGGGCTGACATACCTGGGCATACGGATCCTCCACACACCTGAACGCACAGCGAAAGAAATTTACACTGCTTTACTCACTATGACCAGATCTGAACTATTAAACTGGAAAGCACATGCTAAATTCTCCGAATATGATACTGAGGCAGTTCGTGAAACACAGTTCTTAGGGAAGAATTCCCGAGCCCGCAGGTACGGGGAGGGAGACCGTCCTGGTAGAGCCTTGGCTCTCACACTCCGGCAACCTCGCACTTCGTCTTATGTCACGGAACTCCTCGACGATAACTCTAGCCCAGTTCGCGGACAGGCCGACACGCTGGGAAGAAAGAAGGACACATATGTGTTCCTCTACACAGCCACACAGAGCAGCCCGCACCCGGGGCTGCAGACATATCTAGAATCCATCGAGCTGTTGTGGCTGATCAATGCTCACCGTAAATACCTGGATATGCCCTTTACAGGGGAAGACATTACGCAGGTTATTAAAAGTCTGCCCGGGGACAAAGCTCCTGGTCTGGATGGACTGTCGGCCTCCTTCTATAAGATGTATGCGGAGGTGCTTGCCCCTTATCTACTTGCTGTCTATAAGGAGTCACTTGAAAAAGGCCACCTTCCGCCAACAATGCGAGAAGCCGTGATCATTACAATTTTAAAACCAGATAAACCAGCTAATAAGTGCGACTCCTACCACCCGCTCTCCCTCATTAATATAGATGCCAAGATACTAGCTAAGCTACTTCCTAACAGACTGCAGCCCCTACTCCCGATTATTGCCAGACCGGATCAATCTGGCTTTATCCCGGGGAGATCCACCACGCACAACTTACGAACTTTCTTTTTCGTCCTCCACCAACTGCCTCCGGATTTACCGGCACTCTCGGCCTTCCTGGACGCAACAAAGGCGTTCGATTCTCTCGAATGGCCCTATCTTTTTGCGATATTGTCCAGAATAGGCATCAGCGCCAATTTCCTGAAACTGATACAACTGCTTTACACCCTCCCTACTGCCAGACTCCGGGTCAACGGCCTGGTATCCGACTTGTTTCATATACTGCGAGGCACCAGACAGGGGTGCCCCTTGTCGCCCCTACTATTCGCGATAGCGATGGAGCCTCTCGCCGCTAGGATTCGCCAACATCACACGGCCAGGGGTCTGGGCCTCTCGGACAGAGGGCTAATTATTTCCATGTACGCCGACGACATCACGTATTATTTATTTTTATTTTTTTTAAATAAGGAGAAAAAAAAAACTGGAAAGCACACACATTATCCTGGCTGGGTAGATTAGCAGCGGTTAAAATGACACTAATTCCCCGGATTTTATGTCATGCAAACACTCCCTCTACAACCCGCCACCACGGTGATATCTAAATTACAGCACCTTATAAGTGACTTCATATGGGGTGGGAAGAGAGCGAGCATGGCCTGAAGTCAGACCTACCTGAAACAGATAGACGGAGGACCGGGTATTGCCCATCTAGAAAGATATTACCAGGCGGCTCAACTCCGATACATGATAGAATGGTATAGAACGGCGTCAGAGAAGCATTGGTGCTTTATGGACCGCTCGGTCGCCGGGATTCATGTATGGAAGGTGCCGTGGCTCCCAAAGAAAATCCGACCTATTGGAATGTACATTTCACCAGTAACCAGGGCAACTATGGGAGCGTGAGACAAGGTGCAAGGGAAAAGACTTCTCTCCACTTCAACATCCCCCAGGGCTCCCTTTTATAGGGCATCCGGAATTTCCCCTGGCGGTAACCGGGGATGGTTATATTAAGTGGCAAGAAGCTAATTGTAAATGCATAGGGGACCTTTTTGATGAGGAGGGAGTGATGGACTTTGCGAAGTTGCGTGCCAACTACGGCCTACCCCCAGACACCCAATGGCAATAAATTGCTCTAAGACACTGGGTCACACAGCCCCACATACGCCCACATGCCAGTCGCTAATTAACAGCATTTGAAAACTGGTTTATTACCCGCCAATCGGATAAAAAACTGCTCTCAGACATATATTCCTTCCGCACTGCACCTCAACAACAAATCAAATCACCAGCGCAGCGTAGGTGGGAGAATGAGTGTGAACGGAAATTTTCGGCCAAGGAATGGCAGGACATAATACACAGAGCTCGGGCATCCTCGTGTAGTACAGCGGGCAAAGAAATGTTTCTCAAAATTGCCCACTACTGGTACTATACTCCAGTGAGGATTGTAAAATGGAGGGTGGGAGGGGACACACAGTGCTGGAGACAGTGCGGGCAGGAGGGCACCTTGACACACTTACTATGGGACTGCCCAAGAATCCAACAATTTTGGTCCGCAGTCCTGTCAGATATAGATACTTGATATAGATGTGCTTTTAAACAAACTTGACCTCAGAATTGTTCCTTACGTTAGCGCTACTGGCACCGAATTTCGCCGCTCCCTACCTCTGCACTTTTTACTCGCTTTTCCCCTGAGTCAAACGCCGGCATCCAGGTCCACCACGGGGTTTCCCCGCTTGTTGTGGAGGGTGCCGGCGCCTCTGATTCCTCACACCAGGCAGCTGGGAGTTGTTAGGGGCGGAGCCATTGGTCAGCGCTCTAGCTCCCCCAGCACTATTAAACTGGCATGCCTTTTCTCTCGCGCAGCCGAAGACGCGCCAAAGGCAAGCCCGTCTGCGCGCGGCCGGGTGGGGCTAGGGGCCAAGCACTATGCCCATTCTTTTACCTACACAACATCTGAGCTGAGACACTTACATGGAAACTGGCCTATCAGCACCAGTGCCAGGGATCTTATTAACAATACTGGGATCCTCAACCCCAGAGACTCCCTTTCAGAGCTCCCCGCTCCACCTGTTGAGCAGGGATCTCCTGTCACCCATAAGGACCCTCCCGAAATTACTACCTCCAAGCACCAGGCAGAAGGGACCTTAGTAATTAGCTACTTAAACACCCGCTCTCTGGTGAAGCATCAACTCGAAATCTTTCAGCTCCTTGATTCTGACAAACCGGACATCGTTCTCCTATCCGAAACCTGGCTCACTACTGAGTCGGCCCCTGACATCCTTGCGGCAGTTCCCAAAGGCTATTACATACTTCAGGCCAACAGGCCCTCGGTTAAGCCCGGGGGCGGGGTTGCAGCAATTATTCATCATAAACTTAGGTTTACTGCTTTAGGGATCGCTGGTATACCCTCGGTCGACAGCCTTATTTTGAAATTCGAATCGCCCCATTTTCCCTTTGTGTGTGCTCTTTTTTTATCGACCTCCCCACCACATGCCTTCATTTCCTCAATTGCTACGTGAAATGATTTCCCAACTAGTTATTAACCATGCCAGGATTATTATTATCGGAGATTTTAATTACTGGCCCACTGATGCACAGGAGAGTGCCAGCTCCGTAGAATTCACGGATCTCCTATCAGCTATGAACTGTATCCAACATGTACACAATGCCACCCATAATAAGGGACATATCCTGGACCAAATCTGGACTTCCAACTTGGAAATCACACAACCATCTATCTCCCCATGTACATGGTCAGATCATTATCACATCATATTTACCATGGCCTGTACCCCCCTTACTAAACCTTCCCTGACGGGCAATCATCTGGCTAGAAACTGGAATCGGGCCAATATTGGCGATTTCTGTACACTATTAAAAGCCACTTCACCAACTGAACAAGATTCCCTCTGCGATCAGGTAACCAGCATTGAGCAATGGCTTGTCTCAGCCAGTGACAGTGTTGCTCCCTTTAAGAAAACCAAACTTAAACGCCCTCATGACGCTCAACGCTGGTTCTCTGACGATCTGAAAATAAAAAAACTGGCACTTAGGCAAGCCAAGCGCAGCTGGAGGCGAGATTATGCTCCTGAAAAAAAAGCCATCTATGTTACCTTGCTAAAAGACTATAAAAACTCTATCCTCCAGACCAAGGCAACATACTTCTCCTCGAAAATTACGAACTCCGCCACTAAGACCAAGGATATTTTCTCAATAGTCGATGAGCTTACACAACCTGACAGAGTGAGAGCTAAACCTGTCCCCTCACAATCACTATGTGACTCCCTGAACTCGTATTTTATCGAGAAAATTGCCACCATCAAAAGCAGTATTCCTCCTTCCACACTTTCAACTGTTCCCTTTATCACATGCAATAATCCCCTTGTGTTGGATCTAATCCCCTGATTTCCAGGGAAGAGTTTTTGTCCTTCTAAAAAAAATTGGATCAGGCTCCCCTACTGACTGCTGTCCCCCTCATATCCTACAAGAGGCTTTCCTTACCTGCCCAGACCCGCCCCTCTCACTCCTCAATAACTCTCTTAAACAAGGTATTGTCCCAGACACTTTTAAACCTGCTGAAATCGTCCCTATTCTGAAGAAACCCAACGCTGACCCCCTGATCCTGAGTAACTTCCGCCCAATCTCTTTACTTCCTTACCTTAGTAAGATTTTAGAAGCCCATGTAGCAAACTGTCTGAGCTCATTTATTGAGCATTCTCAGTTTCTCGACCCCCATCAGGCAGGATTTGGACCTGCACACTCTACGGAGTCAGTCATTCTTGCAGTTATGGACGAGCTTAGGAGAGGGGCCGATAAAAACATCACCCAGGCCCTAGTGCTCTTGGATTTATCAGCCGCTTTTGACACGGTCGACCATGACCTCCTGATCGATCGTGTCAGTAATGCTGGCATCCAGGGCCTGGCTCTGAAGTGGATTTCCTCTTTCCTACACAACCGATTTCAGGCAGTCCATCTCGCTAACTTCTCAGCCAAGAAAACTAGGCTGACTTGCGGGGTCCCCCAGGGTTCCTCCCGTTCGCCCTTCCTGTTTAATCTGTACATGCTTCCTCTGATTTGGTCCTTACGTAAAAGGAGAGTTGTCACTTTTAACTATGCTGATGACCTCCAGCTGGTGTTTGAAATTGATTCTTCCAACACCGCAGTATCCAATTTCCAGTCCACCATGAGCTATATTAGCGAATGGATGTACGCTAATCAACTAAAACTTAACCCTGATAAAACTGAGCTGATCCTGACTGGAGGTACTGCCAACCCTTGGAACTCTAATTTTTGGCCCCCTCTCCTAGGTAGTCCGCCTCACCCAGCAGAATCTGTAAAAAGCCTAGGGGTCATAATCAGCAACGATTTGTCTATGAAATCTCAGATTGGTGCAGTGGTATCTACCTGCTTCTTCCACCTACGCAGAATTCGGAAGATCTGTAGATTTCTGACCACCGAGGCCTTGACTTTGGTTATCCTGGCCTTGGTTATCTCTCGTATTGATTATGCCAATTCACTCTGTCGGCATTCCGGCATACCAACTCCACCATTTGCAACAGGTACAAAACCAGGCAGCCAGGCTCATCTTTCATCAACCTAGATACCAACACGTCCGCCCCCTGATGAAGAGCCTTCATTAGCTTCCGGTGGCTAAACGTTGTGCATTTAAACTGGGCTGCACCATCTTTAAAGCCCTTGCCGGCCATGGCCCAGTATTCATCTCATCTAGGATCCATCGATATGTCCCCTCTCGCGAACTTCGCTCCTCCCATCTGAATTTGCTCACCACCCCCACCTTCAAACGTAAAAAACATGGTGGCCTTGGATTTTCTTTTTTGGCCCCTCAATTCTGGAACTCTCTCCCCATTGGACTGAGGTTAGTTACCTCCTACGCCCAATTCAGAACACTTCTTAAGACTCTTCTGTTCTCTCAGGCATATGAGTAAAGCTTCTGTTCATCATACCATTGTCGCCCCCCTGCTTTTAGCGCCATGAAACCGCTAGGTGTTAGTGCGCTCTATAAATATTTTTAACATAACATACTATTTATGAAACTGAGCTGCCCAGGTTCCCAAGCTACATCTTATTGGGCCTCCCCAACGCCCTGACCTTCCCCCTACGATCCTGTTGTGGAAGAGCTATTGCTTTGGCTGCAGCTAAACACTCTCTTATCTAGATGGGCCACAACCGTAGTCCCGACCCACTTGGATTGGTTACACAAAATGTGGGACTTTGTGTGTATGGAAAAGCGGACTGCAGGAGCCAAATGCACGCTACAGCGCTTTGATAAAACAATGGGATCTACTATTAGATTCTTATCAAACAAATTTGTAGAATTGGCGTGCCCAGTATATCTATGGGTGTTACGCTTCATGCAGACGGTTCATACGTAGGAGTAATTCATTCTCCTAAGAGCTGTAAGACACATCCGTTAACAATAAGCACCACTTACAGATACTCTCGCTTTGGATGTCAGGCTTCCCTCCCTCCCCTTCCTTCCTTCTCTCTTTGGTTTTGTTTCCTTTTCCTTTCTGTCTCTTTATTGATGTTATGATACAGTTGCCCACCCGCCTATGGTGGCCGCTGATGTTATCAGTTTAAAAGATGCGAATAAAAGATTTAAACCATAAAGTGCCTCCCAAAATCGATGTTGGTGTTAGGAGCACTGTGGAGTGGGATCTACACTATATTTGAATATTCAGGACCCCTAAAGTCCCCGCTAGGTGTCCCAGGGGTGGGGGGGGGTCATGTAACTATAAACATGGCCCTTATAAAATATGTTATATTCCCTGGTGATGGAGATATTGCTCATTGCAGTTTCCCCATTGTAGATGCCTAGCCCCATAGGATAGTATGGCAATAATTTATGAATGCATGACTATCTCTAGGAATTAAAGATAACTATCATTCAATGACTTAGGAGAATAATATTGATAAATCCAAGAAGATGCTATAGTTGAATTTATCCTAAAATATACCGAAAAGAAGTTATAAGACGTTCTTATCTGTAAGCCAAATTTCAGCCTTCCTGTGGTCTTCTTGAATAGGCCAGACTTAACAGGATTAGCCAAGCTGCTTTGAAGAAGTGATAAGTGACTCACCCAGTGAGAGGCTATGTGGTAGAGAGAGCTCTGCTACACCGGAATGCCAGAGCCAGGGGAGGGGTCGTAAAGCATTGAGCTTCAAAGGAGGAATGGGGCATGCAGTGAATCCCAGGCCCATCAACCCCCCCAGCCTCTCTAACCCAGCCAGATGGAAGGCTTAAGGCAGGAATTTGCAGATGGTTGGGGGAGGAGAGCTATGGAAATGAGCCATACTGGAGGTTGGTTTAATTAGTTCTTGCTCCTCTGCTGAGAGTTAAGCCATACTGAATTTTGGAGGAATAGTGATATCTGGGAGAAGATTATGCCACACTTTAAAGGAAGTGGTCATGCTCTGGGGTGTTGCCCTGCATCTCATTGGACAGGAGTGCTCTCCTGCTTGACCCCAGAGAACACTGAATAGATATGTGATAGGTGTAGAGCCTCTCAGATCTGCTGCTTGAAAGTAAGAGGAGAAGAAGAAGCTTGCCAAGCCGGAAATGTGATTTGCACAATCACGGCCTGCATTCTGACTGACTGCGCCTGCTGCATTATCTGGAACTACAGCGCACCTTGCCTCAAGAGGAATAAAGAGTGGACTTCCTGCAAGCTACAGGTTTACAGAGCTCACCTGGATCCTCATCACCAAGAATCCCCTGCCTGGAGTGCGTCCAGTAGATTTGTAAGAATTTTGTCCTGGTGCATTTTGGGAATTGTGGTCCCAACCTTTCAAGTACCATCTTGGAGATTCTAGACCCTTGGATTGTGTTTTGGACACTTTGCACCCTCAAGAGAAACTTTAGGAAGAAGTTCCAGAAGTTTGGAGAATTTGAAGCAACTTTGGAAAAAAGCTCCATAAGGGGACCAACTCAACCGCTAGAGCCAAGCTGCCCACCTTCAACAGCAAGCCGGCCTGCCCTGCTGGTTTGTCCCGCTGAAAAGCTCCGGAGGTCCAACTGCCAGAGTTTGACTGGGAGCTCACTGGAAAGCAAGCCGGCGAACCCACATCAAACCCGGACTGTTGTAGCGCATCGAGAGACACTGACAGCAAAAGCTCCAGAAAAGGTTCTAAGTCAGAAGGTTAAATCTCGACCGAGGCCTACCGCGAGGGATATCCGAGAATAGGGCTCCATTGTGCTCGGCCTGAAACTTTGACTTTGTTCCCGTCAAGCCCAACCAGATGTCCCAGAGTGGCGCTAAAGGTTTCTAAGTGTTAAATCTTTAGAAAATTAATATCTCTGGTTCCCTACATTGGATTTTTGTCGTTTTGATGTCATTTTAAAGGTAAAAATATTTCCTATTTTCATCAATTGGTGTGGGATTTTTATTATTTGCTGTGTCTTAATTATTTACTGAATTGGTTTTTTCAAATGCTTTGCATACCTGTCTCCTAAGTTAAGCCTACTTGCTCGCAGCCAAGCTACCCAGGGTTAAGCATGATAATATTTTATTGAGACCTGTATTGAGCCCTAGACTGTGTTAGTGGCCTTATTGCCAGTGATAGATGCCTATTTACCACTACTAATAACCCACTTTCCAACAAATACCAAATACACTGCAGTGCATACCCCTCGGTGCACTTACATACGCTTCACTGATTGCTGCAGAAATACTAGTCTCTAAGCAGGGCGGGAAGAGGGAGCAGTCCCTCTATATTTAAAAAACACTGCAGATTAAACTTTAATCTGCAGTGGTTTTAAACATAGAGGGACTGCTCCCTCTTGCCGCCCTGTTTAGAAATCACAGCAGTGCATACCCCTCGGCGCCCTTACATACTCTGCAGTAATCACTGCAGAGTATGTAAGGGCGCCAAGGGGTATGCACTGCAGTGCAGTCTGTGGTTTGTAAACAGGGCCACTTTAATCTGCAGTGGTTTTTAGACCAAGAGTGACTGCTAGAAATGGGGCTGGAAGAGGGAGCAGTTCCTCCATGTTTAAAACCCACTGCAGATTAAACTTTAATCTGTAGTTTTACGGCAGAGCGGTGGCATTTACCAGTAATTCTGCGTTACAAGAGTCACACAGAATGAGACAATTCCTCTGATTCCGCCGGCAGAATTAAAAAATCCATCCATGCCTAGTTTTTACACGGAATATCACTTTATTCTCACATGGCTGAGAATTATAGCGTGAGCCTATAGAAAATGTGCTCTCATCTTAGCTTCTGGAGCACCTTTCATAATCACTACATGCATTTCAATGGGGACAATGTCTCAAAATACTGTAATGGCTGCCATAACATGTTGTAGCTCGCCACTCAAGTGAGGGGCCTTTGAGAACCCTTTTACATGCCCTTCGCGGTCCAGGTGTGCTTACCCTGCCCCCTTATATATTTTTTTTAAATCATTATTATGATGCCAGGGACTATGTTTTAGTTCTTTAATGGCTACCACAACATATTGCTGTGGCTAGCCTATCAGGACTGCTTAGTCTCGCTTAAAGTGACCAATTCGAGCATATCTGGACACCAACAGTCCAGGTATACCTTTTTTAACCGCATCATGACCACTCGAGCACCTCATTAAATGCAAATGTCTCAAACAGCTGAATGGATCTACACCAAATGACAGAAAAACGCCTTCTGTGTAAGGTTCAACCTTTCTGCCAAATGTGGTGTAATTCTGCTGAGCCGTTTTTAGGTCGAGCCTAGCGCAGCGCGCATGCGCTGCTCTATGGGAGGCTTCTTGTAAGCACTCTAAACTTCTCCGTGTGGGTCTGACTCCTCCCACACATTGGATTGGCCTTTGCGTGTGTCTTTCAATAATGAAAGCGCGCAAATGGCCAAAGGCGGGTGCATGTTCCAGCTCCTTTCCAATGTTCACTCCCACGGCGTTCTGCTCTCTGGAACGAGCAGCGGCGCGCAGGGTGGCAGCTGCATTCCTGGTGGGTCAGGTTACACGCAACGCGCCGTGCTTTCGCTTTTGCTTGTTATTGACTGCTTTCTATGAGCGCATCGAATGCTGATGGCTTGCTTTTCGGCAGCGTACAGGCCTCTGCAATTATCCAGTTGTCTGCACACGCACTGGTTTATAAGAAATCGGTTTCATACACACAATAAGCGCCAAAAAGAATATGCGCCACGGAATTCAATTACGCCAACCTAGGCCAAGACACAAACAGTGCTGTTGTGTATCGCAGCAGACACCAGCACCTGGGACAATTCAGATTGGACTGGCTAGTTTCAAATATCTCTTGCAAATTACTTCTGTATTACTCAAATTACTTTTGTAATGTTCACTCCCACTGCGTTTTGCCTGCGGGAGTGAGCAGCGGCGCGCAGGGTGGGAGGGCAGGGGCCCAGTACGGCATACATTAACAATCATTCTGTGAGTCTTTTCACTCCCGATTTACTTTCTCGAGTTTACAATATATGTTTTATTGAAGTGTCTCCTTTTTACAAACGCGTCTACGTAGGGGACTGGCCTGCGTGGACGTTTAAAGCTTGCTGGTGCACTGCTCGGCAGCTAGGAGGGCAGGGGCCCAGTACGGCAAACATTAACAATCATTATGTGAGTGTCTCTGCCAGACTGGCCTTAAATGGCCTCCGTTATGGCAAGTGACTGACTCTGCCACATCCATACTGGCCTCACAGGCAGAAGCGTGACACGTTCCCCCTTAATACCAGCCTTTCATAAGCACCAACGTGACGTGTGACCAACTCTGCCCAGCCCTGCCGGCTTTTCACAGGATCAGGCGTAACATGGGGTTCATACAAATAAAAACGTTACCGACAAACATCATGCAATAAAATTTGCAAAAGAAAAACGGTGTCAGTTATTCCATTAAATATATAAGAACACATTGCTCTACAACATACCTTAAAAACATTGCCAATACCTCTCGCTAAACACTTATAACGTCCCAAAGGCGAGACCTATTGGCTATGCCAATGCTTGTTTTCTGTAGCTGTGACAAAGGTTTCCTATGAGATTTAACATTGGAAAATCAATGTGTATGTATATGTGGGTGGGGGGGGAGGGTGAGAAATCCATAAAACACATTTTGGGGGGGTGGGGTGGAGGACGCAAAAATATTTGCCAATGTGGACGGGACTCCACAGGAGATGCTTTAACGTGTACAAATCCACAGCCGATTCCTTGAGAATGTCAGATGCGTGTGATCCCGAACGTGGCCTGTAGATGGTACGCGCGGGTCATGCAATGCTTGTAGCAAAATACTGACTGCGGCTAGCAGGGCCGCTCTGTGGGGTTTATGGATTCGGCTCCAGTAGTCCCATTTCCAAGCCCACGGTCGCTTAAAGCGTTTTACGAAAAAGTCCGTGTTCTCTTCTCATTCAAGTGTACTCCATGACCGTGTTAAGGACTTTGTTCGTATGCCACGGACGTGTCGTGCGAAGGTGGGGATCATGTTTTGTCCTTTGTCAGTTTCTCACAAGGGCCCCTTCTGCTCGCAGATGACCCATCGCTGGCGCCTTGCCCAACCCACCTCAGCAGCCGCAATCCTTGCAAACTGACAATCGATTATACAACGCTTGGTACTTTATTG
Source organism: Calotriton arnoldi (assembly GCA_963921515.1). Taxonomy (NCBI): domain Eukaryota; kingdom Metazoa; phylum Chordata; class Amphibia; order Caudata; family Salamandridae; genus Calotriton; species Calotriton arnoldi. The sequence continues at coordinate 2,368,274 of CAWUFW010000750.1, read as the reverse complement.
GCCTGACAAGTGTTACCATGTAAAATACATGAACTATTCTCTTTCCGGTGGTTATCGTCTTAAGTTCACATGCATGTTGATGTCGTTTCATGCACAGTGTCGTTATTGGTGATCAGCATAGGCATTTTGCTACCCTCTGCTGTTTGTGTCTGTTCTTCCTAATGCACAGTTTTTTTTCTTTTCACGTTTACTAGCGAAGATGTAGTTTTCTTAACAAAATATTAGAACGTAGGTGTCCCGATTGTCTTGGTAGGCGGGGCAGGATAGGAGAAGTGTCTCTCCGTCTCTACTTCTCCCAAGTCACATTATTGCCAAATTACGCCCTCTTTGGGTTGTGGTTTGGTCTGTGTCGAGTTTTTATTTGTGGTCTGTTTACAAGAGTTTTTTCCTTTGTCTCTGCTGCACATTCCAGGCCCACACTGAAGTCAGTTAACGTTGTCACTCGCACGTGCAATGACCCTCACCCGCCACTACCAGGCAGGCTAGCTCACTGTTATGTATGTTCCTGTATACGGCTGTATGGCTGGTGCCATTTACACCCGTTGCCGCTCCTGTTGATGTTAAAACTCTTACTTGTACTTGCCATTATTAAGTTATTTATAGGCTCCCTTCGTTAGCTGAGCTAAATTGTATTCAGCATAAGTTGTTTTTCCTTCGTAGTAACACTTCAGGCTAGTGAAGGTAACATTGAGGGTCGGCTTCACACAGGGTCTCCGCATTGCAGTTTCTCATTGCAGAGGTCCCGCCATGAGTGTGGCCCCCATACCCCATTCACGACGGCGGAGGCCCTTTGTAAATCGGCCCTTCAGTATTTCTATAGGTTACACGTCAAACTGATTTGCCTTTATGCTTAAATATAGGTGTACTCGTTGTAGAAGTCTATAGTTCTCTTCTCTCCCACGGACGGATGGCCGGCGGAGTTTACTCACCAAGATTCTAAAGTAACTTCAGGTTTCAGGTGGAAGCCCGTAGAAGTCGGACTTGAAAAATATCAGTAGAAAGCCATTAATTCCATTTACCACTTCCCTGGAATAGGGAAAAAAAGACAACGTTAAGCAGTTGGAAAAAGAAGAAATGTCCCGCTGACCGTGTTAATGGCGCGTCTAGTAAGCACAGCCGTGCTTTAATGCCAGACAAATGTCAGCCTCCCCCACGGACATAGACAGCCTGCCTTGCCCAGTTATGATTCTTGCTGTCACTGCATTTTCCTGCCTTTCTTTTAATGAATAAGAGGCCATTTTGGCTACCAGCGCGTGAAATCTGATCTATGACCCCGATGGATCCCATCTCTGCTCCTTTCTCCGCAGGCTCTGGAAGTGATCCGGCAGTTGAAGGAGACCATGAAGATCGAGCGGGCTCACATGCGGCTGCGCTTCATCCTCCCCGCCAAGGAAGGGAAGAGGCTCAAAGAGAAGCTGAAACCACTCATTGCGGTGCTGGAGAGCGAGGATTTCGAACAAGAGCTAGAAATTGTAAGTTTATATTTGAAATTAGGATCTCTGATAACCTTAAAAAACTGACGTCTGTGCAAAAATGAAAACGAGGACACTTTATATAATTGGCCGTGTTAAAAACAAGACAGATTAGCACACTCAAAGTAAGCCACGTGATACAGTCAACAATTTAAATGTAAAGCGGGGGCCAAACTACAAATCCATTCAGGTATGCTGCCTAGTCACATGTTTCAGCATTGTGTGAACCTTCCTCAGGGTGGTATCACTGCAAAATGTTGGGAGTGTGATGCATTTTAATAGATTTGTATTTGCGCATATTCCAGGTTATACTTGCATACTGATGCCTTCACATACCTGTCAATAAACACGCTTGTCAGGTCATCAGCTGATTTTTAAGCTGTGATAAAATGCGTTACTTTCTCTATCCAAGTATTTATAACCGATATTCCTTTCTATTTTCACACCTTTTCTTAAAACCATGTGCCGCCGTCATTTTCCATGCATGTATATGCTTTGGCCTTGCAGTCCATAGTCCGAGGCTTGTTCTGCTGTTGCCTGAATGGTATATTATTGAGGCAGACACAACTGAAGCACCATAAGCAATTACACTCCCTTTGTCACATCTGCAGGACCCTTGCTCCACCTGGGTTTCGAAGAAAGCTTTGTAGTGAGCAGTGCTGGGAGTGGAAAACAACCGTGGGAACCCTAAAAGGGGGACACTGCTGAGGTGGGATTAAAGGGGGCGGAGTCAGGCAAGGCAGAGTCAGAAGGTGTGCATTCAGTGGTAGGCAACCTAATATCTGCAAGGACGTGTGGATTATTCTAAACTCTGCTCCAAAAGAAACTGACAATTACAAAGGTAATATTCAAGCTGTACTGGCATATTTTATTTATCTCATATAGACCACCTTTTACAATCCCCATCACTTTGCTTAACATACATGTTCATACCGGACATAAATAAACGTGAATACAGATGCAAACAACCAAGAATAAAAAAAACTACACTAAAACATAAGTTTGTCCCTAGGCAGATTAACTGATAAAATGCCTCATTGTACCGCTAATCCATTGCCTCTTCTGGAGATGAGAAATGCTGTACCTGCGCCAACCCTAGAGAACACCTATTGAAAAGGAATTAATTGCCTGTGTGCTATGCAGATGTGGAGAGCCCAGTCCCAAAGGAGTCATGATCTGTCAGTATCAGCAGGTTCAGCTAACAATGCAGCTCACCATTACACAGAGGAGGAAAAGAACCTCACCATCCCCCTGCAGGCAGCTGCACTGCAAGATCCACACGGTGCCTGTGACAGGGGCTGCGTTTACCGAGGACAGCCTGTCTCTGTATCGGGACAGAGGCAGGGGAAGCTGCCATCAGCAGCCAAGAACCCGAACCCGAGCAATACCACCTGCGCGTTCCCACAACACTCCAGCAGTGGTAGTGAGACACGAGTTAGAACTCTGTAGCACAGTGCATCACTGCACACAAGAAGGCAGAGCTCGTGTCAACGCTTCTTGGGCTAAAACAAAAAATGTAAAGACAGTGAAAGAAACAAACAACCATTTATATTAAACCACAAACATTGTGACTGTGGGACTCTTGCAACCCACACTGATGTCATTGTTTCAGCTCCTGGCTACCTGAAACGCTGCTTCATAGGCGTCTTTCCTGCACCAAGGCCTACTTTACCAGAGTTTTAAATATCTGCTTGAGACCTGTTTCTTGCGAAATGAGAGCTTATGGAGTAACATAATTCAACCTTGGTAGAAAAGACAGGTGGCACAAAAGAAGACCTGGTAGGAAAAGATGCAATTTAGCCACATGCCAGAAAAAGAGAAAATGCACGGAAGAAAAAAAGCATATGTGCAGTTTAAAAGTTGAGGTAAGCGCACCAGTCAAACCAATACAATACAATGCATCGCAGCAAGATAAAGAAAATTATATTGATGAGTGGAAAGAGGCGTGGATGTGGAAAGGAAAATAGGAGCAGTGGGAAAGCAGAAGACTTGAGAATCAGGAAAACAATGCTACCTGATAAGGAAAGGTTAAACAGCAGCAGACAAAGCATGTGGGAACATGGAAAAACGGAGAAGTGCAGCAAAAAATACCACAGAGAAACTGCAGTGCAAAAAAAAAGTACAGGAGGTTTATCAAAACCTAAATAAAGCTTATAACTAAGTAAAACGTTCAAAGAAAAGATGTAATAAAAAAAAGTGACGGAGAAAATACGGGTTATAAGTTTCGAAATGCCAGTATACAACCAACAAGACAGGGGGGAGGACCCAATGCAGGTCTCACTACAGTTTTTAGAGCATTCAAAATTATTGCGGTGTGTAAATATGAAAGTCCCGTGTGTGCAGTCCACCGTAGGACGGCAGCATGAGTTGGCACCAGGTTTCAGGAAGGAATTGCTAGAGTGCATAAAAAAAGAACAGAAAATCGATAGGAGAAACCTTTGAATAGGACCAGTAAATCCTGGAGCATGGACCACTGAACATATTAGGAAGTACATTGGCAACTAGAGTGGATAGTAAGCACCCGCCTAAACTAAAGCACTTAGTGATTCTGTGGTTGTGTGTGAACATTGTGGATGAAACCCAGATAATTTACAAGAAAGAATGAGTAGCTGGCCCTTGCACTGCATTCTTAATGACACTTTATCTTGACACAAAACATGATAAAAACGTACTGAGAATTCCAGCAGCTCAAACGCTGCTTGAAACAATCAGGGAACACATTAGTCAAAAAGATAAATGCATTCAAGAGACCGTATGAAGAGGCAGGGAAGTCCATCATTTAAATAAGGAGGGATGGAGTAGTAGCCATAGCAGATGGAAAGCAAAGCGAGAAAGCACTGCAGTTTGTCACATAATGTAGCAGTGTACATTTACTTTCAGCTGCGAGAACTGTCCAACAGGAATTTGCTCCTCCACCGAGAACGCAGGAACTGGACATGTAACTGCTAAAAGGGAAACACTGAGGAACAGATTACTGGATGCCAGTAAAGTTACAGAAACATGGATTATTTGCACTGCAGGGCCTCAGGTGTGCAGACAACAGCTTTGTATGATTGGCCATTCCCTAGAGACGTGAAGGATGTGACATGACCGTCTTGTTGGAGGTTGGTTCTCTAGTTTGTTCTTCAGGGCTGCAGTCGGGGAGAGAAACACAAGGGTGGTCTTTTTATGCTGAAGCTTCCCAATTTTACCAGCGAGCCCTTAGTATTTCATCTTAGTCACAGTAATTCAACAGCCTAGCTGTTCTGTTATTAGAAATGGAGCTGTGTGGTGTCTATACCTCAGAGATGGCTGAGCTCTTCCAACGAAATGTTGCATTGAGAGGCTAGGGGTTTGAAACGCTTGATGAAATCTTCCATTCTGCCAGTCTCGGTGTCTTCTCCAAACCCCACATTGTGCATGTTGCATCTAGAACACCCTTCGAGGTCATTAGTCCTTCCGCAGCATGTTGAAGTTCTTTCTGTAATCAGCTGGTCAAACCTGGATGCGTCATTTTCAGTACTGCTCATCCTGACCTCCACCTAACTAGAGTCGTTTATTCTTCTCATCCTTGTCTGTAACTTATCTAGCCTGATTGTGTTGCACTTGGAGCAGTGATTTACCCAGATTTCATTGAGGATTTGTTGGCGAGTGACCTCCACTTATTCCCTGCACTCCGGGTGGCCAAGTCACAGCTAGAAGATTAGCAGAACGCAAAATAATCCAACCTGGCTAGAGACTCCCTGAGGTCATTCTATGGCTTGATCATATCCAGAGACTATACATGCCAGATTCTCCTGTAAGGTTGTAGTCGCATGTAAGTTTGGGAGGAAACTGTCACCCTCACAAGCGGCCCAGACCAAAGATGTAGATTACAGAATGCAGATTTGCTTGGATAGCTTCAGAGTTTTACAAATGAGAACGACCCACACCACTGCAACTAGGCCATTAGTGTCAAAGCCAAACAGTCAAAACAGAGCTGAAAAGAACAGCGCACTACAGCAGATTAATCCATGGGAGAAGGAGCCGGCATCATTCAGCACACAAGTGACACACTCTAGTTTAGGACACATCCAGGTGGGATCACAATAACACATACACTTATTAACAATCAATGCCGCACCATCACACTTACCTCCTACCACTATCTGTTTGAAGGCAAAGAGTGTACATTTGGGTGATATATTTTCAAGAGGTCTGGATAGTCCAGCTGCTCTATACCAGGCAGATACCCGAAGTATTCAACCCTACTAACTTATAACTGCGCATGAGTGCCCTGAACAATCGGGCGATCACCTGCATGAGGCCGCAATCACCTTCGGGAAGGAGCAATCCCAATAGTGCATTGGAGTCTGCTGCAATCCCTAAACCATTGAAGGCAAGCAACATGGCCCTGGATCAGCAGTTCTTAACCAGGGACCACAATATCTACTCGGGCAGCCTCAACTTTTTAGGAAAGTAAATAATATTAGCAGATTAATAAAGTATATACACCTAAATAAGCAAGATGGTATTTTTTTTTAAATGCTCTATAAATATGTAGGAATTTAAAAATGTAGGCCAGAAATGAATTTGGTATCATTAGCGTATTTTATGAGAACTGCACAAGTATAGCAAACAGAACCTAGTATGGACAAATGGTGACCTCAGTTGAAGAATTGATATTCGCAACAATAAGAGAGCAAAAAAACTGTGATATTCTGGAGCCTAGCCTGTCATGTCATCTTTTAGAAGTAAAACTAAAATTTGAAAAGCTCCAACCTTCCCATTAAAATTTCGATTTTTACATATGTTTTGTTTGTGAATTATATAAAATAGTTTATAATTTGTGTATTTGTTTGATATATACTTGTTTTTGTATTATCATAAAAATTGCTTAGGCTGAATCCCCGGCTTCCAGTAGTGATTTAGTCAGGGGTCCACTCAAGTGAAAAGGTTAAGAGCTGCTGTCCTAGATTGTACCAGAGGTGGATATATCAGCCGGCCAGATGTGCCACAATTGTTCATCAAAAGAGCTGCTGGGTGGTACCCATGTCGGAGATGTAGGGGCAGTGTTCTAGTGAGAGCATCACTTGTAGGAGAGAGAACCCCCCCACTACCCTTGCCATCTTTCGAGTCCGTGAGAAGGGGAGCCACTCAATTCTACAGCTTCTGCAGCCTATTCATCACTCAAACAGCACGGGCGGTTCATGCACCAGGAGCTGGGGGAAGGGGGTGGGGGGATGGGTTCATTTTGGTAGTGGTGATACAATGTCAAGCTGGTGCAGTGAGCTAGAGGCTGAGGAGCTCTGCAGTCCTCCACCCAGCAAAAATGCCTTTCATCAAGTGACATACAAGTTTTATGCTTTTGTGGAATAATCAGTTAAACATTGTCAAAATCATTTGATGAAGCAAATAGATACACATGGAACAAGAGTGCCAAAATCTTCTCTTCCCTGCCAAGCTGCTGGTCGTCTTATATGAAAAGATATATGTTTTTAATGATCCTTGGTTCAGGGTTGAATATGCTTAATGCCTACTCGGGGAACGTCTGCTCTGCTTCAGTAACTGTATATTACTAGTTTGAACATTTGCCTTAAAATCCTTATTTCATCTACTCCACTGTATTTAGGCTGATGAGAACATCAGGAAGTTGTCCAAAAAATTAGATAGCCATATTTTACTAGGTTGATAAGACATTTGCTATTTTTGAAACATAATTTTATTATAATTTTTTCAGCTGTTAGGTTTAGCTGCCTCTCCCCTTTGTATGCGTATTGAAGATATACTACTGATTACACTTTGACATTTTCGGTGCTACATTTAACCTGTTTTTTCATATTCCAGTGGGTTGTTGGGTTCAAGGTTCGCTAGGGTTTGGGACATTTCAATATATGTTTTGGGAGTGTGTATGGGTCTTTGTGGCAGTGCATGATTGGTCTCGTTTTATGAGCACCCGGGTTGGATTACATGTATGTTGTCCCTGGCGCCATGATTATTCTTGGAGTGACCACGCACTTTGTAAATAAATTATTGTGAGTAAATGGGAGAAAAGTGAAAGAGAAGCAGCAGGTACTGTTGCTGGGATTTCTATGACCAGGGATGGTAGATGGTACTCGTGGGGGGAGGGGCGGTGCTTGCTGTCTTTATTTTAATATGGCATGTCCCTTGCTTTATTAACACCAGTAAGGTTAGGAGGGTGCACATGTATTAATGCCATTAGAGAAAAAAACGGTTTCTGGGAGATCTTTCTGTTGCCACAGCTTGCGGTTGGTATTTTTATATTGTTCCACATTTTCTAGAGGTATTTTCTAAATAATACACAAATCGGTAACTTTCAGATGTATATAAGGAGATGGAAGATCCAAAAGGGTGCATGCTATTAGTAGATGACATACTCTCTAGAGGCCTTATTATCTTGGTGAACTCGCAGGGCCCCAATTCTTCGGCTCCAAATGTTTACCAACGTTCTTTGCTCATCCTCCTGCCGTAATCATATGGGACAACAATTGCAATGTAGTGCTTTACCCTACTGTTGATATAACAAACGGTTGACCAGGCCCATGCCTTCTCCCTCCCTTTATCTCCCCTATCCCCATGAATGCCTCCGTCATGGTTCTTGAATTGAGCAAATGTTTAATGTCCAACAGGAATGCAGATGCCAGTCCCAATTTGCTCAGCACTACCACATTTGGAACATGGGGCCACTTGCCTCCTACACTTTTGAGCTAGTCAGACTCATGCAATGAGCCTGGCAACAGATAGTTCCCAGAATAAAACTAGTTAATCTATTTTCACTAGAGGTGCTATTTGGCTGCGTAAGCTTCCTCGTTTGATGGCCGTACTCCGTGTTCATGGAGAATTTAATTGGGATGACTATAAAGAAAACTTCACTGAATTCCCACTGAGGTTCAAGCTCCCCCCACTATGATCGTACATTTTTAGGACCGCGAATAAGACCAAAGTATCTAAAGTGAGAACAAGACAACAACACTATGTAGAATACAAAATTGCTTGTTAAATCACAATTTGCTCTGGACCTTGTTGGGAAGTCACGTCAAATAAGGGCAATAATAATTGCACAATGTGCGCTTAAGAGGCCAAAATAGGCGAAGCTGGTTTTGAGTTGCCTGTGTTTCCGTTCAGAGGGAGCCTCACCTGGCATTTTGGGTGGACTGTCCCTGTTGGAGCAGGATCAAGACTAATTTGCACATGGTTGGTTCCTGTCCTGGGTGGCAAGGTGGACTGGAGAACCATGGACTGGATTGCGGCCCGGATTGATTAATAGTGTCCGAGATTAATTTAAGCATTCCATCCCATCTCTATTTTTGTATACCTCAGACCTGACTTGAATTGTACCCTTTCACTTCCAGAGCCTGGTATAGTCAGACTCTTGCTGTAATCCAAGCCCTCGCAAAACATGAGCTCTGGTGTAATCAAAGCATGGTAGTATCAGATCTTCATGTCATGAGTGCATTGCTGTATATTGCATCCTTGCAAGACCCCAAATGGGACTAAGGAATGTTTTACAAGACAAGTAGATTTCTGTACCAACTCGTTCCATGGACAAGTAAATGTCAACACCTGTCACACTGCGTCCACCATTTTGGGCGTTTTAATACCTCATTGCTACTGGTAAAGTTATTCAAAATAGTGGTGTTCAGAGCGATCTTGATATTACTATTTAAATCTCACTTGTTCGTAGAGTCAGTGTGGCCTGGTTCCATAGATTGTATTGAGGAAACAAACGTGGTATGGCTGCTCTGAAGTACTAGAATGTGTCTGGGATTTAACCAGATCTATTTATGCTGACACCTACAAACTTCTTGTATGTATGTATGTATGTAATGGTAGTTGTATATAGCGCAAACCAAGCTAGGAAGCAACGCAGTGCTATACATTACATAGGGGGTGGGAGGCTATCTACAATATCGTGTACATCAAATAGAGATTACACAAATACAAATCACGTTTTTTAGACGCAAGAAGATTAAGTTATTTGCCCAGAATCGCATGATGTTGATCAAGGTGGCAAGGCTTGAATTCGAACCTGGGCCCCCAGGTTCCAAGGGTGGCAGCTCTAACCACTAGGCCACATCTTCTCCCTTCTTCAGGCACTCTTTCAAGATAAGCTTGTCTGACCCTAATGTTAGTGTTATATCTGTTCGGAATGCATGAGTTACCCTCCTGGCATGCATGTAGAGTACTCTTTCACTTTCCAGTCTAGCTCTGCGCTCTAAGGGTATGTTTAATAACAAGATAACGCATGTCTTCAGAATGTGAACGGTGTCTAGGTGCCTTATTGTCATTCAACATCTTTATATAATCTTAATATAATCTGACTCTGCTTTTTTGGCCAACACACATTAGGTCTGCCTGGTGGATCCTGGTTGCTTCAGAGAAATTGATGAGCTGATACGATGCGAGACCAAAGGAAAAGGCACCTTAGAAGTTCTAAACTTGAAAGATGTGGAAGAAGGCGATGAGAAACTTGAATAACTCTACCTAAATAATTGAGTTCCTAATGCTATAAAACATCAAATGCGTGTGTAGCTACTGTTCTGCATTCTGTTCTTTCATATCCCCAAAAAGTGGATTTCCTAAAAAGTACAGTTCCCTAAAGGATGTGTGTTTGAATCCTTATCAAGGAATGATTGTAAAGGTGGAATGTTTATATTCAACATGAGTGATGGTTTGCACAAACTGTAAAAATGTAAATATAGTGGTGGACTCAAAACGGTAAAGTGCCTGTACATAATATTATGTTTACTTATTTAACTATTAACCGAAGATTTAGTGCATGCTCTCTACAACTTTAAAAATCTCACATGCCTTTTTCTGATTCCCTCATCCTTGGGAATAGATCTGTTAAGAATATAGAAGTAATTTTAATAACAAAATTAAGGTAATGGCAGACTTGTACAGAAAAGATTATGACGCTTATAAAAACACATTTTGCTTGGATGTCTTATTGAGGAACTGAGTTTGCCAGTTAGTCATACAAAAGTGTGTCACTTGGCAAATGTATATGTTTTGGTTCACATTATTTACATATTGGCAGAATTAAACTTGAATTTGGATTCCCTCAGTGCTGTTCTACTTGCAGTATTTGCAGTTACAATTTACCCCATGCCCCCTTTAAACCTCAGACTTTGTTTTTATTTTTAACACAACAGTGATTTGCTGGTCTTGGCAGAGTTGGTGCAAGAGCATAAGGGTTTCCACTACGTATCATTTTTTGGGTATTTTTTTGCCTGGCCATGTTGGTCCATGTGGGTACATCCTGTGAGGAAACAAAAGCTCGTCAGGTTCTGAGAATTCACCGGTGAAAGGTGATGAATGCTTTTCTCCATGCCAAAGCTGCTTATAAAATCTGTGGTTTGATTGCCCATCGTGCTGTAATTGGCATTCGTTCAATCTTCAGAAGTCTAGGTTTTGTCTTTTTCTCCTCCAATTTTTTTAACAAATCCATTGCATATGCATCCTTACTGGTGCATTGAGAATTATAGCAACATTGAGGTGGCTCAGAGAATACTTCCTGTCATGAAGGATTTCCTTCTGGTTTCTAGTAAAAATTAGTTTAAGATAATTTTGATAAAACGTCTTACAAATGGAGATGCCCACGTTCTCTGCAAATCTGCTGGTGAGCCATTAGTCTTCAGATAGGGTTCTTTTATTGTATCGGCTCTGTCAAAGCCCACAGTCTGCCCTCCTCTGCTGATTCTACTCTGCACTGATACCACCAACTCGCTCTCTGGGTTTGTGAAATACACATCCATGCCTTTCCTATGAGAGGAAGCACCTTGCTCCGTGGAATCAGCTTGCATTCCGTTAAAGCGAAAGCAGCAGCTTCATGTTTTAAAAAAATATTTTGTATTGGAAATAAAGACTCGCATTACAGGTCATAACGTGTCAAAGGTTGATCAAATCTGCATTCTTCTAAGAGAACAGTGCAGTCCTCACTTGCAACATAAAACAAATCCACTACAAGGTAAGAGTACTAGCTGCAACTGGAAAACCCGCAGCAAAATATTTCCTCTATTTCACCTAAAGAGTCACAGTGCTAATGCAGAGTGAAAAACGCAATGAAATGCCTCCTTAATAAATAAACTCCTAAAGGCAAGGATGATAAAAGAAAATACATAAAAGTGACAATACATTTCTTTATCGATCCGGAACTTAAATACATTCAAATAAAAAGCAAAAAAGGGAACAAGTAAGATATATTAAATATTAAAATGCCAGTTGACAAAAACGGAGAAATGGAAGGCCAACTAATGACCAAACACAAACATTTATTGGTTGTGTTATTCAGTTTTAACTCCGCAGGTCAGCCACCTTTCTTTCCACTTGCAAGGTCTGCATAATTCTGAGCGGCACCTCCTTTCATCACATCCTACCCCTTGCAGAAGAAAAGGAAGTATCTTTAGCTCTGCAGTTGCCCAAAAAACAATATGAACAGTGCTTTTCAAAAACCCATCTCCACTTCCTGTTTTTAGACCTGAAAACAGCAAAACTCTGTATAAAAAGCAACAATAACTGAGGAAATTCATGTATTTTAAAACATACTTATTAACATTGTTTTATGCTAATATATTTTCAGTAGCAATTATGTAAGTATTTGTGTTTTTGTTGTTTTCTCAAAGCTATTGAGGCTTTATACCAACTTAGCAGACTGGTGTGTACATCCATTTTATTATTCGCGTCTAAGATGGTCCAACAAACTAGTGACCTGAAAATGCAAGATTCTATGAAAATGGCCGTCTCCATAATAATTTTTTTTTAAATCTGCTCAAACGTTCATATGTTAATAGACCTTGAACCAGCTCAGTGAATGTTTGTAATTTCTGTTACCTTTTTTTGTCCGACTTAAATAGCACTGATCAAACATGAGGTAAATTCCTATGTTGCACTGCACAGTATTTAATGGAGAACGGCCTGGATTGCATTTAAAAATTTCAGAACTGAAGGCGTTGTCCAGTTGTATTATAGCAGTTCTGACCTCTCATATAATTATTTTTATTAAAATACTCATCACAAAAACATACCGTCTTGTTGAATGTTATAATATTTCAAAAGTATGGCACGTTTTAAGTATTCTTGCATGCATCAAATAGTCTGGGGTGGCTTTAATAACAAGCCAAGCATTGGCAAAGCCTAAGCGAGCTATTGACTGTCAGTGTTTTTAGCCATGTTGCACAGCAGTGCTGGCTGCGTCATATTACTTTTTTAGGTCTCGCCTAGGCAGCGCATGCGCTGTCTCGAAGAGACCTGTAGTATCTAGGGTATGGGCTTAAAAAAAATCCATGTTTTTCATTGGTTCCTCTTACTGTCCTTTAGAAATGCTGGCTTGTCATAGGTGAATACACTTAGTAGTCCCTCCTTTTGTTCCGCCCTGGAGACTGGCCCTGCTTACACGAATCCCTTCACTATGGGCCATGTGTTTTCCTTCAGAGCACTACTTTGTCTTTTGCTCTGTCCTCGCTGCTGCTTCAAGTTCACTTAATCTCCTGTGCCTCCCAGAACAACACCTCCTGCTCCTTGCTGCTTGTTTGTATTCAGCTGTTCTTCGTTCTCTCTCAAACATTCTTCCAGAAAGATCTAAGTCAGGGTGCACATTTGTGATACAGCGTGCACTGTGTGCTAAATCACCTCGAGGCGCTTCATATTGACAAAAAATATTGTATCACTTTCAACTGTCGCGCCTGAAAACATCTGCAACTCTCTCCCTCCTCTTGTTTAAATTAGACACTAAACACTGGCAGCACCTCTCCTCCCCCGCCCTTTGGAATCTCATTCCAGGTCTTCTGTCGGGTGTCAAATGACACTTAGACTGGGACTCTTGCTTCAAACAAAAGATGGGTGTTGGTGACAAGCTTTCACTTTGCTAAAGGTTGTCTAAAGGTAAGCTACACTAAAACTACAGTGTTTTACAGATACATGTAACAAATGTTTAACCTTTTACTTCAAATGGGGTACGGTTTGGCTATGCAATTACTAGAAAGTTTATTTATAAAAAGGCAGGCTAATTCATTTTTGTTGGTCGCTAAGGGAGTGTATAAAACATTCTACATGAAAAACTCTCAACGTTCATTTAAGGGGAGTTTTAAATTTATTGCTTAGCATAAATAGCTAAGCAAGCAACAATTCAGGAGCTGTTACTTTCTAGCTACTAAAAACGTCATTAAATCATTGTCTGTCATTCTCTTCCCCTCCCCCCAACCTGAGCAGGGGCTCAGCTGGGAGGGTCGGAATTTGCACTGGTGCTTTTATCAATGACTTATGCACGTGTGTATGCATCTGTGCGAACCTATTCATATCAGCTCGGTGGACCTTAAACCGTCCCACATAAGGATTAAAAACGCACCTTACAAAGAGGTGAGAGGATATATGTGTTGAATAAAGGCTAAAATATCCAATATTTTACCCCAAATTCCTCCTATGGCAAATGGAAGGAATAGAACGTAAGTTTCACTTTGTATCCTTAAATGCATGCTTCTGCTTGATTTAAAATGTTTTAATTTCTGTGAGGTGAAGCAGCCATTGGTGTTTGCGTGCTCAACTTCCTGAGAGATCTAAGTCACAGTGCACATTTGTGATAAAGCGTGCACTGTGTGATAAATCACCACGAGGCGCTTCAAATTGACCCCAAAAATATTGTATCACTTTCAACTGTGACTCAAAAACAGCTTTATACATAACAGAGCATTATTGGCAAATCCAATAGGTCTAGCCTTGACAAGCTAAGGCAATTTTTTTAATTTTTATTTTTACTTTTTGTGGCAAGCATATGCCACAAAAATAAAAAGGGGGGGGGGGGGGAAACCCATACTGACTCCAAAGGGTGGCCGTCCTACGCAATAAAATTTGTATTTATTAAAAAAAGTGTATATAATTTCAGTAGAACAGCACGTGTGCTTCCTAGCAGGCAGGTATATAAATTCTTAACTTTCAATGCACATCGGAGGAAAACGACACTTATTTGCACAAAACTGTCTTTCATATTTTATTTACATCCCCCAAGGCATACACATGGAGCCATGGGTCTGCCCGCTTCAGCCATTGGCTTTCTTGCTCCGTCAGTGATGGCATTTGCTCTTCCTCATTGCAGGTGTACGAGGCAGGTGGACCAATACCTTTATTTGCCAATGCTCTTTTTCCCTATTCCTTATCTTTATTTTTTATCGTCCTTGTGTGTTCAAACTGTTTTCAGAGTACAAGGCTGCTAGTACATTTTTATTTGCACAAAAATCCTATTTTGATGTAATGTGCATTAAAAATAAAAAGGGTTTCTTTACCTGTCCTAGGCAAAGCTACCTACCTGGAAGCACCCAAATTGTTCTCTTGAATTTATTTGTGATGCTTTTTTATTTTTTTAAACAATTATTTCCCAGGACAATACTGCCACCATTAGATGGCAACATGCTTTCTTTTTCCTTTTTTTTTTTTTTTTTTTTTATGGCAAATGCTCCCAATTAAAATCAATGCCATCATCACACCAGTTGCCCAAGGCCAGACCTATTGGCTCTGATGAATACTGGTTTGTATTTGTGTTTTTATATAACACAATCCGTAACTCATGTACAGAGCCTCCGCTTGTTCTTGAATTTAGCAAGAAGCTGAAGATCTGCCTTTTCAAATAAACCTCTGCCCTAGGTTAGGCTAGCACCAGGACATGCTGCGGGGTGATAGCGATATAAAAATACAGGTAACGTAACATGACATAACATATTCTGGAGCATGAACAGGAGTATGTTTAGGAAAAGCATGGGTGGAGGGTTAAAGATGCCATGATTGCAGAGGCTTCTGACTCTTAGACTTGGGGGTGATCAGCAACGAGATAGCTGATGTGCACGTTGTTTTATGTGTAGAATACTTACACATCGCGTTCAACGATAGGTTGTGTAGGTGCTAAACTCTGACTTTGAACCCCACTTTATTTACTGCGTATCCTGATCTGTCGAATGCAGCAACGGTGGCTGCACTAAAGACCAGTGCTACCTTTCTGTACCTCCTTGTGCTATGCACTGGTCCACCTCTAACCCCCCCCCCGAGGTGGCCCTACCACTCGTCCCTCTCTCTCGTACCATCTCCTACCCCTCTCTCTCAATCTCTCACATACTCTTCCTGCCTCTCTCATTTGGTTCACTTCAAGTCTACGAGCACAGTTTCTTTCCTGTGACTTCAAGTTTTCCTTCCCTAAAACGCACCTTCTCTTCTTCTTGGGGTGTCTGCTGTGTACACACACTCCCTCTTTATGGTTCTGTAGCCTGCTCTCCCCTTCTTTCTAACAAACTCTTTCTGCTCCTCTTCATGCACAAGCGAACTATCCCTCTCTATCTTCCTTACTATTCTGTGCAGCTCTCACCTCTTATCTATTCACCATGCCACATAATTCCACTACACAAATACACTACACACCACAAAATTCCTCCACACAATTCCACAACTAACTAAAAAATTCCAATCCAACACACAATTCCATTCCACACCACGTACATTCATTCCAAACTAAAAGACATTAGTAAAAAACATTATAATTCACAATGCCAATAGCTCTATTTCTCTCAAATACGAGACCATTGCATTTTTCTTTCCTCACCCTTCTCTTTCTTTAGCTGTCGTTTTTCCTTCTGCCTCTCATTTCTTACTGTCACTCTCATTTACCTATTGGTTCACTTTCTTTCCATCTTGTTTGTTTCTCTCTTGTTTTGTTTTCTCTCCCTTGCATTTTTCTTTTACACTCTCGTTTGTCCATTACTCTGCCATTTATATTTCTCTTAAACTCTGGGGTTCCTGCTTTTTTTTTTTTCTCAGTTCGGTTCCCTTTCTGTCCTCATTCTGCTTCCTATAAATTTGTATTCTTTCTCTTTCAGTCTCTGCCTATCACTCTTCCTCACGCATTTCTTATTCTGTCCAACTCGCTTCTCTTCTTTCATCACCTTGCATCTATTTCCTAATGCTTCCTCACCCCCTGTCCCCCATTTTTTCTTTCTCTCATTTATCTCTGTTTGCACTCCCTGTCCTCTCCCACTCTCTTCTCTCCCCTATGGTTCCCACTTTCTCCCTTTGCAGACTTCCCCTTGGACTGTTGCATAATGTGCCGCATGGCTAAATACTTATAAGGTCCCAAAAGCGAGGGACTGGCACATAACGTTGCACCGTCAAACACAATTTTGCTCTAACATTTGCACTGATGGATTGATGCAATAAATGTTTTTTTTGTTCCAAACAGCTCATGCACATCTTGTTGTTTTTTTGCACGGGTTGATCGATGTAAACTGTTATACAAAATTGGCATTTTGATGCAATCTGTACTGAATCGAATTAATGCATTCATATATGTTCATGTCTAGTCCTTGCTACAGTTGTCAATTTGAATGCAAGCTGCCTCCTTATAAAGTGCTCTGATGCTTTGGGCCAAGTTTACGCTATATAAAACTGCAAAAATAAGTCACTGAGGTCTATTAGCCTTATGCATCAGTGCCAACAGTTTACGCTGCCCACTAATGCTCATCCCACATCGTGTCCACCAGTATTCAATAGTGCAATATCACATGTAGCCAAATCCGTTCCCAGAATTTAGAGTGGCCTTTCCAGGTGCTGCATACCTTGGAAGTCTGGTGAACCTCAACAAGCAAGCAAGTTTGTGGCAATAACAAACTTTGCAATGCGCATTTCCACCATGGATATGACCTAACATTTATCCTTATCTTTGTCAGGAGCAAATTTGTTTATAAGGTGGAAATGGGGCGGGAACACTGTCAAAATTACTTGAGGTGTTCGGAGAATGGATTTCTTTTTTCCCTTGGAAACAATGAAAAAAGAGTTTGGAAGTGCAAATACACATTTTATAGCTATTTAGACGTGTAGCTGTTCCCCACTTACTTTTACATGTTTGTAAATACCTGCAAATGTGAGTACACTTGTAAAGATATAATTATCTGAGCACGTTAGAACTCTTTTAGTGCACTCAGCATCGGCAAAGCACCACCTCCGCATCAGCACAGCACCACCTCATCATCAGTGCACCACCACCAATGGAGCACCACCACCAATGGAGCACCAACTCATTACCAGCACAGCACCATATCAGCACTGCACCGCATCAGTGCACCACCACCAGCGCTGCAATAGCGCAGCCCCACCCCAGCAGTAATTCAGCACCAACGCAGCACCACTTCAGCATCAGCGCAGCACTTCCCCTGCATCAGCGCAGCATCAGCACAACCCCAACTCAGCATCACTCAGCACCACCTGAGCACTAGCACAGTACTACAGCATGACTGCACCACCACAGCATGACACTGCACCACCTCAGGATCAGCACAGCACCATTTCCCGATCAGTGCACCACCAGCGCAGCACCACCTCAACATCAACACAGAACCGCATCAGTACAACACCACCTCAGCATCAGTGCATCAACACCGCACCAACTCAGCATCACTCCGCATCACCTGAGCACCAGCGCAGCACCACAATAGCATGACAGTGCCACCACCTCAGCACCACCTCTGCATCAGTGCACCACTACCAGCGCAGCACCAATTCAGCATTAGGACAGCACCACCAAAGCATCACTCGGCACCACCTCAGCATATCTCAGCACCACCTGAGACCCATCTCCATCACCACCTCAGTATCACTCAGCACAGCACCATCTCAGCATAAGTGCATCACCTTCTCATCAGTGCACTACCATTAACTCAGCACCAGCGTAGCACCGCATCAGCACAGCACCACCTCCGCATCAGCATAGCACCATCTCCTGATCAGTGCAACACCACCACTTCAGAACCAGCGTAGCACCACCTCAACATCAACACAGAACTGCATCAGCACAGCACCACCTCTGCATCAGTGCACCACGCCCAGTGCAACACCACCTCAGCACAGCTCCACCTCAGCAATTTAGCAGTAATGCAGCACCACTTTAGCATCAGTGCAGCACCACCTCAACACAGCACCACCTGAGCACCAGCATCACTCAGCACTACCTCAGTATCACTCAGCATAACGCTGAAGAGCACCACTTCAGCCTCAGCACAGCTTCACCTCCTCATCAGTGCACCACCACTAGTGCAGCACCACTTCAGCACCAGCACAGCAGTATCTCAACATCAGTACAGCAGCCTTTCAGCATCAGCACAGCACCACCTTCGCATCCGAGTACCACCACCAGCGCAGCCCTACCTCCGCACCAGCGGAGCACCGTATCAGCGCAGCACCACCTCTGCATCAGCATATCACCTCAGCACAGCATCAACTCAGCACCACCACCGCCTCAGCAGCGGTCAGCACCACCACAGCTCCATCTCCGCATCAGCACAGTACCACCTCCTCATCAGTTCACCACTTCCTCATCTGTGCAGCACCACCGCAGAACCACCTCAGCACCAGCTCAGCACTAGTGTAGCACCCCCTCAGCATCAGCACAGCACCACCTCCGCATCAGTGCACCACCAGCAACTCAGCACAACGCAGCACCACTTCAGCATCGGCGCAGCATCAGCACAGCACCACCGGAGCACCAGCTCAGCACCTCCTGAGCACCACTGCAGCAGCACCACCAGCATCACTCTGCACCACCACAGCCCCACTTGGCACCAACTCAGCATCACTCGTTACCACCTGAGCACTAGAGCAGCACCCCCTCAGCACCAGCACAGCACCACCTCAACATCCACACAGCACCATCATGGCATCAGCACAGCACCACCTCCGCATTAGTGCACCATCACCACCGCAGCCCCACCTCAGCACCAGCGCAGCCCCATCTCAGCAGCAGTTCAGCACCACTTCAGCCTCAGCGCAGCACAACCTCCGCATCACTCAGCACCTCCTGCACATCAGCTCAACGCCACCTCAGCTTGACTCAGTGCCACAGCATTACTCAGCACCACCTTAGCATCCCCTCAATATCACTCAGCATCACCTCTGCACTAGCACACCACCACTTCAGCATCACTCAGTACCACCTCAATCTGACTTCAGAATCTGGCATCTGTTGGTTCTCTCCTAGTCTCCGTCTACTGCTAGTGTTGTAATTTAGGTACTATTTCACAACCTCCACCCTGGCGCTTTTTATGCCCCCCCACCCCCCGTAAAAAAAAATCCCTATAACAAACCAACATTACAACAGGAAGAAGTTGCCAGCATTGCAGGGACAAGAAAACTAGAAGATAATTTTTATGTTAATTATTTTTTTAATAGGGTCGTTCAGTTGTACATCATGTCTTCTTGGTTATATATTAGATAACAAAAATGCTTGTAACCCTTTTTTATTATAACTTCTCAACATGCTGCACAGCAGTCACACTTCTCTACAGCATAGCTTAAAGACATTGGCAAAGCCAATAGCTCTGGCTAAACACTTAGAAAATCCCAAAGGCGAGACCTATTGGCTATGCCAATGCTTGTTTGTTGCTGCCGTCTGCATCTTAGATGGAGGGCTTGCTACAGGGAGGATGTGGGGCAAAAAAGGCATTATGATGTGGCCAGTGGTGTCCACCTCATATTTTCTTTTTGTTTTGTTATGGTGGGTTGAAGTAACGTGGACAACAGAAGGAGGGCAGTAAAGGGGTAAGCAACAACATGGACAACAAGTTGGGGCAAGCAACAACACAGACAGCAGTGGGTAAAGAAATAACATGGACAGCAACAACACTGAGTGCGTTTTTGTATTGGGAGGCAGTGAAGCTTCTTGAGGTGTGGGTGCGATGAAATAGGTTGAGTTTTGCAGCTGCGTTTTGGATAGTTTAGAGGCTGTTCAGGAGCGGTTTGATTCTTGCGTTGAGTGCGTTGCTGTAGTCAAGTCTGCTGGTTATCAGAGCTTGTGTGAATGTTTTTCTAGTATTTTCAGGTACCCACTTGACAATTTTTTGTAGCATCGTTCGGATGTGGAAACAGGATGAGGTCACTGTGTTTTCTTGGGCTTTCATGTCGAGCTTGTCATTTAGGATGATTCCTAAGTTTCTGGTGTGTGAAGGTGTGTAGCCGAGGTTTGCCAGCCACCAGGTAGAGTCCCAAGCAGAGGTTTTCCTTCTGAAGATCACCACTTTGGTTTTGTCTGAGATGAGCTTGAGGCAGTTGGATCTCATCCAGGTGGTGAAGTTGTTTTTTGTCGCAGTGGAACTTGTCTGACAGGGGGGGTATCAGTTGGGTGTTGTGAGCATCGGACAGTATGTTGATGCCATGTGATCTCATGAGGTCGGGCAGTGGAGTCATGTAGATGTTGAATTGGGTTTGACTGAGAGATGATCCTTGGGGCACTCCGCAGGTGAGGTTCTTGGCTTCCGATGTTTAGGGTGGCATGCTGACTTTTTGGATTCTTTCTGTGAGGAAGGAGTAGATCTAATTGAGGGTGGGTCCTTGGATGCCTATTCCATGTAGTCTTCTGATCAGGGTGGAGTGAGAGACTGTGTCAAAGGCCACTGAGAGGTCAAGCAGGATGAGGGCCTCCATTTCTCCTTGGTCGTGGATCATCCTGATGTCAGTAGCGACGATGAAGGCAGTCTTGGTGTTGTGATTGGGCCTGAAGCCTGATTGCGTGGGGTCTAGAAGTTGGCGTGCATCGAGTTAGTGGGCAAGTTGCTTGTTGATGGCTTTCTCCATGACCATGGCTGTGTAGGGTAGTAAGGAGATCGCTCAGTTGTTTGCTAGTTGGGTGGGGTGTGCTGTAGTTGTGTTTAGAAGTGCATTGGCTGCTACGTGTTTCCAGGTCTCCGCAAACGTCACTGTGGTGATGGTGTTCAGAATACAGGTGAGTACTTCGCTGAATGGGGAGGTGCCTTAGATGTAGATGTGGTGGGGGCTAGAGTCGGTGGGTGGTCCCCATGATTTTGGCTGTTTCGTCCATGGTGATTGTGTCCCATGTAGTGAGGGTTAAGTCAAGGTCATTTTTGGATAAGCTGGAGTTGAGGCTGCAGGGGTTCGATTGAGGGTCGAAATTGTTGTAGATGGCTTTGATCTTGTTGCTGAAAAATTTGGAGAGGTTATCACTTGGGGCCCGATTAAGAGTTAGCAGTGTGGGAGCGGGTCACCATGCCACCGCCCGCACCCACACCACCAAACAGGGACGCCGCCAGATTACAAGTAAAATCGTGGTCGGGCGGCGTGGTGGTCCTGCGGCGGTGCAGTAAAAAGACTCAAATGTGAACCTTACTGCTGCACAGCAGCGGGACGGCCACAGCACGTTCCAGCACGGCATGGACTGTGAAGTACATGCCATGCTGGAACTGGGGGTGCATGCACACAGGGGAGCACAACATGTGCTCCCATGCATGCACCAACATGCATGTGGTAAGGGGGGTCCCTGTAGGGCCCCCTTTGTTTCCTGACCGCCAGCGGTTTTATGGAGTAAGAACCTCCATGAGACCGCTGGCAGTCAAACTCGTAATATGCATGGCGGTACCGCTAGCATATTGTGAGCCCCTGACTGTCGTGTCACCGCCAGGGAATGCGGTTCCCTGGTGGTTGCTACGGTCCGATCACCCAAGTTGTAATGAGGCAGTCAGACCACCAGTGCAGCGGTGGCTGGACTGCCGTGCCACCATGAGTTTGGCAGTCCACGGACCGCCAAACTCCTAATCAGGCCCATAGTTCTTTCGAGGGGGTGTTGCTGTTTGTGGTGGAAGCTGGAGTGAGGAAGTCTTTTGATGATGGTGAAGATTTCTCTACAGCTATTGGAGCTGTTATCTGTGCACTCTGCTAGGAATTTTTTCTTTGTTTCTCCGATCTGCTGGTGGCAGCGTTTGAGTGCTGCTTTGTAAGTGTCCATAACAGATTCTCTGTGGTATGTTCTCTGTCTTCCCAGTTGTTTGCAATGTTGTTTGGTTGAACGGAGTTCCTCAGTGTACCACCTAGCCTGCTTCCAAACCAGAGCAGCATTGGCAGAGGTTTGAACCAACTCAATCTTATTCACAGCGTCTAGACTAGTGGGCTGTATTTCCGGGATTAAAGCCAAGCCAGAGGATGGCGGGATACATTTGCTTGAAGATTCAGTCCCACTCTCTACAGATTGTTAGTGTTTCCTCCACACTTAGAATTTGCTTTTCAATGGCTCCCATTGCCCCTGTTATAAAGTTCATAATGGATTGTCGTGATTTAGGAAGTGATTTGGCTAGCGCGGAGCTCAGTTGTTTCCTTTTCCCCATGACCAGATAATATGTTAAAATATACTACAGTTTGGGAACCCAAAATGAACTCTGGGTGATGAGCACGTCAACAAGCAGGTGGACAAACACAATTTACAGGTTACAGTACCTTTATAGAGGAGTCCTCACATGCACAGGGGGCCGATGGATATGGTACACAACCAGATCTCACAACGAAGAGGGGGGGCCCAGCCCAGCCTCCTCATCCTGCTGCTGACGGGCGCAGACGTGCTGCGGAAGCCCCTGGTAGCTTAGAAAGGCGCCTCCTGGCGCAGAGTGAGGCGTCGGCGGGGATGCTGGGGAGTGTAATCCTCCTCCCAGCTCCTGGTCTCCTGGCCCCTGGTGAGGGCAAACGGCAAGGCAGGTCGAGTGGGCTTCACCGCGCTGCGGGAGCCCCTGGTAGCTTATGAAGGCGCCTCCTGGCGCTGAGTGAGGCGTCGGCGTTAGCGGGACCGCAGGGGATGCTGGGGAGTGTAGTCCTCCTCCTGGCCCCCCGGTGAGGGCGAAGGGCAGGGCAAGTGGTCCTTAATTTATGATCGTGAACTCATGTCCAGTAACCAAAAATGCTTGCTAGTTCTTTAAAAGAAAGCGAATTGCTAGCACTTCAAGTTGTACTGAAGACATTTATACATCAACACCCGTCGCTCAGGAACTTGCTGTGTTAAGCTCTACACAACTGATGAGCCCTAATAAGAGCAAAACTGGTCTCAGGTTGCTTGTGTTCTTGTTCAGGGAGGAAATGGCCTAGCAGTTCGGGCTGAACTCCCATTGGAGCAGAGTAAAGATTGATTTGCATATGGCTGTGTCCAAACTGAGGTGGCATGGTGTGCAAAATAATGATGGACTGGGATGTGGCCAAAAGGAATTGCTAACAAAATTAATTCAAGTATTTCATCCATCACTTTTTTTTTTTTTGCACACTTCAATGTGACGCCCTAAGTGGGATGGGTATGCAGAGATGGGAGTCCTGTACACACTGCCACGGGATCCAAGATATAACCAACCTATGAGCCCTAATAAGGGTGAAACCGGTCTTGGGTTGCTTGTGTTCTGGTTCAGGGAGGTAAGTGTCTCAAAAGTTTCAGCGCTCTGTCCATCGTCTCCTTGTGTTTGGTTTGTTCGCCCTAAGTTGGCAGGGTGTCAACGGAGCGCCTTCCTCGGGATCTGCGTGTAGATTGTTTATTCCACCTCCAGGCAGCTCCAACTCAGAAAGCTATAATAGCACAGAGTATTCGAGAGGCCAGGTGAGGCAAGTGTAGGAAGGGGACTGCGGGGAGGGAGACCTGTAAAAGAAAGTAAAAACACACACACAATATCATGTATATATCTGAAGCACAATGATAACTTAATAGTTTCTTAAGTGTATTCACTTATCAACCTCTCATCCACTGGAGGAGTTCTGGTACTGCTCTGGTTTTCATAAAGGAAATAATAGTTCATAATGCACAAAGCCCAAAAGAATAATGCTGATTAAAGCCCCAAGCAGCACATAGATGCCAAGGAATGGATCTAAAGAATCAACACATACACACTAATGCGTTGTCGCAGGCACCTCAATCTTTCTTCACACACAGGCGCGCTTGTTGACTTCACAAGTGCACCACAAATGTACTTTCACCACAATATGCGTGCGTGTGTCACCGGCACATCCGTCTTTCCTAACACGCACTCGCGCTTGTTGTCTTCACAAGTGCGCCACCAATGTATCCGAACCAAAATGATGTGCGTGTGTGAAATACGAGTCACCATGCAAGAAATATATTCCACGTTCCTTTTCTTTCACTCAAGTGCGCGTTTGTTACACAAATCACAAGCGCGTACTAAACGTTTTTTCATGAAATAAAAATCATCGAGAATAAAACATGATTGCAATAGAATCAACACTTCTGCTTGACTGAGGATACTGGCGCCATAAATAACTTTAAAGCAACTCTCTCTACCGCGCCGCAAGTGGAATGCTCTTGCCGGCCGGAATATCAGAAATGCGCTTACCGTTAAGACCGGGCCGCTTTTGCCTCGCAGTAAAGGATCGAGTTGCAGGACTCGGTCTGAGGCAAAGATCAGCCTCTGGAAACACTGCGCCACCTATACGGCAGCCAACACAGCAACACGTCCTTTCAACAGCAGGAATCCCGAATAGTGAGCCCCGAGATACGTGCTCACGCAGACTCATAGGCAGTCAGGATCCAAGATGGCCGCCACCCAAGACTTCTGGGACTTGTAGTCCCTTGTGAGAAAGACATGGAAAAAACACACAAAGGCTACAAAAGAAAACAGAGCAGCTCTAATAAACATATGGTAGGGTCCTGCCCTTGTATAACAACACATGAAGAAGTGACATCAAGAGTGTTAAACATTATAATGCAACCCCCCAACGTGTTTCACAGCACCACCACCAGCAAGACCGTGGGAATGGGCCCTACCACACGGTAAATTCTGCACCTGGCATCGCGAACAAAACCACCTGGGGAATTTTGCGACAGAAAGTGGGGCGGGCCCTAGACCGCGCACCGCCACGTTAACACAGGGTATGCCCAGACATGGGTCCCTTGCTCACTTTGCCACTGGATTCAAGCTAACCCGGCTGATGAGGGGTGTTACCCCGAAACTGGTCGCAGGATGCTTGTTTCCGGTTCAGGGAAGACCTGGCTTGGCAGTTCGGGCAGGACTGTTCCCATGAGGAACAGGATCAAGACTGATTTGCATATGGCTAGGTCTGAACTGGGGTGGCGAAGTGAGCTGAAGAACGATGATTGATTCAACCCAGATCTGTGACTGGGGGTGAGTGTCTGAAAAGTTTCAGTGCTCTTTCCATCATCTCCTTGTGTTTGCTTTGTTCGCCCCAAGTTGGTAGGGTAGGACCTGGCGTGCTTCCCTTGCTCACTTTGCCACTGGATTCAAGCTAGCCTGGCTGTTGAGGGGTGTTACCTCGAAACTGGTCCCAGGATGCTTGTTTCTGGTCCAGGGAAGACCTGGCTTGGCAGTACGGGCTGGACTGTTCCCATGAGGAACCGGGTGATGACTGAATTGCATATAGCTAGGTCTGAACTGGGGTGGCGAAGTGAGCTAAAGAACGATTATGGATTCAACCCAGATCTGTGACTGGGGGTGAGTGTCTGAAAAGTTTCAGTGCTCCGCCTATCATCTCCTTGTAGTTGCTCAGGGAGGATGTGGCTTGGCAGTCGGGCTGTATTGGAGCAGGGTCAGACTGATTTCTTTTTTTTTTTAAAGGGGTTTCCGCCCCAATAAACGAGCACTGGATAGGGTGAATGTAAGTGGCACACTCTCCAGCAGTTTGAGCTTGGAAGGGGCACCAGACAAGGGTGCCCGCTCTCTCCTATGCTGTTTGTCTTAGCATTGGTACCCCTCGATGCTTGGGTCATACAAGACTCTGTACTCTGAGGTCTGCAATCGAAGGGCAATTGGGAGAAGCGGATATCACTTTACACAGATGATTGCCTTCTGTATGTGGCTGAACCGAAACAAACTGTCTGGAGGATACTGTAAATAAATAGAATTTTCGCTCAGTACTCTTGATATAGCATAAACTGGGGCAAGTACCTAATACTCCCACTCACGGGGAGCCTGCCACAGCTCCCGCCTAGATACGAGATACCGCTGGTGTCTGAGGGATTCAAATAGCTTGGTATTTATGTGACCGAAAACGGCGACAGGTTCCTCAAATTAAACTTGTACCATCTTCTAAATAGATTTAACCAGGATTTAAGACACTGGCGAACCTTGCCTCTGTCACTGCTGGGCAGAGCGGCTCTAAACAAAATAATAGTCCTATCCAGATTCTTGTACGCCTTAAAAAAACACGCCATCCTTCATACCCACAAAATTCTTTAAAAAATTAGACGCAGAAGTGAGACTATTACTGTTGAATGCCGGCCCACTACACATAACGCTACGCATGTTGACCAAGGGAGCGTGATTGGGTATAGCTCTGCTAGATATCTAAAAGTAGTACTGGGTGGCGAGGTTAGGCACAATAAATGACTGGGTGTTTGTTCCCTAGTATAAACCTGCGGTCAGAGTAGACGATATACAATGGGGGCCAAGGGATACCCCGCCATACTATACAGGACCCAGCCCACCTGAACACTGCCATTCCACACTGTCACGGTGTCTGTCTGGACAGAAGCACCAGCATTACTGGGTTGGAAAGGGACCCTCAAAGAACAAACACCGCTTTGAGATGGTGACACTTCAAAAGAGGTGGGAAACCTGAAGGGGTTCACGAAATGGGACACAATAGGACTCTCAAAACTGGTAGACCTATGGGCAAAAACGGACGTGATCCCCTTCTAAACCCTCCGTACAGACTGCCAACTGGCGGCTACAGAAAAATATAGATGTCTGCAGGTCAGACACACTTTATATGCAAACATTACAAAGGGGACTATACTGGAGGAGGTAACTCCCCTGTAAGATAGGCTGCTGATGTAAAAAAAAAAAAGCAGTAGCTATGGTTTATAAAAAAATACTCAATAACTCCCATGATGTTCTCCAGAAATTATAGATATACTGCGAACAATAAGTGGGCAAATTTGAAGAAAAGGAATGGGAAGAAGGTGTATGGGCCAGTGTGAAATTGCCATAAAGGTGGGCTTTCGCCTTGTTCAACTCCGGGTCCTCCACAGATCGTATTATCCCAGAACACTCCTGCACAAGATAGGGAGCAGTATTTCCAGGAATGTGATCAGGGTGGATCCTTCTGCCATATTATTTGGGCCTGCCCAAAAATACAAGACATTTGGGGAGAGAGAGAGGGAGAGGGACTGCATGGCAAAAGTGACTGGATTGCCAATTAAGCGAACTGTCAAGTGGTTTGTGTTCAACAAATGAGAAGAAACAGTGCCCAAGTACCTGAAACAGTGGCTGGCATTGGCCTGATAGTGGTGAAACGAAACGTCGCCAAGAGATGGGGGTGCAGCAGTGCAACCGTTCTTTACTGAATGGCAGAGGGGCATGGACTGGCGCATGTTGGCGAAGAAAGTGGTCTACAAGAGGAGGGGCTGCCCCAAAAAATGGAAGAAAATATGGTCTGCATGGAGGTCATATCAAGGCATGTAAGAAGTCAAGCTGTACGGGCTGGGCTCTAGCTGGTGCTACACGCACAGACATGGATGATTGAGGGGAGGGAAGATATGAAAGGCATCTCTTGACACGGCTCAGGTGGGAGGTTTCTCCTGGTCAATGAAAGATGTAAACCACATGTTTGTGATGAACTGTTTTTGTTTGCAAGAGCAATAAAAAGATTTACTAAAAAAAAAAAAAAAGACTGATTTCCATATGGCTGCCAAACTGAGGTGGCATGGTGTGCAAAATAACGATTCAATTGGATGTGGCCCAGTGGCTGAGATTAATTCAAGTATTACATCCATCAATTTTTTGTATACTTCAGTGTGACCCCCTAAGTGAGACACGTATGCCCAGATCTGGGTTCTGTACACACTGTGCCACTGGAGCAAGATATGCCCAACTAATGAGCACAAATAAGGGTGAAACCAGTCTTGGATTGCTTGTGTTACAGTTTATGGAAGATGTGGCCTGACATGGTGGGCTGGACTATTCCCATTAGAGCAGGGTCAAGACTGATTTTCATATGGCTGGGTTCAAACTGAAGTAGCATGATATGCAAAATAATAATGGACTGGGATCCAGCTCCGAGTAATTACCAGTAGCTGAGATTAATTACTTCAAGCATTCCATCCATCACATTTTTGTATACTTCAGTAAGGCACCCATGGTGTGCAGAAATCAGTCTAGTTAGTGACACTCCATAGAAGGAGAAAATAGGTGGAGGCAATTGTATGTGTATGATGGATTCATATGTAGCACAGGAGTTCATGCATGATGTGGTGCCGAGAATTGCGTTTACTGAAAGGGGAGTACACTCAGATTATATAGTTATTGTACTAATGAAGTCCCAGTTAGGTGAACGGTCATCTGTGGTTTCAAAACGTCTGCAATGTGGTCACTCTCAGAAAAAACAGTAGCACATTTTCACCAAAGTACTGACTCTAATACAACGCATAGCAATAGGAAAGGGACCCAACTAACCACTCAAGATGTTACAACAGTCGCTGTCAAACCCGATATTGGATAAAATGAAAGGAAATATTACCCAACTAACTTGTGCAAGAAGAGCCAATCTGTGCATTATATCATGTTTTGATGGTGCAGCCTGCAGATGGATTGCCCAAGAACATCTTGCTTTTCCCTGCTTACTTAAAGGTGCAATGAAGGACAACTAAGCAGGGCTTAGATGGACTGAGTGAGATGCTATACTTGTTTCTGTGGGAAACAAGCCTAGTTAGCAGATGACCATCAGTACTGTCTCAACCCTATTGTTACGGCTGTGCTTGGTACAACCTGGCATCAAACTATGCACTTCGCTTACTTTCAACCTTCAGACCCCATATCCTATTGCCTGTTAGGGTTTTTTTTTGTGCTTAACTTTCTCCTACCTTCACCTGCAGATGGGTACTGCCCAAAGCAATCTCCCTAGGGTTCCACATCAAACCAAGTACATCATCTGCAGAAGCGCGCCCCTCAAATTGACGTATGGAGTAATATCTTTAGAAGAAAACGTTTAGCATTCTCTGGTTATAGATGCACTGGCCATAATGGGGGAATCGTTACAAGTGTACTATTGTCTTCCTTCATATTGTGCATGGATGCCTGCCTGTCCAGGATATCCCCTCTTCAGAAGAAGACTATAAACCTACTTTTAAATTTGTAGTCATTGTTTCTGTTCATTGTATGTGATGGGTATTCCTTTGCGTTCATGGCCATAGCAGCTGCAACGTCTCCCATCATTGTAACGAGTGACACTGGAAACCTTTCCTAGTAGTTATGCCTTAAATAAAAAAGCTATTCTTTTGCTTTCCCCTCAGATGGGGCACAAACACCACACCCATACAAGTACTGGTGAGTCAAACATACCAGAGTCTATCATGAACTTAATTCCATTCCTCCTCACATCTTTCCTGAAAGAGTAAGAGTTCTCCTACAAATCAATTCTATGGAGGCTGATTTAACCTTTTTAAGGCCCACACAAAGGGGATTTAACTCCACTGATCTGTAATTCCAGTCGGTCTTAGGGGAACCTCGGTTACAAATAGAGTGTGAAAGCTCTCCTTCAGACAACCGGCTTGTCTGTTTCCCAGAGGTTCAACATCTGGCTGAACCTGGATGTTACTTCTGTTTCTAGGTAACTACCTTTTTTCTTTCAAGTGTACGCAATGAATGTGCTGTGAGGAGTTTCAGCTTGATGCCATACTGATTTCTCTGTATATTCTTTACACAATAAATGTGCAAATGAGGATGGGGCGTGCTAAAGCAGGCAGACATTCCCTTTGGGAGATATCAGAGGCACACAGGGGTAGGGCCCGCTCTGGGGCTGTGCTAAGCTTACACTTTCTCCTACCAGTTTCTGACCGTGCTATGTGTGGAAAAAAGGTCTTTGCTAACCAGAACACCTGTTTGCCTTCCCCACAACTAACACTAAATAGCTTGATGAATCCATCCCTGTTGTATGTCTAGTCCCCTTTTGTTTATGGTTTCCTCTAATTTTTTTTTTTTTTTGGGACTAGGTGTTTTGACTTATTTTGACTCTGGGCACTGGGGATCTGCTAAACAGTTCCAGTGCATTTGCCTTGGCTCCTAAACATTGTAAAAGATTGACCAGCCCCAATTGGACAAATTAAACTTTTACGCCTGGCCACAGTAATAAAAGTAAAGAAGTGCGCCTACAAATCTTCCCTTAGATGCTACCACCAGCAAATCAGAGCCACTAAACATCACCAGCACCAAGGAAATTTTCGCTATAGGGAAATACTTTACCTTTCTAGCAGCAAACTCTACCATTGGTACTCCCCTCATATGATCTCTGCACCCAGCTGTCCCTACTCTTCAGCAACAACAGCAGATTCCACAACTAATTCAATCCCCACCCAGACCCTTCCATCCTCGCAGCCCACTTGCCCATCTCAACCAACACCCAGAGGACCACCCTTACCACCTGGCCCACCATCGTCAATCAAGAAACAGCAACGACAATGCAGTACATACACTCTGGAGCATCCTTGGACCACATCTTCATCAAAGGATTGGACTCCATCAATGCAGCCCTCATCCTGATCCTGAATGACTCAATCATCAGAGCCACCTACCCAGATGACTGGAAAAATACCATTAGTACTCCCCACCTGCTGCCCCACCCCACTCCTCAAGAAACCCTCCGGACACCCAAAGACTCTAGCTAACTACCAGTCTTTTTCCCTGCTATGCTACCTGCCAAAAAATGGTAAACAAATGACTAACATCCCACCTCAAAAACAACCACCTCCTCAACACCACTCAATCTGGATTCAGGCCAAACCACAGTACAGAAACCGCCCTCATCACTACCATGGGCTACATCCAGATAATCATGGATAGAGATGGCATCGTGGCTGTCATCCTACTGGACCTTTCTGCAGCGTTCTACACCATGTCCCATCATCATCCTTATCCAATGACTGCATGAAGCCAGTGCCCAAGGACCTGCGCTTCACTTGATTTGTTCCTTATTGACCGGCCACACCCAGTTGGTCAGCCTTTGCCCATTCACCTCGGACGCCATCAACCTTATTTGCAGAGTTCCACATGGATCCTCTCTCAGCCCCACCATGTTCAACGTCTACATGACCCTATCATCATCTGCGTCAATTAAATCAACATCATATCCTACGCAGATGACACCAAGCTCATACTCTCCCTTTTAGACAAGGTGGCAAACACCCAAATCAATTTTTCTGCCTGTGTGACCGAAGTCACCAGATGGATGAACACCAACTGCCTCAGGCTCAATAAAGACGAGATAAAAGTAGTAAACTTTGGATGTGGTCTAACAGCTGGAGCGGTTGACCTCGAAGCTGGGGAACCGGTTTCAAGTCTCGCAGGGACACCCAACATCTTGTGATTCTGGGCAAATCACTAATCTCCCCGTGCCTAAAACAAAACTGCATGAGTCTGTCTGTAAAGCAACTGGTGTACACGTAAAGCGCTCTGATACCTGATACCTTCAGGTCGAGTCAGCACTATATAAAACTCAAAAACAAAAAGACACCTCATTCTGGGCTTACACCTGGTATCCTGCCGAACTCGGACCCACACTCCTCCCAGTAACCCACGCAAAGAACCTTGGAATAGTAATCAGCGCCCAATGTACCATGACCAGTCAAGTGAATGCAGTCTCTGTTTCCTGCTTCCACGAATTCAAGATGCTCAGGAAGCTTTTCAAATGGCTCCCCACCAACACTCGCAGAACCATCACCCAAGCCCTCATCATCAGCAAGCTGGTCTATGGCAACACATTTTGCCAGTATCAACGCTCAACTGACCAGAAGACTCCAGATCATACACAAATCAGTGGCCAAGCTCACGCTCAACCTACTACACCGCGCTTATTGCACCCCACACCTCAAAGAGCTCCACTGGCTCCCAGCACAATGAGCACTCTTTAAATTCTTCATGCACCCATACAAAGCCCAACATAACATTGGCCCCATGTACCTTAACAACCGCACAAACGTCCACAAACCTGCCAGACACCTCTGCTCAGCCAGTCTCCCACACACATGCAGACACGGATCAGACGGTCATGCCTTCTACCTCACTTCACCTGTCCCTGGCTCAGCCCATACACCTTCTGCTTCAGTACCAGGATACCCTACCTGGTGAGTTGTGTACTGCTCAAATACACATAACAACAGTAGCATACATGTTAAATGGCACACATGGAATGCAGCGCAAGTCCTGTTGTTACAGTTCTGAGCAAGCTCAGCAGACACATAAAGGAAATAAATTTTAACACCAAAACGTCTACTTTTCTCCTAAGCTCACCCAAAAGTAGCATAAAAACGACACAAAAGACGTTTTTCACTCCATACACTGTGGTAGCTTTTCCTATGGTTAAAACTACTTGCGAATATTGTTCCATAAAAGAGGATAAGAAATAGGTCCAGAAATCATCTGTACACTGCTGTAATATATATAAAAAATCTACTGTAGTGGTGAAAATAGATTTTTGTAGAGTATTCTGTAAAGATGATTATATAAAAATGTTTGTCTAAAAGTCTGGACAGTAAATAATTGAGCTGTGACTAGGCTCTCCCTTCCACAATGGCACTAAGTGACTGAGGTTCAAAATACAGTTCCTAGAACAATAGGCTTGGGTTCTTTCAGCAAGAAGGCAGGGATGAGGTCTCACTGGCTACTCAACCTAGAAAGTGGGACAGGGACATGGACCGAAACAGCAGATTGATATTGCAAAGAACTGGCAGGAACTTTCCAAAGTAACATGTTTAAGGTAAACAGTGCTGAAATATCAAGAGTACCTTTGAAGCTACTGTGTCCCAGCCAGGTTATATTTGCACTCTCCAGTAGGACACCGCAGCTTAGAACTATTTAGGGTTGGGTTTCCAGGGGAGTTTGCTCATTTGGAGACAACCCATGGGTGGAGATTCGGGGCTCTGCACTGATACGGGGGTCCTGCCATTTTGAAAGACCCCCTAGAAAAAGGTTTCCTGCAATAACGCATTGGAAAACAATAGGAAATGCTTTAAAAGAAGGATGGCTTAGTAACTGGGGCAATCTTCTTAAGATTGGATTGAATGTGGTCACTAACCACTGGCTAGTGGCCGCTACAAGAATAGGTTCACATCCGCAGCACCTCAGAACACACCTGAACCTGGAAGAGAACAACGAGAGGAGATCTACCTGCTTACTGCTATCAGCTTGGGGAAGGATTGAGACCTTGAGCGTTGAGGTGCTCTCAAAGGGCATCTCAGCCACCCTTCTGTAAACTCAGGGTGATGAAAGTCTGAAGACAGGGCTACTCAGTGGAAAAAGCAAATTGCCAGTTTGAAGTGGACTGTACTCCACTTTGCTGGAGATCTAGATGGAATGCGTAGTATAGCTGCCTCCCACTGCTAAACTGAGCATGGGCTCTAGAAGCCTTCCATGCCTGTTTGTAAGATGAAAGAGTGAGCAGGAAAAAGCTTTCCAACATCTTCAAAAGTTGTAACTTAGTCATTTTCTTTATCTCTAGGGGACCACCAGGGGTGTGGTGCTGAGGCTACATGAGAAAGGCGCAGCGTCCAGAGGCAAGACTTCCTGTTTCGTCTCTTTGCAAAATCTCATGTCACATTAGGTTCTCTTTGATGCAGTAGGGTTTATTTTCCAAAGTTTCAACAGGATATTTCCTCCTATCTCAATGCACATGGATACACATTGTCAACATTATCTCACACTTTCAGAAATTTCTGATCTACACACTTCTAGGGACATCAACATGTGCATCATGAAACTGCTCAGACACCCCCTGAAACAAATCATAGTATTCAGTTTTTCTCTCGCAATCTTCACCTAAGGAGGAAATCCTTTATGCGGATATTCTCTTAAGCAGGTCATCACTTCTCTTCTCTTGTTCGATAGCATAAGACTCATGTGGGTAGTAAATATTCTCCTCCTTTCGTTTTAGCCTGCTTAGGAAGTTGTTCCTCCCCTCCTGCCCCTTTCAGTGGCAACAGTCCCATGTCCACCACTACAGGAAACATTTTCCATCCACTGGAAAACTTCTCCACACTCCCTTGCCTTAGAAGAGTTTAACCACAGGTGCAGTAAAATGAACCCCTCCTCCACGCTGTCACTTCTAGAATTCGGTCGTTGTGAGTAGAAAATGTTCCAGCATATGCAACAAGTATTTTAGATTCTATTAAGGACACGGAGGTGAGGATTATGCTTCTCAATCTTTACTGCATAATTAATAGCAGCCAATGAAAAAACAGTAACACATATAAACACTACAAATCCCATGAGGCTTTGAACCACGCCTCCTTCAAACACCAATCATATTGGTCCAATGTCTACAAAATAGCGAGGCACCATCTTACTGCCTCTTTCTTTGCATAAGCAGTCTTCTTATAAGTGAATCAAAACAGGAAACAGTTCCGGCTCTCAACGGAGAGCAATTTCAAAACAGCCGGTCCCAAAGAGACAACTTATCCATAAGGATGTGGAACGCCATCCAAACCCAATTCCATAATCAGTTCTGTTTGGAATACGTTCCTGAAATCAAAAAGAAGTTTGAGTATCATAGAACCCAAGAACCTTCTCATGTCAAGGGAGGGAAAAACACAATATGTCAAAATATCCAATGACATCCTGGCAGTGAAGAACTTTTTCTTACCTGTCCCACCGGGTGGGATAATCCTCGCCTCCGTGTACTGAGTAGAATCTAAAATTCTTGTTGCATATGCTGGAAAATGTTCTATTCTATGGCAGGACCGGAGGCTCAGATTATGCTGGTTCAAAGCTGACCAACAACAACAGAAGAAACATGTACAATTGGTTTATAATAAAATATTTTAAACATTGAGTCAGACGACCAATCAGCTGCCTTAAGAACATCTTCTAACCTGGAACCCATGACAAAGGCCTTAGACGCCATAGCGCCATAGTCGAATGAGCACCATATACAGAAATATCTATACCAGCTTCAGCCATAACCCATCGAACCCAGCGAGCTAACGTCGCAGCTGAAACAGGACGAAAGGGTTTCTGAATAGATAGAAGCAAAGGTCCTAAAGGGTTTGTTCTGTGAGACAAAGTACGTTGTTCATATGATTATAAACATTTCACTACACAGTTTGTCATTATGTGGAAACGCAGGGTAGTCAATTGAACGTGACATAGTCTCCGTTCTTTTGGAAATAATGAATGATACACCCTGAGGTGAAAATAGCCTACCTGGTAGGTCTAATGCACGAACATCGGACACTCCGACAGGAGATGAGACACACAAGCATAGTAAGTTTTGCAGAAAGTTGTTTTAAAGTTAAATCTTTATTTTCAGGACAAGATTCTAACAAAGACAACTCAATAGAAACATCCCATAGAGTATTGTATCTGGGTTTCGGAGGTCTTGCGACCCTAAGGCCTTTCAATAATTTGCAAACAACCAGATAAATTCCTACCGGTTTCCCATCTATGTGATTATATCCAGGGGACAGAGCAGATCTAAATTGTTTACCGACCTGTAACAAAGTCCGGACTCTGCACATTCTGAGAGAAAATTCAAGATATCTTTCAGATTGGATCCCACAGGATCCACCTCCTGTTGAAGGCACCAACCCACCCAACGTTTCCATGCAGCAGAATATCGTTTACAGGAGGAAGGAGCCCAAGCTTGTTGTATAAATTCGGCAGCCGCGGATGAAAGGCCTTCAATCTGTTCGTGTCTCCTGAGATTGTCCATACCATGAGGACCAGTTGATCTTGAAGAATCATCGGATGTGGTGAGCCGACTGGGTCCAGGAGTAGCTGTGGAAATACAGGAAGATGAAACAGTAGATCTACTGACAACTCCAAGAGTGTCGGAAACCACGATTGTGTCTTCCACAGAGGTGTGACTAATATCAATGATGTTGCCTGTCGGCGGACATGGGCCGCTACTCTCGGGATCATCGCGAAGGGGGGAAAGGCGTAGTTCGTCTGAGTTCCCCAAGGATGGAGAAAGGCGTCTGTTCCCATCGCCATCGGATCCGGTCTCCAACTGTAGAATTTACGAAGCTGAGCGTTCAGACAAGAGCAGAAAAGATCCATGAGGCAAGGGCCTCGAATAGCCATGATCTCTTGAAATATTGAAGGATGGAGCTTCCAGTCGCTGAAGTCTCTCAGAAACCTGGAATTCCAGTCCTCCACTAAGTTGTCTTTGCCGGGAATGTATTCCGCCATGACAGTGATCTTCTGCACTAGGCAGAAATGCCAGAATGCTTGAGCTATGTTGGCTAACAGCCGAGATCTCGTCCCTTCTAGGCGATTTATGTAGCATACCGCTGACACGTTGTCCATCCAGAGGAGGATGCAACAATTGCTCTTCAATGGTGAGATCGACTTGATGGCGGAGGAGCCCGCCAACAACTCCAGACAGTTGATGTGCATGTTCAGTTCGTCTGCTGACCAGCGACCACCGGTAGCGAAGTTTCTGCATCTTGCGCCCCAGCCCCAACGACTGGCATCCGATTAGCTGATTACATTGGGAGACACACTGAAAATGGCCTTGCCATTCCATGCTTCCATGTGAGTTAACCACCAAAGAAGCTCCTCTTGCGCCTCCGGTGTCAAGGTAATGGAATGATCGTAGCTGAAATTTTGTTGGAGATAATGAATTTTTAGACGTTGTAGCGCTCTGTAATGGAGCGGACCTGGAAAAATCGCTTGTATGGAGGAGGCCAGTAGGCCGACAATCCTCGCTAGTGACCTCAAGGAAACCATATGATTGGATAATGTCGATTTGATTTCCCTCTTGATAGATTTTATCTTGGCTTGGGGAAGGAGTAATTGAGCTGACACTGAGTTGATCTGGAATCCCAGGACCTCTATCTGTTGAGAGGGAT
The DNA here is from genome assembly GCA_963921515.1 of Calotriton arnoldi. Lineage (NCBI taxonomy): Eukaryota > Metazoa > Chordata > Amphibia > Caudata > Salamandridae > Calotriton > Calotriton arnoldi. The sequence goes on along the minus strand of CAWUFW010000750.1, from coordinate 2,331,233 downwards.
TCGTCATAGATTTCTTTAGATTTATCACAAAGCCCAGGTTTTGTAATAGAGATACTGTCCATTGTAGGTGTGTCGTTAGCAATGTGTGATTTTGTGCTAATATAAGCATGTCGTCTAGGTAGACGATCATGCGAACTCCCATTTCCCTTAATTGTGTCACTACAGGTTTCAAGAGTTTGGTGAATACCCAACGGGCGGAGGAGAGGCCAAAGGGGAGGGATTGATATCGGAACCACTGATCTTTCCATTGAAACTGGAGGTAACGTTGATGAGGTGGGTAGATCGGGACTGTCAGATAAGCGTCTTTTAGATCTAACCGCACCATCCAATCCTTTTCTAATAACAAGTCTCTCAGAAGATGGATGCCTGAGGTTTAAAACTAGTCTCTGACCACCAACTTTCTTTTGAACCAAAAAGACGCTGCTGCAAAAACCTCCTGCTTGGAGGGCTCCCGCAGCAATGGCCTGTTTTGTCAAAAGGTCTCTGAGCTCTGATTCTATTAAAGACTCCTCTTGTCGGGAAAAACGGAGAGGAGGAGGGGGAAAAAGCTGAGTCGGTTGGGAGTTCAATTCTATCTGATACCCCTGCACAGTGTTCAGGACCCACGTGTCTGAAGTGATCTTTAACCAATTGTGAATGAAATGCATCAGTCTGCCCCCCAAGGGAATCGACGGAAGAAAAGGTGGAATCAATGCCTGAGGATTGGGCGTTGTTGTTGCGGAAGCCTCTATTGACGCCTCTGTTGAAGCGGCCCCTGAAGCCTCGGGATCTGGTTGGGTAGAAACCAGCTTGGGCCGGATCTTGAGCATATCCCCTTCGTCTGGGGTTGTAGCCACGGTGAGGACCTTGTTGGTTGAAGCGGCCAGTGAGCGTCCTCTGCCACGACCGGCCCTATCGGAGAGGGGATGGAACACTCTCTTAAGAGATGACTGAGATTTGTCTAATGATGTAAAAGTATTTACCAGACATGGTGTAAGGAAGAAGAACTTCCTAGATCAAAGTCCCCAGAGGGAAGCCACATTATTACAGCCCTTATTAGCTGGGTAGGGCGTAGGTCAGGAGCAATGAGCTGAAGAATCAGAAATTCCGGTACCCTAGCCTGTTCCCTAGGTGTTCAAAGGAGGTTTTGAGGCCATAAGCCTGGGGAAAGACTAGCTAGAAGTTTCCATAAATTGTTAGATTTGTTAAATCAAGGTGTTATTGGAACGGGGGGTAGAAAAAATCGTCCGATTTAAGAAAAGGTAGGTTTGGCCCGGTACCGTCTCAAATATGCTGAGGAAAACCCCTGTTATCCGGGCCCGGGTCAGGCGTCACCAGCTCGATGGACGGGAGGCTGCCGCGTGCACTCTCGCGTGCAGGCTCCCGAGGTACGCGTATGCAGCCCAATTGGGCTGCCTATGCGCCCTCGCTCCAGGGAGGGGCCACTCCCGCGGGGACAGCGCAACGCGCTTCCGCAATAGCCCGGCCGCTCGGACTACGGTTGCGGGCGGAGAATGATAAAGAGAACGGGCAAGGGAGGCGCAACATGCGCCGAGGGAGGAAGGTAAACGACTGCGGGGGGAAGCGGCCTGTATAAGGAAGAAGAGAACTACTAATATATCACACGATAAACAAATCGGACAATAAGCATACACGAGAGCACTCGTAAGAAAATAAACAGCATGTAACCTTCCAATGGAATAAAATAACGTATTATCAGAGTTAACAATTTAATCAATGCCTATAAAACAGTGTACAAAATAGTGAGGCACCTATCTTGACTACGGAGCAGCAAAGAAAGAGGCAGTAAGATGGTGCCTCGCTATTTTGTAGACATTGGACCAATATGATTGATATTTGAAGGAGGCATGGTTCAAAGCCTCATGGGATTTGTAGTGTTTATATGTGTTACTGTTTCTTCATTGGCTGCTGTTAATTATGCAGTAAAGATTGAGAAGCATAATCTGAGCCTCCGGTCCTGCCATAGAATTTCAGCACCGTTGTGAGACCGCAAACCTGGACATATGTGACCTCACGCAAGAAAACGTTTTTAATACAATAAGGTATACCGGATCATCACATTAAACCCAACACCATGAAAAATCTTTGATCTCGCTGCCTTGGCCTTTTTGAGCCAGCAGGTCCTTTATTTCATACTTTAATGTTATATCCACAATATAGCTTAGTGAGAGAAGGTTTTATAACTCCAATCGGTGAGAAATACAGCCTTTACATGGGCGTCAAAGATTTCCCTTTTTTTTTTTACTTACCATTGGATGTTTTCAATGCTATTGGTTTATGGTACTTTGTAATAAATTGAAGTTTAATTTTGTAAATGGTGCTCACATTTTGCATGTTTTACATGTTCATATAGGTTTTAAATTACCTAATAAACCCAACAGGAAAATCGTCACAGTTGGGCTCTGAATTTTTGCTGCAAGGAAAAAGGCTTCTGCAGGTCCATGCAGAGAAGGCATTTTGCCTCTTGAAGTCCTGCCAGCAACAGCATTCAGCTTGGCCATGCTAAACAATTTCAAACTCCGAAAAAGTAACTGAGCCTGAAAGTGCAACTCGAGATCAGAAAAAGGCGGTTAAGTGAAACAGATGACAAGAAGACTTTAGTGCCTTCATTTTTCAAATCTGATTGAGACATCTGGCTGCAGATTCCTTACCTTTGAATTGTCCCCAGGGGCCAGACTGGATCCGGGTAACTTTCCACAGCAGTACCTCTGCGCGTCAGTAGAGGGCATTGAGCGACTCCGTAGCGATGTTGTCCACTGGATGTGATGTCGACAGCGTTCATATAAGCCGTCCCCTGACTCACTGGCGTCAGTTTCGTCCTTTCTGCGCTTCCACACAGATCCTGAGAGCGGTACCTCTGGCCATTTTGGCCTATCTCGACATTTGTCGATGACACAGTGTGCGTTTCTTTGGATGTTTTCGGGATCCTGTGGACTATGATGTCAATCCCGCACCCTCATTCTATTTGCATGTGGTGTATGGGCGTGCACTGTTACTCCAAAGGGTGCGGCTCATGTCTTCAGCTTCGGTCATTGGTGTTGCAGGAGCGCCGAATGACACTGTTAGCGGCGCGGTGGTCGAAGGTCACTCATCGGTCGCGGTCCTCTTCTCCCTCCGGAGACCACACGAGGGCCAACCCCCGAAGTCATTCGTCTTCGCTGTCGACTGCTAAGTCTCCCTGTAGGTGGTCAGAGGCGTGATATTCCCCGACTTTACCGCACATGCGCGGTGTCTCTGACACACCTCTAATTCCTCCAGTTGCGGAGTCGGTGCGAGAGTCTGCCCCACGCCTTCTGGTATTCCCCGGCATCAAGGCGACTCTGGATCAGATGAGGGAATATTCTCTCTCCCTTCATGCTATTTTTGGTTCTCCGCCTCCCTCCCTCTGGGGTGCGTCTCAGCACCAAGAAGGCCGAAGAAGCCTTGACTGACTCCAAGCCAGCGGGAGCTCCCTCAGTGTCAGTGAGGCCCTCTGGATGTGTGATCAGATCCATATCAGCTCCAGTGCACAGCCCTTCGGGGTTCCCACCTGTGACACCAGTGTTGGATCCACCGGCGCCGACATCAGTGTTTCAGGAGCCGATTGCCACTACTATGTCTTTCCTCCCCAACACTGAGGTGTCGCCTCTTAGACGTTTGGAGCGGCATCGGCAGAACAGTTCTTTTCGGACTACCTTCCTCTGCCTTCAGAAGAGTCCCCTGCTATTTTCCCCTTGGGAGACAAGTATTTTGGTGATGTCTGTGATGGCATGAGTGACACTACCCAGCCTCCTCCAGAGTTTCATTGGGTGTCTGACCTTGGTGAGGCTAGTGGCCTTGACTCTTCCCCATCCTCGGGCTTGTTTTCTCCTCCTAGCCTCGCTACTGAGGCTAGCTCTGCTTTTGCTGAGCTTCTGCGGAGAGTTGCTGTGGTTCTGGAGCTGCAGCTTCCTTCTGTAGAGGTGCCCATTGATCCCCTAATTGGGGTGCTTCATCAGGGCCAGATGGGGGCTGAGCCTGTGCTCCCCTTCAGCAAAGCCCTCTTTGATATTATGTTGGGCTCTGGGGCTAAACCCGTTCCAAGGGCATCTGTGGACTGGTCTAAGGCTCATAGGCACCGTCTTGCCCCGGGAGACCCGATCTGCCTCTTCCGAGCAGCCAACTCTACGCAGCTTTGTGGTTCAGGCTGCTTCAGCCTCACCTGACATCGGCGCCCTGCCTGACGTCCCTCCTGACAGGGAGTCTAAAAGTCTAGATGCTCCTGATCAATATATCTTTTCTACCACCAGTTCCGCTTTGCGGTCCCTTAATACAGCTTGTGTTCTGGGCCATTATTCTCACGTGTTGTGGGATTCAGTATTGTGCCTTCTCCCCTCCGTGTCACAAGTGCTGGTCCCGCTACGTCGAGCACGCGGGGACCGGCAAATGAGTATAAAACGACTGCGATCCCACACTGGAACGCTTTGCGTTCTAGTGTTCGGGATCAGTACTGCTTCCGGGTCACTCACCTTCCGGTTCGCCGTCGGGAGACTGCTTTCTGGTTCCTGTCTTCAGTGCCTCTCCCTCTCGCAGCTCCTAGCGTTTTGCTTCTGTCCCCGGCGGTTCCCTGGCATTCCTGTTCTTTGGCTCGCGCTGCAGCCCAGCCTCCGCTTCAGTCCTGCAACATGAGAAAGAGTCAGCCAGTACTTCACTTAATACGGTAACAGCGCGGTTGCGCTGCTCATAAGTATAACAGTATTTGGGAATCCGTATACTTATCTGTTTGGGACCCTTGTCCCTGGAGATTTGCTTTTTCTTCTTTTCCTTTATGTGTCTTTTGGTACAAGGTTATTCCTGAATGACATAGGAATTTCCTGTTGTATCTTCCTGACGTTAAGGACGATATTAGTATTGCTCAAATACTGAGCTTTGTTTATTTTACTCTACTGGATATCAGGGAACTAGTGTTCCTATCTGTATTCCTGTTACCAAGGGTCATTACTAGTATTCTAGCAGACAAATAAGTCCACTTGAACAAACCTATAAACATCTAGTGGAAGAAGGGAATTATTTAGGGATTTCTCCTGGCTGCCCGGTCCTGTCCTTGAGTGGGGAACGTCATGGGACATATTCTTCTTTTATCCCTGTTTTCCCTTATTCCTCTGTTCTACTGTTGTTGCTTTGACTCTGTTGGGTATATCAGTGGCTGAGGGAAGCTGGGACCTTTCATCCTTGCATGGCGTTCCTGCGGAAACGTAAGTAGGAATCTGACGCAAAGCCCACGCTTTGTTTTTCACCCGAACGCCATGTAAGTAAGTCAGGTAACACTCGCGGATCTAGCCCATATGCTTGGTAATCTCCAGAAAGAAACCCAAGCTTTATCTTTACGAGTAGATTCACCTCAGCGGGGTATGAGACCTGAGCCTAGCTTAGGGAATATGGCAGGAGGAGCAGGTGTTCAGTTCCCACTTCAGTCTCCGTCCTCCAGTTCAAGTGTTCCAGTAATACAAGTATCTACACCTCTGATCCAGCGGTGTACTAACAGCAGATACTCCACTACCATATACTCACTTGGGCCCATATAACTATTTTCACTAAACAGCAAGTAGACCGCTGGAACTTAAGTTTATGTTTTTCATACTTCAAGATCTAGTTATTTCTTTCCCTAACTAAACCTTTCACTGATCAATTAGTTCTTTCCTCTGGTCAATGCACCATTAGTTGGAACTAGTTGATGGTGATAACTAACATAACTTATTAAACATTTCTTGATTAAATGAAATAATCACAGACTCGGGAAGTTTTTAAATCTTTATCTAAATTAATTGCGTGTGAACCATCTCAAACGTTTCAGTACAAACGCCCTCATTCGCAAGAGTGTCAATTCAATCAAGTTTCAATAGACATTAGCAATTCAGATCCACACAATAACTATGCTCAGAAAGAAGAGGACAGAGAGAGAAAAACATCTATCAATACGATATATTTATATTTACCAAGTATGGTGTGAAGACCAACCCCCCGGCCAAAGGGCTGGTAAGGGTCCCCCGGGATAGATCAGGAGACAAAGACTTCAGGACAGAAAATCAGGACAGGATACTTCACCTCTCTAAATACCGACGACTGCGTCGCACCCCTCTCTGACACTCTCTTCCTCCTCGTGGTTCTTCCGCGAGCTTCTTTCTAACCCAATTAAGTTAAATAGATGGTTCTGCATTCGATTCCTTCATCAGTGTCTCACAGCATCAGCACCACCCCAACGCCGACAGCATCCCAAGCTCTGCTTCTGTGCTCCCGTTAAGCTCCGTGTCAGCTCAGTTCATCATCGGCTCCAAAAGCTAATCTAACTAACTAAACTACCTCAATTATACCTTTGCATAGCCATGTACCACCCATTAAAGTTTCAATTGTACAAAATACTAACTCTGATTGGACAGGCGAGGGGGGATGATCGTCACACCATGCTTACATTTCACTTATTTCTTTAAACCATTGTATTCAAATCCCTCCCCTCAAACTTTATTAAATCATTTCCTTTCCCATACATCTCCAAACTTTATTAATACAAAATGTTGCAACGTTATGAATAAAGCTCCTTCATATGAATTCTTTACCCTCATGTTCCCAGGGCACATCTTCGCTGGCCTTGGACGCGTGACAAGTCCTTACTCATCTTTTCGTATTCTCTCTCTAGTACGCATGCGTAGGGTCAAGTCAGTCAGCTCGATTCAGACAAGTGTAGAGGGCCCAAATGCGCAGTAATAATAAAGTCAAAAGAAGAAATGTTATTTTCAAAAATAAATGGTTTCACTGTACATCATCAACCTCTACTCTAACCCACTTCATTTATTATTACCCTTTCTGCATTTGCGTTAGTATAAAACTTATATTCTATTTCAACTAAGCAGGTGCCATGCATGTGAGCTTTCAAGCGGCCATTTTAGCGTCTATTGCGCAGGCGCAAGATTTTCCCTCCAAGCATTAGAACGTCATACTACGTAGATGTAGTAGATGCATGCGCAGTAAAGATCCCTTGTTAAAGTGCGTTTTAGTCCTTTGTTCATGTTATTGCAGTTAGTAAACACATAGGCAAGCTTCATTCTCCCACGTGTCTTTTTCTAAATGCGAATTATTAATTACAAACACGTTGTTAGTAATCCGTTAATGAGTTTAAACGAAAGGATTGCTTCCGAGCAAGTCTCATTTACGAGTCCTTGCTCCATCACCTCCATCAATCCCTTTGGCCCCTCCAGAGAGGTTTATGGGTGATCCTACCAAGTTTGCTTCCTTTATCAGCCAATGCTAACTCCATTTCATGTGTAAGGCTTCTTGTTTTCCCACCGAGCAAGCCAAAGTGGCATTTGTGCTTTCCTATTTAGGAGGAACAGCAGCCAATTGGTCCATCCCTCTTATAGAAAGGAATGACCCGTTGTTACAGGATTACAATGCTTTTAAGGAAGAATTACGAAAACTGTTCAATAGGCATTCTTTCATGCAGTCAGTAGACACAAAATTACTGAATTTGAAGCAGGGAACAAAGGATCTAATGTCTTACGTTTCCACCTTTAACAGATTGGTAGCTGAAGCCGGATGGCCAGAGGAAAAACGTAGTTCTATGTTCTATAGAGGTCTGAAAGATGAGCTGAAAGACTTATTAGCACAGGTGGTTTATCCTCCTGAGTCATGCAATGCCCTTATTGATTTGGTAGCGAAATTGGATCACTGAGTTAATGAAAGAAAAAGAGAGAAGGGGCGCTCTGAAGTACGTACCATAATGTATAAGGAGAGAAAGCAGGACCCTGAGAAGGCAGTAGAAGAACAAGAACCTATGCAGATAGAAAGCATAAGGGGCCCCCTTAGCGAAGAGGAAAGACAGAGGAGGCGCGGCCAAAAATTGTGTCTATACTGTGGAAAACAGGGGCATTTTCTTAGAGAATGTCTTGTGAAACCAAAGAAAAATAGCAAACCGGAAAACTAATAGACCCGACGTCTGAAGAGACAAAGATTTCAGGTGGGTCAGAGTTAATTGTCTCACAACATTCTGTTCAAAAAGATGCTGGCTCTTCTTTTTCACATATTCTTTTCCTTTCCTCCCGGTTGGAATGGGGACAACAGGCTCTGAAAGTACAAGTAATGGTAGATTCAGGAGCCACAGACAATTTTATGGACCTTGAGCAAAAAGCAAGGACATCCGTTTCATCACCAAGACTTCCTGGGAGGAAGTTAAAACCATAATGTCAGTAACATTAAATCTGGTCCTGTAACGCACGCTACTGCTGAACTTACGCTTGTCATACAAGAAAAACATCAAGAGACCATGTCTTTTGATCTCATTCAGTCTCCCCAGTTTCCTGCCATACTTGGTCTTCCGTGGTTATGCCAACATAACCCTTTTATTAATTGGAGAGAGTTGTCATTAACCTTTAGTTCTAATCATTGTGAAAAAAACTGCAGAAATGAACAGAACCAATCAGGGGGTAGCTATGATCGCACACCCTTTTGTACTGCAAACTAGACAAATGTCAATTCCATACTTTTCAAGTGTGCTTTCTCGGGTTCGTCTTAACTCCCCATGGGATTAGTATGGACCCCCAGAAAGTGGAAGCCATAACACGTTGGCAGTCATCAAAAAACGTAAAAGAGATACAGAGTTTTCTTGGCTTTGCCAATTTCTATAGACACTTTATTGAAAACTTCTCTGACTTAGCCTCCCCCATAACCAAGCTATTGAAAAAAGGAGCTACGTTTTTATGGACTCCAGCAGCTGACATGGCTTTTCATAAAATGAAGGAGGCCTTTACTCAAGCACCCATATTGAGACATCCAGACCCCTCTCCTCCTTTTGTGGTTGAGGCAGATGCTTCACAAATAGCGGTAGGTGGAGTCCTTTCTAAAACAGATCCACTTTCAGGGTGTCTTCACCCAGTCGCATACTACTCACATAAACTGACTCCTGCTGAGCAGAATTACGCTGTTGGTGACAGAGAACTCTTAGCCATAAAGAAAGCCTTTGAAGAATGGCGTCAATACCTATTAGGAGCACATCACAAGGTAACTGTACTCACTGAACATCGGAATTTGTAGTTCCTAAAATCAGCCAGAGCCTTGTCTATGAGACAACTGTGCTGGACGCAATTTTTTAGTGACTTTGATTTCATCATTCAGTTCCAGGCAGGAAAGAAAAAAATGGGAAATCAGACACTCTATCTCATTTAGGCTATGAACCCGAAGAACCTCAGTATGAACCCTCCCCCTCCTATAATAGCCAGGGAGGGAATTATAGGTGCTGTTTGCTCTGAAGAGGAATACCTAAAGCCAGTCAAAGCGGCACAAAGAGCCACAAAAGTAGAAGAACTAGTGCAAACACATAATGCCACTTAGACCCAAAATCTATTGTACATTCAAGGGGTGTTAGTGGTACCTACACAGCAGGTACAATAGCAAGCTTTAGAGTGGTGTCATACTCATACCTTCTCTGGGCATCCTGGGTACAAGAAGACATTAGAGCTACTTCGACAAAGCTTCTGGTGGCCCAATATGGCTAGCGATGCCAAGCATTTTGTTCAAACCTGCCATGTGTGCGCACAAGGGAAGGCATCTCATCAGGCTCCTGTGGAATTACTGAATCCATTGCCCACTCCCTCAAGTCTTTGGCATACTGTTTGTTTGGATTTCATAGTTGACTTGCCAAAAGACCTCACAAGGTAATACTACTTTCCTTATTGTTGTGGATTTACTAATCAAGATGGCCCACTTTATTCCCCTAAAGGCACTCCCTATATCCAAACTCTTAGCTTCCTTGTTTGTACAACATATAGTCAGATTACATGGCCTCCCATCTGTTATGTTGTCAGACCGGGGTTCTCAATTTATCTCTAACTTTTGGAAAGGGATGGGTGCCTTATTACAGATTGACGTCAGGCTTTCCTCTGGCCATCACCCTCAAACGGATGGTCAGACCGAAAGAGTAAATCAGTGTTTATTGCAGTATTTAAGATGCCAGATTCTACATTCCACGTCAGATTGGGACACCTTCATATGGGTAGCTGAATTTTCCTATAACAATAGCTGTCACTCTTCCACTAACTTCTCTCCTTTCTATTGTAGCTATGGTTTTCACCCCTGAACCATGTTATTGCCTCTACCTCTCTCTCATCCTACTCCGGCTGCTCTCGACTTTGTGAAACATCTGCATGATATACAGAAAATAGCCTCAGAGAACCTAGAGAGAGCTAAGTCTGTATATAGGGAAAAAGCGGATCTCCATCGACGTGTGGAACCTACATATGCAATAGGAGATGAAGTATGGTTATCTACCAGAAACATTGCCATGAAGGGTTCCTGCAAGTTCAAACCTCGTTTTACTGGCCTATACAAAATATGTAAAATCATCAATCATGTCGCGATGAAACTGGACCTCCCTGTTACAATGAAAATAGACCCTGTATTCCATGTCTCCTTATTGAAGCCAGTAGTATCTGGTACAGATGTACCTACTAGTCCGGCTCCAGTAATCATCGATAATGATCCTGAATATGAGGTCGAGGCTAACATTGACTTGAGAACGGTGAGACGCAGATTGCAATATCTCATCCACTCGAAGGTTATGGTATTGAGGATCGCACTTGGGAACCTGCAAGTCGCGTTCACGCCCCTCGCTTGTTGCGTGTCTTTCACCGACGGTATCCTGAGAAATCTAAGCCTGTGGGAGCGGCTATAGGGGGGGTGTACTTTCACAACTGCTGGTCCTGCTACGTCGAGCACGCGTGGACAGGCAAATGAGTATAAAACACCTACTATCCCACACTCGAACGCTTCGCGTTCTACTGTTCGCGATCCGTATTGCTTCCGGGTCACTCACCTTCTGGTTCGCCGTCGTGAGGCTGCTTTCCGGTTCCTGTCTTCAGCGCGTCTACCTCTCGCAGCTCCTGGCGTTTTGCTTCCGTCCCTCTGTGGTTCCCTGTCATTCCTGTTCTTTGGCTCGCGCTGCAGCCCAGCCTTCGCTTCAGACCTGCAACATAAGAAAGAGTCAGCCAGTACATCACTTAATACGGTAATAGCGTGGTTGCGCTGCTCATAAGTATAATAGTATTTGGGAATCTGTAAACTTATCTGTTTGGGACTCTTGTCCCTGGAGATTCACTTTTTCTTCTTTTCCTTTATTTGTCTTTTGGTACAAGGTTATTCCTGAATGACATAGGAATTTCCTGTTATATCTTCCTGACATTAAGGACGATATTAGTATTGCTCAAATACTGAGCTTTGTTTATTTTACTCTACTGGATATCAGGGAACTAGTGTTCCTATCTGTATTCCTGTTACCAAGGGTCATTACTAGTATTTTAGCAGACAAATAAGGCCACTTGAACAACCTGTCAACATTTAGTGAAAGAAGGGAATTATTTAGGGATTTCTCCTGGCTGCCTAGTCCTGTCCTTGAGTGGGGAACGTTGTGGGACATATTCTTCTTTTACCCCTGTTTTCCCTTCTTCCCTTGGTCTACTGTTTGACTCTGTTGGGTATATCAGTGGCCAGGGGAAGCCGGGATCTTTCATCCTTGCATGGCATTCCTGTGGAAATCTGACACTCCGTCCCTGATGACACCCAGGACACTCTTACTCAGCAGCTCCAGGATGGCCGTCATGCAGCTAAATTGCTGTTCTGCTGTGGCATGGATACCACAGATTCTGTCGGGTGAGCCATGGCTCTTTTAGTAGCTCTTCACCAGCGTATCTTGCTATGCACCTCTGGTTTTGGCGCTCAAGCTGACTCCGCTTAACACCGTTTTTGGGATAGTCGGGTGGAACAAAATCTTAAGCCCTATGTGCTATAAAGTCCGTTCCTCTTTTTCCCCCTGTACTGAACTTGTACGGGGTATGGTTACCTGGCTTTTCTTTTACAGTTGAGCCATTTATGAATGGTGCCATTGGCTTTTTCTTTCACACTTCACCTATGAGTGGCACCCGGTGAGGTGCTCCTGCATTCCACAGGTATTTTTTTTAAAAATTGTTTCCTGACCTTTCAATGACTAGTTATGGTCCCTGTTATTGGGGCACATTTTGTTTTATGGCCCTATTGGCTTTCATGCCTATTGCTGCAAGGTGTTCTTTTGTTTTTTCTACCCAGGTTCCGTTGGAGTATTCCGCTTGTCTTGTGCGGCTGCACTGTTGCCTTGTTCCCTGTCCTCCAGTGTACTCGTCTGTATGCCCTACGGGCATTCCTACATATGTTTCTGGCCCGTTGGTACCCCTTATAGGGGACGTCACATTGTGTGCTTGGTAGGATGATGCCTGCGGTTTCTCCTTGCCCTTTTCCTCACACTTTATCTGGTGCCCTTCTTTCCTAGGACACGCAAGGAAAGAGAGCATATTTCTTGACCTAGGGTACATTGTCAACTCCTGCCCTAGGCGATGTTCTTTCTTTCTTTCTTTCCTTTCCAGCTTAGCTCCTCTTTGTGCTAGTTCCTGTTATGCACAGGTACAAAGGACTCTTGTCATTTCCCTTTCTCTCAAGGTTCCTTGTGGATGTACCTTGTCTGTTTCTTGGCATTGGTGGTCCACTCTGCCGACTCTTTCTCTTCTATGCTACTGCGTGGTCTGTTTTTACTCTGCTTCTGCCCTGTGCCATGCTGTTATTGCCTTCCGCTTGGGCAATGTTTTTGTACTTTGTTGGAAACATTTCATTGACCCTTGCTATACCAACTCCAACCTTTAGTTACTGATTTGGTTGTTCTTCTCCAACGTGTGTTCCTTGACCACCCTCTCTTGGGTTGGTTTGTATGGAGGTTTGGTACTCCTTTCGGGTTCTTTCGGGGACTTTCCTTCTCACGAGCGAGGATAAAATTCCATCTCCTCGGGGGTTTGTTATCCCTTGGACTCATATGGGGAAAATTACGCTCTCGGGTAACGCCTAGAGCCTCACTTTTGATGTCACAGGAACTGTTGGCTGGACACAGGTTGTATGTCAACAAGAGAGGGGACGAATAGGGCTTATAAAGGTCCAACGTACATGCCCAAAGTTAAGTCAAAAGAGAAGGGTACGAAGTTCCTTGGTGGTATACTAACCACCCTGTGTATGTACTCTAGGTAGTGAGGAGGTGGAGAATTCCTCCTATCGGAACTAGGGCCCTCACACACCCAGCAAGCTAGGTGTCATGCTTCATCATATGGGCCTGCTCCTCGTCGGGCCGGGCGCTGCAATGCCCGACGGGCACCCATAAAGGGGCTCTTTATCGGAGATCTTCTGTTCCTTGCCGTATAGGTGCCGTGGGTGTGAGGGACCTAAGTGAGTGTAGATGTGAAAAGTGAGTATTAAAACAGGTGAGGGAGTCCTCTATGGTAAACTTTATTCTGAGAGGGTCCCAACCTGGTTAAAAGGAGAAGGTGGGGGGGGCGGCTGTTTTGTTATAATGTGACAAAAATTGTGCTCCTCCCCCAGATAGTCAACATGTTTCTCGCCTCAGGTTGTCAAAAGTGATCAATGGCGATTCTTCAGGACCGAGTGAATGATAAAAACTATCTACAATGGGTGGCAAGGTGCAACGCTACCTACCACTTATTGTTCCCACGGGACAGTTACCCGAAGGGAAGGAAGCCAACCTATTCAAGGTATCTAGTTGTGCCTCATCAGTAGCAGCGAAGTGTTAAGACACAGAATGTAGTGTCTCTGCTCCCGCTCGGAGCCTCGTGGCAGACCTACCCGCTCCGCTGCAACCAGGAAGGTCACTTAGGTCCCTCACACCCACGGCACCTATACGGCAAGGAACAGAAGATCTCCGATAAAGAGCCCCTTTATGGGTGCCCGTCGGGCATTGCAGCGCCGGCCCGACGAGGAGCAGGCCCATATGATGAAGCATGACACCTAGCTTGCTGGGTGTGTGAGGGCCCTAGTTCCGATAGGAGGAATTCTCCACCTCCTCACTACCTAGAGTACATACACAGGGTGGTTAGTATACCACCAAGGAACTTCGTACCCTTCTCTTTGGACACAGGTTGTCCCATGGACACTGGAGATTTCCTTTTGCTTGTGGAATTTTCTCTCCTTTTCTCCCATCTCTTCCTCTGGAAGAGGTGAGGTTCTTTCTCCTCCATAGTCGTGGTGTACTATGGGTTTCTTGCTCTGTTTCAATTATACCTTGTGACCCTTTTATGGGTCCTGTCTCCTATGAACACATTTCTTTTGTGGCCCCACCCACCCTCCCCCCAGTTGTTATGCTGTGTGCGCTTCCACTACGTCTGTTACTCTAGTTCTTCTACTGATCGGTTCATTGTAGACCGCCGCTTATGGTGTTGGTCTTCTCACACTTATTATTCTGTCTTTCTCCGCAGCTTCAACCAGACCCCCACCCCCCTTTTTCTTTTCTCTTCTACGGTGGAGACTGGTTGTCTGATAGGCCTCTCCTGTGGTGGCATTTGTTCAACTTGCTCCTTTACAGTCCCAGATAGTGGTCTTCGTTGCTCTATTCTAGCAGGTTGTTTTTCACCTGCTGTTTTCCCTTTCAGTCATCTCTCAGCCGGCTGATCGTCGCCATTCAGTCGGTAGTGTTGTTTTATGTCCGATTGCTTTTCTTTTTCTGGGGTGTGTGATATCTTCCATGTCCTCTTCTTTTATGCGGTACAGTATGGCTGTTTCCAGCCTGCCGCTATCACATCTCGGCCAATGTCCACTGTTGTGCATGTTTCTATGTACCCTTCTGGGTATATTTTATTATACAGTGTATATGGTGCATTTCTATGTATTTTATATATTATACATATATGTACATATATATTATCTGTTGTCTCGGTAGTCATGCATCTTTTTTATCGGTATCTCTATAGACAGTCATGTTATGCTACCTTTCTAGGAGGGCAAAAAGAACAATTGAGGGACAGGGAGGGAGCGCGTTTTTGCTTACGTTGCTGCATTTTTCCCTGTGTCCCACAGGGCCTTCACTTGTTCGTTGCTTTGCAATCGAAACTTTCCTCTTCTATGGTTCTCCGTTGCATGGTTTTCTCTCTGAGTGTTTCCTATGGCTGCGGATGGTCTATGGCCATATTTGTTGTTTGCCATGCTTTCTTACGGTTTGGGTGGTGTTTTTTGCATCGCTTGCGTCTATGGCCAGAAGCTAGGACTCAGTGGTCTTTGCCATTATCTTTGGCCTTCAGCCCCGTATGCTAATGGTCCGGTTACCACTGGGGAGGCTCAATAGTATTGTAATTATCTGAAGTGTTCTAACCCATCCTTATTTTTCTGCTGTGGGTGTCTTTTTCCATGTTTTCTATGATATTTCTGGTGGGGCGTCTTCTCCCTCGCCTACCCTTCCGACAGCCGGTCACTCTTTCTCTCTCTTATAAAGGCTGGCTAGTCCTAGTCAGGGATCTTTCATGGCCCAGTTCACAGACCCTCCTCTGGGTATGGTATTGCTTGGGTTTCTAATCCAAAGGTAAGAAATCTACAGCTAGATTTCTCTATTGGATGAATAAGCTCCTTACCTTTGGGAACGCCTTATCTGGTAGAGAGACAGGATCTACCCGCAGATTCCTTACCTACCCGTCTTCCTCCCCGCTCTGCGAACAGGGCTGTCCTTTTCTTCCTACATCCCTTCTGCCATTCTTCTGCCTTCAGCTTCAAAAAAACAAAACAAAAAAATAATAATATAACAAATGTTTTACACAAAGAAATTTTTGGGGGGCACACTGTTTCCTAGCAGTTTCTGTAAGTTGCTCTGCATTCTTGCGTGGAAAGTGGTCACAGAAGAAACTGACATCAGCGCGTCAGGGGAGTTCTTATATGGACTCTGTCGATATCACATCCTGTGGAAGATGTCGATACGGAGTCGCTCGATGCCCTCTACTGACGCGCAGAGGTACTGCTGTGGAAATGTTTCAGTCAGGCACCTGGGGATAATTCAAAGGTAAGGAATCTGCAGCTAGATCCTGTCTCTACCAGATAAGGCATTACCAAAGCAAAGTAACTTATTTGTTTGTCATGCTCATAGCTTTCAGCACTAAAACTCAAGGCTTCAGCAGGACTCTGAAAATCAAGTATCTGACTTTGTGGAGACCTTGTTGGAGGCTTTGGGGCGCCATAGGAAATACACAGGTCCTGATTTAGAGTTTGTCGGACAGGTTACCTCATTGCAGTGTGATGGATATCCTGTCTGCCTTATTACAAGTGCCATAGGATATAATTCATTTGTAATAAGGTGGATGGGATAGCTCACGTTTATAATGAAGTACCCCATCTACCAAACTCTTAAGTCAGAAGGAAAAACCCTTAACTAGTGTGACACGCTCTATACCAATCAACCTGAAATTTCACCAAGGTCCTGGTCAACCGCAGCCATGCATGCTTTGCTGTGTCTTGGCGCATTTCCATCTTGTGAAATGTTCATTTTATGTAGCGGATGATATCGAATGATAATTATATTGCAGATGAACAGTAAATCAGTTCCAAATATGTGTATAAGACTCTCTTCTTTCACTTGCCACATATCTCACGTCCTTTTATTTTTCAGGATCTATGTTCAGAATGCTGTAATTGACATGGAGCAACATTTGTAGAACCCCTTTTACCTTTCTGCACTTTCATTGGACTGGCAAAAATAACTCTTTCAATGGACTGCCTAATAGTATTGGTCTGCCCAAAATAGCTCTCAGAAGTCATATCAGCCAGGCTTCTCTCTGAAAGATGCAGATGATCAGTTTCAAGTGGACTTCAACAGAATATTATTTGCACAGAAGAAAGTTTGGAGAAATATTTTGACTTGATTTTCAAAGCCTTTTCTTTGAGTAAATGTCTTACTCCAGCTTAAGTATATCTCACTTAAGACTGTGAGGAGTAAGAACATAAAAAAACTACACGTGCCACAAACTGCTTTGATGTATTAATTTCATTAATCTAATGTGTTTAAGGATTACTCAAAAACCATTTCAAAACCCAAAGTGCAAATGAGATATTGTTACAGTAATCACTACAAAAACAAGCTCACAAAACTGCAAAAAAATAAAAATAAATCTCCAGTTATATTCGAACTGCAGTAATTAACATTTGGTCCCTCTCTAAGCACGCCTTACACATCAACAATCTCCTGAAGGAGGACCTGCTGGATGTCTTATTAATGACAGAGACTTGAATTAGAGGATCTTAGAGAGGCAGAAGCCTTGGGCTTCTGTATTACTATCTCCCAGCAGATTTCCTTTGCTGGTGCTTTGGTTTACCGCCCCCTAGGATATGCAGGCGAGTTCCTCAACTCCTTAGATGATGCACTTGCTCATAGGACCCGGCAATACGCTAATTCCACCTTACTTGAGGATTTTAACTTGCAAGGTGATAACCCTGGTGATTCCATAGCTATCATGTTTAACAGAGGCATTAGCATCACTCAGTCTATCTTGATGAATTTCTGCCCCCACCCATTCAGCAGGGCACACTCTTGATCTTATTGTCTTTAACATTGCACTAGTAGTGGATGAATCCTATTGTGGTTACATGGTCAGACCAATAGCGTATTCCCTTTTACTGGCCCTATAAGGGTGGAACTATGCTGGGGATATCAAACCCCTCCTTTGTGTCTCGTGCCTCGAATAAAATTATTCACCCTGAGTTGGTCAATCTCCTCTCAAAATCCATTCCGAGTTTTTATGTAATATAAATATGATGCGGGGGCAGATAACAACTGGCTGGAGCTAGCTGCTGATAAGCTCGCCCCAGTGAAATCCATCTACAGCCAGAATCGTGGCCCCTCAGCACCGTGGTTTACTATCACACTGGCAGATGAGAGAAGATGCTGTAGGAAATTGGAAAGAGCTTGGAGGAGAGATTACTCACCTGCGGATAAGGTCATCTATAAAGAAGCTTTAAAAAACTATCATGCGATGATTAGGGTAGCACAAAGTACTTATTTTGAGAGCACAATTTCCATAGCATCTGATAGGCTGCAGGAAATTCTTAAAATCACTACTAACTTCCTGCAGCCTAGGTCATGCAATCAGCCTGTCACGGCCTGCTCTGACCTGTGTACCAAACTAGCTGACTATTTTGAAGAACAAATCATAAAAATACAGCTCAATCTCCAGCCTTCGCTAGTGCCATTTGCTGCGAAGACTACTACGGTGAGTGGGACTTAGTCCATGACTTGTGCTCTTTCTCAATTCAAGTCAGTCTCCATTGAGGAGTCTAAAATGGCAATCCTGAATAGTAGGTCAGTGCCACCGGCAGATCCCTGCCCTCCCTCCTTACTGGCTCAAGCAATAGACATTAACAATCCAGTATATGAACTCCAATGGGTGGCCAACTGGTTGGCAGGGATTCATCTACACGAGTCAAGGTTTACATCTCCTCAGACCCGAGACAGTGCCCTGTGCTGACTCTGGGGAACAAGGTGAGGGAGTGGGCACCTCTTCTACTGCGTAATGCCTTTGACCTCTGTAAAATGGACTTTACTTATACCAGCACTGTCCGTCCATATTCTCCGGCCATGCCTTTCTGCAGTCTCCCAAAAGAGTCCGGACACCTGACGGCTTGTGAATGAGTGCAGTGGGAAAGAGTGGGGCTCTACACACTGGGAGATCTAAAGAGAAGGAGAAGCTCCAAGGGGCATATTAGCAAGGGCAGTATCGCCACTTTAGCGGCACTTTTTGCCGATAAAGCGAAAATATTTTTATCGCCCTATTAGCAAGCTGTCGCTAACAGCTGTTAGCGACAGCTTAATGGCGATAGCGGCCGTTTCGTTGCCGCTTTGCATGTTAGCGATAATTATCGCTAATGACATGCAAAGTAGGCGTTCCCAACTAAAAGCAACTGCAAACAGTCGCAAACACAACTTCCCCCTATTAACAATGCCCGCAAAGCGATAAAAAAAGTCGCGCTAACCGCGATTATCGCTGGAATTTAACACCTGCTAAAAACTTGACTTAACCATCTTGTCAATGGGAGGTGAATTGTAAGGTTAAGTCCTCACCTGCCTATTAGCGAGCTTTTCATTAGCGCAGTGAATTTATCGCTGGATTTCTCGCGCTATTGCTGGGTTTCGCCGCTATCGCTGGATTTTTTATCGCCTTGGAGATAAGCGTTGATAATAACGCGTTATCTCCGCGATGAAATCCAGCGATAGCCGGCAATAAAAAAAACAGCGCTAGGCGCGCTTTGCGATAATTATCGCAAATCCTTGGTAATATGCCCCCAAGAGTTTTCCACAATGCACGACAGACAGATCCTACCACTAGGCCAATTCTTGCAATATTGTAGGATAAGGGGATCCCTCTGACAACACACTATTGTACACTGTACACAACATTGGAGGGGGACGCAAGCTCGTGACCTGGATCTATAGGGCAATCCGAGAACACGCTGACATTTCCTTGCAACCAATTAGGCAGTCCTGGGTGGGTATGTCAGGACAGGCTTATAATAACAGGGCCTCATTTACTATATTTTGACGCATGGCGATGCAGCAAGCCTTCCTGCTGTGCTGCCGTGCGTCAAAATAAAAGGGCAGGAATCTGGTAGCTAAGGCGCATTCCTGTCCTTCTCCCCTGTGCCGGCGCACAAACAGCAGCCATGCGTCAAAGCAGACACCCTTGCGCCATTGCAGGGATGATTGTTTTGTGTGTAGGAAGGGACACCGTCCTGCACAAAAACAATAATTGATGGCATTTTCTTCTTTCTATGCATGCTGCAGAATGCAGAATTGAACATCATAGAGGCCTGCCTACTAGGCATGTTGCCCAGGTCCTTTAAGTCTAAGGTCACAACGAAATTCATTGACCTGCTGTTGCTCCTGGCCAAATACCAGTTTAACAATGTGCTGGAGAGCTGTGCCCCCACCTCCCCGCCTAACGTGGCTACCTGATAAGCTGACACACTCTCCTGGACAGAAGTAGAGAGCAGAGCCCACCATAGGGAAGAGAGGCATGGCCTACTACAACAACCAATTGCAGCCCTATGAGATGCCCTGGTGCTAGATCTGAAGGCACTATGGAGAGGAGGGCGATAGACCCCCATGTATCTGCTCCATATAATATATAGATAGGCTAATGGACTGGAATACCTTCACTAAGTGACTAGCCCCAAACACCCTGCACCCTTCCCCTGCCTCACTACTGGGCCCCTGCCCCCTCCCTGTGCTCCTCAGTCCTGGGACATCAGGGAAGTCCCTCCCTCCAAACATTGGACAACTCCCCGATTTTCTACCACATCAACAGCCCGGTGTTTGTCGAGGGTTCACCTCCGGTCTGCAGCAACCTCATTTTCCGCAACATTCCAGGTGTTTTGTTATCGAATGCCTTGATGTTTATGACTCACTATCCTATCAGTGCTAGATGTCTGGCACAATGCATGTATACTTACACAATTGAATGATCCCTGCACGCCCCTATGGGCTGCAGATGTAATGTAAACGCCATTCAACTGTATTTTCTAGCTGTTGACCCGCCCTGGACAGTGTATTATAAAATCTTAATAAAAATGTTTAAAAATAATAATAAATCAATCTAGTATATATTCAACTTTTTAATATCTCCCTTCAGACAGTGCAGGTCACACTAATTTGGAAACTGGCTAAGGTGATTCTACTGATAGTTCTCAACTGTCCAACTTCAGAAAGATTTCCTCTTGCCGGAAGTCTACAAAATGTTGGAAAAAAACGAACCCCTATCCGACTCTCATATTACTTGGAGAAATGTAGGCTTTTTAACCTTTCCCAGCCGCGCTCGTGGAGGCAGTGGATTCCATCAAACTGACTTTGGATCAAGGATCAAATGCTGCCTTGATTTTATTAAACCTTTCAGCGGCATTTGATACGGTCTCACATGCCATCCTTCTGTAGCGCCTCCCAGCTATTGGAGTGGGAGGCCCAGCATTGGAGTGGATTCCTTCCTTCTTGAAAACAGAGGGCAAGTTGTCTGGATGGTCCTTGTTCATCTGCTACCAAAGCTATCAATTTCAGAGTACCATAGGTCTCATCTCTGGGCCAGACTTTATTTAATATCTCCTCCATGTCTCCATTGACCCCATTGGTTGAGTCATTTGGTATCAAGATAATCTCTTGTGCAGATGATACTCAGCTCCTCCACTTATGTTAGAGTGGTTCTTTGGCAGCCCAGGAGTCATTTACGGCTTGTCTGGACGCAGTGATTATCTGGATGCTGAAAAATAAACTGTAAAGCAATTCCAATAATACAGAAATCCTTCTGTGTAGGCCCGTTTCTACCTTGTGGTTGGAGAACTGTTGGCCAGACGTGTTGCCTTTACCCCTTCTGCCTGCTGCAGTGGCCAGGAATTTGGGAGTCATTTCCAACCAACAACTCTTTCCAGCCCTAGGTTTCGGCTGTCATGGGCTCCTCTTTTGCATTAATGAGAGCTACCAAGAAATTACTGTTTCTGCTTCTGTTTGAGTCTCAGAAAACAGTGTTCCATGCTTTGATCACTTCAAGGCTGGACTATGCCAACATACTCTATTTAGGTTGCCCAGGTGACTTATCAATTGTTTGCAAGTGGTTCAGAATGCAGCTGCACGTCTTGTGATTAAATTACTGTCGGGCATCTATTTCTTCCCACCTCACTGCATTGTATTGGCTGCCAATTAAGAAGAGAATATTATTTAAATGCTTGGTGCTGGTTCTTCGAGCCTTTTATGAGTCAGGCTCCCACTACTTAATTGATGTGATTACTCCATATCGTCCATCGAGAGCACTTCGCTCGGTTGATGCACTCTTGGCATCAGTCCCCAAAATCAAATGCTCTGAGAGGCGGGTCATCCTTCTCTTTTCTTGCCGCTAAAGCCTGGAACCAGCTCCCATTTAAACTTCGTGACATCCACAATGAAGCAGAGTTCTGGCAAGCATTGAAATCCTCTCTTTTTACTGCAGCATAATGGCCATCAGCTTTGCATTTCCCTCTTAGTTCTTAGCAACAGGACACTCCCGGGAGTAGCCGCGCACTTTAGAAAGTTCTTTTCATCCATTCATTCATAAATAAATAAACAAGGACTCTTCTATGTGTGTGCATATATTACTAGCGGTGATAGCACCGGTGTAGTTATGGTTAGGTCAGAGTTTCCATAGAAAAGGCATTTTTTGTTTCCTACACAGTTTTCTTGCCGTTCTACGAAAGTGCATGAATCTTTTCAAAATAAGGGACATCTACTTTATGTTCATCATGGCAAGTTTCATGGAGATCTGTCAAGCAGGGCCCGGGAAAAAGGGGAGTACCAGAAGTGAAATTTTCTATTTTAATTCCAAGAGAATTCTTTACTCTTCAGTACAAAAATAAAATGGGTGAACGGAATTGCACCAAAAAGTAGAACTTTTTTACTCAAGGATTGTGCTTTGGTGTAAATTTGGTCAGTAGATTTGCAGGTCTTTCTTGTAAGGACAGTTGAAATCTTCAGGGACTCTAACCCTGAAACCATGCAAAAGCTGAGAGCGCGTCTGGCAGCTCTCAGCTTTTGCATGGTTTCAGGGTTAGAGTCCCTGAAGATTTCAACTGTCCTTATATTGTTACAGACAGACGAGAGCGCGTCTGGCAGCTCTCAGCTTTTGCATGGTTTCCAGGTTAGAGTCCCTGAAGATTTCAACTGTCTTTATATTGTGACAGGTAGAGGAGAGCGCGTCTGGCAGCTCTCAGCTTTTGCATGGTTTCAGGGTGAGAGTCCCTGAAGATTTCAACTGTCTTTATATTGTGACAGGTAGAGGAGAGCGCGTCTGACAGCTCTCAGCTTTTGCATGGTTTAAGGGTGAGAGTCCCTGAAGATTTCAACTGTCCTTATATTGTGGCAGGTAAGGGAGTTTTTTAGTGTTAGGAAGTATTAAGAAATATCCAGCTTCTAAAGAGCTAAAATATTTAAAAGTTGTTAGACAAAAATAAATAAGATTTGTAAAATATCTTCGCGTTTAACAAAAGTGTTTCTGAACTGCGTAGCAAACTAAAGGGGAAGTGCTTTCCTTTCAAAATAGCTTCCTTTGTGGCTTCCTGTTCTCCCTGTGTTAAGCAAAAATAAACTCTCTCATCTATTGACTTATCTTACATCATGCGAATTCGTTCTTTCTCTCTCTGTTTTCTGGCAAAGAAAAGTGCACAGTTTTTGCCTCTTAATTAATAGTGAAGGAATTGTCAATTCTTTTCTCTTGGACAAATAGTTGCCTGGTTGGGTGGCAAAGTTATGGTCTTTTTGCCTCTGCATCTTCTACTGCCTCGGCTGCGGTTTCTTCTAAGATCGGTGCCTGGTGGATCGATTCTAATTGTGTTTCATTTTTTAGTGTGAAAAAATACAGGTGCATAAAATTGTGTATGTATATGTCATGTGCATGTTGACCTGCTCCATTCTGTTAACTATATGTGTGCCCAGTTAAATTCCCTGTTAAGCTTGAGCACACAATGCCACCCCCTGTCCCATGCCCATGTCTTGTTGTAAGAATATAAACGTTTAAAAAGTACATTATTACATTTAGCTTAAAAACACCTGCTTATTGTGCTCGGAATGTGCTCGGAATGTGGTAGCCTCAGCAGCGCAATAGAAAAAACCAAACTCAGCCTTGGAGAAGAGGTGTATTTTTTAGGCCTAGAACGCCGGCAAACCCTGAGGCCGAGAAATCAAAAGAGGCCAACCGAAAAAGAAGAAATGCAAGAAGACGGGCAAGGCGCAAAAGGAGCAAACTCAAAACCGAAAAATATAACCCAATGGCGCAGAAAGTAACGACAGACGACAAAACTATCATAAATCTTTCGTCCATTACGCTAACCAAGGCTGAAAAGCAACTGTTATCACTTGGACTAAACTTCTGTCCAGAGAGCAACTTTGATTACACCAGTACAAGAATAGATGTATTTTGTTTCATTCGTAAACTTAAGCTCAAAAAGTTCTTCACTATCAAAACTGGCCTGGAAAATTCAAAAACGGCGCAATTTACTGAGGAAAGCAACTTACAAGTTTCGGACATTCCAACTTTGCTAACTCTACAAGAATTAAGCGATGAAAGAAGCACTATAAACCAGAAACTTAATTGCAAGGATTCAACTCAGGCAAAACTGCAGAAAATCAACATAACGCAACGAGGTGCAGGGAGCAGTCCATTTAGACCTAAATCCACTTTTCTTCCTGTCATGCCGAAAGACGCTGTGGACATCTTTCACGAGAGAGTCACGGAGGACATTAAAAAACTATATCACCAAGTGAAACGCAAAAAACAGAGTAAACAATACAATAAAATACAGTATGCCAAATTGATGAAAAAATTGGGAGACAACCTAGAGATCGTCATAAAGAAATCAGATAAAGGCGGGAACATTGTGTTGTGGCCCAAAAAAGACTATATCCAAGAAGCGAGAGACAATTGGATAATGAACAATGCTATGTGAAAACAACTATGAAGGAATATAACAAAGCAAAGGAGATTCTAAAAAAAGATCTGCAACAATGGAAACGGGAGGGACTAATTTAATCGGATGAATACAAATATATGTACAGAGTGTTCCCAGTCCTCCCAGTTATATACTTCATCCCGAAGGTCCACAAAAATGTTGTACCAATACCAGGCAGACCCATCATCTCCGCAATTAACAGTGTGGGAGAACATGTTGCACAATATGTGGACTATTTCTTACAGGACTTGGTCAAAATATGACCCACGTATGTAAAAGATACAGGGGACATTTTAACGAAAATTTGTGGCATTGTATGGGCAGATGACTTGATGCTTATTACATTAGACATAGAGTCACTGTACACAAGTATTGAACACCAGACAGGTTTAAAAGCGGTCAGGCACTTCTTGGATACAAGACCCTGTGAGTACCATGAACATAATAAGATGTTGCTGGACCTTATCTCTTGGTGTCTCCACAATAACTATTTTATGTTTGGCAAAGAAATTTTTAAACAACTAAGAGGAGTAGCGATGGGAGCCTGTTTCTCCCCCAGCTATGCATGCTTGCATGTTGGCTGGTGGGAGGAACAGGTTCTTAAAAAAGATCATCAGGAAATATATGCACAACACATAAAGTACTGGCTCCGTTATATTGACGACGTTTTTATTGTGTGGCAAGGTGATGAGGGGAGTGCCAGGCAGTTCATTAGTACAATCAATATTAACGCTGCCAACCTCAATTTCACATCGCATGTGAGTAGATCTAACATCGAATTTTTAGATGTGAAAGTTTACATCAATAAGGGGAAATTAGAGACAACTCTATTTAGGAAGAAGACAGCAGGCAATGCTACACTGCACGCCAGTAGTGCGCATCCTAAGCACCTCATTAGGAGTATCCCGTATGGGGAAATCCTAAGACTGAAACGCATTTGTAGTACACAAATAGATTTTGAGAACTGTACACAAGAGGCACTTGCGAGGCTTAAAAATAGAGGATACAGTGAGAAAATACTGAGGGAGGCAGTAAGCAAAGCAGAAGAAAGGCCAAGGGCAACACTGCTACCACAATTGGAAGAATCAGTAGAACCCTCACTTGTAGATGAAGGCCCCCGTTTGATAACCACATACAGTCAGCAGGAAAGAAAAATAAGGTCCATAATAAGAAAAAATTGGCCTATTGTTCTCACCGACAATGTCCTAGGAACTAGACTTCCCACATTTCCAAACATCACCTTTAGGAAATGTCAATCCATGGGGTCTAAACTAGTTAAAAATAGCCCAGAATTAGGCCCCACTGGTACATGGCTTAAACCCAGACAAGGTTTTTTCAAATGCTCATCATGCCGAGCGTGCAAATTTGGAGTGAACACAACTAAATTTACTACTCCATTTTGCCAACAAGAGACTACCATAAGGGGCAGCTACAACTGTAGAACAGAGTATGCAGTGTACGTTCTGACATGCACCTGTGGCTTGAGATACGTTGGGAGTACCAAGCTGCAGGTGCATGTCAGAATCCTGCAACATCTAAGAGCAATCGTTGATGCTCTCAACGACAATCTCTCCCTGGCCGACTCCGTCAAATCGCTGGGAATCACCCTGGACCCTAAACTAAGCATGGACAAACACATCAAGATCACTGCACAGAGCGCCTTCCTCAACCTGAAACTACTCAACAAGATAAAACCCTTCATCCCGACCAACGACCTCAAACAAGCGACTCAATCCTTGGTACTTTCCAGATTAGACTATGGGAATGCAACCCTCACAAGGCACAGCAAAATCACACCAAGCTCCACTCCGATCAACTCTTAATGCAGCTGCAAGAATGGTCACCGGAGTAAAAAAATATGACCATATCTCGCCCGCACTCAGAGAGTTGAAATGGCTCCCAGTTGAAATGCGTGCCAGTTTCAGAACTGCCTGCCTCACGCACAAAGCCCTCCACACAGGGAAACCCACCTACCTGGCCTCCAAACTCACGAAGGCCGGTCAGACAAGGAGCCTCAGGAGCCCCAATACTCTACTCCTCATCCCGCCGAAAACCCACAAACAAAAAACCGCAGCCCGATCCTTCTCTGGAAATGCGCCCAAAATATGGAACTCCATCCCAGTCCAATCCAGGACCATCCCCTCCTTTCGAAAATTCAAAAGGCAGCTCAAAGACCTCTACCTCAATCGTACTCTCCCAATTGGATAGATTGCAACCAAAACTCACTAGCGTGCACACTACGGCACAATGACACTTTGAAACTAAGACCTCTACCTCACTCCTAGCCCGACTCCTCCCCACTATCCCCCCTGATCGGAAGGATGCGCCGCTTGAACTACTGTGTTCACTATTACGAGACTAAGTAACTTCCCCCCTATCGTTATACAACGCGCGAAGGCAATTGAAGTGCGAGGTAACCTGTTCTGCTGCTTTGTGGACTTCCGAGCTGCCTTCGATTCAGTAGATCGTAGTCTACTGTGGAGTATGCTGGCAGAGCTCGGAATCAACAAGGCAGTACTTGCTTTAATCCAGGAAATGCACTCAAGGAATTGGGCCAGGGTTATCTTGGATACCCATGGAACCCTATCTAATAAAATTCAGATAATGAATGGTTTGCGGCAGGGCTGTGTTCTTGCCCCATTGTTATTCTCCCTATTTTTATCCGATTTGCCTAATATATTGAGTAGGGCAGGTGGTGTAAGCCCCAAGATGGGGGGGGGGCCCATATTTCTTGTCTGCTATATGCAGATGACTTCGTGATAATGGATATGACAGAGTTGGGCTTGCAAAAAAAACTGGATGCCTTTTATGAATATTGCCTAAAAAAAATGCCTCACGGTCAACCTAGAAAAGACCAAAATAATGGTATTGGGAAAAAAGAAGAGCTCCCTGTACTGGAAATCGGGAGAGGTTAGAGTCGAAGAAGTGTATAGATATAAATATTTGGGTATGTGGTTCGACAATAAGCTAAATTGGAGGGATCACATACAGTCACTTAAAGCAAAGGCTCTCTCCTCAGTATGGGGCTGATGGAGCAAGGACTCACAAATGAGACTTGCTCGGATGCAATCCTCTTAAAGTATTAATGTATTAAGTTGTATTGTTAATACTAACCATTGCACACACAAACACAATTAGAAGGAAGCTTGCTTATGTGTCTTTACTAACAAGTAACGCTTGTCTATTCTAAAATGGCCGCTAAAACGCGGGAACTTTACTGCGCATGTCTCAACCATATCAGGTGGTGTGACGTCTTTCTTTGCTTGGTGGGAAAACTTTTGCTTCTGTGCAGTGTGATTTAAAATGGCTGCTATATGTTCTCACATGCTACAGCTTGCTCTTATGTTTTGTTTAAAAACTGTAATATTCTAACGCTATTAATGCGGGGATAAGTTTATAAGTAAATGGGAATAGAATAGACAGAGTGGGTATACAGTGAAACATTTTATTTGTGATTTTAATATTTTCTTCTTTGACTTTATTAGTTTGTAAATATTGGACCTGGGGTTGGTGAACTGAAAACTCGAATGACGTGGGTTCTGCGCATGCTCCTTGAAAGACTGCCCAGAGCGGAAAGGATGAAGTCAACCTGGACGTCGTCCAAGGCCACGACCTGATGGCCTATATTGTCATATTCATGAAATGTCCTCATAAAATTGTAACATGGTACATGAAAAAGACACAAACTTTGTCATGAGACGGGTGGGAAATAAAGCCAATGTATTAAATTTGAGGGGCGGTATTTTAGAACAAAGAGCCTTATGAAATAAATTAAAATCGATATGGTGTGAGGATCAACCCCCTGTCCCTGTCCAATCAGAAGTAGTGGCCCCATAAGTTAGCAACATTAAGGGGAGGTACATGGGCGTAGAAGGGTATAATAGATATAGACTTAGCTAATTAGTAATTCAAGCTTAAGCACAGCTGAAGGAGCAGAGAGGCTGATCGATTGCAGACTGAACCGCTGTCCAGAGAGGTCCTGAGGTGGGGGCGGCGGAATCCATTAGAAGGAAGAAACGGGAGAATCGAGGAGAAGCGAAGTACCAGAGATGGGAACGACGCAGGCGTCATGGGTAGAGAGGTCACCGGTACTGTCCTGATCCGGGAGGAGTCTTTGCTCTTCATCCTTCCAGGGTCCTATCTTTCCAACTCCTTGGCCAAGGGGTTTGGTTCTCGCACTTAGGTAAATATAAATGCAAACCTTAGCTGCACTGCTGTCTCTATCTTCTCTTTTCCTAAGGGACCGTCATTAATCGATAAATCATTGTTGTGCTTCCTCCTTGAGATTTGATTCAAGTACTATGTGGCTTTGTAATTTACTCTGCTAAATCTTTAGATAAACTTTTTAAAACTTCTTGACTTTGTGATTATTTGAAATTATGAATTGTATGGAATGTCACTCATTTTAAATTTCCCAATTATCAAAGGGTCCATCGGTAAGTCATTACTCTTCAATCAGAAGGTAATTGGTAGCAGGGATGTGATAAAGAGTACCAACTGACCCACCAGCGGAAATTGCTAGCGTAGTATGAATGTATGGGCCCAAGTGAGTATTTTGTGTATGAATGCTTGTTGCTAGTAACCCGCTGGATCAGTTTTCTGGTTATCAGAGGATGGTTGTGCTTTGTTAATTGGGTAATGAGAATTTTATTTTTATGAACTAACATCCGTTTTTCGTTTAAAGTTTGTTTTATGTTGTCTAGAATCCCCGGGAAAATTGAGAAGCGGTTGGTAAGTGGAAGCCATACTGCAGTGAGGTTATCTGTCAGGCAGAAATAGTACTGAAAAGTTAAGCAGGGCTATCAGTACTTGTTAGGGACATTTATGTGTGTGAGTAATAGCAAGGGAATATGCTAGTGAAATTTTGATGTTATATCACCTAGAAAGGGTAACATTGAAGAAGTAACAGGTATTTCTGAAGATTGCGTGAAGAGTAGACGGAAATGTTTTACTCGTAGTGTATGATTAGTAAACGGAAGAGTTTTACTAAGAAGCGAGAGAATCTATCTTTTCAAGTTAGCGAAACTGACACGATAGCGAATGTTTTATGTTGTTATTGAATTTAATTAGAAAATAGGGAGAATAAAACTTTGCGTAAGCTTTTGTAAAGGGAGGGTCAGCTGCCGGAGAGGAAGCTGACGTCACAAACGCTGCGCTGGGATTGGTTAAAACCACGGGCGTGAAAAGACTCTTGTAAAGGAGGGGTCAGAAGTCAGGAGTAACACTGACGTCACAAGTGTTGCGCTGGGATTGGTTGAAACAGCGAAGGACAGAAAGGCGCAGATTGTAAAGGAGGGGTCGTCAGAAAAGACGTCACTGAAAAAGCCGCGCTAGGATTGGTCCTGAAGCAAAAGTTAGCTGGAATTTAATTGGTTGTCAGAATAGAAGTCGCAATCTTAGTGGACAGTGGAAATTGTATGTTTAAACGCGATCCGACTTTAATAGGAACTCGTCCAGACAGGAGATTCCTAGGTTTTGCAGAATATAGTTCAATAAACAGATATTTAACCAGAATGTACGGAGAAAAGAGAAAAATGTCACTTCTACAAAAGGTTAAGAATTATTTTAAAAAGGACAAAATAATAAAGACTAGAGAAGGAATTATCATTCCAACAGCTAAAACGCCCGCTTCATTTATGATGATGGAGAGAGGTTATCATACTTGCGTATGGATAGAAAATTGGATAGAATATACCAAAAATGATGGAATATTAGCTTTTCCCGAGAATGGTACTTTTAATGGGAGAATTCTTCAAAATTTGAGATTAAGAATGAATGATTTAGAACCCAGACCTAGATTGACTCAATACGAAGCCTTAGAAGAATGGGAAACTGTGGCATTTGAACGTGACCGATCCAGAAGTAATAGGGGTTATAGGGGATTCTTTCCCAGATACCAAAACGAGTCAAGGGACGGTCAGATGAAACAGTGGAGAAGAGCAATGCTTACAGAGGGACTGTATCCCATATTGCTGGCAGGAGAATCGTCAGGAGGTAAATGCACAGAAAAGACCAAACATTTGGCTAGATTTGGAGATTCTGAAGATGAATTTATGGAAGAATTATTAAAGAATCCACCACCATATCAGGAAGGGACAAGCGGATGCACCCCAAGTGCACCCTTGTTACGGACCCCATTGGTGCCTGAAGTATTACATGATTCACCAGTTAGTAGAGTGCTTCACGATAAAGAAAAGGAAGCGATAGACAGAAACAGAGCAGAATTAATTCAAAAGGTAACACAACTGAATGTTCACCCTGATTCATTGACCATACCTGTAACGATTGCTCCAGTGGTTCCCTTATATGGTGACAAGGCAATTTATCCCAAACCTCTAGTTGTACCTACACCTGTGAATGTTCCTAAACCAGAAGCAGTAGTAATGGTTGAGGATCACTTTAGTGATTGTGAGTCTATAATTTCATTAATGGACTTGCCCATTCGAGATTCTGTAAATAATACTCCAAGAAGAACAACACCTAGTTGCTCCAAAGATGTAAATATAATAACCTCATCAGGAACTAAAAGTGCCACAGTAGTTACACCTGAAGATTTAGAAAGATGGGCACAAGGATCAGACAAACAGAGTTCACCCCCAAAGATTATGGACATTTATAAATTGAAAGTGGAATTAGAAGAAATGATAGCAGGAAATGTAGGAGTAGATCGCCTAAATACTTACGATGAAGAAGAATTATTGTTTGTATGCAGAAGCATCACAAGAAATGCAAAAATATTTCATGAGAAATTATCAGATTTAGCTCATCAGATGGGAATTGCAATAGGGAAATCAAAAGTGTTGCAAAAACCATATAGAGCAGAGTTTTCAGACAAAGATTTAGAGAATATGAATGCCTCAGGAAGGAAATTACAAATAAAGGAATTAATGACAGTTTTGCAGAAATGGGGAGAGTTAGATAAATGGAAAGCTAGATGGACAAAGAAAAAGGAAGAGGCACGATATAGTAAAACCACTTCAGAATATTTAATGAAGGAAGCAGGGAAAGGAGATCAAATGTACCCGATGCGAGAAGTTCCAGGAGGGGGATATGTACATGTCCCATGGAGCAGACAGGATATTTTATCATTTACGAACGATTTCCCAAAATTAAGAGAAAAGCCAATTGAATGGTACAAGCAGGTTGAGAGGTTTGTGAAGGTGTCAAAGGTGTTGTTGAAAGACTTGGATGGTTTATTTGACATAGTGGTACCTGCCGATTTATGGACAGATTGCAAAATCACGATTGATTGGCCTAGTGAGGAGTATCCTAGAGATCCAAAGACAGGTGCCCCGTCCAATGATGTAATGAAAAAGTATCAGCAGGTGATAACTTATTTAAAAGGGAAAATACCACCAAAAGAAACAGATTGGGTGAAAATAGACAGAACTACCCAAGAAGCCAGTGAATCAGTACATGCCTATTATGAGCGTTTATTGCAGGTATTTAAGCAGTATATAGTGGATTTGAGGACATTGGAGATAAAAACATGAGTCAGTTTGTTTACCGATTTGTTTACGGCCTGAAGCCAGAAATTTGTCAGATGATTAAGCAGCACATGTTGTGCTGGCAGGGAAAACCCATTGACGAGATTTTGAAATATGCGAAATATTGTGGAGATGATATTGAAGATAGACACAAGAAATTGCAAGAGAAGGTGATGTGGGCTCAGGTGAAAATGGCTGAGCGACATGGAATTAATTTGGATAATCCAAATGATAATCAAGGAAAAGATTCTGGAACGAATGGTGACACTGGGAACGGAGGAAAAGTGAGAGGACGAATGAGCAGAGAAGAGGCTAAAAAGAAGTTTCCTTGTCATGGATGCGGAAAATTAGGGCATTGGAAGGATGAATGTAAAAAGATTCGGAATAATAATGGCCCAAATCAAAATTTAAATCCACAGACGCAGAATGACTCACAGCAGGGTGTAAATCCTCAGAGTCAGTTGCCACCTGCACCTATACAGGGTAATGTAAGCAGAGCAAAGCACGGTGCAGACGTCGGATATCAAGGAGGAAGTGGTAAGAATGATTATGTAACATCACAATTTCTTTTACAGGACGATTTTAGTTCCTATAATAATTGACGGTGCCTAGGAGAGGGGAAGAAGGAGTGCGTACTTGGTGCATCCTTACCGGTAGATCAGTCAGGTCCATATGTTGAAGGAAATGTGAAAGGTAATGATATTACTTTTCTTTTGGACACTGGTGCTACTAGGTCTACTGTGAGAACAGCAGACATACCAGACCTTCCTCTCTCTGGAGAAGCTATCCAAGTTGTGGGAGTGGCTAATCAGAAGATTAGAACACCTCTTACCGAACCAATGGAAGTAAAAATCGGAAACTTTAGAGCAATGCATCAATTTGTAGTATGTGATTCCAGTCCAGTAAATTTATTGGGCAGGGATTTACTTTGCAAGATGAACTGTACAATTTTCTGCACACCGGATGGTGTGGCAATTCAGACCCCAGATGAAGACCATGTATATAAATTTATGATTGCAAAGCAAGGTACAGAAGTAGATGAGATGTTTTCCCTGATAACAAAAGATGAGTTACCAGAAGAACTGAAAACGACAGTGAATTCCATGGTATGGGATTTCACGGGAAAAGAAGTAGGACTTATTGCCAAAATAGATCCAGTAAAGATTACTGTAAAAGAAGGTGCGATTTTCCCAAACACCAGACAATATAAAATGAGTGCAGAAGTAAAAGCAGGAGTCATTGAAGAAATTAACAGAATGGAAAAACAAGGAATATTAAAAGAAGTAATGAGTAGCCCTTGTAACTCACCAATCATGGGTCTAAAGAAACCTAGTGGAAAATATAGGATTGTTCAGGATTTACACAAAATAAATAAGATTGTGGAACCCTGTTGTCCTATAGTACCAAATCCTGCAGTAATTCTGTATCAGATTCCTTGGAGTGCAGGATGGTTTACTGTGATCGATTTATGCCAAGCATTCTTTTCCATACCGTTGCATCCAGATAGTCAGTATCTATTTTCATTTAAATTTGAGAACAAAGTCTATGTATGGAATCGTGTTCCTCAGGGGTACACAGAAAGTCCTTCCATCTTTAATCAGATATTGAAAAAGTGTCTAGAAAAACTGGTGATGCCAGGAAGCTCAGTCTTAGTGCAGTACATAGACGACTTACTAGTGGCATCTAACACTAGAGAGGATTGTGTTGTTTACACCATAGCATTGCTAAATCATTTAGCAGAAGAAGGTCATAAGGTGTCACCTGAAAAATTACAGTTCTGTACTACAGCAGTAAAGTACTTAGGACACCAAATTGAGAGGGGCAGAAGGAGAATAACAGAGGAAAGAATAAAACTAATAAAGAAAATGCAGATGCCTGTCTCTCAACGAGAAGTAAGAATGTTCCTTGGAATAGTAGGGTACTGTAGACAATGGATATTAGGATTTTCTCTACTAGCAAAACCATTGATTCAGATGACGAAAAAGAAGGCAAAAGATCCAGTTGAATGGGACGATGAAAGTGTAGGTGCATTTGTAAAATTAAGAAATGCTTTGTGTGCAGCACCTGCCCTAGGTATGCCCGATTATAAGAGAAAATTTGCATTATTTTGCCATGAAAGAGAAAATTGTGCACTTTCAGTCCTAACACAAAGACATGGTTTGACCAGACGTCCTATAGCATATTTTTCTGCTACATTGGACCCAGTGGCAGCTGCGTTGCCTGGTTGCTTAAAAGCAGTAGCTGCTACTTGTTTGAGCATTGAACAAAGTGAGTCAATTGTAATGGGACACCCTGTAAAAGTGTTCGTCCCACATGCGGTTGTGATTTTGCTGACAAGAACCCGAACTCAGCATCTTACTCCTAGTCGACTGACTAAGTATGAAAGAATAATATTGGGTGCTGAAAATGTGACCATTGTAAGGTGCACAATAGTAAATCCAGCTACCTTACTACCAGACCCATATCATGAAGAAGTTAAAGATGACGAAGAAGAACATGATTGTTTACAAGTCACAGAATTGTGCACAAAACCGCGTCCTGATATTCAGGAACTACCTCGTAGGGAGCCAGACAGGGAGCTGTTTGTTGATGGCTCATGCCAAAGGCATGAAGATGGAAAACTAACTGCAGCCTATGCAGTGTGTGAACTAACTGGAATAGTCGAAGCATCCTATTTACCAGGAGTAAAATCTGCACAAATAGCTGAATTGATTGCTTTGATAAAAGCTTGCAAAATTGGGAGGAATCAAAGAGTATCTATATTTACAGATAGCCAATATGGTTACGGGGTTGTGCATGATTTTGGCCAACTATGGATGCAGAGGGATTTCATGACTTCTTCAGGATCCCCCATTAAAAATGGACAGTTCGTAAAGGAACTACTGGAAGCAATACAATCACCAAAAGAATTGGCTGTGGTGAAATGTGCCGCACATCAGTCAGGAGATGACTGGGTGGTAGTCGGCAATAGATATGCAGATCTGGTGGCTCAACATTGTGCCAAAAACAGACTAGCAGTAAACAAAAGGGTGGAAAGAATGGGAATCAGCTGCCAACTTATGCTGTTTGCACCTCCTGAAACATGGAATGATGTAAAAAGATTGCAAGATGATGCTGATGAGAGCGAAAAGAGTAAATGGATTAAAACAGGATGTACTCAAAAAGCAGAGGATGATGTATGGATTTGTGCTGACGGCAGACCAGTCATGCCTGATTGTCTGCTTTCACAAATGGCTAGGATGTATCATGGAGACACACATGTAGGGAGAGATGCAATGATCAGACTCTTCAGACAAAATTGGTTCAATCCAAAGTTTAGGGCAGTAGCAGAGAGTCTTTGCCAGAGATGTCTAACTTGCCAAATGCATAACCCAGGAAGAAAAACAGTAATTGGGTTTGGGAAAATTGGAAAGGCAGAGGGTCCATTCATGAGATTGCAACTTGATTTCATTCAGTTACCACCATGTAGAGGGCTGAAATATGTACTAGTCATAGTGTGTCTATTTTCCAAGTGGGTGGAGGCATACCCTACCAGAAGGAATGATAGTCTTACAGTTGCAAAGTTGTTACTACGCGAATTAGTACCTAGATTTGGTTTTCCAGTAACTTTGGAATCAGATAGAGGAGAACACTTTAACAGTGAAGTGGTGAAAATACTCTGTGAAGCATTCCACATTGAACAAAAATTGCACTGTGCATATCGTCCAGAAGCTTCTGGAGTGGTGGAACAATTGAATGGCACGATAAAATCCAGACTGGGAAAAATGTGTGCTTCAACATCATTAGATTGGCCAGACGCATTGCCTCTTGTTTTAATGGGACTCAGAAGCATTCCTGATAGAAACACCGGATTGAGTCCGCATGAGATAATAATGGGAAGAGCAATGAGACAATCACATGTACCCACGAATAAACTGCTGAATATATCAGATGATATGGTTCTGGATTATTGCAAAGGACTGGCTGACTTAGTGCGTTCTGTCTCTCACCAGGTTGGAGAAGACGCAGTTTCCAGACAGCCCGAACAAGAACATGATCTGAGTCCCGGAGACTGGGTGGTAGTGAAGAATCACACCAGAGAAACGTGTCTATCACCCAGGTGGGGCGAACCATGTCAGGTCATACTGATTACGAACACAGCAGTGAAGTGTGCAGGATTTCCTAATTGGATTCATGTAAGCCACACCAAAAGAGTACCAGATCCTGAAGAAGAAAATACTCAGATAATATCAAGTACTGAGGAAGCTGAAGGTTGCCCAGCTGAAGAATCTCAGGTTCGAGATTCAAGGGAAGATGAAGAAGAACAACCGAGCACAAGTCAGGACTGGATACCAGTGGTGGAAATACCTGAAATCTACTACAGAACAAGAAGTCAAGTAAATCTAGAAGAAATTGAAGAAGATCAGATAGGTGAAGAAGAAGCAGCTTAGGAAGAAGAAGAAGAACAAACACAAGAACCTGAGCAGGAACAGATAGGGAGAGGAAACTGGGCTCAAAATAAAGAAGAACAATAAAACTTTGAGCAGGGACAGACAGGTTTAGAAGAATCCGGTCAGGCTGCAGAAGTTCAAAGTGCAATAAGCCCTGATCAGAACCAGTTAGATCAAGAAAAATACACAGAAGAAGAAGATCTTGAGAATTTTGAGAATGAAATCGTAAATAAAGAACAAAATCAGCAACAAGAGATCCACAGAGAAATAGAAGAAGAAATAACAATAAGACATGGAAAAGAACAAGGAGAAGAAACTGAGATAAAAGAAAACGAGAGAGTGCCACAACTAGAAAACAAAAGAATTTCTGAAGAAGGAAATAAAGAGACAGTTCAAACAAAGAAAACAAGAAAAGGTGATCATTGGCCTAGCGTCATCAAAAGAGTAAAATACCACATAACAACCAGAAGTGGAGATCCAGAACAAGTGAATGAAGTAACAAGTCAAACAGAACAAAGAAATAAAAGTGAAAAACGAAGAAGCAAAAGACTGAAACTTGTGAATAACAAATTTAAAGGTCCTGATTGGACTTATATTATTCTCGAAGATTACGAAAGCTCAGAATCAAGTGAAAGTGGTGACGAAGGAACCAGTGCAGAACTGACTTTTGAAAAAGAAATAGAACCACCTTGAGAAAGTGAAAAGACGTGAAAACACGATAAGAAGAGAAGAAGAGAAATCTTCCTTGTCAAAAATGACTGATGATAGAGTTACTGGGAGACCAAAGCAGAAAGGTTGTAAAAGATGTTGTGCTATATGCATATGCAACCTGGTAGTGATGCTTATAGTGTGGTTAGTTGTGATCATAGCAATTCCTTATCTTATGATAATAGATAGAAAGATTAACAACGAAACTAAGGAAAGAATAG
Source organism: Calotriton arnoldi (assembly GCA_963921515.1). Classification (NCBI taxonomy): domain Eukaryota; kingdom Metazoa; phylum Chordata; class Amphibia; order Caudata; family Salamandridae; genus Calotriton; species Calotriton arnoldi. The sequence goes on along the minus strand of CAWUFW010000750.1, from coordinate 2,294,087 downwards.
GTAACTTAAAGGGCAATAGAGTAGAACTAAAGGCAGAAGACAAACCAGAATTACATCACGAAGTAACAGATAACGACACTAGTTTAAATGTTTTCACAAAGTTATTATTTCAATATGTAGATACTATGGAAGTTAGTAATTGTTATGTTTGTATGAAATTACCTGAATCAGTAGCAGAAGGGTTAACGTATCATCATTTACCATTAACCTATGGCATATCATGTAGTGTATTAGCTAGTTTATTTTATAGAACAGGACAACTACAGTATTATTACTCAAATATAGATGTGATATTTACTGAAATTCCGATTTGAAAGAATATGAATCCAGTGCTTAGTAGCAAAGATGCACAGTTTATGGGAGAGTTTTTCTTAGCAATGAAGTCAATAGACATAACACACGCACATAGAAGCAATCTAACATGTTCTTTACATGAAGAAGAAAAGGTATTTTTGAATTTAGTGGAGAGTAGAAGACAAGACTTCCAAAAGAAAGCTTCTGAGCATAAGGCTCATTTGCCACCTTGGGCTGAGAAAGAGGGTAGTTACACACCTGGCAAAGCTCAAGCTGCTATGGCTCTAGATTTTGAAAAGAAAGGGAGAATTTGTCTACATAGATTAAAGACAGAGTATAACAATATTTTCATCGGTACCAGTGAATGTGAACATAATTTCTTAATTATTGGAGGTTGGGGACTTAAAGGAGGAACAGATTCAGTTTTTCCTGGAATCTATTATGTATGTGGGAATAAGGCTTACTTTAGGCTTCCTGCACGGTGGTATGGAAGTTGCTATTTTGGAATAGTATTTCCAAAAATATACCACGTAAAAAGAAACACTGGCAGCAATGAAAATACTAGTGAATTAACACGTAGAAAAAGAGCTAGTTTTTCAGAAATTTTAGGTGATATATTTGGTGCATTGATACCTTCAGTGGGAGTAATTCTGAATTCAAGGAAAATATGTAAATTATCTACAGTGGTTTATCGTTTATCAACTGACACTGCTGGAGCATTTCTAATGATTAATGCAGAAATGGTTGCGATTAGATCTATGGTTATGCAAAATCGACTTGCTCTTGACATTATTTTGGCAAAAGAGGGCGGAGTCTGTAAATTATTGAAGACGAAACACTGTTGCACTTACATTCCTGATAAAAGTGCAGAAATTGGAACGTACATACAGAATATAACTAAACTTGAGAAGGAACTAAAACCACTGGAAGTTGATAGTGTATGGGAAAGGTTGACCACTAGCCTTAGGTCAATTGGTACCTGGTTTGCTAATATAGGGAAAGGACTTATAGGTCAAATATTAGTATCCTTAGCAGGGTTAGCAATAATAATATTTTCAATAATAATATGGTGCAAATGTGGTAGAAGGAAGGAATCATATAATGTGACAGAAAAAGGAAAGAAGAGAAAGTTTGATGAGATTGAACTTGAAGATTTAAGAAGTGAATTATACAAGAAATTGAAAGGAGATGTGAAAAGTAGAAAGTGTAAAAATGAAAATGAAACATAATATGCTAAAAGTTGGCATCTGGTTGTGGGTAGTATTTTTGATGGCTCAGAAACGCCATCAGAGAGGGGATTGATGGAGCAAGGACTCACAAATGAGACTTGCTCGGATGCAATCCTCTTAAAGTATTAATGTATTAAGTTGTATTGTTAATACTAACCATTGCACACACAAACACAATTAGAAGGAAGCTTGCTTATGTGTCTTTACTAACAAGTAACGATTGTCTATTCTAAAATGGCCGCTAAAACGCAGGAACTTTACTGCGCATGTCTCAACCATATCAGGTGGTGTGACGTCTTTCTTTGCTTGGTGGGAAAACTTTTGCTTCTGCGCAGTGTGATTTAAAATGGCTGCTATATGTTCTCACATGCTACAGCTTGCTCTTATGTTTTGTTTACACTGTAATATTCTAACGCTATTAATGCGGGGATAAGTTTATAAGTAAATGGGAATAGAATAGACAGAGTGGGTATACAGTGAAACATTTTATTTGTGATTTTAATATTTTCTTCTTTGACTTTATTAGTTCGTAAATATTGGGCCTGGGGTTGGTGAACTGAAAACTCGAATGACGTGGGTTCTGCGCATGCTCCTTGAAAGACTGCCCAGAGCGGAAAGGATGAAGTCAACCTGGACGTCGTCCAAGGCCACGACCTGATGGCCTATATTGTCATATTCATGAAATGTCCTCATAAAATTGTAACATTGTACATGAAAAAGACACAAACTTTGTCATGAGACGGGTGGGAAATAAAGCCAATGTATTAAATTTGAGGGGCGGTATTTTAGAACAAAGCCTTATGAAATAAATTAAAATCGATATGGTGTGAGGATCAACCCCCTGTCCCTGTCCAATCAGAAGTAGTGGCCCCATAAGTTAGCAAAATTAAGGGGAGGTACATGGGCGTAGAAGGGTATAATAGATATATACTTAGCTAATTAGTCATTCAAGCTCAAGCACAGCTGAAGGAGCAGAGAGGCTGATCGATTGCAGACTGAACCGCTGTCCAGAGAGGTCCTGAGGTGGGGGCGGCGGAATCCATTAGCAGGAAGAAACGGGAGAATCGAGGAGAAGCGAAGTACCAGAGAGGGGAACGACGCAGGCGTCGTGGGTAGAGAGGTCACCGGTCCTGTCCTGATCCGGGAGGAGTCTTTGCTCTTCATCCTTCCAGGGTCCTATCTTTCCAACTCCTTAGCCAAGGGGTTTGGTTCTCGCACTTAGGTAAATATAAATGCAAACCTTAGCTGCACTGCTGTCTCTATCTTCTCTTTTCCTAAGGGACCGTCATTAATCGATAAATCATTGTTGTGCTTCCTCCTTGAGATTTGATTCAAGTACTATGAGGCTTTGTAATTTACTCTGCTAAATCTTTAGATAAACTTTTAAAACTTCTTGACTTTGTGATTATTTGAAATTATGAATTGTATGGAATGTCACTCATTTTAAATTTCCCAATTATCAAAGGGTCCATCGGTAAGTCATTACTCTTCAATCAGAAGGTAATTGGTAGCAGGGATGTGATAAAGAGTACCAACTGACCCACCAGCGGAAATTGCTAGCGTAGTATGAATGTATGGGCCCAAGTGAGTATTTTGTGTATGAATGCTTGTTGCTAGTAACCCGCTGGATCAGGGCCTTAAACAATTTAAGCAAAAGTATGGAGGCCCCTCTCTACGGCCAATTCTATCGGCTTTTAATGCATTGGTACGCCCACAGTTCCAATATGGCGTAACGGTCTTATACATGGGAGGTAAATCGGATTGGAACTTAGAAGAGGGTAAATGCGTTAAACAGCTCCTTGCACTCCCCTCGTCAACTATGATACAGGCTGAACGAGTGGAATGTCATCTTACAGCCTGGAATTTTCGGGGGGTATGCAAGCAGTATTGAATTTTTGACAGAGAATGAATGGAGAGGGCCCCCCTAAAATAGCAAACCTCTGTAAAAAAGAAATAGAGGGTAGCGAACTAAATTGGGCGTCCCAAGCTAGAATTAAGCTAGATAAGTTGTGTGTTAAACTTTCCCTAGAACCAGATCAATGGAGTTTGGGGCAGCAGATTCCCAAGTCGGTGTTGCGTGCTATTATTAATACGAAGGCCCGAGAGGAAGATTTGGGTTATTTGAGGAGTAAATCGTCCTCCCGGTTCTTGATAAACGGGTGGACCAATGATCAAACATTCCCCTATATAGAGGCCATGTCTAACCCAAAGCTTAGAAATATAATCCTGAAATTTAGAGTTGGCTTGAATCCATGCAACACTGATTGGAAGATAAAATCCGCTATGATGAATGAACAAGGTCTGTGCACATGTGGATTACAAGTAAAATGTAACGGCCCACATATTCTGTTGGACTGCTTGTGGTTCTTAGAAGAACGGAAAACATTTTTAAAACCCCTTTTATTGCCTATGAAATTATTAGTAGGGATCAAGCTCTTAGTTTATTGGTCAATATGAGATTTTTAAATGTGACATGTGCAATGGGAAGATTCTTAATTGCAATACAGGAGTCGTTGAAGGAACTGGTTATATAATTTAAAATGGGTGGGGTAGAAATGTGATCTTACCCATGTTTGGGAATACCGCCGGCTCTTGTTATTTATGGTAGATGTACAAATGTATACCCAACGTATAAGTGATCTCTTCCCCTTGTTGAGGATGAATTAGGTACTCCCTATGGTCTGGTAGAGTTCCCTTTGTTTATTTTATCAGGATTTTATTGCGTTTTATACTGTTTTATGGTTACAGTGTTTGTATAATTCATATTTTAATTGTATGTATTGTGGTACTTTCTTTTTATGGCTATATATGCCAGGTAAAAATATAATAAACGAACGAACGAAGACCTCTACTGCACCTTGTGGCATCCTGTTCACTACTGCTATAATATGTGGTTTCCTCTTTACAAAGTGTTGTAAAGCGCTCCAATACCTTCGGGTCTGGCTAGCGCTATATAAAACTCCTTAATAAATAAATAAATAAAACAACGATCCTTCATACCCTGTGGCACGGCATTTCAAGAGCATACACAACAACGACATAAACTGTTTAAAGTATTATGTGATTGATGCCATTCCCATCCTCCGAAGAGGAGGGAATAGGGAACGACTGTTGAGGCAGTTAGAAACTCGCATGATACTTGAACTTGACAGCAAAGTACCAAATGGGCTCAATAACACTGAGGACATGCATAATGTTTTGTAAACGACTCATTCTATATAAAGATTGATACCGCCCGCATGAGAATGAGTACTGTGGATACAGGAGCAGGGTTTTAACATGTTGTTACAATGATTATTAGTCTCTTATCCGCTGCCACCCAGATGTAAATGTTGTTTTAACATCCCAGATGTTATTATTAGAGTTAAGGTTTTAGTAACAGCACTAGCACTTTCATGATTAAATTAGTATCTGCACAGCATTAGGCACTTTACTTTAATTGAGCATTTTTGCAAAAAATGTAGATGCTGCTAGGCACAGAAGCACTTTAGATGAGTGAAGAAACAAAACAGATATTTAGCGATTATGAATATCATTAAAAAATGAAGAAAGAAAAAATGATCTTTTTAGCACCGATTAAATAAGGATATCAGTTACACGTGGCCATTATACTATTAAGTGGGGGGCTATGACAACAGCATTTAGGCTGAAATAAGATATCACAGTGATTACAACATTGACATGGAGGATAAATAAACCAGCATTTGTGCTGCAATAAGTATAATCATGTTTAAATATGAAATAAGAATGTATGGATGTTGAAAGCACAAGACTACGTACATGAAAATATTGCATTAAGCTGAAACAAAATCCGTGTACTCGTCTTTCTCCATATATATATGTGTATATATTTATCTATGTTAAAATATGCATGTATTTATTTATTTATGCATATTTATCTATTTATTCATTTTTATCCATGCATTGCCAAAATATTGATGATTTTTACAATGTCCCGACACTTGAAAATATTTTATGTATTTTTAAATACATGTGAAAATACGAATAGCAGATGGTGCTTTTTATAAATCCAAACTCAGAGTGTTTCTTTCATGTTGATTATCACGTGACACTAGGGGGTGTGCACAATTCATTTAAAAATGTATGGCGGACTGCGTTCCGTGTGTGATCAAGGGCACTTGATGCTCGAAACGCGTCATCGGAGGAGTGAGGAGGAATAAAGAATAACTTGCCGTTCTATCACGGTGTCCGTTACTCTCTTTTCGCCGAGAGGAGGTTCTGAGAGTGCTGTAGGTCGTACATCTATATATACATATATATATATATATATATATGTTTCGCTCCCCTATGACCACTGTACTAAAGACACACTACTGACCAACCACCTCTTTGCCTGGCATCAATTAAAAGCATTGTGCTGGGTTCAGTGTGGGCTTGTTTCGTGAATAGGACCATTCAGCGTAATTGCTCACAGACTTCCCTCATTTTAAGTGTATGAATTAGACCTCTCTACCATTCAGTTATAGAGTCCACTTTGCGATCTTTGACAAAAAGTGCCAGAATAAGTGACAGGTTGCAGTACGTAAGAAATGTGGTAGTGAAGGAACTTGTGTTTTTTTTTGGCAGCAGCAGGGCAGTGAGATAAAAGATTGTATCACTACGTGAAATACCACCAGCATCACCACTGCTTGAAATAAAGTCAGCTAAGTGTACATGGATATATAGATATCCGCATGTCCTACAGTGATACATTTTGCAGACAATGACCGCGAAAGGTGGCAAAATACGGCAGGTCAGGATCTTCTCCAATGAAAGCGATGGGGACATCCCTTTATTAATTCACTGTTATTCTACATTGTTACACATTAGAGGCCTTCCTAACACAGGGGCACTATGAGTGCAGCTGTGTGGCAGGAGGGAAGGAATAAGTTGTGGAATATGTGCAGCTCTGTGCAGCGTACAAAATATGAGGCAACGACCAGAGATCCGTAGGAATAGATTACCACAGATAGCTACCACACCAACTTCCTCCACATACGCCCAGTGCTAGGAAATACCTAGAATGAATAATACGTGCTGATATGAAGTGTATTTCAATGTTAAAGGACAGTATGCATTAAGTAGCGATGCTCAGTATTGTAATATTGTAAGAATAAAATGTGTGTAGATTTAAAAATGCCTTTTAAACTGCAGTTGCAGACTTTAGAGGTGGTTGCAAATATTTTGCAGTTCGACCACTATGAGTTTTTATTTCCCAATTGTGTTACTGGGATGGAGATTATTAAGATGTTCCTATCTCTTGGGAGCAATTATAGTACAATGTTTTGGTTCTACTTTCGCTTTTGGAGTTAATTGATGTTTCGAGGTTTTGCACACTGCAGACATTATTATTTTTGGGTTCTTCCCTACGTCCCTAAGCAGTGTACTAGGTTTCCTGTTTTCGGGATGTTTGCATACATATGCTCAATGTTCATGTTTCCACCACCTCATGTCTTGTTAGGAGTTCCAACATGGTTGGGTGGGGCATTCACTTGCCCCAAACCGACCGCACAGCTACTTTGTGCCAATTAGGCAAATTATCCATTTTTCTCCTTTATAATCCATTTTTAAACATCTATTCAATTCTTATATCTCCATATTTTTCGACTTATACTCAAAATCCACACGCGGGATGTTGTGCCATTTTCAAGTTTCTTATGTTAAAGCAGTGCCCATCCGGACCTCTCGCTAAAACATGACAAAAGCAGAAGTTCATCCAAAGCAGCATTTATTTAAAACCCAATGCATTTCGGGCCAGAAGCGCCGTTCGTCAGGGGTCACTGTAAGTAACAATAAAACAAATATCCATCATTACAATCACCATAGATCAACATCTTATTTAAACACCATAACACATCAAAGTAATAAAAAATGAATAAATATATCAGAGCCCCTTATATACCCTTTCACCCCGTCCTCATTGTGAACAATATGTATTGCCAAAAATACCCCTCTGTTCTAGTAGTAAACCAAATTTTCTATGCAGCCCATTTCCTTTGTTGACACCCTCTATTCTGCAAAACAAACACCCGCCCCTTCTCTTAACTCTAAGTCATATCCTTATTCACACCTTACTTACTTACCTCCCCCCCCGGCATCCATACTACTTACTCCCCCTACATAAATTGGGCTCGCACTCCCGTAAAACCCTTTGTCTCTCTCACCTCTCACTACTCCTCCATTTCCATTCGTTCAACCCACACTCACATGGACCCTTTCATCCTTCCTACTTCACATTCATCCCACTCAATGTGAGAGAGACAAAGGGTTTTACGGGGGTGCGAGCCCAATTTATGTAGGGGGAGTAAGTAGTGGGTATTTTTGGCAATACATATTGTTCACAATGAGGACGGGGTGAAAGGGTATATAAGGGGCTCTGATATATTTATTCATTTTTTTATTACTTTGATGTGTTATGGTGTTTAAATAAGATGTTGATCTATGGTGATTGTAATGATGGATATTTGTTTTATTGTTACTTACAGTGACCCCTGACGAAGGGCGCTTCTGGCCCGAAATGCATTGGGTTTTAAATAAATGCTGCTTTGGATGAACTTCTGCTTTTGTCATGTTTTAGCGAGAGGTCCGGATGGGCACTGCTTTAACTTAAGAAACTTGAAAATGGCACAACATCCCGCGTGTGGATTTTGAGTATAAGTCGAAAAATATGGAGATATAAGAATTGAATAGATGTTTAAAAATGGATTATAAAGGAGAAAAATGGATAATTTGCCTAATTGGCACAAAGTAGCTGTGCGGTCGGTTTGGGGCAAGTGAATGCCCCACCCAACCATGTTGTTAATAACTCAGGTGCCCACAGGGCATGGCACCTTGCCGATGAGCACGCATTCTTGGATGATCATAGACAAGTATAAAAAATACGAAAATAAGGTGTGCACCCCACCACTTTCTTTGTTAGGAGTTCCACCAGTGCATTTGTGTTTTTATTTCTGAATATTGTGCCTGCACAATTGCACAGCTACTGTTTCACACCTAGCCACATGTCATAGACAGAGAATGTTTGGTGAGGAGTAGACAACACATTTGGTACGACGGTGGATTAGATGTGAACATATAAAAAAATATATAAAAAAATAAGAGGGGAGTACATCTAGATCTCCTAGATTTTATCTATAGGCAGGCTGTGACAGGAAAACATGTCATACCACAGGCCCTACTACAAGTTTCCCACACATTTGGATCAAAGATGGACTACGTGTCCACTGTGATATTAAAGCAGCAACAAATTTCAGCAATGCCTGGTCAAAGGACCAAAGATAAGTGCCACAATTGAGAGACAGAAAGAAAATAAATAAATAATTAAGAAAAAACAAAAATCGTTTATTACCTATGGATCGCCCTGTTTTCACTCAGAAATATTCCAAGTTCTGATCAACACTTAACGCCCCACCAGCTTGTCACTGGACGATCAATAAATATATCAGTTCCATCCACCAGACCAAAAACTGACCCTGAAAGTTCTTCTGAAATTGTGAAAGCCGAAATGTTTGAGTATCTGTGTGAATTAGCACGCACTGCGCAGTTCCTTTCTACCCAGATATCGAAGAGGAAGGAGAAGGGCCCCTATCGATCCTGAGCTCCCACATATCCGTCCTGGAACACAGATTTTTGTCTGGAAAAATGTCAGATGGTGATCCAAATTTTGAAGGACATTTTAAAGTCATAGGGGCAGATGTATCAAGGATTGCATTTGCGATTCCTTAACAGCGAATTTTAGCGAATTGCTATTAAGGAATCGCAAAATGCTATGTATGTAGGAATCGCAATAATAATTGCGATTCCTTAATATTCCTTAATTGCGAATTGCAAATTGCGATTCGCAATTAAGGAATACCTTCCCATTTATTCCTATGGGCGTAGAGGCCCATAGGAATGAATGGGAAGATATTCTCAATTTGCGAATCGCAATTCGAGAATCTCAAATTGAGAATGCAATTTCAAGGGTGCCAGGGTGTCCTTTTTACACCCTGTTGCACCCCTGAAATATGTATGTGTGCACATGTGGCGCACATACATGCCCTAAGGGCATGTATGTGCGCCACATGGCACTTTGAAAAATGCTAAAAAGTGCATTTTTCAAAGAAATCGCAGATTACCACCAACTTGAAGTTGGTGGTAATTTGCGATTCCTTAAGGCCAAATTGCACTTTTTGGTGCTTTACATTGGATTTAAGGAATCGCAATTTGCGATTCCTTAATGCAATCGCAAAATAGGGAATCGCAAATTTTGCGATTCCTTATTTTGCGAGGCAGTTTTGCCTTAATACATACCACTAAGCAAAATTGCGTTTGCAAACGCCGAAATTCTGCGAATTTTGGCATTTGCAAACGCAATTTTGCTTGATACATCTGGCCCATAGACTCTTCACCAACAGCTGTCCGCATTGCCAAGAGGATTAACGGAACAGACATCAGGGTTGACCCTGCACCCCCTCAACACTGAACAACGAACTAGAGGAGGGTAACTTGTTCCCATTGACTGTCCCAGAAGAAGAAGACGGTGATCATTTGGTGGTCTACGGACTCAGCCGCTGCCGCCACTCAGAAGTGTCCTATGCGAAGCTATGTATTTGTATACTAATATTTTACATTTGGCACTAGGAATGTTTAATTGGTTCGCTGTAATTTCCCATTGTGTTGATAAGCAGGCCTGTATTCCTCAAACTATTGAAGATGCCAACGCCACTATGCACCCCATATCCCAATCAACTTTTTCTGCTAGCACCTGTACTGAGGGAAATGACCTCCCTAGTAATGCAACGTCTTCCAATACCACTGCCAGTAACATCAGCACCCCAAATACCTATGCGCACCCTGTGTCCTCATCCCCTTCCCCTGTTGAAAATAATACTGTAATAATGCAATAATGTACATAATGCCCCAGCAGATAGACAGCATGCTGCTCATGACTCCCTTCACGACAACATGTGGAACAGTGAGATGGCCACAATAGGGAGACAGACGATTAATGAATCCTGTTATGTGGCTCATACATTCCCCATGCAGTAGGCACAGATAGACTGATTGTCTCTAGGGAAGTATCACCACACACTGTAAAATATCTCCTACACCTGTTCCTTTACAGAAAACAGGGGCAAGTTCAGATTATTGAGGCCAACATCTCTGAAGTGTTTGCAAATACAACAGTATGGGACCACACCCCAATAATGCACGAGGTTATCACTGACAATTCTAGAATAGAGGGGGTGGTAACAAAGATGCTCAAGATAGGTGTTCCTGATGTCGACCTTAGTGTAGCTTTTGGTAGGAACAATGGGTTTATGATAACAAGATCTCCGTCAGACTGTAATGGCTCTTTGCCCCACACCCTACCTTGCCCATGCCAAAATAGAACTGTTTTACGCTTATTTTCACAAATTTACGTCCATGACAAATGGAGTGCCCCAGGTTACTTGAGGTATAGAGCAGCGTCCTTAGGGCCACATAGGATAGACTCAGATTATGAAGATGGGATAGACTGGAAGTCTACTTGGGGTGGGGAGAAAATGTCCAAACTTATATAAAAAGATTACAAATTAAAGTCACCTCTTCTCTGTTTTCTAGGGAATGGGACAGTACCTGTTGGGCGCAACTCTGGATGCAACAGCACCATCTATAATTTGGACATGCGATATGGCACCTCCAGCCTAATGGATTTCTACTGGGCCTGCAGAGAACGTCTCTATCTCCAACAGCCTCCTCGAAGGAGCAGCCTGTGCTCACTAGAACAATGCAAAAAGTCTCCCTGATCGTTCCAGCAGCCAATATCTCCCACATCCATGCCCATCTCTGGTCTGTTACCTTGCTCCACCGACATTGGCGGTATGCTGAGTACTATGGGTGGACAGCCTTCAAAGACATACCCCAGGAGTTCCGCCTATTGAACAGGGTCCACCTCTTTTTTCAATACCATCATTATGATGTTCCAGATCAAGACGAATGTACGCTGGCTTTAAAAGACCAAGAGAAGGGTATGCCTTCGGATAGAGAGTTTGTGCTGCACATTGCCAACGATGAAGAAAATGGCTCCATCACCAAGGCCATCGAGGACTTGAACAACATAGAAAAGAAAATGATTGCTGGAGGAGGTGCCATAGCAGACACAGCCACTGATTGGTTGAACTTTGACTGGATACCTTCGTGGCTGTCTGCCACTCTAAAAGTTTTTGTTACCGGTTTTCGGTGTGCTGTTGCTCCTCTGTTGTGCAGTGCAGTTGTTCTGTCATTTTGCTAGAAAATGGTGGTAGTAAATTAGTAGGTAGGAATTAGGTAGGAATAGAGAACATTAAGAAGGCCTATATACACAAGAAGAAGAAGGGTAGAACAGGGAATGGGGATAACTTAGCACTTATAGAAGTAGTAGAAGTCACAACAATAGGACTACACTAAATGCAGCATGCTACCATTACCCAGTGCCAGGTCAATAGCTCCCAACTCACCGCTAGTAGATACCAACTGAGATAGGATTCAAATATAGATCCACCATCCCCTACACCGACACCATATACATCCCTCATTGACATACCTGAAGGAGAGTATATAGAGTTAAGGAAGACGCAGGAGAGCCAATGTTCCAAATGTGCCAATGTTCCAATGTGAATGACACCCCTGGGATACACCAACTAGAAGGAGGGCCTGCAAGGTATGCTGTAAGAATTGTGTTCAAGAATGAACAAGAGGAGGGAATGAAGCAGGGTCTAGTTTCACCATATAGTGCCCCCGGCCCATTCTGTCCACATCTGAAGAATAAGAGTCTCAATTGTCCCTTCCAGCCCACAGACAGGGTTGTGTTAAAATTGTCCACACTGCCTTGAGCATCTACAGAGGCAGTAGGCCCCATGCCCTCCTGTATACTCAGATGTATGTCTCCTATGACCTCTTCGTGTACATTTTTCTGAACATCAAGATGTAGCAATAACAGGATGCATCTGTCATTTAGAAGAACAAAATTGGCTAAGAGTAGGAGTGGGGGCCGACTGGGACTTTCCACAGCTTTAGAAATTACAAGTGACCTCTAACCATTTGTATTCTTCTGCTTTCTTATAAAATTTCCGAGAAGTGACGCAAATTGTTGTCGATAATGTACAGATTTTGGTATGATTGACGATCAAACATCTGTCATAACCGGGACTTGTGGCCAAGCAGCTCCTCATTAAAATAATATAAAAGAGCTGCCCTCAGTCCATTCGACGGACCACCTCGCACAAGTGAACCCATGGGTCATGACGCGTGTGTGGTCCCACTTAGCCATCTTAACTAGCATCTTTGGCTGAGGTTGTAATGCTTGTTGTATTTTGAAATTCATTTTCTCTCTCACTTTCCTTTGCATTGCCATGATTTTAGAACTTACTAGATTGCATCAATCAGGGGGACAAGGAAAAGAGGGGTCTCAAAACTGCAATTTCAAATTTTAATTACAATATGAAGTTTTGGTCTCCATCACAGAAAAATAGACTGAACGGAATTACACCAAATCTAGCAGGATGGGAGAAGTGTACAGGTTCTGTTTAAAACATACTTATATGTGATTGGCTGAGGGAGGGTTTTTATCCAGTCTGTCATTTCAGTATCACAGTTGAAAGATAAGTCCTGATTTCCGAGATGATCTGATTGGATTGCACATCAAGAGAAAATATTGTGGCTGCCATTGTAGGACACAGGGACTTGGTTCCCACATCCTAAAAGTTAAAAAGTTAAAACAAACAAAGGCATATAAGAGGGCTCCGTGAGCACGTCCTCTCCCCCAAGGCCCAGGTGGGGTGGGAGGGACCCCTCATGCATTAAAAATATTTTTTTAATTCCTTTTGTCACATGTAGGATAATTCCTGCATTTTTTGTATGATCACCCCCACTTTTTAAAGGTGATGCTGTTGGTTTTTTGACTCTGACTTTTGGCTGGGACTCTGCTAGTCAGACCTCAGTGCATGTGCTCTGACCCCTAAAACATGTTTAAATTGCCTAGACCCTTAATTGGCATTTTTAACTTACCGAAAAGTCCCTACTGCATAGTAAAAGTACCCCGGACCTGTAAGTTAAATGTCACAAGTGGACAGCAGCACATATTGTGCCACCACTAGATTGGCAGTGCAAAACATGAATTCAGGACAACCATTGTAGCCTGTCTGTGCAGTTCTAAAACTACAAATTCGACCTGCCAAAAAATTTGCTTTTGACAGGCCTAAACCCTCCTTTTAAATATTAAGTCACCCCTAAGTAAGCTGTAATTACCTATAGATCAGGGTACCCTTTTGATGAGGTGTGAACTTGCTTCCAGAGCTGAGACAAAGGCCTTGGGTGTGGGGAGGTGTTCTGTTCCTCTGACAGGGTGACCATTTGGGCTATGCCCAGGAACTTAAGTAACTTCAAATAGGCCTAGTCTGTCACAGGCAGATGTAACTAATACCTGGGCCTGCCCCCTCCTTTGTCCCTCTAGTCAGCCAGGCACCACTCCCAGTGGCCGAACTGATTTTGAGTGACCACAGAGAAGGTGTTGTTAACTTTCCTGGCCACACATCTGGGATGAGCAGAGGACCTCTTCACAGGGGAAGAAAGGTTCTACCATGTTGGATTTAGGTAGAGAGGGGCACTCTGGGATTGTTTGCAGTAAGGCAGACAAGAGCGTCTGAAAAGTGGGTAAGGTTACCATTGGGAACGTTTTCCCTATTAGTTATGGAGAGGCCAGTTGTCACCCCCACACACAGGCTAGTGCCAGGCATAAATGTGGCTCCCCTGGGCACCTTCTTCAGAATACTACAGGACCTTTGGAAGACAGAAGAAGAACTACACTTCCTGTTGAGACCTGTGAGGAGACCTGAAAGGCTGGACATGCTCCCACTTATACCCAGTACAAAGAACTGGACTACAAAGGTCAGTTGGCTGACCTCCTGTAAGCCACAGGATCGCCATAAGGTGCTAGAAGCCCTTTTCCTGAAGAGCCCAAAAGTGCATTGCCGCTGGGACAAAGATTCAGGTAGCCCCCGCTCTTAGCTCTTCTACATCAGCAAATACATTTCAGCAAGACGTTGTGGAGAATGCATCTGGCCTGGTGGAGCGCTGTTGTTACAGCTGTCAGCCTTGCCTCACTGGATGAATCCAAGGTCCTAAAAGATGACTAATTCTGAAGATAGAAATCTTTGCTGGGCGAAGGTGCCAAAAGAATCCGGGCAGCGACCTTCCTTGGGTATCAAGTCAACAGCTTCACTGGGACTTTGTCTCATGGCAATCTGACCTCATGAAGCCAATCTCGAGCACATCCTGCTGTTTTGCCCGCTGAGAATTGACTTCCGATCTTAATTCGTGCCTAAGTACCGGTCAAGCACATCTGGATGACTCTGTTTGGCTTTTTGGTGCCTGTCTGCTCCGTGCCATAGCTAACAGGGATTGAGCTCTGGTTTAAATTACTTAAACGTTTACTGGACCTAACAAGAATAGTGCCATTTTTACTTTTGATGGACTATAAACCACCACAAATAATAATCCAGTTGTTCCAAGATGTCCACAATGCAGGACCCGGTTGCACAGATTTCATGCCACCTTTCTTATATTTATTTTCTTCTCTTTTCTAGGGTGTTGCCATTTCCATTACATCATTTTCTTCTTACTCTGCCCAATGTGTTGTGCAGATATTTTAGTCACAACAAAAGCTTGATTTCTCAGTCTCTGAAGGGAAAGGGAAAATAGTATTCACCAAATGGTGGGTTTCTTAATGATACAAGCAAAGCAATTGATTTGTTTTTTCATAGTGTGGAATGTTTAACAATTAGTTGCCCCCTTTCTTTTTTTCCTTTTGCAGTATTCGCGGCTCCTCCAATCGAAACAATGTTACTGTACCATGAGTCTCCCTCCGGAAGTGCAGCTCTTACGCAATTACAGAGGCAAGATTTGCTTTTCAGTGGTTAGAATGCAAATTGAGATATATTGTCTGAGAGTAGGAGGGCAAATTTAAACTCACACTTGTACTGGTATATTTCAATTTTTCCATGTTTTAAGCTTTGAATCATTCCTGGTTCCCAGTACTGTGGATCCAGGGCATGCCAGATCCACCCATACATGTTTCCTGTGAATAGTGGATCCACATTTTCTTATGGACTATGCCAGAGGTTTGATTGGTTCCTGTGTATGTATTGTTCCACAATCAAATAGTCATTGACTTTCTTGCACAGATCATTGCACTGCACTCATAGTAGAGCTTTGTAGCAAAGGAGACTGTTCAGTGTTTTGGTGTGCTTCTATTTTTTGGGATCAGAACTATGAGAAATTAGGTTACTGG
This sequence comes from Calotriton arnoldi, assembly GCA_963921515.1. Lineage (NCBI taxonomy): Eukaryota > Metazoa > Chordata > Amphibia > Caudata > Salamandridae > Calotriton > Calotriton arnoldi. Next base: position 2,278,274 of record CAWUFW010000750.1, on the reverse strand, counting down.
TTGAGGGGAGGTGAAACCCTACTCAAGAAGCAACCACAATCCTTATCAGGCTGAGGCTCAAGCAATCCCCAAATTAACCTGTGCTCAACCCTCTGGTAGCTTGGCATACAGGAGCCAGGCTTAACTTAGAGGCAATGTGTAAAGTATTTATGTAGCACTTCAAACAGTAACAAAGTGAAAACACAACACAAGAAAAATCCTACACCAATTGAGGCAACTAGAGCAAAATCTAATAAATAAATCAAGACAAAAATGACAAAAATCCAATCAGTAGAACTGGAGGCTGCAATTTTAAAGATTTAAGTGAAAGTAGCACTAAAAAACCCAAAGCGACACTCACGGCTACCTGTTCATGCGAGACTGGGAGAAAGTTACAAGTTCAAGCTCACGGCTAACTGTTCATGCAAGACTGGGAGAAAGTCACAAGTTCGAGCTGACTGTGATGGATCATAGGTTGGATACAGGGACCAGGTTAGTCCCACTGAAAAGTTACCTTCTCAGTCCAGCGCAAAGAGTCCAGTTCAAAGAGTCTGGTTCAAGAGAGAGCAAAGAGTCCAGTTCGCGGTGGAGGGGGCCACGTGGACAGTTATCGATGTACCACGAAGAGCAGGCCAGGTGCCTTGACAGTCGTCGATGTAGCGCAAAGATCCTGTTGTCGCAAACAGTTGGGCCGGAGCTTCACCATTGCACTCCCTGCGAACAGTCAATGCTGTAACGAGAAGGGCGGGGTTGACATAACTGTGTCAGCAGGTAGTGTGAGCGACAAGGTTTTGGTGGCAATGGGCCCGTTCACAGTCGTTAAGAGCCCAAAACCTTCAATTTAGCCCCACTGAGACCACGCCAAGAGTCCAGGACCTGAGGAGGTCAGACTTTACTCCAGCTAGATCTGGGTGCTGGTTAAGGTGGTTGAGAGCCTGTTATGTACCTGTGGCTCTGAACAGGAGGCCAGCAGCCTAGCACTTGGAGTTCTGGGTCCTAGGTTCAGGTGCAGGTCCAGTCCTTCTGTCTCAGGCAGGAGGGCAGCAGGGCAGCAGTTCAATAAGGCAATAGTCCAGCAAGGCAGTAGTCTAGCAGGGCAGCAGTCCAGCAGACTGGCAGTCCTTTCGGCAGCACAGAAATCCTTCTTCCTGGAAGAGTCTCCACAGGTCCAGACGTGTACTACAGAGTTGGTGTCTGAGGTCCAATATTTATACCAGGTGCCTCGCTTGAAGTTGGAAAAGCTTCTAAAGTTTTCCCTTTGAAGTACACACGTTTCCTGCCTCCCCTGCCCTGGCTCCAGACTAACTACAGGGGGTATGTAACCCCCTTGAGAGGAGGCAGGATACAGCCTATTCAAGTGTAAGTAGGGCTTTGCCGAGTTCCGCCCTCCCATCCTGCCAGTGATGGGAGTTTCTATTTTGTGTGGCGGAGTAGGAGGAATACACAAAGCCCAACTGTCAGCTATACCCAGTCATGTGACCCAGAGACAGGCTACAGACATTAAATGGCCAAGGCAGGAAAATGCAAGTAAGAGGTCCCGGAGTACTCCGAACCTGCGCAGTGCACAGCAATAGTCCCTAAGGTTTCAACTGTTCAATCAAACTTCATGCGATTTAGGTTGTTGTAATGAAAATGTTACTCCAACTCGTGTATGCAATAATATATTTCGTAATTCAACATAAATTATAATTGCCTTGGTAGGAAACATGAAATAATAACAGTTATAAGCACTTGGTATAAGAACAGAATACTCTAAATCAAAAACATGATGACTATACAATTGAATTCAGCTGATAAAACATGTCAAAATGTGACCCAATGCATTTCGGGTTAAAAACAACCCTTCTTCAGGGGTACATATAATACATGTAATACAGTCACAACAGTGTGATAATTCGATTGGTGACTTGAAGCAACTTCCGAATGGAACTACAAGAATAGAAATAAACAGTAATGAAAATTCACAATCTGCAAAAAGGCAGAATATATACATTTTACGATAAATACATATTGATTACTAGAGAGAGATTTGCACATGTTTGGAAAAAAACACAAAACGATGATCAAAAGGTGGAAATGAAAAAGCTGGAAATGAAAACCGATCAGCCGTGGTGTGAACTTGGTGACGTGCTTATAAATAAAAAACCAACTAGCGTTAAGAACCTGACTACAAGTGTGTTAAAGTGAACTGAAGCGACTGAAAATTAACTGGAAAACGAGTGTGACATTCGATCGGCCACACTGTCAATGTAGTGCCGTGCTTATAATTAAAAATTAAAAAACCAACCGGAGTTGAGTGCCTTGCTTCAAATGTGATTAAGTGAACTAAAGAGTATGAAACACTGACGTAAAAGAGTATTCCCTTACCGCGTTTTTCTAAGAAGAACAGGCTCACATATCTGTATCAAGTAAAAGAGCAACAGCTGATAAACGCGATGTTAAAAGAGGCTAAACACACCCGTGCTCTTGAGATGTAAACTCTCTTACCAGAATGAAAATTGCAATCGCCCGAGATCAAGTGAGAGACAAATCTTCGAACCTACAACAAAGACCATCATCGTATGGATGTTAGACAATATATCATACTGGAACCGAACGTGACTAAGACAAGTACCGAGACTTTATCACGAGCTGCACCAAACGCTCACCTCTTGCCAACATGTAGCGATGGTTTGAAAATTGCGTGTTCTCGCGGTTGATTACGAACATCCTAACGTAATGACGGCAGTCATTTTAACCATACCACGTGACTACAACTGAAACTTTATTGTTAACTGTTGTAAGTTTGCCTCTCAATGTTTAACCGCTGTCTGCCTCAATGCGGCGCTGTGTCTCAGAGTCAAGACCACTATGAAACTCACGTTATACGTGAAGCACTGAGAATGATGAAATAAGTGAAAAATAAACGAAAAAAACGCAGCAGAAAAGCGTTAAAGATGTGTGAAATACCAATAAATGAAGAAAAGACAGGAAAGTCATGAATAAATAAAATCCAAACTAACGCTGCCCGTGTAAAAAACCATGATCAAAAGCTGAAGATGCATGTGCAAATCCTGTACAATGTTCATAAAAATGCAGGTACCACATTCATGATGTGAACGTAATGAAGTAAATAGGTCACATATTATCCAAACCTATGAACAATACATAACGATGTATTCAGAATTACAATGAATGCAAAGCATGAGGCTTCTACATGTAGCTGAGGACTGTATGATTATAGAAAACATAATAGTTCATAGTGGTCATTAAGAGCACCTGGGATAATGGTACCTAGATATTTGATCCAAAATGTCTCCCTGCGTGCCAATGCAACGTTATAATCTGTTCCTGGGATAGAGTCAATTTTTTCTAATACCGTAAACCTTATCTGAGGAATGGTATGTGGTGTGTTAACCCAATGAGCAGCTAAACATGAATTACAATTTTTGTTACGAATCATACTTTTATGCTCAATGATGCGTGTTTTGATTTTGTGCGACGTTCTGCCCACGTAAATCAGTCCGCATGGACATTGTATTGCATAGATGACACCCTCTGTATTGCAATCTGATGAGTGTCTTAATTGAATTTTATGCCCTGTATGAGAATGTGAAAAGGTGTTTCCTGGAATTATGTTGCCACATTGTCCACAGTTCCAACATTTTCTCATCCCTTTGTGTGTTTGTGTTAATGTCATCAATCTAGGTTTTAACATTTCCCTTAAGTTCTTTGAACGATTGTGTGCAAAAAGGGGTTTATCCCAAAAAATTGATCTGAAGTCAACCTCTTGCTCAATGATCTCCCAGCGTTTTGTAATGATGTTTTTTATCTTGGTAGATTGTACTGAATGTTTTATCACAAAAACTTCACGTTTCTTCAGTGACTTCTTAGATTTCTGTAACAAGTCTTCTCGTCTCTTCTTAGCCACTATTTCCTTGGCAGCATGCAAAACTTGCGGGGGGTATCCTCTGCTTCTGTATCTATTCAATTGTTCCTCGATTGAAGACTCACTCTTTTCTTCCTGGGATGTGATTCTTTTTATTCTAATAAGTTGTGACACAGGCAAGTGTTACTTGAGAGAAATTGGATGAGCGCTCATGTAATGTAGAGTGTTGTTTACATCCGTAGGTTTTCTATATACAGAAGTTTCTAATCCCGTTGTGGTCTTATGGATTTCAATGTCCAAAAAATGAATAGTCTTTGGATTAATGTCAAACGTAAACTGGATCCGTGGTTACATTGGTTTAACTCCTTGATGTTATCTTCCAATGCATCTCGTGTACCTCTCCAAATAACCAAAATGTCATCTATGTAGCGCATATATATGATGAGATTTTCTTGCCATCGGGAATTATGTAATATATGCATATTTTCAAAGTAAGCCATGAATGTATTCGCATATGACGGAGCCCCGGGAAAACCCATGGACGTGCCTGTGCGTTGCAAGAAGAAATTGTCTTTCCAGGAAAAGTAGCTGTGATACAGCGAAAAATGAAGCAACTCCAAGAGAAATACTCCTAGGTCCTCCTGTGTAGCTGTTTGTAGAAATCTCCATTCTACTGCTTCTAAACCCTCGTTGTGGGGAATTGAAGTGAACAAAGCCACTACATCAATGGTACATAGTAAGACCTCCTCCGTAAGATGATGGTTTATCATTGCTAATTTTTGTAGACAGTCAGTGGTATCTTTAACATATGTGCCCCACGATTGTACCAATGGTTGTAGATGGTAATCCAGATATTGTCCAATCGGTTCGTGGATCGAACCACATCCAGCTACAATTGGTCGAAAAGGAGGATTCATGACATCTTTATGAATCTTGGGAAGCATGTATATATGCGGTGTTTTAGGCGTGGTGTTCTTTAAAAACTTTCTGGTGTTCGTGTTGATTAAACCCATATTCTCTGCATGTGACAAAATCGGCTCAAGAAGTTTCATGAATTCTGTAGTCGGATCTGTGTCCAACCCGAAATGCATTGGGTCACATTTTGACATGTTTTGTCAGCTGAATTCAATTGTATAGTCATCATGTTTTTGATTTAGAGTATTCTGTTCTTATACCAAGTGCTTATAACTGTTATTATTTCATGTTTCCTACCAAGGCAATTATAATTTATGTTGAATTACGAAATATATTATTGCATACACGAGTTGGAGTAACACTTTCATTACAACAACCTAAATCGCATGAAGTTTGATTGAACAGTTGAAACCTTAGGGACTATTGCTGTGCACTGCGCAGGTTCGGAGTACTCCGGGACCTCTTACTTGCATGTCATATACAGGGGTTAGGGCTATACCCCTTCACCCAGCAGCACGCAACAAATTACTTATGTTAATTATATTAGAAGAAAGAGATTAAGCCTTACATAAATTTAGGAGTGCAGGCCCAATCCAAATACAACGCAAGGCAGGAAAATGACAACTTTCTAAAAGTAGGAAAGTACTATTCAGGTTGCACTCCTTTCCTTAATCAAATTCCATTTTTCATATTCATGCACGAAAAGTAGTAGTCTGTAAATGCGTGCGATCAGCTACTGTGAATCGCCCCATGTCACAGCTAATTCAATATGATTCCAAAGGGCACCTTGCTCGCGCACTCAACTGTCGTACTGCGAAATAGGAAATATTCCTTCTCAATGAAACATGTCTTCCAAAATTTGTCCATTTTAACCACTGGATACCAATATTTTATGATTCTTTTTTCACCATTAATCCTTGTATTTTTAATCACTGCGGAGACAGCGTAATTGACCATCATTATTTATTCAACTTAGTTCTTGTGCCTCCTGAATGCCCATCCAGGCTTATACAGTGACACATCAAGGTCAATTATGCAACGGAGTAGGCCCATTAGAAAATACCCAATGCATTTCAAGCCATAAGGCTCTTCGTCAGGGGTCTCTAAAACAAATAAAAGAAACAGCTCAGCTGACTACTCCTATTTCAAGGTAATTCATTGAATTGTAAAGAGGCACGGGGAAGGTGGTTTTGGTGGGAGTGAAATAGAATGAGAATCAGTAGATTGGGTGATATATAAGTGTTAATTTAAGCAGCATTGAGAATCAGGGAGGACTGAATAGGGGAATGGTGGTTTTAGTAGTTTGGGTGTTACACACGAGATTTTTGCATCATTCACAGCAGAATGTTATACAACAGAGGCATGTTTCAGTGAGAGGGGTTTAGGAATGAGAGGGTTAGGGTTTGCATTCAGTTAATGTTTTTTAGTTTTTGAGATTAGAGTGGGGGGTACTGAGGGTGGTGAGGGTATAGGTATTGGGTGTTGTAACATTGTTTTGTATTTTGTATGATGAAGGTTCTCATAGGAGTAGTCAGTTGAGCTGTTTCTTTTATTTGTTTTAGAAACCCCTGATGAAGAGCCTTATGGCTTGAAATGCATTGGGTATTTTCTAATGGGCCTACTCCGTTGCATAATTGACCTTGATGTGTCACTGTATAAGCCTGGATGGGCATTCAGGAGGCACAAGAACTAAGTTGAATAAATAATGATGGTCAATTACGCTGTCTCCGCAGTGATTAAAAATACAAGGATTAATGGTGAAAAAAGAATCATAAAATATTGGTATCCAGTGGTTAAAATGGACAAATTTTGGAAGACATGTTTCATTGAGAAGGAATATTTCCTATTTCGCAGTGCGACAGTTGGGTGCGCGAGCAAGGTGCCCTTTGGAATCAACTTTCTAAAAGTGGCATTTTCAAAACGCTAATTTAAAATCCAACTTTACCATAATAGCGGATTTTTCATTATATTTCCAAAGACATCAAACATGAACTAGTCACCTGTTCCCATTTTGAAGTTACAGCTTATTAAATGTAATAAGGTAACTCCACTGATATCCTATGGGAGAGGTAGGACTTGCAGTAGCGAAAACCGAATTTTAGAGTATTTCACTACCTGGACATGTAAAACTTAAAAGTACATGTCCAACTTTTTAAATACTCCACACTCTGCCCTCTGGTGCTGTCAAGGGCCTACACTAGGTGTGACTTATATGTATTAAAAAGGAGGGTTTGGGCCTGGCAAAAGGTTTTGTTTGCCAGGTCGAAATGGCAATTTGAAACTGCAAACACAGGCTGCAATGACAGGCCTGAGACATGCTCTAAGGGCTACTCAAGTGGGTGGTGCAATCAGTGCTGCAGGCCCACGAGAGAGGGTTCTTCAAAGTCGGTCCTGGACGGCTGAATCCATGCCATATTTGTAAGATAACTACATTTATGCTAAATTCTGGCATGGATCCGACTCTCCCAGACCGACTTTGGAGAACCCTGCACTAGAGCAATGTAATTTACAAGCCCTGGGTACACATAATACCACTTTACTAGGGACATACAAGAAAATTAAATATGCCAATTGGGTATAAGCCAATTCTACCAGGTTTAAGGAGAGAGCACAAGCCCTTAAGCACTGGTTAGCAGTGGTAAAATACTCAGAGTCCTAAAGCCAGCAAAAACAAAGTCGGCAAAACAGGAGAGTTGAAGGCAAAAAGTTAGGGGAGAAACCACGCAAAGGATGCCAGGTCTATCAAAAATGTTGTGCTCATTTGCAGTGGGTTGAATGATTGAGAGGAGACAAATGAACAACTGCAAAATGTTCAGGCAGAGAGTTCAAGATCACCACCAGAATCAACGGTCTAGAAATGTATCTCCATTCAATTCTGAGTACTTGACTTGTATGTTGTCCCACACGAAGCTGAGCAGTGGTAGCCGAGGAGAATACAGCTTTGAAACATCTTCAGAGCACAAGCACTTTAATGCTTGGTTTAAAAATTGGATTATTTGAGGTGGGTGAGTACACCTCTCAAGGAACAATCACAACCCTTGTAAGGGTGAACCCTCAAAGTCACTAAATGAACCTGAGCTCAACCCACTCGTAGCTATGGCACAGAGCAGGCGGGCTTAGCTTAGAGGAAGTGTGTACAGTATTTATGCAGTAATAAAGTTGAAATGCAAAACAATAAAAATCCCAAACCGGACTAGAAAAATTGAGTAAAGTATAATAAACATAATGACACAAAATTGACAAAAACTCTATCAAGGGCTCCTAGAAATGTGAATTTTTAAAGTTTTACATGGGGATAGTGCCAAGAAGCGCAAAGTGCCAATATTAGTCAATGGTCACAGTAGAGCAGGACCTAGGTGCGATTTCACTCTGACCACGATGGAGTGCAGATTGGATAGCCACAACCCAGGTTTGTCGTGGTCACAGATGTTACCTTCTGACATAGTCCTTTACATCCCAATCCACCACAGAAGTACACTTCTAAAGCCCCTCCCCCAGAACCCTAAGGAGGCACTCAGAGACTCACAGGATGTCAGACAAAGACCAGACAACAGGGTCCAGGCTCAGTAGTCACTGGTCATCTGGGCAGGTGCTGGAAAAGGTGTCTTACAGCTTGCTGTGTCCCTGTAGCTGTAACAGGAGGGGAGCCTTATGGACCTTGGAGTCTATTTCCTTGTCTTGGTTACAAAAGTGAGTAGGATCAGTCCTTTCAGGGCTCTTCTCAGGTCTCAGAAAGCAGGTCCAATCCTCTTTTGATCTTCCTAAGGTCCAGGAGTGTTAAGAATTGGGTTCCTGGAGATGCCATATTTATCACTGGCACCAGCCAGTGGATGGAAATGGCTCCTGGGCACACTGAAACCAATTTGGTAGACATTCCCACGGCCAACCCTACCCAATTTTCAAGATGGCAGAAGTCTTTGGCACATTAACCTTGGGCTCCGAGGACTGGAGGTGTGTGTGGGTAGTGTACTGTGGTAATCCTAGTGTCCTCCCAAATCAAACACTAAAATCTAGTTCGGGGCAGTCAGTGTATCCTCAATAAACCCAGATAAAGAAGTCTGGTAAAACAAAGCAGGGATTTCCAGAAACCAGACAGTAGATATACAAGAATTGTTTTGGCATCTTGTTCTCACCCCTGTAATGTGCCCCAAGTGTTATATGTAAAACCTCAGCAGACCTGTCAAGCAGGATTTGACTCTCCAGCAGGATTAAACACTGTAATGTCAAAAAGAGGCACACTGTGTTTGTAGCCTGACTTACTGAAAGGGACAAAGGAAGGGCTCTGCCCTGGTTTCAGCTAACATTTGCCTGTGACAGGGGAGCCCTCTTTGAAGTGCAACGCAAGTATTATATGAAAAAACTCCTACAGACCTGTGAAGCAGTATTTGACACTCAAGCAGTATTTGGCACTGTAATGTCATAAAGTATGCTCGCAGCTCCACTCTGCATATTGTTGCAGTTTCAGGGGGTCATCTCTGCCCATTTAGGCCAGCCTATTGTTTGATCATGAGAGGCATTTAACATCTATTCAAATGCTAAGTCCTGTCTGGCAAATGTGGCAGGGCAAATGCATAAGGACCTCCAGAGGCTTTAGGCAGGCAAAGGATAAATTTCTGAAAGTTCATGTTCCTCAATATTTATCAAAAATGTCAATTCACCATTGAATTGGATTTTAATAACTATTAAAAAAGGTTGTTTAAATATTTTTCACGCTCTTTCCTAACTGAAATTAGCATTATTAAATGTAATAATGTAACCCAGCCTTTTCTTATGGGACAGCCAGCCTTATATGTATAGGTTTTGGGGCTTTCTCACTGTAAGGACATTTTCAACATTAAATTACTACATGTCCTACATTTAAATACCATGAACCCTGCCTTACAGCCGTAGTGTTTACATAGGGTGACTTTTAAATATTTAAAAGGAAGATTTTTGACCTGTCAAACGGGGTTAATTTGACAGGTCAAATTGCAGTTTAAAACTACAACAGCCAGACTACAAACGTTAAGCGTGCTGTCATGTTTGCACTGTCAGTGTGGTGGCTGGCACAATGGGTGCTGCAATCCACTAGTGACATTTATCTTACATGCCTTGGATACTCTTTGTACCATGTACTAGGGACTTACAGGTAAGTTAAACAGGCCAATCACAGGTATGCCAATTTCACCATGTTAAAAGGGGGTGCACAGGCACTTTATCGCTGGTTAGCAGGGGTAAAGTGGACAGAGTTCTACTGCCACCAAAAATAGAGTGTCCAGAAAACAGTGAATACTTTGGGTGACCATGCAGAAAAGACTTGTATACTAGACTTGGCATGAACACTGAACGCATATTCATGGGCAATGGCCAGCAGAAGGCATCATCATTCTGGTTCTAATACAAACCTTTTTCAGCAAGACAGTAAATTCTTCTTAGATTTTGGGACATGTTCGGAGCAAGATGATTAGCATTTTACACTGTCAAGTAGGCAGTAGCATTTATATTCGGCTAGGAAGAGTTTCCCTCCATTGCCCTAGCACTTTCTCTAGTTCTCTTGTATTCATGTGGGCCCCTGATAAGAAATAAAAAAAAATAATAACATGATGGGCTGCTGGGCTTTCTGCCCCCTTTGGGATCGGTACATAGGTTGTAATCACCAAATCTGCCCATCCAGGGGTGCTGAAAGCCCACCAGATTACCAGGGGGAAAAAGAGAGAAAATAAATTGGTTGGGGTGCATGAAAATCTTGGCATCGGGTCCTACTCCCTGGCACAAGACAAGTATGGGAGCGCTGAGTGGTAGGCATTTTGTAGATCCCCATAGATTCCATAACTTTCCTTCACAGAAGTGTGAGGAAAATCTGATTTTTGCCACAGTTTAATGTTTGCAGGGCATTCTGGGTAAGAAAACAGAGAAGAGATCAACACATGTTACACCACATTGCACTCTCTGTGTATCTAGTTTTCAAATATGTTTGGAGTTGGTAGATTTCCCTGGGCACCGTCTGAATTCGGGCCCAAATACGGTAGCTACCTATATCGTCAGAATGGCTGAATTTGAAAGGTAAAATACTGATGTTCCCTTTTTGAGTTTTGGGGCCTTTCCTGTTGTGGGCAATTATCCCACCACAAGGAGGGGTATCATTTTTACCAGAAGTATGGGAACACTGAATATTGGAACATTTGTTATTATAAATTGAATTCCTTTCCAATTTGGGTTTCCAAACGTGACCCAATGTGCAAGTAAGAAGACATTCTGCAAAATGCCGTCTGAGTCACATGATATAATGGTTAACCCCAAATTTAGAGTTGTACAAATTAAGACTATTCATAAACTCATTACCTTGGGCACAGGTCAAAAGTGCACAGGTTTCCCTCATGCCCATTTTTCATTCATTAGTTTTTACCATATGAATTTATGTATGGTTGGGACAAAGGAATAATCATTATAGGCTACAGTTGTTGGCAATGGGCATCGCATGTTTTTGGACAACCAACAAACACTATTATGCATGCAACCAAGACTCTACGTACATACTTTTGTAAATCAGAGCTAAAAAGTACATGAAAACTTTATCATCTATTTCTAGTTTTCCTTCTGTTTTCTTTGAGACATCTATAGCTACATACTTTTCAGAAATGTATAGCTTTCCAGGTTCCCGAATTGTTTCACATCTGTTTTTACCACAAATGGCAAGTAGGTAGAAACCACACAAAATAGGAAAAACAGACTACCACTTAAAAAATTTGTAGGAACTGTGGCAAACAAATTACAGCTGTATTTGTTCCCTGAAAGCCGGAGAGTGATCTTAGCACAGCAAATGTTTTGTTGATGCCATTTTTAGAAAAATAAAAACATACAATTTTTGCACAGCACTTTTTTCTGTTTCCCCAACCCCCTCCCCCCAAATATATTGTTACATTTTGCCTATTTTCAAGTTTCATTCCAGGAGGATCCACAAACCCTCGGTTCTTACAGAATCCCCAACATATGGAAACAAGCACTGGTAAATGCATTAGGTTATTAATACATATTTTTATTGTAATTTGTAGTTTTGTGATTAGTTGCATAATATAAGTCACTAAGATTCCGTTAAAGTGTTATGAGTTGTTTATTGAGAAAGTTAATATATTATGCTGTAATGTTGGTATCATAAAGGAACGATAATAGGTAAAGGGGGAGGTCAATTTAAAAAAAATGTTTTACCTGATAAGTAGGGTTGAAGTGGGTGCAAGATCTATTGGCTTTGTCAATGTTGTTAGACGTGCTGCACAGCAGCGCTGGCTGCTGTGCAACACGGTTACAAGTAAAGAAAAAAAAGCACTGTGATGGGTTGTATGACGGAACAACGCAGTAAAATACGTCGCAAGCCTGAACCACGCATTTTTTATCACGTATTCGCGTATGTTTTTACAACGGATGCCATTACCACACATTATTTATTTAAAAACAATGTATTTGTGGGGGGAGACCCTCCCAAACTTACCGTAAATGCGTGGTAAACGCTGTAAAAACATACACGTTGTAAAAACATGCGTGCTTAAAAATGCGTCGTTAAATCACAACGTGGTAAAAACCTCGTTGTAAAGGCTGTTTCCCGATCCATCCTGTGCCAAAACCCACATTGCAGCAGCAGGAGGGAGCATTGTGAAACGCGCACATGAGTGGTAGAGATGTGACTAGGGCCACCGGCCATTCTCCAATGGGATGAGGCTAAACTGCACCTTGATCTAATCAGGATTTTAGAAGCAGAAGTAATACCTGTTTTATTATTTGGTATTGCAATAACAATCTTTGGGATTGGTAGAATATAGGAGCAAGAGGTGGGGCTAGCCTGAAGCATTGAGAGAAAGGAATAGTTTAAAGCAGCAGTCACTAAATTGATGAGCTAATTTACATGGGCTTTCAAGGTCCTTGAGGACATTTCCAAAAGGCATTATTCTAGTCACAAGTGTGTGTGACACCTGGTCGTCCTGCCATGTTGCAGATATTCAGAAAAAGGAGTTTGTCTGCACAGGTAAATGGCCCATCAGGGGTAGCAAGAGCTATATAAATGCAAACCTTTTTTCCCTCTTCTATACCTCTACTATCGTTCTCAATCCAAATAACTGACTAACATATCCACCACTCAAATTACTTTCATATTTCACTATACTAATTCACCACTACTCACCCAAACAGCACTTCGACCCCTCGTCAGGGGTAGTAAGCGCTAAATGAATGCAATTACAATACAATACAATACATATAATTTGGCGGTTTATTGCCCACATTTTATTTGTCTTTCTGCCCACTACTGCTTGAGAACTTTTCAAATGCACACAAAATGTTTGGGACTATTGTAGTTCATCCATGATCAGATGTCAGCAGGGCAGCCAGTCGCGCAACTATAGGCCCCAGCATGCACCCGACCTGGGCATTTCTTACCAAAATAAATCAGTGGTCATGCAAGTAGCACCTTCTCCGGCCACAGCACATTCCTATCAGGGTGGGTAATAAGGAGCTGCTTGCGCTCTTCCACTTCACAGACAGGACAAGCAGATGTCACTATGCATTCCTTTCGCCTCAAGGGAAAAGTAAAGCTTAGGCAAAAGACGCACTGCGCTAGACTCCACCGCAGTCTTTCATAAACATATAATTGACAAGTTTTTCCTGGGCCTATGATCAGAGTGCTGGTTAAGGGTTTTCACCCCGTTTGGTTGGACTTGCTGTTTAGTTTATATTCAGGTTTTTATGTTTTTGTATTTGCAATAAAAAGACACCATAAGATTATTCCCGCAGCTTACAAAACATCAGTGGCTGTAACGTTTTTTAAGCTAACATTGAAATTTCTGTGTGCTTTCTCCTAAAGTAGATCCGCATCACAGGGGAAACAGCCTTTACAACGAGGCTTTTACCACGTTGTGATTTAACGACGCATTTTTAAGCACGCATGTTTTTACAACGTGTATGTTTTTACAGCGTTTACCACGCATTTACGGTAAGTTTGGGAGGGTCTCCCCCCACAAATACATTGTTTTTAAATAAATAATGTGTGGTAATGGCATCCGTTGTAAAAACATACGCGAATACGTGATAAAAAATGCGTGGTTCAGGCTTGCGACGTATTTTACTGCGTTGTTCCGTCATACAACCGATGGATCTTACCACTGATGTGAGGACGTGCAGCTAGGGTCGTCTCAGGGACTTGCGTGAAGACCCACAGAACCAGTAACTGAGTGAGACCTGTCAGTGCCCAACCACAAATGAACTCGGAGAGCCTAGGCTGCTAACAAGAAGCCAACGTACTTGTGATGTTTCCTGGTAGCCTCCCAAGGCAAGGTGAGAACAATGGCATAACAATAGCCCTCGCAGCCCACGCAGGCGGGCAGCCCCTGAGCTCCAGAGGGGCCCCCGCACTGTGCACGGGCAGCGGGCCCCTGGCCTGAGTACACCAGACTGGGTCCAGAGCGTGGGGGTCTCCCCTCAATGTACTTTGCGGGGGGCTCCAGTTTTGTTACGCCAGTGGGCGAGACACCAGCTTGGCAAGTGCTTTGTCCTTTATGACTCCTGCTGAAAACTTGAAATGCAGCCAGTCTGAAGCTGCTGGTAAGAGTTCTCTCGGCTGAGGAAGAAAGCCATCCAGTACTGCATGTAGAGATCTCGAGTTTTCCATTTCCATGCGTGAGTAGAACATCCAGTCCAGGTTTTTTCTTGGCATTCTGGTAATTCCTGATTATCCCGTTAAAAATCCATGACTACAAGTACCAGAATGGTAAGCAAATACCTGGCTTGGATGAGCCTGTCATGCAGCAACCCTATGAAACCGAGCTGCAAGACAGACTCATCTCTGGCAGCTGAGTTAGTTTACAGGACATATAAAACACAATGAACTGCTCGCCAGAGGCGGGCTCCCACCTTTTCTAAGTGACTAGCCTCCACAACTGGTTTGCTCCATTGTACCCAGAGACAGAACGTACTTTGTCCTTTAGAATTTATCACTGTCAGTAGTCTTTGAGACTGCTGATTTCCCATATTTAAGTGGCACACCACCCCTATCTGTTGCTTGCACTTGAAGTTCAGGAACAGACATTTAGCCCATTGCACTTTCAATGATCAAAGAGTAGAACTACAAGCCAAGCTTGCAAGGTGCCTGTGAAAGTATGGCGGAGAGTAGTTTTCACAGGCCCTGTGACCAGCAATCCCTCTGCAGATGTACCAGGATCTATCTTTCTGCAGTAAGAGTTTTGTGAACACAGCATGTCTTCACCTTTTGCCTCTTCAGATGTTACTTGATGCAGTGTGGCTAAAGGTATAACGACTCAATTCTCCCACAATGCCATTAGCAAAGATGGCATAGGGCTGCTTGCAAGGAAAATGGACTCCCCCATCCCATGGTTTGGCCGTAAAAAAGCAGCTGCAGTTGAGCTGCAGTTGAGGTGCGGCCACTGCACCTGCTGCACTATTGACAGCTACACCCCTGGTTTTTGATATCAGATCACCACATCTGTGAAAGTTTGTTGGAGGGCCCAAGCCCCTCACTAAGTCTCGTGGTGCTTCCTGAACAGAAGAAACAGCTACCCACATTTGCCTTGTTTCCTGCAGTGCTTAGTGGCACAAAAGGCCCCCAGTCTTACCATGAAAATCTCTGCAGAGACCACACAATGGCACAGTTACAATCTCCAGTTGTCTCCCTAACGCATTGTCTGTGGTGCTCTTGCCAAGTGCCACTGTTTGCCTCATTTAAGAGCTCTTCAATAACATATGAGAAATGGCTCAATCAGACATGACCTTCCTAAAGCACTTTTGATCAAGTGGTTGCTTAATAGCAGAACTATTGCCTCAGTCCAGTTATTTCTTGAGTTGTCCAATCAACGACACATTAAGTCCCTGAAACTGGGAAAGGTTGTTTAGAAAGACCTCTGCTTTGAAATGATTTTCGTGGTGCAGGTTAATGTAGCCACAGACTGCTAATTCAACCGGTGGCACAGAACAAATGGAATATTCATACACACTAAACACACTATATGTGTTTAGTGTGTATGCAACCACAACCACAACCAGCCCAATTGGGTTGTAGGTTAGTAAGTGAGATTCGGGGGATGTGAATCGCAAATTTCCGAACTAAAAACAGTATGCTGAAAGGTGGAGAAATGACCAAGGATTGGGATACACTGTTCTTATGAGGAACATATTAAATACATATAACACATAAAATACAAAACACATAACCACCATACGCAAACATAAACATGCAGCATATCCCTCTGTATATAAGCATTTATTTGGACTATAGATATGTACCTGCATATGTGTATTGCTTTGTATAAACATGTATAATAATTATGTTTTTAAAAATATCGATATTAATTAGTTCTGCTTAAAAAATGTACATATATAGTTACATTATTCTATGTTTTAACATGTATATAAGTGACTGCATAAATAAGTAAATCTTTATCATAACTATTTATCTACAATTGCTTCACTATTAAATTACAAAAAATAAAAACAAATACATTAATTTAAACACTTGAACACCGGAGTTTATTAAATGCAACTTTAATGATAATCTACATATATTACCTTCCTTATGCATCTATATATATACCTTCCATGTAATTATGTATCTATATATTATTACTTTGCTTCTAATTCAGCATATCCAATGCACTACCCTATTTCTCATCCTATACCGCTCTCAATATATCCTCTACCTCAGCTCTCTGACTCATCTCAAACCTCATTCTACTACTCTTTCCAATGTACTACCCTATTTCTCTCCCTACACCTCTATCATTATATTCTCTACCTCCACTGTCTCATTCATCCCAAACCGCATACCACTATGATCCCCAAAATAACCCTCTCTAGACTCTTCCCTCCTTTATCCCTCCTTGCATCACCACATACCTCTTTTACTATTCAGATCTCCCAAACAAGCCTTTCTAAACCCTTCCCTCTGACTCTTCCCCCTCCACCTCCCCTTTACTCATCCCAAACCCCCTCCTACTGCTATGAACTCCAAAATAAACATTTTCTAGACCCTTCCCTCTTCTATCCCTCCCCTATTCCTTTTCAATCCAAATAACATTCTAATATGTCCATCACTCAAATTAATTTCATATTTCCCTATACTAATTCCCCACTAATCCTGTTTGGGTTCCAGAGTAGCATGCTACTCACCGAAAAGCGCTTTAATACCTCATTAGGGGTAACATGCACTGTATAAATGCAAACCTTTTCCCTCTTCTATCCCTCCACTATCCCTCTCAATTCAAATAACAGACTAACATATCCACCACTCAAATTACTTTCATATTTCACTATACTAATTCACCACGAATCCTTTATGGGTTCCTGAGTAGCGTGCTACTCGCCAAAAACGCACTTCAACGCCTCGTCAGGGGAAGTTAGCGCTATATAAATGCAATTACAATACAATACAATATAATACTGATTTGCATTAGGTGGGCCTCTGTGTAAGTTCCTGATAACAAGTTAAAACCTTTTAGTCAAAAGAGGATGACAAAAAAAACCCAACGAACGCATAGGAGACCGACTCAGGGCCCCCAGACCCAACTCTCAAGCCAAGAATGCATTTATATGGGGGGTGTCACACCCCAAACAACCCCCCCTGATGCTACGCCTCTGCACCCCATATCCTTCCTGTGAAGCTGCTGCGACTAACACAAATGTCAGTCACCGACCCAGGCAGCAATGAACAGTCTCGGTCAGGTTGGCCATCAGTGGCGAATCGATTCATTTGAGGTGTTTCATATTAGCCGGTACTGCCAAGTACTGAGTAGGTGCCCTTGTTTGATTTGAAAGGAGGAGCATTACCACTTCTCAGAGGTGGTGCAATACTTTTAATGGAAGAAGACCAGGACCTCCCAGCAGCAAAAAGGTTACAGTGAACACCAGTGCTTTTGCTATCCCATAGAGTGTAAAATCTCCCTCACTATTTTGACAAAAGGTTTAGATTCGATTAAAGGTATAGAGGCAAATATTATGACTTAACTTCTTAAAACTTTAGCAGCAAATGTGGATGTAAAGAAACAAAATTCTAACATGGCATCTCAACAGATCCAGTGAAAGTTCCGAAGAGACACACAATTCTCTGCAAGGCTGTGACATCATAATAAGTCCTTTGACAACATCCTGCATTATAAATACTGAAGACTCAGTCAGCACGTCATCTTCTTTGCATCGGAGAGCAGTCAAAAACCTAAAAAAACAATAATGACAAGATGAAGATTGAAGGTAAAAAGGTACAGCAGTAGAGGATAATTGCACAGAAGTTGATGTCAGGCAAATAAGTCAGACGAGAGATCAGACTGCAATAACAGACGGTAAAATAGTTAAAGGGAGCGGTTAGGAAGGATAATAGTCACCTCTGCGTCTTTAATAGATTCTATATTGCGGTAGATCTCACTTTCTATTATAAGACTGGAGGCTCAATTTGAGAAGTTTATAGCGTGTCCACAGTAGCTTGAGAAACATACCTTGAAAAACATCAGTTATTGGCTTGAGATAAAATGTTCTAAATTCTGATTCTTGAGACCTGTCTGTCGCCTTCCAAAGCGCCCCCAGGTAACTGCAAGCCATAAAGACCTTAAACGCCATGAACCCTCTGGCAGAATGGGCTCCAAAAGCAGAGACAATTGTTCCTAATTCACTCATAACTCATCTGACTAGAGTGGAAGGGGAAACTGGCAAATAATGTTTCTTAAATCAGATTAAGAGCTGATAAACTGATGGAGAATAAAAACAGCAGTTGTTCTTCATAACATTTGACTACACACAACCTTGAACATTGAGAGACGGAAGAATAAAAAACTGCTTTTGTTAATGCCCAGCGGGATGACTGGGCTTAGTGGATTCGCTTGGCGAAGGGGCCCCTCTCTTGGCCTCGTTGCGTGGGGGCCCCCTGGGTGGTGGCACCCCTAGCCCCGAGACTTTTGAACCATCTTGGAGCCCACACCCCAGCGGGTGGCCTTGTTTCACCCAGCTTGACACCCTAGGTGACTGGTCCGGCTTGGAGCTGTGCTGCTTCTGGAGACAACCTGGCTGCTCGTGCTGCTGAAGGGCAAGCGGGCCAGAAGGAGACCTCCCTGCACCTCATCCTCATCCCGTATGCTTCAGGTCCCCACGGGCTGCGCCACCTGCCGCACCATGGCCGCTCATGCTGCCTAACGGTATGTGGGCCAGGTGAATGTTTGCTCTTTTCCACAGGCTTCTGAACGTGGCCCCCTAATACCCACCATGAGCAAGGACAGAGTCCCACCGCTTGCCCCAGCCTAGACCAAAATGGACTGCTTCACTACGATGCCAACGGGGCCTGGGGACTCTGGGGGGTCTTGTGTGGTGGAAGACTCTTTGGTACACGCCCAGCTGGATCTGGCCACCATCCTCAAGGCCTTTCAAGACTCAAAAACGGCCCTGGAAAACAAGGTGGGCAAAGTCCAGATAGATGTGGCACTACTTCGCCAAGGTCTCCGAAATGTTGTCACCCGAGTCAATGAGGCCACGGCCAGGTATCTTCCATGGAGGATGTTGTCTCCATTCTGAAATGGAAGGTGGCCGGACTTCTGACCTCGGCGGCTGCCCCGGAGGTACGGGCGGAGGATGCTGAGAACCACTCTCGCTGCAAAACCTTCGGATAGTGGGATTTCCAGAGGGCTCTGAGATGCCTGATGCTGCAAAAATCCTGAAGGACAGGTTTCGCACAGGAACTGGAGTCGGCCCTCTCACCTTGGTTCATAGTGGAATGAGCCAATAGATCCCTGATCCAGTACCCTCTGCCAGGGGCTCCGGCACTTCCCTTGATTGCTAAGATGCTCAGCTTTCGGGACAAGGATGCCCGTGGGGAGTCCGAGCTTTGTTTTCAGAATACTCAAATTATGCTATTTCCTGTCTATATCAGGGTTTTCCAGCAGCGCCACTGCTCCTTCACAGAGTTCAAGCAAAAACTCCAGGCATTAAATCTGCAATATATGCTCCTCTTCCTGTCATTCTTTTTTTTAAACCCCTGAGCAGGCCTGGAAGTGGGTTGAGGAGAGAAGAGACCCATGCGCCCCTTCGGACCGGCCATGCCACAGTGGTGAACCATGCCAGGTTGCCCCCAATTGCCCCCGAGGCCTCAGAGGAAGCGGCGGAACCGTTCCTATAAACCCAGTAACTGTGATGATGGCCAGAGAGGTTCTTCAGGCTCGGATTCGGAGCCCCTCCCACACTCAAGAAGGTGGTACTGAAGGACATCTGCATGAGGTCTCACCAACGCGGTACCCCGAGAGACTTCCCAGCTTGACCCTGTCTAGGCCTGTTTCCACGGTCTAGGGAATAAAGAGTTGGTGGCTGTGTCCTACGGAGACTGATTCTACTCCTTGGTAGTTGTATGTCGCACTTACCCGACTTTCTCCTTTACAGTGTCCTACTTGAAGGGGGTCCATTTGTCTTCCTGCACTCCCTATTTATTTATTTTTATTTTGAAGGTTTTATATAGCGCGAAAAAGACCCTTGCGGGTATCAGAGCGCTTTACAGGGTACGTATATGGAAAAAAAACAGGTATAAAGTAAATAAATTGTTGTTCTGTACAGTAAAAGGTCGTATAAACACTTATAAACATAGCTCATGTAAATTT
The DNA here is from genome assembly GCA_963921515.1 of Calotriton arnoldi. Taxonomy (NCBI): domain Eukaryota; kingdom Metazoa; phylum Chordata; class Amphibia; order Caudata; family Salamandridae; genus Calotriton; species Calotriton arnoldi. The sequence goes on along the minus strand of CAWUFW010000750.1, from coordinate 2,257,910 downwards.
AGCCATGAGGAGCGATTTCACTTCTTTTTTGAAAGATGCCGTAGAGGGATTCAGTCTAGTTTCTGGGGGCAAGGCATTCCAGATCCTCGGTGCTAGCCCCGAGAAGGCTCGGTTGTACGTTTTCTTCTTGTTGAATCTTTGTGGTTTCAGTAAGAGGTTGCTAGCACTTCTGGAGGATCTGTTGCCACAGGAAGGCACCAATTTCTGTGCCAGATAGCTAGGAGTGTTGTGATGTATGGCTTTATGCGTCATACATGCGATTTTTAGTTGAATTCTGGCTTCGAAAGGTAGCCAGTTAAGGGATCTGAGATCCGGGGAGATGTGAGAGTTTCTTTTGGAGCCAGTAATGAGTCTAGCTGCAGCGTTGATCGACGCTCTTAACGGGGCCGTCGAGGATCTGGGAAGACCGCATAGAGAGACACTTCCATATTCCACTTTTGGGATGACTAGTGCTTGTACTGCCAGTTTGAAGTCCTTTGCAGGCAGGAAGGGTTTAAGTTTTCTCAGTGTGTTCAGCTGAAAGTTTGCTCCTTTTGTTGCTGCGCTGATGTGTTTCTGCATATTAAGGTTTCTGTCCAGAGTTATTCCCAGCAATTTCGCAGAGTCGATGATCAAAGGTTGGCAGTTGAGTGCTGTTAGATGTTTCAGCCAGTCTTGAATTATGGGTACTTGGGAGGGAGGAGAGATTAGGAGGAATTTTGTTTTGAGGGTGTTTATTTTTAGATGGTTTACGGCCAACCAGGTCTGAGTTTTTTCTACCGTTGAGTTGAGCGATTTAATGTCTTCTATTGATCGGATCTTTAAATATAGTTGTGTATCATCTGCGTACATATGAAACTGTACATTTGAAGCGTTAAGAATTTCGGTGAATGGTTCCATGAATAAGTTGAAAAGCGTAGGCGAGAGGGCTGAATCCTGTGGGACTCCTAAAGTGACTGGGACGGGTTTGGACAAAGCTTGATTGACCTTGAATCGTTGAGATCTATTTTGGAGGAATGAGGTGAACCAATTTAGCACAGATCCAGATAATCCCATTCTGTGTTTCAGTAGGTCTAACAGGTTGTCGTGTTTCACGGTGTCAAAGGCCGAAGATAGGTCGAGCAAGATTAACAGACAGGCTTCGTTTTGGTCAAGGATTTGTAGAGCATCATCTATTATGTGGGTCATGGCTGATTCCGTACTGTGCCCTGCCCGGAAGCCGGACTGGTAATGGTTGAGAAGGTTGAAGTGGTCTATATGCTTACCAAGCTGACTGTGTACACATTTTTCTAAGAGTTTGGCCAGGGTCGGGATGTTGGATATTGGGCGGTAATTGTTTAAGTCTGCGGGGTCAGCCGATGGTTTTTTTAGGATGGGGGATACTTGCCCGGATTTGAGGATTTCAGGGATGATTCCTTGCAGGAGAGAAGTATTTATAATCGAGGTCCATATAGGCAGTAGCAGTAGAATGAAGTCTTTAAAGCCTTTTGCGGGAAGAGGGTCTGTGAAGTGGTTGGCGGGATTTAGGACCTTGAGCATTTTGAGTATAGCTTCTTCATTGTAAGTATTGAAGGAGGACCAGGAGGCATTATTTTTTAGGTCAAACTGTGATGAGCTTCGGGGTGGGACTCCAGGAAGAGATGATGAAGTGTCAGTATGTATATCTGTAAGTGTAATTAAGTCATTGAGAAGGTCCTTCTTTATGTTTTCTGTTTTCAGGGTGAAGAAGGAGGCAAACGCTTCGCAATTGGGGAGTAGACCTGCTTTGGCGTGTGAGGTGTGAGGTGCCACCTTAGACTAGGTTTTGATTAGATCGAATAGTTTTTTGGGACGATTCCTAGCTTGGTTTAATTGATTACTGAAAAAGTCAGCTTTAGATCTTCTGATCTTTCTGTAATAGGCGTTTATCTTCGATCTTAGTAGCTTGAGGTGGTTGGCGGATGGTTCAGATCTCCATCTTCGTTCCATTAGTCTAAGGGACCGTCTGTCCTCATTGAGTCATCCATCGTACCAGGGTTTTGAATCTTTTATGGAGACCCTCTTCAGCTGAAGGGGGGCGACCTTATCTAAGACTTTGTTCATTGAATGGAAGTAGTGGTTGGTCAGGTCTTGGACCTCGGATAGCCCTGCTGGTGGCAGAAGGATATTGGAGCTGGCGGTTGTGATTAGGTCCGCATCTATATTTTTGAGATCCCTCTTCCATATTTTAGTTCAAATGGGTTGAGCGGAGTTAAGTCTTACTGTTTCGTTGATGAAGAAGGTGATGATATGGTGGTCATGGTATGATCGTATCGAGCTGAATTGACTCGGTCTTAGAGATGATTAGGTCAAGTATTGAGCCTTTATCATGTGTGGCGCTGTTACAGATTTGTGTGAGGTCCAGGTCCGAGAGGAAGGTTTTGAGGCTATTGACCACTGCGTCATTAGGGTCATTCTAGTGGAGATTGAGGTCTCCGAGAAATATTTGGGTGTTCTGTTGTTCGGTATTCGTAGACACAATGTCCATGAAATGCTCGATGAAGGTGAGGTTATCCCCTGGTGGGTGGTAGAGCGTGTGCAGAGAGCACACTGGTTTGTTATTACTGGTGATGTCTAAGCATAGGTATTCAATAACAACTCCACAGGAGAAAGGGTCCTAGGGAAAGTTTAACGACCAAACTACAGATTTAATCCCCAATACAATTAATAGCAACAACAACAAAAATCTGGTGGTCTTTTAAAAGGAGCCAGTACTGAATCATTAATTAACACAAACAGTGCCAACACCCTGGATACCAAAGAACATGTAATCAAATAATTGTCCTTCATGAACTTGTCGAACTTTTTGGACTTCCATCAACTACCAAGAGTGGTCAGTGTCATCATTTGGATATCCTTCCTTGCCACCACCTCTCTTCTAAATCACAGAAGAGGATCATGTGGATCGGATTTCGGCCAAGTCACGAAAATCACAAAAGGAAGAAATAAAAGCCAAGATAGAAGAAAACTTAAGACCATATGTCCAATAGTAACTGGCCTTACACCAAAAAGTTAGGATGATGGAATTCTAAGTGTAGTTCTAAGTGCAGTGCATATAAGTGAAGTTAAAAGGATTTGGAAGAGAGAAAACCTCCTTTTAATTCAAATATCTCTACCAATACTGTATTAAAAAATAGTGCAAGAACGGCTTTAAACACATAGGCCGCTTATAGTATGGTCAACTAGTTTCAGCTTCCTGGGCCACTTGCCCAAGCTTTCTTCAGGACCTAGACAACAACTACTATTGCTACTGCATTCCCAATTGAATTTTGAAACGTGTATGTGTATAAAATTGTCATAAAAATACGACCTTCTACTTGGTCGTTATTCCATAAAGTCGGAACATTCTTCACACCTTTCTTGTGTAAAGTCAAAACCTCACCTCACCCGGTAAATACTCAGGTATGGGAGACCCCGCCCTCTCCGTCGGTGCCTCGAGCTCTCCTGACTCAAAATTCAATTGGGAATGCAGTAGCAATAGTAGTTGTTGTCTAGGTCCTGAAGAAAGCTTGGGCAAGTGGCCCAGGAAGCTGAAACTAGTTGACCATACTATAAGCGGCCTATGTGTTTAAAGCCGTTCTTGCACTATTTTTTAATACAGTATTGGTAGAGATATTTGAATTAAAAGGAGGTTTTCTCTCTTCCAAATCCTTTTTAACTTCACTTATATGCACTGCACTTAGAACTACACTTAGAATTCCATCATCCTAACTTTTTGGTGTAAGGCCAGTTACTATTGGACATATGGTCTTAAGTTTTCTTCTATCTTGGCTTTTATTTCTTCCTTTTGTGATTTTTGTGACTTGGCCGAAATCCGATCCACATGATCCTCTTCTGTGATTTAGAAGAGAGGTGGTGGCAAGGAAGGATATCCAAATGATGACACTGACCACTCTTGGTAGTTGATGGAAGTCCAAAAGTTCGACAAGTTCATGAAGGACAATTATTTGATTACATGTTCTTTGGTATCCAGGGTGTTGGCACTGTTTGTGTTAATTAATGATTCAGTACTGGCTCCTTTTAAAAGACCACCAGATTTTTGTTGTTGTTGCTATAAGCATAGGTATTCACAGGAGGAGAACACTGGAGATTGGGAGTGGCTCACTGAGAGGTTGTTCCGCTGTATGCAGGCAATGCCACCTCCTGGCTTGTCAATTCTGTCTAGTCTGATGATGTCATGGTTTGGGGGTACCAGTATGTCGAGTGTGGGCGTAGAAGACTCATTTAACCAGGTTTCGGTTAAAATTAGTAGGTCTGGTTCATGAGTAAGTATGAGGTCTGCTAAATCAGTTGCATGTCTTGATGCAGATCTACAGTTTAGGAGTATACATTTCAAACGTGGCTTGATATGGATTGTGTTGGGTTCTTGTGTGAGGGGAACTCGCCTCAGGTTGTCTTCGACTATACCCCTAGGTTTTTGTTTTGTCACTCTGTGAATATTGGAGGGGATAGTTTGGATTATGGAATGATTGTGCCAGTTGTCTGGGAGCACGGGATGTTGGAGATCATAGTAGCGTAGTAGGGAGAGTAAGTCTTTCTCCGATAGAGGATTTGTCCTTCGGATTGGGCGGGTTGAGGTATTGGGGAGAGGGACTGATCTCCAACTTGGCGGCACCTGTTTCGGAGGGTGTGTGTGTCGCCGTTGAGTGAGTTTGGGGTGGTTAGTATGGAGGTTTGTCCTGGTGTCTGGATCATATCTTTTGGACAAGGGTAGGTGAAAAATCAAATCGCGTAGTGCTTGGAGGTCTTCTTTGACTTGCTGCAAAGAGAGTAAAATCTCATCAAGTCTAGGGTCCGGAGTGGGTGGTATCAGGCTTAACGATTGGATTGATGGCAGGGGAGGTGTGCTCGTGTCAAATAGGTAGTATGCTGGTGAAACGTCTGGGTCGCTGTGTTGCGTCCTGCCTGGCCTCTTATTTGGGATAGTGTGGGGTGGATCGGTGGGGGGTGTATATGTATGGATCGTAGGGATGTGATATGTGGTTGGAGCCAAGGTAATGTTGGTGTTGCAAGGGATAGAGTTGGAATTGGGGGATGTTTGTCCTTTCCGGGGGTGGCTGACAGGTCTGGAATGGGTGTGAGTGCTGGTTGTGTCATAGGGGGGTTGTCTTGCGGGGGAATCGGTAGGGGAGATGGGAGTCGCATTGGGGTTGGATGTGCATGTTGAGAGTGTCATCGGATACGGGTGTCTAGAAGGAGAATCAGGAGGAGAATTAGGGGCTGTGGTAGGGGAAGGGGCCACTCGGTTGGATGTACCTGTTGAGAGTGTCATCGGATAAGGGTGTCTGGGAGGAGAATCAGGAGGAGAATTAGGGGATGTGCTGGGGGAAGGGGCCACTTGGGAGGGGGGATCTGGTTTTACCACTTTATCCTTGATGAGGGGAAAGATGTTATCCAGCAGGTTTAAACTACGGTCAGATGATTGGATGAGGATGATCCCATTGTGATAAATGGTGATTGTAGCTGCGGCTTTGTAGAAAGGGGAGGGAGAGTGTGGTAAGTTACATACTGCTCCTTTAATATTTAGAATGTTGTTCATGGAATTCTCACTGTGCAAATGTAATGTTCTACTCTGCCCTGGCAGTTGCTGTTTTTTCCTCACGGTGCAGCTGCTCCTGCCGTGGGCTCCTTATTGCCTGTATACTTATATTGGTTTATATTAATAAACCTTCCTGGATCAATACTGATGTCTCCGTGAGTTTCCTGTACCCACTCTCCACATTTTGGTACCAGGAGTGGGGTATTCTACTTTTCCTATCCTGTTCTGCATTTCTACTGGAGCCCACCATTTTTTTCCTACACGTATTTCTGCCTCTACGTGGGATATTACCAAGACTCTTGTGACTATTTCTACGTTGGACATTTGTGCCATCTGAGGTGGGTGATTTCGTATATTTCCTTGCCTCCAACCCTTGCCTTCCGTTGGTCGCATGGTTGTACATATTTCAAATCATCACAACCGCGCGACCCTGCGCTCGCTCTCACCTTGATTGCTTCGATTTCCCGAGCCTGGAGGTTCCGACATTTGTCCCCACGTTCTTCCTGCTTGCCTGACGTCTGCACAGCGCGTAGGAAGCCGCTAAGCATTGTGGGAACGTCGTGACATTATACGTTCGGCGGCCATCTTGGGTGAGTCATTTAGAAGATTTCCTTCCGACTCCAACGTCCGATGTCTACTCATTTGGTGCGACACTTCAGCCAGTGATTCGCACACTATTAGAGAATTTTGGCAGTTTTAAGAATATCGAGGTTTCTCTACATTATTGTGTGTGACACCACCATCGGTGATTCGCACACCTGTTCGCTTACTCTCTCATACTGGTGATTCATTGTGTACTGTGTGTGACACCTATTCCACGGTGATTCACACACCAATTTACTTTAGTCTACTTTATGTGACACCTATACTACGGTGATTCACACACCAATTTACTTTTGTATACTGTGTGTGATACCTATACTACGGTGATCCACACACCTATTCCATATTTTTGTGGTTCATACATATTTTTTGTTTGTTTTTTTTTGTTTCATTCGCTTTGTTCACTATGGCAACTAGTCAAGGAGTGATTCAACCTGCACCTTTCCTGCAAAAACCAGGTAAACCTGATTTAAAGTGGGCGGAATGGCTAAGGGACTTTGAGAACTACCTTACTGCCATAGACGCTGATGCTTATTCTCCCTCAAGGAAATTAGCTTTATTGATTAATCATCTTGGAGTATCAGGTCGCAGGGTTTTTGACAATCTTCCACGTGTTTCTGCCCCTAATTCAGAAGATACTGTTTGGAACGTCTTTATTGAAGCCAAGTTGCGTATGGGGAAACAGTATTCTGATTCCTCGAGTGTCCTCTTAGAGAGGTTCAATTTTGCTATGTGTAAGCAGTCTTCGGAAGAATCTGTGGAAGATTATGTGGCAACCTTGAGAGTTTTAGCCGAAAAATGTGAGTTTGGTCCTAATGTTGATACATATATTAGAGATCAATTTGTTTTCTATTGCTATTCCAAAAAGATCCAAGAGCGTCTTCTCACTTCTCGCAATCCCACTTTGGCTGAAACGATTGACATCGCCAAATGTATTGAGAGGTCAATTGTCACATCTAAAGTTTTGCCCACTCATTCTAACCAACCCTCTGTTCTTCCTACGCAATCCACCATTCATCCACACAGAGACCAAGGAAGAACACTTACATGTTCTTAAGAAAGTACTTAACATTCTACAAAATAAAGGTATGACTGTGAAAGCTACAAAATGCAAACTACTCGTTAGTCAAGTTGAGTATCTTGGACATATGATATCTAGTGAAGGTATTAAACCAAAATTTGGAAATGTTGATGCAATATGTAACGCTCCTCCTCTTGATAAAGATGCTTTATGTTCCTTCCTTGGACTCTGCGAATACTATTCCCAGTTTGTTCCTGGCTATGCACAACTAGTCCAACCTCTAAGGTGTCTTCTTAAAAAGGGCACAAAATTTGTATGGACTGACACTCTGCAAGATATCTTTGAGAAAGTCAAACTGCTAGTCATAAACGCACCCGCTCTACATCCATTTGTTTCCAATGGTAATTCTTTCATAACTGTGGATGCAAGCCAGAAAGGTCTAGGTGCAGTTTTCGGACAGTGGGTGGATGGTAAGGAAAACACCATTGCCTTTGCATCTCGTGCCTTGACACCTACTGAATGTAACTACAGCACAATTGAACGTGAAGCCCTTGCCATTACTTGGGCAGTTCAAAAATTTAAAACATACATTTGGGGTACCAGCTGTGAAGTTTTCACCGACCACAAGCCTTTGGTTTTCTTATTGTCTGGTAATGGTTTGGGTAAATCCTCTGCTAGACTAGTAAGATTACTTTCCAAGCTACAAGAATACAATCTTACTATTAAATACATTCAAGGAGGTAAGAATGTACGAGCAGATTGCCTCTCTCGCATTCCCCTTCCTGATTGCAGCGAAGGTGAAGATGATTTTCATAAAGATTGCGTTGTTGGTCTTGTAGATGCTATCTCCATGTGCAGTGGCAGCATCTCTCTAGATGAATGGTCATCTGCCATGGCAATGGATGAAACTCTCAAGAAAGTAGAGTTGTTTATTAAGGGCAACTGGCCTGCTAGCAAAAACCTGACTAGTGATTTGAGATGTTTTGCACAAATTAGTGAGGAGTTGTCTTTTGAAAATGGGGTATGTGTCAGGAATGGCCTTTTTGTACCTCCTGTTTCCCTGAGAGATAAAATCATAAACATTGCTCACGAAGGCCACCCAGGGATTTCTGCTACTTGCAGAAAATTAAAAGACATTTACTGGTGGCCAGGTCTAGATAAACAAGTATTTATTTTTGTGGATAGTTGTCCAAGTTGTATTGTCTCTGACAAACACTGGAAAACTAACAAAAAACCTTTATTGCCTGTTCCATTTCCTGATTTTCCCTGGGATAAGATTGCATTGGATTTTTCAAGGCCTTTCATTTTGTTACCTTCTGACAAGAAATATTGCATAGTTGCCATTGATTATCATTCTAAATGGATCTATTATTCTTTTGTGCAAACGGCTAACTCCTCCACTGTGGTTTCCTTCCTTCAGAGTCTCTTTAGTATTGAAGGCACTCCTAGTTGTGTTGTCACTGACAATGGTCAACCATTTCTTTCCCATCAAGTTACTAACTTTCTGGAGAGTTCTGAGGTCAAACATTGTCAAGTAGCTTTGTACAGCCCTTCCTCCAATGGCCTTGTGGAGAGGGCCAATCGTTTCCTCAAAGAAGGTGTTCAAACTGCTATTGCAGCTAATGTTGATGTAGGTGAATTTTTGCAGAAGAAAGTTTGGGCTTATCTAACTAGACCGCATTCTACCACTGGGGTTACACCTTTCAAAGCCCTCAGGGGTAGAGAAGCCAGGTCAAAACTCATGCCTAAATGGTACACTGATTTAGCAGTAGGTTCTGCTTTGTCTCAAAGAAGAAACACCTCAGTAGACCCCCAGTTAGTCAAGGATGGTGTTTCTGCCAAGCAGTTACTTCAGAAGAAGGCTTATGATGGTCCGTTTAAGTCCCAAGCTCCTGCACTCAAAATCAACGATTGGGTTCTCATCAAGAAGCCTTATAAGGTTTGCAAGGGTCAGTCTAAATTCTCTCTACCTGTTCGTGTTGTTAAAGTCACCAAGCCCACTGTTCAATTAGAAAATAGGGGGTGGTGGAATAAAAACAATATTGTTAAACTTAATGACACTCAAGTTGAGATTTTCAACAAGGTTTACGCGAACAGGTTGGATGAAGATGATTCCGATTTCACTTTTGGTCCTGGTTTTGACATTGTAAATTTCAAGAATGTACCTGACAATTCTGAGGTAGTCACACGTGCTTCATCTTCAAACCTTTCTCAAGCTGTTTCACCTCATTCTTCATTTGATGATGGAGGCGCACGCAATCAGCGGGTTTGTAGGTTACCTGTCCAATTGCATGATTATGTTTTGTATTAGTTTTTGTGTTTTATGGGAGGGGGTTATGTGGTAAGTTACATACTGCTCCTTTAATATTTAGAATGTTGTTCATCGAATTCTCACTGTGCAAATGTAATGTTCTACTCTGCCCTGGCAGTTGCTGTTTGTTTCCTCACGGTGCAGCTGCTCCTGCCGTGGGCTCCTTATTGCCTGTATACTTATATTGGTTTATATTAATAAACCTTCCTGGATCAATACCGATGTCTCCGTGAGTTTCCTGTACCCACTCTCCACAGGGAGATAGTAATTGTGAAACCATGAGCTGTTTTCCTAGTGGAGGATATTGCGAACAGAGCGAGAAAGGCTTTCCTCCATTGTGCTCTTCTTTTGGTGTAAAAAATAATGTCTGTGGTTATGTAACCTTTGTTTATTGAGAAGTAGGGGTCTGAAATTGGGGTTTCGGGGTGTGATTTTAACAGATTGTGTTTAAAGCATTTGGCAGCTTTTTTCGAGAGGTTTGGGGGGTAATAAATGGTATTGGTGTGAAGGCCCGATAGCTCCATAATGGGGTTGGTGCTTGTTCAAGGGGGTGGGGTGAGGTGGGGCTGGCTGCTTGTTAATGGGAATGTGACCGCTGCGGGGGTCCTGTGCTGAGAGGGGGGATGAGCTTGGCTAGATTGAAGGTAGGCGTGAGAGCGGTGGCTTTGTTGGGACAGAAGGGGGTGCAGGCGTCGTCTTAATGGATGGGGGACGGAGCGGGGGGTGGAATAGGGCTGACTCGGGTCTGAGCTGCTGATTACCGGGTAAAAACATGTAGTAGATGTGGGGCTAGTTCAGCAGGAAAGCATTCTCTTCTGTGTACTCGGTGGCGAGTAAGCGAATGGGTGTTGTATGGAACGTTTAAGGGCTAGGCCATTGTGATGTGGTCGGTCCAAGATGGCCGCCCCATTTGTATCTGTTCTTAGAGCCGGATAGATAGTCCTATAACTCTTTCAATTAGCTGGGCCAGCAGAAGCGTAGTACTATTTCCGTTTCTATGTGTGATGTGCTTGTTTTGTCTTAGACCAATTCCTCTGTGGAATGCTTCCGGGGCAGCTCGCTGTCTCTTCCTGTCGGGTGGCTGGCTGAAAGTAGACCTTTATACCATGATATGGCTGTGGCCACCATTTTGCCCTACCTCGATGCTAACTGCCGATTGTCTGAACAGCAGGGCAGGGGATCCCAGCATGAGATCCTCACTGTGTGGTTGCAAGTCTCTAATTAAAGGCATTGTCTGCATATATTCAAGATATGGGCATTGCCGGTATAAGTGGATGAGCGGACTGCTTGGCCTGTACTTGTGCGGGCCCCGAAGTCCTGTGGATCATGCCACTTAACCCAGAATCGTTATGCTGAATTTTGCTAAACTAATAAAGCTAATAAAGCTAAGCGCTCGAGGTCTTGAGCGCGCTGCTGCTTCCTTCGGGTCACTTCTTTGTGATCTAGCCGCTTGCCCCGGTACCATCCAGGCACGTCCCAGGCCAAGCCTAGCAGATTCGCACCCGGTCGAGAACGAGCGGCCGCCCCAATCCTCCCTCGTTGCCTTCTATTTTCTTTTTGGTTTTCTCTACCTCTGTTGAGGTCCAGTTTGGGCGACAGATGCTTTAGGGGTGTAAGTATGGGGAAGTGGGAGTTGGTGGGAATACAGGAAATGGTTTTTGTTTTGTTTGTAATGCATTCATGTCTTGCTGTACACTCCCAAATAAAATAAATTCAGTACTCCCCAGCAAAGGCACTCGGTAAAGCAAGAAAGCACCTGGAAAGGGGGCTTCACACTCACCAAATAGGGCACATCAAAAGGCAGTTTTCAGAATAAAGCGTGGGGTTTTATTAGTGCAACATTCTCTAACAGAAAGGCTTTCCCAGATGTCAAATGAATCAGATAAACAAAAAAATTGCAAATGTAAATATAATTATATGTGTGCAAGCAAATAATAATACAAACGCATGGGATAAAACACAAGCAGATAATTATGGTAAAATACTTGCAAATAATAAACACTTACAAGTCAGATAATAATGAAACATTTACCAATGAAATGCAAGGGAGCAAAACCTAAGCAGATAATAATAATGCAACATTCACAAGTCAAATTAGAGTAAAACATAAGCAGATAATAATAATGTAACATTTACAAGTCAAATGAGAGTAAAACATAAGCAGATAATAATAATGGAACATTCACAAGTCAAATGAGAGCAAAACATAAGCAGATAATAATAATGGACGTCCAATGCAAGAAACAAGTGCTGTCAAATGCAAGTAATCAAATTCGAGAAATAAACACTAGCAAATGAAAGACTCAAACATAAAGAGCATTCCTACACAGCAATGAAGCATATAAAATATATACACGGAATACATCAGATAATGCCAATGAACAAGAACCAATGAATAAACGAATGTACACACAGACAAAAACACATGTAGAAATAACTATGCATCTATACATATATCTCATTACCAATAATCAGAGAAAATACCTCACCGGCTGCAATATCTTCATCTCAGCCCACACAAGACTGGGGGAACCCAAATTACAACCCTGGGGTCAAGAGACTCCTCAAGGCAGGAAATGCAGCACTGAGCATAGGCATCCACCTCTCAGGAGAGAACCCAATTTTTGAGCCAAGAAACCCCAGTTTTTGTAATATTCTCAATGCACGAGAAGGTTGGAAAAGACACCCTCCACGTCAAGGAAACTTACTGGTGCTGGCCAGGCTCCGGCAAGCATTCCAAGGCAAAGAATTTCTCACGTATTCTCCTCGCGCTCCCACACTACATGTTCCAGCCCCTTATCTTAGTGAAGCTCGAGAAAGTAGAAAACAACTCAAAGAGTACAAAAACACCCTCAAAGAGGAAAACAATTCTGCACGCAAATGACCTGAATAATCGTGAATAACCTGGGGCCTGCTTGTGTGTTCAGAACTCAAGCTAGACAGAGTCAGAATTCAAGCTGGAGTTAGAGCAAGCTAATAGTTAAAACTTCATTTCCCAATGTACAACATAATGCACATTTGTGCACCACTGCCTACAGCACTACACTCTGAGACAGAGAAGTACATTCCATACATTTCTCTTTCTCATGCTTTCAAACACATATCCCACTCGTTCTGTTCCAGGCAAGGCTGTTTAGCTCTGTGCTGAGGAGAGAGTAAACACTCCTACTTTGAAGCTATAAGGAGACACAAAATTAAATCACAAGTCAAAATGCAAGTGTACAAAAGAAATATGTTGTACATTCAAGATAGAGTCAATTAAAACAAGGGTAGTCAAGGGTCATCATACTATCCCAATACATATGAGTGCATATAGCACTAACCCTGGGCAAAGTTCGCATAGCCGCGCTACGCGAGGCTACGCGAAGATGCACAAAAATTCCGCGACGCTACGCCAGCATGCGGAGTTGCTTGTCTCCGCATGCTCGCCTTCGCTCGCGTATGCCCGAGAGATGTTTTTGACGTTCGGCAACGCGGATGATGTGTTCGGGGGAAATATCGCGCAAACTTCACCACGCGGTCCCCAATGAGCTCGCGGCCATCTTGTTTTCCTATCTTTTGCATGGTTCTGGGGCCTGTTTTTCAATCCCTCTCCAATCTTTTCAATCCTTTGTTTTTTACACTGTTTTTCTCAACTTTTTCATTTATTATCTATCCCTCTCTGTCCCTGTTGGAAAGTGGATTATTGGTAGGGGCAAATGTAGGTCTGCCACTGGCAATAAGGCCACTAACACATGGTAGGTCTCAGCATAGGTCTTAGAAGATTATTCCTATGCTCAACCCTTGGTTGCTTGGCTGCGAGCAGGCAGGCTTAACTTCAAAGACAGGTATGTAAAGCATTTAAAAACACCAATTCAGTAAATAATTAAGACACCACACATAATAAAAATACAGCACCAATTTATAAAAATAGGAAATATTTTTATCTTTAAAATGACACCAAAATGACAAAAATCCAATGTAGGGAACCGGAGATATGAATTTTCAAAGATTTAGCAAAATATAGCACTTAGAAGATTATAGCACCATATTGGGATACCTGCTCGCGATAGACCGGGTCAAAGTCAAAGTTTCAGGCCGACCGCGATGGAGCCCTGGGCGGCTACAGCTCGCGGCAGGTCCCGGTCTCAGTTTCTACCTTCACACTTAGAAACTTTTCTGGAGCTTTTCTCCTTGAGGTCCCTCGAAGCTCCCAGCCAGTCCGGATTCGGTGAGGATTCGCCGGATTGCCTTTCGACGAGCTCCCGGTCAACTTCCCTGGAGCGGACTTAGAAACTTTTTCTTTAGCGCTTCAGCGGGGCAACACAGGAGCCCAGGCCGACACGCGATGGAAGGCAGGCGGCTTGGCTCTCGCGGATGCTCCCGGTCACCTTTTCTACGAGCGGACTTAGAAACTTTTCTGGAGCTTTTTCTCACGGGGTCTCTCGATGCTCTTCATGTAGCCGGATCCGGTGAGGGTTCGCCGGCTTCAGATTTCTTCTAGTCCCGGTCAAACTCTGGAAGTTGGACCGACGGAGCTTTTAGCGGGACGAACCTGGGTGGCTTGGCCGGCTCGCGGTTGAAGGCAGGCGGCTTGGCTGACCAGGTTGAGTCGGTCCCTCCATGGAGCTTTTTTTCAAAGTTCCTCCAAAGTTCCCCAAACTTCTTGAACTTCTTCCTCAAAGGGTCCCAAAGTGTCTCAAACTCACTCCAAGGGTCTGGAAGCTCCAAGATGGTCCTTGAAAGTTGAGGACTTCAGTTCCCACAATCCACTTGGACGTCACCCTTACAAATCCACTGGTAGTTCTCCAAGGTGCAGATTTAGTTGGTGATGTACCAGATGAGCTCTTTTAACCTGTAGCTTTCAGGGAGTCCACTCTTTAGTTCCTTTTCAGCAAGATAATCCACAGGGCTGTAGTTTCAGATGGTGCAGTCTTCAGAGGTCAGGCCTTAGAAATCTTTGCACAGCAAAACTTCTCAGCTTGGCAATGTCTTGCTTCAGTAAGTTTCAAGCAGCAGATCTGGAGGGCTCTGCCCCTCTCAGATACTTATTCCAATTTCTCTGGGTCAAGCAGGAGGTCACCTCCTGACCAATGGGAGCAGGGTAACTCCTCAAACATATGACCACATCCTGTAGAGTGTGGCATTATTTTGTCCCAGAGTGCATCAAATCTTCCAAATCCATAATGGCTGATTTTCCAGCAAGGAGGTAAGAGCTGGCTAAACACACCCCTAAGATGGCTAATTTACTTAGACTCCCCCCCCTGCATCTGCTCATACCTTCCTTAATCCTACCATCTGCCTAAGGTGGGAAGTTCAGAGTTGTAAATGACACTGTTCTCTGCTCTCCTCTTTGATGAACATAGTTTACGACTCCTCCCCCTGGCCTGGCATTCCTATGGAACAGCACATTGCCCTGCCAACAGAGCTGGTTGACCCCAGGGGCTCTTTATCACCTCTTCAAGGCAGCCTGGCTAATCCACTTAACTCTGACCAATCAGGGCAGACCACTGGAAGGCTGAATCTGGACTTACAAACAAGAAAGTTATAACTTCTTGTATGTACACTTTAGGAGAAATTCAACAATATCATATTGTTGAATTTATTAATACCATTCGGGGAAGTCTTTGAATGGCACTTCTAGCCCTCTCCTATCAAGAGTTATTAGTTAATAACTTTCTACCATGTTAACCTATGTAACAGGGGATTTGCAATGGGAAAAATGACTTGGGCCATTTTTCCAGCACCAGGACTTACAAAAACATATTTTATAAATACTTTGCTTATATCTACAGGACCCCCATCCCATGGGACAACTAGGGGAGACTTTAGGGGTTCTGAATCTGTAAAAATATTGCAGATCCTCACTTCACAGTGCTCCTAGCATCAAAGTCGAATTTGGGCAGCACTTCACCACAATGTGGGGAGTGAAATATAAAATTTCACTTTACCCAGGGCATATAAAACTCATTTTATAAGGGTCTACCTTATAGATACCTGACCCCCCCCACCCCTGGGACACCTAGGGGAGGCCCTGGGGGTCTCTAATATGCCATAACATTGTAGGTTATCCATTTTTAAGTGCCCCAAAGTCGAGTTTGGGCACAATTTACTTTTTAAAAGCAGTCCTGGTACCCAGGGCTGCTTTTAAACTGACCTCAGGCTTCAGCAGTGCACACATGCAAGTGCAAAAAGAGCTGCTGGCCTCTAAACTGCCATGCCCTAGGGTACTAGGGACTTTTAGGTAGTTTCAATCCCCCTGCCCTATTATATACTAGGGGCTTATAGGGTAGGTCATGCCAATCACAGGAGTACCCCACCATACCATTGTGTACCCTAGTGTATGTAGGTGTTTTAACTGTATTCTAATGTGTCTCTTTCAGCATAGCACTGGCCCTGGGCCTGGTTAGGCAGAGCCCAGGGTCAGTCAAAGTCAGTTACCACCAGTATCAGTCAGCAAAAAGTTGTGGGGTGCCCAGGGCACAGGATGACTTTGCAACATAGCCCCCCCCCAAACGAAAGGTGATGGGTTACTAACCTACACCCTGGTAGTCCTCATCAGCTAAGTGGGAAAACCTGGAAAGTCCATCCGCATTTGCATGGGCAACCCCAGGTCTGTATTCCACTGTAAAGTCCATCCCCTGTAGGGAAATGGACCACCTTAACAGCTTGGGATTCTCCCCTCTCATCTGCATGAGCCATCTGAGAGGCCTGTGGTCAGTTTGAACACGGAAGTGAGTCCCAAACAAATATGGTCTCAACTTTTTCAGGGACCAAACCACAGCAAAAGCCTCTCTCTCAATGGCACTCCACCTCTGCTCTCTGGGAAGAAGCCTCCTGCTAATAAAGGCTGATCAAGTCCCTCTTCATTTAGCTGTGACAACACTGCCCCAATCCCTTGCTCTGAAGCATCTGTCTGAACCACAAATTCTTTTGTGTAGTCAGGGGCCAGTAGCACTGGTGCTGAACACATAGCAGCTTTCAGAGTGTCAAAGGCCTTCTGACACTCTGGGGTCCAAGCCACCTTCTTGGGCCTCTTTTTAGAAGTGAGTTCTGTTAGGGGCCCCACAATGGTCCCATAATTTTGAACAAACCTTCTAAAGTACCCTGTTAGTCCAAGGAATGCCCTGACCTGAGTCTGGGTAACAGGAGCTGTCCAATCCAAAATAGTTTGGATTTTAGCTTGGAGAGGCTGTACATGGCCCCCACCTACCAGGTGGCCCATGTACACCACAGAACTCTGCCCTATTTGGCACTTACTGGCCTTAATAGTCAGGCCTGCTTGCTGCATGGCCTGAAGCACTTCCCTTAAGTGGTTTAAGTGATCCCCTAGGTAGAACTGTATACAGCTATATCATCCAGGTAAGCTGCACTGAACTGTTCCAACCCAGACAAGACCCTGTTCACCAACCTTTGGAAGGTGGCAGGTGCATTCTTTAATCCAAAGGGCATTACCTTGAACTGATAATGTCCCTCTGGGGTGGAGAATGCTGACCTCTCCTTTGCTCCATCAGTGAGGGCAATCTGCCAGTAACCTGAAGTCAAATCAAAAGTACTCAGGTACTTAGCAGCCCCTAACCTATCAATGAGCTCATCAGCTCTAGGTATAGGGTGAGCATCAGTCTTTGTGACTGCATTCAATCCTCTGTAGTCCACACAGAACCTTAACTCCTTGGGTCCCCCCTGAGGATTAGGTTTAGGTACCAGCACCACTGGAGTGGCCCATGGACTCTCAGACGGTTCAATTACCCCCAGTTCCAGCATCTTAGCAACCTCAGCTTTAATGTTGGCTCTGACATGGTCAGACAACCTGTACGGTTTATTTTTGACAGGTAGGCTGTCACCAGTGTCAATGTGGTGCACACACCACTCAGTGATGCCTGGGGTCAAAGAGAACAGGCCAGCAAACTGTTCCAGCACTTGCTTACAGTCTCTGTGCTGCTGGTATGTCAACTTGGGAGAGAGCACCACTCCCTCCACTGACCCATCTTGCACATTAGTGGAGAGGAGGTCGGGCACAGGCTCAGTTTCCTCCTCCACACCCTCATCAGTGACCAGTAACATGGTCATGTCTGCCCTGTCATGGTGGGGTTTCAATCTATTCACATGCAGGACCCTATGAGGGTTCCTGGGGGTGCCAAGGTCAACCAAATAGGTAACCTCACCCTTCTTTTCTAAGATTGGATAGGGCCCACTCCACTTATCATGGAGGGCCCTGGGAGCCACATGCTCCAACACCCACACCAATTGTCCTGGAGTATACTCAGGCATAGTAGCCTTTTGATCATACCAGTGCTTCATGAGCTAATGGCTGGCCTCCAGTTTCCGGTTTGCCTTGTACATGTACTCTGCCATCCTAGATCTCAGGCCTAGCACATAGTCAAGCACATTGTCCTTAGCTTCTTTAAGAGGCTTCTCTAAAGACTGTCTTAGCAGGCTCAATGGCCCCCTCGCAGGGTGTCCAAACAACAACTCAAAGGGACTGAAACCAACCCCTTTCTGTGGCACCTCCCTGTAGGCAAACAGTAAGCATGGGAGGAGAACATCCCATCTCCTCCTGAGTTTCTCTGACAACCCATTTATCATGCCCTTCAGGGTTTTGTTGAATCTCTCAACAAGACCATTTGCTTGTGGGTGATAGGGGGTGGTGAACTTGTAGTTGACACCACACTCATCCCACATAGCAGTCAGATAGCTGGACAGGAAGTTTGTGCCCCTATCTGACACCACCTCTTTGGAAAACCCACTCTGATGAACACACCAACCAGTGCTCTAGCCACCGCAGGAGCATCAATGGTTCTAAGAGGTATGGCTTCCGGGTACCTAGTGGCATGGTCAACTACCACTAAGATATACCTATTCCCTGATGCAGTAGGTGGGTCCAGAGGACCAACAATGTCCATCCCCACCCTTTCAAAAGGAACCCCCATCACTGGCAGTGGTATTAGGGGAGCCTTTGTCTTGCCCCTTGCCACTGGCCTCACAGGTGACACAGGAGCTGCAAAACTCCTTTACCTTTTCAGACATATGGGGCCAGTAGAAATGGTTCACCAATCGGTTCCATGTCTTTGTCTGTCCCAAATGTCCTGCCAAGGGGATATCATGACCCAAAGTCAGGATGAACTCTCTGTACTTCTGGGGCACCACCAACCCCCTGGTGGCCCCCTCCTTGAGGTTTCTGGCCTCAGTATAAAGCAGTCCATCTTCCCAGTAGAGTTTGTGAAACCCACTGTCATCCCCCTCCTCTTGCTTAGAAGCAATCCGCCTCAAGCTCTCAAGGGTGGGACAGTCACGCTGTCCCTTACTGAACTCCTCTCTGGAGGGTCCACCTGCTCCTGTCAGTTCTGCCAAATCTGACAGCTCTGGCAGGGATGGAGTCCCTCCCTCAGAAGCCCGATCCTCCCCATCAGGGTTAGATTTTTCCTGCATTTCTGGAGTTCCCTGGGCTGGCTCACCAGGCCTAGTACCCTTGTCCTTGGATGCTTGGCCCTTTGTTCCAGGGTCCAAGTGTCCAGCCCCTCCCTTCTGGCTAGTCTGTGACCTAGTCACAGCACATACCCACTCAGGGAGCTGCAATATTTTCATATGGAGTCCTCTCTCCACCTCTGACCACACAGAGGCTTCAAGATCATTGCCCAGTAAACACTGGACCGGGAGCACCTTTGACACAGCTACCTTAATAGGGCCTGTCACACCTCCCTATTCCAAATCCACCACAGCCATAGGATGGAGTTTGGTAGTGCTGTCTGCATAAGTCACCTGGTGAAACTCACCAGGTAGCAACCTCTCTGGAGGCACCAGCTCATCCAGGACCATAGTTACACTAGCCCCAGTGTCTCTGATAGCCTCAACCTCAGTCCCATTCACTTTAGGCCTCTGCTTGTACTTGTCCATGTTTGGAGGTAAGGCAGCAAGGGTTGCAATATTCACCCCACCCAGGGGCACTAAGGTTGCTTCCACCACCTGACTACTCCTCACTGGGGCACCACTCTCCACCCCTACACTGACACTGGCAATCCCTGTGGATGGCTCCTTAGGGGGGAGCTTCTTGGCGCAGACAGCATCTCCTTGTTTGTGCCCTGGCTGGTTACAGTCAAAGCACTTACCCACTTTTGAGGGATCAAAGAACCTACCATTCTTTCCCTGATTCCACCTCCCTTTGGATTTGGGTTGGCTCGGGGCTCCCCTCCTTGTGCAGGTTTTTGTGGGTCTTTGGAGGACTCCTTCTGGTTTTGACCTTTCCCTTGGGCTTTCCCCTGGGGAGGGACCTGTCCTCCTTTCTTCTGGTCACCCCCTTGGTGCTGTATGGAAACCCGGGTTCTCACCCACTCATCAGCTGCTTCACCCAGCTCTCTGGGGTCTGCCAGCTTACAGTCCACTAGATACTGGTGTAACTTCTCTTCTGCACAATGAGTCAAAATATGTTCTTTCAAAAACAAATTATACAATCCCCCATATTTGTCAACTTTGTTACCAACAATACAGCCTTCCAGTGCCTTCACTGAAACGTCCACAAAGTCTACCCAAGACTTTGAACTCAATTTCTGGGTGCCTCTAAACTTCACCCGCAATTTGGATTTTAAAATACAGGCTCGTAAAGTCGCAGCAAATTGCTATGGACTTCTTAGGATGTTAAGGAAGATCCTCCCCCTTCTTCCTTTTGATGCCAGACGTATTTTAGTCCAGGCACTATACTGTCTCGCCTCGACTATGCGAATGCAGTCTACTTGGGTGCTCCACAAGGAACTACTAAGATACTGCAGGTTGTTCAGAATTGTGCAGCCCGTCTTCTAATGAACATTCCCAAACGTGTCTCAGACAGACCTGCCCTTGGTCTATTGCATTGGCTCCCTATTCAGGAAAGAACTAGGTTTAAGGCTATGTGTATTGTTCATAAATCTATCTCTGGGAAGGGTCCTCCGCTGTTCCAATCAATGGTGCAATTATATCGCCCCAATAGAACCCTGAGATCCAATAACAAACGACTACTTACAGTTCCTAGGATCAAGCGGTCACGAACTGGAGGTCGGCGGTTTTCCCTTAATGCAGCTAAATTCTGGAACCAGCTTCCAGATGATCTACGACTGGAATCTAGCTACCTTAAATTTAGAAAGCGGTTAAAAACCTTCCTCTTTCCGTGATCAGTCCATGTCTGCAAAGTGTCACAATAAGCGCTGGGATGCCCTTGGGTAGCCATGCGCTATATAAGTGTGTATTCAATTCAATTCAATTCAATTCACCCTGTACTTCTCTGGAGTCAGACCAAATCTCTTAACTAAGCATGCCTTCATCTGCTGGTATGATTCTGCATCCTCCCCCTTTAGGGTCAGGAGCCTATCCCTCGCAGCTACTGGAATCAACTCCCGCAGGAGTGCACTCCGATACTTAGAGTGGACCCTACTCATTCTAAGGGCCCTCTCATAAGCTGCTAGCCATTTGTCAATGTCATCTCCCTCAGTGTACTTGGGTACTATACCCTTGGGAAGTTTGTGATCAAATGTTCCACCCCTGGACATTTCAAAATCTTCATCATTTTCACTGCCACCATTTCTTTTCAACGCCTCTTCCCTCTCCCATCTCTTCTCAGCCAATTCCAGTTTCCTCTGCTCCAAAGCTATCTAAGCTAACTGAGCCTGAAGCTGTCTCTCTGCAAGGGACGGTGGTGGTTCCTGAGTAAGGGACCCTTCCCCCACTCCCACCATCTGGAATCATAGGGCTAACATTAGAGATAATGGAAGAGGCACCATCCTCACCCTCCTTTTGGGTGAAGTTGGGGGGAACACCCTCCATCCCCCCCTGAATCTCCTCAGCTACCCCAGCCCAGGCCTGTAGGGACTTAAGCAACCCTGCCTTCCTCATCTTCTTGGCAGCAGGCAGCCCCCTAAGCCTACACTGTTCCCTAAGATCAGCAAGCTTGAACTGGGACAGTTTAGCCAGGTCTAGCTCCATGGTTCCCTAGTTTTGGGTCACAACAGCTAGGCACAACAGACTTAGAACAATTTGGAAAAAATCAAAACAATGGATTAAAAACAGTTTAGTCCAAATTCCAAAAATCAAACTCAAAAGTTTTGTTCTAAGGCAATTTAGAGGATTTTTATGATCTTAATTCACTTTACTGAAAGGTGTACTTTTTAAACACAAGTCCTCATCCACACCGCTGAGCACCAAATGTTGGAAAGTGGATTATTGGTAGGGGCAAATGTAGGTCTGCCACTGGCAATAAGGCCACTAACACATGGTAGGACTCAGCATAGGTCTTAGAAAATTATTCCTATGCTCAACCCTTGGTAGCTTGGCTGCGAGCAGGCAGGCTTAACTTCAAAGACAGGTATGTAAAGCATTTAAAAACACCAATTCAGTAAATAATTAAGACACCACACATAATAAAAATCCAGCACCAATTTATGAAAATAGGAAATATTTTTATCTTTAAAATGACACCAAAACGACAAAAATCCAATGTAGGGAACCGGAGATATGAATTTCCAAAGATTTAGCAAAACATAGCACTTAGAAGATTATAGCACCATATTGGGATACCTGCTCGCGATAGACCGGGTCAAAGTCAAAGTTTCAGGCCGACCGCGATGGAGACCTGGGCGGCTACAGCTCGCGGCAGGTCCCGGTTTCAGTTTCTACCTTCACACTTAGAAACTTTTCTGGAGCTTTTCTCCCCGAGGTCCCTCGAAGCTCCCAGCCAGTCCGGATTCGGTGAGGGTTCGCCAGATTGCCTTTCGACGAGCTCCCGGTCAACTTCCCTGGAGCGGACTTAGAAACTTTTTCTTTAGCGCTTCAGCGGGGCAACCCAGGAGCCCAGGCCGACACGCGATGGAAGGCAGGCGGCTTGGCTCTCGCGGTTGCTCCCGGTCACCTTTTCTACGAGCGGACTTAGAAACTTTTCTGGAGCTTTTTCTCACGGGGTCTCTCGATGCTCTTCATGTAGCCGGATCCGGTGAGGGTTCGCCGGCTTCAGATTTCTTCTAGTCCCGGTCAAACTCTAGAAGTTGGACCGACGGAGCTTTTAGCGGGACGAACCTGGGTGGCTTGGCCGGCTCGCGGTTGAAGGCAGGCGGCTTGGCTGACCAGGTTGAGTCAGTCCCTCCATGGAGCTTTTTTCAAAGTTCCTCCAAAGTTCTCCAAACTTCTTGAACTTCTTCCTGAAGTTCCTCAAATGGTCCCAAAGTGTCTCAAACTCACTCCAAAGGTCTGGAAGCTCCAAGATGGTCATTGAAAGTTGAGGACTTCAGTTCCCACAATCCACTTGGACGTCACCCTTACAAATCCACTGGTAGTTCTCCAAGGTGCAGATTTAGTTGGTGATGTTCCAGATGAGCTCTTTTAACCTGTAGCTTTCAGGGAGTCCTCTCTTTAGTTCCTTTTCAGCAAGATAATCCACAGGGCTGTAGTTTCAGATGGTGCAGTCTTCAGAGGTCAGGCCTTAGAAATCTTTGCACAGCAAAACGTCTCAGCTTGGCAATGTCTTGCTTCAGTAAGTTTCAAGCAGCAGATCTGGAGGGCTCTGCCCCTCTCAGATACTTATTCCAAGTTCTCTGGGTCAAGCAGGAGGTCACTTCCTGACCAATGGCAGCAGGGTAACTCCTCAAACATATGACCACATCCTGTAGAATGTGGCATTATTTTGTCCCAGAGTGCATCAAATCTTCCAAATCCATAATGGCTGATTTTCCAGCAAGGAGGTAAGAGCTGGCTAAACACACCCCTAGGATGGCTAATTTACTTAGACTCTCCCCCCTGCATCTGCTCATACCTTCCTTAATCCTACCATCTGCCTAATGTGGGAAGTTCAGAGTTGTAAATGACACTGTTCTCTGCTCTCCTCTTTGATGAACATAGTTTACGACTCCTCCCCCTGGCCTGGCATTCCTATGGAACAGCACACTGCCCTGCCAGCAGAGCTGGTTGACCCCAGGGGCTCTTTATCACCTCTTCAAGGCAGCCCGGCTAATCCACTTAACTCTGACCAATCAGGGCAGACCACTGGACTTACAAACAAGAAAGTCTTATAACTTCTTGTATGTACACTTTAGGAGAAATTCAACAATATCATATTGTTGAATTTATTAATACCATTCGGGAAGTCTTTGAATGGCACTTCTAGCCCTCTCCTATCAAGAGTTATTAGTTAATAACTTTCTACCATGTTAACCTATGTAACAGGGGATTTGCAATGGGAAAAATGACTTGGGCCATTTTTCCAGCACCAGGACTTACAAAAACATATTTTATAAGTACTTTGCTTATATCTACAGGACCCCCACCCCATGGGACAACTAGGGGAGACTTTAGGGGTTCTGAATCTGTAAAAATATTGCAGATCCTCACTTCACAGTGCTCCTAGCATCAAAGTCGAATTTGGGCAGCACTTTACCACAATGTGGGGAGTGAAATGTAAAATTTCACTTAACCGAGGGCATATAAAACCCATTTTATAAGGGTCTACCTTATAGATACCTGACCCCCCACCCCTGGGACACCTAGGGGAGACCCTGGGGGTCTCTAATATGCCATAACATTGTAGGTTATCCATTTTTAAGTGCCCCAAACCCAAAGTCGAGTTTGGGCACAATTTACTTTTTAAAAGCAATCCTGGTACCCAGGGCTGCTTTTAAACTGACCTCAGGCTTCAGCAGTGCACACATGCAAGTGCAAAAAGAGCTGCTGGCCTCTAAACTGCCATGCCCTAGGGTACTAGGGACTTTTAGGTAGTTTCAATCCCCCTGCCCTATTATATACTAGGGGCTTATAGGGTAGGTCATGCCAATCACAGGGGTACCCCGCCATACCATTGTGTACCCTAGTGTATGTAGGTGTTTTAACTGTATTCTAATGTGTCTCTTTCAGCATAGCACTGGCCCTGGGCCTGGTTAGGCAGAGCCCAAGGTCAGTCAAAGTCAGTTACCACCAGTATCAGTCAGCAAAAAGTTGGGGGGTGCCCAGGGCACAGGATGACTTTGCAACAGTCCCTAAGTCTATATTTTGCGTTTTATTTCTACTTTTACTGCGTTTTTTTAACTTTTCTACTGTTTTATATTACTTCCTTCTTTAATCTCCTACTTCTTCCCCTAACTTTATTTTTTCCTGCTAAATTTTCTTTTCCACCCCCGCCCACCCCAGAACCATGGCTAAGGGAAAGGGTACCGGCTCCAAGGGCAAGGCGCCTGCGCCAAAGAACCGCCTGCCTTGCGGCAGACTGCGCCCGCCAGGGGTGCAGGCCCGGTCCCTTTTCAGCGAGGCGGAGGTGGCCGCCCTTGTTTTTTTTGTGCAGCGCCACCTCCCCATGACCTTGGCAGCAGGCGGCAGGCCTGGCTCCGGGTATGCTACCCAGGAGCGTCACCGTCGGTGGACGAGGGTGCGCCGGGAAGTGTTTCGCTGCTCTGGGGTCCGGCGCACCCATAACCAGCTGACCCACCGGTGGTCAGACGTCTTGGACCGGGAGCAGGACATGCTGGACCTGCTAGGTGTCGAGGTCGTGGGGCTTGGTGAGTAGCTAATACTAGTAGTATTGTGTGTTCTCTAGACTGTGTTACTGTTATTGCGAATATAATTTTTTTCCTAATAGCAAGAATGCTGCTGCTTACATTGCAGGTAAATTAAGTTTAAAAATCTTCTGTGATTGTTATTCTTCTAGACACATGTGCTCGGCGCTACTAATCTTACTTGTTGTTTGCAACTTTGCGCTCGCTTGGGCTGATTATGTAAGAGTTTACTTTAGAGAACTTAAGTTAGGTAATGCTAGAGAGACTCTAGTCCTTCCTTTGTCCTCCTGTCACTTAGATAGTGGTGGATAGGTTGTTTAGTTACTTAGTATTAGTTGGTAATTTTTAAGCGGTCTGCATGACGCATCCTCCGTCACGTGCTGTTGAGTGCTGCTTACTCCAGTCCTTAGTAGAACCTTTTGTAGTTTGTTTAGTGAGGGAGTAATAGGCTTAGCAGAACATCAGCAGCAAGCAACCAACCAACAATTTGGTGTATGCAAAAATGTATGCACGTGTCCTCCATCTATGCATTTTTGAGGACTAAAATAAATGGAAATGCAGACTTAGTGAACAATTGGCCAGTCTGAATAGATGGGCTAGGTCAGGTGGTAGTTAGGTGTAGTATTCTGGAATCAGAATGGAACACTGGATTAGTGTTCATAAATATAATAACTAGACGGTCCACAAATTCCGCGATACTACCAGTCGATCAGATTAGATAGGTCAATTTTATTGCAATTGTTGTTTTCAAAAATGTTTTTTTGAGCGTTTTTTAAAATATTTTATTTGTTTCACACCAATCATCAATGTTTGTCTCTTTCTTTATTATATCTTACATGATCAGCACCCAGGGGCAAGAAGACGGGGTCGGAGTCGGCGGGAGCAGCTGGAGAACGCCAGGGCCAGGACCAGGACCGCTGCTCTACCGAGGGCTCTGCTGCTGGCCCCAGTAAGTCTTCCTGTTGTTAATATTAATAATTATATTTCCCTAACTTTTACTGCAACTTATTTTTTCCGAACTATCATTTCCGTTTTTCTAATTCTATTTTTTACCAAATCTTCTTCGATCTAGACTATCTGTTTCTAAATTCTTGTTATCCCTGCCTCTAACTGCCTCTGCTATGACTCTCTGTAAAACTACTATTATTAGTCTGTCTGTAGCTAAGCTTGCCCAGTTGGCCACTCTTTATTTAAAAGGTTTTATTAAAACTCAGATTCACCAATAGCTCTAGCCACTGAGTCCAGTCCTTTGGGTTGGCCTCTTCTAGTCTTCTTAATCTTGAGAGGCTTTTCGACAATTCCCACCAACAAAATGCCCAACCAGATATTTTACTATTTTTGATAGGATAGGACATACTACTACTAGTAGTGTCTACTCTACTCTAGTACCCGATTTGTAGTGATGTATGTGGTATATGTATGTATTTTAACTTTTTTTTCAATCTTGCTAGTGAAAAATAGGGGGAGGTGTATATGGCATCTAAGAAATGTGTAATGTTTTTTCTAGGCGTACCGACCACGACCACCAGTCCCGGGGCCAGCGGCGGGGCAGGTGACGCCAGTCAGGAGGGAGCAGTGGATGTGGCAGCTGCCACAGGGGTGGGTGAGACAGCAGCAGTGGCGGGCGGTGGTAAGTTATACTTATATTCCTTACTTATTGACAATAGTTACACACTCGCTGCAAGGGTGTTGTGTAAGTTGAGAGAGACTAAGTTGTTGTGAACAACGGTTGAAGAAGACACCCTTTACTAAGCATTAGAGCAATAGCATTAGCGCGGGAGTAGTTGAGTAACTAATGGCCTCTTCTATCTGACTTCAACTCAGCTGTGAAAGTTTTATGGAGAAGACTAAGAGTCAGATCAGATGACCTTGATGGATGGGTTGAACGAAAAGGGAAAGAAGGATGGAAGGAGGAAGGACGGGCGAGATGTAATATATATGACTGGCAGAGAAGGATGCGTGGGATGCATGCATAGGTGGCTGATAGGAATCAGATGCATGGGTGGTTGAAGGATGCGTGGAAGGTGAAAGAAAAGAGGCCTGCCCGGGTGGGTGAAACTGTATGGGTGGATAGCAAGAATCCTCCGGGGTGTTTCATGGGTCAAACTCAAAGGCAAGCAAGGAAGGAAGGACGCATGGGTGGTGGTTTAAAAAAAAAAAAAGTTTGTTGTTGATGAAACAAACTAAGGTTTGTTGAGAGATTAAGAAGAATGATAGACATGTTTACTTTGAATGGATAGATGCCTGGGTGGTATTCATCATAGATAGCATAGGTGGAGACTGTCACTGGATGAAGAGTCTTTGAAGAGAATGTAAAAGAAAAAGAAACCGCACCAGAGTAGCAAAGCCAAGGAGAATAGAAGTTGTATTTTCAGAATACTCCCTTGACTCACAGTAGTTTGCAAGCACAGCATATATATTGTGTATGTATGTTGTTATCAAGGGCCTCCCTCCGACTCCGAGGCCCACTCCCTACCTATGTTAATTTATTTTTGACTGTGTCAGCCTGCCATGGGTGGCCTATCGGCTGCATGGTTACACAATCAATCAAAACAAAGTACCTCATGTCGTCCCATATATAAGCAATGATCATTTGGATCAGATATCATCTGCCTTGTTGTAGTATAGTAGACAGGGCAGGGTGAAAGTGAAATTGAGCAGTTGCCCTTGATGTAACAGAGTATGGCCAGTGCCACCCATAATAGAAAAATAAGATGATTGTGTAGTAGTCAGCTTCCCCACATGCAGACAGTAGTAAATAAAACTAACGTGAGTCTGCGTCACGACGAGTATGTGTCTTGGGCGCAAGCTGACTGAGCAACAAGGTTACTTAATTTAGCTAAACAAGAGAGAAGAAGAAGACTGGTGTACTACTCGAGTGAGTCCATAGTGCTAAAGCAGGAGTTCCTGGCGGTTAACCGGTGACTGCGAGCCTGCCGATCGAGAGATCCCTTTTTAGGTCTCGCCTACGCAGCGCGCATGCGCTGCATAGGCAAAAAGACCTTTTGCAATCGATTCGGCTTTTCAGCCAAAAACGTGCACGCGTTCCATTGCCTTCAATGGCAACGCGTGCACGTTTGGCGATTCACTTGCGGGAGCGAGCGGCGCCATATGGTAGCAATTATCGCTCCTGGCGCCGCTCGCTCCCGCAAGGGAATCACACTCCCCCCACCCCTCCCACTTCTTTAACCCGGAGGGGCCGCACTTGTGTTTCATTTTAGAAGGGGACATATCCCACGCCCCGCGTGCTGCTGTTCATAGTTGTATGGCTGTGTTGACGTCTCTAACCTGCTTCAAATCCCTTTAACGTGCATGTTGACCCACTGAGCTATCTTGCAGACGTACCACCATCTGTCTCCTAATCATCTCTTGACTGTGTTCCCTTTTATTAGAAGGGGATATATTCCAACCCCACCCCCTGCTGCTGCCCACAGTTAACATGGCGGTGCCCTTTCACGAGCCGACCGGCCACGTCACTCAGCAGTGCGTCTGCTTCCAAAGCAGCGGGGCGTGAATACATCATTTCTGATTCCCTTTAAGGCCAAAGTGCCGGGGTTGATTATACTCCTACTTGGAGTGTGGGATTCGTAAAAGTGGCCAAACCAGCGTAATGCCTGCCCCCTCGCTCCAGTTACTAAGCAGTACTGGGAACACCTCGAGTCAACAAATGGAATATCACCGCGCGGCCTGCAGAGACATTTAATGAAATGCAGCGTGTTTTTTTAAGTTGTGGGCGAAGAGATGTTTAAAATGAATATGAATCCCATTGCCCTGACATAATTTCAGTCGCTGCAAGAAAGCGTGTTTGGGATGGCAGGCGTTACTCGCACGGTCATGTGCTTGGAACCAGCATCTCCTGAGAAAAGAAGTCTAGGGAGAGGAGAGGATGTGGCTTAACGACTAGAGCGGCCGACCTTGAAGCTGGGGAACCAGTTTCGAGTCTCGGCAGGGAGACTCCAACATCCTGTGATTCTGGGCAAATCACCTCATCTCTCCGTGCCTAAACAAATGTATGTGTCCGTCGGTAATGCAACTGGTGCTCAGGTAAAGCGCTCTGATCCCTTTGGGTCGAGTTCGAGCTGTATAAAACTGCAAAAAAAACAACAACAAAACTCGTGGGCTGAATAAATCAAGGCTGTTTGTGTTTGAGAAACTGACATCCTGCTAGCCGTGTGTTTTTCAAAATGTAACTTTAAAAAGAAAACTCACTTCCGACATAGGTATATTACTTTTTCAGTTTTCACATCGATATATCAGTCCTTTTGTGTATGGAATATGCGTACCTGGGGTCCGATGATTGCAGTGCTAAGTACTTGCCTGCACTTGACAGGTATCCATTGCTCTTGCTGGGCACGTGGCCACTTTGTGTTTAACCCACATAGGCGCCGAGCTCGGCATGCAGTATTTATCATTCTCCGCGTCCCTAGCTATAGAATTGAATTTATGTTGGTATTTGTGGCGCGCGGACTACTGACAGTCTGTCTTGCAGCGCGGTTTCTGGTGTGATTGACGTCATACAGGAAACAGAGCAACATCATTAGCACGCAGTGGTGCTGCAGCGAGCTTCAGACTCGACATCACCGACTGAAGTGCCTTGCCTCGACTTTCCATTCGGCCGGTATATATTCTGAGCTATCTGTACATTGTTTTTTTTTTTGTTTTTTTTTATTATTATTATTTTTTTTATACCCCTCTTCTACCCCTCATCTATCCCTCTTCTACCCTGCGGTGGACTAAGTGGCAGCCGGAGCCTGATAGCACTGCTTGTCCTTTAAGAAATAAAAAAGCATTGGCATAGCCAATAGGTCTCGCCTTTGGGACCTTATAAGTGTTTAGTTATGCAGCACAATATCCTTGGTACAACAACATCAACTGTTGCATGGCTCAGTACTTATAAGGTCCCAAAAGCGAGACCTATTGGCTATGCCAATGCTTGTTTATTCCTTTTTTTGGTGGGTGGGCATTGGGCGCACGTTGGGGAAAAGTTGGGGTTATATGGACAATTTTATTTTTGAACGGACATTGGTTGGACTATTCTTTTTGGACATTGGTTGGGGTTAGGGAGAGGGGTGGGTCAGGTGTTGTGGGATTATTTTTTACATCGTTTATTTTTGTTAGGGGATTAAATTATATTTATACTTAAACTTTACATATGATGTAAATGTTTTGTGGGGGGGTTACTCTTTTACGTCACACGGTTTCCTTTGCAGCTGCAGGGCCGCAGCCAGTGTTTGATTTAAATAATCTGCCGATTTTTTGTAACATACGAACAGATAGATGCGGTATCCGCACTGAGTGACTTGTCCTACTAGTACTGTCAGTCTCTCCTCCTAGTCTATGCATTCTCCAACTGGACTCAAGGGTGTGGGTGTGTGAATTAATTAATTAATTTCCATTATTAATTATGCCTCCCCCAAACTTCTTCTCTTACCTGTGATTGATGTTTAAACTTAGGCACAGCGATGGCTGCATGGTGATGATGGTTTGGTTTCCCAAGATGCCATGGTTGTGGTGGTAGTAGTAGACACTGGCAGTAGCATTTGCAAAAAAAGAAAATGAGACAGCCAGTTGCCTGAAAGAGACTCTGGAAGGAGTAGTAGAACGAAGTACAGTACAGTACACAAGAATACTGCCAAACAATAAACCATAATAATGCTGATTAGCAATGCTAAAGTAAAATAAAACATAATGGTGGCAGAGAACGATAGAGAGCGGCTGGGGCGGCGTGATACAGACACAGGCCTGGGAGCCCAGGTGAACTGAGCCCGGTGGGACCGCTGGGCCCACGAGCCTGGGTGGAGACTGACCGGCGTTGGCGCCCCCCACCTGGAGTGAGAGGACGACGGGCGACGCTCCGCATATTCGAGGCCATAGGTGCTGCCTGCCTTAGCCCACAACAGCGGCGGGCCCAGGGGAGGGGCGTGAGGCCCTAGGAGCGCACAGAGGCGTGGGAGTGAGATGCCACAGCGCCGCTTGCTCCTAAAAGACTACCCAGGGTGGCATCTAAGTGGAATCCTGCACGTTATAAACCACACCAGGGGCAACAGGAAAATTGGGCACAGCGAGTGACCGCACGCCTAGACTCGAATCTGCAGACCCTCTGCGCCAGGGACCGCTGAGACAACCGAGGCGGGAAGACAGCCGAAACATAGATTGACACTGTAACCCAGCGTTTGGAGCGCGTGGAGTGAGTGGGGTCACCCCAGTGGAGGGGGCACTAAAGGAATTGGCGCCGGCTCTTACGGGATCAGCGGCGGGCCCAGGGGAGGAACCCGTGGCATTGAGACCGGTGTGTTTGAGCGAGCTCACCCCGACATTGCGCAGACCTTGGTGCCAGGGACCGCGACTGGGGCCGGCCTTGGGGGCGCCGCGTGCCTTCTGATTGCCGTTTCAACTAGAAGCCAGATACGACGCATAAGGTCCACAGACACCGCGATTGTGGGGGTGGCGCACTGAACCGCCCAGCGTGAACTGAACTGGGCTTCAAAGAACCTAGCAGCGCAGCATCGACCGCCTCCCCGTGGGAGTGGGGGTCCCGACCCGGGTGACCAGTGGGCCAGGTGGACTACCGAGGCACAATTCAAGGTCATGGGCCGTACCAGACCACCAGCACAGGGCCAAACGAACCACATTGACAAATACACGGTCGCCATGGGAAGGGAGGAAGGCCACCAGGGCGGGAGACAGCAATGCGAGGCGGCCAACGACGGACCTGACCCATCGCTCAGAGACATTATGATGGCTATAAAGGAGATGCGCGGCACTATGGAACCTAAATTAGACTCAGTAACTGAAGAAGTTAACCTACTCCGCACAGACTTTAGGAAAATGTCGGACAAAGTGGCGGAGGCGGAGAGCGGCATTGGAAACCTACAATCCAAAACAAAGAGACTCGAGGAGCAGGTTGCCACACTCACGAAGAACCAAGCTGACATTGCAGCCCGCCTGGAGGATCAGGAGGGCCGGGCACGGCGCAATAATATCCGCATCGTGGGGTCCCGGAGGGCATGGAGGGCCCGTCCACAGATTGCTTCGTGGAGGACCTTATACTTAAACATCTCAAGCCAAAGCGCCTATCCAACTTCTTCTCAGTGGAGAGGGCCCATCGCGCGCTGGGGGGGAGGCCCAAGAATGGGGCCCCTCCGCGCACCATCATTGCCCGGATCCTGAACTATAGGGATCGGGATGCCATCCTGCAAGCATCGCGGGGGTCCGGAGACCTACAGTTGGAAAACGCCACAATTCGCTTCTTCCCAGATTTCACGCTAAACGTCCAACGCCAGCGCAGATCGTTCGAAGGAGTCAAGAGAGCCCTCAGGGGCCAAGAAGTGAAGTATATGATGCTGTACCCTGCGCGACTTAAAATTCTGGATGGTGAAAAGGCACACTTCTTCGACTCACCGGCTGAGGCGCACGACTGGATGGAGGGATGGCGGACCGTGGGCCGACAGAGTGGTTCGCAACGATCGACCCACAATCGCACCGGCCTGGTGGCTCAGAACAGCAACACTCTACCGCGAGAGACCCAAGAGAGCGAACAGTCATCATTCAAGTGACTATAGAGGTAGTGACCATGTGGGGCGACTTCTATATGAGGGGAAGGGGGGGTGGAATGCTTCCTGGGTCCTTGACTCTAGGTGGAAGTCCGGCGCGATGCTCCGGAACTGTTGACTTCCTCAAAGTTGTAAGTTTTGGGTTCTCACTGTTACTTACTGTGAACACTCAAGGACCTCCGCACTAGCCAATAGGGCTGGGAGGGGGGGGTGAGCCTAGGGTGGGGGCTGGGGTCTGTAAACACGATCCATCCAAGGGGTGTGCACTCCGCTAACTGGGTATGTCTTCTTCTGCGGATTCAGGCTTATGCTCCCTCGTTTAGTTGACATGGGGATAATGGGACGACAGGCACTCTGCGAGTTTAACAGGTGGGTGGTTGGGGGCCCACTTAGCAGGGAGGCAGGGAGGGGGGTACGGGCTGGGGAGGGGGGGATTGGTTTGCGGGGAAGTTTATGGTTGGCTCATGGCGACTCAAATTCAAATGTTTGGTTGTTTAATTGTGAATGTATGCAGTGGAATATAAAGGATCCGAGACTATACAGGCCCTTGTGCAGGAATGGGTGAACAGGCTCACATAAAGATATGGACGTGGAACGTCAATGGACTGGGTAACAAAATAAAGCGCACATTGGTGTTGCAGCATGTGAAGCGCCATTCCCCTGACGTTGTGCTCCTCCAAGAGACACATCTACGAGGTAACAGATGTAGGGCCCTGTACCGCTTCGGCTATAACATGGTGGCACATTCGGGGTTTACGTCGGGCTCCAGGGGAGTGGGGATTCTAGTCCGTAATGCCTTGCCGATTGTGACCACAGGCACATGGACGGAAGACTCTGGATGCATGGCGGCCGTGGCGGCCAGATGGGAGGGGAGGACGATAGTTTTTAGCTCATGCTACATCCCACCCGGCCTGCATGCCTCGACGTATACAAAACTGGGGACCCACCTGGCGGACCTTCCCCGGGGAGTTCTGGTTCTGGGGGGGGACACCAATGCAGTCATGGACGCTGACTTAGATCGCTCAGGTGAGAGACAGGGTAACAGGGGGAGATGGCCCTGCAGGGTTTTACTTCAGCAATGGGTCTCAGTGACATATGGCGCACACATCACCCTTCCCAAAGGCAATACACTTTTCACTCCGCTAGACATGGGTCCTTCTCCAGGATAGATCACCTCTTCACGCGGGGGGACCAGCTGGGCGACTTCGTGGACCCCTGCATTATGGCCCGGGGAATTTCCGACCATTCTCCGGTTGGTGTCACTCTCAAAGGGGCGATAACCGTCAGGGCGGCCTTCCCTAGGATAGACCCGTGGCGCCTCAAGAACGATTCCATAACTGACAAGTTAAGAGAGGGCTCCCAACTATATTTCGCTGAGAACCAGGACTCGGTCGATTCCAAGCTAATCCTGTGGGAAGCTTATAAAACGATCTTGAGGTGCCAGGCCCAAGCGCTGATTGGAGCCCAGAAAAAGAAGGAATCGCTGCAGATTAAACAGTTGGAGAGGGAAATTGAATCTCTGGAGCAGGGTGTCAGCGAGACTCCCTCGAGGGAGCACTGTCATGAACTCGCCCTCAAGCAGAAGGAACTTCGCTCGCTGGCGGAGGGAGAGGCGCGCGCCTACTCCCTTGCCACGCAACATCGGATTTACGATGCGGGGGACAAATGCATGAAATTACTGGCGTGGCTTGAACGCAGGGATAGGGAGCAATCCTGGGTGACCGAGGTAAGAGACGAGTCGGGGTCCTTGGTATCCACCGGTACGGACATAGCAGAGGCCTTTGCGGCATACTACGAGAGGGTCTATGCACCAGAACGGAGCTAGATTGTGAGGAGTTCCAACGAGACTTTGCGTTACCCACACTGTCCCAGGAGCAAACTGACTGCCTAGAGGCTGACCTCACGGGGTTGGAACTGGGCGCAGCCCTTAACTCCCTCCAGGCCGGAAAAGCACAGGGGCCCAATGGGCTCCCAGTGGAAATATATAAAAAGCAGGCTAACGTTGTAATTAACCCCCTTCGACAGATGTTCCTCGAAGCACGAAAGGTGGGGAGGCTCCCGCCTGATCAGCGAGAAGCTACCATTGTGGTCATTCACAAGGCCGGGAAACCGGCTGACCAGTGCTCGTCTTATCGGCCCATCTCGCTCCTCAACGTGGAGGCTAAGGTCTTGGCTAAGGCCTTGGTGACGAGATTGCTCTCTGTTCTACCAGACTTGATACACGTTGATCAGTCGGGGTTCATGCCTCGCAGGAGCACTCGGCATAATTTGCGTAGGCTCTACGGGGTTCTATATATGACGGAAGACGTGGGCAACACCCAGACGGCATTGATGGCGCTGGACGCCTCAATGGCCTTCGACAGCATCGAATGGCCGTACTTATTTATGGTCCTTCAGCGACTGGGCTTCGGGCCGGTTTTTTGTAGTTGGGTGCGCCTGTTGTATGAACAACCGGTGGCGAGGGAGAGAGTTAACGGTGTGATGTCTCGTGCATTTCCCCTGCGCAGGGGCACCAGCAGGGGTGTCCCCTATCCCCCCTCCTCTTCGCCTTGGCCCTTGAACCATTGGCCCACTGGATTCGGCGGGACAGGTCTATCTGGGGCCTGTCACTCTCTGATGAATGGGAGGAGCGTATATCTCTATACACAGATGACATTGTCCTTTATATGACCAGACCCTACCAATCAATGGCGCAGGCGCTTCATCTCTTCGAACTGTTTGGTAGCTACTCCGGCTACACGATAAACTGGGCCAAGTCTCTGATTTACCCCCTGTCGGGCCCTCCCCCGCGGATTCCGACGAGGTGTCCTGCCTCGATAGTGACTGATGGATTCAAATATCTGGGGGTATACATCACCAGAGACAGGGCGGAGTTCTTCACCAAAAATCTTGAGCCCCACCTGGCGCGGCTGGCATCGGACGTTATCCACTGGAGGTCCTTGCCTCTCTCCCTGATGGTGCACGCTGCGCTATTCAAGATGCTGGCGCTGCCGCGACTCCTATATATCCTACAAAATACGCCATACCCGGTCCCCGGTGGGGTGTTCAGGCGCATATCCCAGGCTTTGCGGACGCTGCTCTGGGAGGGTGGGAACCCGAGGATAGCGCAGCGAAAACTCACAAGAGGTGTGTATGACGGGGGGCTGGCCCTCCCGGACGTCCAACTATATTATTGGGCCTCCCAGTTGCAGGTGGTTAACGACTGGGTATATACGGTAGGGTCGGAGCCAGCTTACAGGGTGGATAGGTATGTCATGCCGGGAGGCAATTGCGAACCTCTGCTGTACTCACGAAAACAATGCAGGGATCTACCTTCGCACACGGGGGTGGTGCTTCAATGCTGGAAGGAGGCCAAAAAATTTCTGGGGTAGGACCCCACTCTGGCTCGGAGATCAGCTAACGGAGGTGACGAGTTTAACAGGCTTCAGGGGATGGAAATTAATCGGGATTGACTACCTGGGCGACGTGTGGAAAGGGAGCGCCCCTAGATCCTTTGACTATCTCAAAAAAGAGTACCACCTACACGACTCCCAACACTACCACTATTTGCGCCTTACACATGCTCTGCGCTCCCACATACACACAGGCACCTCAGTCCCAGAATATTCTCCCATGGAGGACAGGCTCTTACTTGACCCCATCCTAGGAAAACCCACGTCTACCATCTACCGCAAGCTCATAAACAATATGCCTGATCCCCTAGTGTCCTTGCGGGAGAAATGGGAGGGGGATGTCGGAGGCCTGGAAGATGAGGATTGGCAGGATGCCCTGCAAAGCCCCCGTGAAATTGCAATTCGGACTAGGTTCCGTCTCGTGCAATTAAAGATCTTGCATCGAGTGTATTACCCGCGAACCCACCTGTTCTCATGGGGCAGGAGCCTGTCCCCCCTGTGTGTGAGGGGATGCCAGGGGGAGGGTACATTTTACCATATTTTATGGGACTGCCCGTATATAGTGCCCTTCTGGACCAAAGTTACAACTACGATGGCTACAGTAGTGAGATCGCCGGTCCCGGTGGAACCCAGGTGGCTTTTACTTATGATCAAGGGAGCCACGGACTGGTCCAGATACAACGAGATCTGGTTGGCTATGGCAGCGGGGGTGGCAAAACGTAATATAGCCAGTTGCTGGGGGGCACAGGCGCCCCCACAATCGGACCAATGGCTACGAGACCTGGACTTGTGTCAGAGGGCAGAGGAAACGATCTATAAGTCCAGGGGGTGTGTTAAAAAATGGAAGAAGGTGTGGGGGCCTTGGCGGAAGTATCGAGCCTTACGGGGTGGGGGTGGGCAGGGGGAATAAGTGTAATTGGTCCATTGTACTGCCAAGTTTGCCTTCGATTGTACGATTAATGTTGTTCTCCTGTATGCCAATTGAACACTGCTGTGTATTGTATGAGACCTTGAGCAAAGTTAATAAAAAGATTTATAAAAAAAAATAAAAAAAAATAACATAGTATACAATATAAAACTCTTAGTTGTTGTCTCTCAAGTGCCACACGTGGTGGAGAATGCAAGGACATGCTCCATAGAAAAGCAGTATGGAGAACCTGATACAACAGCTAATCCGAGGGCAAGAGAAATTAGAATGGGCACTCGAGAAACAGATGTCCTCCTTTCAAGCGGATAGAGGCCTATTTAAGGACTCCATGACACAGCAGGTAGAATGTATCCAGAAACTCGCTGGAGAACAGGCACATTTGACCACCCAGTTACAACCCCGCCAGGGGACCGAGTCAGGATATTCCAACATTGTCCTGCAGAAATATGTCCCGGTCGAAGACCCTGATGCATTTCTATTGAACTTTGAAAGAGCGGCCAGGGCTTGCGGATGGCCGGAACCAAAGTGGCCTTTCTTTTTAGCCCCCCTGTTAACCGGGGAGGCTCAGGCCGCTTATCAGGTTGCCAATGCCACTGGAAACACTCCCTATAAGGAAATAAAAGATACCATATTGGTCACTTAGGCATGGATCAAGAGGCCTGTAGGGTGAAGTTCAGGAAAGAAAGGGGACTTTCTGGCGACAACCCAAAGACTCTATTCTTCAAACTGAAAGCCGCCGCTGACAAATGGCTAAAACCGCAGGAAAACACTAAGGAGGAAATCATGTTGCTTATTTACCTGGAACAATTTTTGGAGGCCCTCCCCTTATCCACCCAACGTTGGTTAAGGCAACATACTCACCTGACAGTGGAACAAGCTGTGGACATGGCGACCACGTTCTCCAGAGCACAGCCCAGATCCCTTCCCTGGGAAACAGACAAACCACCTCGTTCCACTATGGGGCCCATTTAAAACAAAAAGAAAACCACCAAGCCCATACCAGGTCCACCAAGAGTCCGAGGACCTAGACCTGAGACCTTTCCATCAAAAGGACCCCAGTGCTTTGACTCGGGCGAGTGGGGACACATAGCCAAATTCTGTCCCCACAAGAAAAGTAGCGAAGAACCGATAGATGTCAGTTACGTACCCACGTCTATCCTTTACACGGAAGAGTTGGGCTCCTGTTTCTACGTAAGTCTAGGGGTGAACGGGGACCCAGTAAAAACCTTGTTGGATTCTGGCTGTCGCCAATCGGTTGTTCAGACATCCCTAGTAGAACAGTCTCAAATCCTAATAGGAGAACACGTACCTATACGCTGTGTTCATGACGACATAAGAACCTATCCTGTGGCCCTAATACCCATTCAGTTACCGAATGGGGAGTCCATACATGCTAGACTGGGTGTGTTACCTAATCTCCCGGAAAAATTGATCTTAGGGTTAGACAATCCGATGTTCCTGGATCTCCTTAGCCGTGAGGTACAATTCCCTAAAGAGCAGCTCCCTGGGAAACCTACCCTCCTCACACAAGCCCCTTGGCTTACTGACAAGAGTTTCAGATATGCCCAGACACAGGACCCCACACTCCAAGCCGCATGGAAACAAGCTAGGAACCCCCTTCTGTCCACAGCCCCATCTATCCACTCCTCCATATTAAAAACGATCTGTTGTATAGGACAGGAAAACCTGCCGATTCCCCTCAGCTGGTGGTACCCCAGAGTTTCCGAGATCAGGTGTTATTCTTTGCTCATTCCCACTTGCTTGCAGGACATAGCCCAGAAAACCACTCAAACTGTTTTACGACACTTTTATTGGCCAGGTATATATGCCCATATAACCAAATATTGCCTAGAGTGCGAGGTGTGTCAAAAGAGAAATCCATATAGACCCCCTCCTGTTCCACTGCAGCCCCTTCCGATAATTGGAAAGCCATTTGAAAGAGTCAAAAAAAGGAACCAATATGCGTTAGTCATAATAGATTATACTACCCGATATCCGGAAGCCTTTCCGCTAAGGGCCCCTACTACTACGAACATTAGTGATAA
This sequence comes from Calotriton arnoldi, assembly GCA_963921515.1. Classification (NCBI taxonomy): domain Eukaryota; kingdom Metazoa; phylum Chordata; class Amphibia; order Caudata; family Salamandridae; genus Calotriton; species Calotriton arnoldi. Next base: position 2,219,045 of record CAWUFW010000750.1, on the reverse strand, counting down.
GTTGCTTGAACTGTTTTCCCGAGTAGGATTCCTGAGAGAAATCCTACTCGGGAAAGGCACTCCCTTTGTCTCTCGCCTGATGGGCCAATGCAAAAACAACAATTGATGGACAGAATGCAGAACAATGTCGTACATTCACCCCAGTACAGAGATCTGGGCCTAAATCCATCGTTTTTTTGCTCACCATGCCATTCCAGTTTGGACCCAGCCATATGCAAATCAGTCTTGACCCTGCGCCCAATGGGAACAGTCCAGCCCGAACTGCCAGGCCAGGTCCTCCCTGGACTGGAAACAAGCATCCTAGGATCGGTTTCGGGCTTTCAGCCCTCATCAGCCAGGATAGCTTGACTACAGTGGCATGGAGAGCACGGGACCCACGTCTGGGCATTCCCGTCCCCATCGGGGTGACAAATGCAAAAACAACAATTGATGGACAGAATGCAGAACAATGTCGTACATTCACCCCAGTACAGAGATCTGGGCTTAAATCCATCGTTTTTTTGCTCACCATGCCATTCCAGTTTGGACCCGGCCTGCAAGTCTTTCAACATTTCACATATAAAGACCTCCGTATACCATCCACAGACGAACGGCTTATGTGAGAGAAACAATGCCACGCTTAAATTGACACAAAAAAAATTACTAGCGGTTGAGGAAAAGAGTGGGATATGCTCCTTTCGCTGGCTCTCTTTGTCATTAGGAGCCAAATACAGAGCAGACTTGGGTGTTCCCCCTTTGACAACTGTGTACTCTTTTGAAAATGACAAAAGAGGCCTGGGAACAAGAGAAACCAGACAAAACCAAAAATCTCCTAGATTACACTCAGAACTTAAGGACTCGAGTCCGCAAATTACGGGAATTCGCACATGCCAACTTAGAAAAAGCCCAGGTACCGCAACAAACTTTCTATGATAGAGGGAAGAAGTGGGGTCACCTAAATGTGCACATCTGGGTGCTGGTTCTTTTACCCTCTTCTCTACCCAAAACCAGAGCAGAGTGAGAAGGGAGGGGGCTGAGGCTCACTTGTGGTGGTGACTGTGCCGCTGTAACTCTGTTTAGCGGTACAGACCGGCGGCATGAAAACCCTGCATGTGGCGCGACACTGGTGACGGGAACCGGGTGTTTAGCACGAGCCACCTCCACTCCTGATTCCCCATTTGCATTATGGAAGGACAACGTTACTCATAGACTTCTCTCTTCTTTTTCTGAGGGATGGCCTGTGTGAGGATAACCGGAAGGATCAAGCCCCGCCCCCGAAGATAAAGAACCTACATGTGTACCTTTAACCTCAATAAAATAACATAGTACACAATATAAAACTCTTGCTTGTTGTCTCTCAAGTGCTACAAGTAGAATCACATCGCTCTTTGGACACTGGCGGCTCGTATTGACAGTGAGCCAACAACGGATATACCGAAAAGCTGTTCAAACTAAATCCGTATTGCAACGTAGACGATACTCTCTGGCACAGCCTGCCAACAGAGCGCGGCGCTAGCAACCTCCAGTTGACACGTGAACTAATTAACGCAATCAACCAAACATAGCTCCGTGTGCAAACAGAATAGATATTGTGTAGTCCAGTGGGATATTAAATCCGAGTGCAACAGCTGGGCAGGATGGGCAGAACAGAGGCCAAGCAGGTTAAGTTGCCATTCGAACCCCGGAAGACACCCCGAAGCCAGGGTGAGAGCGAAGAACAGCCTATTGACCCATCAAATGACGCCCTGTAGTCCGCAGACAATGACCTAAAAGCGCTCCTCACCACCATGAAGCACAACCTCAATAGAAGCCAAAATGGACACCATGTGCAATCGGATAGACTTCATGGCCCAAAAGCTGGAGAAGCACAACGCACGCATTGGGGAAGCAGAACAACGCATCTCTGATCTAGAAGACACTGCGACAGCCAGGAAGACACAACTGACGCAAATGGACTGCTTGTTAAAAGTCATTGCTGCTAAGAATGAGGACCTTGAAGCGTGCTCAAGGCGCAACAATATATATACGCATACAAGGAGTACCAGAAAGCGCCAACACCGGTAAAATGGAAGAATATGTTGAACAAATGCTCTGTAATGTCTTTGGTGCTGACGTATTTTCTGCCCAACTGGTGGTAGAGAGGGGTCATGGCTCCTTGGGTCCCAGACCACCTCCGGGGTCACCATCCAGGCCCATAATAGCCAAGTTGCTCAATTACAGAGACCGGGATACAGCACTGCGGATGGCAAGAACAAAACAGCAACTCGCATTTGATGGGCACAATATTGCTTTATACCCTGATTTTACACTTGCAGTCCAAGAAGCTAGGAGGAAATTTGTATCGGTAAAGAAGAAACTAATCCAGGCACAAATAGACTACGCCATGATATACCCAGCACGCCTCCGAGAAACCCATCAGGGGAAGCAGCAATTTTACACCAACCCGCATCAAGTGGAGGATTTCCTCAAGAGATTAAAGAGGCAGCAGTCAAATCGGGAGAGGGGGGACTCGGATGACCACTTGCCATCGCAGCTGTCAGAAAACGACTAACGAGAACTGAATCGGACTGGTTGTGACTATGGACAGTGAACTGCATAATTGCACATGCCCCTCAGGCACCCAGCTTAGCTTAAGATTTAATACTTATAAAGCGGAAAGCCGATACAACTAACCGGTGCTTTCGATTGTCTAGTTGGGCCTCTGCGATTTGGTGAGTGCACACTCTTGCTTTCCCAGGCACCCTTCTCTCATTCTCTCTCTGTAATTGGGGGAAATGGGACGGGTTGTTGTGCCCTCTGATGTTACCCCACAGGGCGATCCCCCACCTCTTCCTTTTTTTAATATCGCCCCTAAGTGATTAAACTTTGTGTCAATCCTTTTTCTTTTCTCGCTTGTTCCCCCCTCTCTCTCTCCTTTATCTTGTTCTTTTTCCTTTCAATTGTAGATTATTGTATTTCCGTTTGAAACAACTGCACCGACTAGTTATGGTCATCATAAGCAAACTGCATATTTTGCTGTGGCAGTCGTTAGTTACAAATTTGGATTGTGTGGGTGGGTATAATGACCACGACTAGTTGGGGTTGTCATTGCGGGTGGAGGGAGGTAGAAGGGAATGTTCGGTTACAAGCACATTGCATAATATAGAGAAGTATGACTTGCATTCACTAGAAGGCACACAGAGCACTATGATCAATTCACTATACTCTTCGATAGACTATACAAAGTACTGCTTAGATGACAGAACCTAATAAACAACTGGAGATACGCTTCATAACCTAAGGGGACTAGGGAACCCACGTAAGTGTCGACAAATTCTGGCATACTTGGATAGGCATGGTATACACGTAGCGATGCTACAAGAAACCCACCTCGACCCTAAATGGCCCCAACGATTCGCTGCCAGATGGGCAGAGCATAGGTGCTTTGCATCGTTTTCTACCTACTCACGAGGCACAGTGATCCTAGTAAAAAGCACACTCCATATATACATATGGGATCAATCCAGGACCCTCAATGCCGTTTCAGCATTATGTGGGTTAAACTCGCTTCTCACTCCATTACACTAATTAGCTGTTATGGGCCCAATATTGATGATCCAATGTTCTTTGCCAACTTATGGGGGAAGATAATGGACATAGGCTCCACCCATGTCATTTGGGGGGAGATTTTAACACAACACTTAACCAGGCATTAGACAGATCACACCCACAGCCAAATCATTATACTCACGTCCAACGGCAAGTACGTGATATTATTATGGAGAACTGTCTATTAGACACTTGGTGACATTTACACCCAGACCGGAAAGAAGGCACATACTATACCGCGGTGCATACAGCATGGTCGAGGTTGGACTACTAGGTGGTCTCTAAGGGGCTCGGTACATGGCTAACGCATGTGGAACACCTTGCACGCACCTACTCAGACCACTCCCCAGTGGTAATGAGACTCACTCCACCGGTGGAGTGCGTCCCGCAGGTGACTTGGCGCCTCAACCCCGCTATATTATTAGATACCGTATTTCGAACGGAAACAGATCAGGAAATCCAAGACTAATTCCAACGCAACATGGGTATGGTTGAGCGAATGATGACAGAGTGGGAAGCGTTTAAAGCCACCATCAGAGGGATATGCATTGCCAAGGGGAGTGGGGTGTTGAGAGACCTACGCTCAACGCTTGCTCATTTAGAGATTGAGATAAAGCAAATAGAGCAAGAAATTGGTCACTCACCGTCTGAAACGAGACAAATAGCACTCAGAGACAAGATAACTGAATACCGAGACACAGCAGATAGAGAGTGTTTGTTCCGTAGTAAATATTTTAAGGCTCGTAAGTATGGAGATGGGGAAAGACCAGGTAAGGCGCTGGCCGAGCAGATCCGTATGCCCTGCTTCTCGAACTACGTCTTGGAAGTCCAATCACCAGAAGGGAAGACAGTTAGAGACACGCCAGAGATCCTTCATGCGTTTCAGACCTTTTAGTCCTCACTCTACACCACAACAAGACAACACCCGCTCACACTATAGCACTATTTGGAGCAGGTTGCTCTCGGCTGGCTGGGCGAAGCACAGAGGGAGTTCCTCTCTGCTGAGATAGAGGTAGACGAAATTCGGGCCGCCATTATGCAACTTCGATCAGGCAAAGCCCCTGGGCCAGATGGCCTGCCAGCCGATTTTTACAAAACATATGTAGAACACCTAGCTCCCATCCTTAAAAAAGTATGCGAAGCGGCTATGGAGGAAGGAACTCTCCCTCCCACGATGCGTGAGGCATCCATCATTTCCATACTTAAACCTGGGAAGCCGGCCAATAAGTGCGAATCCTACAGGCCGCTTTCCATGATAAATTGTGATGTGAAAATATTAGCTAAAATACTCTCCAATAGACTGAGCCTCCTCATAGGGGTATTAGTATTACCAGACCAAGCAGGCTTTGTGCCAGGACGGGTCACCTCCCATAATCTCCAAACCCTGTTTACGGTTATGCAAGATATCGATCTGGAACTTGTAGCAGTCGTAGTGTTCCTGGACGCCTCCAAGGGGTTCGATTCGGTAGAATGGGACCATCTTTTTGGAATACTCCAGAGGATGGGAATGCCACGTGCCTTTTTGTCTTGGATACAGCTGCTATACCACCAACCACAGGCCAGGGTAATAGTAAACGGAGTTCGCTCTGCCCTCTTCCCTATCACAAGAGGTACACTACAGGGGTGTCCGCTCTCTCCGTTATTATTTTCATTAGCCATTGAACCATTGGCGGCAAAGCTGCGGCAGCACCATCGGGAGTGGGCTCTTCAGTACCCCACCAGACACGTGCTGATTTCATTATATGCAGGTGACATCACGCTCTATGTACGGGAACTTCAGCTTAGTCTCAACCCCATAATGAGGGAATTCATCGCCTTTGGTGAATTGTCGGGGGTCAAAATCAACTGGGAGAAATCTCAGATGTTTCCACTCACCGCTGCTGCTCAGCCCTATCCCCTGAACTACCCCATCACATGGTGCTCTGACGAAATTAAATACCTAGGGATAACTATCACCAGGGACAGGGCGGAACTGCTCTGGGGTAACTATGGAAGAGCGCTAGAACACTTAACAGAATCAGTTGCCAGATGGATCGCCTTGCCTCTGTCCATCACAGGGAGTATATCCCTGATGAAAATGGTCATCCTACCTAAATTACTGTATTTATTTATCAATATCCCCTACACTCCAAGACAAACCTTCTTTAAGACCTTGAAAACCCAAATGATACGGCTCGCCAGGGGGGAAAACAACCTCGACTGAAGTGGAGGATCTTGACCCTGCCCTTCGCACAAGGGGGCTTCGAGGCCCCTGATTTTGAACTCTATTACCTTAGTGCACAAGCACACTACGCAACATATTGGTCTACACCCCCCCATATATGCCACATCTAGCGGTAGAACAATACTACATGGAACCAACGTCATTGTCCGGATTCATAGCCACACATGCACAAGTGAGAGATACCGATCCTACCACGGTGGCATGCACTGTGGCGGCATGGCAAAAAATTGCGAAAAGACTAGGCATAGAAATGATATACTCGCCCTTGCTTCCAGTAGCTTGCCATCCCGACCTAGAGGTAACCCAGGAACTAAGATGCCGCCAACAACTAGATAAGGTCGGCATTACGAAATGGGGAGATCTCTATATAAATGAGGCTTTCCACACAAAAGAACAGTTTTTTGCAGTGTGAGGGCGGCCACCCCAGAGTTTCCCAACGAATTACCTACACTGATCCCACTCCATCGTTTACTACAAAGCACAAACCATGCACATGTGGTATCTCTCATATATCATGGCACGGATATAGCAACACAGGAAGATGGGATGACAGCCCAGGTGCAGTGGGAGGGGGAATTGGGTGAACCCTTTAGCGAAAAAAAGTGGAGCTACTGCTGCCAACAGACTGGAAATGTGTCAGTGAGCAGTCGACTGTGCATCATCCATTTTAAATATCTTCATAGATTGTATTATACGCCTGCTAAAATGTTCAAATGCAAGCTACGCGACAATGATGCGTGTGATAGATGCGGGCAGGAAGCGGCAGGTTTCCTACATGTCGCATGGGAATGTGCGCAGTCAAATGTTATTGGAACCAGATATTTGAAGCCCTAGGACAGATGACCATACAGTCATTGACGGTGTCGCCCATAGTCGCGCTCCTGGGGTACACAGAAGAAATACCCTCAGCATACAAACGGTATGTAGCATTAGGATTATTACTGGCCAAGCGGAGGGTGGTGTGCAGATGGGGCAGAGGGCGGGCACCTAAATTTAAAGAATGGATTCAAGACCTCCTCTTTTGGCAAGAACAGACACTGACCTACGTGGAACTACTCCCTATATCCTCTAGGCCAAGAGACATCTGGGACCCCCTGCTTGCGTATTTGATAACTAATCCAGGTGTAATGGACAGGCAGGGGGATACCCCTAGTGGGCAGGAATGCTGAAACCTCTACAATCAAAAGAAGGGTACAGGCTCATTAGGAATCTAACCTGCAAACATGTTATACTTCAAGTTCCAGGGAACTAGAAGTCAGATAAAAGGCACAAGATACACGATACTCAGAAATGCACAATTTAATCGCCTGACACCTGAGTTATGGTACTAAGATCTATAAATGCATATGTCATAAATGGATGTGTTAGGCAACTCGCTACCTAAATGTTATAGAGATATTGATGATGTGCTCATGCTATTGTATTTATGTATTGCTCTGAAAATGATAAAACAAATAAAAAATAAAAAAATTAAAACCTCCTGTGAGCATTGTAAATTAACCTGCAGCTTTCCTTGAAGCGCTAGATGTGCATTCCTTTCATATGACTCATTCTGGCTATCTGGAAAGTCTAGTAATTTATACTGCGTCACACACATGGTATCTCGCTCTTGCACTGCCTGGTATATCTGCAGCTTATCTTTTGAAGATATATTTTCACACATCAACATATTAGAATTCTTTTTAACTTCAACCAAATACTCTCGTATTTCATTACGTTGATTTTCTAACTGCGCACATTTTTCATACATGTTACGAAAAGCACTGAAACAAATCCAACTGTTTCTCCCTGAAGTGCTAAGCTCTTTTCCCTCTTCAAAGGAAACTTTTTGCAAACATTTAAATATCTGTACTTGCCCCTTGTCTGTTAAACATGCATAAAAGGCATCTTCCCACCCCAATAGCTCAGTTGGCATCTGGAAATCTGCAACTGAAAACATTGTCTCTTTAGAAAGCATTTTGCCCCTTTCCCTTTTAAAATCGTACCTCACCCCCTTTTAAAATCATACCCCACTTCTGGTACCAAAATGTCTTGCTTTACACTCCCAAATGAAAGAAATTCAGCACTCCCCAGCAAAGGCACTTGGTAAAGCAAGAAAACACCTGGAAAGCAGGCTTCACACTCACCAGATAAGACACATCAAAAGACAGTTTTCAGAATAAAGTGTGGGGTTTTATTAGTGCAATACTCTCTAATAGAATGGCTTTCTCAGATGTCAAATTAATCAGATAAAACAACATGCAAATGTAAATATACTTATATATGTGCAAGCAAATAATAATGCAAATGCATGGGATAAAACACAAGCAGATAATTATGGTAAAACACATACAAATAATAAACACTTACAAGTCAGATAATAATGAAACATTCACAAATGAAATGCAAGGGAGCAAAACCTAAGCAGATAATAATAATGGAACATTCACAAAACAAATGAGAGTAAAACATAAGCAGATAATAATAATGGAACATTAATAAATCAAATGAGAGCAAAACATAAGCAGATAATAATAATGGGCGTCCAGTGCAAGAAACAAGCGCTGACAAATGCAAGCAATCAAATGCAAGAAATTAAATGCAAGGAATAAACACTATCAGATGAAAGACTCAAATATAAAGAACATGTATACACAGCATGGAAGCATATACAATATATACACAGAATACATCAGATAATGCCAATGAACAAGCACCAATAAATTAAATGAATGTGCACACAGACAAAAACACATGTAGAAATAACTATGTATCTATAGATATATATCAATACCAATGATCAGAGAAAATAACTCACAGGCTGCAATATCTTCATCTTAGCCCACACAAGACTGGGGGATCCCAAATTACAATCCTGGGGTCAAGAGACTCTTCAAGCCAGGAAATACAGAATTGAGCAGATGCATTCACCTCTCAGGAGAGAACCTGGTTTTCGAGCCAAGAAACCCCAGTTTTTATAATATTCTCAATGCACAAGAAGGTTGGAAAAGACACCCTCTACGTCAAGGAAACTTACTGGTGCTGGCCAGGCTCCTGCAAGCATTCCAAGGCAAAGGATTTCTCGTGTATTCTCCTCGCAGCCCCACACTACATGTTCCAGCCCCTTATCTTAGTGACGCTCGAGAAAGTGGAAAACACCCTCAAAGAGGAAAACAATTCTGCACGCAAATTACCTGAATAAGAGTGATTAACTGGGGCCTGCTTGTGTGTCCAGAACTCAAGCTAGAATTCAAGCTATAAGGAGACACGAAATGAAATCACAAGTCAAAGTGGAAGTGCACAAAAAAATGATGTTGTACATTCAAGATGGAGTCAATTAAAACAATGGTAGTCAAAGGTTATCATACTATCCCAATACACATGAGTGCATATAGCACTACAATTCACCACCGACTTTTTCAGCTCCTGCTCTACACCTCACGCGTGACCTTCCAAGCAACACCCTCCACCCACCAAGGCTCTGCTACCCACGCGCCGAGTCAGATTTCACCTTGCTACCGTCCTGCATTACCTCTGACGTCTGCGATGACCTCACTTAAATTGATGTCCTGGGATGTGAATGGCCTCCTGGACTGCATTAAACGTACTACTGCTGTCCTGCGATTTGCCAAACGCTTACAGGCTGCGTTTCTCATGCTTCAGGAGACTCACTTGCTAGTAACCCAATGTCCCTTCCTTCGAAGATATGGGTATGATAGAGTGTTCCATGCAGGGTCAGTCAGGGCTCGCGAGGAGTGGCCATCATGTTACAAAGGGGATTTCCAGTATTACAGATGGAACTTGAACTACTTGACAAAGTTCTCCAGATGAAGCCTCACAATTGGACACAACAGCCAACATGTATCCTCAAGAAATTAATGGCTCCAGAGGGCCATAAGGAAATGGCAACATCACTTTAGGACCTTCAGGCTTGTGGGCTGCCAAGGTGTAGCCCACAGAAAAGGGAACAATAGGGTTCATCTGGCCTTTAGAATTTGAAATAATACAACCGCAGTGGCCTCTAGAACTGAACTTATTATGACACATACAGCCTCAAAACGCCACAATAATACAGATATGACCTTAAGAACTGGATGCAATTCGCCACATTTTGGTTCTATAAATAGGCACAATACTCTAGATGAGACCTCCAAATATGGACAAAAGAAACATAAAGACTTCACAACTGAGCAAATTTAAGATGTGTTCTACCAACCTGAATATAACAACATTTAATGCTTTACAGGTCATTGCATGTAGTAGACTGGTATCATACCCTCCCTTTTCTATTGGTAATAAACATCCATTCTTATGTGGAGCAACACTCAATGCACCATGCACCACCAGTCTTTCATATCTCATGTGCTGGAATAAACATATCCCACATAAACCAATCCATAAACAACAATCTTTCAACCATGAACTCCGAAGGTCACCCAAGAACCTGATGAATATCAGAGTACTTCACAACTTTTCAAGGGTTATGCAGCACTACATAATAATGCGACCACACCACCCACAAAAGTGCTTTAGGTCTCAGAAAGAGTATGGAAGCACTGCATAGGTGACCATATAATACAATACGGTATCTCACATACTGCACCCCACATTCCTCTTGGTTTCTCCATGGCCACGCCATGTGATTTACCCATTTTGAATGCTTGTAAAATGTGGAATATGAAATGCTGTGGGGCAAAAGAAATGTGTGCTGTAACCTGTGGTGGCCCTAGACTAGCTGCCAGCAACTGGCACCCTAGCCCAACCAAGCAGATGGGGCATCCACCACCAAAACACAATGACAGCTCTAGACTAAGGATTTCTTTATTTTGTTTATATTGTAGTAAGGAAATTGCCCTTTTTACAGGGTCACCCCCACTTTTGGCCCCCACTTTTTGTTAGATGTTGCTGCCTTTTCGCACTGAGCCCTGGTGACCAGGCCCCAGTGCATGTTCTCTGACCCCTAAAATTGTATGTGCGATTAGCTAATCCCTGCTTAGCATATTTAACTTACCTATAAGTCCCTAGTAAATGGTACAATGTGTACCGAGGGCTAGTTAGTTAAATGCCACTAGTGGACTGCAGCACTTGTTGTGCTACCACTGCGTTGACAAAGTTAAAACATGGCTCTAGGTCTGCCTCTGCAGCCTAGTAGGCAGCTTTTGAGATCCCAAATCAACATGGCAGAATAAACCCTTTAGCCAAGTCAACCCCTTCCTTTTTAATATTCATAAGTCACCCCTAGGGAAGGCATTGGTAGCTCATAAGGCAGGGTGCTAAATATTAAAAGGAAGGACATGTTTCTTTTATGCTTTACATATCCTGACAGTGAAAATTTGCAACAGTCATTTTCACTGCAGTAAGGCCGGTAGTCGCATTGGCTATCATGGAGTTTCAATAGCCTAATAGCTATGTGATAACTTCCATTTGGGACAACAAAATATAGTACTTCAAGGTATCAAATTTGTTGTCACATTAAACCCAACTTAATGCTAAAGTTGGATTTAAAGTAACTTATAATACTAAGGTGACTTTAGAAAGTCACCACTTTGTTGCCCAAAACTTCTATTAGCCATTTCTGATTAACTACACAGTTGTCACCTGAGACAGCCAGCTGCCCTCCTGCTAGGAGGTGTGAAGCACTCCCAGGAACGGGGAGCAAAGGTACTTGTTAGCTGGAGGAGGTGTGACCTTCAGCAGGATGGCTAGAGGGCTATGGCCACAGATGGCCCTGCTTCAAATAGACCACTACCTGTGATAGGCAAATATAAGTCACATTAATTATAGCCTGCCCAGTCTTTTGTTGAGGTAGACGGGCTGGCATTTCCTCCCCCCCCAAATGTGGAAAACCTGTTACAGAACTGCTTTTTCAGGAGAGGTGGCTCATTTTACTGGACACACCTACGGGGTGTGCCCTTAACTCTGACCCAGAAAAGAAGGGCCCCAACATTTTGGATTTTGGCAGAGAGATGCACTGTGGGATTGTTTAGTGCCAACCCCACAGAACATTTTGCAAGAGTGGGTATGGTTGCCCAATGGGAATTTTAGCTCCACTGGCTAGGGTATCCTACCCACCCACAAGCTCAGAATTTGCAAAAAAAATGGCACCCATGGAGAACACTGCTGGTCTCGGAAGAAACAGAAAAAGGACTATATCTGCTGAGCCGGTCGACCTCAGGAAGAAAGGCTGCATCCAGTAGACTGTACCTGCTGCACCCAGTGACCCAGAGAAGGGCTGTGCCTGCTGTTGAACCCGCAGCGAGAGTCCGCTAGGGAGGGACCTGCTCCTACTTGTGCCAAGGACCAGTGAGTGAACTCCAAGGGAAGTTGGATAGACTTCTGTTAAGCTTCAGGAACATAAAACCCAAAGAAGCCTGCACCTGCAAAGTGCCCAGCTGACTAGTAGCCACTGGACTTACCCTGGACTCCGCTAGTGTAGCCAGTGAGATCTAGTCCTAGCCCCCAAGAGGTGCTGCCCAGGAGCTGGTCCCTTGGCTGGTGCACTCTTTCTCCTCAAAGAACTTCAACTTGCCAAACAAAGACAAAAGACAACAGATTTTGGGCACAGAGTTCGAGGCTCATATTATACTGCTACTTGCCGGTTCGTGTTCACACTATAGTATACAACAAATGATTAATAAAATGCTTGAATTAATCTCAGCCACCAGTAATTACTCTGGGCCGCATCCCAATCCATTGTTCTTTTGTCCACCATGTCACCTTAGTTTGGACTCAGCTATATGCAAATCAGTCTTGACCCTGCTCCAATGAGAACAGTCCAGTCCGCACTGCCAAGCTAGGTCCTCCCTGAACCGGAACACGAGCAACCCAGGACCAGTTTTGCCCTTGTTATGAGCTCATCAGTGGGGGGATCAATCAATCAATCAATCAATCAATCAATCAGGGAATTGTAAGCGCGCTACTCACCCGTAAGGGTCTCAAGGCGCTGAGGGGGGGGTCCGCAGATCTGTTTAGCCGAAGAGCCAGGGGATAGCTTTGTTCCAGTGGCACAGTGTGCACGAGACCCAAGTCTGGGCATTCCTGTCCCACTTAGGGCTAAATACTACAGTAAACAAAAAGTGATGGATGGAATGCCTGAAGCACTGGTACCTACTCAGGGCTGCATCCCACTCTATCATTATTTTGCACACCATGCCACCTCAGTTTGGACCCAGCTATATGCAAATCAGTCTTGGCCCTGCTGCAGTGTAAACATACCAGCTCGAACTGCCAAGCCAGGTCCACCTTATAGCCTGCCCAGTCTCGAACGCTGTCAAGAAACAAAGCACTTCACCGAACTGCTCAACTTCGCCTCGATGTCGAGCCCTACACAGGCTGCTGAGTACCACGCCACCTCCCCATTAACAACATAAAGAACCAGTAAAGTTTCTAAGTACAAAGTTAAAATCTTGACTAAGACTGACCCGGTGCCCGCATACGACCCCGACTTCCATCACTGTCGGCCTGAAACTTTGATTTTTCCCCAAGCCCTCACATTCAATGCTCATAGACTTTCACCAAGAGTGAAAAACAGTGACTTACATAATTTTTAAAACTTTTTAGAGTGAAAAGCAGTGATTTACATAAATCTTGCAAAAATAATAACTCAGGTCTCTTCATAAGATTTTTGTCATTTTGGTGTCTAATTAAAGATAAAAATATATACTATTTTTATAAATTGGAATGGTGTGTCTCTCTAACTGTTTTGGTACTGATCAATGCTTTACACTGGTTTTCCTTTGGAGTTAAGTCTTACTGCTCTGTGCCACAACTACCCAGGAGCTAAGGTTTAATTTAAAGAAACCTAACTGAGCCTGATACGGAATAGTGACATTATTATTTGGTGATGTGAGCAACTGGGTTACTGGCTGCAGAGGGGAAGCGAAACCCTACTTAAGCAACAACCACAAGCCATTGGGGCTTGCGAGGACTTGCGCTGAGGTGGACCGGCTTCGAGGATGAGATGCGCCATGCTGGGCCGGTGTCGGTAAAGAGCTGCATCGAGATGCATGTAGTCACGTCAACGCCGAAGAAGTCTGTTGTGTCCCTGTGGCTTTGAACAACAGGGGTCAGGCTGAATGAGCCTTGGAGATTTCCTGGAGTTCTGGGTCCACACAGGGAGGCTGGCTTTAGCAGGGCAGATCACAGCAGCAGAAGAGTCCTGGTGCAGCAACAGCAGGCCTTGGTCAGCAATGCAGTCCTTGGTCAAAAGCGTTTGGGCGGCATGGAAGACTTTACAGCTGGGCAGTCCTTCTTCATAGAAGAGTCCACAGGCCCAGAGGTGATCTGAAGAGTTGTGTCTGATATATATATATATATATATATATATATATTATATATATATATATAATTGGTGCCCACTTTGAAGTGGGAGAAGCCTCTATAGCCCTCCCCCTACAGGGGTGTCTGCAATTTCCTGCCCCCATGCCCGTGTCCCAGTCTGTCTCGGGCCCAATAGGCTAGCGTGAAGTCCCTTGTGTGTGTGCGTGCTGAGGCAGCCCTATTGAATTTCAAGAGTAGTAGGTGAAAGCTCCGCCCTCTCATCCTGCCAGAGATGGCCCATCCTGCCATCACCCAGGCCCTCTATTTTGTGGCTGTTTAGGAGGAACACATAAAGGTCAACAGGCAACTACACCTAGTCATGTGACCCAGGAACAAGCTACACGCACCAGATGGCTAACACAATAAAATGCCAACTTTCTAAAAGTAACATTTTCAGAATTGTGAATTAAATCCGACTTTCCATTAAAGAGGGTTTTAAATTACAATTCCTCAGACACCAAACATGACTTTCCTACCTGCTCCTAATCAAAAGTCACCACTTATTAAATGTGAAAAACAAATTTAGGAGTTTTTCACTACGGGGACATGTAAAACTTAAAAATACATGTCCAACTTTTTAAATAGTATGTACCCTGCCCTGTGGACTGTTTAGTTACACTAGGGGTGACTTCTAAGTATTAACAAGCATTAGCAAAGCCAATATGTCTGGCATCATCCTCCAGCCTTTTGGCAATTCTTGTTTTGTTTGTCATGAACCTAGAGGGTCCGCCTCCCCCCATTCCGATCTGAAGCCACCAAGATCACCTGCGGCGTACCCCAAGGATCATCCCTCAGCCCAACACTTTTCAACGTCTACATGGCACCGCTCGCCAACATCGTCCGATCGCACAACTTCAACATCATCTCCTACGCCGACGACACCCAGCTGATCCTCTCACTCACCAAGGACCCCGCCACCGCCAAAACCAACCTCCACGAAGGAATGAAGTCCGTCGCCGAATGGATGAAGAACAGTCGCCTGAAACTAAACTCAGACAAGACAGAGGTCCTCATCCTCGGCTCCACCCCCTCCACTTGGGACGACTCTTGGTGGCCGGACGCACTGGGAGCCGCACCGACACCCACCGACCACGCACGCAACCTGGGTTTCATCCTAGTCTCATCGCTCTCAATGACCCAGCAAGTCAACGCCGTCTCCACCTCCTGCTTCAACACCCTCCGCATGCTTCCAAGATCTACAGATGGATCCCCACCGAAACCAGAAGGACGGTCACCCAGGCCCTCGTCAGCAGCAGACTGGACTACGGCAATGCCCTCCACGCAGGAACCACGGCCAAACTCGAGAAAAGACTACAACGCATACAGAACGCCTCCGCACGCCTCATCCTCGACATCCCCCGCCACACCCACATCACAGCCCACCTGAGAGATCTGCACTGGCTCCCAGTCAACAAGAGGATCATCTTCAAGCTCCTCACTCACGCTCACAAAGCACTCCACAGCGCCGGACCGGCATACCTCAACAAACGACTCACCTTCTACACCCCGAACCGCCAGCTTCGCTCCGCTGACCTCGCACTCGCCACCGTTCCACGCATGCACAGGACGACCACCGGCGGCAGATCATTTTCCTACCTCGCCGCCAAGACATGGAACACCCTCCCCACCCACCTGCGACAGACCCAGGACCTGCTGACCTTCAGGAGACGTCTCAAGACCTGGCTGTTTGAGCAGTAGCTGCACCTCCCCCCCCCCAGCACCTTAAGACCCTCGCGGGTGATTAGTGCGCTCTACAAATGCTTGATTGATTGATTGATTGATCATGGCTCTTGCAAAATGTTATTATTTGGGAAGCTGCTGTGCATTTGTCAATCTAAAAAACAAATTGATCAAAGGCAAAGATTTTTCTAGAAGGAATAAAAAGTCAAGAAATAAAGGAAGTAGGATAGAAAGACAGAAATCATGAAGAAAAGAGAGGGACAGCAAGAAAGAAAGAAAAATAAAGAGAGAAATAAAGAAGGAAGAAAGACAGAAGGCAAGAGAGAAGGAAGGAAAAAAGAAGGCAAGACATGAGGAAGGGAAGAAGGAATGAAAGTAGAAAAGCAAGAAAGAAGGAATGCAAGAAAAAAGGAAGGAAGGAAAATTAAAAGAATGAAAGAAAAAGGGAAAGAAAAAACGGAAGCAAGAAAGACAAAGGACTGAACGAAAAAATTGTTGACACTTTAGGGGAAAAGAAGTTAAGCCACTAAGGATCCCCTCTTCTCTCCACCCCCACAACTCACGCTCAGCTGGGTTGAGCACTGGGGTGGAGGTGGAAGGGGAAGAAGCGCTGCCAATGCTTTCCAGTGAGGGGCGGAATCCAATTACAACAAACAGGGATGGTGTCGCTGCTGCAACATCCTGTGATTCTGGGCATGTCACTTATCTCTCTGTGCATTAAAAAAACAAGAAAGAAAGTGCAAGTGCTATGGAGAAAGCAGCAGGCAGGGAGAGTGTAAGGGGGAGGAAACAGTACCTCAATCACGTCGGAAGCAGCAGACCGGCACGGATTAACTTTAATCAATCTATGCATAGTCCCTGCTCCACAGAAATGCCTGGAAATTACGTTTCGTCTACACTATTCAATTAAGGAGCCTGTCAAGAAGAGTGATGCTGAAGCGCACAAATGGTAAGCATGGGCGGGCTGCACGCCCTTTTTGACATTATAAAATATTGGATACTAAAACCCAAATTATACCCCACCTAATTTTAAATTAAACTGTTACAAGTGTGCTGAACATTAAACACCATAAACTTTGGTTTGCTTCCTGGGCAAAGTTATTCAAAGAACTATTGGTGAAACTGAGTCCAGGAACACAATATGGTATGCTGTGTAATAGCAGCAGTCTACTTCAAAAGGAATTTAGATCAGCATTGGAAGGAGATCGGAACTGATAAAGCTGAAATGCGCCCTGTGCTCACTTCAAATGTGTCCTACTATCACACCAGGCAACACTGACACTAATGGGAACTCCTTGTGCAAATGTACACCTTGTGAAAGAGCAAAATGCAGTCACTCAAAGTGACGCTAACAAGAGGCTTAAGAAGGGTGATCCACTGCCCCATGCTGTATGCTGTAGTGGGCGGAGCAAAATGGGAATGACACAACAACAAGCCATTGGGAGAAGTGGCTGAAAGCCCCTTTAATTAAGTATATTAAGCATGTTATTTTAGTAGAATCAAAAGGTCTTGGCTAACGCCACCCCTAACAAGCATTAGCAAAACCAAAAGGTCTTGCATGTGCAAGAGCTATTTGCTTTGCCAACATGTTTTAGCCAGTGTGGCTGTTGTTCAGCATGGCTAAAGGTTTGTGACATAGAGGAGAGTTGTGTGGAGTGCCATGGAGTGGAGTGGCATAGAGCAGAATGTCGTACAGTGCAGTGTTGCAGCGTCATAGAATGCAGTGGCGTAAATTGAAGTGGCGCAGAGTAGACTTGAGTAGCATAGAGTGCATAGTTGTAGAGTGGTGCAGAGTAGAGTAGTGTAGAGTGCAGTGTTGTAGAGTGGGGTGGCATAAGTGGTGCTGAGTAGAGTAGAGAGCAGTGGCATAGAGTGGAATGCTGTAGAATAGAGTGGAGTGGCTTAGAGTGCACTAGAGTGTGATAGAGTTCAGTTTTACAGCGTTGTAGAATGCAATGGTGTAGATTAGAGTGGTGTAGAGTAGACTAGAGTGGCATAGAGTTCAGTGGCGCAGAGTAGACTTGAGTGGAATAGAGTGCATTGGCGTGGAGTACAATGGCATAGAGTGCAGTGGTGCAGAGTAAAGTAGATTGGCATAGAGTGCAGTGGTGTAGAGTGCAGTGTCGTAGAGTGTAGTGGTGCAGAGCAGAGTGTATTATGATTTCAGTGGCGTAGAGTACAGTGGTGTAGAGTGCAGTGCATATAGTGCAATGGCATAGATTGTTTCAGAGTAGAGTGAAGTGGCGTAGAATGGAGTGGTGTAGGGTAGACAGCCGTGGCGTAGAGGGTAGTGGTGCAGAGTGCAGTGTTGCAGAGTAGAGTGGCATAAAGTGGAGTGGCGTAAAGTGGAGCAGAGTGGCCTAGACTGGAGTGGTGTAGAGTGCAGTGGTGTAGTGTAGAGTGCATTGGTATAAAGTAGAATGGTGCACAGTAGAGGGAAGTTGCATAGAGTGGCGTGGTGCAGAGTAGCGTAGAATGCACTGATGCAGAGTGGAGTGGCATAGAGTGAAGAGGTGCAGAGTAGAGTGCAGTGGCGTGGAGTGGGGTAAAGTGGAGTATGCATGGTGTGGTGGCGCACTGCCATTACTGACAACACATTTTCAATTTAAATGGCCATTACATTTGCACAGACATGCAGTTTTACTGAAAAACGTATATAGCACACAAATGATAATGTGTGGAAATGTCATCACCTAGTGTATTGATTTGTTTTGATCGTATTAAAATATTTGTTTTCACCACACTTCAGAATTACAAAAACATGTGCTTCATTTGTGCTTTCCTAATTCTGATATATTGTGAAATATCTGCACAGTTCATTCATAGACATTTACATGTTGTTGCGTGCCTAGAAAAAAGCCTTTCATTCACAGCAAGACTGTCACATAAATCCTCTCACTTCCAAATCAAAGAAAGGAAAGGTAAACACTAAGCTCCCTCGGAAGACAGAGCCTGACATTTGACCTCTGTCTTTGAATGCACAGCAAATGTAACAAGATAAGAACAAGATTTAAAGGCCTGTTTACTGAAAACGAGCACTCGGTGGAAGGAGGGACAAACTCAAGCTGGACAGCTTAAAACAAATAAAGCCATGTTATGTTATGTTATGTTATGTTAAGTGCTCTTATAACGCGCAACAGCTACTCCGAAGAGTGTCCCGGCGCGGATCCAAGAGGAGTCCCTGAACTACACCACCAACAATTACGGAAACAGGTGAGTTTTTAAAAGTTTCTTGAAGGCTAGCGGGTCTTGAATATTGCGTAGTAGAAACGGAAGGGCATTCCAAGCCTGGGCAGCCTTGACAGCCAGAGAGCAGCCGCCCAGCTTGTGGCGGATGAAGCGGGGGACCATAGCAAGGAGGAGGGCTGAAGAACGCAGTTGTCTCAAAGGGACATAAAAGGTAAACCGCTTCTGTAAATAGGCGGGCCCACAACCGTAGAGGGCTCGGTGGGCAATGACCAGGGATTTAAATTTGACCCGGTCCGCCACGGGAAGCCAGTGGAGTACGCGAAGATGTTCACGCACGCTGCTCCTCTTAGCAATTCCCAGGAGCAGCCTAGCGGCCGCATTCTGAATTACCTGGAGTCTATTCAGAGAGTATCCAGGGATGCCTATGTACAACGCATTAGCGTAGTCCAATCGAGAAAGGATCAGGGCACGGATAACCGTCTCTTTGGCAGGCCTGGGGAGGAGAGGTAAAAAGCTCCTTAGTGTTTTGAGAAGGCCAAAACAGCTGCCTGAGAGCTTTTTCACCTGAGCAGAAAAGGAGAGGTTATCCTCAAACCACACTCCTAGGTTTTTTGCGGATTTCCCATTGGAGGTTGGTAGCGGGAACCCAGGAGGCCAGATCGAGTTTCTAAAGCCAGGGGGGAAATTACCATAGAGAAGGATCTCTGACTTGTCTTCGTTGCATTTGAGTTGGGCCGCCGCAAGCCACTCAAAAACCGAAGCCAAGCAATGCTGTACAAAGGATACAGAGTCCTCATCCTTACCCCACGTGAAGAGAAGCTGGGTGTCGTCAGCATAGGCTATCACCTTAGCCCCCAAATCCTCGGCTAAATAGACCAGAGGAGTAACGTAGATATTAAAAAGAAGGGGGCTAAGGGAAGACCCCTGTGGGACGCCAGTGGAGACCGGCTGCGGGGTAGAAGCGGCCGGTGGCAACCAAACCATCAAATAGAAAGCAAGCAAGTATTGAGTTACAAATCACAAAGCCAAAGGTAAGCAATGGTTGGAATGGATTCCCAGGGAAGATTTCCAAATGTCCCCAAGATGTCTTTAGCAAACCAGACAGCTGTGCTGTATGGTAGGCTTTGACCTAAAAAGGGAGGTTTGGACCTGTTGAAATGGCAGTTTAAAACTGAACACACAGGCTGCAAAGCAAGGCTTGAGACATGTTTAAACAAGCATTGGCATAGCCAATAGGTCTCACTTTTGGGACCTTATAAGTGTTTAGCCATGCAGCACATTATCCCCACTCACATGCTCACACACTCCAACAACACATAGCACACTGGGACCAGTAGGGCCAATCTTATAAGAAGAAAAGTGAACAGACAAGGCCTACTCTTGTCGCTTACAAATAACAGAACTGGAAGAGGTATGGGTCAACTTAAAATTTAAGCAGTCTTCAGAAAGAAAAAAAACTGTCTAAAACTGTCAACAACCACAGATGCCGATTGCCCTGTTGGCGCTAGTGTGGTGCAGTGAGAGGCAAAGATGATTGAAGGGTGGTTAAATAGCAATTGTAGTGTCAGTAGATTAAGTTTCTCAGGCTAATCCAGGCTGCCATATCCCTACAAAAGGTAGCATTCTAAGCCCCAGCTGGTTTGCAGCTGAGTCCATGCATGTATACAGTACAGTATTGCGCTACCTTGGAGAACATATCATGCACAGCCTCAAAAGACAGCATGGCTCAATCTGATGAACAAGCATGGCACTAGTGCGTTTGCGTTAGTGTGGAAATATTTAACATCTCCGGGTGTGGGATCATGGGCCGGAGTGCAGGGCTGCTCCTCTCAGTGAAGGAGGAAGTCTCCCTCATGGGAGATAGTATCCAGTGACTCATTAATGGCTGTATTTTCCTTCTTGGATTTCAGCATTGGCTCATCATGCACGATGTACATACCACACACACATACATTTTCAGAACTCACAAAAAGTAAAGAGGAGACTGACTTATCAGTGATGGGCCCAACCTACCCAGCGCATTCACAATGCCCCTGCTTATTCACGACAAACCAAAGAACCCGCCTTCTCAGGCAGCCAAGTCTCGACATGGGGAACTCCATAGCATTGTAGACCAGCTACCTCAGGCCCAGCAGACAAGTAGTAGATGCCCAAACAAAAGATCCTCGATGTCGGAACCAAATGAAGCACCCTTACTTCAGCCAACAGGTTGCAAATGCCTTGCACACCAAAACTAGGCACTGTCATAATGATTTATGGTGACTAATTACCCATACCACATGAGTGAACTGCAATATCTGGCTAAATGTAACCCCATCAGCCAACTTCAAAATTTAGAGCAACTTTAACCCACTCACACCCCTGATCTCTCTCTCTGAAAGTGCTTAGAGGCAATGTAGTAACGCTTTATGAGTTATATAAACAAATAAACACAAGTAACTTTGGTTATGGTCCTTGACAGCTAGGCATTATATCCTTCCATTATGTATAACATGTTAGTACTTAGCATTTTACATTTTTGTGTGGTTGTTTATCCTGGGAACTGTCTGTTTTACATTCTTCTGGATTTGTATTTAAGTGATCTGTGTCTTGTCATATAGTCTATTGTAATGTTTTCATTTTTTAAACATGTATTTCCTTTCTTAAACACTCACAATTAAGGTTAAATTGATATAGCATTACCACGTTTTGAATATCATTACATTATATACTTGTATATTTTTTTAATAAATTGCCAAATTTTTCTGCAACACGTTGGCTACAGTTGCTACAAAATTAATGTATTTCTTATGTAACTCTATTGTTGCTTCACCTGGTACTAGTCTGTATTCAGTTCCTGAACGTGCTTGTGACGTCTTAGGCAGGTGTGTGTGTGGAATAGTTATGTACAAGGATAGTTGTCAAAAAACTTCCCAAGTGTGTATTCTTTAAATGTTGACTTCATGTGCAGCTATGACATATGGGTTCATATTCTATCCACATTGGAGAGTGTGGTATGCATTGGGTTCTAGGTGGCATAGGCATTTGTATTTGTTTGGCGTTTGTTGGAGTAAGGTGTTGAGGTATAGTGTCTCCAAGCCAAGTGGATGTGTGTATGATCTATGTGCTACAATATGTTGTGCATTGCTTTCTATGAGGATTTCACATGTGCCAGTGTATGAATGACTTGCAGATGCATATTAAGTATGCAGGTGTAGGATTCAGTGAAGGGTACAGTGAGTGTCTGTGTCCCAGTGTGCTATGGACGGTGTTTCAGATGTGTCCGTCAGAGGGTTCAAGAGAACAGTGGGGCTTTTGTTGTCTAGGTTTCACAACGCTAGTTCCTTAGATAGCTGATTTGGGTGCTACACAAATGTGTATCTATTTATTCTGTTAACAAATAACAGAAATTAGTGCTAATCCGGAGCACTCATTTGTAGAGCTCCTTTGCGGCCATTTCAGACATCTTAACACATGGATACATTTTCAAAAGTAATGGGCATATAATGTGCTTATCCTTTTACAAGCAGTGAAGGCTACAGAATGCGCACAGGCCTCCTTTATTGCCACCATCACTCTTCCTTATCAACCCTGGCAGTGCCCACATGCAACAGACAGACGTTTAGGATCACGTTTCAGGGAAATTCTTGCAGCTGAAAACAGAACAAATCTAGCATTTAATTGAAATTGCTCTCGTGAAACATCCATGAAAAGTGCAACAACAATAAAACCTGGTAGAGGGCTTTATCTAGTGCCCAGACTGGACTTGCATTTATTTTATTGTGAATCTAAATAGCAAAACTCATTGCCATGCCGAACACGTTGTTAAGAACCCAGTTGCCGTATGGCATACATATTCTAAAAAGCTAATTCCAGCCCTCAGAGGCGATGCTGATAGCTTTGAGGGCATTTACTGTGCAGAGCAACGAACAAGCGCTGGAAACTGCCAAAGACAAGATTTACAGGCTTGTTTTATATTGCGCTCCCACTGCCTGTGAAGAGAGTGAATACCAGGGGCTTTCCAGCTATAAGGCATGTCTGTGGCGTGTTTTTAGGTCTCGCCTGAGCCAGCGCGCATGCGGTGCTCTGCGAGGCTTTTAGTAAGGGCTTTAAACTCTGAACACACGCTCGTGCGTGTGCTTTTTTTTCTCATCACCCGCTATTGGCCTTTGCATGCGTCTTTCTAAGAAAGGCAGCATGCAAAAGGCCAAAGGCGGGTGCATGTCCCGCCTTCTCTCTCCCCTGGCCTAGGGAGCTCGGGAGCGAGCAGCAGCGCCATCTGGTTCCAATTACCTTGCCCGCGTCTCGCGGTCGCGTTAATTGGAAACAGATGGCTGTCGCGCTGGCCCTGGTGCACTTTTGCTCCAAACGCAGCGCTTTCACTTTCGCCGCCGACCTGGCACCCCCTGCTGCGCTTGTTTTGTTTTGTTGCAAATGGCATTGCAATCTCTTTCACTACTATATCTTCAATTTTCCCATTGTAAATAGCTCCGATACCTTCGGGTCTTCTACGCGCTATATGCAATTGAAAATAAAGAGCCCCGAGTCGTGCCACCCTTCTGTTCGGCCTGGATTTCGAGACACGTGTTTCCTTCGCCCTTGTAAGCACTACAGGCCAAGTTCTTATATATCCTGTATGCACCCCCCTCCATCCACCCCTCCTTCCTGGTGCCGCGAGCGAGCTTGGGGCCATCACACTTTCTAGACATGTCAATCAAGCGTTCACTACACTGTGGCACTTTCTGAACATTTTGTGAAGGTGGCATTAGGTCCCAAACGGCGAGGAGTTTCCTTGCTGCACAGACAGTGTATTTATAACTGCTTTACCCGATTCTACCGAATTGTGGTCGATTATTTCAGGGTCAGGTACATTTCTAAGTGTTTAGCTGTAGGAGACCCTCTACTTTTCGTCACGTGATTTGCTGCCTATTGCAAGGCCAGAACACTGTATACCGAGCCCCACCACCAAGTGCTTTGAGGCAACACTCAAGCTGTACGAAGCGCTTTAATAACTTGCTAGCGCTTCAGGCTGCCGTTTCTAAGCGCGGGTTTTACTGTCTCCCAGTTTTAATTGTGATCGCTTTACTAATCCCGGAAGGATGAAAGGTTGAGTCAGCCTTGCACGCATTCGAACTCGTGACCGTCAGATCAATGGTTGTGTTCGAGGCACTGAGCTCTTGTGTATTCTGCGGACACCACGACAAGCGTGTTGTGTCACACGCGCGTGCATGTCCCAGGGCTCTTGTGTCACTGTTGCTTCAGAGCTGCGCCCAGAGACCGGCAGTTTCGAGGCACTGAGCCGAGGAGGAGACGCACCCTGTTCTGGCGGGCTTGCTTGCACATTGAAGCTACGCTTCTGTCGGCTATCTGCAACTATCGCCCGGATTCCAGTCGCCCCAGAGGCGGGCGCCATATCTCTCGTCTTGATAGATCAATATGGACTTATCGGGTGCGACACATGGCGCCAAATACTGTTGTTACCCAAAATGAGGCATAACACGCATATTTCGGTGCTTTCCACGCCATAAACTGCAGGGCTTACATTTGCAAGTTATGTTCTTCCCAGCTAAGTTTCCGAAGGCCTGACCCGGCCGAAGTTTGCTGGGGTAACTATGGAAAGTGGGGTTTTTACTTCACAATTTGTCGTTATTCGAAATGTACCATAACTGGAGTTATTGCAGGTATACTGGAAAGAACACAGCCTTCCGTAACCGGGGCCAACACACCTTAAACTTCTATAAATGAATCGACCCGAGTCCAGCATTCCTTTGTTTCCCTATTACAAGAACTTCTTGTACCTCTGTCTTGATGGAAGTCTTTCACCCCGGCATCAAAGTGTGACTGTAGCTGAGGGCGGGCGCGAGGATGTTCTCCCCTCATCCTTTCCGAATAATTTCATTATTTTAAGTTTTTGAAAACGAAGCACAGGCTTATGTACCAAAGATGCCATTTGACCAAAGCGGGAAGGGTCAGAACAAACTTATGTTTTACTTTATAGTGCACTCAGCTCGTCTTCAGCCCACACAGCCCCTGTCGGCTCCCAAGCCCTCCTTCCCACCCCCAAACACCCTTCAGTTAGCTATGCCAGCCCAGGCACAGACTGCAGCTGCTGACATGCGCCCACCTTAAACTTGGCGCTTCCAAGGAATAGCTCTACATTCTTTGCAAATTCACAAGCAGCCTCGCGGTGTTATGTTTCGTTACTGGGTATTTGTAAAGCGCAGTGTTTGGCTTCTTGGTGCATTGCTTGGGTTTTGGTCTGTAGTGAATATTTGCGGCGAGAGCGTGGGGCTATATTGTAGTGTTCCTACTGGCTGTGCTAGTCTGGCATTGGTGAGGAGCTGGGGGGCAGGCAATGGTCTGGTCTTCTGACGTCTTTATTTGTTTCGTTGCTATGTCCAAGTATATCACTGTGTCAGCCAAAACTGGCAGAAACTCACTTAGTTTACAATAACAAGCAACTTATTGAAAATTCTAGAGCGAAATCTATAAAGCTACGTGCCACTGTGTCATTCGGGTGATTTTCTACCAGTCCTTGTTTAAGACCCTTCTTATAATACAAGTCACAGGAAGCCAGGACTGGCTGGAGGTGCAACAAAAGACATGGTCCAGTTGTCATAAATGACTATATCCTTGATAATAATAAATAAGCTGATCTATACTTTGTTTGCACACGCCGTGGGATGCACAGCTGAACTAGACTTTGTTTCCACACAAAACACTTCTCAGGTAGGCCACGAGACTGGCTCAAACTCTTCCCTCAAAGCGCTCCAATGGATTCTTTTTTTTTTCCAGAGTTTTATATAGCTTGACCCGAATCGAGTTTTATATAGCTTGACCCGAATCGGGTATCAGAGCGCTTTACATAACACCAGTTGCATTACATGAGGATTGTTGTGCTACCTGTCGGCATATATGTTTCAGCGCCTTATCAGGGGTATGAAGCGCTATATAGATGCAACTAGAATACAATAGACTCGTGGTGCACTGGTGATCAGTGTAAGCCATGGGCGCACACCGAGAGTACGATGCTGAGATGTACGTTATTAGGGGTTCACATTGTATGCACACTGACTCGCCATGCATGCACTGCACAATCCCTGTATTGTACCCTTCACAGGCACACATGCAACCAGTGCAGTCACCACTCCCGCAGTGCACAGCACTCACATATAGCTGATGTAGGCCAAGGGTGACTCAAGCACACAGCAGCTGGACTTTAAAAGTGAGTGAGCCTGTAGGCCTCACTCTAGTGACACAAGTTAACAAGCATTTGCAATGCAATAGGTCTCGCAATTGCGAAATTTTGAGCTATTAGCATTGTAAATGACAATGCCTTTTATTTATGTGTTTTAAAAACAACACATAAATAAAGGCATTGTCATTTACAAAACCAATAGGTCAAAGATTCTAAAATGCAAGACCTATTGCATTGCAAATGCTTGTTTTTTTAAACTCTTGCTGCCAAGCCCGATTTCGGGGCGAAGTGCACACATTTTCTGTGTAAAAGCAGCTCCCCCTATAAATCGGCTGCTCTGTGCTGTGGACTAAGGGAAGAGTTGGATGTGCTGCGCAGGGAGTGTGGTGAGAACATGGCAAAGGACATGCCACAAGGCTCAGTGCGGAGAGGGTGTTTCCAAGCGACCAGAGAGACCGGGACTGGCCAGAAACAGACTTGTTCCTGTAATTTGAGGTGAGGCCGGTGCTGCCACGTTAAATGCGAAGTGCTCTCGGGCCTTGCACGAGGAGGGGGCGGGGGGGGGGCTTCTCGAGGATTGTTAAAGGGGAACTGTGCCATCTACTGGCAAAAAATAATAAATTTCAAGACCTGTAACTAATGCAATCCTGCTGCGTTTTCTCACCCCAGGGGCTAATTAATAATGTACGTCTCAGAGGACAGGCTGCAGGAGGGGGAGGGGACTTCGGTCTCCGAGGGAGCAAGCAGGGTCAGTTTCAGTGACTCACTCTGCAGCCGGCTTCAGGAAATGGCCAAAGAAGAGGAAAAAGGAGTGCAAGGAAACCTAAGCAAATAGACAGAAAAGCAACAATACAGGTACCAGGGCCGGTTGCCAGGGACCGGAACCACCCACAAAAGGCAGGACAAATGTGAAGGTTAGCCACTGAAAGGGAGGGATTTTCCAAAAGCACACAAATGAACCAATGGGAAGTGAGGGGTGTGGTCAATGTCACTGGAGGAGATACAGCAAGTCTTGCAGAGCAGTGCATGCAAGGCTAGGCTTGACCTAAAAAAAGGCTACTTAAGTGGTTGGCACAATAAGTGCTGCAGGCCCACTAGTAGCATTTGATTTACAGGCACTGGGTACATGTAGTACCACTTTACTAGGGAATTACAAGTAAATTAAATAAGTCAATTGGGTGTAAGCCCATTTTACCATGTTTAGGAGAGAGAGCACAAGCACTTTAGCAGTGGTAAAGTGCGCAGAGTCCTAAAAGCCAAGAAAAACTTGTTCAGAAAACAGGAGGGGTGAAGACAAAAAGTTTGGGGGGTGAACAGAAACTCCATCCACTCCTGTCTCCGGCCTGCCATCCAACTACTTCCCAGTTGAAAGATAACATTCTAAACCCCAAAAGGCAGGCAGGAGACTGGAATATAGATTTATATGTAAACATTTAGCTACTACAATACCACTTAAAGAAGAAACAGATAACAATTTCATATTAAACGAAATACACAAGTATCACAAAAATCTATTGGATTCCATATATCTTAAAAGGGGATTAGATCCCACTTTCACTTCTTATTGTGCTTGTCACTTTAATTTTTCTTCGTTTTTATTGGCTGTAGCGTTGTATTTCCGGTGTGCTTCTCTTATCAGTATCCCGTGGCCCAATTACTCATTCTGATCCACAGTGTGCTGGGATCGGACTCTTTTTAACTTATGTTTGCGTACTTTAATTTTTTTGATAATCAATTTTATTGATTTTAAAGAACATGCAAAAACACCAGCACAAGACATTTCAATACTGGTACAAGTCTTTTCCGCAAGAGGCATTCTGGATTGCAGATATGATCTTGATCGAGCGAGCGAGCCGCCAGTATAGAAGGGCGTTACATATATGCATATAATTGCAAGTGCGATACATTTAGCCCAGTTGGTTGAGCCATTTGTGTCAGGGTTCACGTGCGGAGGCGCCTACCTCCGCGTAACCCGTAAGTACACCAAGGTACTACAATTTCCATGATTCGTGCAGCCCTGTGCATCATGGGATAAAATGATTTAGCGCACGTCGCGCACCATGCGTAATTGTTTCTGTGTTCTGATTCAGGAGACTCGCCTCGACTCTGCGAGGTCTCCCGTTTGTTGCCGAAACTTCACCTGGGGCTTTGGATCCCCGTCTGCCCATTTCCTGTGTGCTGAGGGTCCCTGCCGGGAGAGGTACAGATGTGCCTCCTTCGCCCCTGAGTGTTCGAGTCTTGGGGCTTCATTCTACGCGGTCAGACGAGGAGTCTTTACCATGTTGTAACACCGGCGTCTCAACGATTCTGAGACGGGTGTTGCTTTTTGTATGGACAGCGGGGGAGAAAACAGGCTTGCATCCCGCTAGTGTTCGGAGGATCGTGAGCGTACTCTCAAGACCCGATAGGTTGTGGCTTCCAGGTAGGAAGTACTTAAAGAAAGGGGGGAACTTGTATTATTTCAGAGGTATGTGGAGATCAACATGCTAACGTTTCAGTATTTGGGCTTACTTATTCACGGAGGTTGGAGTTCGTGACTTTTGGCCATTTTTCTTTTGTGTACATGAAAGGATTAGCGTTCAGTGTGAACGTGAAGAGGAGCTTATTGGAGTCAGTAAAGTTCTGGTTGTTTTATTAACAAAATCCTCCCTACATTCATTTTCTATGTTGTATTTATGCATTAAGGATGTTAAGAGCTATTTGACTATAATGATTTAACAGAGGTGTACGTCTGCTCATGTCTTCTGAGGTTAAGGAGCAGTACCGACGCTACGACATGCATCTATGAACTACTTTCCATCCTATTGTTTATAGGGGTACGTATAGTGTCCTATGCTCCTCTGTGAGCGTATTATGTTTTGTGTTGAGAAGGGATTGACCTGTGTATATGATTGTTGACTGTTTTGTCTCTTGTATTGTCAGGTTCATGCATGGAGACTCTCACAGGAAGGTTGTTGACAATGGATTTTCAGAGAACCTTTCTGTGTCTTTAAGGTATTTACGAAGTTTAGCAAGACTTACTGAGAGTAGACTTATTTCCTGTACTATACTAATTCTCTGTGTTATTTTATTTCACAGATTCAAATTCCCTGCAGTTCCCTTCCCTATATTCCCTATCCCTCGCTTGATCACTCTTTACTCTGTGTAGTGTTTGTTCCTACAGAGTTGGGGAGATCAGGAGGTGGACCCCTTT
Source organism: Calotriton arnoldi (assembly GCA_963921515.1). Lineage (NCBI taxonomy): Eukaryota > Metazoa > Chordata > Amphibia > Caudata > Salamandridae > Calotriton > Calotriton arnoldi. The sequence goes on along the minus strand of CAWUFW010000750.1, from coordinate 2,189,717 downwards.
GTGCAGCATTTCGGTTCTGAGGAGTTCCCTTCCCAAGGGCACTGACAGAATTACGCACCCACGAATTACATAACTCCTCCCGACCGGGGTGCTGTACAGAGATGGCCACCTTAGATGATGTGCTTCAGGCGTTAGTATTAGTACAACAGGAATTAGCAACATCTAAGGCGGAAACTGCCGCACTAAAATAGAAGTTAGAAAGGCTAACACGTAACCCTTTTGATGTATCCTCTTCTCCTTCTCAGATACAGGTACATGTTCCACCTCCGATACCTTTAGCCACACCCGAGAGGTATGCAGGAGATCCACACAAAGTACAAGTATTTCTAACACAGGTCATGTTGCATTTTTCTTGCAAACCCTCCTCCTTTCCTAGCAATCACTCAAGAGTGGCATTCGCTATTTCTTCCTTAGCAGGAGAACGTGTATTGATTATCGCTTACTTAACAAGAACTCTATTAGAAACAGATACCCGCTCCCGCTGGTGTCAGTACTCCTGGATCAGGTGAAAGAGGCCACCATCTATACCAAACTGGACTTAAGAGGGGCATACCATTTGGTCAGGATAAGAGAGGGGGATGAATGGAAGACTGCTTTCAAAACACGCTATGGCCTATTCGAATATACTTTCATGCTGTTCGGGTTATGCAACGCCCCTGCGGCCTTTCAGTATTTTCTGAATGACGTGTTGAAAGAATATGTGGACACTTTCGTGGTGGTCTACATTGATGATGTCTTGATTTATTCTGAAAATACCACGGTACATGAGAGTCATGTGCTGCTGGTATTGCAGAAACTCAGAGACCATCTTTTATTCTGCAAGTTGAGCAAATGCGACTTTCATGTGTATGAGGTTGAGTTTTTTTTGGAGTGATGTTGTGTCCCTCAGGGCTGCGGATGACTGAACGAAAGGTGAAAGCAGTGCAGGAATGGCCTGTTCCTAATAATGTGTGTGAGGTACAAAGTTTCCTGGGCTTTGCCAATTACTACAGGCGGTTCATCCTGCATTTCTCGCATGTCGTGGCTCCTATCACTAGATTGCTGAGAAAGCGAGAACCGTTCATATGGACCAGTGATGCGATGGAAGACTTTGAGAGTGTAAAAAGGGCTTTTACATCTGCTCCAGTTTAAAAACATCCGCAAACTGAACACCCTTTTGTTGTGGAGGTGGACGCCTCTGATGTGGCAATCGGAGCGGTGCTTTCTCAGAGAGACAATCATACAGGGCAACTGCACCCAGTAGCATACATGTCAAAGAAATTAAATGCTGCCGAACTTAACTATACTGTTGTAGAAAAAGAGCTACTCGCCATCAAAAGGGCATTCCAAGAATGGAGACACTATTTGTGGGGTTCACAATATCAGGTGACAGTGTATACAGATCATAGGAACCTGCAGTACATGAAAACAGCTAGACAGTTGTCTCAGAGACAAATGCGATGGATGCTTTTCTTCGCAGAATATGATTTCATTATCACTTTTCATCCTGGAGTTGAAAACAGAAAGGCAGACTATTTATCAAGACAAGGAACTGATAGCAACTCTAAGAATGTACGTCCTGAGGCTATCATTGCTCCTGCAAGAGTATTATGTGTGGTAACTGCAGACAACTTCCTGGAAGAAGTAAAAAAGTACAACTCTGCTGACTCATGGGATCAATGGGCTGGTGCACATCATCAGCGGAGCGACAAACAAGGGTTACCTTTCCACAACAATAAACTGTATTTGCCGTCTAAAGCCATTCAGCGTAAGGCATTTGACTGGTGTCACAAATCCGTCATGGCAGGACACCAGGGCAGTGCTAAAACTATTCATCTATTACAACGACAGATTTGGTGGGAAACGATACCAAAAGATGCAAGAGAATGGGTGGCGGATTGTGAGGTTTGTGCTAAAGCCAAGGGAGAACCTGCAAAAGCAAAAGGTAAACTGATTCCACTACCAACCCCTACTCAACCATGGCAGAACATTAGCATGGACTTTGTTACAGGTTTGCCAAACAATCAGGGCAACACTGCTATCCTGGTGGTGGTGGATAGCCTTACAAAGATGGGACATTTCATTCCATGTAACACCTTACCAACAGCAGGGCAAACCGCACAATTGTTGTTGGAAAACGTGGTGAGATTACATGGTCTACCAGAGGTGATTGTGTCCGACCGTGGCCCACAATTCATAGCACGTTTCTGGCGGATGTGGTGCAAGGCTTTACAGGTAACTCCCTCTTTATCCACCATCTTCCATCCACAAACGGATGGCCAGACGGAGAGACTGAACCAAACTCTAAAGAAGTACTTACGCTGCTATGCCAAAGATGCCGAAGCTTCATGGGCATCATTATTGTGGTTGGCAGAATTGGCATCCAACAACGCCTGGCATAGTTCCATAGGAGTATCACCATTTCTCGCAAACCATGGATTCCATGCTAAAGTCCTTCCAATAACTATCCCTAGTGACGTTGAGAACCAACTTGAGGCACATTCCCGCATAAAGGAAATCCAGTCCATTCATAAGAAGGTTCAAGTCCACCTGAATCACGCCAAACAGCAATACAAAAAATGGGCCGACAGACATCGTAGAGATGGTCAACAATATCAACCTGGAGACAAGGTGTGGTTATCAACGAGAAACATCCGTTTTAGAGTACGCAGCATTTTTCATCCCAGATACATAGGACCCTATACTGTGCTAAAACGGATTAATCCAGTTGCCTACAAACTGCGTTTGCCCATCCATTTGCGGATCCACCCTGTGTTCCACTGCAATCTGTTGAAACCAGCTAGGGGGATGACACGTCGAGCTACTCCACCGGTGTTGAGGGATGGACACCTGGAATATGAGGTGCGTCGTGTTCTGGATTCCAAGCACAGAAGGGGCCAGTTATGGTACTTGATTTCGGGGAAAGGCTATTCATCGGAGGATGATTCCTGGGAACCTGTGGCTAACATACATGCCCCTGCTGCAATCCGTGCCTATCATGCGACTAACCCTGCTAAACCTGGAGCGAAGAGGTGCCTGGGAGGGGGGGCATACTGTCAGGGTTCACGTGCAGAGGCGCCTACCTCTGCGTAACCCGTAAGTACACCAAGGTACTACAATTTCCATGATTCGTGCAGCCCTGTGCATCATGGGATAAAACGAGTCAGCGCACGTCGCGCACCGTGCGTAATTGTTTCTGTGTTCTGATTCAGGAGACTCGCTTCGACTCTGCGAGGTCTCCCGTTTGTTGCCGAAACTTCACCTGGGGCTTTGGATCCCCGTCTGCCCGTTTCCTGTGTGCTGAGGGTCCGTGCCGGGAGAGGTACAGATGTGCCTCCTTCGCCCCTGAGTGTTCGAGTCTTGGGGCTTCATTCTACGCGGTCAGACGAGGAGTCTTTACCGCGTTGTAACACCGGCGTCTCAACAATTCTGAGATGGGTGTTCCTTTTTGTATGGACAGCGGGGGAGAAAACAGGCTTACATCCCGCTAGTGTTCGGAGGATCGTGAGCGTACTCTCAAGACCCGATAGGTTGTGGCTTCCAGGTAGGAAGTACATAAAGAAAGGGGGGAACTTGTATTATTTCAGAGGTATGTGGAGATCAACATGCTAACGTTTCAGTATTTGGGCTTACTTGTTCACGGAGGTTGGAGTTCGTGACTTTTGGCCATTTTTCTTTTGTGTACTTGAAAGGATTAGCGTTCAGTGTGAACGTGAAGAGGAGCTCATTGGAGTCAGTAAAGTTCTGGTTGTTTTATTAACAAAATCCTCCCTACATTCATTTTCTACGTTGTATTTATGCATTAAGGATGTTAAGAGCTATTTGACTATAATGATTTATCAGAGGTGTACGTCTGCTCATGTCTTCTGAGGTTAAGGAGCAGTACCGACGCTACGACATGCATCTATGAACTACTTTCCATCCTATTGTTTATAGGGGTTGGGGAGATCAGGAGGTGGACCCCTTTGTGCAGCATTTCGGTTCTGAGGAGTTCCATTCCCAAGGGCCCTGACAATTTGCCCCAGACCCTGTTGTATTTGGCCGGGCATCCACGAGCCTCAAATAAGGGTTCCTCTTGAGTGGCACACCAATCCACCCCTCGGCGCCATTTTGCTATACTTGGGGGCTTGACCTGTGCCCAGGTCGCTGCGATGTCTCGTTTAGCCACAGCAATCGCCGTCCCAAGGAACAGTCTGTCTGATCTGGAGCCATCCATCACCCCAAGGATGAGACGTAGGGGGTCATGGGGGACCTGCCAGCCCAAGATCTGTGTGAGTTCGTCCTCTATCCGTGACCAGTACGGGGTAAGGGCAGGACATGTCCACACCATGTGGTAGAAATCTGCTGGTGCTTGGCCGCAGCGCGTGCAGTCTGGGGAGGGGCGCAGGCCTGCTTTATGTAAGCCGTGTGTAGGTAGTAGAGCTGAATGAGACGCAGTTTGGCCAAGGTCGTGATGGTTTTGGGAGCCATAAGGGCATCACGCCAATCTTCTTCCTCCAAGGGGCCCAGCCATCCCTCCCAGCGGGTACGGAGTGGGTCAAGAGTTGTCGGGCCGTTGTTGAGTAGGGTGCGATATATCCGGGACACCCCCCTCTCCCCTGGTTCCCCATCATGACTTGGGCTTCCAGCGGGCTGAATTCGGGGAGTGACGTGCCTGTTGTGATGTGTGCATTGAGGGCATGGCGGAGTAGCAAATATTTGTAAAATTGGGAGGTATGGAGGGTGTAGCGTTTCTGTAAGTCGGGGAACGCCCTAATGTGGTCTCCTACCCAAACATCCCCTAGCAGAGATATCCCTATGAGGTCCCATTGTCGGAAACTCGCGAGGGTTGCCACCTCCCTTAGCCATAAACCTTGCCAGAGAGGTGTGTGTTGGCTCAGTCTTTTATCCCATTGCATGTGCCGTAGGGCCGTGCGCCAGGCCACAAGGACTGCTCTGGTTATCTGTGGCATCGCTTTGGGTATTGGGGTCCCATATAAATAGGATTGTATTTTGGGGAAGTCCGGATCCCTAAGCTCCGTTTTGTAGGCCGGGTCAGACCACCCCCCGGTGAACCAGTCGTGGACGACAAGGAGTCTGGTGGCTAAATAGTATAGGTGGAGTTCAGTCATGCCCATTCCCCCATCGAAGGGTGGGATCCTGCAACGGGCCAGGGCGACACGCGGGCTCCCTCCTCCCCACAGAAACCTCGTGGTCACCCCATCCATCTCCTTAAACCAGCTGCTTGGAAAGTGGAAGGTGGTGTTCTGAATGATGTACAAGAAGCGGGGGAGGATCATCATTTTGAACAACGCCACCCTCCCGAGAGGGTTGAGTGGTAGAATTTGCCAGCGCTTAAGGTCAACCTTGGTTTTCTTGACCAATGGGGTAATGTTTAATGCCCATTACAGCTCCGGGAGCAGAGCCACCCATATCCCTAAGTATTTGATCGATTGCCGTCTGATGGGGATGGTCGTTTGCCAATCGAAGCACTCTCTAGAGAGATGAAGGGGGACAAGGGTGGATTTAGCCGGGTTGAGTCGGAGGCCTGAGACGTTTTCAAAGGCTTGGAGTAGCCCGAGGCATCTAGGGCCAGAGTTGGCTGGGTCCGCCAGGAAAAGCAGGACATCGTCCGCGTACAGGGCGATTTTGTCAACATGCTGGTGACCCCAAGCCCAACCCTGGATCTGGTGATCGTCCCGAATGAGGCAGGCCAAGGGTTCCATCGTCAGCGCGAATAGTATGGGTGAGAGGGGGCACCCCTGTTGTGTGCCTCTCTGGATCGGGAATGCCCTCAAGAGGGCTCCATTGGTGAGAACGCTGGCTCTGGGATGGGAGTAAAGGACCTGGACAAGGCGTCGGAATTGATGGCCGAAGCCCATCATCTGTAGGACATCATCCAAGTACCCCCAGTCCACCGTATCAAAGGCTTTTTCGAAATCAACAAGGAGAAGCGTCCGGTACGGTGTGAGGAGATAGCGGTGGTCTAGGGCAAGGTGCAGGTGCCTCAGGCAATGTCTGGTGCCGCGCGCTGGCATGAAGCCACACTGGTCCAGGTGGACCAGCTTGTGAAGAAGGGGGCGGAGTCGTTGGGCCAGGACTGTGGCGTAAATATTCATTTCAGTATTGATTAAAGAGATCGGGCGCTAGTCCGCACAAACGGAAGAGGGCGGCTGGGTCTTGGGGATCACCACAATAGTTGCCACATCGGCCTCGGGGGGGAGGGGGGGAAGGAGCCCACTTCGGCGATGTGTTGATAGAGCTCCAGGAGATGGGGAACCAGCAGGTCCCTATAAGCCGCATAATACTCCTGCGGAAAGCCGTCTGTCCCTGGCGTTTTCCCGGCTTTCAGCAGGGAAATGGCATCGTGTATCTTCTCTGGGGTAAAGGGGAGGTCTAATTCTGTCGTTTCAGCCTTGGTGAGGCAAGGGAGTTGGGTCCCCGCCTGGCCTAACATATATGAGAGGGAAGCCTCTGGTGCACAAGCGGAGTATAGACGGGCGTAGTAATCCGCAAACGCCTGCGCGATTGCGTGCGATGTGTGTTGGATGTTGCCAGAGGCGTCCCGAACTTCAGGGATTATCCTGTTGGCCAGGGGGTAGGAAACTAAATTATGTAACAACTTCCCATTTTTATCGCCCCATCCATATATTCGGGCCACAGAGGAACGCCACAGCGTCTTGGCCGAGTCGAGGGAGATCTGCCCGATTTCCTCTCGAATAGCCGCGAGTTGCCTGCCCTGACGAACATCGGAGGTACCCGAGAGGGCTGTCTCCAGCCGTGTTGCTTGAGCCTCAAGCAGGGTCAGTCGATCGTTCCGCACCGACGCTTCGCGTGCACCTGGCCCACTGGCCACTCCCCGGATAGTGGCTTTACTGGCCTCCCAGAGAGTACTCCGGGAGGGGACCGAAGCCCTGATTAGTAAGGAAATAGTGTCGTAGTTCTACCTCTACCGCTTTCTTGACCTCTCTGTCTTGTAAGAACCAAGCGTTAAACCGCCATACCTTCTGAGTCGTGTCCAAGGTCCCGCCCAAGTGGAGAGACAGGGCCGAGTGATCCGAGATTCCCCGGGGAAGGATGGAAATCGTAGAAACGTTATGACACTCGGGGGCCGGCAGAAGAAGCAGGTCAATGCGGGAGTGTGTGGTGAGCCGCCGAGGTATGAGTGTATTGGGTACCTCGAGGATTCCATACCCTCCAGACATCGCATAGGCCTAGGGCGGCCGACCAGTCAGATAACTTTTTAGCGTGGGCAAGTCTCGTCGGGGAGGGCGTACCAGTCGCGTCAAGTGTTGGTAGCATAACTGCGTTAAAGTCGCCCCCGATTATAGTCTGACCCTTGGGCAGTGAGGAAAGTATATCAGTGAGGCGAAGGAGGGTCGAGGTGAGTGTTGCAGGGGGGACGTATATGGAGGCTAGGTTCAGGGTATTCCCTTCAAGCTTCCCGGACACGGTCACAAACCGACCCTGTGGGTCTGTCACGATGTGGTCAGGGGTGAAGGGGAGCCCTCGCCGTGCCAGGATTGCGACCCCTCGTGAGCCCCGTTCAAAGCCAGAGTGCCACACCCTGTCGAAACCATATCGTGCAAGGAAGGGGCATTGGGTTCCCAGGAGGTGGGTTTCCTGAAGTAGGAGTATAGCAGGCGCATGGCGCTGGGCGTACCCGAGGACTGCCGTTCGCTTAATGTGATCTAGTAGCCCATTATTAGGTTTGTTTTAACTTATTCAAATATTGGGGAACCCAATGCATTTCGGGAAAAGCCCTTCCTCAGGGGATGGTTCCTAAAAGAAGAATGTCACTCATTAATTACCAAGTCCTGAGTACTACCTACTCCAGCTAAGCGGACAAAGTGGTAACACTGTCCAGGCTGTGGAAGTGGTGAAAAAGGTGATAAAAAAGCAAAACTATAATAAGGTAAACCTAGTAGCTCTCTTCTAAGCGACTCTGCGAACGGTGCTATGAATGTAATAATGTAGTGTGAATTGGAACATTACATTTCTGGAAACTACGAAAAAGAATAAAGAAAAATTGCAACCTAATTACCTTTGGATGAATTGATTTATCTACACAAAAAAACTATAGGAGTGCCTAGTGGGGACGTTTTGGCCTTCTTGGAAAACGCTTTTTATGCTTGAGAATGCCACAGGCTGCCTCTGTACACCCTTACATGGCACATATTATATATACCTTGTTTAATATAAGCGTCATCATATCTGGCGCCAGCCTCGACAAAACAGGGGCAGTGCTTTTATAATGGAGTTCCCCTTCCAAGAAATTTTATACCAGGCACATCTGCTGTTTATCAAGTTGGGTGACATTAAACATCAGCTCCAAGATGCCCCTCGAGGTATGCAGTCGCTACATCTGGTGGCAGACTCCTTTTCATAGCGGATGGAGCACACTTTTTCTAAACACTCTGTTGGCAGTCTCAGCTACCTGAGAGTTGTCATGACCCGTGGTGCAGTTCAGAATGTTTGCTTTGATGCTATTGGTGAGTAGGCCGCAGACTGGTGTGTGTTCACTGCTCAAGAGTCCCACAGTTGGAATTCAAGGGACAAAAGTATCCTGGAAAAGTAATGGCACCAACATAGACTAAAGGCAGCTGATTACGAATAGGCCAGCTGCTTTAGAAAGAACATGCCTGGTGTCGAAACTACATGTCACATTGAATCTTTCTTCAGATCCCTGTTCGCATCCTCTGCAGACCGAGTCTTTTCCTGAGGCCCACACCTACAGCGTGATAAGTTTGGAGGGTGCATGTTACACTCAACTAACATAAGAAAACATACAGAGGTCCCATCTTTGTTGGTCTCTATACATCATTCTGTCTCCTTTCTCCAACCCCCCACAGACTTCTTGGATGTCTTTTCCCTCCTCCTCTGGTCTGACGGTCTCCTCCTGAGAAGCTTGCCTAGAAACAATTCAGTTCTTCATGTGTGTGTGTGTGTGTTATTATTATTTTTTTTTTAAACAAAGTTTATTGAGGTTTACAGGCCTGCTCATTCACACACTGTGTAAAGTTTCATAATAAAATGCATACAAAAAGGGAAACAATGATACAATCATGTAAGTTACAGTCATATTAAGGACACTGTGCATAATATTGACCCTCCCGCCCTCTCAATCAAGAAGAAAAGGGTGAAATAGTGCAAATCCCACATTGTGTTGCTATCGCACGGCTCTCATTCCAGTCTTATTTCAAATCTTAACTCTATTCTAACCTTCCAGAACTACCCCCCATCCATCCCTCCCTCCCCCCAGACATGTCACTCCCAACTCTCCATATAAACTTCAGTGTAGGTCTGTTGTGCTGTATGTTTACTAATATATCAAGGGCGTCAGCGGAATGGTGAATGTACAACGGTTGCAGAGTCATGCTGCATATTACTTCTAGGGTCTCCATATCAGGTCGAACTCAGGGGCAATCCACCTAGCCCTCTACTTCAGGAGCTGCAATCCCGGGATCTTCGTCACTGTCGTCGTCTGGGATCTTTAGGAGCACCACTAACGTTTCCCATGCCTTTGCTGCTTCTAGTGCCCTCTCACTTCCCGCCCTCTTCGCTAATTGCATCCGAACTATTCCGCCACACTCCGCCCATTTAATGAATTCCTTCTTCCATCTGGCTATATTTGGGCCCCTCTGCGTTTTCCAATGCATAGCAATTTCCCGTTTTGCCACTAATAGACCCATGTCTAAGAATTTGCTAGTAATCTTGTTTTTAGCTATATGGGGAAACCAATGTAACATACACGGCCCTATAGCCGGTTCCAATCCCTGTCAGTGATTTCGTTTAGCAAAGTCACTACTGGACCAATAACTGTCTAATTGCGGGCATCCCCAGAACATGTGACGGAAGTCTGCTCCCACTCTGCGGCAGCGCGGACACGCATCTGAGCTATTGTCAAAGTATTTATTAAGTTTCGCTGGGGTGAGGTAGGCTCTGTGTAATATGTAAAAGTGCACTAATTGAAAACGGGCGTTTCTGGTGCCCTTCCACGCCCTTTCCACAATATCAGCCCAGGCTTTTTCCGGGATCTCCGCCCCCACATCCTCCTCCCACTTGTGTCGCAGTGCAGACAGGGGCAACAGCAACTCCTGCGTCATACGTCTATACAGGCACGTAACCGCCTTAAAGGTCCCTGCCGCTATCAATATGTATTGGCACCCCAGGGACGTTTTCTGCTCAATGAGGCCCTCCCCCCCCAATGCTTACGGATGGCCGCAGTAAGTGCAGCATGTAATAAAAAGTCCCCCCCCATCAAGTCATATCGCTCCTGCAAATCGTTAAAGGGAAGCATAGTGCCATCGTCATATAAATCCCCGATAGTAGTCAGGCCTTTCTCTTTCTAACTTGCCAGTCCCCTCTTGGAACCTCCATGACACCTCACATAACACCTCGCACATGGTTAGTAGGATGTCAGGCGCATATGGAACGTCAATCCTCGCCCTTTTCAAACTCCTTTTCCAACACTGCCGTGCCGTTTTGAGGTCCCCTGGGAGGTCGCTGGTGCGGACCGGGAGGTTCAGCACAATATGGGAGAGTACTCTCAATTCCGGGGCTCTATCCCTCAGCTCTTCCGTCCCTCGCATCCTAGCCGCTATGTTTTGTGTGAGCCATTGTAATTGGGCTGCTAGGTAATAAGCCTCAAAATCAGGAACTGCCCACCCCCCCTCTGACAGTGAGCGCATCAAAACAGCCAACGCTACCCGCCGTCTACCGGCACCCCATAGGAAACCCGTAACCATGGTCTTAAGTTGTTTAAAAAATCACGCCGGGATCCAAATTGGCAAGGTCCCGAGATAGTACAATAGTCTCGGGAGGGCCACCATTTTAAGTAAGGCCACCCGTCCAGCCACTGATAGCGGGAGCGTCCCCCAGAAATCAAAACTACCCTTCAGTCCTCTGATTGTTCTACCGATATTGCCCTCCAACAGATCTCCCTGTGCATGAAATATCCTCGTACCTAAATATGTCAGGCATCTATACTCCCATTTCACCCCGGCTGTATCTTGCGGGCCGGCTTTATCCCCAATGGTCGGAAATAAGCAAGACTTCGCCCAATTTACTCGAAGCCCTGCTACCGTGCCAAGGTCATGAAGCAATTCCTTCGCCTCTCTAAGCGCTTCTCTCGAATTCGCCAGAAACATTACAGATCGTCTGCATACAGGGCAATATGGTGAATTTGCCCGAGCACGTAGAGGCCTTGGTAATGCTGCCCCGTCCTGGCCTTGGCCGCTAGTGGTTCCACCGCCAAAGCAAACAAGAGTGGGGACAGCGGACAACCCTGTCTCGTACCCCGGGTTACGTCACATTTGTCAGATATCAATCCACCCGTTTTAACCCTTGCCGTGGAGTGCTTATATAATTGGGCCGTCCACTTTATAAACTTATCACCAAGCCCAAATTTATTCATTACTTGGAACAAGTAAGGCCATTCAAGGCTATCGAATGCTTTTTCGATGTCAACTGCAAAAACAGTGGCCTTGTCCTTCGAGTAGGAATCAGCTTCCAAAATCTGCAATAAGCGCCGAACATTAATAGCCGTGTTTCTGGTCGGGATGAACCCAGATTGGTCTTTATGCACTAAGGCCGACATATAAGGGAGGAGTCGAGTGGCTAATATTCGGCTCAAGATCTTATAATCCGTATTAAGCATGGATAGCGGACGATACGCAGATCTGTCCCAAGGTGGTTTCCCAGGTTTAAGGAGCGGGATGATAACGGCCTCTCGTGCCGTTGCAGGAAGTTGGCCTATCCGCTTCGCATCGTTATATAGCGTTACTAATCTAGGCGCCAACTGCTCAGTGTAGGTTAGGTAAAATTCTATCGGGAGCCCATCTGTCCCTGGTGTCTTGTTCCGCGCCATATGCTTAATAGCCCCCCTCACCTCTCCGATCTCAATATCTCGCCCCAGCTAATCCGCCTGCTCTCTATCCAAACGCGGCAGTCGGACTGCATGTGTAAACCTATTCAAGTCGTTCTCTGTCAGGGCCGATTTACTGCTATACAATAATGCATAATACTCAAAGAATACCTCATTTATACCTTGTTGAGTGCAACAAGCCTCCTCTTGGTGATCTCTGAACTCCAGTATCATTGAGCTTCGTCGAGTCGGGTTAGCTAGCCACGCCAAGAGAGCTCCCGATTTGTCTCTTTCTGCATGGGCACGCGTAGTGTGTGTGTGTGTGTGTGTTATGTAACACAAAACAACAGAAGCTGTCTGTTGGGTGTATAGCTGTCACTAGTGCAGCAAAAAGACCAGGACCCAGGTCTGAGGCGTGCACCTCACCCCAATTATGGTTGTGCACTGCTAAACCCATGGAGGCACTGAGGCCTAATTTCCACGAATTCAGTCTGGAATGCAATGCCACTAATCTGTGTGCATCGCACATTAAGGTTAACCTTATACAAAATATAGGGTTCCCTAGTTTTAACCTTCATTGAGGGCCTATTATTTTTATTTAATTTTTTTGATGCTTTTATGTAGGACAAACTTGACCCGAAGGTGTTGGATGCTTACATGCGCACCACTTACATTACACAGGGACACCTTCATTTTAGGGCTTTTTGATTTTATTGGGAGATTAAGTTATTTGCCCAGAATCACAGGATGTTGAGCAGATGGCAAGACTCGAACAGCGCTGCTGTACAACATACTAAGTGGCACATTATACACCTTACGTAAAGCGGGATGGGCTCGGCCCCCTACCGCCTCCCTGCTCCAGAGATTTCTCACAGGCTGACCCAGGCCAAGAGAGCACGGCTCCTACACCTATGCGTACACCAAGCTGGCATGCTCCAATGTGAACTGGGGGTTTGCACGGCTGCTGAACCTGCACGCATATTGACATCTCCTGCACTGTCATGCATGAGGACATCTTTTGCTCTGGCATTTATAAGCGCATTTCTTGTACAGGTATTTTCGTATCTCCTGTGCTTGTCTACTTACAACAGCTTATTATTAATGATATAGGCGAAACCCAATGCATTTATTTACCAGTGCGAGTTTATTTATCTCACTAGTCTGCTTGTCTCTTTTGTTGTAGTAAGAGAGGATGTGGTCTCACGGCTAGACAGCCCACCTTTTTTTTTTTTATGCAGATTTATATAGCGTGAACTCGTCCCGAAGGTATTGGAGCGCTTTACATGAGCACCGGTTACCTTACACAAGGACACATTCATTTTTTTTTTTTTTTTGGGGTAGGCACGAGGAGATTAAGTGATCTGCCCAGAATCACACGATGTGGACGCGACCCCGAGGCTTGAACCTTGGTTTCCAGCACCAAAGTCGGCAGTCCAGCCGTCAGACCACATCCTCTCCCTTGGAGCTGTAAAACCATGGTTCGAGCCTCGGGATCGACTCCACGTCCTGTGATTCTGGGCAAATCACTTAATCTCCCCGTGCCTACCAAAAACAAGCATTTGCAATGCAATAGGTCTCGCATTTGCAAGAGTTTAAGCTATTGGCATTGTAAATGACAATGCCTTTTATTGATGTCTTTTGAAATCCTGCAAGCAGTGCATAAAAACGCACTTTGTACTTCTAGTCCTTGCTTACGATAAGCAAGGCTGGCAGTAAAAGAGGCGTAGTTCCTGCCAGCCTTACTTCTCATAAGCAACTACTATAAGTACAAAGTGCATGTTTACGCACCGCTTGCAGGTTTTTAAAACCCATAAATAAAAGGCATTGTCATTAACAATGCCAATAGCTCAAAGTCTTGCAAAAGCGAGCCCCATTGCATTGCAAATGCTTGTTTTCTTAATGCAGGCCTTTCTAATTTGCTATTTTATATTGTCCCCTGTAAGCACTTAAGGATTATACACCAAATGTGCAGATTCCAAACAGCTACATTTTACATACATAAATCAGGGCATTAGAGCAGTGCACTTAGGAGATACAGGGATACCACTCCAAAAGCTACGCAGCCTGTATGCACGAATAGCAGCATAATTTAAAGGCCCCAGAAAGAATCACCAGATCAACATAGCGTGCATGCCAGTGCACATTGCAGGTGCTCGAGGGTAAAAACTTTGCAGGAACTAATCAGCCCACTTTGTTCTTACCTACTTTAGCCAACTTTTTCCACTCCAAAATCAGGACATGGAGTTAGCAGCAAAAGTGGCGTACTTTATAGGCAACATAAGCAGCAAACACTGTAGCTATCAAGAACAGTGCTCTTTGGAGGAAGTAATATCACAATACTACGGTTTAAGCTCTGTTCAGTCCTCAGCAAAGGAAGAAGTTACTCCTCTGTAACTTGGACTTCAAATGTCTACAGGTAAATTAATCTACTACTCTCCTTTGCCATTTTTTAAAGGGGGTCCCCAGTATAAGTTAAGTGACTAAAATTCAGACTATTCAGATTTATAAAACATCAGAAGCACAATCCTTATCCAGCCCCACTTCATTCATCTCATTTAAAACTTAAGAGTCACTGGAACAGCTTCCAACTTGTCACACAGCTCTCTTGGAGTTAGAATAACACATTGTAGGACAAGAAAGACAACTGAAAATGGCTCCGAAAGGCAAGAGTATACAGGGCTCATTTGACCAAACCACAAAGTGTGGGTCAATTGTAACAGGCAACAATAAGTTCTTCGCCACACGGCTTAAGCAGGGTAACTATATGTAAGTTCAGTAATAAAGCAGTAACAGCCTTTCCTGTGGGACCCTTCAGAGGCACTGACAGAAAATGCTCTGTAGAGGTAATGTACCTGCATAGAGCTTCGTGACAATGTGTTGTGAAAGTATTCACAGACTTCCACAAGGGCTCTTGTAGCTCCCAACCATGTGTTAGTGAGACTAGGTGTACGAGCATTGCATTTCCTATAATATGCTCTTAATCCTCTTAGGGTTCTATGACCTTCACAGAACAGAAAAGCACAGTGCAGTACAGTCATTTGTTTAGTGCTTTGAAAACGTTGCCCTTAAATAACTTAACTTTTACTGTAAGCTGGTAACGATCTTTCTCATTGCCACCTTATGTTATGTTAGCAATTTCTAGAGCGCACAAATACCCATGGGTGTCTCGGCGCTATGGACTGTAGAGGAAAGCGGGAAGGCCCCTTATTGCTCAAATAGCCAGGTTTTTACTTGTTTTCTGAAGGATAGTAGCGTTGGGCTGGTCTTAATTTGTAGGGGGAGCAGGTTCCAAAGTTTAGCCGTTGCCACTACAAATCTTCTGTCGCCCCAGTTGACTTTATTTGTTCTGGGAACGATCAGAAGGTTGGCATCTGCGGAGCGTAGGGCTCTGCTGGGCGCATATGCCCGAAAAGCTTTTTTCAGGTATTCAGGTCCTATACCATGAACTGCTTTGTAGGCAATGCATAGCGCTTTAAATTTGGTTCTGCTTTTATGGGCAGCCAATGTAGCTGGCGCCTCACATTGGAAATTGACTTAAACTTTGGAGTACCTGACAATATCCTGGCGGCTGCATTCTGTATCCGTTGCAGCCTGTTCAAAACATTTTCTTGAGCGTTGATTAAAAGGCCGTTACAGTAATCAACTCTTGACATAACTAAGGCACTGATGAGTGTTTTTCCAGTGCTCGTTGGGAGGAAAGGTAACAATTTTTTTATCATCCTTAAAACATAAAAGGACGAAGAGGCCACTGCGTTGACATGCTGTTTGAAGGTGAGGCTCTCATCAAACATGACGCCTAAGTTTCTGGCCTTCTTGACAGGGGTGGGGAGTGATCCCAGTTCAACTGGCCATCATGTCGGAGACCATCCAGGGGTAAGGTTACCGAAGACCATTACCTCGGTCTTGTCTGAATTTAATTTGAGGCAATTGTTTGCCATCCATGAGCTAATGGCCAGCATGCCATCATGAAAGCTAGCCGCCACTGCCTCCCCGTCTTTATGCACCGCTAGCACCAGTTGTGTGTCGTCGGCATAAGACGTGAGGCCCATTCCGAAGCTTTTAATTACTCGTGCTAAGTCCGTCACATATATGTTAAACAAAGTTGGACTTAGCGACGATCCCTGTGGAACACCACAGGGGAGAGAGAAGACTGATGAGTTATAATCACCCATACTGACTGACTGGGTCCGTTTGAAGAGAAAGGAGGACAGAAAGGCCTTGGCCTTTCGTCCGACACCTATGGCTGAGACACGGTTGATCAAGGTGGCATGATCAACCGTGTCAAAAGCAGCTGATGGATCTAGAAGCACCAGGACTGCGGCACCTCCGCTATCCAGCACCATTCTGATTTCATCTGATGCTTTGATGAGTGCAGTCTCCGTGCCATGTCCTTTCCTAAAGCCGAATTGGGTGTCATCTAACAGCTTGTTCTCTTCTATAAACTGCGCTAGCTGGATGTTCATGACTTTTTCAAAGATTTTCGCTGGAAAAGGTAGACGTGCGATTGGTCTATAGTTTTTGGTTTCTCCTGGGTCGAGATTGTTTTTCTTTAACAACGGCTGAATAATGGCCTTTTTCCATATAGAGGGGTAGGTGCCTGAGCAAAACATAGCATTACAAATGCTCGTTAAATTGGTACCTATCAGGTCCGGAATCATTTTTAAAACTGATGGGGGGCATGGGTCAGACGGGGATCCTGATTTGACTGTCTTAACCAGATCAATGACCTGTTCCACCGGCACTGGTCTGAATTCCATGAAGCTAGGGGAATCTCTATTCCTGTTGTTGTCATGTAGTTGATTCAAGTCACCCGTAGGCGTATTAAAGTTTGAATAAATTTGGCCCACCTTGTCTTGAAAAAAACTAGCTAAGGAGTCACAAAGTGATTGAGACGCCTCTTTGGTGGTATTAATCACTGGCCCGGTCAGGTTAGAAACTACATGAAACAGTTGCTTAGTGGAATTTTGTGCTGTTTCTATCGTTCTGGTGTAGTATTTACTTTTTTCTATGATTATAAGACGTTTATACTTTGTCAGGGCCGCTCTATAGCGTGTTTTCTCCAAGTTATTATATTCTTGGCGCCAACGTCTTTCTTGATTCCTGCAATGTTGTTTCTCCAATCTGAGCGCCTCGGTAAACCATGGCGCTGAAGGAGTCCTCCTGTTTTTGGAGACTGTCTTGTAGGGTACTAATTTGCTAAATGCATTTTGGAGCCATTCTGTATAGTTAGTGGAGGCTAGTTCGGAGTCTGGCACAGCCTCTGGTTGGGAGCCTATTAGATTTTGTCTAAGATGGGTTTGATTAATGCTACTCCAGGCCCTGAATTGTTTAGAGGGGGTGGAGCTGGTATGCATAGAGATGGGCTGTAGTATCCTGATGTCAAATAGTACTGTGCAATGGTCAGACCATGTCAAGGGAAGAACCATCCTTATTGAGATGCGATCACTATTTGAGAACAGACCATCTAATGTATGCCCAGCTGAGTGAGTGGGCATCCTCACTTTTTGGGAGAATCCTAAAGCCTCTAAATCAGAGATGAGAGCTATCGAATCTTTATCTAGGAGGGCCTCCAAATGGAAGTTAAAATCCCCCAGAATTGTAAAATTGGATTCAGCCGTAACAGATTCTAATAGGTTACTTATTACTGACGGAAAATCTCCCCTGGGGCCTGGTGGACGATATAATAGGGTCCCCTTGAAAGACTGGTGTTTAGAGAGCAATGTATTAAAATTAAATGCCTCACAGGCCGCAGTGGTGATCACCTCTGTCCTGACTGAGAACTCATCTCGATAGATGATTGCTAATCCTCCTCCTTTCTTCAGAATTCTATCACATCTATATGCTGAGTAGCCATCAGGAGTGGCAATACAAAAATCTGGGCCAGCTGAGGGATCAGCCCATGTTTCCGTAATAAATAAAAGATCCAAGTCATATTTATCCAATAAATCTGCTATCTCATATTTATGTTTAGGGAGAGAGCGTGCATTGATCAGAGCAGAGTAAATCTTGTCCTTCTTCTTGGGGATTTTTGGAATTATGGTGTTGTTTCTCTGATCAGATGGGTTTGTTGGTGTCCTGTCATAGGCCTCTAACCTGAACCCACAAGTCGGGCACGAATCTGTATCTTTACTAGGAGAGATCTCCAGATTAAAATGAGGACAGACCCGCTTGCCATTACTTTGAATGGTCATTAGTTGTTTGCTGGAGTATGACCTTACCCTCCTCTGTTCCTCTGATTGACCTGGACCAGGGGTCTTGGCCCTTGGCCCGGTCCAGGCGCAGACGGGCTTGCCTTTGGTGCGCCGGCGGCGCGCCCGTGCGCGCGTCCGCTGCGTGACGGCACCATAGTGCTGATGAGTAGTGTGAGACATACAAATATAATAGCCACTAACAATTTCAAACAAAGTTTTCTTCCTACTTTACAAAAAACAGGTTTGCAGAGCGGAACTGAAGGCCTAATGTTGACAGTTGGTAACATATTTTAGAATTAATGGCCCTTTGCAAGCAGGAGGAGCAAAGTTATATCAGTTGAGACCATCTGGACATTTTCTCCTAAGTGTGAACATGTCAACCCAGCAGATAAACTTTATTCAGCATTAACCCCTCTGCTGTCTGATGAGTTGTATAAAGTCAGGTCTACAGATTTATGGTATCTGGTGGAGAATAAAGAGTTTGACGGAGAGGAGAGGTGTTTGGATGCGATGCTACCGGGAAGAAATCAATACTTTATCTCCCTCTAGTCCTTTGGGGTCGGGAGACTACGGGGGAATAAAGACGACATGTTAGCAGCTCATCTTTTTGGGTGCAAAGTGAACACTAATTGTTCTGGGCCGGTGCCAGCACTGCCCGTAGTAGGGAGTCTGTAACAAGCCAAGAGTCGCTTGCTGTTTGTTTTCGCGACCTCACAACCTTTTTCCAAGTAATTCTATTAAAGGCTCCCTTGAAGGTCAATTAGGGTTATGTCCATTCTGCTGCAGTGCGATAATAATCAACCACTCTGTTCTCGAACCATGTGCACCATACATGCAGTCTGCTACTCACAATATATGCAACAGCTAAGCCTCTACTGCCGAAATCAGGGCCCTGCATACAGACAAAGGCATAAAATGGGCGCAAACCTCTATAACCGGACCTGCCAGCGCGAGTTTCGTTCCTGCACCTAACTGTTGTTGATCGGGAGTATTTCGTAACAGTGTCATATTTACAGCAAATTTGGAATGTTAGGTGGCTAGTCACACTACACCGTTTAAAAAAATTAATTGGTAACTTATTCAAACTGATGTTTTTACCTGCTTGAGGCACACACTGAAAGCAACAAATGTGAGGACCCTTTGTGTTGTGACACGGGCGGCGGGAGCGGAACCCAGGGTAATGGCGGCGAGTGTCTGAAGACGTTGGGGGGAGAACTGGGCGACCAGCTGCGAATGAGTGTAGCATGCCGCTCCTGGCCGAGGAGGACCTGCGGGCTATAAACAGCGTTCTCTGCATGTTAAGTGAGCTGCTGGGGTCCGATGACCCATATTTCGGCGTGCAAAAGCGGGCGCCTGCTAAAATATTAAGTGTGGTTCCTGTGGAATAATAGAATCATATATAGATAATAAGATGCACAATCGCAATGGAAGGGTTAAAATGATGTCAGAGGGCGAAGAAACCACATACACCTATGGTTTTGGTTTGATACAATCGTATTTTATATTTCACAAACAAAATTCTATATACAATGAAAAAGAAAAATGTGCGTAGTGTCCCCAGTGAGAAACAGAAACCTAAAATATTGGTGACATAATTGTGACAGTATTTTACAAGGTTTCCAAGGTATCAAAAAAGTCGACCATTTAGCAACTCAATACACAATATACAGCAGCTATATACAATAATACGCGCTGTTAATGGTTCGCTTTCTTTTGTTGCCGACGACGTTTCGACCCTATACGTGATCAGGGTCTCATCAGGACCTATGGATTTAGGGACATCTGACGGGTAGAATGCGCAGCCGCATGAGTGTACTTGCCAACAGTGGGTGATGGAGAAAAAGGAAAACGAGATACTCACAAGGACACCCAGCCGGGTACCCAAGTGAGAGTGAAGGCTGGCACTCTGTGGGTAGCTGAGCACTGTTACTGTGTTGATGATACACAGAGATGTGTATGGAGACGGTGATGAGGAACTCTGGAGTTGGTGTTAATCACAAGCGGTGCTGTTGCGCTGACCTGTGAATCACGAATTTTCAATATGGTGGTCTGTACCTACATATGGTGTGAAGCCCATCTATAGAAGCGAGTATTTTTCAATGAAGACGAATCCTTCAATGAAGGTCGTTTGGCCAACAGCAGACAGACTGACGCTGTCGTGCTGCCCGCGTAGTGGATCGTCACGCGCTTTGAAAAATACTCGCTTCTATAGATGGGCTTCACACCATATGTAGATACAGACCACCATATTGAACATTCGTGATTCACAGGTCAGCGCAACAGCACCGCTTGTGATTAACACCAACTCCAGAGTTCCTCATCACCGTCTCCATACACATCTCTGTGTATCATCAACACAGTAACAGTGCTCAGCTACCCACAGAGTGCCAGCCTTCACTCTCACTTGGGTACCAGGCTGGGTGTCCTTGTGAGTATCTCGTTTTTCTTTTTCTCCATCACCCACTGTTGGCACGTACACCTCACGCGGCTGCGCACTCTACCCGTCAGATGTCTCTAAATCCATAGGTCCTGATGAGACCCTAGATCACGTATAGGGTCGAAACGTCGTCGGCAACAAAAGAAAGCGAACCATTAACAGCGCGTATTATTGTATATAGCTGCTGTATATTGAGTTGCTAAATGGTCGACTTTTTTGAATACCTTGGAAACCTTGTAAAATACTGTCACAATTATGTCACCAATATTTTAGGTTCCTGTTTCTCACTGGGGACACTACGCACATTTTTCTTTTTCATTGTATATAGAATTTTGTTTGTGAAATATAAAATATGATTGTATCAAACCAAAACCATAGGTGTATGTGGTTTCTTCGCCCTCTGACATCATTTTAACCCTTCCATTGCGATTGTGCATCTTATTATCTATATATGATTCTATTATTCCACAGGAACCACTGTTTCTGACAATAATTTACTCACCCAGGTTCCTTAGTGAGTTGGGTTCCCTTATCCTTTTCTCGAAAATATTAAGTGTGGCGCCCGTGTTTATCTGAAGCGCCATGCTCAAACCTAAAGCGGCTTCTGGGGGCAGGACGAGGATATGGGGCTGCAAGCCGGGGGGCCATTGTTGACATGTCTTGCACCGCATAAAAAAAGAAATGCGCAGCCACCGAACCTGAAGTGTGCTTCGCGTTTCTGAAACAAACGGTGCAAAGAATCGAAGGGAGGAGGTGGCTCAACATATAACGCTGCCGACTTTGGAGCTGGAGAACAGGGTTCGAGCCTCGGCGTGGGCTGTATTAATCATAAATAAATAAACGGAAATCTCGGAGGGGGGTGGTGAGAGACAAAAAAAACACAACACACGAGGGGAAAGTGCAGTGCAAGCAGCTGCCTTCGGCGCTGCAAATAAAACAAGCTGTCGCGCTTTCACTTTACAATAGTTGCCGCGGTGTGCAAAAATAAACACGGGCTGCCATTGCCAAAAGAGTGCTTACCGACTAATGTAGGAGTCAGTGTAACACCGAAAGTAAACGATCCAGTCCTGATGGGCGGTCCCAAAAGGAGACAGGGCGGTAACAAGGAGGGACTAAGAAGCCTCATTTTCAATCGGAAGCCAGCATTTACCATGGACGATGACGCCAGCCAATGAAAAAGATGGGCGGGGCTTCCACTCCACTTCTAAAACATACCCTAATACAATATGCCTCGCAGAGCGAGCAGCGCATGCGCGCTGCAACGCTAGGCGAGACCTAAAAATGAGTGTGTTCTTGTGTAATGCCCGGTTACTCACCGGTAATATTCATTACTCCGAGTCCTGGTCTTCCCGTCCCATTCCTTAACAGTGAGCAGCTAGTCTGCTCCACAGAAACCTACTACCTAGCAGAGCTTTTCACACTTCCCCCAATATGGCGCCACCATCAGGTGACGATAAAGGGGGAAGTGCGTCACAGTACATCCTGAGAATACCAAGGAAAACAATCACCAAAGACAAAAACCAGGGAGGGAGGGAAGGGCTCAGGAATGGGACGGGAAGACCAGGACTCGGAGTAATGAATATTACCGGTGAGTAACCGGGCATTACCTCCTCGTCCTGTCTTCCCGTCCCATTCCTTAACAGTGAGCCCATACCCAAGCACACGGTGATTGTAAGAAAACAGACCAGAAAATGCGGTAAACAGGTCCATTTAAGCAAAACAAAGCAGTACAAATCATAAACCATGTACAGCAGACAAAACATGAGCGCCAAAGGCAGCTGAGGCCGCCATCCCCAACTGAAGTCGATAATGGGAAACAAAAGTATGGGGAGAAGCCCATGTGGCAGCATTACAAATGTCCCGCAAGGAGGCCCCCTTGAACATGGCCCAGGAGGAGGAGACACCCCTGGTCGACCGACCCTGAACCGAAGAAGGGAGAGGACAGTGGGCGGACTCGTAGGCCGAAACAACAGCACCCTTGACCCAACGAGTCAAGGTGGACAAGGAAGGACGAAGACCCTTCCCAGAGAGGCCGTAGGTGACAAACAAGGAATCAACCTTCCGGAAACCACAGGTCCGCTCCAAATAGATGCGGAGAGCCCTCAGCACATCCAAAGAATGGAGGACCAACTCCTCCGGGGAGGCAGGGTCCGGAAAAAAAACAGGGAGAACAATATCCTCCTGACAGTGGAAAGAGGACAAAACCTTGGGCAGAAAAAACTGACTGGGACGGAGAATGACCTTGTCAGAGCAGAAATGCAAAAAAGGGGGCGAAGCCATCAAAGCACCAAGCTCACCAACCCGCAGCCCAGAAGTAATGGCCACCAGAAAAAGAACCTTAGCAGAAAGGAACTTAAGGTCCACCGAGACCAAAGGTTCGAAAGGGGGCCCTGTCAAGACCTGGCAAACCAGAGGAAGATCCCAGGCCGGCAGAGGAGAGCGAGAGAAAGGCCGCTGAATCAAAAAACTCCGCAAAAGGCGAGCCACCAAAGGGGAGACAGAAGACACAGAGGAACCCCGAAATGCAAGAATGGCAGCCCACTGCGCTCGGAGCGAAGAGACAGCGAGCCCCAGGACGAACCCATCCCGCAAGAAGTCCAGCACCCTCACAGCCTCACTGGAGGAAGAAGAGAGACCCTTCCCAAGACACCAGGAGGAGAAGTTCTTCCAATGACGGTCGTAGGACTCCAAGGTGGAAGGGCGCCGAGACAACTGGATGCACTGGGCAACCTCAGCAGAGCAACCATGACCCAACAAACTCAACCTCTCATGTGCCAAACCCCCAGCCGGAGGCGGCGCAGGGAGGCCACCCCGAGAAGAGGAGCCCGCAGAGGGGAGGGACACAGGGGAAATCGCCAATGGGGGCACACAGACAAGGTCAGACGCAGGGGAAACCAAGGCTGACGGGACCACTCCGGCACCACCAGAAGAACCTCCGCCCGGTCCAACCGAATCTTCCGGAGGACCCGGGGAATCAAAGCAAATGGAGGGAAGGCAAACAGGAGCCCCAGCAACCACGGAACGGAGAAGGCGTCGATCGCCCAGGCCATCCGGGAGGGAACGAGGCTGCAAAACCGAGGAAGAAGGGCCGAGTCCTCCGAGGCAAAAAGATCCAGCAATGGAAGGCGGAACCGGAGGACAATCAGATCGAACAGAGCCGGGGACAGACACATAGTCACAGAGGAAGGGAACATCCTGCTCAAAGAGTCCGCAGGCCCATTCTCCTTCCCCGGAAGATAGACAGCTGTCAGAGACAAGAGATTCCGCTCGGCCCAAAGACTGATCACCCTGGAAAGGAGAAACAGAGACCGGCACATGCCCCCCTGACGATTGACATAAGCCCGAACAACCTGGTTGTCGGTCTGAACTGAGACAGCACGGCCCAGAAGGAGAGGAGCAAACCACAGAAGAGCCAACCAAACTGCCCGCAACTCCTTCCAGTTCAAGGACTGGAGAGACTCGAATCGGGACCACCGACCCTGAGCCTTGGAAGCACCCAGGACAGCACCCCAACCCACGGCACTGGCATCGGTGGACAACACAAACACAGACGGAGGAGGAAGAAGGTCGAACCCCTGGGAAAGAAACCGAGGGGACAACCACCACTGGAGAGCAGCCCGAATCCCGGAGTGACGTGTATCAGGGCATCGTAGTCCAGAGAGGCAGGATTCCAGTGGGCCAGGACATGATGCAGGAGGGGATACAAATGCAGCCGGGCCCAAGGGAGGAGATGCAGAGTGGAAGCCATCTCCCCCTGCCTCCGCAACCAGAGCCGGGCAGACACCTGGGACTGGGACAGAACCCAAGAAAGGTGACGGAACAAAGTCAACTGTCTCTCCTGGGAGAGGAACACCATCCCCAGATCCATGCGGAATAGAGCCCCCAGGAACTTCAGAGTCTGGGAGGGCAGCAGGGAGGACTTCCGGTGATTGATGAGGAACCCATAGGACCCCAGAAGATGACACACCTGGTCCACATCCGACAGAGCCTGAGAAAAAGGAGAAACAATCAACCAATCATCGAGATAGGGAAAAACCTGAAGACCCCTGGAATGGAGAATACCCACCACAGGGCCAAGAGCTTCGTGAAAACCCTTGGCGCCGATGAAAGGCCGAAAGGAAGCACCCGGAACTGGAAGTGCCGGGAACCAACAGCAAACCGGAGATACTGCTGATCCACAGGATGGATAGGGACGTGCAGACAAGCATCCATCAGGTCCAGGGACCCAAGGAAGCTCCCCGGAAGCACCAGATGCAGGATGGACAGCAAAGTCACCATCTTGAACGTACGTCTGGGTATGAAGAGATTGACCCTCTTGAGATCCAAGACAGGGCGCAGATCCGACGTATCCTTTTTGGAGACCAGGAAGAGGATCGAATAACAACCCATGCCCCTTTCCAGAGGAGGAACCTCCACGATAGCCGCCTTCTCCAACAGAAGGCGCACACCCTCCAGCAAGGCCTCCCGCCGCAGAGGATGACGGGGCAGGGGGGTCACCCGGAAGACAGGAGAACTCGATCCGATAACCCTCGGACACAGTCTGCACCGCCCAGGCATCCGGAACAGCCAACCACAGGTGCAGAAAAAAACGAAGGCGACCCCCAACCGGAAAAGGCAGACAGTCATTGTGCAGCGGAAGGAGCGGGGGCAGCACCACCGGCAGGGGCCCGGGACTTGGCACCTCCAGGGGCCCCCCGGCCACGACACCTGCCACGAAAGGGCTGCGAAGCACCCCGAGCAGAAGGCCCAAAGGCACGGCAATAGCCAAACCCACGCCCCCGAGAAGGAGGGCGGACAGGAGCCACAAGCTTGCGGTTCTCCGCTGACTGCTTGACCATGTCCTCCAGCTGCGGCCCGAACACCTTGGACCCCACAAAGGGCAATCTAAGCAGGACCGCCTTCTGAGAAGACTCAGCCTTCCAGGAACGCGTCCAGATATGACGCCGAGCAGCAATCAAAGCACCAGAAGCAGCTGCAGCGGCACTCAAATTGTCAAAAGAAATGTCAGACAAATAGCGCACCTGCAACTCCATGAGGGCCAAGAGAGAGGAGGCATCCTCCCCATCCTGCAAAAGAAGAGCCAGGGCCTGGAAATCCTTGAGTAGGGACTGGACCATGTAATTGGAATAGGCCGTTGCCCTGACAGAAAAGTTGGAAGCAGCGTAGGAACGCTTCAGCGCCCCTTCAACACGTTTATCCACAGCGTCAGAAGGAAGGGCATCATCAGACAGAACCAAACCCTGCGAGGAAAGACCAGCCATCAAATTGTCCACTTTGACGGACTGAGGAAATTCAGCAGCAAACCCCTCCAAGGGTTAACGCTTACACAAAAAGCGAGGGAAGGCGGACTTATCCACCTCCTTCCACTCATGATCCAGCACCTTGCGCACAGCCCCATGCAAGGGGAAGGACTCAGGAGTCGGCTGGTGATACTGTGTAAAAAAGTCATCCTCCAGGACATCAGACACAGGAGGAGCGAACCCCAAATTAACACGCACATGGTCGAACAAGTCAGAGAGCTCTGCACCCTGAACAAAGCGCCCACGCACACACTCCTCCTCCTCAGGGCCCAAATCGTCGGCAGGAGCGTCAGGTGGAGCGACAGACCCACGAGGCACCTTGGCAGGAGGGCCAGCAGCCTCCCGAGCCCGGAAGGCAGCAGCAACCGCCTCATTAAGAAGGAGGCGCAGGGCATCCATAGGAGGAGCGGAAGAAGAGGCACTCTGGTCCATGGCAGCAATGCACCAAAGGACACATACCACGCGAAACACAGAGGACCAAAACAGGCACTCACAGAGGACGGGAACCAAGAAAAAAGGACCCACATTTAGAGCAATGAAGTCCTGAGGTCCCGACCTCATGCGGGACCAGGAAAAGGGGCGGACGCTGAAAAAGCGGCCGACCGCCCCAAAAAATCCCCAGGGATGCCGAGAACACTCACGGACTCAGCACGCCGCAGGAAACACCGCCGAAAAATCCCCACCCACTAAAGCAGGGCGCAGCGGGACCGGCATGGAGAGAAACGGCCGCTAAAGCAGGTCGAGCAATACAGGTGAGAGCGGCGGAAAACCGGCACAAGCGGCCGCTAGAGCGGACCGCGTCAGTGGCAGTCTCCCCAGGAAAAGCACATATGCACAAAAAAGAATAAAGGCGGCCGCTAAAGCAGGCCGCCCCAACACACTAACAAAAGGATAGAAAAACTTACCCCAACAGCACTGCTAGGAAACGAAGTAAACTGCGAAGGCAGAAAAAAAAGAACAGGATGTACTGTGACGCACTTCCCCCTTTATCGTCACCTGATGGTGGCGCCATATTGGGGGAAGTGCGAAAAGCTCTGCTAGGTAGTAGGTTTCTGTGGAGCAGACTAGCTGCTCACTGTTAAGGAATGGGACGGGAAGACAGGACGAGGAGGTAATGTAACTGGTGCTCAGGTAAAGCGCTCCAATACCTTTGGGTCGAGTTTGCGCTATATAAATCTGCAGGAAAAAAACCGCAATAATATTAGACAAGTGTGAGATAATTTATAGCCCAAGCAGAGTTTGGCATCCCATAGTATTGAATATACATTTAAGCAACTTAGAGAAGTACTCTGATACTGCTGCCTGTTCGCCCAGGGCAGAGTTTATTTTCCGAAGACAGCCAAAGAGCAGGGAAATTTTAGGGTATACCGAGTGTTGCACACCATTCGGCGCAGTGACCTGTCAGACTCACAACCAGATATCTACCCTGCCCCATTCTGAGACGCCCAGAATTGAGGTTGGCAGCAGCAAATCCTTCCCCGACCGAGACTGGCTAACACCTCAAGGTCGAGTTCACAGGCCGATTCGTGAGAGACGCACAGTCCCATCCATCCCAGCCAAGACAACCTGCAGGTGAGTACATAAACGGAAGGAACAGTGTGTACCATTTACACACTGCAGAAGCACTAGCAAAGATCACACAGCCAATGAATATTTCAGTGTTATGCGCAGCGCACTAGGATTGGCTGAGTTACAAACAATGCTCCAATCATAAGCCATTTTACACTTTACAAGCCCCTCCTACTTTCAAGATTTCCTATGGAATATGTTCAGCCATCTGAATGGCTGTCGGACGACCCGGAAATACTGCGTCATTTTCAAAAGCTCAATGACGGGCACCAGACATTAGCCTGGCTTCACGAAAGGTCAGTGTAAGTAGCAGAACTATTGTAATTTTAGTACAACTTAACCAGCGTTGCCGAAGCGACCCTTTAGTCTTTATGCTTTCTAAATTGCCAGACAGATAGACAAAACGCAATCGGATGTGGCACGATCAAGCATCAGCCCATGCTGCATGCAGGTGACCTAGTGGAGACTGGTACTGCCACTCCAAAAGCACCAACCAAGAAGCGCCTGTTGCTTTCTTGCACAAAAGGTGCCCTGTCCGCGTGCACTCTTTCCGCAGTACATTTGAATTGTGGCTATTTTCTGTAGAATGTTGAAGTGCCGTTTTTGCATGATGTTGAATTTTAGTGAGGCGATGGTTTTGAATTCTTTCCATGCCACTTTACCATCGGTCTGCTGATATTTTTGTTTAATAACTGCTGGCGCAGGATTTCCAAGCTGGTATTAGTGCCCGCCTTCGTTGTATGCCTGATAGAGCTTACTTGGTTTAGCCCATCCGTCTATATGTACTTTTAATCATGCAACCCCGTGTTTTTCTCGATTTCTTGTTCTTGTCATTTGCGTGTTTGCCATTATAATAAGGACTGTCTGTATCACTGCTCCTGACACTCGTCCCGCCTCTCTTTCAGTTTTCATGAACTCTATTTAAAGAACTTTGGTAAGCCTACAGTCACTTGCCTCTGTGGATACTATGCACATTATGTGATGTTTTCATTTCCTTTGCCCTGTTAAGGTGACCATATTTTTCAGTAAGCACTTATGTGAAATTTTCTGATGTGCCCATGTGTTTGGGATAATCACTTGTTGTACAATTATGTATACCTCTTTATGTGCGTCTCTCTCCCTCTACCTGTCCATTTGCTTATTCGTGTTGCTTTGATATGCTTTTATGATGATTATTCTATGCAAATTTATTAATGTACCTTTTATCATTTTACATATATTTGTGTTCTTTGCTCTTTGTCTTCCTTTTATTTACGCTGCTTTTCTCTCGCCCTTCTCTTCTTTTCTTTTTCCCCCCCTCCTTTACCTTCCTCGTTCGTCTTTAACGGGTTCACAATTCCTTTTTTGCTTTGTTTTAAATTTTTGGCTTTATTCTTATTTCTCTTGCTTACTTCACTCACATCCCCTGAATACCAACTGTTTGGTGTTTCACTCTATAATTTTTAACTGATGCTGCACTCTTGGGATATATTGTTCATATACTTGTTGGTTTTCACTAGCTCCCAGCCTTGAAAAAGCCCTCGGCCTGCTGGCCACCGGGCGAAACACGTTTCGGCTGTTTCTCTGTGCATTGTTCACCGTGACAAGGTGTAATGATGAAAATAAATAAAGACACTAAAAAATAAGGATAACACCTTTTCAATTATTTCAGAATTAAGGGGTACAAACCTCCACCAACTGCCTAAACTTACCCTTCCTATAATGGCTCTTGGGTGTAGCCATTTGTGAGGCACGTACCAGCATCATATTGGGTCATCCCAAAGATAGCGTGAATCCCAGTTTTATCAACACTCTGGTCTTCCTACTTGAACATGTTTTAAGGAGAGTGCACAACAAGGGCTAAAGTGCACAGAGTCCTAAGACCAACAAAACAAATTCAGCAAAAAGTAGGAGGAGGAAGGCAAAAGGTTTGGGGGTGACCCTGCAAAAAGGGCTAGGTCCAACAATTAGTATGTTTTTTTTTTTTTTTAAACTGCGTTTTATTAATACACATTATACTATTGTAAGTCTTACACATTTTAAGGCTTGCAATATAATTATAATACTTCTTGGGCAGTATATTTTCCATGTGCTTAATATATGTGGGGAATTCACTTCTAGTAATCAATAACTATTTCAGAATTTAATTGTACTTGAAATATACGTTCATGTCACTGCAGTACCTTGTTGATCATTTTGTAAGCCTGTGTTTGCACAGGGCAAGGTGTATGTGGTTGTATGTGATTTCATAGAAAAACGTTTCATGGAATACCATTACTGAGAAACCATTTCATCTAAACTGTTTAATGGAATTTTTTAGAATGAATGGCTTTTACCTTTTTTGTAGAAACCAATTCATTGTAAGTCTTTTTGGTCGAAATTGGCTTTTAAATGCTTATTTATTATGTGTAAATGTAATGGTTGCAGGTCTTATTTTCAGAAACATTTTTGTGGGAGATATTTATTTCAGTACTTTACTTCAGGGGCCAATATTTCATATTTATTTTGTCTACATTGTCAGATAATTACTTGGGATGCTTTTAATTCTCTGACCCATCACCACTCGTAAACCACATCCATAGCTGACTCCTCACAACCCCTAAACACCATCGATCCCTGCCGTCTAAAATCCCCCACCACACCTAAACAACACTCATCCCTGAAGCCTAAAAGCCTTTTCTACCCCAAAACTCTACCAACCCTAAAATCACTCACTACCCCTAACCATTCCTAAACCCTACAACCCCTTTCAATGCCTGAACACCACTCTTCCCATACCCCTTAAAACACCTCAGCACACCGAAACTACACCTTTCCTTGAACTGTAAAAAAACCACACAAAAAACCTCACCACCCTTAAACAGCAGCCATCCATGACCCATAAGAACTCGTCACTTTTAACTACTCTTTGCTGAACCCTAAAAACCCCTTTCTACATCTAAACACCCATCCCTGAATCCTTAAAACCCCTCATAACCCCACCCTGAACCCTAAAAACTCTTAACCACCCCAGCCTCTACCCATAATTGAACCTCAAAACCCCACACAGCCCTAAACTCCGCCCATCCATGTACCCTAAAACCTCTCGACACCCATACACCCCACTCGTCCCTGAATCCTAAAAACACCTCACACACCTACACACCACTCATCCGTGAACCCTAAAAAGCCCTCACCACCCTTGCACTTCATCCATCTGTGAACCCTAAAAACCCCATTCTATGCCCTAAGGCCAATTATTTCTGACCTCAAAGAACCACCTCATCACCCTAAACTTGAACCATCCCTGAGCCCAAAAAACCCACAGTAGTCCTTGACTCCACCCAAGTTTAATGTAATTTTGGATTTTCTATAAAATTATCTTTCCTCTAAAATGCAGTTTCCATTAATTATTATTTTTTTTGTATTTCCTTAAGATTGTCTTTCCTTTAAAATTGTTTTTCCATGATTTGGTTTCTTCCAATGTGGTTTCTATGTTTTCGTTTTTCTGTGAATTCACCTACTTTCTGTTTATGTTCCTTGCACAGCATCTGGTGTGGTGCTGTTATTCTCTATTTGGTTGTTGACGTGACAAATGATTGGATGCCTTTTTGTGTGTTGTCATCATAGTTGCAGTTAGGAGATAAGGATGCAGCTACCATTGAAGCCTTGGAATAGTGTGGCTTGGTAATCGCTCAAACAGATGCATTCATAGAATTAGTGTGCTGATTCATGTGTTTGTGAGAAAGTGGATTATCATTTGGGATGGATGGTAGTCCACAGCAAGTAATAATGTCACTATTCTTGTTAGGTCTAGTAAAGGTTTCAGTAATTTAAACCTGAGCTCAACCCCTGGTAACTATGGCACAGAGCAGATAGACTTAACTTGAAAAAATATGTAAAGCATTTAAAAGTAGCAAAACGGTTAAAATTAAAAAAGACAATAAAATTCCACTCCAATTTATAAAAATAGAGAATAATTTAATGAACAAAATTACACCAAAGTGACAAAATCCAATAAGGGGACCCTGAGAGATGGATTTTTAAAGTTTTAAATAAAAATAGCACCAAAAGCATTACTATGATCACATATCTGGTCGCACTTGACCGGTACCTTGGTGCGATTTAAGGCTGACCAAGATGGAGCATGGGTCGCAAGATGTACCTTTTGACTAAGCCTCTGAAATGGAAGTCAGAAATCCTCAGTGGGGCAAAGCAGAAGAATATGGCGGAGATGGGCTCCAGTAGGCCGAATAGCCGTCGGATAAGGTCCTGGTAAAGGGGGAAAGCTCAGAGTAGGAGAAATGCAAAATTCACATCCAAGGACGTTCCCTCGCCAGCTGGTTACTTTTGGCACCTTCCCCCGGCAAAGATTTCTACCTTCAGACTTAGTCGCTTTTTTAGAGCTCTGATTCCTCTAGTAGGGCAAGACTGTAAGCTGAAGCCGAACAGGCCTCCACAAGGCTGTATACCTTCTCCGCGATGTCCTGCTGAAATGGATTTGCTGCTACGGAAATGCTCTGAGCGGGAGCATCCTGAATCTTTGGCACAGCTGGAATGCACCTTCGTCAGATTCACTTGGCGGGTTTGTCCTGGTCCTCCGGAGGTCTTTGGAACCAATCTAAGCCCCACATCTTTCAGGATGTTGGGAGGAGTATGCTTTGACACAATCAAGGGTTCCAGGAGCTCAGGAACAGTACTTGGGGTCAAGACTCACTCCAGCAGAAGCTGCGAGCAGGGTTCAAGGCAGGGTCAGTTGAAACTGGTCAGCTGGGCTCTGAAGGAAAAGGTCTTCTAGCAGATTGTTTTGTCCCTGTCGCTTAACGGGTCAGCCATCAGACCCTTGGAGTCTACTTCTTTGTCCTTGGTACAAGTGAGAGAAAGTGCAGCTTTTCAGGTCTCCTCACAGGTCTCACCAGCAGGTGCAGGCCTTCTTCTGTTATCCGCAGGTCTAGTAGTGTTCTGAAGAGGGTGCCCAAGAATGCCACACTTATGCCCGTACTAGCCTGCTGGTGGGAGTTACTCCGGGCACCTCCCTAACCTATAGGGATAAAGTTACCAGTGGTAGCCCTGCCCACTTTGGCAGCAGTTCCTGTGTGCCCTACTGCAAACAATCCCATAGTGTCCCGCTCAACATAAATCCAACATGGCAGAACCTTTCTTCCCCTGTGCGTAGGTCCTGTACCTACCCCAGAAATGTGGCCAGGGAAATGAGCATCCCCTCTTTGTGGTCACTCACAACCAGTTCTGGTTGCAGCTCCTCTCCTATTGAAATTGGTGCCTATCTGACTAGAGGGACAAAGGCGGAGACGTGCCCAGGTGTTACCATCATCTGCCTGTGACAGGGTAGGACTCTTAAGTTAAGATCCTGGGCACAGCCCAGATGGTGATCCTGCCCGAGGAACAGAACACCACCCCACACCCAAGACCTTTGTCTTACATCTAAGAGCAAGTTCACACGTCATCAAGTTGACTATTCAGCTACTGGGTGAAAGTTGGAAGCTCATGCAAATGGGCTTCTATAGACTGTAGGCAGGGAAGAAGAGGCTTTATGAAAGTACCTTTTGCAAAATATTTATTACAAATCTAACTTTTCCAGTGACTTGGGCTTGTTATAAATATGATATAAAAGTCCAAGATTTAACTTTGTAGTTGTTTCTTAGGCAGAAATAACATTATTCATCTTAATATGGTATCCCACGGCTTTCATATGGAACAGCTAACTCTGCTTCAGTGAAAATAGCCTTTGGGGCCTTCTCACTGTAAGGACATGTTGAACATGAAACTTTAACCTTTCCTACCTTAAATACCATGCACCTTACCTTATGGGCACTGATTCCTACTTAGGGTTGACCTAATAATATTTAAAAGGAGGGTTTGGGCCTGTCATGGGTAATTTTGACAGGTCGAATTTGCATTTTTAAAGCTGCACAGACAGGCTACAGTGGTACTTTCACACATCTCGAAAAATCATTCAAATGTAACCAGGCCTGCAGGTTCAGTGGCTTGAATAATCTACTTGACTTAACTATAATACGCTTGACCCATAAACTGGTCTCAAATTGCGTGATCCTAGGCAAATATTTAATTCCTCATTAGCCTTTTTACTCATAATCACATATGAGGGCACCTTCAAATATGTAAGTTCAGCATGGCTGCTGTAAAAAAATTATTTTGTTTGATTTAATAGACTAGACGTTTGCTCCATGTATATTAAGAATCTTGCCCGCATATAGGGTATACATGACTCCTGACTTGCCTCTTAGTTCACTAATGGCATTGTAATCAGGATGGGGAGAGGAAGGCCTCTCCGTTAATGTGTAAAAACTCTCACTTTTAATAAACATATTAATATAGCATGATGTGGTAGCTCACTGTCATTTTCAGACAGCACGTTTTCCGATGAAATTGCCACAATCTTTCCCGACTGACATGTCGTTTTACTGATAAACATATATAGTGTATAGTGTGCGAACAATAATGTGTGGAAATCAGGCTTCAGCAAATATTTACCATTTGCACATCACCAAGTAAATTGTTCTGATTTGTTTTGATCCTATTCAAATCTTTATCTCCATCACACTTCAGAGTTGCAAACAAAGTGTTTTCCTAACTGCTGATATATTTTGAAATATTTGTACAGTTAATTTTCAAGGCATTTAAATGTATGTTAGAAACAAAACTGATATCATACAGCCTTTCATTTCACATTCCCATTTCAGACAGTTCACTTTACATAGTTCTAACTTTGCAGTCTGAGGAAAAAACAAAGTAAACACCAATCTCCAGGATAAAAAAGCAGCAATTTGTAAGAAGATATAAGCTGGCATTCGACTTCTGTCTTTGAATGCACAGCAAATGTGACGAGATAAAAACATGATTTAAAGGCATCTCACCTCTTCTTTTTCAGCTCACTCTCTCCTGCCAGAAAGGACCGGTAGGCCCTAAAAATAGCTTGCCCTGATAAAATCGGACTCTCCATAGCGAGTAGGTGAGTAGATTTTTTAAGGCCTGTCACTGTAATGGTGGCACTATGGGTGCTGCAGTCCACTAGTGACGTTCAGATTCAAAGGCCCCGAGTTTGTTTTGTACCATATACTTGAGACTTATGAGTAAGTTAAATATGCCAGATAGGAGTATAGCAGGGGCTTTACTGCAACTACCTTGTTGATTTACTCGCCTTTAAAACTAATCATTTTGATATTTAAGGTTGCGTTTGCAAGTCGTATTGCAGTGTCATCAATATGTTAAGTGTTAATGGCATAATTAAACATGTTGTGGCTTTCTCCAGTGAATTTTGAATGCCGTTTCTATTCTACAATCACAGCTCCTCTTCTTTTGCTGAACAATGGCGGCAAAGGTTGCTGCTGTCCATGCAAAGTGGATTGTGGGAAAAGTGATAGGAACAAAAATGCCGAAAACCGCAAAGGTTCGCGTAACCAGGCTTGTGTTAGACCCCTATTTACTTAAGGTAAGTTGAATGATCGTCAGCATTCAATGTTAGATATTTTTGTTTCAAAATTCTGGAAGGGTGATGAATATATGTTTTTTAACTTCCATTTTCTTCATCAGTGATATTGTAATTGATCAGGTATGTACTACTCATAATAGAGACTTCAGATCATATTCATTGTAAACGAAAATAATTCAACATGTTTATCATGAGGATAATACCGGTGTCAAACCAACTGTAAACAGAGCAAGTACTGGCACTGCTGATAGGTCTGGCTTTTAAATCAAGGTGCCTTCTCAGTCACTGATGGGTTTAAGCACTCTGTAAGTCTTCATACATTCACTGGCAACTCATGCTTTCACTCATGCGCCTATTAAGCCACCCACTGGCTAATTTTTGCATTCACCCACTTATACAACCACAGTAAAATACACATTCAAACTCAAGAACGTATTGAAGATAAATTAAAAGAATAAAAGTAGAAAAAAACATGGTGGGCCACGCTTACAATAAACAAAGCTGTGGGTGGCCTTCGTGCAATAGTATTGTACATAGTGTGTCACTGTTTTAAAGTTTCAGGATGTCTACCACCTGTAGAATCAATGTGTTGGCAATCTTGGAATAGTAAAATCAATATACTGTATGGATAATACCATTCCATGATGGTCGCCTGTTTTAGATGCAGTGGCGGTGCCTAATGTGGTGCACTGCAGATGAAATGAGCAGCAAGCGAGTGGCACCCTAGTGCGTATTTGGAGTTATAGAGTGCTCTAAAAGAAGAGGACTCTGAAAGAAACGAAAGTGGACCTATAAAAGGAGAAAAAAGAAAGCTAAATGACTAGCCCAACAACCCTATACTGAAGAGTGCACACACTCAGTTGGATGTGCACGTGTGATCAGACTAATTGAAGCGCTCACAGGGTAAGAGAGCCTGTTGTTGAAGTGGACTGATCCATTACCCCATCCCATATGCCGTCATGGATAGAAGCAGAGTTTAAATGGCTCTTATGTAGATCAGTGGCAGAAGAGACCTGACCCAGAGAGTATGTGCATGCTTCTGTGTTGTATATGAATGAATTTTTAATGCAGGTTGGTACTTGTCGATATAATACGTATATTGACTTTTCTCTTTGATTTCAACAGTTTTACAACAAGCGCAAAACGTATTTCGCTCACGATGCACTGCAACAGTGTACTGTTGGGGATGTTGTCCTTCTGAAAGCTTTACCTGAGAGGAGATCGAAGCATGTCAAACATGAATTGGCTGAGATTGTATACAAAGTTGGAAATGTCATTGATCCAGTGACTGGAAAAGCCTGTGCTGGAAGTAGATATCTGGAAAGTCTGGTAGACTCTGACACAAGTCTGAATGACAAATTACAGGACCTTGAGATCTCTTCCACAGAGGGCGAAAAGAGGCCTGTGCCCTGAAAGCTGAATGCAACAAGAAGTAATCACTCATGGAGCGTGATCCTATTGGCAATGTGATGGTGTATAGGAACAGAATACTCAGTCTGGGTTCAGAAACTTTCTCACAGACACTGTACATCTCCACTATTCTGAAAAGAACCTCTGCTCAATTTGAAGTTGTAGACCTTTTGCTTAGTTGTCTCTGAAACCACTCTTGATACAGTGAAATTAAAGGAGACTCCCCTTCAGTAGTGTGTGAC
The DNA here is from genome assembly GCA_963921515.1 of Calotriton arnoldi. NCBI lineage: Eukaryota > Metazoa > Chordata > Amphibia > Caudata > Salamandridae > Calotriton > Calotriton arnoldi. Next base: position 2,153,315 of record CAWUFW010000750.1, on the reverse strand, counting down.
GCCATTAGAAATAAAGGGAGGATTGTGATTACCAAGCTTTGAGACATTTTCTTGCCCAACATGGAGCATTATATGTTTCGCTTTTGTGTTAGCACATTAATAGACTGTCGCAAACAAAGTAATGAAGAACAGAAATTCAATCTAAAATGGTGGCTTTTACCTTAGTGATGCCAGATATCAAAGTGTTGTGTGTACCTGTCTCCACTGCTACTTTCAAACGTATTTGAGGACCTTACACATGCCAACTCGTAAACAAAAGGAATGTTGGTATCCTGTTTGTGTTATATATATTTTTTATAATTCTGAAGGATATGCTCCTTGAAACAGCCTAGGCTGTATTATACTGATTTAATTGTGTTCAGGTTCCTAGTTAAAACGTACTTGAAGATTATCTTTTAGTATATGCATTAAAATTTGCCAACATGCAGACATTCTTCTGTCGTTTTCCTCAGGCACAGATACCATAACTGCTTTAAAAGCAAATAAAACATTCTGCAGTTTCAGATGTGACCTTTTTGCGCACGTATTAAAGAAGGGGGAAAGTAATTGTTTGATGACAAATCACAATTATGTATTTAATAAAATAATGGAGATGTGCTCCATATACTGCATGTGTTGTGAGATTGCATAATGTTGAGTATAAACATTTGTGTGTATTGTGTGTGGTTTTCCAGTTAGAGTATTATTTTGACTCCTAGAGTTGGCATAAGATCGAATTGATGTACATCTGCAGTGTCTAATTTTAACTGATTGTAGCTAATACACCTGCTGCTGTTGTAGTAAAACCAAGGGTTGTGTGAAAGATTTCTAGGGTGTAAGCATTAATTTATTTCCGTGATTGAACAAAATGCGTGCTAAATCACCAGTTTCCATGCAACAATTCCAGCAAGTGTTGTTAGGTAGGGGGTGTAGTTTGTGGTAATGGCTAACAGTCCAGCAAAGCTCTTTGTAGAAGCATGCATTTGTTTAAGCTAGTTTAGGGGTCATAATGGGCTATGAGGGAAGATTTACTTATGGATGACCAGTTATCTTCCAGAAGTGGAAACATGGGCGAAGGGACTAGGTCTTTTTGGAGAGGTCCAGCACACGGGCCCTGTCGGTGATGAAAGAATATAGTGTGCTGTTCCTGCGTGGGGGGGCTAGGTCTGAAAGGGGTAGGGGAGTGCTCCTTTTAGAAGCAAGAGTCCTCACACACCCCGAGGGGTGTCATGCTTCATCATCGGGCAGCTCCTCGTTGGGCCGGCGCTGCAATGCCCAACAGGCCCCTCGAGGGGGCTCTTTACCGGAGGTCTTTTCAGTTTTGCCGATGTATGTTGGCATGGATGAGTGATGAAGTAAGTGAGTAGAATGGGTGAATGAGAAGTGTGTTAAAAATTGGCTGACGGGATCCAGACAGGAAATAAAGTTTTTAATACTCTGGTCCCTTTGTCAAGGTTAAAAGCGTGATGTGAGCGTAAACTAGATACAATGGTCTATTTAGCTACAAAAATAGTGCACCGAGAGGTCAACATATTTCATGCCTGTTACAGTCCATAATGGATCATGGCATTTCATCAGGACCAGGAAGACCTAATTCTACTCTTCACAGGGATGGGGGATGAGAAATGTGTGAACCATGCCCTGTGAAATAAATGCAAAAGGAGAGACGGTACCAATATATCCTGTATACTTTACATAGACACGGGGAATGTCTCCTTGGTTGCAGACCCGTGTCAGATGTCGTGGGCGGCCCCAATCGGACCATACAGGGGGAACACTGCGCGGCATGGTGTCGCTGCATGTCGATGCTCAGAGCGGATATCGACCTACCATAGGCCCTGTCGGTGCACCGGCAAAAAAGAAAAGACCTCCGGTAAAGAGCCCCATCGAGGGGCCCATTGGGCATTGCAGCGCCGGCCCAAAGAGGAGCTGCTCGATGATGAAGCATGACACCCCTCAGGGTTTTGTGAGGGCCCTTGCTCCTAAAAGGAGCACTCCCCTCCCTTCAGACTTGGCCCCCCACGCAGGAACAGCACACTCTATATTCTTTTGTCTTCCAGAAGTGACCTTTCTTGTTTTGTCAACCAGTCTAATTCCATTTGATTTTGATCGGTTGTGTCAGGATTTATTTGACCAGACAGAGTAACTGATAAATTCTGGAAACTAAGTGACGCATAGACTGTACTCTCATGATTAGTTTGGGTGGCCTTGGTTCCTTATCAAAGGTTAGTTGAGATGTTTCCTAAAATTTTAGGAAACTTGTAAATCTTGCCTGATTACTTTTGAATATATCTTGGAAAATAAGTGTGGATTGGCTTTAGAACCTATGTCTTCTAGCCAGAATATTGCTATAGCAGTCCATGTGTGCCAAATGAGGAGAAATCGCTATATTTGTTATTTTATTGTTGAGTCAGAAAGAGGCCAGGTAAAGGATTCTAAAGTCTGTTTTGCCTTCTAATGAAGTCGAAGCAGTTTTTGTGCCTCCCAAAATTAGTTTAGTGAGCTAAGAACTGGTCTTGTAGGTTGAATATAATTATACTAGAGGATAGCCTTTAACTAAGGTGTTTCCACTGTTTTACCAAAGTGGGTCTCCAGGGAAGAACCAGTGTGCACCTTATCTTATAAAAAGAGAAGTGTAATAGGTTTTGAAGTCTGATGCTTTTGATTAGTCAATGTTTTTTCAGGAAGATGGGGGTGTTTTTGCCCTTGTGTATTTAACCATTAAGAAACCAATCCTTTTTTACTTTTTTAAACTTCTTTTTAGAGTCTGATGGGGACCATACTGTTTAGTCAATCATCTGAGTAATTATCATCCTTGTTAGTTCTTCCATGCCCCACCATGATAGGAATGTAGGTGACCAACTCACACCAAGATCAAAGATTTTATTTATTTTGCTAATTGTGTTTCACTGTTTGTCAGGTCATCATTAAATTGTTCGCTAGTATTTTGGGAAGCCTGGTTGCCAAGCCAAAGAACTATTTTGTGCAAAGGATATTAAAAATTCTCGCCTCCGATTTATCCTTATTCAAAATGGACCCAGAGGCCGTAGAATAAAGTTCAGTTGTGTTTATTGGTTCTGGGATAGATGTATTGGCTTTTCTTCGTATAAACAAGAATATCATATACATAAATTGTGGCTTTAAAAGTGTTTATAACCTGTAGTATTCAGGGTCAATCCAAATATTTCAGGGTTTGCTCTTACGGATTCTCGTAGGGGCTTTGTCTCCAGTAAGAAAATAGTGACCATAGCAGTCGTGTCCTGTACCATGGTTAAGCTGAAAAGGGTGTGAAATGGCTCCCTGAGATTTCACCTTTGCAACCAGTTTGGCATATTAGGCTATGAGGTACACCTTCTGTATGGATTATAGCAAAGCATTGCCTCTAGAATGTCTGTATTACAGTTCTGTTTCTTTAATCTCTTTTTCTAGTTGAGATAGTTTCAGATTGCCTTCTCTGTACTTATTGGCCATGGTGCCAATCATAATGCCTCTAATAGTTGCTTGGAACACAGCCCACAAAAGTAGGCAGTCTGTACAGGAGTTGCATGATCTCTGAAGTAATTTGTCATGGCCATTTTGAATGCATTACCATTCTGTCCATCGTTTAGCATTTCCTTGTTCATTATTCAATACTAATTTACTATCTTGTCGGCTCCCCCATATTAACCCTTTTGCTGGCAGGCCTCCCCCTCGTGCCACGCCCTTTTTTTGGCTATTTGGGGTAGTTCACACTTGGGCCCCCATAACATTTTGACAACATAAGGTATCTTCGCCAAATTTGCATCCTTTTCCTCCAACATCCTGAGGATTCTAAAGGTACCCAGGGTTTGTGGATTCCCCTGGAGGGGACCGAGAAATTAGGCAAAATACAGCTAAAGTTTGGTTTTTTGGGGGGAAAATGGGGAAACAGTGCTGCAGAAGAAAGAGTCTGTTTTTTTTCCCTGCAAATTGTATCGACGAAGGGCTTGTGATGCAAAATCACAATATTCCCAGCTTTCAGGAACAGGCAGAACTTTGTCAGAAAACCAAACATTTATACACAGGTTTGGCATTTTACTGGGACATAGCCTATTTTTCCTAATTTTTGTGCTTTCAACCTCCTTCCAGTTAGTGGTAGACATGGTTGTGAAACCAAAAATGGATCCTGGAAAGCTATACATTTCTGAAAAGTAAACAAAATTCTGAATTCAGCAAGGGGTCATTTGTGTAGATACTTCAAGGTTTTCCTAAAGAAAGTAACAGTTGAAATAAAACAAATATTGAAATTGAATAAAAAAAAAAAGACATTTGTGCCTACATTTTCATTTGTAACGTCTTCTGACTATGGTAGATTTTTTAAAGCAATATACTGCTACGTCTGCAGGACCCTTCTGGTTGCGGGGATATATGGGGCTTGCAGGTACATCAAGAACCCGAGGTACCCAGAGCCAATAACTGAATTGCACCTTACAGTGGTTTATCATTGTGTACCGGGCATACTGCAATTCGTTTGGTAAAATATAAAGACTGAAAAATAGGTATCAAGGAAACCTATGTATTTCTGAAATGAGAACAAGATATGGAGTTTAGAAGCAGTGGTTATTTGTCCACCTCTGGATTTTTGGGTACCCATATTAGCATGTGATTTGGGGGGTATTTTTCAAAATGACTTCTTTTTTACACACTATCTTACATTCGGAAGGCAGAAATGCATAGAAAGACAAATGGTAATAACACTTTTTCTACTATTTTGTGTTCCCCGAAGTCTCCCGATAAAAATGGTACCTCACTTGTGTAGGTAGGCCTATTGCCCGCGACTGGAAACGGCTCAAAACGCAAAGTGGACGCATCACATTTTTCCACTGAAAATGATCCCTTCTTTTTGCAATGTGCCTAGCTGTCAATTTTGGGCGCTCGCTCAGCCGGCACCTAGGGAAACCTAGCAAACCTGTACATTTTTGAAAAGTCGACACCCAGGGGAATTGAGGATGGGGTGACTTGTGTAGCTCTCACTAGGTTCTGTTACCCAGAATCCCTTTGCAAACCTCAAACTTTGTCAAAAAAACGATTTTAGCCTGACTCTGCTTTGAGCACCCACACAAGTGAGGTATCATTTTTATCAGGAGACCGAGGGGAACTCCGGGTGGTGGGAAATTTGTGCCAGCGAAAGTGATCCAACAACCTTTCCACACAGAAATGTGAGGAAAATGTGACTTATTAGCTCAATTTGAGGTTTGCAGGGGATTCTGGGTAATAAAACGCTGGTGGATCCACGCAAGCCACACCGCCAGGCAAGCTCCATCCATGCACACCACCAGCCAAGCCCAATCCACGCACACCGCCAGTCAAGCCAAGTGACAGTCCTTGCACACCGCCAGACAAGTGACAGTCCACGCACACCACAGACATGTGCCATCCACGCAGACTGCTAGCCAAGCAACAGTCCATGCACACTGGCAGCCAAGCGCTAGTCCACACACGCTGCCAGCAAAATGCAGGTTCACACACAGCCAGCCAAACACCAGTACACACAGACCGTCAGCCAAACTCCATTTCGCACACAGAAACTTTCACTAGTTGTTGTAATTTGGCAGCATTTAAGTTAAGCATTAACTGAAGACAGCCTGTATTTAGAGGCTAAATTGTCCGCTTTGTGGAATCCATTTTGTATTTCTGTCAGCCATTTTGGCTGCCATGTGCTACCATGTGCTCGCCATGTGCTCTGTCCTACCTTCCTGTCAACTGCTCTTGAAATCTGCCTAGAGACAAGTTATATTTAGTTCCTCTTGCTTTGCACATGCTCAGTTGAGCTTGCAGCTGTTCCGAGTTTATAAATGTCAGGATGTGTCTGCTAAAAGTAGAAACTGTTAGCTCCACCCACTTGTCGACTGTGCATTCTCTGTATGACCTTATATGTACCTACAACCAGCATTTGTGTTTGTACCGCCTTCATTTGAGCCCCTGTGTGGGTATAAAAGGACCAGGATCCTTCCATTCAGTGTGCTACTTCATGCATTACTGAAGGGTGATGTGTGAATGTTAGCTCCACCTCATGAGGTTTAATAAACTCTGTCTTTTATATTTCAGTTTCTGTGCCAACTTCTTCCTAAGTGTCTGAGGACTCTGTGCAGAGAAGGGAGAACCCCTAAGCACTGGTAGGCCTTGCTGAGGCTAACTACAACAAATTGGCGCTTCCAACGTGGGACTCATCAACGACTCGGATGCCCGAAGGACTGGTCGCGACGAAGGATTGGAATCTCGCTTTTGGACGCGATCGCTGCCTGAGGAGACACCAGAGTCTTGGCACCCACGGCGTTTTTCCTTTCTTTCTGATCTGACCATCCCGGCGGCGCCGGTCCTTGACTGAGATCTTTTCTGTTGATTCGCCGTGCAGTGACCATTTGGTCGATTTGAGAACTTGGCAGTTGGAACCTGGACACCATTTGATTGGTAAGAGCCGTTTTGCGGCACTTGCTGTTGGTTTGATGCCTTTGATTGGTAAGGTAGTTTTAGTAACACTTACTGTGGCTTTGTTTGTATGATTGGCCAATTTTGGAATTTGTTTTGTAAGTTATATATGCATTGCAATTCATATAGGCAGGTAATGAGGAGATTTTTCTCTATTTGAAATTGTTTGAACAGCGCAACGTACAAAGAGTACCTTAAGCGCTACTTTGATTATAATACTGCATATTTTGCACTATTTTTTGGCATGCCTGTTTTCAGCACACTTCGTAGGATGTGTTGCTTTTGTAGTGGTACCAATTTGAGACTTGACGAAGCACAACCAGCCCCCCGGAGGGGACGCCTAATAGGGATATGTATATTAAGTATGGTATTTCTTCTATAATGTACTGCACGTTATGGAACAAATATACTAGTAAAGATCCTGAGTTGCGTTGGCCTATGTATGGGTCATTTGATTTGCGAAAAATTCAGTATGTGGAACAATGTATGTTTAAACGAAAGACTAGGCAAGATATGTTTGATTGTGTGCGAATGTGGGAGAAAGAAGTGCGTGAGCGAATGAAGCGTGAACAAGCCTTGATTGATAAAGAACAGCGAAAGACCATTTATGCGAAAGCATTAGAGTTAAAAAACAAGGAGATGAGAGAAATTAAAGAGAGGGAAGATAGGGAACGCCATTTACAGGTAACTGGCCAATATGCTGTTAGGCAGCCCCTTTATCCTATCCTTAATAAACCGCAAGATGATTTCCTGTTATTAGATCGTTCTCCACCTCCGTATATTTTTTCTTCTGCTCCTCATGAGTCAGATGAGGACTCTTTTTCAGACCAGGACAAAGCTCGAGAAACTCGTTCCATGCTATCTGCTGAGCGTGCATCTGACATTAGATCTACTGCGCGTAAAGCCGTTCGTAGTACTACCACTGCCTCTGAACTTTTAGATAGTATAAAAGGATGGCAGGAAAGGGAGCAAATATATTTTACCGATACATTTGCTGCAGAGGTTATTGAACAATTTAGGAAGTATTCGGTAGAAGTGGAGCCCAATGATGTAGCAGCTGATTGTAAACAATTACGTGACGGTCTTTTTGTCTTCTCCCAGGTGGCTGACACGATCAGACGCTTGGTTAAACTGCGTGTTGAAGCAGCCCGTTTGCGAGAGGAGAAAAAGGCAGCAGAAACAGCTGCACTAGCATCTCAGATCAGCATGGCACGAACTTTTACTCCTGAAACAGATAAGAATGTTGTAATTCATGTGAAACCCATGCGGGAAGCCGCGCCTTTATATGTTCCTCCTAAAGGAACAGGTACAGAGGATGATAAGACTTCTCTTAATGCGAAAGGGTACTTTATTTATAATTGGGTTTACACTCCTTGGAATAGAGCAGATGTTATGGCCCTTAAAAATGCATTGCCTGACCCGCGAAAGAATCCAGCAGCCTTTTATGAGGAAGTTGAGGGTGCAATCAGCTCTTGTACTATGACTCTGTCTGATATTGATTTGTTTTTTGGATTAATATTACCACCTGATATGTGGAGAACTGTGCGCAAAATAGATGATAATGCGACATTTGGAGCATTGTGGAAAGATTTAGAGCGGTTAGATGAAGATAGAGAACCTGCACAGAAACCGTGTCAGTTAATTTTAAATCTTCCAGCAGCTATATTAGTTAAGTTAAAGACGATCATTCCCCCTAAAAAGATAGATTGGACAGTGCTAGCGTCTTGCAAGCAAAAGGTAGATGAATCAGTTTCTGACTTCTTCACACGCTTTGAAGAAGCATTTCACGATTTTAGTGGCCAGTCATTGACAGATGACACAGGTAGGCATCTGTTTGTCGATAAATATGTCGCAAACCTTTTGCCAGGAATAGCTAGTCGCTTAAAGGCCAGTGAGAGTTCATGGACTACATCTTCTCCGGTTTCTCTTTTAACTATGGCCCAGTATTATGAGCGGCAAGAATTAGAAGCCAAAGGTAATGAGGACAAAAAGTCTAAAGAGTTGAAAACAAAGGTTATGTTGGCTCAAGCTTATGGTCCGCCTTCTAGAGGTAATGATAGAGGTGGACGTGGATCTTATGGTTCGTCCTTTCCTTCCTCTGCCCGTTCGAATTTGTCTGTTGATCAGTGTGCGTACTGCAAAAATTTGGACATTGGCTTTCTGATTGTCCAGTGCTGCGTGCTCAGCAGAATCTACGTGGTCGGGGACAAATGAGAAATCGTTCAGGATATCAAGGGCCTAGAGGAAGCGCGAATGATCGTGCTCGGTTTGATGCTAATACACGTGGGCAGAATGGGTTTAACACTTTTGATAGAAGGAACCAATATCAAATGTCTGACTATGTGCCCTCTGATTTTCAAGATTCTGCTTATGCATAGGATTGCCTAGGACGGGGTAAGGAATCAATTGAAGTTCCAGTAGATCAGAGGGGTCCCTATGTTACAGCACATGTTTTGGGTTCTACTGATCAGTTTCTGGTTGATACAGGAGCTACTCGTAGCGCCTTGTCTAAACAATTGGTTCCAAGGGCTCCCCTGTCTGGCTTAACCATTACATCGATAGGTTTCGATGGAACACCTTCCCTTAGCCCATTGTCACAACCACTTGCATTTGATATTGATAAGTTTACTGCTCCATGTCCGTTTTTGCTTTCTCCAAACACACCAGACAATATTGTGGGTCTTGATATGCTTAAATATTTTAGGGCTACGATACGGTGTTCTCCGGAAGGAGTACGGGTTATTTTGAATGACAACTACCCTTTGATTGAGAGATCTTGTATTGTTAAAGAGGACATTGCACTAGCCTCACTCCCTAGTACTTTGTGGGCTACTTCGGACACTGATGTAGGGCAAATGGTTATTCCACCAGTACATATTAGTGTCAAGGAGGGCGCTTTATTGCCAAGACTGCCTCAGTATAAAATTTCTCGAGAAGGAGAAGAAGCACTCACACTTATTGTACATGATTTAATTAAGGTGGGGGTTGTGGAAGAAGTTCCTTACAATATTTGCAATAGTCCGATTCTTCCCATTTTGAAAAAAGATACTGACACTAGGATTTATAGATTTATTATCGATTTGAGAGAAGTCAACAAGATTGTAGTACCACAGTACCCTGTAGTATCTGACATAACGACATTGCTTACCTTGGTCCCTCCAACAGCAACTACATTTTCTGTAATTGATCTGAAGAACGCTTTCTTCTCGATTCCTATTCATCCTGATAGCCGATATTTGTTCGGTTTCACTTTGAATAATAGATCATACAGATTTTGTAGAGTTCCTCAAGGCTATACTGAGAGTCCTAGTATTTACAGTCAAGCATTGAAGAGACAGCTTGATTCCTTTACCTTGCCTAAAGGAGTGGCTCTCATACAATATGTCGATGACATCTTGTTGGCAGCCGATACACCTGAGCAGTGTGAGAAATGCACTTTGTCTTTGCTTTCTTTTCTTGCTACACACCACCATAAAGTATCACGAAAGAAATTGCAATATTGTAGACCGAAGGTGACCTATTTAGGACACCTTCTGTCTAAGGAGGGCCGTGCACTGACACCAGATCGCATTCAAGCAATTTTAGACACCCCAGTACCTTCCACGCAGAAAGATGTCCGTGCATTCATTGGTCTGACTTCGTTTTGCAGGCAATGGATATTGGGTTTTTCACACATTGTTAAACCCTTGCTAGCACTTTTGACTAAAAACACTCCGATCCCCCTTCCATGGACAGATGAATGTCAAAATGCTTTTTGTCAGTTGAGACAAGCTCTTTGCTCTGCACCAGTGTTAGGCACACCAGATTACACGAAGGCTTTTACACTCTATGTACATGAGAAAGAAGGATGTGCATTGTCAGTTTTAGTACAGACACACGGGGACAAACAGCGTCCTTGTGCATACCTTTCTGCAGTTCTTGACCCTGTTGCTCGTGCATTGCCTGGGTGTTTCCGTTCAGTTGCAGCGACGGCTGTGTCCATACGTCAGAGTGAAGGGATAGTTTTGTCACACAAACTGTTGGTGCTAGTACCCCATGCAGTAGATGCCCTTTTGAATCAGACTAAGACTCAGCACTTAACTAGTGCTCGTTTGACAGGATACGAATTGACACTGCTAGCACCTCATATTACCTTGAAGAGATGTGCGACACTGAACCCCGCCACTTTGTTGCCATATCCTGCGACTCAGTCTCAGTCAAAGGAGCCTCACGATTGTATATTCCTTACTGAGGAACAGACAAAGGGTCGCATCGATTTGCAAGATACGCCCCTTCCAGATGTAGATGGGGAACTGTGGGTTGATGGGTCCTGTTTGAAGTTACCAGATGGCACGACTTCAGCTGCTTATGCAATTACCACGCTTGAGACAGTAGTGGAAACAGCTCGCATACCTCAGAAGTCAGCTCAAGCAGCTGAACTAATAGCTTTGACACGAGCGTGTGAGCTTAGCACTGACTTGTGTGTGAACATTTACACGGATAGCCGCTATGCTTTTGGAGTGGTTCATGATTTTGGCCTACTCTGGAAGGAAAGAGGCTTTCTTACATCCCATGGGATGCAGATAATGCACGGAGAGTTAGTGCATAATCTCTTGACTGCACTTACATACCCAAAGAAAGTTGCTATTATGAAGTGTAGCGCACACAAGAAAGTGACTGACAAAATAGGACAAGGCAATGCCTTTGCAGACCGCGTAGCCCGTGAGACTGCGATGCAGCGAAGCACTACACCCATGTACGTAGTAAAATCACAAGCTGAGCGTTGGCATGATGCTAGAGAGGAAGTATTGGATATACAGAGATCTGCTTCTGTGGAAGAGCTTGAGCAATGGTCTAAAGAAGGAATAATAGATGATGAGGGTTGTTGGCGTAACAAAGAAATGAATAAGTGGAAATTGCCTGCGGCCTATTTACAACCTATGGTTCAAATGGCACATGGGCTGGCACATGTTGGAGCTCTAGCAATAACTACATTGCTTACACAAGTTTGGGAGCATCCTGAAATTGCTAGCACAGCCAAAAGGGTAGTACAGTCCTGTTTGATCTGTTGGCAGTATAATCCTGGAAAAGGGACACGAACTCCTACAGGAGGGTTTGCTACACCAACCGCACCTTTTGAAGTTTTGCAGATGGATTACATCCAACTCGAACGCTGCAATAATTTGAAATATGTCCTAGTGGTGGTATGTGCCTTTAGCAAATGGATAGAGGCATACCCTACGAAGGATAATACTGCTCTCACCACAGCAAAGGTGCTTCTAAAGGAGTTTTTCCCTAGATACGGTGTTTGTAAACTTTTGTGGAGTGACAATGGACCTCATTTTATTGGGCAAGTTGTTGAGCATGTCCTGAAAGGATTAGGGATCAAACAGAAATTCCATACAGTTTTCCACCCGCAATCAGCAGGTTTGGTGGAAAGGTATAACGCTACTTTAAAAACAAAGTTGGCGAAAATACTGGCTTCCACGTCTCTAAAGTGGCCAGATGCACTACCTTTGGCATTACTATCCATAAGATCGGTGCCACATTCACGATCAGGTCTTACCCCCTATGAGGTGGTGTTTGGGAGACCGATGAACATTTGGGGAATTCCTAAGCCACGCCCCATACATGATGTTCCTTGTGTTCTGATGAATGATTATTTGGCACAGTTAACTGACAGTTTGATTTCTATTCATCAACAGGTTCGAGAAGCTCTTCCTGACAGATCTACAGGTGAGGCCCACGAACTCCGTCCTGGTGACCATGTAATGGTCAAGGTCTTCGACAGATCGAACAGCTTGGAGCCAAGGTGGCGAGGACCAGAGCAGGTGCTCCTTGCGACAAGGACAGCAGTTCGAGTGACAAACAGAAAGAATTGGATCCACAGCACACACTGCAAACGCGTGTCGCCTGCCTTGGTGGAACCTGCTGTGTTGACCGACCATCGAGAGATTCTGGAGACGGAGAAAGGCCAAGCTATCTCACCTGACGAATCTGCGGAAGTCTTCCCGGACCACACGATCACTGGAGTATCCCGATATCAATTGAGACCGAGGAAAGGATCTGCAGTTTTGAAAAAGACTGGTTGAGCTACCACCCTGGGTTAGTGAAACGGAGAGCCATTGTGGCAAGGGGAGGGGGATCAGCCCTGTATTAGTGTAGTGACACCTACTTTGGCCCATGGTGAAGAAATCAGCGGCTGCCCAGGGAGAAGAGCTCCAACGACTGTTTTCAACAAGTTTTCAGAAAGATCAATCATTACTGCTGCTAAAATGAAAAAACAAATCATTTGTGCTGTAGGGTTTGTTGTTGCTATGGTGGCTATGGCAGCAATTACATGGTACATCGAGAAGGTGGCTCCTGTTCGACAGCTTTTTGTTGCCACTACGCCAGTACCCGTGGAACACCACTACTTTACTCTTCCTTACCATGAGCAAAAGCATCGACAATCCTACCTAAATAATACTTTTATCCAGATGTTGCACCATACTCACAATGCTACGAATACTACCAACTGTTGGGTGTGTGGGATGATACCTGCACATCAAAAGAAAGGAGGAACACCTTTTATTCCTCTTCCATTTTCTCACAATGGTTCTTGTCAAGCTTGGTATGCGCTCTTGTTTGCATATGGAAAGCCTGCAGTAGGTGGGATTATTTTTCAACTTAATAAAGTATGTTATCAAAATAAAGAAGGTTATCCACAAGCCAAAGGGACTAAATGGGAATGGGAAGAGTATCAACCGGACAATATTTCAACACCATATGTTTTCACAAATGTGAGAATAATAAAGAACATTGGACCTTTTGTGATTTCTGTGACAAAAGCTAAAGCAGATTTGTGTATTTGTAGTGTTGGAAGAATTCCAGTGGGGAGGAGCGAGTGTACTGTAATCCTGACCATTGAAGGTGCCAATAAGAGCACTTTCACAGCCTCGCATAATACGTATTTTGTGTGCGGAAATAATGGATATTATCAATTACCTGTTGGGTGGTCAGGAATCTGCTATGTATCTTTTCTGTTGCCCCCTGTGTTTCTGGCACCTGCATTGTATCACCGTGATTTTAAACTGTACAATGACATTTCCACAAACAGAAATAAGAGGACAATAAGTATGGATGAAGTTGACCAAACCGACACTACCCTACAACAATATGTTGATTTCAACTTGGGCTTATTTTTCTTTGTGGGTGCTGCATTAAACAGCAGGAAAGTCCGACGACTGACTCGTGTTGTGGAAGCTGTTACTAATCAGACAGCTATGGCACTTGGGAACATTACAGAGGAACTACAGATTGCAAGGATTGTAGCACTCCAGAATAGGATGGTGCTAGACGTAATTTTGGCTGATCGAGGTGGTGCATGTCGCATCATCGGTAGCAGCTGTTGTGTATTCATACCAGATCACTCACCTTCAGTATATGACGCAATATCAAAATTGCATAAGATTGCTGCAGAAATTCATCCAGAGACTGGAACTTGGACTTTTGCTGGATGGTTTTGGACTCTTGTTTCTGCTTGGGGCTGGAAGCTACTGACTATCCTGTGTGTAATAATTTTAATATTTTTTACATGCTGCGCATGTATCCAATGTGGTCCAATGCTTTGCTCCATTTGCATCTCTGCTTGTATACCTGCCAGAGGGAACATTGCTGAAACAAAGGCCCAACAAATGTTGAATAAAGAAGTGGCCGAAATAATGTTAATAGATGTACGGGATGAATATCTAGATTACCCCAGATAAACGAATGTCTTCAGCCAATGCTGAAAGGGTCGTCTGTTGTAATTTGGCAGCATTTAAGTTAAGCATTAACTGAAGACAGCCTGTATTTAGAGGCTAAATTGTCCGCTTTGTGGAATCCATTTTGTATTTCTGTCAGCCATTTTGGCTGCCATGTGCTACCATGTGCTCGCCATGTGCTCTGTCCTACCTTCCTGTCAACTGCTCTTGAAATCTGCCTAGAGACAAGTTATATTTAGTTCCTCTTGCTTTGCACATGCTCAGTTGAGCTTGCAGCTGTTCCGAGTTTATAAATGTCAGGATGTGTCTGCTAAAAGTAGAAACTGTTAGCTCCACCCACTTGTCGACTGTGCATTCTCTGTATGACCTTATATGTACCTACAACCAGCATTTGTGTTTGTACCGCCTTCATTTGAGCCCCTGTGTGGGTATAAAAGGACCAGGATCCTTCCATTCAGTGTGCTACTTCATGCATTACTGAAGGGTGATGTGTGAATGTTAGCTCCACCTCATGAGGTTTAATAAACTCTGTCTTTTATATTTCAGTTTCTGTGCCAACTTCTTCCTAAGTGTCTGAGGACTCTGTGCAGAGAAGGGAGAACCCCTAAGCACTGGTAGGCCTTGCTGAGGCTAACTACAACATAGTGGTTATCCGCTCCGCAGCCGAGGACGTAACCGTTACTTCCTCAGCACACAAGGGGTTAATGTCTTGGAGAACAGAATTTGCAATTTGAGACTGAGTCTCTCTATGGTACCATTTAGGGGTAAATTGAAGTCTTCTCCCTCATATTATTAAGGCTTTTTGTGGAATCAAGTGTAGCTTTCCCTAGCAAAGTCCAAATATCAAAGTTGGCAGCATTTGTTGCATATCTGCTAATTGCCGGTTAGTTCTTTGTCATCTTTTAGTAGAGATAATACATCCACCTTCCTCACCTGATTCTGCTGTTAAGGTTACCACATCTTTTTACCTTTAGCTGCCATGCAATCTCCTTCATTATTCCAGTTATTTCTTAAGGACATAGCTTCTTTCTGACCTATCTCGGTTTTTTGTAGCTATGTTATGCCTCCTTTTAGTTTGACAGTAGTCTGAGATTTTCCATCTCTTTAAGGTTGGGTTAGTACTTTAGTGCAACGGGACAGAAACCCAAACCGTTTTTGTATGTTGTCCATTTAGTTTGTCATCAGTGAATGTTATTGTTTCTGCGACAGTGAGTGTATGAGTTGAATCATGACTTGCTTTCGAGAAGGAATTAAATGAAGTAACAAAGCAAGTGAAGGTCATGTGCATCATGAGAGTCCTTAAGGTCTGAGTGTTGTAAAGATGTGTCGCTCATTCCAGCATGCATTACATCAAAGAGAAGGAATAGAGTGGACAGCAGTCGACATGCCATAAGTTTGGCCAAATGGGTAGGAAGAAACAACCCTCCCTGCCACAATTTGCCCCATACATAAACCAAGATATGGTATGTGGGTCACAACTGAAGAAAGAAACCCTCCCTCTGGTGAACATCTGTAGAGAAGGGCTTGAGCTCTTGATGAAATGTGGAACGAAATGTAGAAAACAAACTAATGTTCTATGGATGTGGTGCATTGCGAAAAACCGTTGTATGTTGAATGAAAAACTTACTTACTATACAGTACGATGAAACCATTAGAAATGCTTTAAATTCTGGTTGTAGTACAACATTAAGGTAGTGAAAACCGAATTTATATTAATCAATTACATATTGAAGTCTCTTGCATTAAGGTTTCCTACTCTGATGAAGACTAACCTGCCCCCCTTACAAATGGAGTTACTTTATTTAGAAGTCTGCAGCTCCGTATCCATTGCCCACTCAGATATGTTGTCCAGGTATCATGAATCTTGAACTTTGCAGTGCCTACACATTAAATTAGAAGATTCAAGTTCTTGAGTTTCTGTCTGAGTGCAAGAAAGCCCTTTTGAATGAGTACTATTTCTTTGGAATAGTCTTGGGAGAAGGTAATTTTTTTGCCTTCTTGTAGATACTGTTTGTTACGTCGCGCATGGTATAGAATGATTTTGTTGTGTTGATAGCGAAGGGATTTACATATAACTCTGGGGCATTTGGCATTTTGCAGCTTTTATGTGGACACTGCTCTTTCCAGCTCAACGTTTTTGAAGTTTATACCCAATAATTTTTCAATCCGTGCTTTTAAAAAAATTGCACAAGAGATGGAGTTCTCTTCCGCACCCTCTGGATACCCAAATATTCTTAGGATCCTGTCTTCCAATCAGTTATGTCTTCTTATACTGACGTGCACTTGACCGTTGTTGAGGTGATTTATTTTCACTTCTGATCCTTCAAGATTACTTATACTGTTTTCCATCTAAGAAATCCTCACCATGATCTACTTGACATAACCACAGAGGCAAAGAAGGTGCACTGACTGATAACAAAAAGGTGGCGCACAACCTGTATCACCCCAAGGGTGCCTTTTGAAAAGGGGGACAAGAAGGTCCCACGGACCCCAAATGCATTCCTTTGCAAGATGGTGCTGTCATCACTGAAACCAAATGCAGGAGGATGTCTGCTCCCCTTTCCAAAGCAGGTTGTGTTGCCACCTGCACACTAAAGCACGGGCTGGCTGCTTCCAACAGCCAGTCTTTCACTAATGCACTGCCCATTGGGCAGTCGCAAGTTTGTGGCTGAACATGTTGCAGCACATTAACTGTAATAGGCACACTGCCATAGCCTGCATACTCATATAAGACCAGGACAGTGTGCCCTATAGATAATTCTTGCCCATTTACCATCCTACCTTCTGTTCGGGAATGTTTTAGAGAAAGTTACAAATATTTTAAGAAAGTTAAAAAGCAGTAATTTTGCATTGACTGAAGTGCATCCTTAATGTGCCGCTCGGAACAAAAACTAGGAATACCGGTTGGCGGGAATACAAGGATGCAGTCTCATCAACTGTTTGTACCTCTAATCTCTGTTCATGCCACTTGTCCAATTCAGTATGGCAAATAAGTGCTTCTTCTAATTAAGAATAAAGTAAAATTGGGGATTCCATGTCATGTCATTTAGTGACTAGTCACGGTTTTACAACCTCTGATTACTAATTAAGTAGCTGCATCAGTCAAAAGCATTGCAGGCACAAAACTGCGGCTAGCTAGGCAGTACTCTGAAAAAGAATAGGCTACAGATGTGCAAATAGCAATTAATTTCAAGGACTAATAATGTTCAAGTCAAGAACTATCACTGGTGAAACTTTTCTTTTGTACAAATGTCTCCAGATGGCAGAGTTGCTCCTGTGTCTTAATGCTGTGTGGTATGTGTGTTTGTGTGTACTTGTGTATATTACCCAATGGCAGTTGCCGTGGAGTAGTTATAACCAAATTTCCATAGAAAGAAGCATTTTTTTAATTTCCTAATAACTTTGGCGCAGTTTGACAAATGTTCATGAAACTTTCCCCAAAACATGTTCTTCCCCTGCAGCCCCTAACTGTAAAGTTGCCGGGGGATCTGTCAAGCGGGGGCTGAGAAAAAGGGTGGGGAGTGTAAATCCACTCAGTAGTTTTTGAACAATTAATGCTCAAATAAATGGCATATTTTACACTGCGGAGACTTCATGGATCCGACTGATCTCTTGCTGAGACCTGATTGGCTGCCACCACACCAACAACGATGTATCCAGAGTCCTAAAAAAAAGGTGAATAAAATACACAAGCATTTGCAATGCAATAGGTCTTGCATTTGCGAGAGTTTGTTATTGGCATTGTAAATGACAATGCCTTTTATTTATGTTTTAAAAACCAAGACATAAATAAAAGGCATTGTCATTTACAATGCCAAGAGCTCAAACTGTTGCAAAGGCGAGACCTATTGCATTGCTGTAACAGGAATGAAGCAATTAAAACACTCAGCCTAATTAATTGTACATACGGGAACTATTTAGGAAAAAATGCAGACTCCAACCTGCAGCAACCCAGCTCGGGTCACAAAGAAATATGCCAGCCTAATGAGCACATATTACGCTGTAGCCAGCGGATACTTCATACCAACAGTTTCCCCTGTGGACAAGCCACCTCCATTATAGACATCTGCAGCCACGCACGATGCATCTATGGCTACAGAGTGCCCAGGCGTCCTTAAAGTACTTGCACAGACGTGACTCATTCATTTGAAGCAAAACCTTTACTGACAGCCCATACATTGTATTAATGTGAGCTACCTGTAAAAACAATCCCAAGATGGAGTATATCAATCACAGACTGCTCTTTCGTCATCAGATCACCATTGGCATAAACAGAAAAGTCGCATTTCGAGCTACTCTCGTGTGGCACAAATACCTGAGGGAAATGGGCAGCTGGAGATAGTTACCACCAGTCAGAGGGGGTGCACTCGTTCCCCAGGAGGTGTTGTTACAAGTCCGCTTTTGAACTGCGACATGTCTGACAGTTAAAAACACGAGACAGCCTTGACGAGCTACATGTCAAGAGACCCTTTAGCACAACATGGTGAGCATGACTTGGCTAGCGAAAAATCACAACACATTACATTGCATGCAGTCCATATAATTATGTATCGCATGTTAAACTGTAAATTGACGTTCTTGTTACCTGAAAGCCAGAAATAAAGATCTTAAAAGAGTCACCTGACCAACAGAATTGCCTTCTTTCAGAGTTCAGTTACAAAGAAATAACACAGCCTAAATCCAAGTAAAACTATATAACGTTTCCGTATGCTGGCCACCCCTAGATTTAGTGTGTAGCGAGGACTGACTTTAGGCAACGTCATTGTAAGTTTTGCACATATTCTCATTAGTAAACAAAAATGGCGCTAAATGGTTACAGAGCGTCAACGCACCACAAACAAGCGTAGATACATTACCACACAGCTCCAGAAGAGCGGGCAACGTTAGGCCTACACTGCTCACAAGTATAATCAAGATTTAAAGCCTGTTCGCCCACAACACCAATAGAGTAAACAAAGCAATACACCAACTACACTCGGTTTACATTTTTTTTTTTTTTAAACAGTAGTGACAACTACCAAGCTATCGCAAATCGAGTGAACATCTACATGGTTATCAAACCGGGATTACCATGAATGAGAGGTAAGAAATCAAAGAACAGAAAGTTACAAGTTTATTGAAACAAATTCCTCACTACACACGGATGGAAAACATACACTTACAAAAGGGCATTTACCAGTAAATCTCTTTCACTAGAAAAAGAAACATTAATCTACTTAGAAAACATGCGTCTGACTGCTTCGTTGTTTTTTTTTTATTTTTACCTTGAGACAAATGCTTTTTCCTTCGCTCTAAAAGTTGAAAGCCGTCCAAAAAAACATATGTATAAATAAACTCTAGGTATACAGGGAGCTCGATCTGTATAAAGGGATCATTCGAAATTCTGAAGCACATCACTGCATTCACACCGAGGGCACGATACAACGATCTCTCGGCACCCAGGACACGTGTCCGGTGCTACTCACTCTCTGGGAGCCGTCTTGGGTATTTAGTGGTAGGTATTGCTGCACTGACAGCATATCAGCCAAATAAAGGACAAACAAGGGTTGGTAAACAAATCTCGTTACCCAAGAGGAAGAACTTAGAGTTACCCCTCAGCCCCTGCTCTATGTTATCGCAATGTCCGGCCTGTCCACGCCCCCTCTGCAACACCACCATGCTACTAACCCGTGAGGGAACTGCGTTGCTGCGGGTTGCTGCCTTCTTCCGGGACATGCTGGGCTTCCGATGTCCCATCAGGATCCCAACACCACCTCCTTTCACTGTGCACATGATCGCCAGGTTGAAGGTAGCGCAAGCGAGAGGGCGGGCTCCAGGCGTGGCTATGGGGGGGGGGGCTGAGCATTGAATGAAGAAGCTGAATTGGGACGACCTACTAGCTACAACGTCAGATCAAGGGTGGTCCGTAAATGAGAAAGCGGGGTCTGCTGTGCAGTGACCAGCGGCGAGAGAGCATGAGAAAAGACGGTCGGAAAAGAAGGAAGCTTTCTGTACTGGCAGAGTTTCCGCATCTCTCGTACGCGGCGAGAGAGCATGAGAAAAGACGGACGGAAAAGAAGTAAGCTTTCTGTACTGGCAGAGTTTCCGCATCTCTCGTACGCGTCTTCTCTTTAGTGATAAGATCCCTGTGGCCTTTATGCTTGTTGTCTGTTTAGACATTCCCAAGCACTCGTACACGAAGGGAGTGGGAGAGAAGGGGAAAATGAACCCCTAGGTAGATCGCCGGATGTTGCCTAACGGCTAGAGCGTTCGAGTCTCGGCAGGGACGCTAGAGACGCAGCGCGCATTAGCGCATGACGAGCAACAGATGACGGGTGGGCGGGGCCTAAGGGAGACAGGGCGTGCACCAACCCCACTTCCAAAGAAGCCCGACAGAAAACCAACGACTAGAGATCTCGGAAGCGAGCAGCGCATGCGCTGCAACGCAGGCGAGACCTAATAAAGGGGCAGGGTAGGGATACCCTCGCTCTGTCTGGGGCCAAAAATTAACTGAGGGGAGGGGCACAAGTCCCCCCTACCCGACCCTCATTAGGCCCTGGGGATCCTCCGAGGCCCAATTCCATAGTCTCTAACGTAACTTTCTATGACCACATTGATAATATTACTGTAACATTTGCAATGAAATTATTGATGAGAAATCTTCAATCAGTCAATTTAACCTCGCATGCTATAACTTTGCATATGAGCCACAAATACTTCTTAAACTGGAAAGCTCCAGAGACATTGGAAACTTACAAAGTTTCAGTTGTCTCAAAGCCATGAATCAATGGATGACATGGAGCAATCTCAAATTTAATGCTTTCAAAACTGAAATACTCATATGTGGCGAATGGAAAAATTATGACCCACTCGCCGCCTGGCCTGACGATCTGGGAACACCACCTAAAGTATCAAAGGAAGTAAGAAACCTCAGAGTTACCATAGACTCCAAGCTATCAATGAATGCCCAAGTGCACAAACTAGCAAGATCAAGCTTTGTTACTAAAAAAACTGTGCTGCATCTTCCCCCACCTGGAATTTCCACATAAGGTTGAGGCTACTATCTCTCTTGTTCTGTTTAAACTCGATTACGCCAATAGCCTCGACCACTGATCATCTTTAACAACTATGAAAAGACTACAACGGATTCAGAACTCTGCTGCCAGACTACTCTTACATATAAAGCCACAAGCCCACATCTCCCCTGCCTCGGAGGCCGTACGTATATTGGTTACCGGTAGCCAGAAGATCCATATTCAAGCTGCTTTGTATCACCTACAAGGCGATACATGGAACAGGACCACTCTTCATCAGGAATAAAATCATCAAATACATTTAACCAAGGAACCTCTGCTCTAGATTGGCACCCCGCCTCAAAATCCCACCATACAAGAAAAAAAACATAGGGGGCACATGCTTCTCTGTTCGAGCAGCCAAACTACGGAACACTTTACTCCCAAACATAAGATCAACTGAGAACTACCTTATCTTCAGAAGACTACTCAAGAGTTGGCTCTTCCCCACATAACCACCATACTCAAACATAAATATACAGCATATCCCTCTATATATGAGCATCTATTTTGAATATAGATGTGTACTTACATATGTGTATTGCTTTGTTCAAACTTGTATAATAATTATGTTTATAAATATATAGATATTAGTTCTGCTTAACAAATGTGCATATATTACTTATGGTTATATTATTCTAAGTGTAACACATATAGGTGACTGCATAAATAAGTAAATATTTTATCATAACTATCTACAATTGCTTCACTATTGAATTACAAAAAATATTAAAACAAATAAATTAAGATCAGCAACACTTTAAAGTCTGAGTTTATTAAATACAACTTAAATATACATATATTACCTTCCTTATACATATATACCTTCCATGTACTTATGTATCTTTATATTTATTACTTTACTTCTAATTCAGCTCTTCTCCCCTCCAACTCCCCTTTATTCATCTCAAAACCTCCCCCTACTGCTATGAGCTCCAAAAAAAGCACTTTCGAAACCCTTCCCTCTTCTATCCCTCCACTATCCTTTTCAATCCGACTAACATGTCCACCACTCTAATTTCATATTTCCTTATACTAATTCCTCACTAATCCTGTTTGGGTTCCGGAGTAGCGTGCTACCTGCCGAAAAGCACTTTGACACCTCATCGGGGGTAGCAAGCGCTATATAAATGCAAACCCTTCCCTCCTTCTATCCCTCCACTATCCTTTTTCAATCCAAATACCAGTTGTAAATGGGGCTCAGTGGGCATTTCCCACCCTGAGCCTTTGTGCCATTGCACCTGCTGCACTACTTGATGGTTACAGCTCTGGAAGCAAGGGCGTGTGCAATATCTCTTGCTGGCCAGTGCAAGTTACACATTCTCTGCTCAGCATTATAACACAAACATATGCTTAGGCTTTCCTGTTTCCAGTTTTTATTTGTTGAGAATTCTGGTGGAATTTTTTCTGTGATTTCAAAAATTGTAAAAAAAAAATAGAAACCACTGGTATCAGGATTTAATCATTTTGCTCTGTAAAAATTCATGGGGGTGGTGTTTTTTTGCTACCTGTAAGAATTTGGCTTTTATTTCTTTCCGTCTTTCATTCCTTTTGTTCATTATTCCTTCCTTCTCCTAATATGCTTCACTGTTCATTTTGCTTGAATTTGCTTTACCAAGTAACTTTTCATTGTTTTCCTCACCTCCATGCTTTTCTCGTTTTCTAACACTTAAACTCCTCTTTTCAGCAGTACAGTCCTAACCTATGTCCAGGGTGCACTTGGATGGGGATAGGTTTGCATCTCATTAAGATTTTATTGCAGCAGACAAAAGGTTAATGGTGAGCATTCAACACTATCCTGCTGTTCTATTCTTCAGACAAATGACAAAGATTGACTGAATGAAGATTTTCTACTGCAGAAATGAGATATTCATTGAAAGGTGCTCGATTATTGCCATCGAGTGTTACACTGCCTTGTTGTTTCTTTTAACCCAAGGAAGGACTGGGTAATAAATGTAGTGATAATGTCTGAGCGGATATATTCTTGTTGTACATTTTAATAAGGGCGATACCGGTTAAGGCATTATATGCAGACATTTAGCTATATGGTCTTTGGTGCCATTAAACTCTGCTGCTGTGCAGCTGAGGTAGTAAAGAAACTTCAGGATACCTCGGGTTGTTTGCTTGCACAGTGATTGAAGTTTATTTTACATTGTTGGGCCACACCTATGGGATTTTGTGTTTATTTGAAAACAAGCACAAGCACAACTTAGAACTGATTTTTGGCAAGAATGAGGATCTTTGTTTATTTTAAAGCAGTGCAGGGACTGTGCGCCTTCCTGGCATGTGTGAGAGTTGCAAAAGGCACTTTACCTTTGTGTTCTACGCAGCATTCACTGTTCTAGTGCACTTTTGGCACTCAGGGAAATGAATGAGCACAGCTCAGTATGATTAAATTAAATACATCACTGTAATTTGTATAGGTGAATTCATAAAGCATTAGGTTGGTGATTCTAGTGCTGAATCCTGAATATGGTTTGCTTTAGTATACAGGTCAATTTCAGCAAATCCAGCACATGGCTGTCTTCTGGTCCTGTTCTTGATTACTGAAGATGTTCAGTCCTTGTCCTACTCTATGAGGAGTTGAAGATTCTATAGGTATGATTTTCAGATCATTGTCATGTAATTGTAAGCCCCGGAGTGTTAGATACAGCGTTTTTTGGGAGGGCATTGGTTCTAGAGGTGTCCGTATGCAGTATTGTTTGCTGACAAAGTCTTGATACCTCCGTTTTCAGAAAGCAAAATTCTGTCCCTTTCTCTGTGAAGAAGGATGACATGGTACCTCTTGGCTTGGACTGCGACCCTGCTCATAGTTCAGCTGTGAACCCGTTGGCCACTAAACAACAGCAAACAGTGAGCTGAATCAATATGAGGTGAGCCATGCTCCCAAAGTGGGCATGGAAGGAGGTCCAGGGAGTCCAGGCACCTTGCAGATTGTTAAAAAGGAACTATTAAATGGCTTGCCATTGCCCAAGTGGGTAATAGCGGGAGCATCCATCACAGAAAAGTGCTTAGAGGTACAGCCTGCACTACTACTGCTTTGATACCAGAGCACATTAAAGCAGTAAAGGTGATGCAAAATCCAGTATTTTCCAGTTTCTACTGAAAAGCTAATTATTCTTTTGGTGGTGTTTTATCAATTAAAATAGATTTTAACTGAAAACCAGAAATCCTACAAATGCAAATTCAATTCAACAATTGTAGAAATACGAATTCTTGTAAGCAAGTGCCACATATTGCTAGAAGGCACACGTTACCTAATTTGCATGCAAAATGCATCATGATTCATTGATTAATCAAATAAAAACAGTACACCATGATTGAGAGGTACACAGTTAGGAAAATATACTTCAAAAGTACAGCAGCAAGCTGATGCACCACACATGATGTCCTTCATGGTTCTTCACCTGTGCTATGATTAACCACACTTCGGTTATTTTTCCCCAAGTGGTTTCTTCCCCCACGCTATTATTTTCCTTACTTTTAGTTCTAGTTGGGGGTTATTTTAGATTGTAGTACTAAATATCGACCCCTTAGTCCCACCCCCCCCCACCACCCCACCCGGGGGATAATGTGGTACAAGCATATTGAGGGACAAAATATCGATAGGTAAGTGCATATAGGGAAGTATAGATTTACTATTCCTAACTCTACATCTATATAACTTCAAGATATATGTACTGTTAGGTATAGAAAATGAACACTTAATTACCTTTCGATATTTTGTTCTCTATTGTGTTCCAGCGATATTCTGGGGTTAATATTCGGGGGCACAGCATTACCTAGCTGTTTTTGTCTGCTGGCATATTTCACTAATTTAATTTGTTTTGGTTTGCTGTTTTCCTGTTTAGATCTGTCCTCTGGCATTGCAAAATTTAATCCCAGAATTGCTCTAGTTCTGTGCTTGCTCATTCCTAAAGTTCCCATTGTGGTCTCGCTGTATTTATTTTTTATTTTTTTATTTATTTATCTGGCCTACTTGATTTTGTGCACTATTTACTGGGGCGTTTTCATTACACACCCATTTGTCCACATGTTCGATCCTCATCGACAGCATGGCTTGGGGCCTCTCGAAACGAGGTTAAAGAACAGTCTTAGCATGCAAATGTGGGCAGGTTGTGAGATCAGAGGTTATCCTGGTCAACACAATTGCCCATTTTTGGAGTTGTTGACCACTACGCAACACAATTTCCTTTCACGCATCATAATTCTGCATGGTATGGTAGGTGACCTTAGTGGTTATCTGTCAGTGCGGGCCCTGACTTGAACTCTGACCCTGGTAGACTCTATGCAACCATGGCTGGACAATTGCTGTGTAGTCTTGACTGAGTTCAAAATATTGCCAAAATATTGTATGCAACATACATGTGACATACAACATGGCAACAAACATTCATAACCCTATTCAAACAGTTGGCTATTGAGACTACCTGGGTTTAAAGAACCATAATAATCATGTTCTCACAAGAGTTGATGGACCAGAATGAACTCATCCATACACCTGTCATACTAACGTTTCTGTAACAGAGTGCTTAATCTTGCATGTTATATTTAGCTATGCTGTTGGGAAATCAAAAAATGAAATAAAAAATGTATTTTGGTATAAAAACCATATTACTGGTCCAATTCATATGGTGGACACTTAGTCTACCATAAGATGAGTTAATTTCAGACAAAGTTC
The DNA here is from genome assembly GCA_963921515.1 of Calotriton arnoldi. Lineage (NCBI taxonomy): Eukaryota > Metazoa > Chordata > Amphibia > Caudata > Salamandridae > Calotriton > Calotriton arnoldi. The sequence goes on along the minus strand of CAWUFW010000750.1, from coordinate 2,127,432 downwards.
GTATGTGTTTGTATTGTGGTAATGATTGTGATTTTTTGCTTGTCTGTCCCATCTGTCCATCCAGAAATCCAAGGAACATGACAGACCTTCATTTGTGTAAAAGGAATGACAGGGCATAAAATGACTTTTTCAGTTAATAATAGATGGGGTTTCAAGTCAATCTTCTGCATTGTTTTCGCTAAAAATATAATCCTTCAGAGCAGATAGAAAGAACCAGTATTGCTTAACTCTGGAGCATCCAGTATTTACATGGAAATGGAGTGGGTCAAGAAAGAGGCAATTAAATTTGTACTCGAGAAAGATTTGGTACAAGTGATTGTAGGTACCCTTCTATCTTACACCATGTGAAAGGAAGCTATGTTGGGACAAAAGTGTTTTTTCATGACATCTTTTCATAATCCCAAAGCAAGATGCAATATCCTTAGAGATGAGGGGCTAAAGTTAATTTGGAATCAATAATTAGCCCCTGTTCATTCACCGTAACTGAAGGTATGGGTATAGGCCCTAGATGGTTTGGGCACCAATCATTGGTCCAGCTATTCCAGTCATTGCCCACTGTTAACATATCTGATCTAGCCGTGTTAAATGCAGCTCATTTTGAATCATCAAAAATACCATTGCTGATAAACATGTCTGGAAATTAATGCAGGTGTAGTCAACATCACCTCTGTCCTCATAAACAGCTGAGTGCCGCCAACAAGAGAAGATTAAATCAAATGAACATATCATAGAGGCAGAAGGTCTTGTGTATATGTTAAATGAAGTCTGGTTGATCAATGTCATCTATGGAACCCTTCAGGACAGTTTTTGGTTATGAGATTTAAAATTGCCATGAAGGACTGATTGTAGTCTGTTTTGCAGGAACACCTAGAACAGTTCAGGATACTGCCAACAGCCCCAATTCTGGGAGCTGAAAAACAAATGCAAAAAAATATTAGGTCTAATTGTTTAAATTTTATCATGAAAATACAGAGAGGCATAAAATATAGCACAAGACCTTTTTATCTCAATTTTATATTTTTTTGGCAAATATATGACTTTGAAAGTGGAGTTGCAAATCTACGGGAAAAGGAAACTAAGGGAAGGCTGTAATAAGCTCTAAGTAACAGGAAGTCCTAGAGTTTGGAATGGATGTGTGCTACTGTCGGAGGGGCGGGCGGAAATAGAAGCGAGGAGGCCGTATATGTGTAATAATGAGATGGGATTTATTTAGTGCAGGTAATCCCGAAGTCAGAGAAAGGCCGGTCTCAGAGCACCAAAAAGAAACAAGCACAATCTTGGCCGGTTCTTGGAAGTCTTCAAATAGGTCCACCACTGTAGGAGTTTTCTTCACTCTCTTATGGTCTGGTCGGATCCCCGAGGTTTTGCTCAAAATAAAAAAAAATAAAAAAGGCGCGGTTAATGGTCATGCACAATTGGCCAGCCTTAGTTTCCACCACACCTCGTGAAGGCTTGTATAAGTGGGTTGTGCGGGAAGAAAACGAAATGAGAAAAGGAAAGCAACTACAGGGTGATTAATAGGCAGGGAGACAACCCACGAAAAGAAATACTGCTGGTGCCGGGGTCGCTTTGGGGTGCCTCCTCACATCCCCCTTCCCTAACTTTCTTGTCTACAAGAAAAGGGCTCACCGGATACCTGGATATTAAGTCGACATTGGTCTGGTCTCTCCCTTTCCTATGTTTGACAGTAAAACGGAAGGGTTGCAAGGTTAGGAACCATCTTAGGATTCTTTGGTTGAGTCCCTTATTTCTTGACAACCATTCAAGAGGGGCATGATCTGTGTATAGGAGAAATTCTCTACCATTCAGATAATATCGAAAGGCCTCAATCGCCCATTTAATAGCTAGGGCCTCTTTCTCTATCACTGCATATCTGGTTTCCCTCGGGAACAGCATGCGGCTGATATAGAGAATTGGTTGTTCTTGGTCGTTGTCATCTTGTTGGGATAATACGGCCCCAAGGCCATTGTCCGAAGCATCGGTTTGAAGGAGAAAGGGTTTCTCGTAGTTAGGACTTAATAAAAATGGTTTCGAGGTAATAAGTCGTTTTAAGAGTTGGAAAGCCTGTACTTCTGTGAGAGAGGGATTTCTAAGGTTTTTCTCTGTTTGCACATTTTTCTTTAACAGATCAGTTAATGGAGCAGCGATCTGCGAGAAGTGAGGAATGAACCGTCTGTAATATCCTAACAAACCTAAAAAAGCCCTGAGGTCCTTCCCGGTTTTGAGAAAAGGGATCTGGGCTATCTCTCCTACTTTCTCCTCTTGGGGTTTGATGTAGCCCTCCCCCAAAAGGTATCCAAAATATTTCACGGACTTGGTGGCTTTTGGCCGGATTGATTGTCAACCCGCTCTCTCCTAAGGTTCGAACAACTTGGGTCAGGTGTTCCTCCCAGGTGGTACTATAAATGATTATATCATCTATGTATGCAGCCGAGAAGTCTTTATGTGGATGGAGCACAATGTTCATTGGTCTCTGAAAGGTTGCCGGTGTAACCCAAAGGGTAACACCTTGAAGTGAAACAGACCCATAGGGGTACAGAAGGCTGTTTTTTCTCTATCCTGTGTCTTCAAGGGTACTTGCCAGTAACCCTTGCAGAGATCCAATGTACTGATGTATTGGGCCTTACCTAGCCTTTCTATCATCTCATCGACCCTAGGGAGGGGATAAGCATCAAACTGTGATATTTTGTTTACCTCCCTAAAGTCGATACAGAAGCGGGTAGACCCATCGGGTTTGGGAACCAACACTATTGGCGAACACCACTCGCTTTTGGAGGGTTCTATGACTCCTAGTTCCATCATCTGATGGACTTCTTTATCGATCGCTTCTCTTCTGGCTTCAGGAATGCGGTATGGCCGCAACCGGACCGTTTTCCCTGGTGGGGTGTGTATCTCATGTTCAATAAGGGCAGTTCTACCATGGAGAACACCTCTTGTACCGGGCGTAGAGCCTCCCTTAGTTCCTGCTGTAGCGGGTTGGGAAACTCCTCGTCTATGCTTTGTTCTGCCAATGATCTTATAGTGGTCCCAACCAGGTCAGGGAGTGGGCCCTCCCATTTCTTTAGGAGGTTGATGTGGTAAATTTGTGAATGGTTTCCTGTTGGGTCCATTTCTAGTTTATACGTGTTAGGGGTCACTTTTTCCAGGACCCTAAAGGGGCCTTGCCACTGACTTAATAATTTGTGTTCGGAGGTGGGCTTTAGAATCAGTACCATGTCTCCTATCGTCAAAGTTCTCGCTTTTGCTGACTTATCATACTGGACCTTCTGACTGGATTGGGCCTGCTCTAAATTGGTCCTTACAATGGCACGTACCTGATTAAGTTGGGTTTTCAACCCTGCTACATAATCCAAAAGGGGTTTCGCTGAATCTTTTTCTTCCTCCCATTTTTCTCTGGCCATGTCTATAAGAGTACGGGGTTGTCTCCCGAATAATAACTCAAAGGGAGAGTACCCCAGGCTCTTTCGTTTTCCACATCGGATGGCAAATAAAGCCAAGGGAAGCATGTCTTCCCATTTTCGGGCCTCCAGGTTCAGCAACTTCTTTAGGGTGATTTTTAAAGTGGCGTTGTAGCGCTCCACCAACCCGTCGGTTTGAGGGTGGTAGGCAGCAGTGCGGATCTGTTTAAGGTTTTAACTGCTGGCACACTTGTCGCATTAGTTTAGATGTAAAGGGCGTTCCCTGGTCAGTAATGATCTCTTTTGGGAAGCCTACTCGGGAGAAGATATTAATCATGGCCTTAGCTATTTGCGTGGTGTTGGGCTGTCTAAGGGCTATAGCCTCAGGAAACCGGGAGGCGTAGTCCACTAAGACTAGTACGTAACGATAGCCGTTACGGGAGGGAAGGAGAGGGCCAAGGATATCCATCCCCACCCGGGAGAAAGGCTCGTCAATAACAGGCAAGGGCTTTAGCGGGACTCGAGGAGGAATGTAGTGGCTGTTTTTCTGGCAGACTAAGCACTCCCTGCAGTACTTCCGGACCTGCTGGTATATTCCGGGCCAATAAAACCTCTCCAGTATGGCTTTCTCGGTATTCTCCCCCCAAAGTGACCCCCCAATAAGTGGCTGTGGGCCAGGTATAGGACCTTGTCTCTGAAGGACTGGGGCACAAGTAGCTGGATGGGCGACTCCCTCCCTCCTTTCCTATACAATAGCCCCTTTTGGGTGAAGAATTGGGGACCTACTAGGAGAGGATCCTCTTGTTCAGTGGCTTGTCTCCAGGCTTCTTGAAGCGTGCGATCCTCTCGCTGTGCTGCACGGAAATTTCTGTCATGATCCCATAGTTCGCCCTCCTTGTTTGTTAGGAGGACTGGGGCCCCTTCTTTTTTTTCCTTTCTTCTTTGTTGTCTACTCTTTCTGTCTTTTCCCCTAATCCATTCGGAATCTATTATCCGGGAAAAGGGTGCTTCTTCTCTCCAGGCATCATAGAGCAGGTTATTGATATGGGGTAATCCGTCCCCAAAACTACGGGTTCGGGCAATGTAGGAATAAGGCCCACTTTCATGTCTAAAGGGGGTTGGGTTGCTTGATGTTGTATGGAGACGTTGGTCACGGGGTAGGTTTTGCTGTCCCCGTGTATACACTGGATGGTGACTACTCCAGTGGTAGGTGGGATCTCCCCTGGAATAGCATGGGGTCTCATAATACTCTGCAGACACCCAGTGTCAACCAAAGCATCTCTTGGTTCTCCATTTACCATTATTTTCCGGCGGAAAGGAAGGGCACCTTCCCTTAGGGAACAGTACAAGGCCCGTGCATACCCCACCTCCATAGGTTCCTCCTTCTGGGGACATGCTCGAGCATGTGTCCAAAGGTACCACAATGGAAGCATTGTGGTCCTGATGGAAGAGGAGGTCGGGGAGGTAGGGGTACGGAACTAGGCACTATGGTCACAGTCTCTGGTTTCTGAGGGTAGTGGGGAGGTCTGGGTGTTCTCATAGGTGAGTTTCCTGGTTGTTTCCAGTTCTCTTCTTTTCGGCCCTTCTGTAACTCTTGAGCCCTGAGAAAAGCCGCAGCGATCTCAACTGCTCTTTCTAGCGTAAGATAGGTATGTTGGCGAACCCACCGTTGAATGGGATGGAATGGGAGGACGTAAGAAACTGCTCAAGATAGACCTTCTCTAATATTGCTTCTTTGGATGAGACCAGTGGCTTTAACCATCTGTCCGCCATATCTTTTATCCGATAGCATAGGGCTCGGGGGTTTTCTTGGGGTCCTTCCCTGATGTGTCGCAGCCTTATGCGATAGGTTTTATCATCTATACCCATATGCTCAAGTATGCATCTCTTAATGTCAGGATACAGGGTGTTTCCGAGGGGATTGGCGGCCTGATAGGCAGCTTGGAGGTCCCCTGTCAGTAACGGTCCGAGATATTGTCCTCACCGGTCTTCTGGCCATAGAGCTGCCCTCGCCATTTTCTCAAAGTTAGACATAAAGAAGTCAGGATCTTTGCCTGGTACATATTTATGAACTACCACCGAGGGAGGGGTGGGTAGCCAGCCCCCTGGGTTGACCTAATACTTCAGCCAATTTCCCTATGGTCATCTCCTGGGAATGTCCCTGTTCGGTGAGGGCTTAGTGCAGGGCTTCCCTCTCAGCCTCAGCAGTCTCTAGGAACTTCCCCATGAGTTTCTCCAGTCTGTCCTGACCTTCCGCCATCTTATTGACAACGGCCTCCATTTCCCCCGATCCCACTTCTGACACCACCTGTAGGAGGGACGGGCGGAAACAGAAGCGAGGAGGCTGTATATGTGTAATAATGAGATGGGATTTATTTAGTGCAGGTAATCCTGAAGTCAGAGAAAGAACGGTCTCAGAGCACCAAAAAGAAACAAGCACAATCTTGGCCGGTTCTTGGAAGTCTTCAAATAGGTCCACCACTGTAGGTCCACCACTGTAGGTCCACCACTCTCTTATGGTCTGGTCGGATCCCTGAGGTTTTGCTCAAAATAAAAAAAATTAAAAAGGCGCGGTTAATGGTCATGCACAATTGGCCAGCCTTAGCTTCCACCACACCTCGTGAAGGCTTGTATAAGTGGGTTGTGCGGGAAGAAAACAAAATGAGAAAAGGAAAGCAACTACAGGGTGATTAATAGGCAGGGAGACAACCCACGAAAAGAAATACTGCTGGTGCCGGGTTTTTATCCCTACGTTCGGGTCTCAGGAAGTTAAAGGAGGTTAACAAGCAGATTCCCCACCTCCCTTCCTTCTCTCCCTCTGCCCAGGTCACGTACCGCTCTCAGCCGCAAATCTCCTGAGTTGCGGCGGCTCGTGCGCGTCCTCCGGGATCCACCAGTCCTCACACCACAGCTCGGGGCTCTCATGGTCTCCAGTGTCGTCTTCTTCCTTGTTCGCCTCCGCGACGTCTTCAGCTGTTCCTGCACTCCTCTTCGGCCCTCTCTCCGTTCCTCGTTTACTCGCTTCCTTCCTGGTCACACGATCTTCCGGCTCTCTTGTTCCGTCCCAGGTTTCTCCCTGCGAATCCGATTGGACGGATGTTACTTCCGCTCCGCCCCTCCAAGGCTCGAGGAGTTCCTGGGTTGTTCTTCCGGGCTGTGTGAAAGGACGAGAGTCCGTCTTTAGTGTTTTGATTTCTTCCCCTCGCCCGTGGTCTTCGTCCGAGCCTTGAAGGTAAGGAACCCATAAGGGGGTTTTAGGGCTGATGTTGCGTTTACCGGGGTCGCTTTGGGGGGCCTCCCCACAGCTACTCTCCTGTTGGTAAGTACAAAAAACATGATCCTTTCTGCAAAACACTGAGCATTCTTTTACAAGCAACAAGGTGAGGAACCCATTGCCTGTTTCAGTGATAGGACTGGTGCTTAAAATGTGGCCAACTAAACTAAAGAAGCGTTTCAATACTTAAGTAGTTTTGAACATATACAAAAAGGTACACAAATATAAATGTAAACACAGTATTTGTAGTCCTCATCTGACTGGAAGTGCCTGCATGGTAGCGGTTATTACCTGTGTGATTATTATATATACACAAATTAACCAATGAATGTATCTGGACTTAGAGCAATTCAAAAAAGTGGGTCATAAACGTGAATTTTGCTGGAAAAAACATCTAATGACTAAAGATACAAACTTAATTGCAAAATTTAAAGGCAAGGTTACAACAGAGATTTACAAACACCGAAAAGGCTAATTATACTTTTAATATCCTTAAAGTGAATTAATCCAGAGAATTCTCCAAATTTCCAGAGATCTCTGATTCCGATGCCATCAAAAACATCACAACAACAATCCATTCATGTCACAAAAGTCTCCTTCACTTCTTCCAAACTAAGACTGACAATATCAAAAAGACTAGTCAAGGCTCCCAAGTGAAATCCTATTTCAGTTTTCTCTATCCACCTAATCTCTCTGAACTCTTTAACATTGTTAACCCAACAAGTTATTCACGTTACTACAGAATTCAAAGTGTCTAAGCCCTGTGAAAACAATGAATGAACACTTGCCACTGGCATCACTTACTTTCGGATCATATCAATCAAACCCAGCCTAGTCCCAATAGCATTCAAAAACACAACCATTACACCACTGCTATCTAGAACACAGCCAAAAATGATGCCAATTTGCAGAAGCACACAACAGTCGGTCGGGTTTCAGATCAGTCAGGGGAGCGAAAACGTCATTGGCAAACATTAGGGAGGACAATTGCAATTTCGAATGTATTCTAACGGCAACAAAAGTCCATAATCAAATTGAAAACAACCAGTATTTTAATTTTAAGATCACAAATGAGAGCAAACATATGTTTTGCTGGATGAAAGTTAAATTCCTGTGACTAAATGGTTCCAAAACTGGGATTCTGATCGTAGGAGACCATACCTTTTTTCCCATTTGATTAGCTACAAGAACAGGGTACTGTTCCCAGTTTCAGGGATCCTGGAGTTTTTGCTCTCCAGGGATCATGTCCAGTGTCGCACGGATGCTGTCTAATTTTTCAGACTCCCAAAACAAGCTTGCTATGAACAGGCCTTGGAGACTGTGGCAAATGGCCCAGTGGCAGTTGAGGAGGTGAAGAAGGGTGGAGTCACATAGTAACACAAATGAGCACGTCTGGGGCAAGGTAGAAAGAGTCAGAACATGCTGGAAGAGCTCTAACATTCCGAAAAACCAGACATTTCTTGAAGGAGCTGGAATGTTCGCGACACTTTGAGGTCAGTAAGAGATGGGAAGATTAAAGCACCAGTCACTGTATTACACTTTGCTTGGCAACAGCGGTTAATGGGTTGGTTCTTTTCCAGACACATGGTTTGCATCAAATGGGTTCCCTGCACCTTTTTCGCTGTTGCTGCGAGGGGTATTGTAAACAGTAAAGGGCTTGGAGCCCGCCCATTACTCAGACCCCCAAAGATATAGCAATTTTGCGGTTTGCAAAAAAAATCGTGAGATCAGCACTTTTTACAAAGGGCCTGCAAAAGTAGAGTTTTTTTTCTTTATATAGCGCAGTCATGACCCAATTGCATTGGAGCGCTTTGCATGAGCACCAGTTACATTACACAAGAACACATTCATTTTGTTTTTAGGCACGTGGAGATTATGTGATTTGTCCAGAATCACAGGATGTTTGTTGAGCCGAGGCTCGATCCTGGCAGTTGATGGACAGAAGAAGAGGTGTTTACTCATTGAAAGCAGGAAGGGCAGGCAGCTCAGCTTCACAAGAGCATCATTGTTCAGTGCTAAGCTGCTGCTGTGGGGCACCCTCAGCAGGTGAGGGAGCTCTGCCTCAGCAGCCCCCACCCTGGCCCATCACAACTCCAGTCTGCACTAACTGCTGACATTGCAGACACTTTGAAGACTGATGTTTGTTACCTAAGCTGTGCTAATTTTATTGACTTCAGAACAGTGCCGGACTGGCCGTAGGGGGCACCGGGCATTTCCCCGCTGGGCCGGAGGGCTGGGGGCCAGTTTTGTGGCCGTGGGGCCCGTTTTGCCACTGGGGGCCGGTCTTGCAGCAGTGCTGCAATATCGGCCCCTTGTAACAAAAGCGGGAGTGGTGCTTCTTACTAGCACCCACCTTCCCCACTCCCAGGGCAGGTCGAGCACCAATCTGCCAGGGCTGGTTGCTGTTCCCAGTCTGGCCCTGCTTCAGAAGTATGAAAGGCAGCCCAGTCTACTGTGGGTTCAAAGGCTGTACTGCGCTTGTTTACTTAGCTATGTGCTTTGTGTTCTTATCATTATTCTATTGTCCTGTTTTTCAACTGGACCCAAGTTGACTTTCAACGAGTCATGACATTTCAGCAAACAAAACTAACAGGATCCTTTAGAGCCGTGTCGGACACACGTGTTCAGGTGATAATTGTGCACAGTTTGAGCTCACGTGTCCTCTGCTCGCCTACATTTGCGCTTGCTCTTTTCACAAGCATCTTGCTGGTGATCACATCCTAAAACACAAAAAATGGGTTAATGATGACCAAAAAAATTGCGCAAAATCTTTTGGGCTTTTTTTTTTTTTTAACAGAGTTTTATATATAGCGCAAACTCGACCCGAAGATATCAGGTATCAGAGCGCTTTACATGAGCACCAGTTTTGTTACAGATGGACACAATCGTTTTTGTTAGGCGCGGGGAGATTAAGTGATTTGCCCAGAATCACATGAAGTTGAGCGTCCCTGCCGAGACTCGAACCCAGTTCTCCAGCTTCGAGGTCGACCGCTCTAGCCACACGTTGTAACCTATGTTTGATCATTAAGCCTAGGGCATGGTTGTTAACTTGTGGTCCGGGGTGATTGGGGGTCCACGACTGCTTAGAAAATTTGATAAGATTAACAGATTAATAAAGTGTATATAAACAAAGAAGCAAACTATGCAACTGAAAATTTTAAAATGCTCTGTAAATGTGAAGGAATGTGATAATGGATGCTAAAAATTACGTTAGTATCCTCAGATTGATTTGTGGGAGCAGCGCAGGTGCATCAAACAGAATATAGTATGGACAATGGGTGGCCTAAAGTGAATTTGGAAAAGCTCCAACCTTACTAGTAAAATGATATATATTTTTTTACATTTGTTTGTGAATTAAATAACATATTTCAGCATTTGTTTATTTGTTCGATCAATGCCTGATTTTGTAAATTATATGCATTGTTTTGCAGTCCAAGTTATTAAACATTCTTAGGCTGGGCTCCTTGGCTTCCAGTAATGTCTCTGTGGGGGTTTACAGAAGTCAAAAGATAAAGAACCACTGCCCAAGAGCATGAACACTTGAAACTCACTGCCCATATTTAGTTGTGCCAGGCGTGAGTTTAGCAAAAAGAACAAGTGATGGACGGAATGCTGAACAATGTCAAACATTCAACCCCAGTACAGCGATCTGGGCCTAAATACATAGTTTTTTTGCACACCACACCATTCCAATTTGGACCCAGCCATATGCAAATCAGTCTTGACCCTGTTCCCAATGGGAACAGTATAGCCCGTACTGCCAGGCCAGGTCTTCCCCGAACCAGAAACAAGCATCCTAGACCGGTTTCGGGGTATCACCTCTCAGCCAGGATAGCTTGACTCTGTTAGCATGATGAGCACGGGATCCCCGTCTGGGTATACCCGTCCCACTTAGGGCGACAAATGCGAAAAGAACAAATGATATACGGAATGCTGAACAATGTCAAACATTCACCCCAGTACAGACTCTGGGCCTAAATTCATCTTTTTTTTGCTCACCACGCCATTCCGTATTCCAGTTTAGACCCAGCCATATGCAAATTAGAACTGAGCCTCTCAAGAGTTGCACTCTGTGCTGTTTTCTTTAGTGTACTCATACAACACGTTTGTTGGCCTGCTTCCACAAATGTGTACTCTTCTGATGCTTTATGTTCAGATGCTCCAGGAAATCCTTGAATTCGCAACTGTTAAATGGCGGGCCATTATCAGACTTCAAAATGGCTGGAATGCCCCATGTCGCAAAGATGCCATTTAGCCTCTCAATGATTCACTCGTGAGTTGTGGATGAGAGATCTATTAATGGGAAACGTGAGTAGTCGTCCACATTTACCATCAGGACCAAAGAAATTGATGGCTATTCTTTCCCATGCATGCTTAGGGAGTTCTGATATGGTAAGAGTATGTTGAGTAATATTTGTAGAAAGGCAGTTACATAGATGACAGGCCTTGAGTTCCTTTTCAACCGTCTCATCTAAATATGGAAACCAAACTCTGTCTCGGAGAGCTATTTTGGTGGCAACAATATGACGATGTCCTTCGTGTGCTACTTCATTTATTTTCTGTTGCAAACTCTTCAGAATCAGGATTCTCGACCCTTGCAGTATAACTCCTTCCTGAGTTATGGACAGTTCATCTTTAATGTTTTTGTATTTTTATTTATTCACCATCACTGGTGAGAGGTCAAGTGTGTCGGTTCCATGACAGATGTGTAATTATATCTTTAAACTTCAGCATGTCACTATCATGGCTCGTGGCAGTGATGATCTGGGCTAACAATATAGCAGCTGGCATATTTGATTTTACAATTAAATTAATGTAGGCTTCAGCCATCTTGGATGGAGTACCCTGACCTTGTATAGGCTCTCTGGCAATGAAGTTAGCAGGGTTTTGATCCTTCCCTGGACGATGCACAATGGTATAATTGTACTCTTGTAATCGTAGTCCCCACCATTCAATGCGAGTAAGCATCTTGGCTTTTGGATTGCCTAAAATAGTCAGTAAAGCTTGATGATGAGTTACCAGCGTAAAAGGCTTTCCTTACAGGAATACATGGAAATGTTCACAAGCCCATACCACGGCTAAACTTTCTTTCTCCAGTTGTGAATAAGCACGTTCTATCTGTGACAAGCTTCTACTGGCATATGCCACAATATGCCTTCGAGCATTTGGGTGTCCGCTGTGCTGTACAAGAATAGCGCCTAACACGACTGGGCTAGCGTCAACAACAACCTCTGTATGAGGCTTTGGATTGAAGTAGGTCATTTCAGCAGCAGTTTCGATGGTTTGTTTGATGTTCTTGAAACTTCTATCATATTCTTGTGACCACATGAATGAAACATTTTCTTCGTTAACTCTTGTAAGGGAGCAACTATAGTAGCAAAGTCCTTTATGTATCTTGAACAGTAACTGGCCATGCCAAGAAATTAATGTTTAATAGGCACATCTTGTGGGGTTATCAGCATTTGACAGGGCTTGTACTTTTGCAGGATCAGGTGTCATATCCCCATCTGAAAAGATATGGCCAAAGAACTTTAACTTTGTCTTGTGGAACTCACACTTGTCTGCATTCAAAGTCAAACCTGCATCAGTAAGTAAACAACATAGAGCTTTATCATGCTCCTTCTGTGTAGCGCTGAAAATCAATATGTCATCGTTATAATTGAATGCATTCACAACAGGCTGTATGCCACGTTGAATGATATCTTGGAAAGGTTCTGCAGCTGATGACACACCAAAACTGAGTCTCTTATAATGAAACAGACCGACATGTGTAGAAAAGGTTGTAATATACCTACAATCTTCTTTGAGTTGCAACTGATGATAACCTTTATTTAAATCAAGGCGAGAGAAGATCTTTGCACCATTTAATTGCGTTATCATGTCAGCAATGTGTGGACCTGGATTCTTTCAACTGCCTTGTTTGCTTGACGCATGTCAATGCATATGTGTACAACTCCTTCACTGTCCTTTTTGGGCACTATCACTATGGGAGAAACCCATGGTGTCGGACCAATTGAACGCTCAATAATGTCATGCTTAAGTAACGATTCAAGTTCTTTTTCAACAGCTTCTTGTAAATTAAAAGCAATTCGTCTATGTCTCTGAGCAACAGGACGGACAACTTCAAATATGCAACTTTACTTTCATAGTCTTTAGCTTTCCTAAACCATGAAACAACGAAGGGAATTGACTTACTATTTCATGGTGAGCATTCATGTTGTAATTCACAGAAATCAGTCCCATATCAGCAGCAGTACTGAAACTGAGCAGACAGGCACTTGACACTGTACCTTGAAGCAGATGGATGGGTACTTGCACCTTAGTTTTCTTGTGTTACATTGTTGCTACAAATGAACCTTGACTTTTTATAGGCGTTGATGCAGCCGATGTGTAAAATTTGGTTTTCAATGGCATAAGTTGGGGCAATGGAGATAATTCATTATATTTCTCTTTAGGCATTATGTTTATGGATGCACCACTGTCAATGATGAAAGGTATCGAGCAACCATTTATTTTCACTGTAATCTTCGGACAATGTTTGTATGACTTTGATGCTTTGACATGTCAACATTTCTTTAACTGACATTTTTCCTCACATGCAGCCAGTCCAACATGTGCACGTTTCTCTGAGATAAACATTGACATGGCACAACTATCTTCCTCTCTTTCACTTGATGTTGAGGAGAAAGAACTGTTTGACAATGAATTAGATAACGATCTACTTTGTTCAGTATTGATTTGCCTCAAGTGGTTTTGCTTGGCTTTGTGGGTGTGCGTTGAACGTTGCTTCTGGAGTGTTCTGATAGCCATCATGTCTTCGCACCGTGACGCACTTGCTTTTTCCTTCACTTTACAAACCGTCACAAAATGGTTCTCTTTCCCACAGATTTTACATATCTGTCCAATGGCAGGACATTTAACTTCATGTGGAAATGAAAATCCACATCTAAAACATAGCTTGTTTTTATGTGTAAACATCACTTTGTGTCCTTCAGGTTTCTGCTTTGGCATACTTTTTATACTCATGAATCACTCTATGCACCTCCGGCCTCCTTGTCAGCAGCTTGCCTTTCAACACGCTCCTCATTTCTGGCAGCCATCAACACTCACTCCAGACTAAGAGTTTATCTCAGTATTCGTCGCCTGAATGAATCTGACAAGCATCCATCAATAACTCGAATTCACATAACTTCCTCATCATTAAATTAATTGAACTTACAGTATTTGGTGAGTGTATTGAGTCTTTCCACAAATTCATCAATGATTTCACCATCTTTTTGGTGTTCTTGATCAAATTGCAACATTTTCTTTATGACTTCTTTTACACCATTACCATCAAGATTTTTTAGATTCTTGATAATCTTTCAGTCTCTTGAAGTGCATCAATGAAATCATCAAATGTCTCTATCTAAGCAGTCCATCTAGCGCCAATATTTTGCTTTTTGGCGGGATCGGAAGATGGTGGTGGTTTCAGGAAGGTGGCAGCATGGTGACTAGTTATAGGCTAACATTGGGGTGGAGCTCTTTCTGTTCCTGACGGCTGTCCATTTGAGTCTGTTTCATTTTCTCTATTTCTGAGGCATTGTGAAAGACCTGCCTTAGAGTCATCATGGACAATCATGGAAGCGGTTACCTCCTCTTTGTTCTCCATTGGAGCCCTTCACTTGTTAGAGACCTCTGGAGTTGTTCTGAGCCATCACCTGGCAGCTTTGGTGGTGGGCCACTTCAGGTATTGGACAGCTCAGTAAGCACAACCCTTGTGCTTCTTCTTGGATCTCCTTGCCCGGTGCTGAGATCATAAAGCTCCGCTTATCAAGGCTGTGGTAAGTGCAGTAATAATATACTTCATTCTTACTTATTCTGTCAGCCAGCGCTTTTTCTTATATCAACATGTAACTGCCTTTTGCTGTATCGCTCAGTATAATGTACAACTTTATCTTACATGGCAGCACAGTACCTTTATGTATGGTGATCCAGCACGGCTAATATAAATTCTTCTCCTTTGGACGTGATATCCAGGTACAGATCATTCACAACAATTATACTATATGACGGTGGGGCCCATAACACCGCATAACCTTACACTCTTCTCAGATATTCCCTGGATCACATCCACTTACACTTTGGAGAAGAACGAAATTGCTGGAGGAACGGGATACCTTGTTAATATTAACAGGATAATACCTTAAGCATCGTACATAATCAGTTTTAATCCTGTCGGTTCTAAAACATCAAGGTATTCCGCTCTTTGGTCGATGGACCAACTAGTAGAATAAGTTGTTGGTGATTAAGACCAGCTCAATCACATTCAAAACCTGATAATCATTACACTTATTATTGAGCTTAAAGAACCACAGACTCGTTATTTTAATTAGAATAAAGTTTATCTATTTTCTTAAATACATGAGTGAGATTCAAGTTTATTAATTATTTTAATACATTTCAATAGCATATAAGAATTAAGGTTTTAGAAAGAATTTTATGCATACCCTTCTCAGATGGAGAATGAAAAGTTCACCAAAGCAGATAAATTGTAGATCACAGCATAGAAATCCCAAAACTGACTGTCTGTCCCGCTAGAAGCCTCCTCGACGGACCTCCCATACAGGTTTCCCGCATCGATCTCGTTCCTTTTCCCAGTCAAGTTTAAAGTCCAAAATGAATATTTCTGTAAAGAAAATGGCCTATAGAAAATAGCAGCAGCTTCTTCAGCATCAACGTTCAGTGCTCAAAAATAATGCAAGAATAGCGCTCCTCCTACTTAAGAGCAGGTCCTCTTATACCCTACTACTAGCTTACTAAACAAAAAGTTGCAATCTTTGGGGGCGAGAATCATGCTAATTGGTCCATTGGAGGGGTGGCAAGAATCACCTCATTGCCCTCCTTGTTCAAACCGGTTCTCAAATTGTTTAAGGATTATACTTTCACACGACCTTTGGGTAATAGCAGTCCAATTGACAGTTCATTTAATGTTTCACTTTCATTAGTCACTTTTCAAAACAGTCCATTGTTAATTCTTTTGGGTTTAGCGTCCATTCTCACGGATGCGTGTTGAGTCTTTCTTGGCATTCTTTCCAAATCAGGTCATCCTGACCTTGACACTTCTTACTCTGGGCTCGAACTGTACCCAAGTGATTTAGCTTTGTGGCTTTCTTCCGCTTAGAGGCCATCTTTGCGTCTGCGCATTGACCTCATCTGCCTCGGCAGCCATTTTCACAGCATGGCCTAGCAGGCCCGAACGAACTATCATGAAAACAAACACAATCATAATTAAAATAAAGAAAATAAGCCTTTCTGTTTCCCACCTGTCATTCTAAGTACCCCAGTTAGGTGTTACCTAGCAGAAGCGACATTTAAAGCCATGTTTACTCACCATATGCATTTTTTGCTACAATACAATTTTACTACATAGCACAAATCATGCAATTTTGCTCTAAGTAGTACGCAAATCACTATATTAATATTACTTCTCTTTATAGTTGTAAATAAGTTAGATTTGCACATGAATAGCGATTACCATTTGTGTAAATGTTTACCAAGGGTGTAAATTGTTGGTTAGTCCATCAAACAATTAATAATATTAATTCATTAGTGTTAATTTAGGGTGTTCCAAATTTTTTTTCATTTACCTCGCTCCATCAATGGCATGACCAACAGTTTCTGGACCATCAACATGTAGATTCTGTGCAACGCTTCCATTGTCTTCACCTACTTTACACCGGCTGGAGTTGCGCTACGACTCCACATGCATGAAGTGTCAATTCAGTTCTTCGACAGTGATACAAGTGGCGCGCACAAGCAGTTTGCTTGGACCATGGCAAACTCTCTGGGAGAGCACGGTCATTCTTCGGGTTACTTATCCCCTATCTCCTTGCCATTTGGTAGCATCCTCCCCAGCCTGGGTACCCGCCCATTACTACGTCTTTAAGGAAACATGGATTAACTGCAACTCCACTCAAATCTACCACACCACTCCACTCCAATCTACCTCACTCCACTCCAGTCTACCCCAATCCACCACACCACTCCACTCCAATCTACCTCACTCCACTCCAGTCTACCCACTTTATTCCACTACAATCTACCCGTCTCCATTCCAATCTACCCCACTTCACTCCATTCCAATCTACCCCACTCCACTCCAGTCCACCCCATTTCACTCCAGTCTACCTGTAGGAAGCTGGCTCTGTATATATATTATACCAAAGTAAGGTATAGTGTGCCCAGAGTCCCATTGATCCCCATAGGTATAGCAGAGGCTAAATTAGGTAAGTACTAACAGCTCTCTTTGTGGTAGTGTGGGCGAGCAGTTAGGCTTATCCAGAGAGTGTGTTAAGCATTTATTGTATTCACGCAATCAAGGACTGATTACACATACTCAGAGACAGAATCCAGACCAATTAGTAAGTATGAAAAAAAGTATAATTGTGTTTTATTTTAGAACCAAGCAGGACTTGGCACAGGTAAGTAAAATATACTCTCAAATGCAAGACTTTTCAAGGAAATGCAGTGTTGGTTGAATGTGTAATCATTACAGGTTTGTATATACTTTAGAAACAGTTTAAATTACATAAAAATTGCTCTTGATTACTTTTTCGGTACTTTTGGATTACAACGACTACTCGGGGTGATATGCCTACATATCACACTGGGATCCTACAATACAAGGTAAATAAGACTTTTTCTGGATTAAGATACAGTCACTTTTCTTCCATACAAACCACAGGTCAACACTCCTATGGGGAAAAGGTGTTAGCGGTTTCTCAGATAAGTACACAACTTACAAGTGGGAGTTTTGAAGGTTAGGACCAAGGTTCCCCAAGGTCTAGATGGGCACTCGAGTTACACCACCAGCGGCACTGGGGCGGCCGGGTGCAGAGTGCAGGGCCACAATGTTAGCCAATCGGGTTAAGGAGGCCTTCGGTTTTTGGCTGCTTTCGAGCAAGCCACTCGGGTGTGGAAGCCAAGCTCCTGGGGTTAAGATCAGCACTGCAGGGGCCCACAATCAGCACAGGAGTTGCACCACCGGCGACACAGGGGCGGCTGGGAGCAGAGTGCCAAAGCGATGTCGGGGACCCAATGGATACCAATAAAGACCTTGGGTTTGGAAAAGAGGCTACCGGCTCGGCAGGGAGGCTTCCTGATGGTGACCACTGGCTGGAGAGGTAAGCTGGGATCTAGGGGGATGCTTGGACACCATTGGTGGGGTCACCCAAGGCCGGGGGATGTCTTTTGGCAATGGATTCTTCTGACTGGCTACAGTCACGGTCCGATTCTTCAGACCGCTTTGGTCGCTGTCGTGGTCTTCTTACCGCCTTCGGTCGCGGTCAGTGGCTCTTTCAGGTTGAGGCTGTAGATGTCGTCTCGAAGCTTGTGGGAGGTCAGGGGTCACCAGATCCTAGGTCAGGATTGCTGGGGAGACCTCCTTAGTGTGTTGGGCCACTCAGGCTCAGGCGTGGTGGCCGGTTGCAGAGTGGTGCAGGACCGTGGGACCGCCGGGGTCCGGGTTCTCGTCTTGGAGTCTGTGGTTTGAGCAAATCCGGTGCTCACGGGAGACAGAGTTCGTAAGGTGAGTGCAGGGCAAGTCCTCCGGGATCTGGGGGGTTGCTGGCTGCTGGACCCGCTGGTTTCTTCGTTGTAGGCAGGTCGGAGTCAGGACAGGCCGGTAGGGCTGGGTCCAAAGCAGTTGGTGTCCTCTTCTCCTTCTAAAAATCACCTTTACTAAAATTCTGAGTTCAGGCATACTAAACTCCATTTCTCCATCTTGTCCCAATGGGAAGATATACTCGTAAAATGTTACAGAGTATTCCCCATTCTATCCTATGGGACAGATAGCCTTTCAACAGTGAAAAACGAATTACCCTGCAGTTCACTATCAGGACATGTCGCACACATCAGGACATGTCCTACCTTTCACATACACTGCACCCTGCCCACAGAGGTACCTTGGGCCTACCTTAGGGGTGTCTTACATATAAAAAAAGGGAAGGTTAGGGCCTGGCAAATGGGTGCACTTGCCAAGTCGACATGGCAGTAAAAAATGCACGCAGACACTGTAGTGGCAGGTCTGAGAACCCTTTGAACGGCTGCTCATGTGGGTGGCACAATCAGTGCTGCAGGCCCACTAGCAGCATTTGATTTACAGGCCCTGGCACTCTCAGTGCACTTTACTAGGGACTTACCAGTAAATCAGATATGCCAAATATGGAAACACTAATCCATAATCCAATTTACAATAGGAGCACTTGCACTTTAACACTGAACAGCAGTGAGAAAGTGCGCAGAGACACTAAACCAGCAGAAACAGTCAAAACCGGGAGGTCAGAAAGCAAAAAGACAGGGGAAATACACCAAAAGACGCCAGGTCTAACAACCCCACTCCAATCTAACCCTTTCTACCCAAATCTACAGCTCTCCCATCGGCCCCACTCTATCCCTATCTACCCTACTCCAATCTACCCCATTCCAGTCTACCCGAGTCTAACCCACTCCTCTCTACCCCAATCTACCCCACTCCAATCTACACCACTCCAGTCTACCTCAGTCTACTCACTCCAATCTACCCCACTCCACTCTTCCCCACTACACTCCACTCCAAGCCACTAACAGTTAGCTGTGCTGAACAGCAGCCACATTGGTCTACAACATGGCTAAAAAACCTGGCCAAAGCCAATAGCTCTCTCATAGGCATGAACTATTCGCTTTGCCAATGCTTGTTAGTTTTGCTTCCCTTAGGTTCTGTCGGGTGGCAAATGCTACTCAGGCTAACTCTCCCTTCCACAGATACTTAGCTTTGTTTACTGTCATTCCGGAATCCCTGCTCGAGCTTCAAACACTTCAAGTCATCCTGGTAGCTCTACTATTGGAGGCGGACCTTCGTATTCAGCTCCGGGACTGTATCCTGGTCATCTGGGGGTTGGCCATGGCCTCTCCATTTCCATAACCTAGTAAACCTTTCTATTGATACGCTCAAAAAGGACCAAAATTCGTATGTTATTCCCACTGGTGGCTGCTACTTAATGGTGGGGTGGGGGAGGGGGTGGGTAAATAGAGAAAAAAAATCTCTTACCTGCAGGCCAGCCGCTGCCTCTTGGTCCTCTTCGGCGCCTTGGTTGACTCCAGGAGCAGGAACCAGGAAGCACACAGGCTACTGGACTCCCCTAGCTGAACAATGCCAACATTCACCACCAGTCACAAGGATCTGGGTTTAATCCATCGTTCTTTTGCTCACCACGCCACCCCAGTTTGGACCCACCATATGCAAATCAGTCTTGACCCTGTTCCTCATGGGAACAGTCCAGCCCGAACTGTCAAGCCAGGTCCTCCCTGGACCAGAAACAAGCATCCTGCGACCTGTTTCGGGGCATCACCTCTCATAGCTTGAAACCAGTGGCGCAGTGAGCACGGGACCCAGGTCTGGGCATATCCTTCCCACTTAGGGCGACAAAAGCAAACGGAAAAATTGATGGACGAAATGCTGAACACTGCTAACATTCACCCTCAGTCACAAGGATCTGGGTTTAATCCATCGTTCTTTTGCTAACCACGCCACCCCAGTTTGGACCCCCTATTGGTACCAACAGTACTCTGTGTGACTCCCAAATGGGACTAGCAGTAGCTGTGTGACTCCCGGTACTAGCCGTGATGTACGATTTTGAGAACCATTCCGATGGTGCTAAGCACTCCAGCATATTCCGAACCATTATCATTTCTGCTGTGTGTTTGTATTTGGCACTGCATTTCTAGTGGGAACATGTGGATAGTAGCATATTTGCCTCTGCAGATGAATGCTGCAGATGCTACGATTTAACACAGAATATTGGGTAAATTAACTTCATGTACAAACTGTATCTGAAGACTGGGCTTTTTAATCATTTTGGGAAAATAAGTGGAAAGATGCACTTTCTGCAGTTTCTTGATAATAGTCTTAGGTATATCACATTAAAAAGCACTTAGATAGGGCAGGCTCATTGTTCCACTCTCTTAGTCTATAGAGTTTACCAAAAGCCACTCATTTAAATTTAAACAATATTTGGGGGTAAGAGACTTTGAGCACTGAATTTAGTAGGTTTTATAAGTCAGAGGACGATAAGAGATAAAGCTAAAGTCACTGTTCTGCACAGACATGAATTCATTATAGTAAATTCACTGAAAAAAGGTTAAAATGACATTATTGTTAGGTCTTGTAATAATATAAAAACTATTGCTTTAGTTTGCAGCTCCTCTAAATACACACCAAAAATACTACAAAAAGTCAAAACGATGTATAGGGCAATAAATTAAAACACAATGTATATTTTTAAAGTAAAACTTTAATTCCTACATTCTAAAATTTTATTTTTCTTGCTTTTCTGTAAGCAAAATCGTCGATGATATTGTCGAAGTCTATTTCATCACTCAGTTGCTGTTTTTTAGAAAGTATGACAAGATTTCTTAATGTCAAGGTACTCATTGTAGATCTCAGGTAAGTCTTAATTTTAATTTCGAAAAACTCCTCTCACAACCAGCAACACTTAGGGCCCGATTCCGATCACGCTAGGAAAGCCCTCCGTACGAATCGGATCCGGAGGTCTTTCCTAGCGAAACGCGCTGTGCGAGTCTGACCGAGCGAGTATGATGCAACCGCATGGTTACGGACTCGGCTCGCTCAGACTCCCATAGCACTCTATGGGAGCTTGTGTACAGACGCGTACACAGGCTCTCATAGCAAAAAGGGGGTGGGTGGGGAAAAGCGTGCACACCGTGGGGGGCACACCATGTTGCCCGCCACACTGTGAATGCTTGGATCGGGGGGACCCATGCGCACCCCCCGTGACCGATTCAGAGAGGTCTGGGTGAAGGGGGGCCTGCTCTGGCCCCCCGAAGTCTGATTCCGACAGCTGCTTCGTCTCGCTGAGACCGCGTCGATACAGCTGTCCGAATCGTGCAACGTACTCGCTCGGTCGGAAACCAGCTCCATTGCACGGCACGATTCGGCTCCGTACAAGTCGGACGGACAGGTTCGGGGTCGGAGACGATTCTCACGGCGCGTATGGGATAGTCGCATCGTACTTGCTCGTCCGGAACGGGGGGCGATTCGGTTGGAAACAAGAACTCCAAATCGGACTCGCTCGCTGCGGATCGGAATCGAGCCCTTAGAGTAATTGTGAGGAATATTTGCAGTAGTATTACAATATTTGGAAGTGAGTTCTCAAGACTGTATTTTAGAATAAACTGCAAAAGTTGTAGTGGACCGTCCTTTCTCGTCTCTGTTTAGTCTTGCGTAGCAGCAACAGAAATAAAACTCTGAAGCCTTTTTCTCTCAATGAGGAACTCTTCCTTATGAATGTCATCATGACCATGATTTAGTTGACATTCGTATTTATCATTCTAAAGATTCGATGGAGTAAGGAAGGCATATTTTTCAACAAGAACATGAAGCTGTTGAAATCTGGTGGTGATTTTTTGGATCACTCTGTCCATGAAAAAAACATTTCTCTCCTCAACTCAGTTTCGTATGACAATTCAGCATCTGGCGATTCTTTATCTGCCATCAGTTTCTTCTTTCTACACCGACGATTCAGGACTATCCCCAGATCATCACAAATTTCTTTGGCGTAAGCTACTGAATTGTTAACTAATTCATCCCTATTTTCAGTGAAAAATGCTTTTAAAGCCTCAAATTTTATGTCACATTGTTGTATATTCAATCCTTTGGTTTGGAGGTAGACCTGTGTATCGTTAATTTCTAGGACTGATTGCCACAGGCCAAGAAAGCACAGGAAGGAAAACAATTGTAACGCAACAAGCAGCACACCAGCACCTGACCTGGTAACTCTATTTTCTTCTTCACCAGTTAAATGTTCTACAGCACTCAAGATTTTCGAGTAATTTCTTTTTTACAACACTCACAGCATCTCCAGAGGCACTCCACCGAGTTTCTACTACACTCTTGACACTTTGACACTTTGACCAGTGACTAAAGTCAGAATATCCCAGCGATGGGCTGAGGAAGAAGAAAACTTGAACAAACGCTCCACAGTTCCAAAATAGGTAACAGAATTCACAGCAACAGAAGCTGCATGTACACCAGCCAAATTCAGCAAGTGATGTGTACATGCGACAAATTCTGCTTTTCAATTAATTTCCTTGATGCATCTCTGAACACCAGTATGTCGACCAGCAATCACAGCAGCATTATCATATGCTTGTCCTCTACAATTTTGAATATCAATTCTGTTGTTTTCTAATTATTACAAAATCATAGTTGAAATATTCTCTGTGGTTCTACCTTTTGTTTCAATGAAATCAACAAATGAATCCACAACCTTCACATTATTTTCATAGATCATAACGTAGCGTAAAACTTGGCTCGTTTGATCCTTATGAGAAATATCAGGGGTGCTGTTGAATATCATAGAAAAATACTTTGCTTCTTTTACTTGCTTGATAACTTTGCTTCTTACTTTTTCTCCCAAAATTTCTATGAACTCGTTCTGAATAGTAGGCGACATATAGGATTTAGCAAACTTTTTTCCCAGCTTAATTCTTACAATATGTTCACATAGCACTGGATCATATTTCACCAACAAATGAACGAATTCTAAAAAATATCCTCTATTTCCCATTGATTCAAGTTCATCATCAGTCTTGTAATGAATTCCTTGTCGGTGACCGCGTAAAGCCAAATTTTGTTTAGCTAGGAATCTAATGATGTCCAACAATCTTGAAAGTATCTCCCTCCACTTCTTCACTTAGTTTTCAACTTGTTCTTCTTCCTTTTTATCAATTGTTGCTCCACGTCGGATTCTAATTTCCAACTCCTTCCATTGTGTGACAGATCGAACATGGGCCACACTAGATTCATGGTCGAGTATTTTAGGATTAATTTTCCACCACAAGTTGAATCAATCCGCAGAATCAAAATTTGAATGACTTCTGTCTGCAAATAGTCTGCAACAAGAGCAGTAAAGAGCTTTCTTAGAAGGAGAGTACACCAGCCACAACCTCAACATTTTTTCATTATTTGGCAGAGTTAAAAAAAAACAACTTGGGTGTAAGTTTTCTGTTTCGTCCTTTGATTGAAGCACCCTCACGAATCACTTCACCAAAATCAGAATATAAATGGTGAACCACAGACGCACCTTGACGTACTAGTAAGATCCGTGTGTCATCGTTAATCTTACTTGGCCAAAGACCAACATCTTTTAAGTCAACGGCTGGAATTTTTTGTTTGTTACACTCCTTATCGCTTGTTGAAGTTGAAGAATCACTTGACTTTGACAATGGCTTGAATTCGGAATCGGAAATTGCTTCAGCAACAGTATTAGTAGTTTCGCGACTAAGGTATAGTGCACCTTCATTCTTTTTTAATTCTTCCTCCGTAACCTTTTTCTTCTTTCTAAAGGCTGCACCACTTTCTTTTATTCGCATCATCGTAAGTTAGACTGAAAGAATAAGAAAAAGAAAAATATTCATAATAACTAATAATTAAATACATAAGGAATAACAGGGATAAATAAATCCTTTTTAAAATGTTAGTTTTGGTAGTCTTCACGCCTAAAAAACTGTGATACTCTTATTCACCTCAGAAAAACAAAGAAGAACAACAATGTGAAATCACAAAGATGTTACACGCACTTAGGCAGAGGCTTAGTCACCCTCACCACTCGTCAGACTCGCGGGCATTTTCACAGCCACCACAAGAAAAACGCACATTCAAGTTGTGCATATCAGAGGTCATGGTGGCCAGATTGTGAAGCAAACACCAGGGACAAGCCTGACTAGACGCAGGTGTCGGACATTCTTGCACATCAGGGAAATAAACAGGGCATAGAGACCAAGTGCAGGTGTCAGACCGGCATGCACATGTGTACACCAAAGTAAGTAGTCAGGTGCCCGTATTCTGTATAGGCCTGCTTACACAAATTTGCACTCTGGGTAGTTTCGCAGCTGGGAAGCTAACCCGATCTCACTGCCAGACTCTTTTCAGCTGCCCCCTGCCCAGTGCACACCATGTCACTGCCAGTGTCAAACAACATGAGCCGGCAGCCTTGAACCTAGTTTGCACAGGCATGGGGAGGCCGATAACCGGCCGTTGAGGCGGGAGCAGGGCAGGGTGCAATGCTGGGCATGAGCTAGCGGGGGCTGCCCAGGGCTGCAATGAATGGCCAAACTCACTCATCACTCGAATCTGGATCTCGCTCTCCGGCCAGCAGGGGTGCGGGCTGTGTTGACATAGTGTGTGAGATCTGAGGCTGTGCTGACGTCATCACCTGCAGTGGAAGGGGCAGGAATGTGTGGGGGGAATGAGTAGATGGGACAGCAGCCCCTCGAAACCAGTTCTCCTATCTGCTTGACGTCTCAATGAGACATCAAGCAGGAGGAGCAGCTTCTTTTATTATGGCAGATGAATGATGTCCTGCACAGGAGACGCTCTCACAACTGTGTCTGCTTCCTCAAGGCCCGCCTCCTCAGCCGCTGGATCTGCTCCCCGGTCACGGACAATTGTCTCACCTCACGTGAAGTGCTGCCGCCCCCAAAAAAGTGCAGCTCGGGGGCACCGCCGCCCTCCAGCTACTCCACTGCTTACAGCAGCATTGTGATTGGTCTGAGCACTGTGATTCGGCGCTCAAAGAGGGACCTAGAGGCTGTGTATGTTCTCCACCCAGGCTGTGCAGTACAGCCGGTGGAGAACATGCAAAGTGCGCATGACGTTTTGGCCGGCCCAAGACTGTCAGCCAAACCGTCATGCGCACTTTGAGTGTGCTGACCACTCCTCCCACTGGCCACTTTACTGGCCAGCCCAGCACCACCCCGCCCCTAAGCGGAAAAATAAAATGATAATGGCATTGCATTATTATCATTTTATTTTTCCTTTCTAAACTGCTTGCAGAGCAGTGGGGCTACGCTCCTAGCGGAAGAGCCGCCGCTGGTTATTCCAAAGATAAGGGAAAATAGTCAGAATAGGTGTTAATTATCGTACCTGATAAATGCCGAACCCCGCTGTGACGGATTTTATCAGATGTGATCAATAACAACCATCCATTCAGGGCACTCTCAAGCAAGAAAGAGCCATAACATGTCTGAAGTTGGGAATAGTGTCATTTAGGGGAGGGCAGTTCTACAAACTACCCCACATCCAGTGAATCCATGGTATGCCTCATGTTTTGGCTTGTGTGAATCAAAATATTTTGGGGCCCAGGTGGAGCTAAGGAATAAAGAGTTTGATATTGTCATTGTTTCCATGGTAAAGAAGAATTAAGAACGTGAAAGAGAATTGATGCACTGTGTGCCACAATGCCAGAGACAGAAGTCTCATTGATGAGGTAGGAGAAACCATTTTCAAAATATACAGAAAATTGCGTGGGATGGTACCGTAGATGGTGACATAAATGTTGTGTTCTAAGTATAATTTACAAAAATATCCTCCTCTTGGGTGTAGATTTTTCTTATTAGCTCCAGAAATATTTTGTCTTAATTATAATTTTACAAAAGTATCCTCCCATTCGTTGTTGATTTTGTATGAACTCCAATGGGGTAATATTTTTGTAAACAATGTTTATGACACCATATTTATGTCAGACGATATCCTGACAATGATATTCTGGTACCATACCCAACAGGAAAGGAACGAAATATAAAATCTGCATCAACAGGACTTCGCTGAAACAGTGTGTTAGCCAACCCTGTGGGTTTTTCTGATTGTCTGTTTTTGTGCTCAAATTGCAGTGAGTGGGCAAATCAGAATCTGTATTGGCATGCGAAAGCCCAACATGGTGATGCAGACAGAAAGACATCTTGCTCTTTGCATCCAGTTTTCTCCAGAGCAGGCATGCAACAAGACCTAAACAACATTGAGGTCCTCATTCCAGCTGATACTTCAACGCACCATTCATCCTTGGCCTGCTAATGTACAAGTTACAGCCAATATTTTGCACCCTCAGTTCTTTTTTGAGACGTCACATAATAAAGGGACCAGCAGTTTCAGTGCCAGGTAGCATTTGAGACCATTGCGTTTTGCATTGTTGAGGCAAACCTCATTTCTTATTTTGATTCCACACCTCTCACCGAGCTCACCAATGATGCCAGCCCTGAAAAAGGGGAGTAAACTCAGTTAAGCATGAACAAGGTTCCAACCTCCAGGGGCTTATCATTATCTATTTAAGTCTCAGCTAAAAAAGCAGAGTCTTGCAGTAGTCTAGACATGTGAACACTTTTATTTATTCTTCTGTGGATGGACTTTCCTGTTGTTAGTGATCATCTGGAACTGATCTACATATATGGAAAGCTGAAAGCTAAAATGCCTGAAACGAGAAGTGGGGATTTTCCTGCAGGACCAGTGCTTTAAATGGGCCGGTACTCACCAGTACTGAGTACCAGCAATTCTCAGTTTCTCCCAGAGTACTGGAACTTTTCCTTGGGCAAGGAGAGTACTGGTACTCCTAGTGGCAACAGGACTCAGGCTCTGAAGTATGGGTACGTGCAGCACAAAAGCTGCTGAAAAAGAGCCTTTCAGATGGAGCGTGTCTATGTGCTGCTCTGACAGCCAATAGCCAGTGTAGTCCAGGGCTGGGTTGCTACTGCAGAGTTATGTTCTAATCGGCATCCCAACAGGAATGAGGAGATGTGGCCAGAGCTGCCACAGTGAAACTAGGGAACCAGGTTCAAATCCTGTGTCGGCTCACCATTCTGTGATTCTGGCCAACTCGCTTAACCACAGGTGCTTAAAAAAAGTATGCTTTAATGTAAAACTTTTGATTATCATGTAAAGCACTCATATGCCCTTGGGCCAAATGCGCTCTACATTAAACTGCAAAAAAGTAGACCCTGCACATATGACATAGAGGCTGAGGCCCTGGCATGTCTCAGAACACACAAAAAATTCAAATGTATGTGTTGGAAGATAAGTGTTCTGTGGCCTGGCTGAGACTGGAGGTGGTGAGTTGATGGACAGCATACATAAATGTGACCTCAGCCACATTATATTAAAAAATGTATTGAAGGTTGCTGCAAGTGCCGATTTGAGTGTGCTTGTATGCATGTGTATGTGCCTATCCCTGCTGTCACAGGCCGACACGTAGTGACAGAGCTGGAAGAGACAAGTTGGCACTTACTCCTTCTCACTCTCAATTGCAAAAAAAAGAGGCAAAAAATATGTGACAGTGGACTAAACAAATACTTAATAGTGTCCCCACCCGATATGATTACAAATAAACAAGAGTCAGTGTTCTGGACCTATGTTAAAAAACTGTGGATTTGTTTCTCCATCAGAGAATGCTCCACAAAGTCATGTGCCTTCTTCAGGACTAAGACTGATGCCATATTGTATTGTATTGTATTGTAATTGCATTTATATAGCGCTTACTACCCCTGACGAGGCGTCAAAGCGCTTTTTCGGCGAGTAGCACGCTACTCCGGGACCCATAGAGGATTAGTGTTGAATTAGTATAGTGAAACATGCAAGTACATTTTAAGTGGGGGATAGGTTAGTCAGTTATTTGGATTTGGAATGATAGCAGAAGGATAGAGGAGGAAAAAAGGTTTGTATTTATATAGCGCTTGTTACCCCTGATGGGGTGTTGAAGCACGCTACTCCGGAAGCCCATAAAGGATTAGTGGTGAATTAATATGGTGAAATATGAAAGTAATTTCAGTGGTGGATATTAGTCAGTTATTTGGAGTGTGAAGGATAGCGGAGGGATAAAAAGGGAAGAAAGGTTTGCATTCATATAGCACTTGTTACCCCTGATGGGTGTTGAAGCGCTTTTCTGGCGAGTAGCACGCCACTCCGGAACCCATTAGGATTAGTGTTGAAAATTAGTATAGTAAAATATGAAGTAATTTGAGTAGTGGATATGTTATTCAGTTATTTGGGTAGAGAAGGGTAGGTGGCGGGATAGAAGAGGGAAAGAGGTTTGCATTTAGATAGCGCTTGCTACCCCTGATGGGGTTTTGAAGCGCAAGTAGCACGCTACTCTGGAACCCATAAGTATTAGTGTAGTAGAGAGAGTAGAGTAGAGTAGTAGAGAGAAGTTTGAGATGAGTCAGAAGGTTGGGCTAGAAGATATATTGAGAGAAATATAGGCTGAGAAATAGGGTAGTGCCTTGGAAATGCTAAATTAGAAGAAAGTGATAAATATATAGATCCATAAGTACATTGAAAGTATATAGATGCATAAAGGAGGTAAGTATATATAGATTAAAGATATTGATAGAGGCACAGGATGAGAACTAGGGTAGTGCATTGGATATGCTTTTTCAGGAGAAAAGTAACAGAGACACAGATCCAAGTACATGGAAGGTACATAGATGCACAATGGAAGTAAGTACATGTAGACAAAGGATGATTTTTATTTATTTATTTATTTATTATTTATTTATTTATTATTATTTTTTCCCCTCTCAACAACATAATTATTCTACATGTTTATACAAAGCAATACACAAAGATAGGTACATGTCTATAGTGAGAACAAATGCTTATATACAGAGGGATATGCTGTAAATTTCTGTTTGCGTATGGTGCTTATGTGGGGAAGAGCCAATTCTTGAGTAGTTTTCTGAAGATAAGGTGGTTGTCGGTGGATCTTATGTTGGGGGTAAAGAGTTCCATAGTTTGGTATCTTGGGATTTTGAGGCGAGATGCTCCTTTAGAGCGGAGGTTCCTCTGTTGAATGTGTTTGGTGATTTTATTCCTGATGAAGAGCGGTCCCATTCCATGTATTGCTTTGTGGGTGATACAAAGCAGCTTGAACGTGGATCTTCTGGCAACCAGTAACCAATGCAGGGCTTTCAAGGCAGGGGAGATGTGGTCTCGCGGTTTGATATGCAAGAGTAGTCTGGCAGCCGAGTTCTGAATCCGTTGTAGTCTTTTCATGGTTGTTAAAGGTGATCCGTGGTAGAGGCTATTGGCGTAATTGAGTTTGGACAGAACAAGGGAGATGGTAGCTTGGACCTTGTGCGAAAATCCCAAATGAGGGAAAATTTGTCGCAGCGTTTTTATAGTGACAAAGCTTGATCTTGCTAGTTTGTCCACTTGGGCATTCATCGACAGCTTGGAGTCCATGGTCATTCCGAGGTTTCTTACTTCCTTCGATACTTTAGGTGGTGATCCCAGTTCATTAGGCCATGCGGCAAGCGGGTTGTAATGTTTCCAATCGCCACACGTGAGTATTTCCGTTTTTGAAGTATTCAATTTGAGATGGCTCCAAGTCATCCACTGATCCACGGCTCTGAGACAGCTGAAAATTGGTGATTTTCCAATGTCTTTGGGGCATTCCAGTTGAAGGAGTATTTGCTTGTCATCTGCATAGTTATAGCACGTGAGGTGAAATTGATTGATCAGTACTGGTAATGACTTCATGTAAATGTTGAAAAGCATGGGCGAGATGATAGAACCTTGAGGGTCCCCTGCTTTTGTGGAGTACGGTTTGGACGAGAAAGGTGGGGTATGGATGACATTAGTTCTGTTTTGAAGGTATGACGCGATCCAGTCTAGAGCAGTTCCCTCTATGCCAGCTTCATAGAGTCTTTGTTTCAGAGTGTCATGGTCAACCGTGTCAAAGGCAGCCGAGAGGTCCAAGAGGAGTAGCGCAGCAACTCCGTTGCGGTCAACTGTATTTTTCAGGTCCTCCCAGATGGCAAGGAGGGCAGATTCAGTGCCTCTTCCCGGACGGAATCCTGTTTGGAAGTCTGAGAGTATGTCATTCTCTTCAATGAATTGTGACATCTGGGCGAACGCTGCTCTTTCTATCAGTTTGCCCAGGAAAGGTCCATTTGTAATGGGTCTGTAGTTGTCAGGGTTCAGCGGGTCCGAGTTTGTTTTCTTCAGTAAAGGGCGTATGTGTGATTTTTTGAGTTCTTCTGGAAATATTCCGGTAGTTAAGGAATCATTGATGATTCTTCTTACTGGAGTGGCAGCAGAGGTTGTTAAAAGAATTGTCTTGAAAGTTTGTGGTGGACAGTGGTCAGAAGGGCTGCCGGCAGGCCTGCTTGCTTTGACCAGGTCCATAAATTCATCGTGTGAGATGTGTTGGAAGGAACGGAGAGGCTTGGTTAGAGTATTCTTGGATTGTTGTTTTGTACAAGGGTTAGTGCTGGTGCTTTGTTTCTGTTTTAAGTACGAGTCCAACGTGTCTGCTTTGTCCGTGTAATGATTTGCCAGTTTGTCTGTGAAATCTTGAGTAACAGGATGAGTTCCTTCTAGGCAATTTGGTTTGCGAAATTCATTGAGTATTTTATAGAATTCTTTATTTGCACATTTAGCGTTTTGAATTCTGTCTGAATAGTACCTTTTTGCAACCTACAAGTCTATACTCACAACTGTTGTCAAAGCCTGAGCAAAGGCAGTCTACCTGAGTCATTACAATAGCCCCACAAGCACAAGGTATGTAGGAGGTGTTTGTAATCCAATTCCTTGTTCCCCTACTAATTGAACAACCTAATCTTCTTGTCATGGAGTAATAAATCAGATTCATGCAGTTATGACAATGCCCTGCACATCCACAGATCTGGAAATTATAGATCTAGATAAATTTGTTTGCACCTTTGGAATCCCCTAGGGTGTCAAGTCAGACAATAGACCTCTTGTCAACAAGAAGGAATTCTGGGAGCTCCCAAAAAACACAGGTTTCCATTATCAGAAAAACAACCACTTTGAGCCTGAAACTAATTTAATAATAATGGATTCATGCACACTCTGGTGCACTCTGGAGAAGACCATCCAGATAGCTTAGCTTACTTGCAAGCCAATCTCTCAGATGCTCTGTCCAATGGTGAGAGATTACGGACATTATCAGACGCCTTTCTGGGAGCCATTGGTCCAACACAGGCTACTAGGACTCAGCTGTGGGTTTTGGTGTCATTTGCCTCTGATGTCCCAGCCTCTGTCCTACTATGGCTCTGCATACTAGGCCAAGTACAACCCCTTCAGCATTTGAGTCTCAGTCAGTGCAGCCACAGACTTCTCAGAGCTGTATTTTCAAGGTCAGGACTCAACAATCACCCAGCAATGCATTAAAAGACCGTCCAACCTAGTGCTTTACTTTGATAAAGCAAAATACTTTATTGCACACATAAAATTCAGTACTCTACAAAGCAAGTTATAGGTAGAATATACTTCAGTGCTTTAACGTCGCAAGGGCCTCTGCGTCTAGGGTCCTGGTTCCTCCTCACCCTTCTCCTCTTCCTCTCATGTGGCCCTCCTACAGAATCTAGGTGGGTTCCTTCCTGTTCTGGCACAGGTACATATTAAACCTTGTACAATAGTGTGTGTACTCAGTTCACTTCAGCAGTCCCCAACTGGTATGTCTCACCTCATTGGATTTCCCTCAGTTCATCTGGGCTGGCCAGCGAAGACCAGCAGCATGCCTCAGCCTCACTCTCCCTTCTGGGAGTGGCATGCTGGCTACAGGTACTACCGCTCTTGGGGTGAAGGGCTACGGTGTTGATGAAGGTTCCCCACTGACGGCGAGTTTGCTTTTAGATTTTTGATGAGTTGTGAATTTGGGCTGTGGAGTCAGAGGTCACAGTCCACCTCGATGCAGCTCAGTGCAATCCCACCCCAGGTACAGTTCATAGTTGCATTGATACAGTCCGCACGGTTCGTCGTTGCAGTGATATAACCTGCTCAGGCACAGCTTGTAGCAGCAGCACAGTCAGGCTAGGCACAGCTTGTTTTTGCAGTGGCACAGTCTGCTTGCGCACAATTCGTAGTTACAGCGACAAAGTCTGCATGGGCACTGCCTCTAGGGACCAGTGGCAACGATCACTTTCCTCGATTCCTATAGGAATCATCTGCTCAGATAGTCTGCAGCCCACATGCCTCAGGGCACATAGATCACTTTCCTCAGTTGTACTTTTGGCCGGCGGATCCATGCAGCACCAAGGGTCAAGCTGCTCTGGTGCTTCAGTCCAATCCCAACTATGCTTGGTTGGCAGTCTCTGTCCCTCTCTTAGTAGCAGGGAGGCTACAAAGCACTTCAGGTCAGAGATTCCACTTCTTCCAACAAGACGAGGCTCCAGGTGATGTACTCTCAGCTCTTGGAAGCTTGCTGTTAGGCAGGCACCAGCTCTGCTGGCAAAGCAGACCCCTGAGTACTCTGTGGAGCACTCCAGTCCTTGATTGAAGAGAACTGGGATTTGGAACAAGTGGGTGAGCACCTCCTGCTTTTATTCAGAAATAACAGACAGGATATGCAGGTTCTCTATATGAAGTTTCAGAACCGGTTTGGGTGGTTCTTCTTTCATGTGTCCTTTTCAGGCTGTTCTCTAGACACAGTCTTTGTGTAGAGTGATGCTTGTCACAGATTGGTAGTCTCCAGCCTGGAGTACCCACAACAGAGGCACAAAGAGGTCTGCACCTGGCTATTAACAGCCACAGTGATCAGGAAATCTGCAAAAGGCTTGCAGTACTCTTCCACTCTCAGGGAAAACAACTCCACCTATATCTTGTGGACATGAATGGACCAGGAACCTCTAAAATGGCAATGCTCCTTTGACACAGTCAAGATTATCAATTTTAGAGTGGCTGGAATTGCAAAGATACTCACAGTACTTTGTGAAAATCTGAAATTTGACCTGCTTTCAGGTCATCTGTGTTACATACCTTTGAGGAGCTCTCAGAAAGCGAAATACGTATCAGGAATTACACTCAATATATCCGTTGTACTGCTGTAACCATCATGCACTGCCATGGGCTACTGAGCTAGATTTGATGAAGTTGGGGAAAGATAGACTATATGATACAGAACTACATGGTCCATGGTCCAAGCACGGCCAGGAAGAAATTAAGGGCTATTCAAACCATGAACAACACTGCAAGTGATTAGCTGGCCTGATGGTGTGTGTTCCCCATTCTGTTGTTTGTGGATACTGTTAGAAATGGGGGTCTCTAGTTGGCAAGGGCTTGCACCTCTGTCCAAATAGGGACCCTTCTTCCTAGTCAGGGTAAGGGAGTTACACTCCTAAAATAACCCCTGCTAACCCCCTTGGTAGCTTGGCACAAGCAGTCAGGCTTATCTTAGAGGCAGTGTGTAAAGCATTTGCACATAACCAACAATAATACAGTGTAAGCACTACAAAGGACACCACACCAGTTTAGAAAAATATCCAATATTTTTATATACTTAAGACAAGACCAAAATCGATAAAAATCCACAATACAGTACTTAAAAATCTTCAGTTATCAAAATATGCTTTAAAAATAGTTCCTTGATGTCGATAGCACCGTCCGGGGCTATCACGGCGTCGTGAGCAAACAAATCCAAACAGTTCTGGCTGACCGCGGCGTCGCGGGCCAGCTACGGTGTCGGGAAGACCCGCAAACAGTACCTTTTAGAAATGCAGGGCGTCGGCGACCTCTCGTTGAGCTTTCGAAAGCACGGCGTCCGCAGGCGTCGGTTCCGGAGGTCGGTGCAGGAGTTGTCGGGGCCCTCGAAGTCACACGCGTTGCAGATCGATCTCCTCCTTGTTGAAGTCAGGAGCGCTGGTGTCGGCAGGCGCCGTGTGCTGCGGTGCGAAGTGCAGCGGTGCGGCGTGCGGTGCCCTCAGGTCGCAGTGCGAGCAGCGGCTCGGTGGCGGCATCGGATGGTGTCGTCGGTGAGACCAGGGTCGCGGTGCGAGATAAAGGCGGTGCTCGTCACGGTGCTGGCAGGTCACGGTGCAAGCAGCGGTGTCGTCTCTGCTGAAGCGCAGTCGTCGGCTGACGAACTGCAGTCGATGGCGCCGGCGTCGGTAGGGCAAGGCTGCGGTGCGGGATGAGGGCGGTGCGTCGTGTAACTTTACGAGCGGTGCCCTCGAACCACGGTGCAAGCAGCGGCGTAGATTTCGGCGTTGAGCAGCGTCGTAGGGGATACCAAGGCATCATCGTGAAGCGAGGCGGTGCAGAGTGCGGTGACCACAGGTCGCGGTGCGAGCCGCGGCTCGGTGGCGGCGTCAGCAGGCGTCGTCGGTGAGACCAGGGTCGCGTTGCGGCATTGCGGCAGTGCCCTCTGCGATGCCAAGGCGTCGTCGTGAAGCAAAGCGGTGCGGAGTGCGGTGCCCACAGGTCGCGGTGCGAGCAGCGGCTCGGTGGCGGCATCAGCAGGCGTCGTCGGTGAGACCAGGGTCGCGGTGCGGCGGTGCCCTCTGCGGTGCCTTCGGGACACGGAGTCGGCAGCGGCGTCGTCGACGTCGTCGAGTTGCTCTTCCTCTGTTGCAGCACAAAACACACAGTCCCCAGTGCTGAGGGCAGAAGAACTTGAAGTCTTTGCTGTTCCTTCTTGAACAGGGGCAAGCTCTACCTCAAGCCCTTGGAGAAACTCACAAAAGTAGATTGCAGAAAGTCCAGTCCGGGCCTTTCACTGCCCAAGACAGAAGCAGCCACTGCAGGCCAACACAGCAAAGCACACAGCAAAGTGGTAGTTCCTCCTCACAGCTTCTCCGGCTCTTCTTCTTGGCAGTCTTCTTGATCCAAAAGAGTTCTAAAGTTCAGGGGTCTGGGCCCCGATATTTATATCCCAAAATCCTTTGATCTCTTAGGCAGAGAGTGTCTGTGCCCAACCAGAACCAGTTCTGCCTTCTCTGGTGTGATTTCCTGGCAGGAGGTGGAGACTGCATTGTCAGAGGCAGACCAGGCCCTTTGAGGTGCAAGGAAATCTCCTCCCTCTTCCCCCATTGCAGCCCAGGTCTATTCAGCCCTTTCCTGACCCACCTAGACTATCTGGAGCCCTCCTGCTCCCCAGCCTTCTGTCATCCAAAACCCAGACAGGCAATCCACATTCCAGCAGAGGCACACGGGATGACTGAGCAAGAAAATACCTACTTTCTAAAAGTAATATTTTCAAACACAGAATGTAAAAATCACCTTCACTAAAAGATGCATCTTTAGATTCTGAGTTCAGGCATACTAAACTTTATTTTCTTACCTAATTCCCCGGGCCAGTTTTGTCTATAAGATGTTATAAACAAACTTCCCATTCTGTCCTATGGGGAACAGGTAACCTTGCAATAGTGAAAAACGAATTTGGCTGTAATTCACTATCAGGACATGCCACACACACCAGGGCATGTCCTACCTTTCACCTACACTGCACCCTGCCCACAGGGGTACCTTGGGCCTACCTTAGGGGTGCCTGACATGTAAGAAAAGGGAAGGTTAGGGACGGGCAAGTGTGTGCACTGGCCAAGTCGACATGGCAGTTACAAACTGCGCGCAGACTCTGCAATGGCAGGTCTGAGGTACCTTTTCAGGGCTACTCCCGTGGGTGGCACAATCAGTGCTGCAGGCCCACTAGTAGCATTCGATTTACAGGCCCTGGCACACTCAGTGCACTTTACTGGGGACTAACAAGTAAATCAAATATCCAATCATGGAAACACCAATCCATAACACCTTTTACCACAGGAGCACTTGCACTTTACCACTGATCAGCAGTGAGAAAAGTGCGCAGAAACACTAAGCCAGCACATACAGAGTCAAAAACCGGGAGGTCAGAAAGCAAAAACTCAGGGGAAACACGCCAAAAGATGCCAAGTCTAACACATGTCCCCTCCAGCTGAAAGTAGGGAGAACTGCCCAACCTCCTGGGAGTTCTCTTCACTAAGGAAGAAGAACCTGGACAGACCATCTGCATTGGCGTGTTCTGTGCCAGGGCGGTGTTCCACCGTAAAGTCCATTCCCTGTAGGGAGATGGACCACCTCAGCAGTTTTGGATTCTCACCTCTCATTTGCATCAACCATCTGAGGGGCCTGTGGTCTGTCTGAACCCGGAAGTGAGTCCCAAACAGGTAGGGCCTCAGCTTCTTCAGCGCCCAGACCACAGCGAAAGCTTCCCTTTCCATGGCACTCCACCTCTGCTCCCTGGGGAGTAGTCTCCGGCTAAGGAAGACTACAGGCTGGTCTAGGCCCTCTTTGTTCAGTTGTGAGAGCACCGCTCCCACTCCATGCTCTGAAGCATCAGTCTGCACAACTAATTCCTTGGAGAAGTCGGGTGCCTTGAGCACGGGGGCCGTGCACATGGCGGCCTTAAGGGCATCAAAAGCCTTCTGGCAGGACTCAGTCCAGATCACCTTCTTGGGCTGCTTCCTGGAAGTCAGCTCTGTTAAGGGGGCAACAATGGTGCCATACCCTTTAACAAACCTCCTGTAGTACCCGGTGAGTCCTAAGAAGGCCCTCACCTCTGTCTGGGTCTTGGGGGCTCCCAAGCCAGAATGGTGTCAATCTTGGGCTGTAGGGGCGCCACCTGGCCGCTTCCTACCTGGTGTCCCAAGTACACCACCGAACCCTGCCCGATCTGGCACTTACTGGCCTTGATCGTGAGGCCTGTCCTCCGCAGCGCCTTCAACACTTCACCGAGGTGCTGCAAGTGTTCTTCCCAGCTGGAACTGAACACTGCGATGTCATCCAGGTAGGCGGCACTGAAATCCTCCAGCCCAGCCAACACCTGGTTGACCAACCTCTGGAAGGTGGCAGGGGCATTCTTCAACCCAAAGGGCATCACCCGGAACTGGTAATGTCCTTCTGGGGTTTAAAATGCTGACCTCTCCTTGGCCCCATCGGTTAAGGCGATCTGCCAGTACCCAGACGTTAAATCAAACGTGCTGAGGAACTTGGCAGCTCCCAAACGATCAATGAGCTCATCAGCTCTGGGGATGGGGTGTGCGTCAGTTCTGGTGACGGCATTGAGCCCACGGTAGTCCACACAAAACCGCAGTTCTGGAGCGGCACTGGGTGCAGCAGCCTTTCGGACCAAGACCACTGAGCTGGCCCAAGGACTGTTGGAAGGCTCGATCACCCCTAACGCCAACATCTTAGAGACCTCCTCTTTAATGCTGGCCTTGACCCGATCAGTCAACCTGTAAATCTTGTGTTTCACAGGAGGGCTGTCACCAGTGTCCATGTCATGGGTACACCAGTGAGTGACACCTGGGGTCAGGGAGAACAGGGGGGCAAACTGTCCCAACAACTGGTGACAATCGCTCTGCTGTTCTGGGCTCAGTGTAGGGGAGAGGATCACACCTTCCACTGACCCATCGTTCTCCTTGGTAGACAGGGGGTCAGGGAGAGGTTCACTTTCGTCTTCGGGTCCATCATCTGTCGCCAAGAGCATGCTCACTTCGGACCTCTTGAAGTGGGGTTTGAGGCGGTTCACTTGGAGGACCCTCAAAGGGTTCCTTGGAGCCTGCAAATCCACCAGGTAGGTGACGTCACTTTTGCGCTCCACCACCTCAAATGGCCCAGTCCACTTGTCCTGCAAGGCACAAGGTTCCACTGGGGCCATGACCCACACTTTCTGCCCAGGTTGAAATTCGACCAGAGTGGCATTCTGGTCATACCACTTCTTCATTTCTTCCTGGCTTGCTTCCAGGTTCGCCTGAGCGAGTTTCCTGAAGCGGGCAGTTTGGTTTCTGAAGGCCAGCATGTAACTAAACACATCCTGGAGAGTTTTCCTGGGAGCTGCCTCCCAGCCTTCCTTGACCAAACTCAGAGGTCCTCTCACAGGGTGACCATACAGAAGCTCAAAGGGACTGAACCCAAGAGACTTCTGTGGCACCTCCCTGTACGCAAAGAGAAGGCATGGCAAGAGGACGTCCCACTTACGCCTCATGGGTTCTGTTAGACCCTTAATCATGCCCTTCAAGGTCTGGTTGAATCTCTCCACCAGACCGTTACCTTGTGGGTGGTAAGGGGTGGTGAACTTGTAGGTTACACCACACTCCTTCCACAGGGATGTCATATACTTTGATATGAAGTTGGTCTCTCTGTCAGAAACCACCTCTCTGGGGAACCCCACGCGGGAAAAGATCCCCATTAACGCCCGGCCCACCACTGGCGCTGTCGTTGTCCTGAGAGGGATTGCCTCCGGGTACCAGGTGGCATGGTCCACCAAGACCAGGATGTACCTGTTGCCCATGGCTGTCTTGGGATCCAGTGGCCCCACAATGTCTATCCCTACCCTTTCAAAGGGTGTTCCAACAACTGGAAAAGGATGGAGAGGAGCTTTGACCTTCCTCCCACTCTTACCACTTGCCTGGCAAGTTTGGCAAGACCTGCAATGTCCATCTGACTGCCTTCGCATTTGGGGCCAGAAGAAGTGGGTGACAAGCCTGTCAAAGGTCTTGTCTTGCCCCAAATGTCCTGCCAAAGGCACGTCATGAGCCAGACCCAGTAGGAAGGTCCTGAAGCTCTGGGGTACTGTGGAAATAAAATCTATAATTATGCCCCTTCGCTGCCCTCTGCGCGACCTAATTATGCCCCTTTGCGCGATCCCCTTTGCGCGATTAATAATTGCCCACATTAAAAGCCGACACCATTTTGTTTTTAATTCACCCTTTGGTGTCCCAAGACCCCGAGCACGAGCATGACACCCCTGCACCTGGTTTTCCTCATTTTCACCATCTGTCTCTGTGGTTTCTGCCAAGTCCGGGAAACCAGTACATGAGTTCCTGCTCCCCCGCAGAGATGGTTCATGTTTCTGACATGAAGCACGAGCACAAACCCCCAAATGAGGAAGCCTTCCCCTTCCAACTGTCAGACTATTTCACATCGCAAGTCCCCTCACGAAGCCTAAGACACGCCCCCATTTCTTCACACTCTGCTCCTCTTGCTGAATCTTTGTTCCTCTATCTGCCACGACCTGTTTGTTCCTCTATTTGGCTCGTGACCAAGACGGTATAAATATTCTGCTGTTGAAAATAAAGGACCCCCACTTAAAGAGAGGGACTTGAGAGATTGCTCCTGTGCCCGCTTGGTGCTGGAAGCGCTCCCTTTAACTCGAGTTATTGGTCTTCTCCTCCTTCATTTGAGCACCACGGACTCCTCGCTTTGCATTGACAAGAAATTATGATTTATTAAGCATAGAAATTCAGAAATGAGGTAATAAGTAAATTTAATTTACCACAGTAATTGGCGCCCGAACAGGGACCTTCCCTTTCCCCCACGCGCCGGCGATATTGGACCCGGTACTGTCCCCTCCTGACCGTTGACGGACTTCAAAAGTGCACAACGCGGGGAATTCCCGCTAACTCCTCGAGGCGAAGAGGGGGACCGACTGCGGCCCAGCATCCACACGAGGCGGTGAGGAAATAGCGGAACGTCCTGAACCAAAGCCCAACCTGCGAAGCAGACGAGTCCGAGGTTCTACAAATCCCACCTTGAAACTGCGCGCGCGTTTTCCCAAAATCTTCAAGAGGCCTTCCAGTTACTTTTCTATGAGTACTGCTGAAAAGTATAAAAACGAACCCACAGCTTTTGTGGGGGCGGTAAAGATACGCGTTTTTTTTTGGTTTCTCACCTATCTTTGGTGAGGACTACTAAAACTAGTATAAAAGACGGACTCACTACCTTGTGGGCACGGTAAAGATACATGTTTTTGTGGGTTTCTCACTTATTTTGTGAGGACTACTAAACTAGTATAAAAGACGGACTCACCTCTTTCGTGGGTACGGTAAAGATATTTGTTCTGTTTATGTTTTCTCACTTCTAAAATCTTTGAAAGTCTTGCCATCATGCCTATTTTCTCGAAAATACGTAAGATGGCAACCAAAAGGAGTATTCTTGAGAAGGAAATTCCCCTTCCTCCTCGGGATACTCCAGGACACTTCATGTATGCAAAACATGGTGTCGGTGCACTTATTTATTGTGATCTATGGGTAGAATATACTAAAGACCTAGAACTCAGATATAGATGGCCTGAAAATGGTAGTTTTGATACGGAGTGTATTATGAAATTAGAGGAACAGTTATGGAAGAAAAAGAGAGTCCGCCAGTCACAGAGTGACTCAGTAGAATTATGGAGAAAAGAAGCCCATAGGAGGCAACAGAAGGAATTGCATAAAGTTGAAAAGGGTAAGAGAATGTCAGAGCAGGCCAAGAAAGAACAGTTACAAGAAATAGGGAAAGAAGTAGTTAGTGAAAGGAATAAAAGGGAACAATCAGCCATTTCTACTGGTTTTATCCTGCATTGCCATCTGCACCTGAAAACCTTAACATTGCATCAGCACAGCCTACAGCCCCACCACCAGAGGATACTTTTACTAATTTTCTCTTAGATACTCCACCACCCTATGAAGTTCCAGTCATTCAACACCCTCTGCCTCCGCCACCCCTTTCACAACATAACGCACCACCTCTCACTCCAGAAGGGGGTGCCGTAGGTCCAGACCCAGGTAAAACAATTCCCGACTGCCCCTATGACCCGACTCCGAGCAACACAGGGAGGCGGGCCGAATAAGTAAAATACTTCATGACTCCTGGGAAGAAATAAGACATCTACCAGCAATTGACACGTTTCTTCAAGCGGCCTCTGAGTTTCTTCGTACTGGAGAGAACTCACGAGCCATTAACGCTATGACTACAAGAAGATCACACCCTGTAAAAATGCACATGTATAGGTTCCTCCTTTGCTGTTTCATAAAACACATACAAGCAGAGGAAAGAAATGTACCAGTTTCACTTTTTGACTTATTAGATTCCGCATCCGACCACACTAGTCTAGAACTTATAAATGATGCACTAGACAGGTTCACCCGTAATGTGACCCGTATTCTGCAAAACTTGCAAACAAATGAAGAGAATAAGAAACTTGAGGAGGAAATTACTGAACCTACTGAAAAAGTCCTACCCGTTCGTTCTTCCGCCCCTAATTCACGAACACCCCGCCTACATTCCTCCAAGGTCACTCTGAACGGTCATCTCCAGATGAGTTATTTGAAAATACATCCAATGCATTAGACTACTGGTTAGACCAGGAACCTCCGCTTACACCGGAGGAGGAGGAAATAGCCAGAACTGCGACCCTATGGGTCTCTCAATATAAGATATATGACAATGATCTCATAGCCCAGCTTTTTCTAGCATTACCACGCTCACATCAAAGATTAGCAAGTCTCTACATGGTACAACATCTCATCACACTCAATGACACTCATTTTAAACATGATCCAAGACTCGAAGATTTTCTGTCTGACTGCGCTGATAACATGTTCCTCCACAATAGTTCAGTTTTTCTTAACACATTTATAGATTTTAGACAGAAATACCAGAAAGTGACTGGATATAGATCTCCCCATAATACGTGTGGATCAACTAATAGACTTCCTCAAACACGCCAGTTCCCCATGAGAGAGGTCCACCCCAGAGCTGACACGAATGGCGCGCTACAACGCGTCTTCATTTATGTACCCTTGACAAAACTTGAGTTACTAAGGATGAAAGAGATGGTTCCCTCCCACTCAAAGGATCCTGCTGGATTCTTTAAGGAATTAGGAGATGTATTAATGATGGGAACATATACTCTTTCTGATATCACAGCAATTCTGAAATTATTGTTGCCATCAGGTATATATGACAAACTAAGAGAAAAAGATTGGGAAGTAGCAGGTGAACACATTAAATGGACTGAACTTCAGAATGACGAAAATACTAGAGTAGCAGGTCAAGGTATAGGAGACAAACTAAAAGCACTTCCTGGCACTATTTTAAAGGTGCTACCACAGTTACTAACAGTGAAAAA
Source organism: Calotriton arnoldi (assembly GCA_963921515.1). Taxonomy (NCBI): domain Eukaryota; kingdom Metazoa; phylum Chordata; class Amphibia; order Caudata; family Salamandridae; genus Calotriton; species Calotriton arnoldi. Next base: position 2,085,286 of record CAWUFW010000750.1, on the reverse strand, counting down.
GGAGGACTGGGATGCCATTTCCTCCTGCAAACAGAAACATGGTGAAGACATAGGAGATTATTACACTAGACTTGAAAAGTGTTTTTGCGGTAAATAGCGGCCTTACGCCAACAAGTGAAGCTTACCCGCATCTGTTTGTTTCCAAATTAGTAGATAACGCCTTGCCAGCCATTAAGGACAGAGTACTAAAAGTAGAAAGTACCTGGCAAGCACATACACCTCCACAGGTGTTACAAATGCTACAATATCACCAGAATCGCATTAGGGATGAAGAAGAAAATGATAAGAAACGCATGAAAGACACAAAGATGAAAGCATTAGTAGCCCAAACTGCACCCCAGCGTCAACAGACACCAAGTAGCCAGACAAATATAAAAAGCACTTGTAATTATTGCAAAAGATGGGACACTTCGTTAAAGATTGCCCTGTCTTAAAGCACAATTTGGCTACTGGTAAGACCCAGCCACGCCCATATCAGCCAAAACAGAATGATTCCCTAGACAGTTCAACACCTTCAGTTCCACTGACAACACAAATGGCCCAAATGAATATTATAGACAGCGCCTACACTGAATATTACCCAGATTTCTCATGATGTTGCCCAGAGAGAGAAGATGACAAACTGCCCCTAATCCCCATTCCAGTAGATCAGACAGGTCCATTTATAGAGGTCCGACTTCTTGGGGAGGATAGGAAGTTTCTACTAGACACTGGGGCCAGTAAAACAACAATAAGCCATCAAGAGGTCCCAGAGGCTCCTCTCTCGGGTTCAAAAGTATTTCTCTGGGTTTCTCGGGACAACCTGTGACAAACGTCACGTCAAAGCCACTGCCCTTGCAGGTTGGTCCCCTCATGACAACTACAGATCTTATATTGACAAAATCATGTCCAGAAAACTTGCTTGGTATAAAAACATTGAAAGAATTAGGAGCTGTCATTGTTTGCTCACCTACAGATGTCAGACTATTTCTGCGAGATTTCAAGGGCCACTACACAAGTAGAGAATTAGATGAGCGTTTGAAAGATTTGCCACACACCCTGTGGGCCACTGATTCCACCACAGTAGGATGTATGGAAATAACACCTCACAAGGTTACACTGAAAGAGGGAGCCCAACTACCACGCATAAGGCAATACAAAATTCCACCTCAGGCTGAACAAGCATTAATGTTAATTATTCAGGACCTAATACAGTTAGGTGTGATTAAGGAAACAACTTCTAACATTTGCAATTCCCCTGTTTTACCAGTTCATAAAAAAGTGGAACCAGGAACACCACCTGTCTACAGACTAGTGGTGGATTTGAGAGAGCTCAATAAATGTGTCGTTCCACAACACCCTGTGGTTCCAGACATCTCCACCCTACTCACAGCCATAGATGCGGAAGCAACGCATTTTTCAGTCATTGACTTGAAAAACGCATTCTTTAGCATACCTATTCACCCAGACAGTCAATACCTTTTGGCTTCTCCTTACAAGGACGAAGTTTCCAATTCACAAGAGCTCCTCAAGGTTTCACAGAGAGTCCAAGCGTATATAGCCAAGCATTAAAAAGACAACTAGATACTGTTCAAATGCCCACGGATACAGCCATACTACAATATGTTGATGATATCCTCATTACGGCCAGATCTGACGCAGCATGTGCTGAAGCATCACTACTAGTACTAGAATTCCTAGCTGCAAATGGCCATAAAGTTTCCCTGGTAAGCTCCAATTTTGTTTACAGCAAGTGGCATACTTAGGGCACTTGCTGTCAAAGGAGGGTAGGCAGCTTACACAGGAACGCATCCAACTCATACAACAAATACCACAACCAACAACACAGAAACAAGTTCGAGCCTTTGTTGGTCTCACCTCATATTGTAGACAGTGGATCCCACAATTTGCACTCATTTCCAAACCGTTAGTGCAGCTGACAACACTCGAAGCTGGCGCTACTAAACAATTACCCTGGACAGATGAACACACGCAAGCCTTTCAGTCTCTTAAAAAAGCTATGTGTCAAGCCCCAGTGCTGGCAACACCTAATTACACCAAAGATTTTACATTATTTGTAACAGAAAACTCAGGTACAGCACTATCAGTTCTGACCCAACTTCAAGCAGACAAACATAAACCATGTGGTTATTTTTCAAGCACATTAGATCCAGTAGCACAAGCATTGCCTGCATGTCTAAAATCAGTAGCAGCTACTGCACAAGCTATTAGACAAAGCGATTCTATTGTATTGGGACATCATCTGATAGTTCAGGTCCCACACGCTGTAGAACTTCTGTTAAACAGAACACAAACACAGCATCTGACAATAGCCAGACTCACCGGATATGAGATGACAATTTTCAGCCACACATTGAGATTAGACGCTGCAACATTTTAAACCCAGCAACACTGTTGCCACTGACCTCTCCTACTGAAGAAATTCACGATTGTATTGACATAATTGATTTAGTGACCAAACCAAGACCAGATTTACAAGATACTCCCCTTGCTAAAGCAGAAATGACACTCTTTGTTGATGGTTCATGTATGAGACTCCCCACAGGAGAATTAGCAGCAGCCTATGCCGTCACAAATGGTACAGACACTTTAGAAGCACACAAGATAGAGATACTGTCGGCACAGGCAGCAGAACTCATAGCCCTAACACGAGCATGTCACTTAGCAAAAGGAAAGTCAGTTAACATCTACACTGATTCACAATATGCCTTTGGAGTTGTACACAACTTCGGTACATTATGGAAAGAGAGAGGATTTCTCACATCACATGGGTTCAGAATACAGCATGCTACACTCATCACTGCCCTCTTAGAGGCCAGTCAGTTACCAGAGAAAATCGCAGTGCTAAAATGTAAAGCGCACACAAAAGGAACAGATGAAATATCAAAGGAAATGATTCTGCAGACAGTGCAGCCAAGTTAGCAGCAAACACAGAATTAAGTATACCACACCGCCAATATACAATACGAGACCCCTTTTCTGACATCCAGGATGTCCAAAGTCACGCCACACCACAGGAACTGCTAGAATGGAAGGAAAAAGGAGGGGTCCTTACAGATCAAGGCTGGATGACACCTGAAAGAGCAGTATGGTTTCTACCGGATGCCATGGTACAAGTTATGGTAAACACCATACATGGACCAGCACATCTGGGAGAAAAAGCAATGTTAGACAGCATACAGAATATATGGCACAACAAACATTTGAGAGCTGCAGCCAAACAAAAAGTTAAAACGTGCATGATTTGTAATCAGTTCAACCCAGGAAAAGGCACAAAGGTGGAACAGGGAGGATTCCAACCCCTGACCATCCATTTGAAGTTCTCCAGATGGACTATATCCAGATGGAGAGATGTAGAGGTCACAAGTATGTGCTAGTTGTAGTGTGTGCTCTGACCAGATGGACAGAAGCCTATCCCGTCGCAGATTACACTGCAACGACAACTGCTAAACAATTAGTTAGAGAGTTTTTTCCGAGGTATGGGTTGCCCCGTGTCATCTACTCAGATAACGGCCAACCTTTTTCCTCTGAACTCATGAAGCAAGTGTCTCTTCTGTTAGGGTACACTTGGAAGTTTCACTGTGTAAGACATCCTCATGCAGCAGGTCTAGTAGAAAGGCACAACCAAACTTTGAAGACAAAATTGGCCAAGATATGCACTGACAAAGGCGTGGACTGGATGGTAGCCTTACCGGTTGCCCTCTTCTACATGCGTATGGTAGCCCATTCCAGAACTGGCTTATCTCCATATGAAGTGGTCTTTGGCAGACCACCAAATATGTGGGGTACGCCAAGGCCTAAAAGAATAACTGATGTTGACAGTACTATGCTGACTGACTACCTGGCTTCCTTGATGTCTGCACTCCAATCTTGTCGTTCTCAGGTTGCTGCCACCTTCCCTGACAAAACCAACCCGGAAGAACACGCCATCCGACCCGGGGACTGGGTCCTCGTGAGGAACTTCGACCGGACCAGTCCCCTCCAACCCAGGTGGAAGAAGCCAAGACTCGTACTACTAACAACACGGACAGCAGTGAAGGTCGAGGGCAGGAAGGGCTGGCTCCACGCAAGCCACTGCCGGAAACATTTTGGACAAAAAGACACTGTTGCTGATGGCCCTGCCAATCCCACTGACATTGTGACTGAACAATCTTTATTGCCTTTGGAACTAACCCCACAACAGGATTACAAATCAAAGTTAAGGTCTGCCATTCGGACTCTGGCTAATTAAGTCCATTGGGCGTCGGTCCAGTGGTGAAGCGGTTGGAGCATGGGAATGGATTTTAACACCTTGACTATGTGGGAAAAAAAAAAAAAAAATGAACTCTAGAAAAAGACATAATGGTCCTATTATATGTTTGACAGTATTATTTTTCCTCATGGCAGTTATGACGTGTCTTGGTTGGATTCTCCACACTGTTTTTCCCCCAACACAACACACCTCTCATACACCCAACAGCACTCAGGAACACACCTATCACGACCTACCCCCTCATGAACAAGCCCATAGACTAGCCTTGCGAAACAATACCTTCATACAGATGCTACACCACACTCAGCAAGCCAGTAATAGCACCAATTGTTGGATATGTGGCCGCATCCCACCTCATCAGAAAAAGGGAGGGATGCCTCTTTTTCTTTCCCATTCTCTTATAATGGAACTTGTGAAGCCTGGTTCGCCCTAATAACAGCTGACGCTACTACCCCCACCTCCTGCCCTGACGGAAATAATTCATGCAAGAATGGGTGGCCTTGGGGGGATTTAAACAAGGTACTCAATACTGCCTGTTACCCTAATAAGGAGGGAGATCCTCAGGCGACCGGTACAGTCCTAGAAAGTGAAGAATACAAGCAAGGGAACATGACCATGTCTTACAAGATGTTAAATACCAAATCTTAAAAGAATGCAGGTTCCCCTTCCATCTCGGTCTCACCAGTAAAAGGACACCTGTGCATCCAGAAAAATGGCTCTGTTCCATTAGGACACAGTGACTGTCATACCACTATAAGTTTTGAAGACAGAGGAAAGTCCTCATTTCTAGCATCTCGCCATACTTATTTCATCTGTGGCCAAACGGCCTATGTGCAGCTGCCCTTGAACTGGGGGGAACTTGCTATATAGCATTCCTGTTACCCCCTGTCTTTGTGGCCCCATCCACTTACCACAGAGACCTCCTAGTGCCCCATGTCAGACATAAAAGAATGATCGATACCTCCTTGGTTGACCAAACGGAAACCTCATGGGAACAGTATACAGATTTTAACAAAGGGTTCTTCTTCTTTGTTGGCCCTGTACAGAACAGCAAGCTTATACGCAGGTTGACAAGGACCTTAGAGGCTGTAGTAAACCAGACGGCGTCTGCCCTGGGGAGCTTAACCCAGGAGCAGTCTGCCATACGATTGGTTACTCTCCAAAATCGCCTTGTCCTTGACATCATCTTGGCTGACAGAGGCGGAGCCTGTAAAATTATAGGCTCTAGCTGCTGTATATTTATTCCTGATAATTCCCCATCTGTATACACGGCCATAACAAAATTACACAAGATAGCCGTAAGTTTACATCAAGAACCTGGCACTTGGACGTGGTCTGGCTGGTTCTGGAAGATAATATCGTCCTGGGGATGGCAACTGCTGTCAGCAGCAGGCATAATATTCCTGATAATAACTGGATGCTGCCTTTGCATCCAATGTGGTCCTGCCCTATGCGGTCTATGCGCTGCAAAATGCATTCCTAAACCACTTGTCCAGCAGAGAGAAAGGGAAAGAATCATGTTACAAGAATGTATAAATGATCTCATCCAAATTGAGATATAATGTAGGTACACTCTGGGGCAAGGAGGGAATGTGGAAATAAAATCTATAATTATGCCCCTTCGCTGCCCTCTGCGCGACCTAATTATGCCCCTTTGCGCGATCCCCTTTGCGCGATTAATAATTGCCCACATTAAAAGCCGACACCATTTTGTTTTTAATTCACCCTTTGGTGTCCCAAGACCCCGAGCACGAGCATGACACCCCTGCACCTGGTTTTCCTCATTTTCACCATCTGTCTCTGTGGTTTCTGCCAAGTCCGGGGAAACCAGTACATGAGTTCCTGCTCCCCCGCAGAGATGGTTCATGTTTCTGACATGAAGCAAGAGCACAAACCCCCAAATGAGGAAGCCTTCCCCTTCCAACTGTCAGACTATTTCACATCGCAAGTCCCCTCACGAAGCCTAAGACACGCCCCCATTTCTTCACACTCTGCTCCTCTTGCTGAATCTTTGTTCCTCTATCTGCCACGACCTGTTTGTTCCTCTATTTGGCTCGTGACCAAGACTGTATAAATATTCTGCTGTTGAAAATAAAGGACCCCCACTTAAAGAGAGGGACTTGAGAGATTGCTCCTGTGCCCGCTTGGTGCTGGAAGCGCTCCCTTTAACTCGAGTTATTGGTCTTCTCCTCCTTCATTTGAGCACCACGGACTCCTCGCTTTGCATTGACAAGAAATTATGATTTATTAAGCATAGAAATTCAGAAATGAGGTAATAAGTAAATTTAATTTACCACAGTACCACCAGCACACGGGCTGACCCAGGCTCAGCGACCTTAGGCTCACTGTACAGGAGACCATTCTCCCAGTAGATCCAATGTGATCCGGACTGATCACCTGCTGCCTGGTCTGCAGCCTGCCACCGCAGACCCTCCAGAGAAGGGCACTCTTTCTGCTCCTTGCAGAATTCCTCCCTGGTGGGACCCCCTTCTTGCTGCCAATGGGTCAGCTCAGAGATGTCCCCCAGTTCAGCTACCTGTTCCCCTGTAGACACCGGGGCGTCCCCCTCAAGGTCCGCCTCCTCCCAGTCCGTGGGAACTTCAGGGGCTGGTTTCCCGCGCCCCTTGCCCTTTCTCTTGGCAGGGACTTGGGCCACTGTTTCAGGCTCCAAGTCCTCTTGATCACCCTTTCTGGCCGCCATTGACCGAGTGGACACGCATGCCCACTCTGGCAACCCAAGCATCTCCAAGTGAGACCTGAGCTCAACATCCTTCCATAAGGACTGCTCCAGGTCGTTACCTAGCAGACAATCTACAGGCATGGAAGGGCTCACAACCACCCTCAAAGGACCTAAGACCCCACCCCACTCGAAGGGAACCTGCGCCACCAGACAGTTGCGCTCTGAATTGTCTACCGCAATTACTTGGTGGAATGCCCCTGGGACTACCTGCTCCTCAGAGACCAGGTGACACCGGACTGAGGTCACACTGGCTCCAGTATCTCTGAGAGCCTCTACCCTTTTCCCATTGATGGTCACCCAGGTGCTGTATTTCTTTGTATTAGGGGGCACCTGGTGTCCTGGGACCATCTCACTGTCCCCTAGTGAGACGAGGGTCATTTCTGCGGGATCCCCATCCTCCTGTGGGTACTCCTTCTCCCCAAGCGCTACACTAGCCAACACCTTGGACTGCCCACCGGTGGGTGGCTGAGCCCCCTTTGGACACTTGGGTTCCCCCTTCAAGGGTTCCACCTGCTCACATGCAAAACACCTGCGGGGCCGGTCTCAGCAGGCTTTCCTGATGAGACCCCTGGCTTCTTATCTCCAGGGGGATGGGAACCTTTACCCTGTGTGTTAATTTGGGGCCCTTTAGAGAACTCCTGTGTTTTTACCCTTGTCCCCCCCACTTTTCTGCTGGGGACCCTGCCCACCTTTGGCTGAGTCTCCCACAAACGCTTTCTTGTGGACCCTGGTACTCACCCAGCGGTCCGCCTCCATAGCAAGCTTCCTGGGGTCAGTCAGCTTACTATCAATTAGGTGCTAGCGCAGATCTGCAAAACATAGACTAGACAAGTGCTCCCATGCAATCAAATTGTAGAGCCCTTGAAAATATGTCACATTACTGCCCTTCACCCAGCCATCCAGTGACCGGCAAAACACAGCCACACATTCCAACCAAGTGTTGGCATCAGACTTCTTACTGGACCTGAACTGATCCCTGTACTTTTCAGGAGTAAGACCATACTTAGTGAGAAGGGCGTCCTTCATGTCTGGATAGGTGAGGTGATACCCCTTACCCAAAGCTATTAAAGTATCCCTTGCTTCTTCTGGGAAGAGAGGCCACAATCCTGCTCCCCAATTCTCCTCGGGGACCCCATTCATGTGAATTGCTGCCTCGTACCCCTGAAGCCACCTTTGTATGTCATCCCCCTTTTTGAATTCTTTGCCTACATTTTTAGGGATGTGCACAATTCTGTCTGCCTATCTTGACGAGTTGCTGCGACCATCTGAACTGGCTCTATTCCTTAGCTCCAGTTCTTTAAGACTTCGCTCATGATCTAAGATCTTCTTCCTTTCCTCCATGGCTATTCTTTTATCCTCCCTTTCACTTTCCATCCTGAGTTTCTCCAACTCGAACTTCCTTGCATCCCGCCTGTCCTCCAGCTCCTCTGGGGACAGGCCACTGCTGCCTGGCCTGGAGGGTTCCCCCCCTCCCAAAAGCACATCCACCCTAGGAATAGGATCCTCCGCCTCTCCACTGAGACCACCAGACTGCTCGCTGGCATGTCTGGCTGCGACCCAGGCCCTCAGCGCCTTTTGTAGCTCGTCCTTCCTAGTGAGGCCTCTGACTTGGACATTTAGGTTTTTGCAAATTGATTTCAATTCCCTAACATTGTAGGCTTCCAACCTATCCTCCTCAAAGGCAATTTCTAGGGATGCAACGGATGATGCTCTTGATTCCGGCATGATGAAGTAGCAAGTTCAAACTGGCAAGATCAAAAAATAGGCCAAAAAGAAAAAGAACCAGTATGTGGCACGTAATGGTCTGCGATATGGTAGTAGTGCACACCAATCACTGTAAGTCAAGTGCAAACGCAAGTCCTATCCCCACCGCTGACAACCAATGTTAGAAATGGGGGTCTCTAGTTGGCAAGGGCTTGCACCTCTGTCCAAATAGGGACCCTTCTTCCTAGTCAGGGTAAGGGAGTTACACTCCTAAAATAACCCCTGCTCACCCCCTTGGTAGCTTGGCACGAGCAGTCAGGCTTATCTTAGAGGCAGTGTGTAAAGCATTTGCACATAACCAACAATAATACAGTGTAAGCACTACAAAAGGACACCACACCAGTTTAGAAAAATATCCAATATTTTTATTTACTTAAGACAAGACCAAAAACGATCAAAATCCACAATACAGTACTTAAAAATCTTCAGTTATCAAAATATGCTTTAAAAATAGTTCCTTGATGTCGATAGCTCCGTCCGGGGCTATCACGGGGTCGTGAGCAAACAAATCCAAACAGTTCTGGCTGACCGCGGCGTCGCGGGCCAGCTACGGTGTCGGGAAGACCTGCAACAGTACCTTTTAGAAATGCAGGGCGTCGGCGACCTCTCGTTGAGCTTTCGAAAGCACGGCATCCGCAGGCGTCGGTTCCGGAGGTCGGTGCAGGAGTTGTCGGGGCCCTCGAAGTCACACGCGTTGCAGATCGATCTCCTCCTTGTTGAAGTCAGGAGCGCTGGCGTCGGCAGGCGCCGGGTGCTGCGGTGCGGCGTGCGGTGCCCTCAGGTCGCGGTGCGAGCAGCGGCTCAGTGGCGGCGTCGGATGGCATCGTCGGTGAGACCAGGGTCGCGGTGCGAGATAAAGGCCGTGCTCGTCACGGTGCTGGCAGGTCACGGTGCAAGCAGCGGTGTCGTCGCTGCTGAAGCGCTGTCGTCGGCTGACGAACTGGAGTCGATGGCGCCGGCGTCGGTAGGCCAAGGCTGCGGTGCGGGATGAGGGCGGTGCGTCGTGTAACTTTACGAGCGGTGCCCTCGAACCACGGTGCAAGCAGCGGCGTAGATTTCGGCGTGGAGCCGCGTCGTCGGGGATACCAAGGCGTCGTCGTGAAGCGAGGTGGTGCGGAGTGCGGTGACCACAGGTCGCGGTGCGAGCAGCGGCTCGGTGGCGGCATCAGCAGGCGTCGTCGGTGAGACCAGGGTCGCGGTGCGGCATTGCGGCGGTGCCCTCTGCGGTGCCAAGGCGTCGTCGCGAAGCGGTGCGGAGTGTGGTGCCCACAGGTCGCGGTGCGAGCAACGGCTCGGTGGTGGCGTCAGCAGGCGTCGTCGGTGAGACCAGGGTCGCGGTGCGGCGTTGCGGCTGTGCCCTCTGCGGTGCCTTCGGGACACGGAGTCGGCAGCGGCGTCGTCGAGTTGCTTTTCTTCTGTTGCAGCACAAAACACACAGTCCCCAGTGCTGAGGGCAGAAGAACTTGAAGTCTTTGCTGTTCCTGAGACTTCTTGAACAGGGGGCAAGCTCTACCTCAAGCCCTTGGAGAAACTCACAAAAGTAGATTACAGAAAGTCCAGTCCAGGCCTTTCTCTGCCCAAGACAGAAGCAGCCACTGCAGGCCAACACAGCAAAGCACACAGCAAAGTGGTAGTTCCTCCTCACAGCTTCTCCGGCTATTCTTCTTGGCAGTCTTCTTGATCCAAAAGAGTTCTAAAGTTCAGTGGTCTGGGCCCCAATATTTATATCCCAAAATCCTTTGATCTCTTAGGCAGAGAGTGTCTGTGCCCAGCCAGAACCAGTTCTGCCTTCTCTGGTGTGATTTCCTGGCAGGAGGTGGAGACGGCATTGTCAGAGGCAGACCAGGCCCTTTGAGGTGCAAGGAAATCTCCTCCCCTTCCCCCATTGCAGCCCAGGTCTATTCAGCCCTTTCCTGACCCACCTTGACTATCTGGAGCCCTCCTGCTCCCCAGCCTTCTGTCATCCAAAACCCAGACAGGCAATCCACATTCCAGAAGAGGCACACGGGATGACTGAGCAAGAAAATACCTACTTTCTAAAAGTGGTATTTTCAAACACAGAATGTAAAAATCACCTTCACTAAAAGATGCATCTTTAGATTCCGAGTTCAGGCATACTAAAATTTATTTTCCTACCTAATTCCCCGGGCCAGTTTTGTCTATAAGATGTTATAAACAAACTTCCCATTCTGTCCTATGAGGAACAGGTAACCTTGCAATAGTGAAAAACGAATTTGGCTGTAATTCACTATCAGGACATGCCACACACACCAGGGCATGTCCTACCTTTCACCTACACTGCACCCTGCCCACAGGGGTACCTTGGGCCTACCTTAGGGGTGCCTGACATGTAAGAAAAGGGAAGGTTAGGGACGGGCAAGTGTGTGCACTGGCCAAGTCGACATGGCAGTTACAAACTGCGCGCAGACTCTGCAATGGCAGGTCTGAGGTACCTTTTCAGGGATGCTCACGTAGGTGGCACAATCAGTGCTGCAGGCCCACTAGTAGCATTCGATTTACAGGCCCTGGCACACTCAGTGCACTTTACTGGGGACTAACAAGTAAATCAAATATCCAATCATGGAAACACCAATCCATAACACCTTTTACCTCAGGAGCACTTGCACTTTAAACTGATCAGCAGTGAGAAAAGTGCGCAGAAACACTAAGCCAGCACATACAGAGTCAAAAACCGGTAGGTCAGAAAGCAAAAACTAAGGGGAAACACGCCAAAAGATGCCAAGTCTAACAGATACACAATGCTACACATTTATAGACACAATTATCACCAGTGCCATAAACACACAGGAAATAGTACATACAACAAAATGTGTTAGCATCCAAAGAAGCGGGGGAATGTGTATGAAGAGTAAAGGTTAAAAAGTGAAGAAGGAGGTGACTGGGCTATAAAAAGTACTATAATACAGATAAAACATTTCAGAGCAAACCATGAATGAAACAAATATCACATAATACAAAAATAGTTGTGCTACTAAGATGCAGTAAACAATGCATGACTAATCAACCATAGTTATTTGTATCTTCCTTATCCAACTATTGGTATTCTTCAATAGATCATTAGATGTTGTTTTTCACCTCAGTAGGTTAAGTTCAATCACGCTGTAACAGTCCATTAATCATAGGGACCTCGTAGGGCAACCAAAGTACTCTCTGTACCGTAACAATTCTCTATTGACACGACCAACTTCAATGTAGTAATCTTTATTGAAGGTTGTTATATCCACAAGTATTGTAAGTAAAGAGCCCAAGAGCCAACCACCGATATCAACCGTCTAGCCTGCCAGCTCCACATCCAACGCTCGCTCCACACTGTAGAACTTCACTCTGTCATCCCCAGCATCCCACACACATACCAACTACACCACACATCTTCCCCTTCACAATCAACAAATAAACAGACACAACAAAAGAAAACCACGTCACCCACACATACCAACTACACCACACACATCTTCCCCTTCACAAACAACCAACAGATAGACAGACACAACAAAAGAAAACAACAAAAACAGGATGACAGCAGGAACAACACACACAACAACAGACAACCACAACACTTAATCCAAAAACGTCCTAGGTAATCTCCTAACACAAGAACTCGTCCTGGGTTCAACCACCAAATTCTTGCACATATTGGAAATATTCTTGGATCCACTCATTCCTTTACAAGTTGAACCCTCCCTATCCACCTCCATACACCGTTTGTCCACTCTTGCAATACGAGACACGTTCCAACACTGTCCATTAGCAATCTGTACAGAATTTCCACATACTCTTTTTACTTGCACAGGTTCTCTAAATTTGGACAGGCCTTTTCTTAATAGAAGAGGATCTTTGACCCGAACCCAATCACCAATCTGCACCTCCTCAGCATGTTTACGCTTACTCTTATTCTCCATCACTTTCACCTTAACCCTACTGGCCTCCTGACTTGCTACTTTTGCTTCACCTGACAACACTTTTACATCCAACTCCTTGTTGATAACACTCGAAATCCAATCCGGACATAAACAAGAGCTGACACACCTTCCCCTCATAAGCTCAAAAGGCACCTGACCCGTAACCGAGTGTGGACTAGTGCGATAAGCCCAAATGGTATCCCTGATGGCATCAGCACAATCCACTCCAGACCCAAGAGCCCTCTGCACACATTCCACCAAAACCTTGTTAAATCTTTCAACTTTACCATTAAACTGAGGACAATACAATGGTGTGCGAACATGTTTAATCCCATTTTTCGAAAAAAAATGTTGCATGGATGTAGAGGTAAATTGTACCCCATTGTCTGATAAAACCTCTGCTGGCATTCCCTCCCTGTAGAACACCTCCTTGAAAGGGCCAACTGCAAGCGCAGACACTTATCCATCCAAAATAATGTAAATAATGTTACCATCAACACCGCCTCATTCCTCGGTGTACTTGTTGATCCGGATTTGCCAGTATATTGGTCTCCTGAGCTCTGGGTAAAATCGCCGGATACCGTGAGGTGTCCGTGAGCCGCTCCTTAAGTTCTCCTCGTCGTCAATGTGGCAATGACGATGCCGGAACGACCAACTTCAATATAGTAATCTTTATTGAAGGTTGCTACATCCACACGTATTGTAAGTAAAGAGCCCAAGAGCCAACCACCGATATCAACCATCTAGCCTGCCAGCTCCACATCCAACACTCGCTCCACACTCTAGAACTTCACTCTGTCATCCCCAGCGTCACACACACATACCAACTACACCACACATTGTCCCAGTGATAAACATTTGTAGCAGTGATTGAGAACCGTAGATTAGGCTTCTTTATAGAATCATCTAAATATCGCTCTATATCTCCATAAATATAACCATAAAATCGTTATTCCTATATATTTCCTTTTTTGTGAAGCCACATGGAACAATTCTGTGAACCATTCAGCCTATGTTATCAGTGGGGACCTCGAGTGCCTGGGTTTGCAGATTTATTTTCCACCACAGGGGAGGTGGCAATTCACTGGGCATTTAGCATGGCAGATGTGGAGATGGTGTGAACACAAATTCACTGGAAGCTGACATGGTTTCCCAAACAGCTCCCCAATATTCATCCAATTGTGGCCAATCTCTCTGACAGCATCTCCATGTGTCAACCACCAGTACTAATAAGCACCTCCAGCCTCAAATCTCCAGCTTCCGTGAACCCAAAAACCTTAAGACTGCTCGAGCAGGATGGTTTCGGGCCAATAATAATCAGTGAGTTCGTACAATCATTAATAAATAATCAGTGAGTTAATACAATAACTGGCACAATTTTGGAAATCTCTACCGGGTTTCTGGATAAATGACAAAGTGGCTGTATTAGAGACAGGGCCCAGGGATTCATTGTAGGCTGTATGCAAAAGAAGTGCCAACAGTGGTTTACTAGTCTTGTAGAGTTGCAAGACACCAAGCTGGTATTTTACCACACTGCACAACTCCCCCAGGTTACTGGCTGTGTGGATGGACCTATGTATCAAAAGGTCCCCATCAGAGATTGAATACCTGTTTAGTAACAGGAAGAAACAGCATTCACTAAACATACAAATTGAATGTAACTCTGAGTGCATGTACTCTACCCTAGCAGCGACCATGATTCACGTAGGTTCCAGCTTTGTGCACTTTCCGACTGGCTATCAAGAGGAAAGCTTGAAATGGGTGCCTGGTAGGCAGGCAAGTAACAACCTTGTACCTACATTACATAATGTATCCCTTCATTTTCATCATGTTTTAACCAAGCATAAGTCTTTTAGGGGGCATTGCGTATGCCATGCGGCCCTGGGTCCTTTACTCCCACAGGCTCAGTTATACAGGAGGACAAATGTTCCAAATGGAGTGAGCAAACGTGTGGTTGTGGAGGTAGGAGCATACTGGTTGTCTTGATGCAGTGTGGGCAGGCCTCAAGTGCAGATGCTTCACTGTGCCTCTCTTCTGCCCATCCTTTTTATGCTGGTGCTGCACAGGGGCTACGCTGCAGTAGTGACCAAAGTGTGGCCTCACGTACAAGGTGCTCCTCTCTCAGTAGTGCCGGTGGTACAGAAGGACAGGCAGATTAGGTAGACTTAAGGATTGGGTAGAGCAGCGGTCGATTGTGCCGGTAGAACAGGGTGGCTTCAAGGAAGGCCACTCCACCGTCGACCACTGCTTTGCACTATGGGCAGTGGCACGGAAGTCGATTGAGCAAAAAGGGAAGCTATATTGCTGCTTTGTCGACTTCCGTGCCGCGTTTGATTTAGTGGACCGTAAATGCCTCTGGGAGACTTTGAAAAACTATAACATATCAGAAGGTCTTCTGGCTATAATTAAAGAGCTACACAGAGGAAACTGGGCGCAGATCATCAAGGATACGGGGGGGTCCTTGACGCCAAAAATAGCGATTGAGAACGGTCTTAGGCAGGGCTGTGTGTTGGCCCCCTTGATTTTCGCCATATTCCTTGCAGATTTGTCCTTGGCCTTAGAGGTCGATAGA
This sequence comes from Calotriton arnoldi, assembly GCA_963921515.1. Classification (NCBI taxonomy): domain Eukaryota; kingdom Metazoa; phylum Chordata; class Amphibia; order Caudata; family Salamandridae; genus Calotriton; species Calotriton arnoldi. Next base: position 2,070,038 of record CAWUFW010000750.1, on the reverse strand, counting down.
AGTGCCAGCCCGAAAATGAATGGTAAAAAATTGTCATGCCTGTTGTATGCAGATGACCTGGTAATTTTTGATCAGACCGAGCTAGGCCTCCAAAGGAAGTTAAACGCTTTTAGAGAGTATTGTGTGGTAAAGTCTTTAAGTGTAAATATGGATAAAACAAAAATGTTATGCTTTGGGAAAAGAGACCCCAGTTCTAGTTGGTTTTTAGGCCCATTAAAATTGGAGATTGTGAGAGAATACAGATACCTCTGGGTCTGGTTTGATAGTACTCTAAAGTGGCATACACACCTAGAAGCCCAGAAAGCAAAGGCCTCTACATCAGTTTGTGGGTTGAAAAAATTCAATCGAGATTATGGAGATATGTCCCATAGACTGTTGTTAAAGGCATATAGCGCAATGATTCCCCCTCAAGTACTGTATGGAGCAGTAGTCCTTTACCTAAGTGGTAAAAGTGACTGGGACTTAGAGGAAGGGAAGTGTTTAAAATCCTTACTGTCGTTCCCAAGCTCAGCAATGATCCAGGCCATTAGAATTGAGCTAGGAATAACGTCATGGAGCATACAGGCTCAAGTGAATTTGCTAAGGTTCTGGAAACGCCAAGATCCCGGGGCGGTACAGAAGGTCTCACTTTGGTGCAGAAATGAGATTCAATTTAGTAGCCTAAAATGGGCCAAGGAGACCAGAAAGAAACTGCATACGGTTGGTGAGAACTTAAAGGTGAGAATCTGTCAACAATCACTGCAGGCAGAATTCACCAAGGGTATTCTTAGATCACAAGGCCAGGAACTGTCCAAAAAGGTAGACTTTGAGTACTTGAGTATGAAAAAATCTGTACAATTTATGAGAGCTTCTTGGTTGAATGAAGCCTGGTACCCTTATCTGGACACACTACCCAATAATTGGCTCAGATGTGAAATTTTAAGACTAAGAATTGGTATTAATCCCTGGCTGGCAAATGAGAAGATAAAGGCAGAAAGGATACAGCCTGATGAAAACTGTAAATGTATGCTGGGAACAAAAAGCGATATTTTGCACATATTATTAGACTGCGCTGCACTTTTAGCCCAGCGTAAATCATTTTTACGCCCCATTTTTTTAAAATACGAAGCGGCGTCACGAGCTCAGGCGGTAGACTTACTCACAGATATGCCTAACCTCGAGATTGCAATTGCAATTGGAAGTTATATGAAGGCCGTAAAATGTTTTTAGGAAACTTGACATATTTTTAGCGATTTTAAAGGCTGAATGTTATTAAAATGTATTTCTTTATTAACAAAAATGTAAATTAAAATGAAATTTTATTAATTTTAATGGAGCCGTACTGATAGTTTCATATTAGGAAATTATGTTACTGTGTCATTTAATGTGGGATATTCATGTTGTAAATTCTTCGTGTAAAGGTTACTTATTCATATGGAACTATTGATGAAATTGCATTGATTTATTATTTTTAATTGTTGCGTATTGCTATTTAAAGACTATGGTCTAAATAAACATTGCCTTTGACTTGACTTGACAGGCAGATGAAAGCCATAGACACTGAGGTTTCATACGCTGAAATATATAAAAAGGGGGCATGCATATTTTAGGCATTATTAGTCAAATGTTTGAAAACGCATTACTGTATGAAGGGTGTAGACTGCCACCCAGCCTCTACGATACTTTGTATCGCAGTTTCAACCCAAGGGCGCAGCCCAAGGGTATAAATAAAGGGAAGGGTGATCACACGTGTGCACTAGTCTCTCTAAAGCCAAAGAAGCACTCTGCGGCGCAACTTTTTGGACGGCGCCAATGCCCGGACCGCAGATGTTCAGGCAGCCATGAGCCAAATCTGGAGGATCAGGGACGAGTTAAGCATGAGTGGAGAAGGCCTTCAACTTCGTGGAAGACCAAGGTATGGTTCCTCGGGCAGAGAACAAAGTCAAAGGCTGTCACTCCTGTGCGATAACGAGTGGAGAGCCCCAGTATGCCTCTGTCATCATCGAAGAACCATGTCTAACACCACTTCTGCAGTTTTCCTGATGGCTGCCTCACAGCCATAGTGATCGACAGCCACACCAAGTATCCAGTCGTGGAACTGGTGTCGTCCACGGCATTCATAACGTGAAGCCTGCACTAGAGAATATCTTCGTACTGCTTGGAATCCCTGAGGAGTTGTAGACTGACAATGGGCCCCCATTCCAGGGACAGGAATTTCGGTCGTACTGGTGTAGCTTAAACATCAAACACCATAAAGTAACCCCACTGTGGCCACAAGCCAACGGGGTGGTGGAGCACTTTATGCACACTTTGAACAGGGCGCTACGAATTGAAGTGGAACAAGGGGAGGACGCGGAGTACTGTCTGCACCAATTTCTAGGAGTGTACCAGCAGACACCCCACAGTACTACGGGGTCACCCATCCGAGATGTCATCCCCACAGGACCCAGCTGGCGCACTGCTGTCATTGACATACTGGCCACTCAGGAGAAGAGGAAAATCACAAATGATCATGCAAGTCACGCCCACAGGGCTGTGGCCCCTGACCGGGTGGTTGGGGACAAGGTGATCATGCGGGACGGACACCCAGGGTGGAAGTTCTGCACCTCATTCAAGAAGGAGGTGTGGCAGATCATCAATATCTAAGGAACAATGGTCACTGTCCAACAGGGCCAATCCACCATAGCCGGGAACGTCTCCTGGTTCAAGTGAGTTGGACCCGAAGCAAAGGACCTAGATAACAACCAAGAAGGGGTGGACGATGCGCTGGAGGTCAATGCTGAAGCGTTCAGCCCTCGGCAAGTTGCAACGCAAAGGGAGCAAGAGCGTGCTGCGGCAGAGCCAAGAGCGGCGAGACCCCGATGGCTGCTAATCAAGGGGGTACAGACATCGACATACCTCGGAGCCAGGAGCCATGTGGCTGGAGTCAGAATGGTCTCAGGCCCATCCCTGTGCTGAACCAGAGGCTGAAGGACTATGGGCCTCATTTACAAGGCCCCTGCGCCGCAGGAACATCACTTTTAATGACTCTCCGGTGGCGCACATTGCAGTGCCATATCTACAAGGCCATGTAATGCCACCCTGCGTGGCTTTTCATTGCCTTGTAGATATGGTGTGAGGTAACGCATCGCAAGTCGCTGCATTGTCTCACTCTGCGAAGGGGAGGAGTGTCATGGTCATTACGGTGGGTGTTTCTACGGAACACCCATGGCATTTGACACATTCCCTGATTTACAACGTTCTGTAAACTGTGAATGTGTTTAAAGCCTACGACTCCCCAGGGGAGGCGCAATGAGGAGATATAACTTTATTTCTCCTCGTATTTTCCTCTTTCTGTGTGTGCTGCATTCAGCAGCACACATAGAAGGAGGAAATCACCTCCATTGATTGTTTTTGTCCAGGAAGGTCTCTCTTCCTGCACAAAAACAATCATTACCACAACACAGACACTCTTGCATCAAGGGTGCAAGGGTGCAAGGGTGTCTGTGTTGGCGCAAGGCAGCCAATTGAGCGCCAGCGCAGGGAAAGAGGACAGGAATGTGCCATATCTGGTAGATACGGCGCATTCCTGCTCTTTTCTTTTGCCGTAGCCCAAGTCAAAAAGGTAGATCATCCTGGAGTCATTCTGAAGTCATATGATGACTTCAGCTGAGCTATTCCTGTAATTATCTGGGGAAGTCATCCCAAGCCATCTTGAAGTATGCATATAGGGCGAAATATTTAAATGAGATGATTCTAGAGTCATCACAGAAACTACTCCTGGATTAGTTCCTGATTACTTCAGTGGAAAACATGTGATGACCATTTACTACTGCAGGATGATCTCATGATGATTTCAAGATTAGGCTGGATAACTCCAGGATGGATTCCTGATTACTTCGGTGGAAAACATGTGATGATCTTTTACTACTGCAGGATGATTTCAGGATTAGGCTGGATTACTCCAGGATTATTTTAGAAGTATTTCAGGATGGGGCTGCATTATTACAGAATGACCTTGTGAAGACATCAAAATGAGGCTGCGCTACTCAAGGATGATTCCAGGATAACTTTAGGATAGGGTTGTATTAGTCGATGATGACTTCATGATGTGGATGCATTACACTCAGAATGGATCTCGCTGTATTACTTCATGATGATTTCAAGATGGGAATGTATTACTGTAAAATGATCTCAAGTTTATTTGACATACTGTGGAAGTTAAGAATTCCGCTTTTTAATTTTTTTTAATTTTGTCTGCAGAGCAGATCATGGCCACAACAAAACCCCACAAATAACTACTTCATGGGCTTTCCCCAAATAAAAAAGCGTTAGCAAAGCCAATAGGTCTCGCCTATGCAAGAGCTATTGGCTTTGCCAATATGTTTTAGCCATATTGCACGCCAGCTTGGCTGCTGTTCAGCATGGTTAAACGTTAGTGAGGTAAAGAAGAGCGGCATGCAGTGTCGTGAAGTTGAGTGGAGTGTCATGGAGTGGCGTCAAGTGACATGGAGGGAGTAGAGTGTCGTAGAGTGGAAGGGCGTAGAGTGGAGTAGAGTTGAGTGATGTAGAGTGTCAGAGAGGAGTGGCATAGAGTGCCATGGAGTGGTGTAGAGTGTGTTGCATAGAGTGGAGTAGAGTGGTGTAGAGGAGAGTAGATTGTCGTGGAGTGGAGTGGCATGGAGTAGTGAAAGAGAGTGGAATGTGAGAGTGGAGTCAATTGTTGAAGAGTCGAGAGGCTTACAGTAGAATGGAGTGGCAGAGTGGAATGCCATAGAGTGGAGTAAAGTGGCATGGAGCGGTATAGAGGGAGTTGCATAGAGAATTGTAGAGCGAAGTAGTGTTGTAGAGTGGAGTAGAGTGGCATCGAGTGGAGTAGAGTGTCAAAGTGGAGTAAAGTTTAACATAATAGAGCATTGTGGAGTGTTGTAGAGTGGCCTAGAGTGAAGTGGCGTAAAGTACAGTGATGCAGAGTAGATTGGCGGAGTGCATTGGTTTTGAGTAAAGTGGTGTAGAGTGCACTGGCGTAGAGTAGATTATCTCAGAGTCGAGTGAAGGGGTCTAGAGTGGAGTGGTTCAGGGTAGAGTGCAGTGGCGTAGAGTAGTGTGGCATAGAGTGCAGAGGTGTGGAGTCAGTGGTGCAGAATAGATTAGAGTGATGCAGAGTGTAGTGGCATAGAGTTCCGGAGGTTTGAGTGGTGCAGAGTAGATTGCAGTGGCATAGAGTAGAGTGGTGCAGAGAGCAGTGATGTAGAGTAGAATAGAGTGGCATAGAGTGCAGTGACATAGAGTGAAATAGTGTAGAGTGCAGTGGTGCAGAGTAGAGTGGTGTTGAGTTCAGTGGCGGAGAGTGCAGTCTTGCAGAGTAGAGTGCAGTGGCGCAGAGTAGAGTGATACAGAGTGGCGAAGAGTGCACTGATAAAGTGCAATGGTGTACAGTGGCATAGCATGCAATGACACAGAATAAAGGGGCGCTGGGTTCAGTGGCCGAGAGTCCAGTCTTGCAGAGTTGAGTGGCATAAAGTGCAGGGGCATAGAGTAGAGTGGTGAAAAGTAGAGTGCAGTGGCGTAGAGTGCAATGGAATAGAGTAGATTGTTTCTGAGAAGAATGAAGTGGCGTAGATTGGAGTGTTTCAGGGTAGAGTGCAGAGGTGTAAAGTGGTGCAGAGTGGACTAGAGTGGCATGGGGTGCTGCAGAGTGTCATAGCGTAGAGTGCAGTGGCATAGAGTAGTGTGGTGCAGAGAGCAGTGGCGCTGAGTAGAATACAGTGACGTAGAGTGCAATGATAGAGTGCAATGGTGTAGAGTGGTGTAGCTTGCAGTGGCGTAGTGTGCAATGTTAGAGTGCAGTGGCCGAGAGTGCAGTCTTTCAGAGTAGAGTGGGTAGAGTGCAGTGGCGCGCAGTAGAGTGGTGTAGAGTAGAAAAGAGTGATATAGTGTGCAGTGGCACAGAGTGGATTAGTGTGGCTTAGAGTGCAGAGGCATAGAGTGCAGTGGTGTAGAGTGGTGTAGGTGTCTCAGAGTAGTGAACTGGCTTAGAGTGGAGTGGTGCAGGCTAGAGTGCAGTAGCATAGAGCAGGTGTACTCTCAGCAGTTCATGGATCACCAAGGGATACTTTTAGTTGTTCACTATGTTATGTGTGCACAGAAAACTGAAGAAGAAACAGGAAAAAACAAATTGGCTTGTAATTCAATTCAGTTTACCTCAGAAAATGTACCCAGCCTTACCTGTGAGGATTTCAGGACATAGTTAGGTTACCCCAAGGCAATTTCACGATTACTACTTCATGAGTGTTCTGTGATCAACTTAATAGCACAGGTGTGTTAAGCTATTAGACAAAGGAGAGAACCACTGATAATATTATTGCATTTCTTTTAATCCTTTCCCACCTCTAATATTTCAGTTTTATCTTTGTCACTCCAATCAAGTAATTTTGTTAGCGGAAGATGTACAACAGTCACTGTAAGCGTAGGGGTTAGCACCATTAATGCAGGAGTGGTACTGAGTGAGTAATTGTGCATGCATGAGACAGCTCAAGATGTTGTGGTTGTCTCTTTAAGTAAGCCTTTAGTGGGCTTGTGAGTGGTCATGGGAGTACAGCTGTTTAGTGGAGGTGTGAGTTGGTCTTGTGGTTGTGAACTGTAGAAGTATCTGATTGTGGGTGGTTTGATCAAATGATGTGAGTGGCCATGGAATCTGTGAGTGAAGAAAGAAGTGCATTGTGTGGCGTAGGGTCATTTTGAGTGGCTTTAGTTTGTAGTGTCATGGAGGTCTGATACCTGAAGAGGTCCTGGATGTGTGTGAAAGACAACTTGGGTTCAAACAGGCTGAGAAGGATTATATGATATATGTGGTTGAAGGCAAGCACTTTTTTGGTGGTCAGGTAGATCGGATTATGTCCCACTCTGAATCTGAATTTTCTGAACTAACCTACCTCTACGTAGGTCAGCTTGGAAAATTATTTATTGGTCACAAAAATATTGGTTGCAAAAATATTGGTTGCAATTTGCAACCAGTGTTTTGAGAGCAGTATATACTACATGTTGCCCCTACTAATTTAAATGGTAGGCTACTGTTTTAAATTTTCCTCTACTGCATACAGATTTTACGCTTTCATCCAAAGCTTTTTTATGAGAACAGTGTAGGCCTTGCCAATCCCGCCACTCATGCAGTTAAGAAATTGAACCAAAGCTTATCACAACCCAAACGTAAAGGCTACTTGAGACTGACAACAGTCTTAGTTGTCGATCAGCAGCTAAAACCGTTTGTCCAGCCAGGGCAGGGTGGGAACTATCACCGCCTTCTCCGAAACCCTGTGACCAGGTGAGATAGTCAACGAATGTGGCTACTGGCACTGGTGATTGAACCCAGATAATTTGAAGCGGAGATTCTTGATGTGAAATTGAAAAAAGCATACAGAAGTCATCATAAAGTAGGTCAACAACCGTGCATGTCCTATGACTACAGAACAAGGTATGGTGGCACTCTGGAGTTCTGGGCCAGACAATAGCCCAGCTGAAGCCACCTTGTAACTTGTGCTCTCCAGCATCCACCTGCCCCCAGACTCTTTAGTCACACACCACAGCTCTGTATCTTTGAATGTTGCAAAGGAAGGTTTCTCTTATTTTGAAATGTTGCGTCAACTTTGTATTGAAAAGTGTGGGAGGTGGAAATTATTTTTCATCAGAGAGGGCAACTGGATCTTTTTATCTACAAATTAGCATAAGAACCCTCCAAAGGTTGTCAAGAGTTCACTAATTACATATGCTTTCCAGTCGCACACCTTTCATTCCTCTGTCAACCATTCCTCCTACCTGTCACTTCCTTTTAGCCATCCCATCATCAATTACTGCCCTCTGCTGCCACTAATACTGCCCAGTTCACATCACCTACTCCAGTCCTGACTCAGTCTGTCCCTCTCCTGGCACCCAACATAGTCTCCCTTCAGTCATGGCACCATCCCCAGTTAGCATTAAGTGATCCTGTCTTGGCACCAAAACCACTACACTTTAAAATTCTTTGTCCCTTCATGCAAGCCATCCCTTCTTGTACCCTCTTCTGTGTTACCCAACTCCACCTTCCCCGTATCCACTCGTCCCACCTGCCCCTATTCTCAACCATCCCGTTCATGCATCTCATGTCTTTTCTTGCCACCTGTACCCTAAACCTCCCATCTGTCACAAGTCTCCTTTCACCCTCCCTGTCAGGCATCAGCTATAACATGCCATTTGCATCTATTCCCTGCTCCCATCTGTGTGGAGTGGAGTGGCATGGAGTGGAGAGGCAGAGTGCTGCAGCATGGCATTGTGTAGAATGGCTTAGAGTGAGGTGAGTTAGAGTAGCGTGGAGCAGAGTGGAGTGGGTTGATAGTAGTACTGCACAAAACTTAGAAGCATTGGCAATGCCAATAGCTCTCGCCTACTTGAAAGCTATTGGTTTTGCCAATGTATTTCAGTCATGTTGTACAGTAGCATGGCTGCTGGTCAGCATGGTTAAAAGTTAATGCGTGACATATAGGATAGTGATTTAGATTGAGCTGGCTTAGAGTGGAGTGGCGTATAGTGGCATACAGTGGAGTAGAGGAGAGTGGATTTGAGTGGCATGGAGTGCTGCAGTGTACGCAGTGTGTGGAGTGGTGTTATGTAGAGTGAAGTGAAGGAGAGTGGGATCGCATAGATTGATAATAGTACTGCACAAAATGTAGGTGCATTGGCAAAACCAATAGTTCTCGCATATGTGAGAGCTATTGGTTTTGCCAATATCTTTCAGCCATGTTGTATAGCAGCGTGGCTGCTGGTCAGCATGGTTAAAAGTTGCAGCATGGCATATAGGATAGTGGCTTAGAGTGGAGTGGTGTAAAGTGGCATACGGTAGAGTAGCGAAGAGTAGAGTAGCACAGAGTGGCATGGAGTGTCATAGATTGCCGCAGTGTGGCGTGGAGTGACTTAGAGTCACTCTAAGCAGGGAGCAGAGTGGCGTCGCGTGTAGTGGAGTGGGATAGAGCACCACAGTGTGCCTTTGAGTAGAGTGGCATAGGGTGGAGTAAAGTAGTACAGTATAAGTAATTAAATCGTCAATAGAGAATGATAGGGTGAAAGCAACATGAATAAGAAGCTAGGTGCTTGTGTTAACAGTAGGAAAGCACATTGCACATCCAGAAATAATACTGAAACATTCATAAATTAAAAAAAATTGTGCACTGCAAAAAGACGAGGAAGAACAAACATGAGGAAGAACATATGTATGTGGTCCATGCTCCAGGGAGGAGCTAACACAAACAAGCATTTGCAATGCAATAGGTTTCGCATTTACGCGAGTTTGAGCTATTGAAATTGCAAATAACAATGCCTTTTATTTTTGTTTTCGTTTTTAAAACATAAATAAAAGGCATTGTCATTTACAATGCCAATAGCTTAAGCTCGCGTAAATGCGAGACCTATTGCAGTGCAAATGCTTGTTGTAACCGTGTCGGAGGACATACAGTTTCTGTTGGGACCACCCGGTCGCTACACACGTACAGTCTTAGGCCCAATTCCCCCAGTCCCCTGAAGATGAAGGTGCAGATAACACGTACCCCTACATGGGTGGGGCCCTGGATAAAGCCAAGACAATTAGGTGGCAGGCGAGGCACACACCGATCAAATCCAGAAGGGGTGGGCGTCACAAAGCCCCCGTCCCCACTCGTGGTCCCAGTTTGTAGATGTCCATATATCATGAGCTGTAGCCCTTCTGAGACAGCAGTCCAGCCCCATGAACCAAGGCTGAGTGCAAACACAAGTGGAACAAAGACAAGCAGGGTAGGAGGCCCAGCAGTGATTCAGGCACCCATGGTGTCCAGCAGCTACGGCCTCACCTCTGAGAGCCAGCCACAGCCAACAGTCAGACTCCCTTCCAGAGATTCCCAAATGTCCACCTCATGGGTTGGTCCACCAGGCCATCGGGCCCCATTTGTCTCAGATCCAAATGCAGGTCTCCCTCTGGATCGTGTGTAGCCTGATTACAACCCCTCCACTCTGGCATCCTTGCACTGGGTGCAAGACACCACCTAGTTGCATCACAGTCCACTGCAGAAGCAAGCCTGTTGGTCAGAATCCAAGGGCAGCAGTGTGGACGGGAACCCAGCTCAAGTCGCTGTCCCAAACCTCCCAATTTACAAGGTATGCCTTGGCGCCCTGTAGCAGTCCTCAGACGCCGACTCTCCTGAGGGAAGGACTTCTGCTTCAGAAAGCCCCCAGATCACGGTCTGGGCAAAATGTTCATGGGCCTACAGAGTCTGACTCAGTCCAGCATGGTCCGAGGGGTAGGTCCCCTCATCTGCCCGGACACCAAACTATCATGGTGGGGCAAGTTGGAACGCTGTAGATTCAGGAGAATTGTTATTACTGGCGGGCCACACTGGGAACTTTCTGCTAAGCAACTTGTCCAGCCGCTATCTTGGTCACTCCCAAGAATTTATAGGGCGCACTATCCCTGAAGATTGGGAAAGCGGAGATCAAGCGAATTATGATGTGCAGGTTAAAATTTAGGTTTGCAGTTTTTGTCTGACCCCAAGATGGGAAATGATTCCACAAAGCTCACGAGGGAAGAGTTCCATAGAGAATAGGGCAAGAATATAAAAAGTTAGTCTTGTGGAATGGAGAAGTCTGGGCAGAGTATAAGAAATAAGGTTTTTGGAAATTACTTTTTGTGAGTGATGAAATAAGGTGCAGTGTAAAGTGCACAAAACTTTGAATGAAGTTTTGACATGGCTTGGCAGCCAATAAAGTTGGTGAAGGATGATTTGCAGAACTGAGTAGCAGAGATTTTAGGTTGTACTGTTTGGTTCTGAAGCGATCGAATCTGGTTGAGTTAGAGGAATTTAATGCCAAAGTAAGTCCTGTTACATTAGTCCAGCAGAGAGACTATTGGGGTGGTGGTCTTCCAGGATGAGATAATGTAGATTTTTGAGCATTTTTCTCATCTATAGGGGGGGAGGAGGACACTAGAGCTGCCGTGTGGGAAGACATTTGCAAACAGGGATCAGTCATGACGGCAAGACTTTTGACCATCGGATAAGAGGCAGGACTTTGGCCAAAGTCGGCTGGCAAGAACAGCACTTCTGCTTAACGACCAGAAGGAATCGACTGAATCGCCATCTTCTCAATATTTAGGTTCAGTGAATGACATTTCATCTATTCCTTGACCTTTTGTAGGCAATTTGGAAAGTGTTTATTATTGGAATGGCTAACACTTTACTACTACACATAAGATTCTCGTAATTTGTTCAAACTCAAGGTCTGGATTAGTTTGGTAGGGGAAGTACGTAGAGATTAAAAAGGTAAGGGGAGGGCACAGTAAGAAATGCACGGAATGAGTTAAGGATGGTAGTGTATATGCTTATTTTCTGAAGTTCAAGAAGAAGGGCATTGTCAACAGTGTCAAATTATCGCTGATAGGTCTAGTAAAATCAGGGTGATTACACTGTACACAGTGGATGCCAAATGCAGATTGTCTAGTAAGGAAAAGGCTAGTTCAGAGCTCATTTTAGGGCACAAACCAGCTTCCAACGCATTTGAAGATTCCAGAAAAGAGCATCATTGCTTATAGATGCTGGATTCAAGTTGTTTTTCTGCAGCCGGGAAAGCGGTAAGAAGGTGATTATTAGGAGGAGCTGAAAATAGTTTTCTACAGCAATGGGATAAAAGTGCCTGCTTTGAAGGGGACAGACATCACTCCTTCAGTGAGCGACTTACTAAGGACATCAAGAAGGAAAGTTTGCAGTGTGTCTTTGAAGAGGGGCAAGAAACAAACAGGGATGTGGTTGGATGGAGAACCCCGTGTGCGGTTAATGATACATTTCTCAAGAACATCAGGTCCAGGGGTTGTGCGGTGGGGGCAAAAGCTTCCCAACAAATGAAAATACCTGTATTGGATATGTTTTGAGATTGTAAGTGCTAGAAGTCCTTGGAACTTGTGTTTCTGTTGTCTGTTTTGGAGGTAAGTAGAGAGGTGAGTTCATTGCTATAAGACTGAGAGGAGTAGACAGCTGTGGTAAAATGGCGGACAGAAGATAGTTCATCCACAATCATGAAGATGATTTCTGTTGGTGCAGAAGTTGAGAATTTTATCAAAGTAGTATTTTGAGAGAGCTTGACGAATAGCAAATGTATAATTGTTTAAAGCATCCTTTTAGGGGAAGGGCCATAATTTGAGTGCCCCAATGTTCACCTTATGGTAAAGTGCTTTTTAGGTCGAGCCTCGAATAGCGGGCAAGCGCTGCTAGGCGAGACTTTATGTTAGGGGGTTTGGAAAGCTGACCAGACGCTCGTGCGTCATGGCCTTTTTCCTGTGGTTACGCGCGCAGGGCCGACATCTGTTTCCCATTATCGTGCCCAGACGCGGGCGCGATAATTGGAAACACATGCCGGCCGTGCGGGGAAAAGGCCATGACGCACGAGCGTCTGGTCAGCTTTCCAAAGCCAGGCTCGCCCCGCTCCTCTCTTGTTTTAACTTGGAACTATAATCGGCTTAACAGAGGTAAGGAGCATTAGTTAGTGGTGCTGTCCTGTGTGGTCTTGTGATATATTATTATATGCATTACTTCATGGTATATGATTGGCAATATACCATGTCTTAAAATCTCTTCTTTGGTGCCGTATGTTGTGCTTATAAAGTAGTCTAATCTCGCCAGTGTGTCATGCAGAGAAGTGATGTGTTCTTTACAGCAGGGGGAGCAATTGCTCTACATTTGAGCAAAATTGCAACAAGGTAACTATTGTATGCAGATGAAACGACGTGTCGGCTTTCCTAAAATGGTAATTACAGTTTTTTTCACTGAAAGATGTTCCAACTCGTAAGCAGGAGAAAAGTAATATAAAATTCACTGCAAGTTTTCTCGAGCTCTGCATCAAGGGTTTCTAATAAAGCTGTTTGGGGCCTGGGCGCTGGCTGTGACTGACGACACCGATGCACCGGAGAAGCCAGGAAGTAGGCGGCCAGCCCGTGTCATATTGCTTACGCAACATTAAAACATAAATCAAGCTAGTGTGTAATTAAACAAGGGCTCGCATGTAGAGACTTACGTTTTCAAATGTTATTCCGAGTAAACAACTGAAAACTACATCTGTGTTTCGTGAACCTTTATTTAGCAGCCGGGAGGGGAGGGGAGCTTGAGAGTTATTTCAGCAGAATTAGTGTAGTTAATTAAGCTTGTCTGCACAGCTCCTGCATCTGCGTTCATAAACCACAAACGTCTTAGGATGGATGGATGGACTGGCACAGCCAGCAGGCGGGTGGACCCTGACAGCAGCCAAGGCAGTAGCTGAAACTCTTCTTCGAAGACCAAGGTGATGTGATGGGCTCACAGCCGCTGTGGTGTGCTCACCGCCGCCTGCAGATGACTTCTTGCCCATGTTTAGAGAAAGTCCTTCGAGCACTTCTTAAGGAGCTGAATCTGGGGTATCCCATAATAGTGTCTGAAAGGGCTTCACTGCATTTTCTTTGTCTGATTTTCCTCTTGAGGTCTCTGCAGTTGAAAGGAATAATTGGGTTCAGGTTTGCCATCTCTTTAGGCTGCCCATACAAGAAAGCAAAATGCAAGAGATGTGACCTCAGGCTAGCTAGAGCTGGCAGCATTGGAACTGGGGACCCAGGTTCGAATCTGGCGCCTTGACCTAACATCCTGTGATTCTGAAGAAATTATTCAACATCCCCATGCCTAGTTTATTAGAAAAGAAAAAAAAAGTGTATCTTCCCTTGCCCGTAAAACGTCTAGTTCTTGTGTAAAGCGCTCTAATGCCCTTAGACAAAGTTCACACTATATAAAACTGTAACATATATATGAAACAGAGTGGTGGTCCCCATTGTGTAGTTATAGTTAGGTCAGAGTTTCCATAGGAAGAGCGTTTTTTGTTTCACTAATATTTTTGGGGAAGTGTGAGTCTGCACAAAACTTAGCAAAACAATTCATCCTCCTCCGCTCCTTTAGGAAGAAATTTTAGCCAAGATAAAGGGGTGTGGGGGGGTCCAAAAAGTGTGATTTCCCCCACTTAATTCACATAGGAAAGGTACTTTGTGGCATTTTTAAAGTGCCTTTGACACTTCTGTCTGTGCACTGTGTGACTCACGTACATAGATATTTCCAATTTTTATTTGATTGGTTTTGTTCATCTAAGACCACGTCTCTTGTAAAGGATTTCGAGATAAAGCTTCATTAACCACGCCCCTTTTAAAGATAACCCTTACCATTTTCATCCCACTGAAAGCACTAATGCTTAGGACTGCCAAAGGGACTCTTTTCCTCAGACCCTGGGCTTTGACAGCACCGGTGCTTGTGCTATAAAATCTATGCATAGGTTTCGAAGCTAGCATTTTGTGTTTTTTCATGTCAGCTGACGCATTTGAAATCATTAGTTGGTGGCGGAGACTGGAGCTACTGTGTTTTCTCTTTCCCATAACACTTTATTTTTAAACTTCGAAACAGGCGCTTGTGACTTGGGGCCCAGCATAGTTGTTTGTCTAGGGGTCCGTAAAAACTGCTGACAGGCCTGGTGCTGCTAGACGCTCCTCATGCTCTGCCTTGCACCCTTCTAATCCTCTGCCTTGCACCCTTCTCCACGTCTGTCTTGCACCCATCTCCACATCTGCCTTTCATCCTTCTCCCCTTCCACCTTGCACCCTTCTCCGCCTTGCGCCCTTCTCCCCCTCTGCCTTGCGCCCTTCTCCCCCTCCGCCTTGCACCCTTCTCCCCCTCCACCTTTGCATTGACATAGCCAATAGGTCTTGCCTTTGGGATCTTATAAAGTGTTTAGCCATGCAACAGTTGATGTTGTTGCACCAAGGATATTGTGCTGCATAAGTAAATACTTATAAGGTCCCAAAAGCGAGACCTATTGGCTATGCCAATGCTTGTTAGATTATGCAAAGAGTCATTGTACCAAGGTGCAGATTTAGTGTGAATTTTGATTAACCTATTGCTAATGGTTAAAAGAAAATCTAGGCTGTTAGAGATCTAATTGCAGTGACTTTCATATTTAAGAGAAGGAGCATTACCAAGGCGGTTAAGATTGAAGGAGCCTTCTAGAAAAGGATGAATAGTTGCAAGTGAGATTTTCCTCCAATAGCAAGTAAGCTTATCATGCTTATGGATGTGAGTTAAGGATTATGAGATGAAAAGAGAGAGAGATTTAAAATCGGAGATGGTTTCCACAGCTGGGCCAGTCTGAAGGGGTTGTGGCGACCAAAGTGATAGAGCTTTGAGACATGGGCCTTTTGAGACATAGGTCTGGGGACTTCTGCAGAGGTGATGCTCCGTTACTACTAATTCGGATGGGATTTTGGCAAACTTGAGGTATGGGTTTATGACTTTGTCAACTGTCGAAAGGAATGCTTATGTTTGTATGAGAGAGGTTTTGGAATATGGAGTCATATCTATTAGAATTATGCTTCACACAATCCTTGTGGTTGGGACCAGCATACAGAAAAGGGGGCTGTGCCCGGAATAGAGGAGACAAAAGGGTTAGCATGGTTCGGTGATGGGGAAGGTAATGCTTTTGACCTGCTGCAGGCCTTGTTGTAGGCCTTGTTATAGGGCACAGGACAAGAGCCTTGTTGTAGGGCACAGGACAAGAGACAGCTTGGAAATGTATTTCAGCCTCAGCTTTTACGAACTATAATTTTGTGTCTTTTTTAAATAATTCTATATTAAAATAACGTTTCCCTCCAGATTAGGTGATTACCAAGAAAACGGAACACCTTTATAGCGCTAAAGCCATAATTATTCCTCTTTAGTGTTTATTTCGTGACGCCACTAACTACTTTAGTCAGCAACCACTGCGATTCCTCCATCCTTTGGCGCTTAATGCCCGCGGCCAGTGATTGCGCACGTCATGCTCTGAATTCGAAACCCATAAGTGATTCTTTTGTCAATATCGTCGCGTATGGTGTGATTGCGTATTTCTGCACATCATTTGTAATTAAATGCGTTTGTATAAAATAAAAAGAGTTTACCCTTGATAGCTGTTCTCGAGCTCTGGTGGATAATTGTCTCTTTCTCGCCAAACCCTATTCTAATTGGTAGCCCAGAAGGCAGATGTATTTTAAGAATGGAATTTCTCTAGATGACTGCATTGGAGCGTGGGAGAGTAAACATGTTCCTACCCGTGCAAAAAATCTCCCGGTGCTGGCGGAGTGCTTGGTAAAGGCTCGTAGATAGACAGTAAGAACACAGGCGTTCTGCATTTGCGCTGCTTTACATTTCTGCAGTTGCATTTCGTATGTATGTCTCTGATTTAAAAAAAGATTGGGACCAACCTCAGTGGTATACAGTTAATTTTCTGTATATATTAAAAAGTATGAAACACAAACGTTGTCTATACAGAGAACAGACATTTTAATGAAGTACCTACCCTTCAGTCGCCCGATTTGTAAACTGCATTACATTACTCTACAGAAAGAAAGCATAATTACAGACACATCATAGTGATGGAGCAAGGATTCAAGAAAATGAAACTTGCTTGTATAAATCCTCCATTAACTTTCACTAATCGTTAAAATTGTAAATGAGACGAAACTAATATACACCAGACACCGACACATGGGTAGAAAAGCTTACGCATGCTTAAATTAATGAGAAATAAAATGCAACGCGACTAAAACCCGCTTTAATTTGCGAAAACGCATTGCGCATGTGCAAACCTGAATTACGTAGAAATAACATGACTAACTCGCTTTGAGAGGGAAAACCTCACGCATGTGCAAGAAAAACTAACATGCGGTCTTGAGGTACCGCATGCCCTGCATCTGCTTGCTCGAATTTAAAAGAAAGCTGCTGTTATTAATGCTTTTGCCCAGAAAGATAATAATAACATGGGATAGAGTAGAAGTGGGTGGTGAACAGTGAGAATTATATGTTTAAGAAAATAACATCTGTTTATGATTCTTTTATTAATAGTTTGCATTCGGGCCTGCTAAAGTATGACGGAAAAAGAAAATGGCGACAAGTAACCAGAAGCTGCGCATGCTCAGTGAATTCATGATGTGACCTGGTGACCGAAAGAGCTGAATGACTGCCAAGTTTCAAGGGCAGAAGACATGAGAAAAAGAAGACATGTATCACTCGTCTATGAAGCTTGTATTAAATGAATTATTACATTTGCAACAAAATATGCATGGGAAGAGGAAAAATATGAATGAGCTAAAGGGGAAGGGTTAGCAAACAATAAGCATCCTAATAAAACTGAATATGTCAGCATGGTGTGACTGAAGACTCCCCTAACCCCGTCCAATCACATTCCTTATTTTAGTAAAATTTGCAACTCTTGAGGGTGGGACATGTAGAAATAAAGACTATAACTAGAGTGACTTGAGTTAAGTAAATTAGCGCGATAGAGCAATACATTTGGAGAGCTGCTGCACATGAACGCTGAGAGAGAGAGAGAGACGAGAGCAGACTCGGAAGATTCAGATCCGAAACGACCGCCTGATTAGATTCGAAGATTGCGGAAGAATATCGAGGAGGGAGAGAGTTTAAGAGAGGGAATCGCCCTGGTGCGTCGGGTTTGTAGAGAAGTCTAGTAAGTATCAGTCCTGTCCTGATCCTGTCCTATAGTCTTTGATCCTAAGTCAGGGGACCCCCACCAGTCCTTTGGCCAGAGGGGTGGTTTTCCGGTCATCTCTATTAGGTAAATGTCATTCTGTCCCTAAAAATTTGCATATTTCTTTGCAAATGCGTTATTATGTGCCTTTTGTCTCTACATCTATCCACTCTTATGCATTTGATTTGTTGAATGAGTTTGTGTAATTGAATGTATTTTGCTAAATGATTTTCTCTCTCCCATTGAAGAATGATGGAGTTTGCTCTGTGAATCTGTAATTGATGAGCGTTCAACTTTATGACTGAAAATTTTAGATAAAACTTATGAATCTTATTCAGAGTCTGTGGTTATTTCATTTAGGACTGTGAATTTGTTAAGAAGTTGTTAATATCACCATCAACTAACTCAACTAATGGTCCATCGACCAGAGGAAGAGTGTTGATTCGTGAAGATTAGTTTGGCATTGAAATGATACTGTAATCGATTTATGGTTACAGGGAATAACTAATCAGAACTTAAGTGAATTATAAAACTTGACCCCTCAGCGGATTGGCCAGGGAGTGTGAATGAGCATTTCTGGATAAATGTATATGGGCCCATTGAAACATTCAGTTTTGTGTGAAATATTCAACCCTGGCCTTCGCGCTGGATCAATAGCATTTCAGATTAAATAAGCTTTGGCAAACCACTTGGTTTGGACTGCATGGATGGATGAATAGGAAAGCGGCCGGGTGCGCCACTGTCACATTGTGGCATTAACCCATTCACACCTCTACACACGTACAAACTCACCGACCAATGACGCAGCACTTTCGGATCTCAAACAAGCCAGACCGCTTGGTTTTGGCAGTGTTTGTTTTCATGGAGTTCACTACTTTAATTGAGCATGTTTCTAAGCGCTCCGAGTGTTTGCACCTTCCATTCTCAGAGCCAGTCTGTTATCAAGAAGATGGAGCCGGAAGGACTGCTCAAGGAGTTAAAAGCTCCTGGCAGACCTGTGCTATATATTGGGAAGGTCACATATTCGAATCTGAGCCATGAAGACTGGCCTTCCATACTTCTGAGGCTTGTAAATCTAGCCCCAAACATGTGATAACAATTCGACTTAAATAAACAAGCACTGGCAAAGCCAAAAAGTTGGACATTCACTGCCAGCTTTTTGCGCTGCCAAGGGTTGTTCTGCTCTTCTACCAAAAACAAGCCCAATCCTCCTTAAAACAAAGCCCAACCCCAAACTAACATCCTACTAAAAAGAAGCCCAAATGACGGTCGAAAGCGAAAATTGCTTAAAAGCCTAAAAAATATAACCACGAAGAGGGAGGCATGGCGAAAAAAGTACCCCGAATAAAACTGTGGAATTAGGAGGAGGTGGGAGGGAGGAAAACTATATTTAAATGTAATCAGCTATGGTGCCGAAACTACACATAGGCAAACAGAAACAGAGCAGGAAACAAAGAAATAAAGTAGTCCCCCAGAGAACAGACAAAGAACTGTAGTGTGATGAGACAGTACTTAGTCCCTGCTGCATGGGAGGAACGGAAGAGAGAAAGGAGGGACAAAGAGGCAGGACTGACCACAGGCAAGCAAGGATTTTTGAGGGACACTGAAACAAACAAATCAAAAGCTGGGGGATGGCTTTAACCCAACATAAGAAATTACAATAGGTCTCGAATGCTCGACCTAAGAAGGACGGAAAACCTACAGGAGCTATGCAATCAAAAGATTGCAAATGAGAATGACAACGAAAACAACTAATGGTATGCTGTGGGTAGGTTATGAGCCCACTGAACAGTTATGTTTGTCAGCATACCGCTGGCGCTGTGTAGGCGACACCTAAAATAAACATTCTCACCGTGCATGAACCATTATTGCAATGTTGTACCAGGCCTGGACTACAATTTGAAAACACTTTCTGAGGTGGAGGAGTAGGGAAGAACAGCAGAGAAGAAGGAAGGAAGCAGGGAGAGGTGGAAATCATGAGAGATAGGTGTGAGAAGAGGCGCGTGGCTGAGCGATCCAAGATGGCGGACGTGATCTAGCCAACTCCGGCAGCCCAACTACAACAATCCTTCAAAATCCTCACCTTATAATGCACCGAATGCTCTCAAACTGCCGGCGGGCAATGTGGAACACCCGAAGCACCGGAGTACGCCGCTGATCCGCAAGAGTTCCCATTTACCGTGCCGCCGCGGCCCGCACTATACTCCGGGCGGCCGCACTGCCAGCGGGAGACGCAGTGAGTGCGGTGCGGAAGGAGCATCCGGAGCTCCACACCGTAACCCCAGGAGAGGTACAGTGATATCCGCGTTGTTGTTGGCCCGTGGACGGCTGCGACTGAGTGTGTGCGGGCTGTGATTACCAGGAGGCCCCGTGCACCGCGTGAGGTGGAAGCCGGCCGGAGACGCATCTGTGCCGGGCGCCTCCGGCGCCCCAGGTCCCACTGCGATTAGGTGAAGGAGGACCCTTATCGGATTGGAACTACTTGAGGGCCCGCCAGCATTATACCGCAACATTGGGACCCAGCTACTGCGGGTTGGGAATGGGCGTGGGCCTGGCGGCTGGACTGGTGGTGCCTGGGACCCGAACTATTCAGGTGGCCTCACGTCCCCCTCGGCCTACATATGAAAGCAAGATTACCGGCGCTCAGCTACACCCGCATTTATTCAAGCTGCGGCCCCCCGGATTGCCTACAGACCCAAGGCCGGACAATGATGGGCAGCTAAATAGCTGATAAATCCCCCCAATGAGAGATATTGCACCGGTGGCGCCTTACAGATCGCACGAGGCGGACGTCCTGGCTGGACACTAGTTACCACGTAATCCAAGATGCTAGATGACACGGGCCTAAATCCCAGCAATTTATAGCCCACTACACATCCCCTGGGGGGGGCGGAGCCCGCTAGGGGTTGGAGGGCGGTTGTCTCCCAGCTGCAGAAGTGGCCGGGCTAGGTCCTGGTGCGGCTTGTGGTGGGGAGGCGCTCCCTCCTGCCAACATCTACAGCTACCCCCCATATCTTCATTGGCACATAACAAGAAGAACCCGGGGACAGGGCAGCTGGACCTCTAGAAAGAGTGACGAAATCCTCGTTGTAGGCCAGTAGAAGCCATCCACCATCATAATGACAAAAGATAAACTCCAATCCTCCTCTGCATCCCAGAGCACTATTGATCGATATACCGACACAGGTACACGTGGTACGGAGGCAGATGGAAACCCCGAGGCCCCACCAGACAATGCCGCCATCCTCGCTGCGATCACCCAATCTAGAGCAGTGCTGGAGGCCCAAATTGGCGCCGTGGGGTAGGATGTGACACCCCTACAGCAAGACCTCCGAGGTGCGGTGGAATGACTAACAGAGGCGGAAGCCAGAGTTTCGGGGGTTGAAGATGCCATCTCCACACTACAGGCAAAGGTCTCCACTCTAGAGAAATTAACTAAAGGACTTGCAACACGGGTAGAAGATGCAGAAGGACGAGCCCGGAGAAACAACATCCGCCTCGTAGGCGTCCCGGAGAATTGCGAAGGTGGCGACACTGAAAAGTTTGTGGCGGACTGGATCACCCCGTGGGTCCCGGCAGACACACTTTCTCCCTGCTTCATAGTAGAACTCGCACACAGAGCTCTTCTTCAAAGGCCACCCCCAGCAGCCAGACCAAGGCCCATTATTGTGCGAATTCTGAACGACCGCAACCTTATTCTTAAACAGGCTAGGATGAAAACTGAATTATTCTATGATTCACATCGAATCATGATATTTCCGGAATATACAAGACTCGTCCAACAGTAACGACAATCATTCCAGGCCACCAAGATGGGCCTTCGCGACCTTAAGATCACATACGCACTGCAATTTCCAGCTCGACTGCGGGTAGTGTACAATTCTCGCACAATCTTCTTTGATACACTGGAAGCAGTCTTTCAGTGGACAAACAAACTGCGACATCTTAAACCACACACACCCCCACGCCATGACTCAGAATCATCCTCCGGAGAACAACAACGCGATCAAAAATCACCCAAAGGAAAAAGACAACATCGCTCTCGCTCAACATGGCATTCCAAAACCACTGATCCTGACCGGGAGGGGCCATCCACTGACATCCCGACCAACGGCCCTAAATGACTCTGGACGCAGACCGGTGACACATCGGGGATTCTCCCATTTCTACGTGAAAACAATGGTGCACAGGTGTTTCACACTGGGCTAAATCATATACTACTTGGTATTCCTTAACATGAAAAAGTTAGGGTATTTGGGGATCCATTGGATGGACACGGAGCCGAACCCCCGTTGGGGCCTGCATTACGGACCATCCACGACAGATGCTTAATTCGTTATGAGTTATTGGGGTGGAGGGAGGGGGAAGGGAAGTTCTACCCAGTTTAAGTTTATTGTTATATTAACTTAGTGCCATACATTCACCAACCCTATGAGTAGCTACTGTAAGAATCTGCGACACAGATATACACTTATACATGTAACTGGCAGCATGCACAGGTGAAGCCCCGATCAGCCAATTGCAGATTGTAAGTTGGAATGTGCGTGGTATCCTCGATAAGATCAAGAGGGGTGCAGTCCTCCAGCAAGCCAAATGGCTGAAAGCAGATATTCTGCTTCTACAGGAGACGCATCTTATGGGTACCAGGGCTCCCTGTCAAGCCAGGTTTGGCTATGCACAAATATTCCACGCAGGCTTCACTCGAGGATCCTGGGAGGTGGCAATATTAATACACCGGAGGAAACCCTTCATACACTCCCGCACATGGGTTGACCCACATGGGCGATATATCTTCATTCATGGGACCATCTCTGGAGAGCAGGTAGTCATTGGTAGTATATATGCACCTCCACCCCTTACACACAGCTTTATCACCAAATTACTAGACCTGTGAGAAGTGCTACCTGAGGGCCTAGAGGTCATGCGAGGTGACTGTAATGATGTAATGTGTACTTCTAAAGATCGGAAACGATCTTCCGGGTCCTCGGACCACCAAAAGGAATCCAAATTAAAATCTTTCACTACAACAGTGTGATGGATCGACGCTTGGAGAGCGCACCACCCATATGATACAGGGCACACATACTACTCCTCAACACACAATATCCTCTCTAGACTAGATAATATTTTTATTCCTCACAAATACATACAGAGATTAGCAGACGCCACGATTCTGCCGCACGGACTATCAGATCACTCCCCGATTGGGATCCAGCTCTTAATGGGCCCCCGTCGGCGTCCTTTCCGATGGCGACTTTCCCCTTGGTATCTACAAAACTCAGATTATAGAACACACATACACACTGCGTTAACAGAATTCTTTAACATGAACACGGATACCGCCACAACCACAGAGATTTTGTGGGAAGCCATGTAACCAACGATCCGCGGGGTGGATATTAGCTATAGCGCTGCAGAACAGAAGCGTTGTAGGCATAACCTCGCGCAGCTGGAAGACCGTCTCACAGCGCTCGAGAGGCAAGGTCAGGATAGCGGAGCACATGAGGCACGTAGACAATTACATCTCACTCAACAACAATATCAGAGTGAGCTACTAGAAGAGGTGCGTTGCGCATGGCTGGCATCCCAAAGCAGAATCTACCAGTGGGGGGATAAATCGGGGAAACTCATATATCGCCTGTGCCAGCAGACTACAACTGCCCCCAGCTATCTGCGATACTGCAGGGAATGTCCTCACGGATCCTGCTGAGATTGCACAAAGTTTTGCAGCCTTTTATCAAACACTATATTAACCTCAAGAAGCCATCAGCCCATACCAAATCGAGAAGTTCCACTATGATATTCCCCCGAAAACCATAACGGATGAAACACAAGAGAGTTTAGATGCACCCATAACATTAGAAGAATTAACTAAACCGTCGCGGAGCTGCGCACCAGCCGAGCAGCAGGTCCTAATGGCTACCCCAGCGAATTCTTTAAAGCTTATATAACACAACTGGGGCCCCATCTCCTCAATACCATTCTAAATGCAGCTGAAGCTGGCCGCCTATCAGCAGATTGGAGGCATGCTGAGATAGTGGTATTTCCTAAATCCGGTAGACCTTCGGAACTGCATGCCTCTTATCGTCCTATTTCTCGCTTAAATTCGGAGTCAAAGTTGCTCGCCAAAATCCTTGCAGATAGACTACTACCACACATATCAGACCTGGTCCACCTAGACCAAGCAGGCTTCATGCCCAGCCGCTCCACCCGCCATAACATCAGAAGGGCCCACAATGCGATAGCGAAAGGTGGATCGGCTTGATAGGCCAGCCGCACTTTTATTGGCTGATATGGACAAGGCCTTTGACTCTGTCAGTTGGACATACCTATTTGCATTACTTAAGAGACATAAATTTGGTCCGTGTTTCATTGCCTATATCTGCCTCCTATATACAGACCTGACCGCGTCGGTTTGGATCGCGGACTGTATATCAGCCTTCTTTCCTATCCAACGCGCCACAAGGTAGGGATGCCCCCTTTCCCCCTACTATTTGCACTCGCGATTGAACCTTTAGCGATTTGGGTCCGGAAAGATGCACTGATCCATGGGTTTGAATGGACGCCCGACATCTCAGATCGTATTCCATTATACGCGGATGACATCCTATTTTTCCTCACAGATCGGGACCCAGAATCTTACAGGTAATGCGGGTGTTTGGGGAAACGTCTGGCTTATATATGAACGTAAATAAATCAACCATATGGCCCCTACGAGGAACACTCAGACAGGGCACCTGGGCCACCAACCTGACATCCACCACAACAGGGCTGCAGTACCTTGGTGTCTATCTTACAGAGGACCCTACATTATCATGGGATAGTAACATCAATATCCAACCGACAAAGTGCGATCAGATATTAGAGCGTGGTCCGGGCTACCTCTATCACTATATGGGTGGTCAGCAATCTTCAAAATGATCTCGATCCCGCGGCTCTTATACCATCTACAAAATCACCTCATTCCTATCCCCCCCATCCTGGTTTTGACAAATCAATGCTCTGCTCGGACAGTTCTTATTTGGTTGGAGGCGCCTCTCGAGTTGCGCTCCGTACCTGCTTTCAGTCAACATACTGCGTCGGAGGGGGCGCTAGGGGGCAGGCTAACAAGATGGCCGCACTGTAGTGAGGCTCTGTCAGCCCGAGGAAAACATCTGTAAATATCCTGTGTCTGGGCACAACACACTACTGAAAACCGACGTGCAGAGACAACAGAAGGGGAGAGGCACCATCGGAGCTACCCGATAGCTGATGAAAGTGCGGCACCGCCGAGAAATTCGCTATGACGCATTGAGGCCTGCTGGCGGCCGGGAAGAGACTGCGTAAGCCGCCGGAGACAGAGGAAAGCCGTGGGCAGAGCCGCAAGTGCGTCCGTCGAACGAGTGGAGGTGAAGAGGTACGGTGAGGTGCTGAAGCTACATTGACCGACCACCGGAACACAACTGCGGAAACTATCGCATAACAAGTAAGGTGCGGCAGCAGAGGTGAAAGGAAAGTGGAGCGGTGCTCCCGCCATAGACGGCGCGATTCAAATGGCTCATCAGTGATACACCCATTCCCCCAGAAGCATTGAGCATTGATAGCAGGCGGCTGCGCTGCTGGTATCGGATTGCCACACACAAAAAAGACACTGCATAGCGCCATTCAGAGAAAGGCACTGGGGCAAAAATAAACCGGCGTAGGACACGGCCGCCATTTTGGCAAATACAAATAAAGCGGGCGCGGGCCTAGTAAGCAGCGTACTGGGCCTAAGTAACAGAAAATGGGTAAAAACAAAGCGCTCAACACACCGAAAACGGAGCCGCATAGACACAATAATACTGTCTTTAGAAAATGGCAAGATTGGCAGCCGAAATACGGAATTTGTGGCCACTTATGACCCTCAGTTAGCTGCAGGGAGCGCAACACAACGAAGCAGGAAGAGAGGCTGCAAACAACTGCTGTGGTAAGGACCACATCTACCAGATCGCCAAATTCAGATAGCGGCAAAAAAAAATAATAATTGCGTGACATGCAAATGTCACCAGAACTAATCACTGAATAAGTTAGGTGCGGAGCTCGCTGAATCGCTATTGCCCACAAATCGCTTAAGAAAGTCACAACTGGCGAATCAGAACTCCGCAATCAGTTAGTACTGCCCAGTGCAACACTGTGCTCACAAAGGTAATAATGGGCAAAACGGATGGGAAACAGGCCAAACTACCGTTTGAGGCCCGTAAAATGCAGAGAGGACAAACATAAGAACTAGAAATGGATGCGACTGACCAATCTGCACAAAACCCAGAGGATGTGGAACTAAAATCACTATTGATCACGATGAAAAGAAGCCTCTCATCAATAGAAGCTAAAATGGATGGAATGTGCACCAGGATGGACTCCATAATGCAGAAATTAGAAAAACAAGATGGACGGCTGGGGGAAGCCGAAAATAGAATATCGACGCTAGAAGATAAACACACCCAACGCAAAGGTCAAATCACAGAAATGGATAAATTACTTAAGGTGATTGCAGCAAAGAATGAAGACCTGGAAGCAAGATCTAGAAGGAACAACATACGAATTCTTGGAATTCCAGAATCCACCAACACGGGGAATATGGAAGAATACACAGAAAGGTTGCTCATCACATGCTTTGGCAGAGAAGAATTTTCCCCCCTGCTGATCGTAGAGAGAGCGCATAGAACATTGGCGCCAAAACCCCCACCTGGTGCACCACCAAGACCCATAGTCGCGAAGATATTAAATTACAGAGATCGTGACACAGCCCTAGGTAGGGCTAGGGAAATTAGATCAGTAGTATTTGAAAACAACACAATATCAATATATCCTGACTTTACATTGGCAGGCTAGGAAGCGCGTAAAGAATTCCTGCCGATAAAGAAAAAACTGCAGCAAGTGGGGGTTGAATACGCCATGCTGTATCCTGCTAGACTGCGCCGTTCCTATAAAGGCAAGCAACACTTTTGCAACACTCTGCAGCAATCAGCAGAGTTCCTTGGAACAACCCTGAGACAAGCCAAGCGAACAGAACACTCACCTTCAACTAGCAGAGGATCGTCGTCCCAACATGAAGAGGAGCAGTACCCACAAATTGACACATGTATGAGCCACATCCAGATAGACGTGCACAAAAAAAAAACAATGCCTAGACGCGACAATGGGTGGTACATGATAAGAGCCCTTTGCCGACTCCGGAACCTTGTCTCACACGAACACTCGATGCAGGCATGTGTACAATCTAATTGGAATTAAAATGATCAAAGAAGAAGTAACCAGACACTAAACTATTCAACCCCGGGCACCCTCCTGTGTAGCGTCAGCCCTACAGGAGGTCCAGTCTCGCCCCCTGGAGAACACACCCCAAAGGGAGATCCTCCTATCTCTCCCTATGTGGAGGAAGAAAACTGTTTGTTCTAACCACCCTCGTGAAGGGGGATTGTTTTGTTGGTTAACTGTGCAATTGCTGTAAAGTTTGTAAACTATGCCAACAAGAAGGCTGCTGTCCCAAACTACTATAACCACCAATCAGCCAAAATGTATAATGTGCATAAAATGTGGGGCAAATGCTATAAGAATGATGTTGGGAAAGCGATGGAGGAGTTGACTTACATTTCTGTTAAGGAGTATTTGAGGTGGGATGGAGTGCTACACTGCAAGTTGGGGAGGCCGCTGTGGGAGGGGGTATGGGATATGTAGAAACAGCAACAGACACAGAGCATAAAAAGGCATGTGGTCCAGCTGCAACGGGCTTAAGCACATACACAATATCGGTTCAAAAAGACACACCAGCACAGTATAATGTTGCGTAACAGTGATAACAAAGATCAATCAGCGGGTTTAGGCTTACTGACCTGGAATGTAAGAGGCTTGGGAGATCCTCGTAAGAAACGGCATCTGTTAGCCTACATGGATAGACACCATGTAAATAGTGCTATGATTCAAGAAACGCACATAATCCCCTCAAACACGATTAAGTTCGCCTCAAAGTGGGCTTCACATAGATATTTTTCCTCATATTCATCATATTCAAGAGGTACTGCTATACTCATAAAAAAGAACACACCATATGTTGAAGAGGGGTCGATAAGTGACCCGCAAGGTCGATATTGCATAGTTTGGGGCAGATTGGCCTCACAGTCCATAACATTGATAAACTGTTATGGCCCTAATATTGACGATGAAGCTTTCTTAATCAAACTCTGGGGGCTGATTGTAAACATAGGTTTCACGCACATAATATGGGGAGGTGACTTTAATCTCACACTATATCCCGCCCAAGACCGCTCACATCCTCAGCCACATCACTATACTAAAGCGCAGCGTCAAATAAAGCAGATTGTAGCTGAACATCAACTGGTAGATGCTTGGTGTCACTGCCACCCTAACTTGGCAGAAGGAACATTTCACTCTGCAGTGCATGGTAGCTGGTCCAGGCTTGATGTCTGGTTAACCTCCAAAGAGATAGCTGCACATATTACTTCCAACCAACACCTGGCACGCACATACTCAGACCACTCCCCAGTATATATGCGACTGACCCCTCCAGAAGATAGAAATAGATATATTGCATGGCGACTGCCTACCACTGCACTACTAGATTCGGCTTTTAAGATGGAACTTGTACAAGAACTAGAGGAGTTTCTCAGGAACAATATAGATTCAGTACCCTCACTAATCACGGTCTGGGAAGCACTAAAGTCATTGTAAAAGGGATATGTATGGCTAAAGCGGGTGGCATTTTAAGGGACATTAGGAAGACCCTATTCCAACTTGAAGTTAAACTAAAGGATCAGGAAAGACAGGCACAGGCGACCAAGGCAAACTCCGCGCTAGCAGATATCAGGGAAACACTCACTGAGTATCAAGACATGGCGAAGCGAGAAAGCCTATTTTGTGGAAAATACTACAAAGCTAGGAGATACGGTGAAGGGGAAAGACCAGGTAAAGCATTAGCTGAGCTAACACGCCCTCCCAAAGCCACTAATTACATATTAGAAATCATGGATGAGGATGGTACAGTGCACAGAGACACAACGGACATTATAAATACATTCACTGCGCACTACACAACATTCTATACCTCGCGTAACTCCAAACAAGCAGAAACAGGGGCATACCTCGAGAAGATAGAACTGGCCTGGCTAAGCAATGCACATAGGGAATTTCTGGCTGCCGATCTATAGGAAGAGGAAATTAGGATAGCCATAATGCAGATGGGTAATGGGAAGGCTCCGGGACCAGATGGCCTTACGACTGAATTTTACAAAACGTACATAGAAATACTGCCGCCATTTCTGAAAAAAATTTAAGATAAGGCTGTGCAAACGGGGATATTGCCACAATCGATGCAGGAAGCTCTCATAGTCTCGCTTTTGAAACCAGGAAAGGCGCCCAACCGCACAGATTCGTACAGACCACTATCCCTTATCAATTGCGACGCCAAAATCCTAGCCAAAGTTCTGGCTAATAAATTGAGCCTGTTAATGGAAAAATTGATTCACCCGGACCAAGCAGGTTTTGTGCCGGGCAGAGCCACATCTCATAACTTACGCACACTGATCTCTATTATTCAGGACATAGATCCGGACGAAAAGGCAGTGGCAGTCTTTTTAGATGCTACAAAAGCATTTGATTCTCTTGAGTGGGAATATTTATTATCAGTCCTGACACACATGGGGTTTCCGCCAGGATATCTGGCATGGGTGAAGCTATTATATAACAAGCCAAAGGCCAAGTTACTAATAAATGGGGTGCACACTCCAGCTTTTGAAATAACTAGGGGAATGAGACAGGGTTGTCCCCTATCATCCCTACTGTTTCCGCTTGCAATGGAGCCCTTGGTGGCTACACTTCGACAATATCATAAAACTCATGCATTGGACTACCCAACCAGGCCGGTTCTAGTCTCATTGTACGCGGATGATGTCACATTTTATGTACGAAACCCAGAAACAGGATTAAATGACATTATTCGTGAAATCAGCAAGTTTGGTGCATCCTCAGGCATAGCAATAAACTGGGGGAAATCCCATATCTTCCCTCTCACCCAAAACACCCCGAACAGTCCACTGGAATACCCACTACAGTGGTGTGACACAGAGCTCCGATACTTGGGTACTAATATTATCAAAGATAGGGAGGAACTAATGAGAGCTAATTATGGCAGAGTCCTAAACTCGGTAGAGGAGGCCATTACCAGATGGATCGCAATGCCGCTGTCGCTGGCTGGCCGCATTGCTCTAATGAAGATGGTGATATTGCCCAAATTCTTATATTTATTCATAAATATCCCGTACTCGCCGGGACGACCCTTCTTCGTAAGACTAAGAAGTCAATTAATCAGACTGGCATGGGGAGGAAAACAGCCTCGTATTAAATGGAGTACCCTCACATTGCCCTTTGCTCAGGGGGGATTCGAGGCACCAGATCCCGAACTATACTATCTCAGTGCGCAAGCTCAATATGCTACTTACTGGTTTAAGCCTCCACCATTTATGACACATCTAGCGGTCGAACAAGGCTATATGTCGCCCACCCCCCTGGCAGGGTTTCTGTGGACATACAGTCAGGCAGCGGGAGGCAAATACTCAACGGTAATGTGTACCAATTCGGCATGGAAAAATATCGCAAAGAAATCACAAACCCCTATGATATACTCTCCGTTACTCCCACTAACACACCAACAGGCCCTCCCAGTTACGCATGAGGGAATATGCAGACGTATGCTTTTAAAATATGGAATGCACACGTGGGGAGACATGTACGAGGTGGGGGAATTTAAATGAGAGGACATCTTCTTTGGGGGTAAAAATCCTACCACAATGGATCGCTTTCTATACATACGACTTAGACAAGATGTCACAGCAGCCACACCGCTGTTCCCGGAGGAGCTGCCCACTCTGTTACCACTACACCTGTTATTACATGGTGGTCCATCCCATGCAGTGTCACGAATATATAAAGCAACTATTGGGAAGGGAGAAGGGAACACTGGGCGTGCTACAGCAGGTTGGGAGCAGGAATTGGGGTTCCCGTTAATAGATGAGATATGGACATATTGCTGTCAGCAAACAGAACAAATCACAGCGAGCAGTAGATTGAGAATCATACATTTAAAATTTCTACACAGAATGTACTATTCACCTGCAAGAATGTATAGATTCAAACTGAGGTAAAATGACGCTTGTGACAGGTGTGGACAAGAAGGTGCCGACTTCATGCATTTGGCTTGGTCATGTACTGCTATAGCTAACTACTGGGAGGAAGTGGGGAAGGCTTTAAATGAAATGGCAGAGATACAAATTGACCTGAACCCGGTGAAGGGACTATTAGGCTACACGAATAAGATTGAAGGACAAATCAAATGACTGGTTGCGCTAGGATTGCTAATGGCGAAACGCAGAGTATCATGCAGATGGGGAAGAGGAAGGGCTCCTAAATTCAAAGAATGGCTTAAAGATTTGACATACTGTCAGGAGCAAAATAGCATATATGCGGAGTTACTCCCACCCAGCTCCAGGCCCGAGATATATGGGAACCCTTTAAGAGTTACCTACAGCATATAGGAAGTGCTGAGGAGGAGAAATAGATACTCGACAACTGGATGACAGTTGGAAATAATCAATGGCGATTTATGGGCAAAGCCTTTACGCCAGGACAGTGTTTAAAGAATGACCCGTGTACCAAGTTGAGTGGTGCCACAGAACCGCAGGATATATGTGTGAGAAGCCAAAATATGATGATACGAATAACATGCCATAATAATGTCGTAGATATGTGATGGATGAAAAATAAAAGGTCTAATGTCTGTTTTTTGATTCTTTAAGATAAGTAGCTATGACAAAATGTGTAAATCAACTGATGCCTGTACTGTATTATTGAAAATGGCAATAAACAAAGTTAAAAAAACATACTGCGTCGGAATAGCTGCCACATATATGCAGGCC
This sequence comes from Calotriton arnoldi, assembly GCA_963921515.1. Taxonomy (NCBI): domain Eukaryota; kingdom Metazoa; phylum Chordata; class Amphibia; order Caudata; family Salamandridae; genus Calotriton; species Calotriton arnoldi. Next base: position 2,038,560 of record CAWUFW010000750.1, on the reverse strand, counting down.
TATAATGCGGCATCACATCTGCAGGTAGTCAACGATTGGTGGTATGGATCGAGAGATGACCCGGGTTATGCTGTAGAGAGATGGCTGCTTGATGACCCTACAATTATGTCATATTTATACAGCCGACTGGATGTCCAGACCCTACCACCCGCTACCAAAATGGTAATACTCACATGGCGACAAGCTCTTTGGCGGATGGGTTGATGGGGCCGCCTTACACGGGTAACACCCCTATGTTGCAATCAACTGTTATCTCACCTAGCTGATCTGCAGGGCTCTCGGGCTGGGACCAAATAGGAATCTCCACCATCGGAGATGTAATGCATGGCCTTAATCTTAAATCATTCCAAGAACTTAGCTGCGAATATTCTGTGCCAAACACCCAATTCTACAAATACCTGCAGTTCCGACATGCTATCACACCACACATAACCCAGGTTGAATCCCTCCCGGACTTCAACCCACTAGAGTGTAAACTCCTAACTGGAGATCTGGGCGACCACAAAATCTCTAAAATATATCAATCTCTTATCACAAATAGTACCACTACATTAGAAAAATTGAAAACCTCCTGGCAGATAGATATCAGTCCCCTAGATACCGATGACTGGGTCGAGGCCCTGGAATCCCAGCCACGAGATTGAGATTAATTCAATTCAGGATCATTCACAGAGCCTATTATACTCGCTATGGACTGTGGCAGGCTGGCCTGATAGAATCATCTATATGCTTGAGATGTCGGAAAGATGTAGGCACATTAATAGACACAATATGGTCATGTTCACGGCTTGAGAGATTTTGGTCCGGCGTTATAGCATGCTTGTCTGATATTTTGGGGTGGGGGGGGTTCCCAAATCTCCAAGGCTTACCCTGCTCCACATAACAGATGAGATCGGGGGCAATAGATACAAACGTCACTTACTGTGGGTGGGTCTCACTCTAGCCAAAAGGGATATTGCAAGACTATGGAAATCAGATACACCCCCGGCAATCTGGGCATGGAAAAAAGGTATGGACTTTTGTATGGGGTTAGAGTTGCCGGTGTTTCGAGCCAGGGGATGCCCACAGAAGCATTCGAAAATTTAGAAAAATGTGCTGAGAACAGTGGACTAATACTTGCAGATCATCCTTCGATTTCAGATATCATAGACTCTATGCCCCAAACAAGGAATCCGACGACATGACTTGTGCATGGTCGCTCTTGATGGACTTCAACGCTACCATAGGATTGACTTATACAAATACAATGAGTCTGGCATTGGGTTTAAATGTTTTGTTTGACCAGTTAATATGTGACATGATAAATGTATACGGCCTATCGGCCATTGTGTTTTTAAATGCAATAAAATGTGTTATGAAAAAAAAAGATAGGTGTGAGAAGGAAAAACAGATAAAAGGGAGAGTGAAGAAGGAGGAGAGATCGGGGAGGGACCCAAAGACAGACAAGGAATGAGAAGAGTGAAGAGAACTTGGGGATGCAGAGATTGGAGACCAACAAAGGAACATGATGAGAATAAAAAGTGGGGAAAGTGGAAGGGAAGAAAAGTGGACCTAGAGAGGAGAGTGTAGAAGGGGAGAGAAATTGGAAGGGAAAGACAGGAAAGTGAAAAGCAGTTAGTAGCGAGCAAGAGTGGAGAGAAAGAAGAAAAGCAGGCAAAACATGAATGGAGAGCAGGAAAGGAATGAGGTGAAAAGGGGAGTAAGAAAAGCAGATAGTGAGAGAGAACGAGAAAGTCTATACCTCTGTTTCATAATGTATATAGTGATAAAATATGTAACGTTGAGTGATGACGACTATCATTCCTGGGCTTGCCTCACCTAATGTACAGCTTTGTTGTCCAAGACACATAAAAGTGATTCTTTCTTCGTGTTAGGGTTTCCTGCCATCAAAGGACATTTTCATGGCATCACAATAGGTATTCCTGATAAGGAATAATAAAGTGTCAGTCACCCCATCAGAATTAAGTTTTGGTGGAGAAACACACTGACACTTCAAACAGTCACATAACAAGATCAGCCTTTGAGACATAAATTCCCACTACCACCTCTTTCAAAATGAAGTCCCACATTTAACTGCATTCAGATAGGCTCCCATACAAACACTTTTACATTTATAAAGCATAAGATTCAACACTGCCTGCCCTATTTGTGTTGAGAAGCGAACTCATCACCACCCTCAATAGTGGTGGGGGAGCCACTGATGCCGTGAGGCAAAGTGCTCTAGGAAGCCTGAACCCGAAATGAGCCGAACTTTCACAAGTGACGAGGTATTGTCTAGTGGTTAGAAATGCCAACCCAGGCACATGGGAAACCAGCAGTGGCATGGCCAATGTGTCATGGGTCCTAGTGCAAGGAAGGAGGTGCCCCCCCACACCCATAGCTACTGTTTGAATTGTAAAATACAGAAATAATCAGGGTTTAGTGGGAAACTCAGGCCTACATGCCCTAGTGCATCTGCACCAATAGAAGCTATGCCCCTGGGAACAGGGTTCGAATTCCAGCCTTGGCTCAACATCCTCTAAATCTGGTCAAATGTCCCTGTGCTGACAAACAAAAAGTGTAATGTAGTCTGTGGGTGTTCTGAAGTGCCTTTATGTCATTGGGCAAAGTTTGCTTTGTGCCATATAAAACTGCTAAAAAAGTGGTTTCTGACCGTCATCTACACTCTAATCACATATGGCAACAAGTAAAGACTGGGCTTGTTATGGGAAAAAGAGATTCGCATCTCATGGCTGAATAGCTCAGTAAAACCAGAAACTGGGATCAATCCAGCCATCCCAGCTAGATCAAATTGAGTGAGCCTAGGCAAATACTTTATTTCTTCTATTCGAGGCTCCTTTTTGTTCATTATCTCAGAGGGAGAGACAGAGAGAACAAGCATTGGCAAAGCCAATAGGTCTCGCCTTTGGGACCTATTGGCTTTGCTAATGCCTTTTACCCCTGCTGTAGAGCATCAGCAAGTTTCAGAGACATTACCACACATGCTTCACTTTTAAAACGAACAAGAAAATACAGTTTACTCACCAAAATTGGTGTTTTCATGTTAAATAAAGAGTAAAAAAATGAAGATACATTTTGTGGTTCACTTTAAATGTACGTATTTTGGCATTGACAAATGACAAACTGCTGAATAAAAAAAAGCTTCTGCTTGTGTTCCAGGGTTTTTGGGAGATGCTGACCTATTGATGCAGCATGCTCAACATTTATTATTTTTCCATAAATATGATACTTGCTTTGCATGTAGGCAAACACAAGTATACCTATGTAAAGGTTTCTTAAACAGATAACAGTTTGATAAACGAAGATAAGCTAAACGTGCCGTGCCATGCCACATGTCAAGCTTGGGCTGCTAACACTTGTCTTAGACAGGAAGTGAGAAAAGTCAGGAACGGTGCATATTAAGGAATGCCTTCCTTCGTATCACACAGCATGTGAGAGGCTTTGAAGGGAAGAAAGCCCATGGAACGTGTTTTTCTTGCAGTGGTAATGCTCACTTGAACATCCGCTAAAAACCGGGACGTGTATTTAATTTTAGTAAAAGTATCAGGACCCCGGAAAACAAGTTAAAAAAACTGGGAAGGTCCATGAAAATCGGGAATTTTGGTCATCCTAACGACAGGCCTCCTGTTAAAGCAAACACATTTATGGTGTGAAATCCGTACACATGAGGCTTTAGGAAAATATTCTCCCCTTGCCAAAAAAAAACCAGACTCGTACATGGGTTTTAAGAGCCAGACCATCTCGTGGCTCAGCTTGTTCGGCTCCCCCTTTTAACTTGTTGGCTCGTCCACCTCTACCACCAAGCAAGTGCCTCATTCAACGGTCCATGCAGGGTCTCAAAAGCCCCACAATCATGCAAAGCCACAGGTTGTTGGGTCTCATTCCCACGATTTAAAAAGAAAGCCACAATTGGTAAAGATCACAGTGGAGAGGCGGACTCATGCATCCACTTCTCCCAAACAAAGCAGCAGGTCCGAGGGCTGCATTTGGGTTTAAATCTGTTTTTATTTATTCAACCGTAAAGTTCAATACACTACTACCCACCTACACCTGCTTGGCCGGTGGTGGTCGAATAATAGGAGAGGCAAATCGTGTAGGAACAGAGGGTGCAGAGTAGTGTGCAGTAAACAAGAGCGATAGAATAGGAGGAACAGGAACTGGGGGAGAGAGAGTATTGCCCAATAGTAGAAGAGTCTGTGGGGGGTGTATTCAAGTGTTATGGTGATCTTTAGGCGCCTCTGCTGGTATTCAATGTAGGACTCGTAGGTAGCTGGGACAGGACAGTTCCCGGAATTCTGTAGAGAGGTATGTCAAGGCGGGTTGCCACATCTTGTCGAACAGGGGAAGACGCTGCATTGCTACGTCAGCTAATTTCTCCATGCCTATTATGTCCCACAGTTTGTGTACCCAGTCTAGGTGTGACGGGGTGGTTGCAGTGTTCCATTTACTAAGAAGAAGGTGTTTGGCTGCTCCAAGAGCGAGAGTGATGGCTCTACCTCTAGGTGACCGTAACGAGTAAGTGAGTGGGTTTGGGAGGCTCAATAATATGTAACTAGGAAACCTCGGAATGTCCGTCGTGTAGCTAGCGTTTATTGCTTCTAGTACTCCCTCCCAGAAGGATTGTAGCCTGGGGCAGTGCCAAAGCAGGTGAGTAAGAGTGCCCTGTTGTCCACAGCCTCGCCATCAGTGGTCGTCCCCATTCGGGTTCCAAACCGCTATTTTAGCTGGCGTAAGATACCAGTAATGGGCTATTTTTAGGGACATTTCCTTACTGGTAGTGTTGAGAGCAGACGTGCGGGCTCGGTGTAGTATGCCACTCCATTCCTTGTCTGTGAAGGGTCTCTCACATTCCTTTTCCCATCTGGCTCGCCCTGGTGATCGCAGTGGTGAGTTCAGTGTATTTGCAAATGTATAGATGTCAGAGAGTATTTTCTTATCTGTGTGTCTCGTGAGAAACCATTTCTCAAAGGGTGTCAAGACTCTGCTAGCGTGCGGTCGGATCCACGGCTGCATTACCCAATGGGCTACTGCTACATATTGCCATCTTGCGGTCTCTGGTAGATCATAAGAGGCCTGGAACGTAGAGAAGTCCATAAGCCCCTCCGGGTCGAACAGATCCCCGATACGTTTGCAGTTGGCGTCTTGCCAGGCTTGAAATGCCACATCCGAGGCTGCTGGGGGAAAGTCGGGGTTGCCAATCAGGGGGGTTTGGGGAGATATAGGCATTGACAGGCCATGTCGCAGTTGGACGCCGTCCCATACACCAATGGTGGAGCGGGTCACCAGGGAGACATAGGCACTCGGCAGCCTGTGGGTTTTCGGAAGCCAGGGTATTTTCCAGATATGCATGCGGGCAATAGCCTGGTCAACAAAACACCAATGCTTCTACGTTAAGTTGCGGGACCACTCCACCATGTAGCGCAGCTGCGCTGCTTGATAATAGTAGTGGAGGTTCGGAATTCCCAGGCCGCCCGCATGTATCGGCAAGTAGGCACAAGTCATGGCCATCCTCGCGTGCTTGCCTGCACAGATGAAATCCCATATAAGTGTCTGTAGTTTATCCAAGAGGATCGGGGGAGGCTGAAGTGGGAGAGTTTGCATCCCATAGAGGATCTGGGGTAGTATTGTCATTTTAACGGCTGCTATGCGCCCAAGCCAGGACAGATTATGAGCTTTCCAGGCGGTGAGGGTCGAACGTGTGGTGGTTAGGAGGAGACCATAGTTTTGGCAGCTATGGACGGAAGTGTAGCATGAATCTGAAGTCCCAGATATGGAATCCCATACTCAGCCCACTGGAAAGGCATGAGGGGTATCAAACGGGCCCTCTCTGCTGCCGGGATTGTGATACCAAGTGCTAATGACTTTTGTAAATTGTTTTTAAAGCCTGAAGCGGCAGTAAAGTCAGCCAACTCAGTAACGGCGGCCCTTAAGGATTGCTCGGGGTCGGTGAGGGTCAAAAGGACATTGTCTGCGCAAAGCATGATCTTGTGCTGTCTTCCAGCCATCCGCATACCCGCAATGTTAGGGTTATTTCGTATACGCTCCGCTAGGGGCTCCATATAGAGCGCGAAAAGCAGGGAAGACAAGGGGCAACCCTTCCGTGTTCCACGTGTGATGGTAAATGTGGTGTATTTCAGTCCATTTGACCTGTACCCTCACCCGAGGGGCCTGGTAACATGCCTGGACCCATTTGCAGAACCGGGTACCTATACCCAGCCTCTGCAGAACCGTTTGCAGGAAGGGCCAGTGCACCCGATCAAAGGCCTCAATCGATAGGAGGATCGCTGGTGTCCTGGTGCGTTGCACCTTGTTTACCAGGTGGCACAGTCACTTAGTGTTGGCACTGCACCCCTGTTCCGGAATGAACCCAGCTTGATCTGGATCCACTAAGCCCTGCACATAAGGAGCTAGCCTGCGGGCAAGCACACTGATAAAGAGTTTTCCATCGACATTCAAGAGTGAAATCAGACGATAGGACGCACAATATTTGGGGTCCTTGCACACTTTGGGGATCACCATAATTGTAGCCAGGCACATTGAGTCAGGCAGGGCGCCCATGTCGCTAAGGGTATTAAACAGGCGGGCCAAGAGAGGGGCGATGTGTGGAGCGAAAGTCTTGTAGAATTCCACGCTGTAGCCGTCTGGACCTGGTGCCTTGCTGGGCTGTAAGTTCTGGATGGCTGTTAAAATTTATTGAGTAGTGATTTCTGTGTCCACTGTGGCCCCTGTCCACTGTGGCCCCTGTGTTGGCTTGAGGCACTAGGGATAGGTAAGCATGTGTATCCGAGTCCAACAGAGGCTCTGCGGTGTATAGTGACTCACAGAATGCATGAAAAGCTTCTGTGATTTCTACGTCTCGATGGAGGAGAACCCCATCCGCTCCCACTATCTCGAAAACCCTCTGCTAAATGTCTTGCGCTTGGAGGCGGTGTGTGAGCATCCACCCCGCCCTATTGCCCCCAGCATAATAGTTTTGGCGAATGCGGAGTAGGGCGTACTCCGCCTTGCCCTTGTCAACCTCACGGAGTTGCTTCCGAGCTGCTGTTAGTTGTCGGCGTACTGCCACCGAGCCAGAGCGCACATGTTTGGCTACAAGTTCTTTAACTTGCATCTCAAGGTGACTGCGCTTAATCCGCCGCTCTCTATTATGGCCATAGCTATTGCGATGAATTGTCCCCTAATCACCACTTTAAGTGTTTCCCACAGGGTGGCTGGGGTGGTCGCTGGTGTATCATTTATGTCCAAAAAAGTGGTTAACGCGGTCAATATGTCAGATTGTGTTTGGTCATATGTGAGAAGTCTCATATTAAGGCGCCATTGTGGTGCGGCTCGCGCCTGCCCCGGTAGTTCAAGGTATAGGGTGATGGGCGAGTGGTCAGAGAGGGCTGCCGCCCCGACACCCACCGAGACATTATCATGAGTGAGTTCAGGTGATGTGAGGAAATAGTCAATGCGGGCATATGTTTGGTGTGCAGCCGAAAAAAAAGTGTATTCCAACGCTGTAGGGTGCCTGTGTCGCCAAACGTCCATTAGACCCGCTTCCTCCAACCGGAGTCTAGTGGCCACAGTGAGTACCCCGGATTGGCCCATCCTTGGTGTGGTGCAGTGTCCGTGCGTGTCCATTTGAATGTTGAAGTCTCCCCCGACTAGTATCCCTTTGTCTGCCGTCATCAAGAGTTGGCCCAGGTATTCCCTAATGAAGGATTCCTGGCCGTCGTTCGGGGCGTAAATTGTGGCAATTGTGTAGGTGATGCCAGCGAAGAGGATCTGCAAAGCTAACAGTCTACCTGGTATGTCTAGGAGGACCCTCTCGACTCTCTCCGAGAAATGTGTGGCCAACAGAACAGCCACCCCCGCTCCCTTGGAGCCCCCTGAAAAGAAAAACTGGCGATCAAACAATCGGGAGCGAAGCCTACGCCAGTCACTCTGAAGCAGGTGCGTTTCTTGTAACATGCAAATGTCACACTTGGAGTCCCGCAGGAAGGAAAGGAGTGCCAGGCGTTTAGACAGTGCATTAAGGCCTCGCACACTGAGGCTAAGGATATTTAGCGCCACGCCATTACCTGAGAGTGGATGTGAGAGGATACGACCCCCAGGGAAGAGTGCCTAAGTCTCAGAGAGGAGAAAAGTAGGGTAAAAATAGAGAGAGAGTAGAGAGGGAGATCACAGAAAGAGAAGGATATAACATTCCAATAGGAGAAAGAACAACAACCCAAACAATTCCCCCACCTGGGGTCAAACAATTGGTATGCAGTAGGGTACATGTCGCCGGCTAGATCACCAACCAAGTAGTAGCTGCAATGGTGGAGCTCCGCTGGAAAGTAAAGTCTGCAGTTGGGGGCCAACACACGATATTGTCACTCATCCCTCATTGATCGATGCGTTGCGAGAGTGTTGGGTGAGGGGTGGTACGGAGGTGAGGCAGTGAAAGCCAATCAGTTACCTCCGTCTGTTTGGTCAGATTCGCCATCTCTCTGGAGCTGTTGGATTAGTTTATTGCACGCTTCTCGGCTGTCAGTCTCACATGGCTTGCTCAGAGCCTTCACTCGTCACCGCCTGGAGCACCTTGAGGTTGGAGCAGCCGCCACAGAATCCCATCGCGGGAGGTGGCCCTTGAGGAAGGGCACAGGTCCGGCATCCCAGGAAGTGCCTGAGTGTCTTCCAGGGACCGCACTGTACATGTCTCCGCCCGCCACACAAACTGAAGCCGGAATGGGTGACCCCATTTGTATTTAATATTTTTATCCCAAAGGAGATCTATGAGGGGGCTTAAGCTCTCTTCTGCGTTGCAAAGTCATTGGCGAGAGATCCTGATAAAGCCACAACCGGTGTCCATCAAAGCTGATAGAGGATTGATCTCATGCCGCGGACATGATTATTTCCTTCTGTCGGTAGGAGTGAAGGCAAATGAGTAGGTCTTCTGGTTGTCCGGGCAGCCGGCGCAGTGTGCCCGGTCCAAGACGATTTCCTCATCCTGCAGAGAGGGGGCAACCTGTTTGAAAAGGCGAACGAGAAAGTCGTCTAGAGAACTCGAGATGGCATGGAGTGGAACGCCCCTGATCCGTATATTGGAGTGGCGGGATCTGTTTTCCAGGTCCTCAAGGCGATAGCGTAGGTCCAGGTTGCAGTCGCATAGCGCTATCAATTCTTGCCGATGTCCCTCAAATTCTTCTTCAAGTGCGTCCTGGCCCTCCTCTAGTGCGGCCACTCTTGTACCCACTGTTTCTACATCTTGTTGTAGCTCCTTAATTTCAGCTGCGATTTCCCGCTTAAGACCAGCAAAGTCTTCCCGTAGTGTTCCAAATAGGTGTTCCAAAAAAGCTTTGGTGATAGGGGAGTCATCGCCTTCTGCAGTACCGACACTGGCGGCATCCATTTGTGGGTCCGATTGCCCATGGCCACTCGCGCCCTCGCCCTTCTTAGGAGCAGATTTAGCAAAAATGTCCTTCACTGAGGGCTCCTGCCTTGCAGTCCGAAGAGAAAACATACCGCCACGAAGGAGCGGGGCCCCACCACCGTCCAAACGTATTAGAAGGAGTCGTGGCCTGCACCGGTAAGCTCTCAGTGGGGTACAGTGGGAGGGCTTTGCCCCTGTTGCACCACAGCTAACAATGAAGGTAGTCCGCGGGTAGGGGCGCGCCCAAAGGGGTCCCGGCATGCAGGTTCGCTGTGTTGGTGCCCCACAGAGAGCATGCCGCGCTGTGATGTCCAATTGTGGCTGCCCAGTGCAGGGTCCAGGAGGGTATCCGCTGACCATGACGGGTCCAACGCCAATGATTACGTTGACCGTGAGCAGTGGGTGGGGGGGCTCCGTGCTGCGGAGCCGGGCCGGGTCACCACCTGTGAACCGCAGAAGGCCACTCGTGCGACCCTTACCTCTCAAACCCCTCGGGTAGGTCGTTAAGCCGTTTCGTAGGCGATAAGTCACCAGGCCCCGAGACGATGGCGTCCGCAGTGTCAGGCGTCTTAGAGAGTGCCGGGTGTTGGGAGTTAAGTGAAGCTGGGGAGACCACTACTCAGAGAGGGGGGGAGCCGCCCAACGAATCAAGGTCAGATCAAATGGAACCTGGTCCAGAAGTCCACGTGGGCTCAGGGGACCGGTCGGAGTAATATATGTGCTTACCCCAGCCCTCCTCCCAGTCCATCGCTGTCATTCGCGAAACGTTGGTAGCGCTCTATTTCACTTTATTCCGAGCCTCTCAACCCGTGGGCTAGTGTGTACTCACACGTTGCAGGTGACGGCGGTGGGGGCTTTCCTCCGATGAAGCGCCCGGGAGGAGTAGCAGGCCCAGGACAACTGTGCTGCAGGTGCCGGCGGCCGCGGTCCCCCAACCGGCCGCTGGGACTCTGAGGGGCCGCACCCACACACCCCATGGGACATGCAAGGTAGGGCCGTAGAATTCTCAGGTGCAGCGATGCGGTTGAGGGCGAGCGGGGTCTCCCTCTGTTACTTCTCTTTGGTGTGCTCCATGATTTGTGGGCTCCAGGACCCGCGTCCTGTCGCTTTGCTCCGCTTCCAGCGGCGGCCGCGCTCTGCCAGCCGGTCCCACAGTAGGGGTCGCCTTGGAGTCCCACATCCAGGGAGGCCTGTCTCGAGCTGAAGGAGCCTCCAATGCGGTGTTTGCCCTTTCCTCCTTAGCCCATGGCCTGTATGTACTCACGCTCATCTGGCAAAGGTGGCGGGGGCTCCCTTCCTACGAAGCGCCGGGAAGGAGCAGCAGGTCCGGAACGTCTGGGTCGCAGCTACCGGCGGCCGCACACCCTCTATCAGCTGCCGGGATTCCGAGAGGTCCGCACCCGCACCCACCGCAGATCAGACACAGCAAGGCTGCAGGGTTCCCAGATGCGAGAATGTGGGAGGGGGTGGGAGGGTCCCCCCGCTATGTTGCTGTGGCGGGCTCCTTGAGCCGTAGGCTCCGCGCCTCATGTCCTGGGCAGAGTCGCTCTGCCCCACGTCTCTCCGAGGCCACGAGCTTCCAGGCGGCCACCGGACTCACAGGAGGTGTCACAATGGTGTCCCGCGACCAGGGTGGTTTGATTCTGGCTGCAGGCGTATTTGGTGCTGTGCTTGCCCTACAAGGCCTACAGCGTCCGGCAGAACTCCGGGATGTGCAACTTAGCTGGTCGCCATCATAGACACGCCCCCCCGAGGGCTGCATTTAAAGGGCAGGCTCCCGCCTTTCAAACAAAGCACAACACTTGCAAATAACCCCAAAGGGTGAGGAGAGGCGGGAAATCACACCCCTTACTTTCAGTCTCTCCCCATCCACAACCCCACCAAAAATACCGAACAAAATAGAACAATGATTTCTCCTTCTCTCTATGCAGCACCAAATCAACGCGTGGCCCGGTGCAGCAGCACCTCTCTTTCTCCTTGCCCGACCACACTGCAACTGTACTTCTGCTTCCACTCCGATGCAAAGGCCACACATTTGCATAAAAGAAACAGATAAAGAACTGCAGCAAATACACAGTGTAATACTTAAACTTGCGGTCACTAAGCACTGGCAATGACAAAATACCAGTGTCCTCATTTATAAAACGTGATACCTAAAACCTCTCTGCAGATTGGCGCACCATCTGTAGAAGCCTTTGCTTTTTTACTTATTTGAGCTAACTATTGTAGAAGCAGGTAAGACACTACTGACATTTACATTTTTTGAAAGTGAAGCATTTAACTGCAATTGTATATAGCGCAAACTTGACCCAATTGACATCAGAGAGCTTTACACAAAAACGAGATATTTTTACACTTGAGAGGCAGAAATTGCACTATTTTAGGTACAGGGAGGGTCAGTTATTTACGCTGAATCACGGAATGTGTAGCAGAGGTCAAAACTGGAAGAAACAGTTGTTTCAAACCTTCACTTGGAATATTATTCTGTTAATATAACAGCCACGCGTATTATTACTATAACAACCACATATATTAGTTATTCTTAGAGCTATTGGAATTATGCAATAATGGAAAACCTAACGGTGGCAATGGTGACCAAATTACATGGCAATAAAAGGAAAATTATATTGCATTACATGGCACACTCTGTGACATTAATATGTTGTTTTTGTTTTTTTATTTTACCACACTTTCCTAGAGAAGGTTTCTAAAAATAAATAAATAAACAAAAATGTTGGATATGTTCCAGAAGCAATCAACAAATTATCCTCAAATTATTATTATTATTATTATTTATTTTTTCATTTTTTTTTCTATTCTATATATATATATTTTTTTTTGTGGTTTAGCATAGGCAAATATTTATATACTAAGAAGAAAAAAAACAGAGAAAACCGAAAATTTACAAAGCAGTATTCACCCAATCCAATTAATTACTGGAGCCCAAATTTTCTCCCCTATACCCCGTCTCCTGCGGCCTTTTAGTCTATATACCGCTAATTCCATACTGAAAATGGCTAGCAGCCGGGCCCTCCAATTAGTAAAAGTAGGAGATTCGGGACTGATCCATTGAGATGTAATTCCCGCTCTCAGAATAGCCATTGCTATAAACACAAAATCTGTTTCAAATCTGGTCAGCTCTGCCATATTTTGCGTTTGGTCAACCCCTAAGATTACTAGAGTTGGTGTTAACAAGATAATCGTACCAAGAATCTGCCCTAGAAATACTTCAATATCTTGTAGAAATTAGCAATTTTCCCCGGGGTATAATATAGATCCAAGGTCGACATGTAATGTTGGGCCCTCAAAGTACCTGTTATTAAAACCCGATTAGCTAGCTCAAAAGATACTTCCAGATCAGTACCCTCCCGCCCGAGTTTTCTATCCCATCTATCATTTTGAGTGGCCAAATCATCAGGGAGACCAGCTATCAGCATCTGATAAATCTTCCCAATCCGAGATCTATTCACTATAGTGCCCACCAAGGGTATTTTCCCAAACTGGGCTTTCCCCTGTACAGTAGTTTTAGCCAAGTAGCTCCTGATCTGTAAGAACTTAAAAAAGTGCCAGGCAGGGAGCCCATATTTACCTTGTAAGTTAAAAAACGAAGTAATCTGACCCTCACAAAAGAAATCACCCAGTGCATTTATTCCCAGAACCCCCCAATTGATGGTTATCTGGTCCTGAAAAATTGGAGGTAAAAGCCCATTTGCAGACAGAGAGGTATAAGCATTTACATTCGAAATCCCAAACCGATGTCGCATTTTTTTTCCAAACAGCATAAGCTGATTGAATAACTTTAAATTTTGTTTTCTTGTAGTAGCTAGGTTCAACAATTTTTGCTAAACAATTTTGGGCATCTTCCCCTAGTAACATTTCGAAAATAGTGGGTCTAACAAATTCGGGAACTGCCGCTTTGTCCCCAACCAGCAATATCCCCATATGCTGTAGGAGTGCTGCCCAATGATATAACATTAAGGAGGGTAGTCCCCAACCCCCCTTAGTCTTGGAAGTATTAGCCATTTGGCTGCCCTCCTAGCTTTGTGGTATCCCCATAGGAATCTTGTACATACTCTTTCTGCTTTTGAAATACACAAAAGCCGTAATTTCCAGAGGTAGGACTCGAAATAAATATAAAAACTTAGGTAAAATCAACATTTTAATAGCATTGCAGCGTCCGTGTAACGAGAGATGAAGATGATCTAATCTTACTAATATTTGATCAACATCTTTCAATATCGGCAGTAAATTCATTTCCGGTATCTGCTCAACAGACGACGTAATCTTCACCCCCAAATAAGTTGCTGCTGATACTGTCGGAATCTCTACTGGCTTTAAAGTGTCTGAATGTATGACCTGGGTTTTATCAACGTTTAGCCTATAGCCAGACACAAAGCCGAACTGCTTCGTTAGATCATACACTGCCAGAAGAGCAGATCTTATATCCGTTGTAAAAATAGCAACGTCATCGGCATAGGCTAATGTTTTATACGCCACACCATTAACCATAGCCGCTTTAATCTGAGGATTAGCATCAAATTTGCTGAGAAGCGGATCGATGTATAACGAGAATAATAGCGGGGAGCACGGGCACCCCTGACGGGTTCCTCTCTTGATATCAAAAGGATTAGATTCTTGACCGGAAATCCGAACACGGGCCTCCGGAGAAACATACAGAGCCTGTATGGCTGTAATAAACTCCTGTGGGAATCCTTCAGTTTTTAGCATTAACCAGAGGAACCCCGAGGAGACCCTGTCGAACGCCTTTTCTGCGTCCAACAGGATCATCCCCAAGGGTGCCTTAGAGCCTTGGGCCCAATCAAATAGGGCTATTGCCCGTCTAATATGATCAGAGGTATCCCGACCGGGTATAAACCCATGCTGGTGAATGGACACCAAAGGAACTATAACCTTCCCGAGCCTTAAAGCCACAATTTTAGAATATATTTTGCTGTCGGCACCAATTAAAGAGATGGGGCGATAGGAGGAAGGACTAAGTTCTGGTTTATCTTTTTTTTTTAAGACTACAATAGTGGTCTTGTGCCAGGATTCGGGAGTCTGGCCCTTCTGAGCTAGTAAGAACAGTAATTCGAGTTCACCATAAAGGGTTTGCCTAAAAGTGCGGAAAAATTCCAAAGGTAAAGAATCAGGGCCGGCAGCCTTACCCGCTGCCAATGAGGTTATAGCAAATTCTATTTCTTCCCCGTGATCGGAGCAGAGAGCATAGCCCTATCTTCTGGTGTAACCTTGGATGTTATATAGTCATAAAGAAACTCCTCGCCCGATGACACTGGGTCTTCACCATCAGGAGAGTAAAGTCCCCTATAAAACTCCTGAAAGACCTCCAAAACTTTAAGCGGGCGATCCTGAATTTGCCCCCTTTGGTCTTTAATGCGACAAACTCTATTAGAGACCCCCTTATGTTGTAGACGTTTGGCCAACAATCTGCCTGTGTTTTCACCAAATTCGTATATGTCGGCCCGGTGTTGAGTACATTTTATGGCAAGTTCCTCTCCATAATGTTGGTGTATTTTAATTCTTACAATTGCTAACTGTCTTTGGCATGCCTCCCTTTTCTCCGAATCAGCAATTACTCGAATAAGCTCTTCCTCTATGTCCCGAAGCTGATCAACCCAGCCGTTAATCCTCTCTTTTATCACCCTCTGCCGGTGAAGAGAGAAACTTAGAGTCTCCCCCCTTACTGCTGCTTTAAAAGCATCCCAGACTACCAATTCAGACGCAGTGTCCTTATTTCTACCAAAGAATTCGACCATCCATTTTGCCATATAACTGCAATATTCCTTGTCCAATAATAGCTTCCTGTCGAATGTCCAAGTTGACACAGCTTGTATCGAACTGATTGATAGAAGTTGTATTATTAATGGATTGTGGTCCGATATTAATCTAGGATACAATTCACAATTAACCCCTTCAACAATTAGATTGGATACCAAAAAATAATCTAACCGTACGAATTTACAATGAGGGGCAGAGAAAAACGTGTATCCGGGCTCGGCCTGACGCTGTCTTTGCCAGACATCCACCAGGCCGTATTCCTGGCAGAGCCCCCGTAAAGCCTTAAATGTCTTGCCCTTCCTCCCTGAGTATGGGGTATTGCTATGGAGATTGAAATTAGCATTCAGATGAATGTTAAAGTCCCCACACATAATTATAGGAGAGGACCATGAGGCAAGTTCAATACTCAGAAAATCTAGCACAGTGGGATCGTCCAAATTAGAGCCATACAGGGAGCAAATAGTGTATGACGAGCCCTTGATGATCGCTTCAACAATTGCCCAACGACCTAAGTTATCCTCCTTGACACGCTTACTTGTTGATATACCATGTCTTACCATTATTGCTACCCCCGAGTAGTTGTTGCTTGTCGAGTACATGCAAGAAGATCTAGCCCCAAATCTTTTAACCAAGCTCGATTATTCCAGGAAAGATGAGTCTCCTGGAGACATAATACATCAACACCCAAATACCTTATAAGTTTTGCAAGAATACCTCTCTTCTTCCTATCGTTGAGACCACAGCAATTTAAAGAACAGATACGGATATAATTACTCCTATCCATCATCCCTGACGATAATCATTGACTGTCCAATGCCACCCAGATACTTTGCTCCAGTTTTTCTAAGCAGAATTCCAGAAAAGAAAGAATCAAATGTATATTGCTTATCAGCATTATACCAATTGCCATATCTACACCTGTGACGAAAAGACTGTGTGACCCCCCATTCCACCCCCTCCTCCCTGATCCCCCCACCCCACCTACAACCCCACCCGCCCCTTCCTCCCCACCCCCTCCCTCACACCCACCACATGAGGCATGGGGACCTACGGTCCCTGGTGATGCTGAGCTGAAAGACCCGCCCACCCTCACATTGCCAGACATTTACGTGTAAACAAACATGTATTAAAAAAAGCAATTCAGAGCAACAGGAAAAAAAACACCAATGCAACATAGAGAGGAGGAAAAAAAACCAGAGATTTTCCACAACCATGATACTAATTATCATAAAAGACCTTCAGGTCCTTAAAGTCCAAAGTAGAAAAAAGAGAAAAGAAAGAGATAAAAAAAAAAAAAATTAAAAAAAAGTAAAAGGGAAAGGGGAGATTTCTTCTAAAGCATAATTCTGTCAATAGGATTTTACACAGGCTTAATGGACATTAAAAATTCTTTAGCCTGGACTTCCGATAGAAAATAGTGTGTTTGTCCATGATAGATCACCTTCAATTTAGCCTGATTTAACAATAAAATCTGCGCTCCCTTAGCCTGGAATTCAGGAATTAATTGACGGAGAAGCCAGCGCTTTTCAACTGTCTTTTGACAGTAGTCTGGACGGACAAAAAATGTGCAGCCGTTTCCAGCCCTTTTCCGATTTGGCCTGGCAAGATCATTTAGGGATTCTCTGGCCAGAAAATTATTGAGGGATATTAAGATGGCACGAGGGCGAGTATCTGATTCACCCCCTGATTTACGCTGGTTAAAAGGAAAGCGATGAGCCCTTTGAATTTGAGTCTTCCAGTCCCATTGTAGTAAATCCGGGAAAGCCTCTTCAAAAAGCTTGATCACAAACTGACGAGGGTCCAGGCCTTCTTTGCCCTCCGGGATACCCAAAATTCTTAAATTATTTCGCCTGGCCTGATTCTCCAAATCAATCAATTTCAACAGAGTATCATTTTTGGTGGATTGTATTAGATCAGTCTTAGTTTTCTGCGAGGCCAGCTCGTCCTCAAGCTGGGAAATCCTGGTTTCTGCTTCCCCAATTCTTGTAGCAAAGTCCGAACATGTTTTAGCGATCCTTCGGATAGAATTTTGCAATTTCCTGCAAGCCCCTTGTGTACGAGAGCTCTCAGCCCTTGTCTCCTCCCTGTGGGCCATAATCACTTGATAGATTGTGGACAGAGTGACTTCCTCAGGGCACTTAAGTTCGATGGCTGGGCCGCCAGATGGAACTCCTGATACTGGTCCGTCACTGTTACTCTCCTTCCCGCCCAGACCTGATGAGTAAGAGTAATCCCAAGACAAAGTGCCGATGGCCCCCTCCGCCAAAGTGGGAAAAGTAGGCAAATCTCTCAATTTCCTTACTGTCTCTGAATTATATCTATCATTCTCTTCCTCCCATTGTGAACTACTTATGTCGCTCCCTTCACCCGCCCAGTCTTTATACGGGCTATCTTCCTCAGAAGAGTTCGATAAGTCCGATAGCGAAAAAAATGTGTCGCCAACATCTTCCTCCCTACCAGTGGGATCGTTGCCATCTTTCTGGATAGCTGCACCTGGTTGCAAAGTTAATTCTGAGCTTCCAGAATCCTGACCTCTGGGGACTCCATTTCCCACAATACTTTGCAACTGCTGTACATGGGTTGTAGATACCATCGCCACTACAGTGAGATCCTCCGTATTGTCGCCAGATTTCCCAACTGAACCGTGATGTCCAGATGACAATGGGCGCCCCCCCCCCTGACTCAGCAACTCTCGCGCTGGTAGTTCACCACTCGCAGAATCTCTCGTGCAGTCTTCCTTAGTCATGACTGCCTGCGCGTTGATCACCTCAGAGACAAGGGGAGCTGCCTCCTGTGTTTTCCCCGTTCCAGAGGTTCCAGCCCCGGAAGCATTGAGCACTGCATTGCCTTTCTGACTGTGGGCTTTGAACAGCGCCGGCACAGTCTGTTTTCCACGGACGGTGGTGTTGTTCCTGCCAGAAGTCTCACAATTATCCCTGCCGCCGACAGGGATAGTCTTCCCCGGATCCTCCGGGCCGGCCGGCATACCGCGTCCTCTAGCACTTCTGCTACTCGACTTCGGCGGCATTATTTCAGCTCTCCCTGCCTGTGTGGATGAGCGAAAAAGCGTGGTTGCCAAGCAGCTCAGGCTGTGAGATGCCAAGCGATACCGGAGCGGGACACTCCACATCCAGCGCAGCGTCCTCCAAATCATCCAGGCCAGCCAGACGAGGACAGCATCAGTAAGTTAACGAGATGTATAAGGGCTTAAGCTTGCTCCCCGTCCTTTTTCTCCCCTTAGACGGCGGTGTTCAAAATTGCATTATCGCAGGTCAGCAAGAGAGAGTGGATAGTCAGCTCACTCGGCCGTCCACACGGCCGCCATCTTGCCTCCGCTCCTACCTGCACTCGTCAAATTATCCTCAAATTATTATGAACAAGTCTTTTTAATTTGAAAACTGTGGTGCTATTCAAGGTATCTGACAGTCATTGCCAAACAATCCTAAAACCGCCAGTAGCAATGCATCTTGTGAAGTAATCAGGTACTCAGTTTCAAGTCATCCTCAAATTATCAGGAACAGTCACACCTTGTGAAGTCATCAGATAATCATTTTCAAGTCATCCAGAAATCATCAGGCTCAAGTTTCTAAACTCTGCTGATGACTTTAAGAGCCTGATGATGTCTGATGACGTGAAAATGACTTCTAATGTAGTTAGATGATCATCCAATGACTCTCTCTGGGATGACTTCTAAAGTCCTGTTTGACCTGGGAGGGCAGCCAGCAGGAAGGCTTGCGGCGCTGCTGCCCTACCTCAAAATAATGTAAATGAGGCCCTATGTTTGAGGTATATTACCACAAAGTAAATTCCAGTGTGTTCTGTTTTAATAAAAGTTGGAATGGATGTAGAGTGCCACTCGGCCTCTACGATTCCTTGTATCCCAAGGGCCTGGCGTGGCCCTAGGGTCAGGGCTTTAAGTGGGCCGGGTCTGAGCACCGGCAGTTATTTTCAGGGGGCCTCGAAACGGGTCTCTATCGGGCTCTATTTTCGGGCCTCGCAGAGGTAGTCCGTTTTTTCTTTTTCTGGCACCAAACTTATTTTGCTCTAGCTGGAATTGCCAGGCTAGATCCTGAGGCCGCTGACCTATGTGCACGCTGTAGATCCGTTGATGGCATTAAGATTGCATAACTTATACATCCACCTGTACATCTCTTAATGTCTCTTCTGCTGCATGCCAGGCGTGATTGAACATTCATACATGCATCAAATCAAATCAAATCAAATCATGGGATATTTATTTAGCGCACATATCACTCGAAAGTCTCATGGCGCTGGCGGATGACTCTGAAGATAAGCTTGATTTGATGCAGTTAAATGTCAAACAGCCATGTCTCTAACTTCCTGCGAAAGCAGTTATGATCATTGATGATGCGTAGGTGTGGGGGCAGTTTGTTCCAGAAAGACGGGGCAAGGAAGGAAAAAGATCTCCCTCCGTTTGTGGTAGTACGAATTCTGGGAGATGCGAGAAGTGATTGGTTACTAGATCTCAGAGTTCTGCCGGGTTGGTACCAACTTAACTTTTTTGCCCAAAAACCTGGACCTCTTCCGTACATATTCTTGTGCGTTAAGCATAGAATCTTAAAACGTATTTGTTTTCTTACAGGCAGCCAGTGTAAGAGTTTCAGGTTGGGTGCCGACGGGGATCTTGGTGGAAGATTAAGTACTAGCCTGGCTGCGGTGTTCTGCACAACCTGCAGCCTTGAAAGAAGGTTTTCGTTTATGGACGCCAACAGGGCATTTCCATAGTCCATGCGATTAATAATCATTTCCTGGACTAGGGGTTTTCTCGCCTCCGTCGGAATCTATTTAAAAACTTTGCGTAAGTTACGCATGATGCCAAAGCAGGAGCTAATTGTCTTATTAATCTGGTTTTTCATTGATAATTTATTGTCCATTTGGAAGCCTAGGTTCCGGACCGTCTGTGTTGGAGTTGGGCAGGGGACAAGACTTGAGGGCCACCAGTTGTGCGACCAATACTCATGAGCCTTGCCATAGAGCATGATTTCTGTTTTTCCTCCATTTAGTTGCAGATGATTTGTGCTCATCCACTTGTCAATGTGGGACATGCAGTCTTTGAAACGTGACTTAGTTTCCATTGGATCTGGGCCAAGAGTGATCAAGATCTGAGTGTCGTCGGCATACGACACAACATCAAAACCATAGGATCTGATCACTTTGGCCAGTGGGGTCACGTATAGGTTAAAGAGTGTCGGGCTCAAAATAGAGCCCTGTGGCACTCTCCCATCCTGACTGATCTGCTACACGAGATGGAGTTTCCCACCTGTACTATCGTAGTTCGATCAGTTAGATAACTTCTGAGCCACTGTAAGGCCTTCCCCCTGACACCAATCTCCCAGAGCCGACGTTCAAGAATGCTGTGGGAGATGGTGTCAAACGCTGCTGATAGATCTAGCAGGACGAGGATAGATGACTGCCCTCTGTCCAATGCCAGTCTGATGTTATCAGTTACTTCCAGCAGAGCTATTTCGGTATTATGGGCTGCCCTAAAACCCGATTGTGAGGGGTCTAGCAATCCCTGGCTCTCAGGATGGACAACGAGCTGTTGATTAACCAGCGACTCGAGCATCTTCCCAAAATGAGGGAGCAGCGATATTGGACGATAATTGGAAAGACGTTTAGGATCTGCGGTAGATTTTTTTAGTATTGGCCTAACTCTGGCGGTTTTCCATATCTTAGGGACTTCAGATTGTGACAATGACTTGTTAAATAGGTCTGTAAGGTGCATGCATGCATGTTTATTTTTAATGCAGACTGCAGTATCGCCTCCGACGTTCACTGTTGCTTTGCAGAAACGGGTTAAAACGTTGCTTGACATCATGTAGGGCTCGAAACATATTCTGAATAGTATACTTTTATGCCCATGCTTACGTGACATGCACTTGGCGAAGACTATTTGTCGGCCGCTTTTACTGGGAAATAGACCCGTTCCCATTCAAGCGAATGGTGGAGAGCGCTGTGTCATCTCTTCCGGACACATATAAGAATACGAAGCAGGAAGACGTAGAGAAGAAATCTGGAGTTGGGAATTCTCCTGCTTACCTGCATTACAGTGGAGGAGGTTTTAAATGGAAGAAAAGTAAAAAACAAGAAAACTTTTTTTAGTTTCAAGAAATGAGAAGTCTCCCTCGTAAAGCAGAAATGTTGGAATTTTAGTCATTCATTAACTGAAAACAGACCTTTTTTTAAAATACCAACCACACCTGATTGTCCTTTGTTTTAAAATGTTGTCACTTTAAAACTGAACAACTCAGCAATATGTTAAATAAAGAAATGACTTTGAGGTAGATTGAAATACTGTTGAAAGCTCTTTTCACAATTCTATGTGTGATTATATCTCATTTATTAAGGAAATTTTTATAGCACTCATATCAGGGCCGGCGCTAGGCATGGGCAGTGTGGGCAGCTGCCCAGGGCCCCGCGGCTGTTTAACTAGGATGGGGCCCCCCACGAGTCCATCATCCCTTTGGATTCGTGGTCATGGTGAACCGTGAAAGACACAAGGCGGGCCCCCCTCTCCTGGGCCCGGCTGCCATGGGCTGAAACGGCAACATGACACTGCATCCCTTTGAGGTGCTGCAGACTGGGCAGGGCAGGGTTTGTGGCCGTGAATAGCTTTCCCTGCATCTCTTTCTCTTAGCCTAATCGCTGCATCTGCATGATAACAGCGGTTAGGCAGCTACTTGGACTGGCGTAAGGTGTGAAGTGAGCCCTGCCCCTGCATGAATGAAACGCAGAGTATCGGCTCACAACAAAAAAACAGAGTGAATTCACATCAGAATGGGCGCCGCTGCTCACTTCCAATGAAGGGAAAGGGAGAAGAGCAGAAAACGGAGAGAGAGGTTATTATTCTTTTTTTTTTACAATTCTGTTTTGCTGTTTTATTTTCCAAACAAGCATGTGCATCCAAAAGTAAAATGAACAGAGTCAAACATAAATAGTAACTGCAGTCGAGTATAATCGCTTACTGTTTTTAATTTCATGTAATTTACAAGAAACAAAGGAATATTGAACAATTGGGTCTGTAAAAGAATAGTGGAGATGATAACATTGAGTTGGTAGGAGGGAAGGAGGGTGACCCCACATCCATCCATACCACCCCGAGGTGAGTGCAAAGAACCGTCTAAGATACACCCAAGCTATTTAACCCGTCAAACCACACACCATTCCTTGTTTTGCACATCTGAAAAGGTAGCACTACTCCCCGGCATCATGTTTGATCACATCTGAAATCCCTAATTCCTGTGTTCCTGGGTACATCTAAGGAGGTATGGTGTTCTCTTCAGCTTTTAATAAAATGATTGAGGTAGAGGCACATCTAAAAGGGGTTAGAGAAACGAAAGAAAGTAAGAGGTGGGGGAGATGATAGAGTACAGCAGAGAGGGGAGAGCTGAACATAAGGGGCAAAACAGCTATATAAAACAAGACGCTTAAGGAAAGGGAGATGGGGAAGGAGTGATGTGTATGTCATGGCAGAATCAATGAAAGAAGGGAAGAATGTTGGTTAGGCAAAAGGAATAGCATGCAAAAAAATCTAACAGGCTTGGGGAGAGTGAGAGGGTGGAAGAGGAGAGAATGTTGTAAGTTACATAAGAGCAGTGGTGTAACACAAAATGATGGGGTCTCTCTCTGCAGAATGTGATAATGGGCACCTGAGTCTCCCACATCTCACAGATATTCATTGGCCTTGGGCTGAATGGGAGCCCCCTGATGGGTTGGGGGCCCTCTGAATTGTTGTGGGCCCATCTGTGCTGCAGGGGCCTGTATTGCGTCCTGGCACAAGAGCTGAAGCAAGGTAAGAGGCCGGGGAGAAGAGTGGTGAATAGCAGCGCATGTAGGGGGAAGCGGAAGCTCCAGGGGCAGAAACAGCAAATGGAGGTAAGAGGTGAGAGAGAGATAAAACATGAAGAGTTGAGCAGAGGTGGACATGAAGGGGGCAGAACCAGTGAATAAAGTTAAGGCTGGAGAGAAAGATGAAAGGTGAAAGGCAGTGCTTGGATAGGAGAGGTAGATATAAGAGAAGCGGAACCATTAGGATAACTTGAGTGTCATGGAGAGGGAATGGTGAGTGTTAAATGTAAGAGGCAAGACATCCAAGAGCAGATACGAGGCTGGGAGAGAGAGGCAGGGGAGAGGTAGATTTCAGGGAGGTAGATCTAGAGAGAAGGTTAGAGACTGCAGAGAGATGAGAGGTGAAGGGTTTAGCAGGTAGGTAAGAGGTGGGTGTAATAGAGGCAGAATTAGTGAGAAAGCTAAGAGACCATAGTAGAGATAAAGTGAAGTGTAGAGCATGTAAGGGAGACGTGGATATAAGAGGCAGACACAGTGAGACAAGGTAAGAGGCAGGGGGCTCAAATAGGAGAGGTGGATTTAAAGGGGACAGAGCAGCAAAAAAATGTTAGGAGGCTGGAGGAAGAAATGAGAGGTGAAGGGCAGTACATGCATGGGTATATAGATGTAAGAGAGGCTGAACAATCAAGAAACCTTACACAGAGAAGAGAGTGGGAATGGAGAGAGGTGGATGTAGAAGGCCAGAATTGGTGAGAAAAGTGAGAGGCAGGGGGAGAGATGAGACATACAGCATGGAGGAGAAAGGTGGATATAAGAGGGACATAACGAGAAAGAGAAGCGACGAAGCTGGGGATAGCAGAGCAATTGATGTAAAGGGGTGTTGTGAGAGGCTGGCTCAGTATATGGTGCTCACTTATGTAAGTGTAGCACCCTGCTGTGATACTACATCTTATGCAAATTAGAGGGGCCTCGCATGTTCCTATCCTGCCCGGGGCCCCACAAATCCTAGGACCGGCCCTGACTCATATAACCAAGAGACCACTCCAGAGGACTAAGGAAAACTGAACAACATGACCACAAACCACTGTGAGCCCCAGATGAAAAACTGCCCTTCTGCGAAACTCCCAAACTTCCCGAGGGTGTCACAAACAGATGCACTCGGCGCGGGACACAACCAATTCTCTTAAACAGCTGAGATCGATATATAAAGGTTGATGCAGGGCTTTAAGTGGGCCGGATCTGTCCGGGTCTGAGCACCAGCAGTTATTTTCAGGGGGCCTCGAAACGGGTCTCTATCGGGCTCTATTTTCGAACCTCGCAGAGGTAGTCCGTTTTCTTTTTCTTTCTTGCACCAAACTTATTTTGCTCTAGCTGGAATTGCCAGGCTAGATCCTGAGGCCGCTGACCTATGTGCACGCTGTAGATCCTTTCATGCAGCTTTTTATCATATGATGCGGGACTGTGGGGGAGTATCACAGTTTAGGACAGAAAGTCCTCTCTTTAATTAATGACTTTTCAGGCACCTATCTCCGAGTCATTCTGAGTAAAGCTTTGTTTGTTGGGTAAATTACCTAGAACTAAGGATAATAAAAAATCTTGTAATTTCATAGATTTAGCGCCTTATTTTTGGTAAGCGTAAGACTGTGATCCTGCAACCAGCCTCCAAACACACACAGCCGCACCCGAGTACTTCACAGGTCTTTAAAAGACCATTTGCTTGTTAATGGGGCTTTGTTGTTTTTCACCCCTTTGTAGAGCCCCTGCAGCTTCACTCTGCCTATTGCTTGAAGAATTAGCCCCCCCCCCCCCCGAAATGTTTTCTTAGCCCCCACCCCCCCTTCGAAATTTGGCTCTACTTGCGCCTCTGGGGAGGGTGTATGGCGTTATCCATACATATCTTTATATAGACCACGCCCCTACTTTGATAGGCCACACCCCTTTAAGAGGTTTGCCCCGCCCCTTTTAGAGCACCCCCAGTTTTTTTTTCACACTTAAAGCCCTGCCTAGGGTACAAATAAAGGGCGAGGTAATCGCAGGATTCCTGCATAGCGTTGTATGTGTTTCCCGACAGCGTTCTGCGGCCTAGGCAGTGCCCATGCAGCACAAAGGGTTTTGTAAGAAGTTTTTGTTTATTTGATATTTTAAAGCTATTGCTTTTCTAGAACCGCTTTAATAGTTCTAGGTTTTGAATTTTGCTTTCTCCCTCCTATATAAGATAAATCCTGCACCATTATAAGATGGCCGCCGGCTGGTTGTGACGCCCTGCAAGCCCTGCGTTCCTTCCAGTTTTAGAGGCTGTCCCTGTGCGCGCGATTCGGTTCCTTACTGGCGTCACCTCCTGGCGGCTCCCCCATGCGCCTCCTTCAGGGTTCCGTGGCTGTCAAAGAAACAAAATGGCGAGCCACGTACTGAGGACAGTTGGAGCGGGGCTGATGCGGGCTGGCGGGCATGGGGGACCGGGTGGTCTTGCGCTGAGGTGAGAGCTGGATGCCTAATGCAGGTGATGGGAAGACGGTATCAGACTAGTGTCCATTGCTCAGCTTCGGCTTAACTATTCACAGCCAACAATAGCCCTTGTTTACTTATATAATATCATACGTTCGTGAGGTTCGGGTGACGTTCTTGTGATCTAGGGTATATCTGGTCCCTCTGAGGAGTCTCTGGGTTCTGCAAACCAAGTCCCCTATTCCCTAACGTGTATACGTCCTCTAGCCTGGTCCCTTTGGCACGCAGGCAGACTCGGCGTGGTGAGCAGTAAGCTTGTATTCTGTATGGAGCTGTCTCAGTTTTGTGCAAATTTAGTGTCCTTGTGCACTTGGTTGGTCGGTCTTCTGCGCTGCTTGTGACAGCAGCACCCACCCCGACAGCAACAAGCACTTGCATTATATTTCAAGGTCACCCAAGGACTGCTAAACAGGGACGTTTACCGACCCCAAGACCTTTCTTGCGGCTACTTATCAATTTTACGATGGTCTGTAATGCACCGTGTTTTTTATTTGCCACTGTCCCGACGCTCCTGTGTTTGTAGAGGGAACTGAAGATATCAAATAAAGAGAAATAGTTGTATACAGTTCTGAAGCAAATAAAATTAATTCCAGGGTTGGTGGTCGTTATTTCTGTTAAACTTTCATATAGTAAACCTCCGTACAACGTTAAAAATAGGTTTGTGGTACTTTCCACCTAAGTATACATATTCGTACGTATGTACGTTATCCACATTTAAGAATAAATAGTTTACAAACACACTAGTAGATTTATAATAGCTATATTCTTTTGAACTATTACAAAAGTCACGACCCAAGAGTTTTAATGCCTGCTCATTCTTCCATCCCTCATTTAACAATTCATTTGACTTTTTTGTATTTGTTTGTACCAGTGGTCGAAGTGCATTAAAAAACAAGCATTGGCATAGCCAATAGGTCTCGAGACGCCTTTGGGACCTTATAAGTGTTTAGACATGCAACAGTTGATGTTGTTGCACCAAGGATATTGTACTGCATAACTAAATACTTATAAGGTTCCAAAGGCGAGACCTATTGGCTATGCCAATGCTTGTTTTTTATTGAATGCTTTGGGGTTGCATTGCGGCGCGTGTTTTCAATCTGTTTTGTAGAACGGCCATTATGTAATCCTATGTTAAATGCATCCATATAACATAACCAATTCCCAACATTTGTAGTCTCTAAGAAGTACCGGAATCTGGACACTGTCTACAGTTCTGAGATTCTCGCTGACCGCAGTGAGAGTAGTCTGTGATTGTATTTAGTTAGGCTTCCTAAAGCTTAGATGCGAGTCCTATTGCTAAGCAGCAGGAAAGGTTTGTGTAAACTTGGGTATTTCATTTTG
The DNA here is from genome assembly GCA_963921515.1 of Calotriton arnoldi. Classification (NCBI taxonomy): domain Eukaryota; kingdom Metazoa; phylum Chordata; class Amphibia; order Caudata; family Salamandridae; genus Calotriton; species Calotriton arnoldi. The sequence goes on along the minus strand of CAWUFW010000750.1, from coordinate 2,011,712 downwards.
AAACATGTTGGATGCCTCGACAGTGTCATTATAAGCACTGCCGTTTGTTTGGTGCTGTTGGATCTTAACGTTTGTCCATTGCTCCGTTTCAGGTGGCTGTTTTATGGAGTATTTCCCAATTATGTAGCCTTGATACCATTCATTCTACGTGTATGCGGGTGTGGCTGTTCGTGAATAGATGTACCACTGTGAGGTGGTAAATGCTTTGCCAGCTAGCTGGCTTGGAGCAGTGTTGTGCACATGAATGTGGTTAATGTGTTCTGTTGGAGGTTGAATTAATGTTAAGCAGTTCTGGAGGCCACGTGACAACCTTATTAGAGCATATCTGAGATGTGCTGGGTGCATGTGAAATGTTGCATTCTAAGAATAGAGTCGGGCTAAACTGCTGGGCTATTACCGTACTGAGAGAATATAGGGCTCAGCCTGCCTGTCGCTCACAGACATCGCACAAGTACAAGTCCAGCTTCCCACTCTCTCTTGTGTGTGTTACCATACAGAAATAGTAAATACAGGAGTCAATCAGCCTGTCATCTGAGGCACAACACCATAAATATAGCGGTGTGTTATCCGCATTTGTGTAAGATCTTCAGCCATTAATATGGCACTGAAGCACTTAAAAACAAGCATTGGCCGCGCGGCCGTGAAAGTAACGCGGCCGTGAAAGCGAAAGTGATGGCAGGGACGCGCTCTGTGGTGGGGGAGGGGCAGAGCGACGCGCTTCGGAGAGCAAGGCTTAATGAGCCATGAAAGCCACATGGCGGCTGCGCGCGTGCACGCGCTCGTGAACGCAAGCTTGAGTCTAGGAAAAGATTGTGGTAACAAGAATCCAAGGAACTGACGACCGGTCCGCTTATTGAGGTGGCCGGTTCTACTTCGGGAAAACCCATTAATCCTGGGATTCCCTATGGTCATCCACTAAACTACGCTTCTGATTTTATCTTATTTAAGGTGGCCGGTTCTACTTCGGGAAAACCCATTAATCCTGGGATTCCCTATGGTCATCCACTAAACTACGCTTCTGATTTTATCTTATTTAAGCCCTGATGAAGTTCCACACACTGTAAAGTGGGAACGAAACGCGTTGGCTGTCTGTCGCAAAAGAAAATGAAATAAAGAATAAAAAGTTGAAGAACAAACCAACACCAGATTGTGCTACTTAATTTTCGGTGCACCTTCAATTGAATGTATTATATGCTAATCTGTGAAACAGTGACACTGAAGGGTGACAAGTGTCGAAGTGTGCACGACAAAACATTACAAAAGAGGGGCACAGTTACTAGTGAGGTGCGATTTCTTTGGGTCCGTCATCCGATTCGCTTTTACTGTCAACTTTGAAAAGCTAATGGCTATGCCAATAGGTCTCGCTTTTGGGACCTTATAAGTATTTAGTTATGCAGCACAATATCCTTGGTGCAACAACATCAACTGTTGCATGGGTAAACACTTATAAGGTCCCAAAAGCGAGACCTATTGGCTATGCCAATGCTTGTTTTTTGAGAGGGCATAAACAATTGGAGGTTGAAGGTTGTGAACTAGTACCTGTATTATAACACTAGCAGCGGCCAGACGCTAGGGGAGACTCAACAGATGGCAGATTCCGAGAGCAGGCTGAGGTGGTGTTGAGTGATGTTGTGGTGGTGGTGGTGACTGGTGCTGAGACGATGCTGAGGTGATGCTGAATGATACTTGGGTCTTGCTGAGTGATGATGATGTGGTGGTGTAGTATTGCAAAGGCGATGCTGAGTGATACTGATGTTGTGCTGAGTGATGCTGTGGTGGCGCTGAGTGATGCTGTGGTGGCGCTGAGTGTTGCTGTGGTGGCGCTGAGTGTTGCTGTGGTGGCGCTGAGTGTTGCTGTGGTGGCGCTGAGTGTTGCTGTGGTGGCGCTGAGTGTTGCTGTGGTGGCGCTGAGTGTTGCTGCCGTGACAGTGTCTTTGCTAGTTACAGTGGGTAGAAGAGGGGTAGTAAAGGGGTAGAAGAGGGGTAGAGGTGTAGAAGAGTAGAGGGGAAGAAGGGGGTAGAAGGGGGGTAGAAGAGGGGTAGAAGAGTTGAAGAGGGGTAGAAGAGTTGAAGAGGGGTAGAAGAGTTGAAGAGGGGTAGAAGAGTTGAAGAGGGGTAGAAGAGTTGAAGAGGGGTAGAAGAGTTGAAGAGGGGTAGAAGAGTTGAAGAGGGGTAGAAGAGTTGAAGAGGGGTAGGAGTGTAGAAGAGGGGTAGGAGTGTAGAAGAGGGGTAGGAGTGTAGAAGAGGGGTAGGAGTGTAGAAGAGGGGTAGGAGTGTAGAAGAGGGGTAGGAGTGTAGAAGAGGGGTAGGAGTGTAGAAGAGGGGTAGGAGTGTAGAAGAAGGGTAGAAGAGGGGTAGAAGAGTGGTTGAGGGGTAGAAGAGTGGTTGAGGGGTAGAAGAGTGGTTGAGGGGTAGAAGAGGGGTAGAAGAGGGGTAGAGGGGGCGTAGATGGGTAGAGGCGTAGAGGTGTAGATGGGTAGAGGTGTAGATGGGTAGTAGAGGGGTAGAAGAGGGGTAGAGGGGTAGTAGTGGGCGCTTTCGTGCGGGAATTGGTTTTAGGCAGCTTCGCAGCGCGGACTCCAACGCACAACAACGCAGCATATCCTAAAGTTTTAATAAAAACCACGCGTGCCTTTGCAAAATGTCAACGCTTCACAAAATGTCCCAAAAATGCTACACGTGTCTATTTACCCTCCAATATTTAGATATTTCAATATTCCCGAGGCAAATGAAACTGACGAAGAGGGAGGGGGAGAAGGGAGGGGGTAGTGCGAGCAGAGGAGCATGATTCACAGCGATAGAAGAGACAAATGAAGCTGACGAGGAGGGAGGGGGAGAAGGGAGGTGGTAGTGCGAGCAGAGGAGCATGATTCACGCGCTGTAAGGCTTAATGAGCCATTACAGAAAGCCACATGGCGGCTGCGCACGTGCATGCTCGCGTGAACGCAAGCTTGAGGCCAGCAAAAGCCTCTGGTAGCACTTACAAAAAGCCACTCACTAAATTTCTCGCAGCGCATGCGCCGGCTCAGCGAGACCTAAAAAGTATGGGACCTGTGATGCTGCGCACAAGGGGGCGGAGTAGAGAGCTGGGTGAGTGGGCGTGGCTAAAAGACAAAATATACTGTAACTTTTTTCGGTCTTTCACCTTCTGGTAACTACATATTAAATAACATACAGTTAAAATGAAAAGTAATATGTTAATCAATGGGAAATGCATTATCGTACATTATTGTATTGTAATTGCATTTATATAGCGCTTACTACCCCTGACGAGGCGTCAAATCGCTTTTTCGGCGAGTAGCGCGCTACTCCAGGACCCATAGAGGATTAGTGTTGAATTAGTATAGTGAAACATGCAAGTAAATTTTAAGTGGTGGATAGGTTAGTCAGTTATTTGGATTTGGAAGGATAGCAGAAGGATAGCAGAAGGATAGCAGGAGGATAGAAGAGGGGGGAAAAAAAAGCTTTGTATTTATATAGCGCTTGTTACCCCTGATGGGGTGTTGAAGCACGCTACTCCGGAAACCCATAAAGGATTAGTGCTGAATTAGTATGGTGAAATATGAAAGTAATTTGAGTGGTGGGTATTAGTCAGTTATTTGGAGTGAGAAGGGTAGCGGAGGGAAGAAAGGTTTGCATTCATGTAGCACCTGTTACCCCTGATGGGTGTTGAAGTGCTTTTCTGGCGAGTAGGACGCTACTCCGGAACCCATAAAGGATTAGTGTTGAAAATTAGTATAGTGAAGTATGAAGTAATTTGAGTGGTGGATATGTTATTCAGTTATTTGGATAGAGAAGGGTAGGTTGCGGGATGAAAGAGGTTTGTATTTATATAGCGCTTGCTACCCCTTGATGGGGTTTTGAAGCGCTTTATTGGCGAGTAGCACGCTACTCTGGAACCCATAAGGATTACTGTTGAATTAGTATGGCGAAACATGAAAGTAATTTGAGTGGTGGCTATGTTAGTCAGTTATTTGGATTGAGAAGGGTTGGGGAGGGGTAGAAAAGGGAAAAAGGTTTGTGTTTATATAGCGCTGGTAAACCTGATGGGTGTTGAAACGCTTTATTGGCGAGTAGCACGCTACTTTGGAACCCATAAAGGATTAGTGGTGAAATAGTATAGTGGAATATGGAAATTGAGAAGTGAACGTGCTAGTCTGTTATTTTGATTGAAAAGGATAGTGGAGAGACAGAAGAGTGAGATTTTTTTTTTTTTTGAGGTCATAGCAGGAGGAGGCTTTTGGATGAGTAAAAGGGGTTTTTGAGGGGAAGAGTCAGAGGGGAGAGTTTATAAAGGTTTGTTTTGGGGGATCGGTATAGTAAAAAGAGGTGTCAGATGATGCAAGGAGGGTAGAGTAGGAGAGAGTCTAGAAAGGGTTATTTTGGGATCATAGTAGTGGTATGGGATAAATGAGAGAGTGGATGTAGAGGATATATTGATAGATGTTTAGGGTGAGAGATAGGGTAGTGCATTGGAAAGAGTAGTAGAAAGAAGTTTGAGATGAGTCAGAAGGTTGGGCCAGGGGATATATTGAGAGAAGTATAGGCTTAGAAATAGGGTAGTGCATTTGAAATGCTAAATTAGAAGAAAGTGATAAATATATAGATCCATAAGTACATTGAAAGTATATAGATGCATAAAGGAGGTAAGTATATATAGATTAAAGATATTGATAGAGGTACAGGATGAGAAATAGGGTAGTGCATTGGATATGCTTTTTCAGGAGAAAGGTAACAGACACACAGATCCAAGTACATGGAAGGTACATAGATGCACAATGGAAGCAAGTACATGTAGACCAAAGATGATTTTTATCTATTTATTTATTTACAACAACATAATTATTCTACATGTTTATACAAAGCAATACACAAAGATGGGTACATATCTATAGTGAAAATAAATGCTTATATACAGAGGAATATGCTGTAAATTTCTGTTTGCTTATGGTGCTTATGTGGGGAAGAGCCAATTCTTGAGTAGTTTTCTGAAAATAAGGTGGTTGGTGGATTTTATGTTGGGGGGGGTAATGAGTTCCATAGTTTGGCTGCTTGAACATAGAAGGGTGTGCCACCCATGTTTTTTTTCTTGTATCTTGGGATTTTGAGGCGAGATGCCCCTTTAGAGCGTAGGTTCCTTTGTTGAATGTGTTTGGTGATTTTATTCCTGATGAAGAGCAGTCCCATCCCATGTATTGCTTTGTGGGTGATACAAAGTAGCTTGAACGTGGATCTTCTGGCAACCGGTAACCAATGCAGGGCTTTCAAGGCAGGTGAGATGTGGTCTCGCGGTTTGATATGCAAGAGTAGTCTGGCAGCCGAGTTCTGAATCCGTTGTAGTCTTTTCATGGTCGTTAAAGGTGATCCGTGGTAGAGGCTATTGGCGTAATCGAGTTTGGACAGAACAAGGGAGATGGTGGCTTGGACCTTGTGTGGAAATCCCAAATGAGGGAAAATTTGTCGCAGCGTTGTCATCTGCATAGTTATAGCACGTCAGGTGAAATTGATTGATCAGTACCGGTAATGACTTCATGTAGATGTTGAAAAGCATGGGCGAGATGATAGAACCTTGAGGGACCCCTGCTTTTGCGGAGTATGGTTTGGACGAGAAAGGTGGGGTATGGATGACATTAGTTCTGTTTCGAAGGTAGGACGCGATCCAGTCTAGAGCAGTTCCCTCTATGCCGGCTTCATAGAGTCTTTGTTTCAGTGTGTCATGGTCAACCGTGTCAAAGGCAGCCGAGAGGTCCAAGAGGAGTAGCGCATCAATCCCGCTGGGGTCAACTGTATTCTTCAGGTCATCCCAGATGGCAAGAAGGGCAGATTCAGTGCCTCTTCCCGGACGGAATCCTGTTTGGAAGTCTGAGAGTATGTCATTCTCTTCAATGAATTGTGACATCTGGGCGAACGCTGCTCTTTCTATCAGTTTGCCCAGGAAAGGTCCATTTGTAATGGGTCTGTAGTTGTCAGGGTTCAGCGGGTCCAAGTTTGTTTTCTTCAGTAAAGGGCGTATGTGTGATTTTTTTGAGTTCTTCTGGAAATATTCCGCTAGTTAAGGAATCGTTGATGATTCTTCTTACTGGAGTGGCAGCAGAGGTTGTTAAAAGAATTGTCTTGAAAGTTTGTGGTGGACAGGGGTCAGAAGGGCTGCCGGTAGGCCTGCTTGCTTTGACCAGGTCCATAAATTCATTGTGTGAGATGTGTTGGAAGGAACGGAGAGGCTGGGTTAGAGTATTCTTGGATTGTTGTTTTGTACAGGGGTTAGTGCTGGTGCTTTGTTTCTGTTTTAAGTATGAATCCAATGTGTCTGCTTTGTCCGTGTAATGATTTGCCAGTTTGTCTGTGAAATCTTGAGTAACAGGATGAGTTCCTTCTAGGCAATTTCGTTTGCGAAATTCATTGAGTATTTTATAGAATTCTTTTCCTTTATTTGCACATTTAGCATTTTGAATTCTGTCTGAATAGTACCTTTTCTTGGCTTTTTTGATAGCTGATTTGTATAATCTGTTAATTTTTTGTAGGTGAAGTTTGTCTTGTTTGGCGTTTGTTTTGAGCCAGGTACGTTGCAGCTTTCTAATTTGTTGTTTTGTCTTTTATTTCTACGTTTCTCCAAGGCGCTTTTTTTCTTTTGTGCTGGTGTGTGGTTTTGAGTGGTATCAGGATGTCAAAAGCTTCCTGTAGCCACTCATATAGATTTTGAACCGAACTTATTGTTTCCAGATTTGTACTTGATGTTAGTTGTGTTTCTAAGTGTTCCAAATTGAGTTTGTTCCCTGGCCGATAGGTGGATGGATGTAAGCTAGTTTTAGGTGAGTCCCTTAATGTTGTTTTATGTTGGAAAGCAAGCAAGTGGTGGTCTGACCATGTGACTGGAGTTATAGTTTAAAAGGTAACTAGTTCAGTATTAGCAAAAATGACATCTAGGATATGTCCAGCGATGTTTGTGGACAATCTGATGCAGGTTCAGTGCCTCTAGGCCAGTGATTATTGTTTTTGGATGGGTCATATTGGGTGTCTCAAACCAAATGTTGAGGTCACCCAGAACGCATAAGTTGGAGTGTATTGTTATCAGGTTTGAAACTGTCTAGAAGTGCGTCTGGGAATGTCGCCTTGCTAGGTGGAGGTCTGTAAAGGAGCAGGAAGTTACAGGATGAAGACAGTGTAGTATTGCATCTTGTTAGATGTGGTGGTGTAGTATTGCAAAGGCGATGCTGAGTGATACTGATGTTGTGCTGAGTGATACTGATGTTGTGCTGAGTGATGCTGTGGTGGTGCTGAGTGATGCTGTGGTGGCGCTGAGTGATGCTGTGGTGGCGCTGAGTGATGCTGTGGTGGCGCTGAGTGATGCTGTGGTGGCGCTGAGTGATGCTGTGGTGGCGCTGAGTGATGCTGTGGTGGCGCTGAGTGATGCTGTGGTGGCGCTGAGTGATGCTGTGGTGGCGCTGAGTGATGCTGTGGTGGCGCTGAGTGATGCTGTGGTGGCGCTGAGTGATGCTGTGGTGGCGCTGAGTGATGCTGTGGTGGCGCTGAGTGATGCTGTGGTGGCGCTGAGTGATGCTGTGGTGGCGCTGAGTGATGCTGTGGTGGCGCTGAGTGATGCTGTGGTGGCGCTGAGTGATGCTGTGGTGGCGCTGAGTGATGCTGTGGTGGCGCTGAGTGATGCTGTGGTGGCGCTGAGTGATGCTGTGGTGGCGCTGTGGTGGCGCTGAGTGATGCTGTGGTGGCGCTGAGTGATGCTGTGGTGGCGCTGAGTGATGCTGTGGTGGCGCTGAGTGATGCTGTGGTGGCGCTGAGTGATGCTGTGTGGCGCTGAGTGATGCTGTGGTGGCGCTGAGTGATGCTGTGGTGGCGCTGAGTGATGCTGTGGTGGCGCTGAGTGATGCTGTGGTGGCGCTGAGTGTTGCTGCGGTGGCAGTGTCTTTGCTAGTTACAGTGGGTAGAAGAGGGGTAGTAAAGGGGTAGAAGAGGGGTAGAGGTGTAGAGGGGTAGAAGGGGGGTAGAAGAATGGTAGAAGAGTTGAAGAGGGGTAGAAGAGTTGAAGAGGGGTAGAAGAGTTGAAGAGGGGTAGAAGAGCCTCACAATTCTTTATGGAGATGTCATCAACTTTAGTGATATGTAATGTTTGCCTGAACACAACAGCTAGACCACCTCCTTTTTTGCCTATACGATTTTGGGTGATTGTTTGGTTGCCTAGTGGAATGGCTTCATGCAGGACTGGAGCCATATCGTCTCCCAACCATGATTCAGTTATGAATAGTATGTCTGGTTTTGCATCTGTGAGAAGGTTGTAGACGTGATGTTTGTTTTTTAGAGAGGGATCGAGCATTTATTAGTAGACAGTTTAGAGAATGGCCTTTGGTGATAGTGAGACTTTGTTTTGTAGTAGAGTGAACAGTATTGTGTGTGTTTGTAGCAGGTGTGTTTTTAGTGCTGGCATTAGCTGTATTAGAATAGCAATCGTGTAGCTGTTCTGTATCATGTTCCTCATCCAGCATGCTAAGAAGGCATTTTGATGGGTCTGCGTGTGTATGTGGTGGAGATGGTGTTTGAGAGTGAGTTGGTGTGCTATGTTGTTTTCGTGGTGTAACATTGTTATGCAGTAGACATGGGGAAGCAAAGTTGTGAGGTGTGGCACGTCGTTTATGTTGTTTGCGTGTGTTTATGGTGGAAGGTGTACGAGTCTGGGGTGGTGGTGCAGCATGTGGGTCATGTAGTAAGGTTCTAAATTGTCCAATGGATGAGAGGCGGTTAGAAGAAAGTTGCTGTATCTGTGTTCGGTGTGGTGGAAGAGAGAAAGCTTGGCATTGGAGTTTGTTCCTTTGTGTGGTTTGAAAGGTGGGTGTATGTTTCTATTTTGTGATGGTATGTATTTTGACGTGTTGCGCTTTGAAGATTTTGTTGTGCTGGTGTGTGTGATATGTTTTGTTTTTGAGGAAAGGTGAAAAGGGGTGCTGGTGTATTTGTTTCATGCAATGGATTTGGTTGTATAATATTGTTTGTGAGAGGAGGTTGTAAGGTAGAGGGGGTGGTGATGTGTTTATGAGTAGAGTGTTTGTTGTGTGTAGGAGGGAATGAAGTAGAGGTGAGTGTTTGTCTTAGACTGGTTTGTTGCATGAGTTAAAGTGTGGTGGTGTGCAGTGCGTTAGTGTTATTATGGTAGTAGGGAGAGGAGGGTGTTTGTTGGACAAATGATGGAAGGATGAATATATGTTTGTTAGTGATAAAAGGGGGTCTGTTAGGTGTAATTAGAGCAGGGAGCGTGTGTCTGGATGGGATGCAGTTATGTATGGTGTTGAATGGGGTTGTGTTAGTGATGAGTGTATTGGTTAGTGGTATAGGATAGAGTTGTGTACTGTTTGTAGGTGATGGTGGGTATGTGTGGTAGTTGGGATAGAAGGGTGTATAGATGTGGTTTGGTTGTGTTTGTAGTGCATGCTGGTACATTGGTCTGTGCATAGGGTTGTGTGTGGTGTACATTTGGTGTGAGTGTGTTACTCTGTGGATGGTGTGGGGTGGCTCTTACTGAATGTGAACATGGGCAGCATTTCTGGCCCTAGTCCCGACCAGGCTCAAACAGGTAATTGCCCTTGTCCTCTCCGCCCTAGGCCTTTTATAGCCCTAGTAATCAGGTGACCCCTTCAGCCAATGGGAACCCTAACCAATCACAACACTAGCCCTAAAATCTAGAAACCATAGGAGACGAGGACCTTACAGCCAATCTCAGCCCTAGTCCAAGCACCCAATAACTTTCAAAAACCCTGATCTCTACGTCCAATAGAGGCCCTAGCCCTACCAGTAGTCCCAACCCAAGTCCAAGCAACCAATGGCACAGGAAGCCCTAGTCCCTACTTCCAATAGAAATCCTAACCCTACTCTTAGTACCACACCTAGTCCAGCAACCAATCACACCAGAAGCCCTAATCGCTACTTCCAATTAAAGGCCTAGCCATAGTCCCACCCTAGTCCCAAAAACCAATAACACAGGAAGCCCTAGTCCCTACTTCCAATAGAAATCCTAGCCCTAGTCCCAACCCTACATTGATTGAATCACAGACCCAGAAACCAATCAGAACCCTCAAATACCCAACCAATGAGGACACTAACCCTAATCCAATAGAAACATCAGATACAACCTCCAATCAGTGTATACATGTACCTACCACTAGCAGACTATATAAGGTCCCAGCGACCTCAGACAAGGTTTGCTGGCCTGGGAGTTGGGAGCTGCTTCTCTTGTTCAGAATCTCCTAGGAGACACGGGCTCAATCCACACTTTGGACTTCTTCAGGTAAGGGCCTAACTTGTCCTCTGAAAATAGTGTTTGTATAAAACTTTACTCCCTCTCCTGGACAAAAAACGAAGTGCACAGTCCCTATTAAACACAGTTTAAACAGCACACAGAAGATCACTGCTGCCTCAGAGCACACTCTGATGTAGAATATCCCTGTTGTGGGGGGGGGAGGGGCTGGTTTCACTGACTTGTTAACACAAAATGGTGGCTGGGGGTGCACTGTTTAACATACAGGTCTTAGCACAGAGACCAGGGGAAATTTGGAGGGAAAACTGATAGTCACCGGGAATGAGAGGGAAAAACTACAGAGATTTAGGACTGCAAATCCCACAATTCAACACGTTAAATGGAAGCAATCATGGGCAAGAAAAACCACAAGTTTGAACACAAAACAGGTAATTAAATATGCAATCACGGGCAGGTTAAAACTACAATTTTAAACTGTAACAACCACAGGCAAAGACAGTAATCGCAGATAGGGAAAATCGTTTTTTAACTCTTTTAGGAAAGAGACAGCACTAGTCTGCCTCCTTACCACTTCCTGGACTCTGCTCACTGCAATCTGGGGCACAGGTAGGCTGCAACTCACAAGATGGAGGAGAATGATTTGGGGTGCACCCAGCAAAGCCTTAAGGGGCCTGGGCAGGTGTGAGGGGAGGGCTCAGAGTTGCCTGGGAGCTGAATAGCCAATCCCCAGTCCTAGGTCTGCTGGCCTGGGGGTGGGGACTGGGACTGGGGAGCTGCTTCTCTTGTTCAGAATCTGCTAGGAGACAGAGAGGCTCAATCCACACTTTGGACTTCTGCAGGTAAGGGCATTATGAATCCTCTGTTAGTTAATGCATCACGCCAAATCCTGGTTGGTGCAGTGGAGAATAGTGATTTGTGTATGTAAGTAAAGTAAATTTTATTGTTTGCTTAGTTAATAAAAACCATTGCATAAGATACTCATTGAAAGAACTAAAATTTGGAAGACGATAAAATTGAGTCATCAATGCCACATGCTTATGGGACGCAGAGTCCATGGTTGCGTGATCGCCTGTGCGAATACATCCGGAGAGTGCTTCAATTAACGCTTTTAAGTTTATCTGGATGATTTGATAGTCGAATCGTCTTTGCTCATTAGCATGATTGTTTAAGAACAATTACACTGTAAAACAACCATATTAGTCTCTTCAAATTCATAAAACCCTAATTTGACATAAAATGAAGCCCTGTTGTATCAAAACAGTAAAATATAAATTTTCTAAAATCCTTAGACGTGAGCCAGAGGTTACAGATCACTGTATTAATTAATTATATGAAGCTCGAATACTTAAGAAAAAATGTAAACAGGCCGAGAGAAAACGGAGGAGGCGATATAAAGAGGAATATAAAGCTGCTCTAAAAACTGTATTGCACAGCTATAAAGGGACAATTGCTAAGGCCAAAGCTAAATATTATGAAGAAACTATCCTGCAGGCATCTAACAAGACCGGAACTCTATTTAGTATAGTAAGAGACATGTCGAACCCGGACTGTGTGAAAATGTATGATGTTGCTGTTTTTTATTTTTTACCTTTGTTAATGGAACTATGCTAACCAGGCACCTGTGTATGTGCTCTGACCTCTAAAACATGTCGAAATTGGCTACAGTCCTAATTGACGTTTTCAACTAGCTATAAGTTCCTGGTATGTGGTACAAAGTGTAGGCATCTAACCCAAATGTCACTAGTGGACAGCAGCTCACATTGTGCCACCGCTAGAGTGACAGTGGAGAACATGACCTCAGGCTTGCCATGGTAACTTGTCAGTGCAGTTTACAATAGCAATTTTGACCAGTCAAAATAAACTGTTTTGACAGGCCTAACCTCTCCTTTAAAATGTTAATAAATCACCCCTAAATAGTCCTTACTGCTCCTTAAGGCCAATTGTATGGTATTTAAAAGCAGCACATGTAAAAGTTTAATTTTAAACATTTCCTTACAGTGAAAACCCTTTAAAAACTATTTCCACTAAAGCAGGGTTAGTTGTTCCATAGGAAAGCATTGGGGAGGTAATATTAAAATTAAATAATGTTATTTCCGCTTAGGAAACATCTGCAAAGTCCTTGTTTGGACTTTGAAAAATATTTATTACATGCCCAATTCATTGCTAAAGTCGCATTTGTAATACATATTTTACAAACGGTACTTTAAAAATAGTCACCTTGTATCCAAACTTCTAGCAGCCCATTTGCATGAGCTTAGAACTGTCAGCCAGGTACTGAATAGCACATGGATGACGTGAATTTGCTCCCAGAGATGAGACAAAGACCTTGGGTGTGGAGAGGTATTCTATCCCGCTGACAGGATGACCATCTGGAGTGGATGGCCAGGAACTTCAGAGATGCTTACCACAGGCAAATGCTAGGTGACACCTGGGCAGGGTTCTCTTTTATCTACCTAGTCAGCCAGGCACCAGCACCAATCCCAGTGGTAGAGGAGCTGCCACCAGAACTGGTATGAAGTGACCACATAAGAGGGGTTGGTCATTTTCCTGGCCAGACCTCTTTGGTGGGCACAGGAGCTCTGCACAGAGGAATAAAGATTCTGCCATGATGGATTTAGGCGTAGAGGGTCACTGTGGGATTGTTTGCAGTAGGGCGTACAGGAAATGCTGTAAAAGTAGGTAGGGTTAGGGAACTTTTTTCCCATTGGTAGGGAGGGGGTCAGGTTTCACCCCCACTACCAGGCTAGTGGCAGACATAAATGCGTCACCCCTGGGCATCCACTTAAGATCGCCACTGAACCTGTGGAAGACAGAAGACAGACTGCACCTGCTGTTAAGACCTGTGCGGAGAACCCCAAGGGCTGCCCTGCTCCCACTTGTACCCAGGTCAAAAAAGTGGACTTCGAGGGTCAGTTGGCTGTTCTTTCAAGCTACAGGTACACAAAAAGCTGCTAGAAGCCCCTTTTCCTGAAGGGGCGCAGCTGACCAGTTCCTGCTGGACATGCCCTGTACCTTGCTGGTGGCTTCTGATGGAGTGAGTTTTGACCCCCAAGTGCTGTTCCTTAGGTTCTGGGACTCTTGGCTGTGTTAAAGTGTACTCCTCTTAACATCCTGTAAAAACCTGGGACGTAGAAACTTTCTACAAACCTTTCACATGTAGAACCATCGGGAGACTGGGACCAACCTGCCCAGCCGATCCAATGCTGTTGCATTGTCTCTGGCCCTAACTTTGCTGTAGCTTGACACGGGAATCTGTTGCTGCGATCCCTCTAATGTTCCAGACTACAGTTTAATTGGCGCTGCCATTGAATGAAAACTGACTGCCACCAGATGCCTCTGTGGCGCGAAAACTTTAACTTCTCCCACCAGAATTCTTTCCCACCTACAGCAACGGTTTGGCTGAAGCTCCATCCTGATGCTGGAATCCATCGACGTCGAGACCCTTCTCTCAACACCAGCTCACTGCCTGCTTCACTGAAGGTTGCAGACACCGGGAGGTAACTTTTCTTGACATAACAAGAACAGTTGATAATAAACAACGAGAGAGTGTGCCTTGTAATAACAAAATAAAGCACAACAAAAGAAACCCAGTAGGTTCTTAATAAAGCCCTCACTCACCAGTCTAGTTGGTGACATGCTTCATCATCGGGCCCCACCAGGAGCGGCCGAATGCCACCCCGGTGTGCTGCAACGCCAGAATTACTGCGGAGCTGGTTTAAAAATCCAGTGTGAAGTGAAAGTGATAATTTAAAAATGGCTGACTGTGTCAAACAATAAATTTTATTAGAAGCCAATCAGACAGGAGTAAAAACAATGAGTGGGACACCAAAGCCAAATAAATTGTTCAGCACGATCCACTATGATGTGGTCAACATGTTTCTGCCTATGTGTAGTTATTTAACAGGCATTCGTCAGGACCAAAAGAGACGTGTGAAACCCCGGCGGTATGAGCGCACTACGGCCCACCCTAACCTGAGGTTTTAAGTGTGAAAAAGTAAAAAATATACTTCTAAAATTCCTCGTGTTGAGAGGAACCGAGTTTATTCTGATTGAGAAAAAACATACAACATAAAGAAAGGGAGACAAACATATATAGGTTAGACATCTTAAAATAAGTTTGTCAGTATAGAAAATACATATAGTTGTGCTCTATATGATGCGCTTAATCGATAACTTATATCATACGTGCTACTAGATAGAGAAAGGAACATTCAAAATGAACCATCAACCTCTGTAGATTTTAGAGGGAAATTTAAATAATGCCCAACGTGATCTTTATCACTACTTAAAGAAGTATATAAACAAACACTAAGCGTGATAACTATCGAACACATTCTAGCTGAGCAACATAAAATCAAAAGGAAATAAATCTCACATGGGGTGTCATCATTAATAACACCATGGGTCTCGGGAAGGGGGGTGGTAGCAATAATGGCACACCCTAAAAGCAAAGAAGGAGAGCAAGAAAGAGGTGTGATCAGAATAATCACAGAGGAAAACAGGGAAGACCCCAGTACTTATCTTAATTTCGAAGGCGAAGGGACTTACGCCCGCACTGCTAGGCACCCGCAGTATACCTAGGCATTCCCTCCAAACGCGGGCCCCGATGGTGGGAGCCAGCTTCCTCCGGTTTGTTTTTAAAGGATTGGGACAGGGCGCATAAGAGCGCGTCATAACATGGGCGTCAGGATATTACGCGCTGAAAGCCGAAGGAAAACGAAAAAAGAAAAGAAACAAAAAAGGGGGAGCTACGTCATTGCGTAAACATCGCAATTTCAAGCGCCATCTAAAGGTTGTAAAACGTAGCATTCCTAGTTGGTACTCCGTTGCCAATCAAAGGAAAGGCACTGAGAAAAGACTGTTTGTTGTGAGTATCACACAGTAATAAGAGAAAAGAAAAACTAATTACAATCGAAATAGGCAAGTAGCCGACAAACAAAAAAACACATATTAGGATTACTTGGCGATTGTTGGTCAATGTTAATTTTGATAGGGGATATTAGATGCCCTATAAAGTTTAGTAAACAAAAACGACAGATATAAACAGACAAACGAGGGAGGGAGAGGAGGGGGGGGTGTTGGGGGAGGGGGGAAAGAAAGGGGAAGAGAGGGAAAGAAAGAAAGGGAAGCGGAGGGGGGGAGGAAAGTGGGGGAGGTGGGGGGAGGGGGAAGGAGGAGGGGGGGGTTTAATTTGAGAAAGGAGGGGAAAGGGGGGGGGTTTGCATAAAGCCGGTGATTTTTACCGGAGTAAAGAGCCACTAGGATGCCCAAGGGGAAAAGAGGAAAAAATTGTTTTATGCTACAGAACAGGAACCGGACAAACTCAATGGTACAGTACTGTCGACCAAGGAATATTGTCATTTAATCCATGATTATGAGTGTCCAGCCGGTACACCCACCTCTGTTCTTTCTCAAAGAGAACTTTCTGGATATTACGTGTTGATTGTACTTGCTCTATAACTGTCCACCTAAGATCATTGGCAGAGTGTTTATACTGTAAAAAATGCTCACTCAATTTAGTTGTAATCCGACCACAACGGATGTTACTTCTGTGCTCTCCCACACGCAATTTTATTTTTCGCGTGGTCATGCCCACATAGCATAACCCACACGGGCACATGATCAAATAGATCACATTTGTTGAGTTACAATTGGTGTGGGCTAGCTGTGTCCAAGTTTTTCCTACTTCAAGGTCAAGCACTTTGGTATGTTTCGTAAGATGACAAATACTGCAAGTAGTGCAGGGAAAATGCCCTTTGACCTTGGGTAGGCCCCATGCTTCAGTGATGGTTAGATCTCTCCCAGGATTTTCTCTGGGGCGTGTATGTACTAGGGTATCCTTAAGGCTCCGTCCCTTTTTAAACGAAAAAAGGGGTTTATTCCAATTCCGACCATTGCTCGTAAGGATACTCCAGTGTTTGTTAACCACCTTTTGACGATGTTAGACGCACTGCTATAGGTGGTGACACACGTCAGAGGTACATCCTTCTTATCTCTGGTGTTATCTTCAAGTAGCGCTTCTCTGGGCTGATTTCGTGCCCTTTTGTAACCCTTATTGAGAATTTTGTCAGGATAACCCCTATGTTTTAATTTTATAGTCAAGTCTGCTGCCTGTCTACGGAAATCGTCTAAATCACTGCAATTTCTTCTTACCCTTAGGTATTGTCCGTAGGGCAAATTTTCTTTTAGGGGCCTCGGGTGGAAACTGGAAAATTCAAGAAGATTATTTTTGGCCGTGGGCTTATAGTACGTTTTTGTAGTGAGGCATCCATTGGATTTCGTGATAACCACATCCAGGAAAACTACTGACTGTGAACTAAAGGTGTGGTGTGAATTTCAGATTTTGATCTAAATTATTAATCCATTGTAGGAAAATCATTAGATCATTCTCCGCACCTTGCCAGATCAAAAGGACATCATCTATGTACCTCTTCCAAAAACTAATGGGAGAGGAGAAAGGATTGACAATATTTTGAATGTATCGACGTTCAAAATCATGAACGTATAAACCCGCTACACTTGGGGCAAAGGTACTGCCCATAGATGTACCAGTGGATTGTAAGAACATGTCCCCTTTATATTCAAAGAAATTTTGTTTTAGCGCAAGGATAGCACATTCCAAAATAAATGACTTGGGAGTCCGATGTTCCCAGGCATTATAATCCAGGAGCCTCTCCCAAGACTCTGATGGTATCGTCTTGGGGTATGCTTGTGTAAAGACTCTCGATATCGAGGGTCACAAGTATCGTGGATTCAGGATTGATGACTAATTCCTGCAATAGATTAAGGAGATTCTTAGTATCCTTAAGATAAGTTGGGGTCTGCTGAATCAAAGGTTTCAAAAAGTAATCACAAAAACGTGACAGTGGCTCTAACAAGGAACCAATGCCAGAGACAATCGGGCGTCCCGGGGGGCATTTTATTTTTATGTATTTTTGGTAATGTATAAAAATATGGCACCACACTTTCCCCTGTGGTCAGAAATTCAGCCTCATGTCTCGTAATGTGTCCATTAGCCTCAGCATCTCGCACAAGGTTCAGGATACGTATTTTCAGCTCGCTGGAAGGATCAGTAGTCAGCAATTGATAATTCTTTCTGTCACTTAAAAGGCGCTTGCATTCATTCTCATAGTCCACTGTATTTAATATCACGACACCCCCACCCTTATCTGCAGGTTTAATTGTAATCATGGGGTTCGCTTTGAGATTATCAAGGGCCTCAAATTCCATGGTACTTAAGTTCTTAAATTGTTTGGGTTCATCAAAGGTCTCAATTTCCAGAAAAACCGCCTGCTCAAAGGTAGTAATTTCTGCTGGTATTGCATGTGGTGGAGGTGTAAAGGTTGATTTGTTTCTTAAGCCGGTATCTCCCTGGCTAAGATCAGTTGCAATGCCATCTTTACCTTCAAAAAAGGCCTTTAGTTTGAGTTTCCTAAAAAATTGGCAAGTTCACAATGGAGGCGAAACTTGTCCAAACGGGCAGTGGGCACAAAGCCCAAGCCTTTTCAAGGACTTGAGTCTCTAATGGGGATAGAGTTACAGTGGAGAGGTTAATGATTAGACTCCCTGGGCACTCGTGCTTGCTTGTTGTGACTTGCTGCGAGTGTTGTTGCCCACTGGGTCGTCCTGCTCCCAACGGACTTGATTGTACCCTCTCCTTTTTCCTCTTCCTCTCCTGCCTCTCTCTAAAGGCGGGCGGTAGGTGTTTTGTTGAAAGTGGGGTGCTTGTATGAAGCCAGGATTCCATCCCATCATAGGCATCTGAGGATGTTGAAAGTGCATAGGATGTATCCCTCCTGGCATCGAATATGGATGCCACATTGGTTGTGGAAAGTTTGGCTTCATAGTACCTCTAGTACCACCTCTCTGTCTCTGTTTATAGCTTTCATTGCTAGAGCCACTTGATGTCGAGGAGTTGTCATCGGAGGAGTCTGAGTTGGAATTGCTCCTACTTGGTGCAGTAAATGCAGGATCTGCATAAGGATAGGCTTTGTGAAATGTGAACTTTTTCAGATCTTTCTGAAACTTCGTCACCTTTGCCTGAGTCAAACCATCTTTATACTCTGTGATATCTTTATTAATTTCATCCAGTCGCTTTTTAAATCCTGTCAAGGTAGTTTTAAAATGATTCTCAGTTTGCTGGATGTCAATCAGAAGTATTTCTGAGAGTCTTACTGCTGTTTTAATTATTAGGACCAGCCAGTCGCGTGTGCAATGCCACGCGATCATAGCCCACTCTTTCCTAAAGGTAGCGTCCTCTAAGAAGATGCGTGGTGCATTCGTTACTAGAAGGCCCTTTGGCGCGGTGTTAGTGCGCAGATATTCAGTTAAAATTGTCCCATGAAGAATTATCCGTATTCTATTTCTCTTCTGTTCTGATAGTTTTTCCCACTCACTAGTATGGGTAATGGCCTGGGAGATAGCAGGATCTGCAAAAAGTGAAGGGCGTGCCAAAATGGTATCCACCTCTGATTCAGGATAAGACAGACCCAAAAACTCCATGTTTAGAAGGGAGTGAGATTACCCCAATGAAATTTCTATTTATAAAGAAATAGAGAAAGAACTGGAGGGTCAATAGATTTATGCCCTGCCACAGAGAAAAAACTCTCACAGCTGTGCGCTGCTAAATATGCTGAAAACAACAGAGGGAGGGAATTCGAAAGTAAGAACCACTCTCAATCCCCCGGGGGTAAATATGATAATAAACAACGAGAGAGTGTGCCTTGTAATAACAAAATAAAGCACAACAAAAGAAACCCAGTAGGTTCTTAATAAAGCCCTCACTCACCAGCCTAGTTGGTGACATGCTTCATCATCGGGCCCCACCAGGAGCGGCCGAATGCCACCCCGGTGTGCTGCAACGCCAGAATTACTGCGGAGCTGGTTTAAAAATCCAGTGTGAAGTGAAAGTGATAATTTAAAAATGGCTGACTGTGTCAAACAATAAATTTTATTAGAAGCCAATCAGACATGAGTAAAAACAAGGAGTGGGACACCAAAGCCAAATAAATTGTTCAGCACGGTCCACTATGATGTGGTCAACATGTTTCTGCCTATGTGTAGTTATTTAACAGGCATTCGTCAGGACCAAAAGAGACGTGTGAAGCCCCGGCGGTGTGAGCGCACTACGGCCCACCTAACCTGAGGTTTTAAGTGTGAAAAAGTAAAAAATATACTTCTAAAATTCCTCGTGTTGAGAGGAACCGAGTTTATTCTGATTGAGAAAAAACATACAACATAAAGAAAGGGAGACAAACATATATAGGTTAGACATCTTAAAATAAGTTTCAGTATAGAAAATACATATAGTTGTGCTCTATATGATGCGCTTAATCGATAACTTAGATCATACGTGCTACTAGATAGAGAAAGGAACATTCAAAATGAACCATCAACCTCTGTAGATTTTAGAGGAAATTTAAATAATGCCCAACGTGATCTTTATCACTACTTAAAGAAGTATATAAACAAACACTAAGCGTGATAACTATCGAACACATTCTAGCTGAGCAACATAAAATCAAAAGGAAATAAATCTCACATGGGGTGTCATCATTAATAACACCATGGGTCTCGGGAAGGGGGGGTGGTAGCAATAATGGCACACACTAAAAGCAAAGAAGGAGAGAAAGAAAGAGGTGTGATCAGAATAATCACAGAGGAAAACAGGGAAGACCCCAGTACTTATCTTAATTTCGAAGGCGAAGGGACTTACGCCCGCACTGCTAGGCACCCGCAGTATACCTAGGCATTCCCTCCAAACGCGGACCCCGATGGTGGGAGCCAGCTTCCTCCGGTTTGTTTTTAAAGGATTGGGACAGGGCGCATAAGAGCGCGTCATAACATGGGCGTCAGGATATTACGCGCTGAAAGCCGAAGGAAAACGAAAAAAGAAAAGAAACAAAAAAGGGGGAGCTACGTCATCGCGTAAACATCGCGATTTCAAGCGCCATCTAAAGGTTGTAAAACGTAGCATTCCTAGTTGGTACTCCGTTGCCAATCAAAGGAAAGGCACTGAGAAAAGACTGTTTGTTGTGAGTATCACACAGTAATAAGAGAAAAGAAAAACTAATTACAATCGAAATAGGCAAGTAGCCGACAAACAAAAAAACACATATTAGGATTACTTGGCGATTGTTGGTCAATGTTAATTTTGATAGGGGATATTAGATGCCCTATAAAGTTTAGTAAACAAAAACGACAGATATAAACAGACAAACGAGGGAGGGAGAGGAGGGGGGGGTTGGGGGAGGGGGGAAAGAAAGGGGAAGAGAGGGAAAGAAAGGGGAGGGGGAGGGGGGGTTTATTTGAGAAAGGAGGGGAAAGGGGAGGGGGGGTGTTTTTGCATATAAAGCCGGTGATTTTTACCGGAGTAAAGAGCCACTAGGATGCCCAAGGGGAAAAGAGGAAAAAATTGTTTTATGCTACAGAACAGGAACCGGACAAACTCAATGGTACAGTACTGTCGACCAAGGAATATTGTCATTTAATCTATGATTATGAGTGTCCAGCCGGTACACCCACCTCTGTTCTTTCTCAAAGAGAACTTTCTGGATATTACGTGTTGATTGTACTTGCTCTATAACTGTCCACCTAAGATCATTGGCAGAGTGTTTATACTGTAAAAAATGCTCACTCAATTTAGTTGTAATCCGACCACAACAGAACAGTATAACAGAACAGTAACATTATTACTTGGTGGACTACCATCCACCCCACCTATAATCCACTTTCTCACAGTAATAAAAGAAAGGATTGTCTTAGCAGACCTGGCACTGAATCTCTATATTTTGGGTGGATGTGCACAAGCAAAATGCTGTCACTCTAAGTGAGGAAACCCAGTGATGACAGTGGACTCACCCTTTGACCCATGCTGTGAGCTGTGGGTGGCGGAAGCAAAATATAAATTGCAATTTAGGAGATCTCTATGAATGTACATTGGGTAGAAATTTATTTTTGAAAAACCAATAGTGAGACCTTAAAGCAAAGAGTTTCTTCAGAACAAATTTACATCAGTATTTTTGCAAAATATATTTTACCTTTTTATGCTTATTCAAATTAGCATTGTAAGGTTTATTATAAGGTTATTCTGGCTTGTTCGTGGACTGACTTGCAATAACATGATCATGTTTTCAAACACTACAGACGTATATGTTTCTGATTACTGTGGATAGCCATTCACAATTAAAAGAAGAACACTACAGTTAAATAATTTTCCCATGTTTCACAGATTTTACCCAGGGCATAACACAAGTTTTCCTAATAAAGGAATCGCACCATCACCATTACAGACTCCATATTTGTAGAATATTTGGCGCGGCTATCGGTGTCCTAAAGGGATAAGCTGCAAACAATCCAATAAAAGATGAACTAATGCACATGAACTCCTTAGTAATGTGTGCTTATGCTTTTTTTGTTCCAAACCCAAAATATACTCTATTGATAGTTACTGAATCCAGTCATTAATGGTTATTAGCTTAGCGGTCCAGTAAAAGAGTTGGGATATCTGCCATAACGACTCGGTCTGTCATATGGGGAGCATGTACATTTGCTCGGGCTATCCTTGGTTATTTAACTAACATAGATATTTCCGTGGTGTGGTTTTCAACTTGTCAAAGAATAATAATAAGCACCAAGGTATCTGCAGTATCTTTGGCATCAGTAAGCACCTTATCCTTCTAAGCCTTTACGTGTGGCATCACCTTTGATTGTGACTCATTTGTAGCCAACCACTATTGCAGTTTTCCCAGTTTATCCCCAGATTCGTATATTCTAGTTTGGAAACCATCTGTGTGCGCTGAGCCTTTTCTATGGACAGATCTCTTAAGTTGTGCTCTGAAGAGTTCAAGCTGTCTAAGGTGTAGCGGTGGGTTAGGTCCTGCAAACTGATGTTCGAGCTGTAGTACCTTTGTCTCCAGGGTGACTGTTTTACCTTCTTCATCCCGTTCATGCAACCTAATGAGGGCTATGGTCAAATCCCATGTCACTGTTTTCAAGGCTTCCCACACTGTGATACGTGAGGGAACAGTCCTGGTTTATTTTAAAATATTCCTCAACATACCACTAGGTCTCCTTTCGGAAGCCACCAGGGACTAGATACCAATTCCCCTTTGGTCTGGATCTTTTACCATGTAATGTCAACAATACTGTGGAGTGATCTGATATGCCCCTCAGTAAAAGTGCTATTTTAGCTGTATCTAAGGTTGGCATGAATATGTAGTCCAGACGGGAGAAGGAATCGTGTAACAGGAAGTGAAAAGTGGCCCCTGGAGCCCACCAAATCCCGCAGTTTGTTGGATTGTCACATTGTTGCGGGTTTAAGGTATCTTAACATTCGACCCCAATCCCTCCCTATCCATAATTGCATTGACATCCCAGCCAGTTACAAGTTTGCTTCGGGGTAGGTTCAGTAATGTCTGTCAAAGACTAGTGTAGCTTCCAGTATGGGGGAGAGGGGATAGAATATCCAACAAAGACCATTGTTGTCCATGTGAACTTCCATTCACTAGCACATACTTGCCTGAGGGGTGTGCCTGGGAACCATCTGTAACAATTGGGAAATATTTGTGTATTAATACTGCCATCTTCTTGATCCTGTGGTAAAGCCTGCTTGGTAGACCCTGTCATATCCATAGCGGCTGAGGAATTTACAATTGGTGCCCATTAAGTGGGTCTCCTGGAGGAAAAGGAGATCTAGATGGTGTTGCTAACTGTTCCCCTCTTTATCTTGCTATTGAGCCAATTGACATTCCGCAACATAAATGTGTGGTTAATGGGATTTAGTATGATATCTTTTCTAGTCATTGAGCATCATTATCCGCTTAACCGCGGCGGCAATTCCGCCGCGGTGCGGCGGTTTTATTGAGTGGGCGGGGCCGCGGCGGCCAACGGACGTGCGCAGCACTACGGAGGTAGTGCTCGCGATGGCCGTTGGCCAACAGAAGCAGCGAAGGGGTTATTGAGTTATCAGCCAGTTGTCCTCCCTACCTTGTATCATGAAAACATTCAACAATAACAAAAGAAAGACAGACAAATAAACAGTGTTACTCTAGCTACCCCTGGTTTAACCACAGTACAAATTGGAGCCAAGTCATAGTCTTCCAGAACCCATCCTGTCCATTTGTGTGCATTGTCAGATTAATTCTGAAAAAGTAATCGGGGAGATAACGTTCACCACACAAGTCACAGCTGACATTATCTCTTCTTTTGTATCTCTGGGACCAGTCTCTCTACGGACTAGAGCTGTTAACATATAACACACGGGCCTGATCTCGCGTTTTAGAGTGATATTCATCCCCCTGGTCCTCAATTACTTTTTCATTGGATTCAGATGGAGGATCTCCAACCTTTCGCCATGATTTGTTCAATGAGCCTGCTCCCATTCCACTAGGGCAGGATCCTCTTCTTCCCAGCCATCTTCTGTTCCTGCGTGGGTTGCCCGTCGAGGAGTCCTCTGCCAGGAATTGGGGTCTCTTGATGTTCTGGCTTCCCTCCAGCAAGCCCCTCACACTCTCTTATGATTTTCGTAGAAGTGGAATTTGCTGTTGTGAATGACTTTCAAACTAGCTGGAAACAGCAGCATGTACGTCAAGTCCATGGCTTTGAGTTTTTGCTTAACTTCTGTGAATTACCAGCGCTACTGATACACTTTAATGGTATCATTGGAAATATAGTGGGGCCTGCCCCAAACAACAGGACTCAGAATGTTCTGGCCTCTTGATAGCATAAATCCCTGTCTCTATAGTTCAGGAGTGGTAAGATGAAAGGTTTAGCTGCCAGGGAGCCGTGTACTCTTTCAACTACGAAGCACTGAGACAAGATTTCTTTCGGCACCCAGGATGCTATCCATATAGTTATGAATTGAGTTGGACTTGCTCCTTCCATTCCTTCTGGCATTCCAACTATATGTATGTTGTTCCACCAGAACAGCAGCCTTCCCCATCCTTGGCACATTCTTCCAGTTCTCTTGTGGTTCTATGGAACTGGGAAGCGTGTTTCTGGAGGGTTGGTATAGTATCCCCTGCTCCAGCGATTCTCCATTCTGTCTCTGTCACTCTGTTTATTACTGTATGGAGATCTTGCTGGAGGAGGGTGAAGTCTGTACTAACTTCGCGGATTTTAGACTCCAGTGAGGAGCACATGTCCATAGAAGCATGCAAGATAGATGAGAAACCATCTCCAGGCAGGTCTTCTGACCAGATGGAATCTGCGGCATCTCCGCGGGTGCTGGTGGTCTGGTAACTGATTAGTGGTGGCCTGCCCATATTATGAGCCTGTTGTATCTTTAGCAAAACCAAAGGGGATGATGGACGGAGTGTTGAACATTGCAAGCACTCACCCCCAGTCAACTGATCTGGGTTTAATCCATCATCATTCTTTAGCTCACTCCGCCACCCCAGTTCAGACATGGCCATATGCAAATCAGTCTGACCCTGTGCCTCATGGGAACAGTCCAGCCCGAACTGCCAAGCCACGTCTTCCCTGGACCGGAAACAAGCATCCTGGGACCGGTTTCTGGCTTACAGCCGTCATCAGCCCGGCTATCTTGAATCCAGTGGCAAAGTGAGCAAGGGACCCACGTCTGGGCATACCCTGCCAACTTAGGGCGAACATAGCAAAACCAAAGGGGATGATGGACGGAGTGTTGAACATTGCAAGCACTCACCCCCAGTCAGTGGATTCAAGATAGCCTGGCTTATGACGGCTGTAAGCCAGAAACCGGTCCCAGGATGCTTGTTTCCGGTCCAGGGAAGACATGGCTTGGCAGTTCGGGCTGGACTGTTCCCATGAGGCACAGGGTCAGACTGATTTGCATATGGCCATGTCTGAACTGGGGTGGCGGAGTGAGCTAAAGAATGATGATGGATTAAACCCAGATCAGTTGACTGGGGGTGAGTGCTTGCAATGTTCAACACTCCGTCCATCATCCTCTTTGGTTTTGCCCTGTTGTATCTTTCCCCACATTTATGGAGGGAAAAGGGGAGACGACCGACCACCTTTAGCATCTCTTCTCTCCTAGTGTGTTAGTGTAGTATCTCCTTGTAGCTAGGATTAGCGTTAAATGCCCCAGTTGTGAAGGCATGTGAAAAGGTAGAGCACCCCAACAGGATGTCGATTTGTCTGTGTTCTCTCTGTATGCCCCGAGCATTGGCAGTAGACCCCACATGAAACCTGCAACAAGTAGGGCACGAGCAGCTCCCAGTGGGCCTCCCCACCAAGCATTTATGTCCACTCACCAAGTATCCGGGACCACAGAATGTCTCAGCCGGAGAATGCTGACCTTGGAGGCATCAAAACACTGGGTATATCTTTGGATGGATAATTGCCCCTGATCTGGCGCTACTCATATCTGTCCTGGTGTCAGCAGTCCCTGTTAAAGCTCAGCACAAGAGTTAACACTGTTTTGGGGGGAGAACAGGCCGGGCACGGTATCTCTTGTATCCAGCATTGAGGCAGACATTACCTGCAGCTGTCCAGCCTCAGCCTGCCAGCACAATCCCTGTGTTGCATCTGTGCTCCGCGCTGAATCTGCCCCGGCGGCACTGGAGATCTTCTTTCCTGCCCCCAGCTGTGTTGGCAGACCCCGCCACCAACCGCATGACCCCAAGCCCACAGCTCCCTCCGGTTTTTCACTGGTGACAGCTGCCTCAACAGCCTCTGGGAGCCTGCCACAGCCATCACCGTCCTGCGCTTCAGAGCTATATCTCCTCTTTCTCCACTGTTGAACTCGAGTACAAAATTGACTCGAAGGCCACCCGCATGCGCAGCGACCTGTGCCTCTGTCTGCTTCCCCTGACTCTTCAATTCTGCTGAGATCACAGGACCGCCTAAAGCCTAATCTGGCGTTATGTCTTAAAGCAATACCACACAGTGCTGGCAGGGACTCCATCCTGTGCGGACGGATTGGCTGCGCTACACTTTCCTTGCTTCCCGGCCACTCTTATGATAAAAATTCCGGCCAGGTGCTCCACAGGGCTTAGGAACTCGGGCACCACGTTTTTACAGGCTGTATTGTTGCCGGATTACAAAGGATGTCAGGACTGTCAGCAGGAGCCTAGGAACATGCAGCTGCTATCTTTGGCCAAGCCACACCCCCTGCCTTTCACTCTTGCCCATAAATGATTTTCTTCCATTTTTCTCACTGTTTTACACAGATCTCTTGCAATATTCCGTTCTAAAGGTAACTTTTCAATACTTAAGGCTAGGTGTTTGGAAAATGTATTTTCATAATATCTAATTTCGATAAGACAATGTATTGAAAGCCAAGTAGCTGCAGTTCCATAAAGTTTATGGATGAAGTTTATTCATTGGCATTCAGCTGTAGATGCCACTCGCAAAGTCTCTATACTGATACCTCCTAACGTTTTGCTCGACAACAAGTCTAGTGCCTTTTTTAAAAATCATCTCAAGAGCCATATAATGAATTTTACTTTCTAAGGCTATAATTTCACCTCCATGTAAAACCATTGAAATAATGTTGTGGGAAATTGCCTTTAAAATTTGGCTCAAAGATAGTGGCCCATCATATTGCTTAAATCTTAAGACATCAGGGGCTTTTTGATTTTGTCTTTTTGAGTATTACTACCTTCAGGATACTGTTGTTCATGCTCCCCTGAAATTAAAGCTTTCTTTTTCCACACCATTATTTTGCATTTGTCATTGTTAATTATTTATTTGTTCCAAAACAGACCTTCTTGCAGAACAGCACAGCAGTCCTTCTGAGTCTTCCAAAGGTCCAGAGGTGTACTGAAGAGTTGGGTTTGAGAGTCCATTATTTATACCCGGTGCCCACTTTGAAGTAGGAGAGGGTTCTGGAGGTTTCCGCCCCCAGAGGTGCTTGGAATTTCCTGCTTCCCTGTTCTGGCTCCAGCTTGTCTGGGATCACAAGAAGCTAGTGTCAAACCCTTTGTGAGTGTGTTCAGGCAGAGCCTTTGTGATTTGCATGTGTGGTAGGTGACAGCCCATCGTCAAGTCGGAGATGGACCATCCTGCCAGTACTTCTTCTCCTTTGTGTCAATGTCTGAGAGCTATACATAAAGACCAACTGCCAGCTACAACTAATTAGGTGACCCAGAATGCAGGCTGCAGTCACTCAATGGTTAGGACCAGAAAATGGCAACTATTTAAAAGTTGCGTTTTCAGAATTGTGATTTAAAATCTGACTTTACCATTAAAGAGGGTTTTAAATTACAATTCTTTAGACGCCAAACTCTACTTTCAGACTTGCTCCCAATTGAAATTTAGCACATATTAAATTTAATAAGATAATCCAATGTTGTCCTAGGGGCTAAGTAAGTCTTGCAGTAGTGAAAAATTAATTTTAGAGTTTTTTCCATTACCAGGATACGTAAAACTCAAAAGTACACGCCCAACATTTTAAATAAACAGCACCCTGCCGTATAGGCTGTTTAGGGCCTACCCTATGGGTGACTTATATAGTCTTCCAACCAAATTTTATATGACATTCTTTTTTGATTTTCTTTCTCATTTGCATCTTGTAGTTGGATATCTGTACCAAGATTTCATTTTGTGTTTCCTTTGATTGTGGTTACCATTGATTGATATTTTGGACAAAAGTCAACCTCTTGCTCTGATGTAATGTACATGGTGATATCTTTCCTTTTTTGTATTCACTAAAACTCCAATAAAACTTTTAGAAAAAGAGAAAAATGAAGGCTTAGGCCTGGCAAAAGGTTTACTTTGCCAGGTCAAAATGGCAGTTTAAAACTGCACACACTGGCTCCAATGGCTTGCATGAGACATGTTAAAAAGGGTACTTAAGTGGGTGTTACAATCAATGCTGCAGGCCCACTAGTAGGATTTAATTTACTGGCCCTGGGTACATAAAGTACCACTTAAATGTGCCAGTTGGGTGTAGGACAATGTTACCATGTTTAAAGGAGAAAGCCCAAGCACTTTAGCACTGGTTAACAGTGGTATGGTGCTCAGAGTCCTAAAGCCAGCAAAAAAAAGTCAGCAAAAACAGAAGGATAAAGGGCAAAAAGTTGAGGGAAAACCACGCCAAGAATGTCTGGTCCAACACCACTACTTTAGTTTTGCCCAAAGAAGGCAGCCATCATTGAAGCTGACTGTTGGGCGTGAGCCTACAAAACAATGAACAAGCATTGGCAAAGTCAAAATGTTGCCTCCTTGGGACCTATTGGCTTTGCCAATTGCTTTTGGCAGTACAGGACAGATTTGGGGCACAGTGCAGCCTCGTCAAAATAAAAAAAGCCATGATAGCAGTCGTGTAATTTCAGCGATGTATGCATTCGTCGGAACCTATGTATGCGCAAGCTGAATGACGCAGGCTACCTTTACCTTGTTTTTTTTTATTTACTGATCCAAGATATCTGATACCACTTAAGTCACTAAATAAAAAACTTTATTTTTTTTTAGAAAGCGACAGTTAAACAAAAAAAACTGGGTGTAATGAAGGAATGGGTGCGTAGGACTCAGGAAAAGCAGCACGCTGCGGGCAGGTGTTAGAAGCACATAAGGATGAAAATACTACTGAAGCACGTGGGCGAGAGAGAGTAGCACACAAGGGAGACCGCTTGAAAACACATGGAGTGTTTAAGCAAAAAGAAACGAGAATGCAGCATAGGGGGGAAAAAGAGACCGGGGAGAGAGAACAACCCGGCGGGGGATGAAAAGCATACAAATTAGACATCTGGAAAAACATGTACTCTTGTGGTGGAATGCTTAAGAAAAAAGTGGTTCCCTGAAAGTGAGCAGTGGGAGGACACATGTAAAGAGCCTGTGCTGCATTGGAGGGTCTAATACAAGATGGACAAGGCAAGCCGTTGAATAAGAAGCAAGCAAATGAGTGACTATAAATATCAACCAATGGTAAGCAACGGGCGGACTTTAAGCCCACTCTAAGATCTTGGTAAGCTGATTGCAATTCTTTTGTAACCAGACAGCTTGCGTTGTCTCATAGGCTCGACCTAAAAAGCGCATCCTTTATAAACAGATTTTCAGACAGCTTCCCAAAATAATAATGAATAATAAAATTGTTAAATTGAAAAATAGGTTGTTCAATATGAATTACATTTCTTCATTCTTTCATTTTCTCTGGTCTAACGAATCGACCTTGAAAAGATCTTAACACCTATGTCAATTAGTTAAATCAACCTAAAATATGCTGGAACTTTTTTACACTTTTTTTTGTAAAGGTTTAAAAACTGCTCCACGCCATCAGGGGGGTTTTATCCATTTGTTGAAAAGAGCATAGTTTCTGGCCCATTTCCCATTCGCCCTGTTGTTGACCTGCTTAGCGCACAGACACATTTCTTCCTCTTCACATTGGCTCCCTGAGCTTTGAAGAGCAGCATGGTGGGACTCGGTACTTTGAAGGCTAGTGGGAAGCGATGTGTGGGACTAATGTTCCCCTCTGGTCACTGCAGTCTAAGTTAACACTGCAGCCCAGGATAAGTAGATATAAAGGGTCAATGCACATTATTTAAAAACAGTACTGTACGCCATATGCCTCAAGGGGCTTTTTGCTTCCTGACGACACCCCGTCCTTTGGAGGATGGTGGGCCCAGAAAAAGTATGGTGATGTTGGCTAGACAGGATTTTACCATAGCCTGGACAGCAACTTTCTAAGCCACAATAGGAAAAAAAAAACGGAAGGGGTGCATCTAGATAGGGCCAATGTCCTCTCCCGCCCCCTTAGTCCATACTGACAAAGGAGCTCTGGACCACCTTTTGGAGGGTGAAAGTGATGGATGCTGTTGCTTGGCCTTTCAGAAAAGGAAGGTTAATAGAAATCTGTCTTGCCTGCTACCACTGTCCAGAAAGCACTGAGATTATTTTTTAGTGCAGTATTTAATCCAAATGAGCATCATATCTTATATATTACAGTTGCGTGTAACTGGTGTTTACGGTGCGAAAGTGAGGGCGGTGGAGTGCTTAGGTGAATGATAAGTATTAAAGAATGCAACATAATAAACTGAATTGAGCACACTAGGAGAATGAACAGTCTTTGGCTGTAAGTTGTATCAAAGTTTATCAAAAAGAGTCTTGAAATAGAGTATTATTTTCAGAGTCTCCCTGTATTTCATATTGCAGAACCATTCAAAGGCACAATATTGACAATGCTTTGATCCTGCTGAAGTTATTTAGGAAACTTCATCAGGATAGGTGGGGGTGGGGGGGGGGTGGGGCAATTCCCTAGCATCCTTCCCTGTAAATACTTGAGAGGAGGTCAAAAGCCTTTTAAGAGTAAAGGAAGAACCAGACTGGAAAAGCATTTTGGGGCAGTATGGTGTGAAGAATTTCACCTGGCTGGGGTGTAAATAAAATGTCAAGCTTGAAAGATCAACAGTAAGGCCCTGGCACTCTACCTGTCGGAAAAGGTAATGTTGTCTTCATGGGTGTGGAATTTAATAGAATATCTACTTGTCCATGGGACAGGTTGCTTCATAAATCTACATGTCCTGTTAAAAAATCTGCTTGTCCCTTCGGTGCCAAGTAATGCGGCGACAAATTATGGCAGCAATCTCATTATATAAGAGCTCTGATAATAGCCTCTCTGATTATGCCAGGGCTAATATGTAGTAGGGTTAGAATTCGAGCAATTCCCTTATTTTGCCACCTTTCCACAGATCTACATACTGGAGCTTTAGGTAGTGTTAAGCAATAGCTTCAGGGTTGGAATGCACGTTTGAGTCTGTGCACACCTACTAACTTTCATGTTTTATGGGTTATCACCAGCTCTTCTGTAATCTTTCCCCATACTGAGAAAGTGGAAATTTACTTCTGGTAAGGCAGAAGTAAAACTTCTTCCAAGGTTTGGAAAAAAGTGGTTGGAGGGAAAGTTAACTTGTAAATGCTCAAAAGATTTTCGCATTAGTAAATCTACACATGCATATTTGCTTGTGCTAAAATGCAGTTTGCAAATATTTTCTAGGAGTATGATTCCCTGGCCAACCTCTGTAAATTGTGAATTTATTGAAGCCGTAAATCAGCACTACTGCAAGGACATAAACCATGAGTGCACTTTTGTGTCTTAATTTAAGAATTGGGTTCCTAATTAGGTCTTGAGAGAACCAAGACCTTTTGTTTTTATTAAAATTATGTCTCTCTCTTTATCTCTAGACTGGCTTTACTGTGAGTGACAGCATTCTGTTCTTTCACAAGGAGCATATCGGCACACACAGTAGTTTTGTTCAGTGCCCCGGACTACGGGGGCGATGTGTGCTTTTTGAGACCAAAAAACATTATTGCTTTTTGCCAATGTTTATGTGGTGAGGGCCTGGCAGCTCCCACAAAAATTAAGTTTTTTGCAAAAAAATGTCAAACAAGACATGCATTGACAAACCAAAAGGCTGTCCACCAATATCGGAACTATTGGCTTTGCCAATGATTGTTTATTTTCATGTTTCCCATAATCTTCTTCAAACTGGTTGCACTGATTTTCCATTCTGAATATTTTACTAGGAATATTAGCATGCATCAACATATTTTACTAGATGATGCTTCAAAGAAATTGTACCTAAACTTTTAAAGTAGCTCAGCAAAACGTTTTATTTCCTAGTTGCATTTTTTTGTGAACATTTTATTTTGAAAGCAAAGACTCATCAATCTTGCTTTCGAGCTTCTGCAAATATTTGCATCTAATCGGAGAGCATTCTGGAAGCATTATACGTAGGCTCATATTGTTAAACTTTTCAAACGTGTATACATTTTTATACTGGGACAACTGTCAGCAGTGCAGTCCGAGTTTACACATTTCCGTAGAGTGGTCTCCCTAATAATAAAGGCTTTGCATTATTGAGCCATAAATAAAAGTTCAAACAGCATTAACATATAGGCATAACTATTACCTTAACTGCAGACAGTGCCCTTCCCTGATCCATAATGTGGTACTGTAAACTGGCAGCCAAAGCTGCACGGGGTTGGGTCTACTTGTCCCAAGAACAAACTAAACATGAAAACTTGTTGTCCTTGACCCCAAACAATATGCCCTGGGAGTCGGGCTATACGAATTCCACACCCCTGCTGTCTTTTAAGCGGTTGATACCTTACACCGTCAATCCAGCCTGCTTTCACAGTCTTTTCTTCTTGTATATATTTTTAGTTGCCTAGCAATTTACAGGCTGCAGAAAAGAGCAAATGGTGCCTACCAACCTTTATCCTCTCTGAATGGCCCATACCTATTATGCTGCATTCGTGCTCTGAAGGAACAAGTGCGGGATATTTAGCAGGCAGTTCATCTGCTACAAAGATGCAGTGTGAATTATCAACATAAACTCATAAAAGCTATCACTCCAAGGAAGCCAGGTTACGAGGCCATTCAATTCTCTATTTTGGACTACTATGGAACCATTCAGGACTGAGCCATCATTAACAATCTAGAAATTATGAAAGAAAGCTTGTAAGGTTACACAGATGCCAACAGACTCTGTAATTGCGTCTGCTTGGTTCCAAGTCTGTTCCTCGCACTACCATAATTTAGGATAGTGTTGATTGCCCACAAGTTTGGAAAAAGTACTTTTTCAATGTTTCTGAACTGAAACTTCCTTGCCTACAAGAAGGCCTTATGAAACTCTTCAGTTGACATCCGTAAACATTGATATTTATTTATTGCATGTACAAGGCTTCTTGTCTCTGTATAATTCCCACAAAGCTTTGTTCGATCTCTGGGGAGATGTATAGAGCTCAGCTTCTCCTAGTCACTCTTTTATAAATTATTTATCATTTTTAAAAAGTTATTATTGCTTGGTTAACTTTTTTCTGTAACCACCACTAGCAAATGTTCAGAGATTTACCTGTCCCTACTGGAAAATCAGTGACACTCCTTTTTAGTTTATACCGCTGCATTCTTCACAGCTTAGGTTCTTTATTAACTCAGACCCCCTTTGGCAGTTTAACCTGATTTGAACATCCTGTATGTAGAGACATAGTGGTCATGTCCTTTGGACACAGTTCAAGTTTAATATTTGTGTGAAGTAGATGTGTGTTTTGATTTCTGCTTTTAAGGAATTGTAAGTTTTATAACATCAGTGGAATAGAGCTGAGTCCGTTGCTAAACCAGGTGAAACTGGGGTTCTACCAAGCGTTATGTTTAGTACTCCGCCGAATAGTGACGTGAGTATTCTGCCAATGCTGAATATTTTTTTAAAAATAGAATTGGTGGCGAAGTCACATTTTCTGTATGATCTCTCTGTATATTTTACCACCTTCTTGATGATTTTGGGGCGTTATGACTGCGCGCGGTGACAGTACCATTGAGTCTCACAGTGCATTTTCTGTGTTCCTAAAAGCTAAAGCAAAATGGCTACACCCAATTGGGTTGTTGGACTTTCTAGTAAGTTTGTGGTAAGTTGGCAAGAAAATGCATCCGCTGCAGGGAAGTTAAATGTCACCTATGGCCTGCAGTGTTTATTTACTCCATCCCTTATAAGAATTACTTGTTAAGTAGGCCTCAAGGTACACCACAGTAGCCTGGCTGGCTGCAATTTAAAAAGGCTGCAGTAATGTATCATAGAAAGGTGCTCTGTCATTTAGAATCTCCCTCTTTTTAAGTGTGCCCTGCAAGTCAACAAGGTTTGGTGCTATAGATATTAAACTGGGACATGCTAACTATTAAAGAAACGTATGCTCCAGTAGTGAACAACCAGCCAAATTATGTTTCTTACCATATAGGAAAAGTGGCATTTTCCTATGAAGAGGCTTGATTGTAAGCAAAAGTCTGTTTCTAAAGTTTTCCGCACTTAAATACCAAAAACCTGCTTAAAAGTTCGTTTTTATGGCTTTTTATGAGAAATCCAGTTCGGTGTAAAGTCATAGTAGATTTTTAATGGCTAGAATGAAAAGATAACCTAAAAATCATACCTTGTGGCGCCTAAAAGTATAGCAGTGAGAAACCAGTTCTCCTGACTTTGCCTTCGCTCCAGTGGCGGTTATTAGCAACCCAGCACACTCACTCACCTCTGAGGGTAGGAAAACCGTTCTAGGGCTATAATTAAACACTTAGGTGGGATGGGCCATTTGTGAGGGGTAGGAGCAGATGACATCACAAAGGGCCAGAGCAGCAGCCTGCCTTTTGACGTTAAGATACCATAAGGAGGCCAAAGTGATAAAAGCTTTTTCACCCAGGTTCCCAAATCTGTAAGAGGCTTTTCCTCATTTCCATATGACTTGTATATATGATTTGTAAGAGGTCATTAGACCTCCTGAAATGTGAGCCTGACCTCTATCGTTTTCAATAGAGGCATCAGGACAGGACATGCTGAGAATGAGTGTTGGTGGAAATACTGCATTAACGGGGTCTTGGGGAAAAGTACCAATAACTGGCTGGTGCTGTGGATGACCGCTCCTAAAAACATTCCTGGACCTGAAAGAAACATCAGATAAAAGACCTCCCTGTGAAGAAGCCTATGGTGACTTCTGCCCTCCATTTGAACCAAGGATTGGTTGGCTGGCCTCTTGCAACTAACACAAGGACACCGTATAATAAAGAATAATTCCACCCTCTGTAGAAAAACAAATGGCCATTTGAGTGGACTATAGTGGACCCTGTGAGAGCAATGGCTGAATAGCGACCTGTAGCCTAGAAGCTTTTCCTGGGACCTTGATGCTGTAGGAGAGACCAGGTGTAATGTTACTATCATCAACAAGAAGTGGGCTTTGTCATTTTTCTGACCTCTGGAGAACCAGAGCAAAGCACCAAAAGCTGCCTGAGAAAGGTGTCCTTGTCTGTTAAGGATTCACGGTTTGGGCAGCTCAAACACTTTTGCATTTGAGTTTAAGGCTGCCATGGGACAAAGGCAAATAATTGGGAGAGGATGTGGTGTTACTCCCAAAACAGCCGAATTTAGAACCGGGGAACCAGGTTTGAGAGTCTGTGTCCACTCAAAGTCCTGTGATTCTGGGCAAATCACTTAATCTCCTCGTGCCTAGAAAAACTAATGCGACCCTGTGTAATGTAAATAATGCTCATGTTTAGCCCTTCAATACATTTGGGTAGAATTAGCGCATACATTTTTTTTTTTTTTTTTATTCGACTGTGTCCAACCCTTTGAGTCCTGATCAGCTACAGCTCCTTCCCTGCCTTGATGGAGACATCTGAGAACCAGGAAAAAGCCTGTCTGAACAGGACTTGTGTGAAGCGATTAATTCATCCCAGCAACAAAGCACTCTGGGAGGCACTGAAATGCAACTTTATTCTGAGGAGAGCTTTGGCACCTAAACTGAAAGCTTGAGGGGGCTTGATGTCATTGAGGGATCTACTGCTTCAGCATCCCACATTATTCTGCTGGAAGAAACCGAATCAAAAAAGTGAAAATGCCCTAAGATAAAACTTTTGACCATATGACCCACAATGATTGCAAATCACCCTCTCGATCGCAGTCGGCCTTCAATCCCGCCTAAGTCCCAGTCTTTGCATATTGACTTTCATTGGCCCTTTACTGTTTCTTGGTGCTTTTTGTCTTGTGCATTTAAAAATCCATATCTCCAATTCCTATAATCTATTTTTGTATTTCGCTTATTACATTTTTTATGATTTTTCTTATTTGTTTTGTAAATGTTACTATATGTTAACTTTAATCCTGCGATATACTACATGAAACTATTGTACATTTCTCTATAGAATAATATTGGTTGTGCAGTAGCTAGGACTTGAGCAATTTTTTCACAGTGAACAGTATTGCCCTAATAAAATTGTGTTTTAGTAAATTAATAGCGTACTTTCTGAAAAAGTTATGAACCAAATAAACACATTTGATAATGGAGATAAAAAGATGATTATATATTCTGGTGTTCCTCATGATTTCATATGCACATAAAAGTTCGGTCACAGTAAACTAACGTTTGTTTTCTCCCCGTACAGAAGAAATAAAAGGTAATCGTTCGCAAAAAGTGTGATACACAACCACGTATGAATTGGGCTGACTTGTCTAGTCTCCTCACACAAATATAAGCAATGTCTTCTCCAACTGCATGGACACAGCTTCATCACACAACCATAGAAGCTCAGAAATCAATTCTCATCATCCATATCTATACCCATTAAAAAAAAAAAAAACGTAATCCATAATCGAGCTTTGCTTGCCAGTTTTGTGCTGTTTAAGCTATTTCAATGTGTGGCAATTTTTGCTAAAATACGTACAGCTTTTTAGGAGCAAAAATCGATGCATAAACAAACTTTCAAACTTTTCCATTAATTGCCTAAAAATCTGCGGAAGATTCTCTACGTATAATTCAATGTGAGTGCAAAAACAAAATAACGTTTTCATGTAGCATTTGTAAGTTCAGATTAGCATAGTAAATGAGTATTACCTGACTGTTTACTTGTAAACTGCCGGATGATAAACTGCTGAGCTACACCCATTCGGATTCAAACTTATCAAAGTTAAATGCATCTACAGTGCTCTCTGGCATTCACATCGGGTGGATTGGGTTGACCACATTTAAATTACTTGAATTATATAACCTGGTGATATAATGCAGCCTATCTCATGGCTGTTTATATGTGTCCATTATGTAGTTTAGTTGTATGTTTAAGTCTTATTCCTTGGGTGGCCGCAAAACGCTAGGAATGTAAAAAACATCATAGATAACATACACAGAATAACTACCAGTTTGCACATGGTTTATTCACTT
The DNA here is from genome assembly GCA_963921515.1 of Calotriton arnoldi. Classification (NCBI taxonomy): domain Eukaryota; kingdom Metazoa; phylum Chordata; class Amphibia; order Caudata; family Salamandridae; genus Calotriton; species Calotriton arnoldi. Next base: position 1,974,838 of record CAWUFW010000750.1, on the reverse strand, counting down.
TTTAAATAAATATTTTTATACAACTTGAGGTTTTTTCTCATGTTTCTTTATTTTTCGTGATGTAAGCATCCTTCCTTGCTGCACTGGACTGTTATGTACTATATTATGATAAAATTGCTGTCAGGCAATGTTTGCTTTCCATTTGTGCTTTGCTTATAGTGCACCGCACAAGTTCGTAACCAAAGTAGATGCTGGGTCAGCAGACTATTTGGCTTTGAGTAGTTTCACAGAAAACCATGTGCACGTAGCTATCAATGGTGCAGCTGGTGCAGAGGCACCGGGACCCAGTGGTGAGGGGAGCCGGCATTCCTTGTGCTGCCTTCAGTTTAACCTCCGCCCAGTGTGTTTTTTGTTTTGTTTTTTTTAAACGTCACGATACTGGGGGCTGCATCTGAAATTACATTTCCTTAGAAAGTGAAGGTGGAGGAGGAGGAGGAGGTAGGGTGGTTTGTGGGGTAAAATGAAAGGATATGTCTGAAAGAAAAAAAATGTGGTTGGAGGGTTAATTATGGAAAGAAGGAAGTGAGAAAAGATGGGAACAGCAAAAATGATGTAAAGAAGGATAGGAGGGGACAGGAGAAAGAAGATATGAAGCCGAAAGGGAAAAAAGTTGAGTAGAGAGAAAGGGAGGGCTAAAATTAAGAAGATTGAGCAGAAAATGAAGGGAAAAACAACACGAGCTAGGGAGAAGAGGCTAAATGAGAAATGGAGGAGAGCGAGGATGGGAGAAAAATAGAACGTGAAAGGATACAGGAGGGAGAGTAATATGTTACAGAAGGGTGAGGGAAGTATGGGCGAGCGAGAGAAAGGAGCTACGGTAAAAAGATATGAAGGAGAAAGAAGGGGAGCAGAAAGAGAGGAAGGGGATAGAGAGAAGACCAGGAGAGCAAATGGAGAGTGGGGGAAAGAAGGGTTGGATGTAGCTAGTAAATAGAAGAGACGAGAGAGGTAAGGGTGGAAAGACGGGTGAAGGGGAGCAAGGAGAGAAGATTAAGTGAAATAGAGAAAAGAGATGAGGACGAAGGAGAGGTGGATGAAGAGAGGCATTGGAAGGAATAGTGAGTGAGGAGAGGGACTGAAAGGGGAAGAGGGAGATCAGTGAAGAGAGGGATGAAGATAGGGAGGGGAGAGGAAAGACGGGTGGGTAATAAACTCAAAGAGCCATTAGCAGTGACATAGCTATCCGTAGTACAGTAGGTGTAGTAGCACCAGTGTCTAGGGCATGCAAAGGGCTCACTTTATTCCAAATATGGCCGTCTTCTAATACTGACCTTTGCTACCAGGGGGCATTTCTTTTCTTGTTTGCAGTAGGTCCTAGAACACCCTTGCTTGCTGTTACAGAAAATCATATAGAAAACAGTATGGGTGAACAGCTTGATTGATCGAGCAATTCATGCAAGCAGTTCTTCAACTCTTATCTCATTGTTTAGGGGACTGGCATCATCGAGTAACCGAGCTCGAGAAGACAGCTGGTTGAAATCCCTCTTTGTCCGTAAAGTCGATCCACGAAAAGATGCCCACTCCAATCTTCTGGCCAAAAGAGAGACGAGCAGTCTGTACAAAATACAGTGTAAGTATTATACTGATTCTTTTTAAGTCATTTCTGATCGTTTGAGCTAAGCTAACAGATGAATATTTGCTTTTCAGTTCATAACGTGAAGCCAGAATGCCTGGAAGCCTACAACAAGCTTTGGTAAGAGTGGTATTTAAATGATGGTTTTAGAGTGTTAGTTGAGTATCATAGCCACAAGTATCCTGTTGTTGTCAGTGTTTGGTAATAGTGCATGTAGTTATCACGATTAGTGACTTTTTGGATCTTTCGGTTCAGCACATGTAGGCATCATGGATCTGAGGCTGTCCTCTGAAATTGGTAAATAACAATGCCCAATTCTCATGCTTTTAACTTGGGTTATTTGTTAATTAATTTAAATTGCATTGCAGTCTATCGGCAATTTTGCACATCATAACGTGCATATATTGTTCATGCATACTGAGAACATTTTCAATCCATTTAAAGTATTTCTTGTACATGAAAAATGGAGAAAGAAAGCATTTTGTTTTTAGTAAGATGTACAGTCTTTCTGTAAAATAAAGGCCATAGAAATTATATTTGAGAGTTCCTTGCTACATATAAAATTAAGTCATTTATTATGTGCTGTATCACCAGAGGGCTCGATTGTTTTGTGAAAACCATTGTTGTAATAACCATTGCATTATTAGTGAAATGGCATTTTCAGCTCATAGATTACATCCCCAGTAGCAAAATGGAGAAATTACACGAAAGAACCAACTAGCAAGGCATCCCAAAAAAGTTTTTAGAGTGACAGCGAGTAGTTGACTTAATAGCAGAACCGACGACCAGCAATTTTGGATGAATTTTTGATTTTATGTAGCACATAAAAAAGCATAAAAGTGTGTTTTCTACAAACCACTCTAATTTGAGAAAAATTGTAACCTGCTTATGGCAATATTGGGTTCAGAAAATCATTGTGCTCCCTTGTGTTAACTGGAGCTTGGCACCAGCGCATTGCTTGTTTTCTGCTAGCAACGTTTTAATCCATTGAATGCCATGAGAGACAGGCACGCAATTGACTGCTGTTTGAGTGTCATGGGGGCAGGGGTCTTAGACGACCAACACCTTATTGCATGAATTTGTCAGATCATTGACTGAAGTTTGAGCATTGAAGAGATAGTATGTAGGTAGTGGATTTTCATTGGCTGCTTTGCAGAATCTTTTATTGAACGAACTTCCCCATTCATTTCTAAATTAATTTGATAAACATTTGAATAATTAAGAAGGAGCCAGTTTTAGGTTGTTTTGATTGGTAACTAGATCTAACAAAGGTGTTTTAATGTGTTGTAGATTATTATTGTTGTTTCATAGTCTACAGGGAAAGAAACTCCTATGGGTCATTATAGAATTAACATGAATGGGATATTTAGCCTAAATTAATATATCCATAGGGAAAAACGTTTTCACAACACTGACTAGATGGTGTTAATGAACTCATTATTTGGTCCACAATTTCCATTATTACCTTTGAGAATTAGATTACAGATATATTCAAATAGAATTAAACTAGAAGGCATTCTTCAAGAGAAAATGGTCAGTGGAGATTACATTTACAAGAAATTTGGAACTGAAAATAGAAGCCACTCTACTGCTAGTTTCTCCTGTAAGATCAGCTTGCAAAATTTGTAACCCCTCACATGAAAGGAATGCCTATGAACAGGCCATGTTCATGTCAAGAATGAACAGTTCAGCTCCTGTCTAAGGTGCTAATGTTCAAGTCGCATCTGAGACTGCTGAATGAATGTTAAGAATAATACATTTAAAATCACAAAATATTCAGTCGTAACTTTTTCCTGAAAAAGCGACAAATCATTTGTAAATGTAAAACTGGCAAATAAAAATATTTGGCATGACCTCTGCTGTGTGTTCAGGTGAGCTCCGCTCATCTTGGTTTGTCATGGACGGGGCCCTTTATTGTCTCCAGATACTGCAACCGCCCAGGTCGAATTAATGATATTGGATGGTCTTTAGAAACTGTGTAGTATGCCATGTCTCAAGGAGTTTCCGTCTTCCGTTTTGTCATTGTCCAAAAACCCTTTCTATTTAGGACTTTATCGTTTAGTTTAGATTTATGCAAAATTCTGTCCAATGCAACTTCAAACACCTCTTGACTTGAGCAAACTTCACTCTTTTTTGGGTGGGAGGGGGTGGAGTCATTGATTCCATGCTGGCTTTGAGAACCTATAGAAAAGCCTAACCTTTCTCTCCATCCTTCAAAAGGCACCCAGCCCTTACAGAAATGATCACACCTACTTTTGATTGTTCTTCTCCCACTACCTAGAGTGCCATTTCCTAGATGTGCCATTTGCACCAGTGCTTTAGGGTGCATTGAATCACCCTTGTGCGTACTTGCCTAAAGAACAAACTGGACGTTGTCTTTAAAGAGGAAGTGTTCCTATGATCCAATGTCCATGCCATTTTTGATATCCATAGCTCCGGTACCATCAGAAGTTGTTTTAATCATGACCCATGATTTTAGCCTTTGCAAAGACCTCGCTTGTGTGAATGGAAGACATTGGATCAAACTTACCTCAGAGTTGCCTTGGAATGTGACCAAACCAATAGCGTAAATCCTGAGATCATGCACTGATGGTAGGCACTTATAAAATGAAACGGAATTCTATCAGCATCCATCTTTGTTGAGCAAAAGTGACTATTTATTAATGAAACCGCTATGGACAGTATGTAGAAAAAATGTTTTCACTTTGTCCCTTCTACAGTAATAAGTCATTCGTAGCTGCATACTACAGCCTGGTGACGGCTATCCTTCAGGTTTCTGATGAGGCCATCAGTGGCAAAAATATCTTCTTTCTCCTGGTGTGGCTCAACCTATCTGCAGCCTTTGACACAGCTGACCACCAAGCATTGATTCACACCCTGGAAACATGCTTGGGTTTCTCTGACCTAGTCCTGCAATGGTCCCCCTCTTACCTCGACAGCCATCACCAGCTCTTTGAGATGAGAGTACCGAGATCCCAGAAACTCCCTTTCTCTTGCAGAGCAGTCATCATATTCAACCTCTTGACTAAACCCTCTGAATCCATATTCTTCTTCATCATCATCAGGATACATCACAATGACGACATAACTCTATATCGTAGTTTCCTCAGCTCTTGTAATTCACTGACTCAAGCTGATTCAAAACTCCATGTCAAACTCAGTCCAACCATATCAGAACGTCCTTGAACAGGACCAAGGAACCACAAATTCAAGCTTGGCTAATGTCTTTACGCAATCTACCAAACAGCCATTTTTGAACGTACTTTGGTTCTCTTTCTGCACATTCCTTCAACAAACACATGGCCTAGAGAAAAAAGACAACATGGTTAGAGTTCCACCCGACTAAAAAGGGGAAGCTGTTTCAACTTGAAGCTGACTTCAGAACAACAATGCAAGGTGTGCCCTCTCCCACTTAGACAGAGGCAGCTCTCTGCTCACTGGCTTTTCTGATAACAAAGTGGCACCCGTGGAATGAATTTTCCTGCTGTAGCTCGTCTCATCAAAGGTTTTCAGGATATTCCATCACATCAGCTCCACGCTGAAGGAACTACATTCGTCTCTCTGTAAGCATGCAGCATCTTCAAGAACTCTGTCATATATTGCTACTCCAAGAGCCAGTATATCACCGTTTTGGAAACAAAGAAATTCAACAGAGAAAAGACCGAGAGATCTACCATTCTCCGGTGTCGATCAACATCTCCATTCAAATCAGAACAACTTCTAATCTATTTCAATCAATAAAGAAACTGATGAGACCCCTCTTCAAAGAGAAGTACCAATTAACACAGACGGAACCTACTGATTGTGAAGCATACGAACTCGCACTTGCCAGCTGCTTTGCATACAATTGTTCCCAGTTTCCCACATTTCAAGTACTGCTACATGCACACGTGAAGATTGATTTTCAGATCTCTAGAACTTCATTTATAATTTGGATTTGTACTGCATTTTTACTCCCATCAACTACTGATGCCTGGTATCAGATTCCACATGGTCGGTTAATGTGATAATGCTGTATTTAGAAAACCCGTTTGCTGGCGTTTTTCGGGTTTAACCCAGAACGTAATGTTTCTGTGGTTTGTGCGGATCTATCAGCAGCATTCTTCTCTGTACTTTTAATACAATAATCAACGAGTTTGTCCTGATGTTACCAAAGGTAAAAACACTCACAATTGAGAAGCTATACACTTAGACCTTCCTCTTGTGGCAGATTGTTGCAGGTGACTCTTAGCTGCCAGGCTAAAACCTGCAACCCCAAATATTCGCCTAGAGTCTGGTTCACACATCGCAGTGGATTAAATAAAAAAAGAATTGGTTGACATGGCACAACTTAAACTCATTGCGGAAGGCTCACACACGCGCACACTGGCTGATTTACACAGGAAGACTTGGCAAGCTTTCCCTACACGTGTACACTGGTTCCATTGTACGCTGACACGAACCCTCGGTTAAAGTGGGGTCTTTGTGAAAATAATGGCACTCAACTGCTTGAAATGTTCCATTCCACCACTGCAGAGTACGCAGACAATTTCCCCAATGACAAGTTTTTAAAAATAACTTTCTTATTGGCACCAGGCAGCCGTTTGTATTATATTTTTGTGTTTAGGTTTGACCTTTAAAAAACCTTTGCATACAACACAAAGCTGTTTGCATGTTGTTGAGCTCTGGTAAATTTCTGCCTTTACTTCTGCAGCACTCTTCTAAAAATCGTCCCCAGATCATTGCTAATCCAGCTGTTCACCTAATATTCTCATATGTTATTTGTATCAACGCACTTGCATTCAGTGAGTCCTGCCTCTACAATCTAATCTTCGTTCACAATCATGTCTGTTTTAATTTTAAAGTAAAGAAGCTCCTTTCCAATGTGGCCCTAAATGTCCCAATACCAGCTCCTCTAAGGAGCATGAGTTTATGCAATATTAGGTTTCTGTTCCAAATTCAGATACCATGGTCGTGCTAGAAACAAGGTAACATAAATGAACTTCTATCTCATTCATTAAATGGACATTCAGGATATGTCCCTTGTTAAAACATTTAAAGACCATAAAGGCACAACATCTACTTTGCTTCGCCCTTTTTTTCGATCACTAGTGCCAAGATGGCTGTTTTGCATATTATGTTTGAGAAAGTAATGAATCATTGTGTGCATGTACCAGGCGTCAGTAATTTGTAGGCAAATCTCAGTCTGTTCACATAAACAATACTAAAAATAAATAAGTATTCAAACATCCAGTTCAAGATATACTAATTTATCTCCACTGATGCCTTTTTTTCGAACTACTGATTTGACATTGATAACACCTCAGAATTCAGTTTCTTTGTATAATTTCAAGCAATATTGAGGCCTAAGTTATTGGTTGTGACACATATGAATTTGTTAGTATTTATCTTTTTGAGCAAGGTACGGCTCAGGCATTTCTGAAGAATAACCATTCTTCATATTCTACCACCGTGCATGTGGTTGAAAGGGTGCAGAATCTTATTTGTCTTGGACCAGTGAATGTCTGGCTTTGCATCCCACTAAACCTTGGACAGTGGCACAAACCATAGTTTCAGCTTGGATATGGTAATCCACACAGATAAGCAATCCATTTTTGTTGGAGAAATGGTGGCATAGCTTGCAAGTCCATTCCAGTGACTCTTCAATCCTCTCCTGAAATACAGAAGGTGAAGTGTGAGTACTCAGTCACAACCCCCACCTGTTATCTGGTCTCTTTGCAGTTTTATAGCTCCTTCTGCCTCACTTTTCAAATCTTCCATTTGGTCAACCTAGCCTCCCCTCTCCTTTGTTTTCCCACACTGCATTTTGCTAAGACTGAGGTCAGGGAGCCCCTCTTAGAGTACGGCGTCTACATGTCCTGTGATAACTCTTTCCCCATCTCCTGAAAGACTTGCGAAGGCTCACACACACGCTGGCTGATTTACACAGGAAGACTTGTTTCTCCTCTTCTCCTCTTGATATACACCCACTCCCTGCTTCACCATCGAGTCTTCTCTTCTGGTGCCATCAGCTCCCCCTTGATCATTCTGCAAGCGACACTGCCCTATGCCCCCAGTTCTACAGACGTTCTGTGCCTGCAGACCCTAAACATCTGTGGCCCGTCTAGTAATCCATCTGCTCTGCATTCCTTGTGATGGCCACTTTAGCAAGTTCCCACCCTACAATGCATCTGGTTTGTGTAGGCTCCATGTTTCGAAGCAGCAAAGTCAAGAGAAACGTGGACTCTTACATTCACATCCTCTGGTCTTAAATCAATTGGCTGTAGCTGGTTCTGCCAGCATTATGTACTCGGGATGCCTTTAAGTGTACTGCATGCTGTGCTTGATTAGCTAACTAACAATTCAAACTACTCACCCACACTTTCAAGACACTACAAAACACTGGCCCAGCATACCTCAACAATCAAATCTGCGTTCACAAACCTTCCAGACACCTCCGCTGGTCCAGGCAACTACTTGCACACATCCCAAGCATACTGAAAACGATATCCGACGGCCGAGCCTTCTCCAACATTTCTCCTACGGCATGGAACAACCCTCTGTTACACATAAGAGCCTCCTCTTTACATCTTGTATTCTGCAAGAAGCTTAAGGCCTGACTTTTCGTAAAAGTCCCACTAGGCCATAGGTTTGGCTATACTGACACCTGCTCAATGCCAGGATACCCTCCTGGGTGATAGTGTGCTCTCCAAATCTGCATACCATAACAATACAGCTAGGCTACTCATTCTCTTATTAAAGTGACATTCAATATTCAGCTAATTATGATCACAAGCACAGCTCTTTTTCGTTGTGAATTGAATTTCTTTTAGAACAGATTTCTGTTTTGGGCCTCATATCAAGGTGCCTAGGTATGGGCGGTTTTACAAGTGTTGTTTTTAATTCAATTGGTAACATATACTGAAGAACAGTTGATGATTGTGTGGCTTTGCTTACTCATAAGCATTTATGTACCACATTTTTCATCACAAGCTTTTGTGATGGTGAGCTCTGCCAAATAATTTATCTTAAATGGTAAGTTCATTATTTCTGTTTGCACCCCAGAGTAGACGATGTTGGTTCATGACTCCTTAGTGCTCCTGGCTGTTGGAGGTCCACTGTTTTTTTAAACTTTGCTTAATAATGCTCATTGACCAATTTGACATAATTCCAAACCCTAGTCTTGTATGTTATTAGTGACACATGGCTAAAAGAGGTCAAGCGAAACCTTTGACAATTGTTACTTTCCTCAATAAAGTAGCATTGTGACATGCTACTTGATTGAGATAGATTGTGTCTGCTTTGTAGCCTTGCTTGAACAATTGGATGAAAGGTTCAAGTCAGTCTTGAAAAAAAGTCACACATTAGACTGATTTCTTAATAATTTAGTTATTAGTGGCATTTGATGATTTATGGGCACAGAGAAGAATGCAATATAGTGTCAATATTCCTTGTTTTTAAGTGAAGAGGTGCTGCCAAAGATTCATGAAGAAAAAAACTACCCGTGCACACTGGTGGGAACTTGGAACACGTGGTACGGAGAACAAGATCAGGCTGGTATGAGATAGCAGTATAACAGAATATAAATGTCCTAACTGTAACCGTGTTTGCTTGCCAGATATTTTCTTAAAACGTTTAACCATATGTTGATAATCTTTGTATGCCGAGTGATACTGTAAATTTAAAACATGAGATCAGAGGTCAAACTTACTGCAAGGTTATGATGTCATGTATGCCTCACTTATTTTGTAAATTCCTAAATTACATAATGAATCTAAATCTACATTTTTTGAATACATGAGGATTATTGAAGTGTGATGCAACACAATCCTTATAAATGCATGGCTTATGTTTTTCTTTGCCTTATGTTTTAAAGCGACTCGTGCAGTGTTTCCTTTAGCATGTGTATCTTTACTATAATGCTTTTTACAGTTATGTAATGATACATCAACATACATCATATACTGTGCCTCTATCAAGCTCCAGTTTTATAATGGCAAAACCGTAGTTCTGTGAGAATTTCCTTTTTCTGTAGGTATGCATAATTTTCCTAATTCTTTTTTTTTTTTTTTTGTCAAATAGAAAATTAATTGAATATTGCAAATGTCCAGTTAATAATACAGCCCTTTCAGTGCCAGTGTTTAATTGGTTTTAAAGGCTTGTAAGTGTGGTAGATAATTCAGAAAACACCCAAGGCCATTTTTATGAAAGTTGGAGTTTAGCCTTGATGATAAAGAATTCATGTCATTGTTTTATATATGTATGTGTTTAATCTACTGGTGCTTTGGAATACTACATTTGTCTGAGTGCTGAATAAGCTTACATTAATTACTATTATGGAATGTGGTGGTATCACCTGCAGAAAATAAAAAATTAAAAACAAACGTCAAATCGTCCTGATAACGTATAACACTGAAGTACAAGTTAAAACATAATGTTAATATGACTTCACAGACTTGTTTGATTATAGCCAAATGATATGGTTAATTCAAACTAAGTTACATACATGTTTGGTATCCACTGTGGTTATTGCTTCGGGATGTAAACGATAATATAAGGAAAACATCAGTTCACAGAAAACATGGAACTTCACCGACTACTCCAGTTCCTCATCAGTTATGTACTCTTTTTCAACAGCCTTAACAATCACTTCTAAACCCAAAGCAACAGCAAATGTTTGCTTTCATGGCTGCATTGCATATTCGCCTTCTCAGCCTCATTCACTTTAGTCTGTTTTTATTTACCCAGTTGGATGTACAATTCTCCCTAGGGCTATATTGCTAGCTCTCTATTGGATGTACTTCTTTTATCATATTTTATTTTAAGGACACTTATCCTTTTAAATCCAGATTTCTAGCTTGTTTATCGTACAGTTGCACATTTTCTACTTGTGAATCTCATTCTCTGTTGCTCGTGTTTATTTCTTTCATTAGGTAGACATTGTCACTTTTGCACCCTCCCAAATGACCTGCAGTGTTCAGTTTGTCATTGCTATTTATAGATTTTTTTAGAAGAGGATCAGATTTCTTACTTTTGAAAAAAGTGTAACTGGTCCTAATTTTTCTTAAGCTTTTTGTGTTTTTGAGATGGCATTCCCAAGTTTGAGGCGGTCAAGAGAGCACAACTCCAGGGCTTTCCCAAGACCCTAGCATGGAGCTAATCAGGGGTCAGAATTTAATATGCTTAAAACGATATCCTTTAAACCTTCACCGGTAGATCCATTCATCAGTTCCCCTCAGAATCACAGTACATTCCTGTTCCAACATACAGTATAAATTAAACTGACAACGTGGGAGCAAAATCAAACTGTGTGTGGGTTACACTGCATATAGTGGCAAGTTGCTTCCATATCAAATTAGCTGGAACTGCATGACAATATACTCCTGTCTGGCGCCACTGCAATGGCAGGGAAGACTCCTGGGATTCCTAGCAAACTGATCTTTGTTCAAAAACTAAATCCCTTTCATGGAATTTAAAGAACTTTTTGTAACTAAAATTTCTTCTCAGAAATAGCTTTGTTGCCTGTCACCAGTATGGCACAAGACCGCAATTTTGCACCATGAAGACGAGAGCAAATGACACCACGCAGAACGTCGGACGAGCAATACTTATTTCTTTGCAGCCTACTGTCAAGACTATTTGTCCACTCTGTTTATATGCACTTTACAACACACCGCTGCACCCAGAAACTCCCACACTACCTCCCTTTCAAACATATGTTCAGTTTACTTCTGTTGTGGGTTGATGATATCTTGTTTTCCCCTTAAGAAGCCACCTTTCCTCACTGCGCTCTTATTTACCATACTCTTTAACGTCAAAATATTATTTTAACTTGTCTCTGGATCACATTCTCCTTCAATTCATTCTCTATTGTCAATCTCATCCCTTCTTTTCATCCCAAATGTATAAGTTTTACTTCCTTCCATTCTTCCCTTCGTCTGAAAGGAATTTTTTTTGTGGTCTAATAATCTGTCTTTTATGTGCCCAAATAATTTCTCACGTTCACTTCCTTATTACAACTTACTAGAATACACCAATTGAATACTCTACTTCATAAAGCTTCGTTAATCTATTGGTACTGGAGAATACAGCACGTTCATTTCCCTATGTTCTCAGTAAATCTTGGATAAACGTGGAAGTCAACAGGCCGTGAGCGTCTGATAGAATTTATTTAGTTGTGCATTCTTTCAAAACCAGCTTTTCTAAAAAATTTATAATTATTTGTGTGGTGACAAAATTGAGCAACCTTGACTGATTCATACTAATTCGTACTTCCCAAATACTCCTATGCCATCTTTTCCCATGCCAATTGTAGTACCTCTACCGACTATAAAGATCACATCCTTGTCCTCCCTACCTAAGCATTATTTCCATATGCCATGTAATACTTTACTAAGTTATCTACTTCTTGTCCAAATTTGGTGTTTTTCCTTCATTTCTTTGTGTTAACCCTTGCCATTATTGCTTCATATTTATTTTACTTTTCTTCTCGTTTAGACAGGCAGCACTAACCTGCTCCTTTTTAACACTTTCCATAGCTCCTCATTCTTTGTCAAAAATTCTATGAGTGATGCACCATTGTGCCATCTGTCTACCACATTCATTTTTTTTATCATCCTCCAGTGTTATACACCTTTTGAGATCTATGTTACCACTGTTGCATCAACCTGCTTCTGCCTCCATACTCTTTCCAAGCTCTACATTATCCACACTCCTACGTGCTCCATTTTGTAAATGTACCATTGCACTAGTATGTCACGGTTAATAGGCACTTGTATAACACCTAATCTGTCAGAAGGGTAGGCACCTGATCAGAAACTTTTATCAACATTAAAACAGCAATAGCTTGTTATCTGATCGTATCCTATGTGGCATTGCGTAGAAAAAGGTGAGCAAAGGTACCCATCCCCATGCATATGCTAATGTTTCTTAATCTTGAACTGCACATCTTGTCTCAGCATTATTTAGTGCTCTAAAAGCAATTGTATTGGTTACTTGACAGCATGCCATATATTTGGTATAACACTGCTCCAGCCCATTGTTACCGAGTACTACTGTCAACACGGGCAGTTTTCATCACATCAAAACTAATCGTAGTACATGCATCCTTCAGTAAGTGAAGTTGTTTTGTCAGAGAATTGAATACTGATCAATATGGTAACCCAAGGTAACACCAAAGTTTCTCTTCGTCTGTAGGTGAGTAAGCAATTCTTTTATACTCCTTCTCAAATTAGCTTTGGAAGAGATTCCCTCGTTGTGTAAAGTGGATTTCACCTGATTTACCTCCACTACCGTAATTTTATATTTTGATTGTTAATCCCTGCTCTTGGCACACAATCTGGCTCATCCACAGTGCTCCCACTAACCAGAATGTGATCCTTGAAAAGCCAAGTTATCTTATCTCATCCCACTAACATTTCTAGCACTCTCTGGAAAAAGTTTGAAGCAGATGTTAATCCAAAGGGCAAACACTTTTTACGGTATTCGCTTAACGGCGTTATTCACAAGGATCTCGGTGAAGTACATCTGGTGCTATGCCCATTTGAGGTAAAGTCTAGCAAACAGTTCTGCCTTTAGTGCTTTTCTAAACTTAGGGCCCGATTATGATATCGGGCGGTCGGACCGCTGTTGCAGTCAGGAGACCGTCCGACAAGCATTTGGCGGTCCGACCGCCCAATTACGATATGACCACTGTGGTGGCAGTCGGAAAGTGCTCTTTTACACTGCGGCTTGTGCTGCGGCCCAGGGAAAGGGCTGCAGCACAAGCCACAGTGTGAAAGAACACTTTGTGCACATCCATGCAACGTGTGCCAGGCACACAGTGCATGGATGTGCATAGGGGCACTACATGTCCCTCAGGACCAGTTTGTAGTGGCCCACGAGGGGTCCCTGTTTTGGGGCCCCCAAAAGTCCCTTTCTAACAGCCTTTTCATGGTGGTCTGACTGCCATGAAAAGGCGAAAAGGCTGTCAGAAAGGGGCATCGCCATCCCGACGGCGGTGCCTGCTTTGGCGCGCCACCATTCGAGGGATATAATTCCGACCACTGCCCGACTGGTTCGTAGAACCTGTCGGAGGTGGGGGTCTTCCCCCCCCCCCCCCCGATTGTATTGGTATGACCGCCTGCATCATAATGCGGCAGTTGGACCAAAGGGCTGTCTGTCGGGGGGACCACCACAGACATCAAAATCAGCCCCTTAATGTCCTTGTTCAGTAATTAAGGGCTGTCCATGCCGATACTATTATTCAGGTCCTGGAACTCCGGCCATCTTCCTATAATCTCTCTGACATGCATATGATAAAGGCTGGACTCAGTGATTGAGCTACCGGCAGACATCAGACGCGCCCCCTCCCTGAACACCTTCAGGAAGACCCTCAAGACCTGGCTCTTCGGCTAAACAGATCTGCGGACCCCGCCCCCTCAGCGCCTTGAGACCCTCACGGGTGAGTAGCGCGCTTACAATTCCCTGATTGATTGTGATACCACAGTCTGCTCAGATGTCTCTGCCTCGCAGTGGTTCACATTTACCCTTCAATTGTCCTTCTACTTTTAATGGTATATTAAGCACATTTGATCAAAGACGTCTTTTATGCACAATGCAATATTTAAGATTTCTGAGTTTGCCTTGTGTCTTTATGAATACTTAGATAGATTTTAACAAACGACTCATCCTGAACACTAAGTGCAACTTATACAATTTTACACCCATCACCAGGCTTTAAAATGTGCAGTATGCTCTCATTTTTCCTTATTAACAGTTCCTGCTCCTCTCCCACCACATACACCTTCATCTTTTTTTTCTTAAATGTGATCTCTGCCTCCTTGCCATATGGCACATTGGAAGATGATCCACTAGACAGATTTTTTTCAACAGCCTACAAATCTCCCATTTCTCCTTTAAAAATCTTTGCTGCCTATATTTTTCTCCTTCATCTGCTTGTCAGTGTGTACATTGTCTTAAACTACACATATTTATATTTAATACCTTTAACCTTGCTTGTAGAACTCCTGAGGCTGCAGATATTTATCTGCTCCGTTCCCAAACATCTGGTTCCCTGAATTTTTTTTTCCTTCTTGTTATGAAGTTATTCAATATGTTCCTATGGCTTTGTACAATTGGTATGTTTTGCTCTGTTCTTTGTTTTGCTTCCTAGCTCCGACAAATGACTACAGACACAGTCCTTTAGCATCTAAACAGTCTAGCTTCTTTTCTGTCCTCTCAGACTAGTTCCCTGATTGCGTCCATCTTGTACTCCCTTAACATGCTGCCATTCCCTTGTATGGAGAGCTCAACTGGCATTGATACAAAATGCTAGTTGCGATTTATAGCTTTCCATGGTAATGTTCTATACTACCGCTGGAACTGGTGCAACTCAACGGAATCAAAATGCAGATCTCGATGCACGGGCAGCATATTGTTAAACACCTGGAATAATAAGCCTTCCTCTCGAACTACAAAATGCACTTCCAAACACAATCCATCCCTTTCTTTTTGTCTTGCCCTCGAACAGTTTAGAATTTGGTGTTCTCGCACAATATGCATTTCATTAATTCTGACTTTTCTGCTAAACTTGTGTAACACAACTGCATCTAAGCTTGTTCTGGTGTTTCGCCTATAACTGTGTAACAGAGCAGTTGTCTGGGAGCTCGGAGTGGTTTGAGTACCTGCTATCAGTCATCTTTACATACCACTTCTTGTTCATTGATTAATCGTTCATTTTTCTGTGGCAGATAGTGTCTCCGTACGCTGCCCATTTGCTTTTAAAATATCGACGTGAGCACAAAGCATTGTGGGGTCATTATAATCCATAGTAATCAGCCTCGCCTCTTGTGGAAGCTTGTGGTCCTCTTGATGAGTTACCTGTTTTTAAGATGGTGGTTGAGCAACATTAACGTTGCAGTGCCCAGTCTCAGTGTTGTCCCTCCCTTTACATCACACTCTTGTGAGCAGTCAGTGTATTAAGATTCCAGTTTGGGGGGCAGCTTATAGTGATCCTTACAGCAGTAACCGTTCCAGTAAAAATATATTGTTAACGTACCAGAATTCCAGTCTAAATTTCCATCTGTGATATCCTTTCCTTTCTTCTTTAGGTGGTGTTCCTTTCTTGTGTAGGTGTCAGGCAAATTTAATCACAGTTGAGAAGTATTTAAGGAGGCACCCAACACAGTTTTTCTTTTTCTTCTTCAAATATTTTTTACGAAGTGAAGGTGTTAAAATAGTGTTGTGCCCAGAACATCTATAGGCAGAGAGAAAAAGCGAGACAGGCCTTCAACTGACAGCTCAGGAATCCTCCATGAGAATGTACTATGAGTTGTTGATAACATCGCACTAATTCTGGCCAAATGGAGAAGCACATTTCTGCACGTTTCTCATCCTTTGTAAATTAGTCAATACATTTCATAAGAGCACTCAAATCAGCTGCCTTCTCGTCTGATCTGTTTACTTCTTTGAGCTTTTAAGCCTACTGCATTGACCATGTTTGCCCCTTCGGCTGGGGATTTTTATTGAAGCACTTGTTCAGGTGGCATCAGGTTCATATAATCCAAGGCCTTTAAGAGGTTTTGGAACCTGATAAGTCTTATGTCCATGCCGGATGTCTACATTAAATTTCCGACTAGAGAATGTCTGATTGTCTTAGAAGTTAGCATCTAAGTAATAAGGGAATACTGTCTAATTTGGCAAAACATGGATTACATTATTGCTTTAATGTATGGGAAATGTATTTGAGCTGAAAGGGTGGGTGTTCTTCTATGTGAGGAAGTGGCGCCTCTAGAGTGTGCGTGATTAAGACCAAGCTCAATGCGGCGGTGCAAAAGGTGAGGGGAAAACACCCTCAGGATAGACCCTATGGTCCACTAACAATGTACAGATAGACCTGTGCACACGCTATTTCTATTCTAACTTTCAATAAGTGTGAGTAAGTGCAAACATCAATTCACAATCCAAAACATCAATTCACAAGACAGAGCATACAAGATTTCTTTAAAGCAATCTCAGTCGTTGATGTTCATATGTTCTTTTATTCAGAAAATTGCCCAGCCAACACGTGTTTCGTCATAGGGGAGTACCCTTCGACTTCTTCAGGGCTACAAGACATAATAAAGTGTCATGGATCACGCAATCCCAGCGTATTGAGTGTAACATACAACGATGAATAACATTATTAACCATGTAGTGGAAACCCTGTGACACAGCAAAAATTGTAATTAAAAAAAAAAAGGTTCATGCCCCTATTACCCGCATGGTGGGCTAGTTTAAGAACCAGAACTGAAAATTAAGAATTAAACATGCCACCCAGTTGTGGTGGGTGCAATATAAAATACAGCTGTGCTGATCTGCATGAAAAGCACATATGACAGTGTAACATGCCAGGTAACACAAGCTGTTCAATTCCCAGAATACGGCGCCCCATAGTGCGGGAATAGATAGGAAATACCGATTGAATACTCGTTCAGAGTGAATTGGTCAAATTAACATTGTGGCTATTCAAAGAAAACCCGGCGGAGTGAGGGGTGACGACAGGTCTCAGACAAATGTATCCAAGTCCTCGAATTTGAATAAAGCGGGTGAACACTCATGTTTATCTTCACCGTGCATAATTCGTGCATTAAGAACAGGACGCAACACTGGAGAAAATTCTCCTACCTGCTTGGCTAAAAGATGTAGTATTCGCATTCTGAAAAAAAGGGAGTGCAAGGGAAACTAATGTGAGTATAGTGCTCTTATTGATGGTTCAAAATCACTAGTGTCTATTGCTCAGGAGCATGTGAGAAAGTGCCTCTCACCTCTCGACCAGTTCTAATTCCATCCCGGCTGACCAAAGTGGTTGTCTTCACTGCTGCACGCAGTTATCTCTTCAATGTATAGGGTAGAATCTGGGTAAGTAAAATATAGTGGACTGAGTAATGTGTCACGGCCCACGCTGTGCCAAGGATATGATAAACTAAATGGAAATCCTGCTAGTAGGCATGCCCGCTCCTTACCTTATAACAGTATAGAGCCACAGCGGATTCCGTTAATCCCTCTTCAGCTCTAATATTAAACTTTCATCCAAAATCCCAGAACAATGCCCCGTTGTGGGTGTCTGTCGGGGTCAAAGAAGTCCATATCAGAGTTGCCATTGTGTCTGGACCGGTATCGCCCTGTGCCCCCCTCCATGTAAGGGATATAACTCTTACCTCAGTGAGTACGCTGCTTATGTGGTTCCCGCTCCATGATTTACTCTGTAACCCGGAACTGCTGGTGTAATGCTTTCCGTGCCTAATAAGCGAAATTAGACTCGACGGCTAGACCGCTGACCGTGACATTTCCACCGCCACCTGGTGAGACCGGAAGCAGGTATGTCAGCCGAATCTCAGCATTGAATGGATATCCTATCACCTCAATTTAAAGGGAAACTGATTCGTAAAACAGCGACGTAAGGTAAACGGGCAACGTCGTGCTATGGGTCTGATAAGTAAGTAAAAGGAGACATTAGTATTATCTAGCTCATACCTACAACTGTCTAGTTCTAAGACATGTAATGTGAGCCCGTGCAAATGTCAATAAACATGCTGTTCACCCGAGAAAATATTGGGGGGGAGGAGGGGGAAGGATGAAATCGAAACACTATCAAATCGGAGGGCAAGTGCAGGACAGGGAACGGATCAATGTATGCGAATTACAACCAATATATACAGCAGAATATGCAATTTATCCTACGGTCACGTTTTACATCATGATGTTATCAACAGTACAGGTATGTCTAAATATTTCACAGGTTAGAGGACAACAGTCCAAATGCATATTTACATTCATGGCATTGTGTAAAGAGGCTCCTTCTTTTCGTGTGTGGTGCCCCTGGTTATTCCGTCAGTTTGTCACGTACATATCAACTTTGTCAGTCCTCAACTCTCCATGGATTGTGGCTAGCAGTTTCTGGGGGTGATTCAGTCCCCCAGAAATTATTGCATCTCGGGATTAGTGTTCAAGCCCCTCTCAACCGTTTTGAGGCACATGATCCAAGTAGCTTCCGTGCGTCTCAATCTCAGTTCCCTTTTGCCTCCCCTCTGATTTTGTGCAACAATGTCAATACCGAAGAAGGAGAAATGTTTATAGGGTCCCTGTGACGTGCAAGTTATGGCATGAGTAGCCATAAGATATCTTTCGTCTCCTTGTTTCAATGCTCTCGCATGCTCACTGATTCTTTCAATGTCCTGATCCCTACATATATTTTGTTGCATCTGCACTCAATGATGTAAACCACAAATCTTAAGTTGCAGTTAATGTTGTCGTATCGTGTAGTCTTGTCCGTCATGCCCTGTGAAACCCTTTTTGTTGTCAGTAGCCCATCTGCATACACCACAGGAGCCACATTTGTGAAAGCCCAAGGAGCGTTTAGTGAGCCAGTTAGAAATCTTCTTCCCCTGTGGGACACTGGGGCTTAGAATATTTCTCAGATTTCTGCCCTTCCTATATGTGATCTGAGTCTATTCGTAGTGAATTCTTCCAGTGATTTGTCAGCTTTCAAAATTCCCCAATGTTTCTTCATGCTTTTGACTAGGGATCTCGTCAGGCCATTGTGATTAGTAATAAGTCTGACCGGTTGTGTCCTTGTCTCCATTTCTGTCTGTAAGTGTCTCTCTTCTAGACGTATTCAATATTCTCCGTTCTGCCTTTGAGATAGTTCGTTGATCGTAACCCCTCGCTTTAAATCTAGTCTTCATTTCTCCCAAGCATGAGTAAAACTCCTTGTCCTTGCTGCAATTCCTCCTTGCTCTAGTGAATTCTCCATATGGTATTGCTTGAATCTGGTGGGGTGGGTATGCACTACTCGCGTGTAGAACTGAGTCGCAGGAAGTGGGTTTACGATGTAACCTACTCTGGAGTGTGTTATCCCTGACATACAGTTCTATATCTAGGAAATTGATATGTGTCTTGCTATGTTGAGAGGTGAATCTAATACCCATGGTGTTGGAGTTCAGGAATTGACAAAACTCTATCCGTTTCTCCTCTGTGCCTGACCACAGTAGTAGGCAGTCGTCGATATATCGTCCCCAGTATATGATGTACTCATTCCAAAGGCTGCCTCTTTGGCCCCAGATCCATATATCCTCCACATTCCCCATGAAGAGGTTGGCAAACCTTACTGTTATAAGGTAAGGAGCGGGTATGCCTACTAGCGGGATTTCCATTTAGTTTATCATATCCTTGGCACAGCGTGGGCCGTGACACATTACTCAGTCCACTATATTTTACTTACCCAGATTCTACCCTATACATTGAAGAGATAACTGCGTACAGCAGTGAAGACGACCACTTTGGTCAGCCTGGACGGAATTAGAACCGGTTGAGAGATGAGGCACTTTCCCACACGCTCCTGAGCAATAGACACTAGTGATTTTGAACCATCAATATGAGCACTATACTCACATTAGTTTCCCTTGCACTCCCTTTTTTCAGAATGCGAATACTACATCTTTTACCCAAGCAGGTAGGAGAATTTTCTCCAGTGTTGCGTCTTGTTCTTAATGCACGAATTATGCACGGTGAAGATAAACATGAGTGTTCACCCGCTTAATTCAAATTTGAGGACTTGGATACATTTGTCTGAGACCTGTCGTCACCCCTCACTCAATCGCCGGGTTTTCTTTGAATAGCCACAATGTTAACTTGACCAATTCACTCTGAACGAGTATTCAATCGGTATTTCCTATCTATTCCCGCACTATGGGGCGCCGTATTCTGGGAATTGAACAGCTTGTGTTACCTGGCATGTTACACTGTCATATGTGCTTTTCATGCAGATCAGCACAGCTGTAAATAATATTGCACCCACCACAACTGGGTGGCATGTTTAATTCTTAATTTTCAGTTCTGGTTCTTAAACTAGCCCACTATGAGGGCAATAGGGGCATGAACATTTTTTTTTTTTTTTTACGATATTTGCCGTGTCACAGGGTTTCCGCTACATGGTGAATGTTATTCATCGTTGTATGTTACACTCAATACGCTGGGATTGCGTGATCCATGACACTTTATTATGTCTTGTAGCCCTAAAGAAGTCGAAGGGTACTCCCCTATGACGAAACACGTGTTGGCTGGGCAATTTTCTGAATAAAAGAACATGTGAACATCAACGACTGAGATTGCTTTAAAGAAATCTTGTATACTCTGTCTTGTGAATTGATGTTTTGGATTGTGAATTGATGTTTGCACTTACTCACACTTATTGGAAGTTAGAATAGAAATAGCATGTGCACAGGTCTCTGTATGGGAAATGTAGTCCAAGGACCTACAGAAGCCAGTAATATCAAGCCAGTGAAAGGAAGATGAGGGCCTCTCAATGTGCCCAGGTATGTATGTAGGTTTCAAGCAACAGAGCTGATCTTTTTATATCTCATTACGTCTTGCACCAATTGTTCACATTATTAAAACAGCATGTGGAGGTGAAAAGAAAAGATTTCCTCTGCGAAATGTTGTTTATCATGTAGTAGCTTTAAGAATAATGATACATAAAGAATAATAAAGTAAACCTGAAGAAGACGTAATGGCAGAAAAAAGGACAAACTTGTTTTGGCTCGGAAACCAGTATGCGCAGCCTCTAACCTTGGTCTGGTGTGTCTAAAAATCAATGTGTATCTATCCCTGTTGTGTGCTACATTAATTATGTTGAAAAAATTGTTAATTTTGTATATTCCATTTAATTGGTTTATTTCTGCACCATCCTGTCGATAGTTAACATTTTAAGGACTTAAGTAGAAATCCATTTTTTAATTACTTAATTTGTTTGCACCATTTTGTAATATTTTGATGTTCCAGCCCAATTAATGGGAAATCATGCTATAGGGCAGTAATGTAGGAGCCAGTAGCATGATCTCTTGAAGATGTAGAAGAGGCTCCTTTTTCACCCACCTATTGCCTATGCGCCAGTTCTCATTCTCTCAGCGTAGTTCATGGACACCACCCTGTACGAGTGGGGATGTTTGATTTTTAGGATCTTATAATATTTATCCGTTGGAAAGGAAATCAGTAATTTACCCTGATTTCTTCCAAACTTGTAATTTTGTGCCTTTGACACTGGGTTTCAAAACCTGTAAATATGTTGTGGATTTGCAGCACCCTAAAAAGGATTATAAAATCTAGGAGTGTGTTGAGACACCCATGCTCAAGCTGGGTGTGGAAGTCATCTTTTCGTAAGAATTTTTTAACCCCCATTTTCTTTCAAATGGACACATGATGCTAAAGCACCGTAAGTAAAAATAACTGAGACACCCTAGTTTGTACCTGGAAGCTCTATCTACTAAAAGGATTAGGTGGGATTTAAGAGTTTCTTCTGAGGTTATTTTGAAGGGGAGAGTCGATCTGGGTGCTGTATCTGCTTATTTCTGCATATAGTTCTGGTTGATTTTTAAAGACTGATTTTAGGATTATTTTACTCATTTCAAGGCGGCTGTCCCATTCCTATGGGGAGCCGATGCATCTATTGTCCATTGATGATTCTTTTAATCTTATTTAAGAGTTCTATCTTTTCATGTTTTTTCTTAATTATGTAATTTCTTACAATTATATTTAATTTTCTACTTCTACCAAAGCCAATCGCACATTTGAGCTCTTTAGTTATCCCTGTTTAACACTACCCCATAGATTACTAAGAACCCATGGATATCACATGCTTCTAATGTTATGCAGTGGTTACTGGTATTGAAAATAATTCTTTGCGAGGTAGCTAGGTTCTGGAAATGCTCCAGGAACTAAGGTATCGTCCGAGGACTCTGCTCTGCATGACACAGCATGTTAAATGTTTAAGTTTAACCCTTGGAAAAGTGGAGTTATTTGTAGCGGTGGTGGTGAATGATTTCTCAGTTTCCTGAATTAATATAACTATTTTTTCATGAATATATTTCAGTGCATATCTGGCGGTACGAGGGGGGGTACCCAGCTCTCACTGAAGTGATGAGTAAACTTCGAAAAAACAAGGTTAGATCTGAATAATATCTATTATAATCAAATCTTAATTTCATTTACCAAGATATATTGTCGTTTCAGTGTACTTACAGTCATCCTGTTAATACATTAATTCTACTTGGAAGAGTTGCCTCCCATTAATAATGTTGGTTGAAAAGCAATTTGTGCTTAAAGTGGGATGGAATTGTAAAGCCAGTAGCTCACTGTTTGCCTGTTTGGTTTGTCTGCCAGAAAAGAAGTGTTTCATTTAAATAGTAGGATTAATTAAACAAAATAATAATTTTGAAATGTTAAAACTGAATATCTGAACCCAGAATCATACACGTCATCTCTTTGATCTCTCAAACTAATGTAGTAGTAACAGGTTTATTTAAAAGCCTGAATAAGGGCCCTCAGTCAGGAAACATAGAGCAATCATGTTTTTTCTGTTTCTCATGTATGTTCTACACTAGACATTGCAATTTCTCCAGTCTAATGTAAAACATTTATTTTTCTATCGAATCCTTAAGTTTCATGATTAATTGTACCCTTTATCAAGGGTACATGTACTTAATTTCCTAAAATAAACGTATTAAATGAACATACTATATTCCTGTGTCGATTTTGATTTGCAGGTGGGGTGACATTCTGCTATCATAGTCTGTCTTACTTTTGCGAGAAGCTTCATCTTGCATCTTAGTTTCATGATCCTGGTTGAGCTCATGCTTTTTCACAGTTGAGTTCCTCTATTAAAGATTTGCGGGCCTCTCTTCCAGTCGTGTTCTTCCCAGTCAGTCAAACTCTAGACCACAACTTGCAAATTCCTCTGAAGAACCCAACGAGAAGTTGGAGCGTGTGTCGCAAAGTACAAAAATAAAATCACCATATCATGTCTTCAGTATTTCTTAAAAGCAAAATACACATAAGAATTGTGGGGCAGTGAAGCAGTTTAAATGAGGCTGATAGCAATGCGCAAATGTATTTCTAAAATGTAATTTGGTTTTCTTTTCTCATTTTAAAGGAGTTTACAGAATTTCGTAAAGAGAGGGTAACATGCTTCTTTCTCGCAAGAACCAGCTTCTTTTGGAATTCAGCTTCTGGAATGAACCAGTACCTAGGGAAGGACCGAATATTTATGAACTGAGATCATATCAACTGAGAGTAAGTGTGACAGATATGGAACACTTTCCTTAAATAGCTGTGTAAAACCATGTTTTGAAAGTGTTTCTTGATGCCATGCAAAAATACAATTATAAGCTAAGGCATCATATCACTTGATAGCCTGTCCAGGGTTCCAAAGGTTGCAGCTCTGGTGAAAATATTCCTGGACTTCATGTTGTGAAGACGGTGAAGCCATCACTACCCTCCTCTCATTCTAAAGTAGTTGGCCAAGCCTCATCTACCTAGAGATTATTACTTGAGGAACATAATCTTAATTATAAAGCACAGTTGTGCCACTGTACTTTGAGTGCCAGTTGCACAGAATGGCATCTTTTGTCACTGCATTGTTTTCAGTGACCAAAAAACAATATTCCATAGATGTCTTTGCTCATAGCCACTGTATACACTCAGCCTTGCACATGTCACAAAGACTCATATATGTGGAACACTAGTGTCTCCCTGATGGCCCCCCGATCACAATTGAGGGGCATATTAAACACACATTGGCAAAGTCAACAATCTAGATTGCATGTATGAAAAGCTCTTCGTTGAGTTGCCACAGGAGAGCAGCTAGCAGTGTTAAGCATCTGCAAGAACTGGAGAAGCTGCTTCTGCTGCGGACAGATTTACGCTGCCTGCATAAGGATCTACTTTGCCATATCGCCAAATCCATAATATAAAGTCAGTGGCACAGAGCAATCTGTCATAGAATGCAATTGCCCTGTGTTGATCACATAAGAACTAGAACTCGCAACAGGCTGTTAAAGTTGTCGGTCGCTAGATGCTAAAAAAGCATGAGTTACAGGTGACCTTTCCAACTAAATGTCGTTCTGTCCCACTTTAAAATGGTCAGTGAATCGCTTTGCGGTATAAACGACCCCTTGAGCCTGCTTTATAAAAAAATAACATAAAATAACAAAACAGTTCACCTGGTAGGGGCTGTTCTGGGTCCAGCAGGACCGTGATGATGCCAATAAAAGCTTGCTGATGCCAAAAAAAAGCTTCTTGGCCCGTGGGGGGATCCCTCTGGGACCACATAACACACTAACCCCCTAAGTGTCCCCCTCAACACCCATAAGGGCTATTGTGTCAGGGTACCTCCACACTTTTCCCATTCTGTATTTTATAAAATATTTTCAGGGGGTGTGGCCTGGGTGGCAGAGATGGAGGTCGAGCTCTAGTACTGCTCCTGTCGCCTGAGGCAGATCCGTCATCTTCCTGCCTGACAACGACATCCTTCCTGCTTCGGAGGGCACCGGGGCTCCTTGCGAGGCTCTGGGTGTTAGAAGAACCATTCCTTGACCCGATTTAGTACCGCTGGGCTGTTACCGCAGCAGAGTGAAGGCCTACTGCAGTGCGGGGCCTCTGCCGGGACCACGCTCTCTTGTGAGACCGCTGTGCTGGGTAAAACTGGCCAGCTGGACTTTGGTGCTCCGGGCGGCGGGGCCCCGGCGAAGAAGAACGCTGCCCCCCTTGCCCGAGAATGCCAACAGGACCGGGTGGTGGCGGGTAGCGGTCGGTGCTGGACTGCGCGTGCCACACAGTGTGGAGCTGCCCTGCAAATTAGAGCCTTGCTGGGGGGTGGGCCAGGGTAGGCCCTCCCTTGCCGGTGGAGACAGAGGCGCCCTTCCTTTGTTGATGGTAACGGAGGAGCAGGACTGACTACCTTGATATATCTGAAAGAGACACGTTAGTGACAGATTCCTCACCTTAGAATATCCCCAGGCGTCAGGCTGGATCCGGAAAGTTTTTTGCGTAGCAGTACCCTTGCGCGTCGGTAGGCGGCGTCGTGCGGCTCCGCGTCCGTCGTGCCGGCGTCGTGATCGCCGGGATGACGTCGCGGGCAGTACTTAGGCGCCGCCCCTGCGCGCTGACGTCAGTTCTTCTTTTTCCGCGCCAGTAAGCGCAGATCCGGGAAGAGCAGTGCCCTAGTCACTTTTGACTATCTTTTTGTGAAATTTTTCACTGTTCTCTTCAACGAGTCTTCACGACTCCTAAGGTGTCGTAGGGATGCCCGGCTTTAAGCCCTGCGAGGTATGTGGTCGTATGATGTCCATCACGGACCCCCACCTCGAGTGTCTCTTCTGCCTCGGCCGAGGCCACGACACGAAGTCGTGCCCTGACTGCCGGAAACTTCATCCGAAGGCTTTGCGAGAGCGGTCTCGAAAGCTCCTTGAAGTCCGGCAGTCGGCTCCGCGCCGCAGCAAGCCCCGGTCCCGGGAGAGGTCGAGGGGCCGGACGCGGAGTCCCCGCCGTTCGTCGGAATCCAAGTCTTCGCGCTCCTCCGGTAAGTCGAAGCACAAGAAGTCTAAGCGGCGTCATCGCTCTAAGACTTCGCCTCGCCGGTCGCGCGACTCGGCTGAGGTCCCTGTCGGCACCGTCCCCGCCCCCGCGGCCCCGGACGTGCCTGTCGAGTTGCCCCCGCATTACCCGTCCTTCCCGGGTTCGGGGGCGACTCCGGCCGAAGTACAGAAATTCCTGTCGGCCATGGCCCGCCTCTTCGGGCCTCAAGGTCCCTCCGGTGCGCCTTCGGGCCCCGCGGGCCCAGATGGGGTTGCTCCGGCGTCGCCGTCGACTCCGGTCCCGGCGTCGCCTGTCCCACCAGCCTTCGTCCCGGCCTCGGCTCCGGCCCCGGCCTCGACCCCGGTTCCGGTGGTGCCGCAACCTCCATCGACGCCGGTTGACCTAACCACGCCTCCGCCGACGCCGATGTCCCCGGTGCCGCTTCCGACGCCGTCCGGGGCTCCGGGCGGCGTCGTTCCCCGGTTCTCCCCGGGTCCGGACATGGAGCCGGACCGGCGCCGCCCGACGCCGGTTCCGGCGCCGATGAGGCCTTGGGTCCCTTATGTCCCTCCTCCTCCATCTTTTCAACCTGAGGAGGACCAGGAGAGCTGGGAGGGGTCTGACGACCCTCTCACACAACAGTGCGAGTTTGACCCGGACTGGGTTGAGGAACTTGGGGATGCCAGTGGGCTGGATACCTCCCCGACTCTGGCATGCTGTCTCCTCCCGTGGCAACGGAGGAGGGGCTAATTTTGCAACGGTGTTGCGTAGAGCTGCTGGAGCCTTAAATCTCCAGTTGCCTACAGTGGCCGTCAGGACTAACCTCCTGACTGAAGTGCTTCAGCCGGCGGCCTCCTCTTCGGAGCCTGTGCTGCCGTTCAACGATGCACTCACTGACGTTCTTTGGGTGCCTGGTCCAAACCCACCACAGGGGCTCCTGTGGATAGGAACGTGGCCCGACGCCATCGCCCGGCTCCGGGCGACCCCCTGTTTCTCTCCCAACACCCCACCCCTGAGAGCTTGGTTGTCCAAGCCTCTGCCTCCCAAACAGCCTTCCCTACCGCCCTCCGGATAGGGAATCCAAGCGCCTGGATCACTTTGGGAAGAAGGCTTTCTCTTCCTCCAGTGCTGGCTTGCGGTCTGTTAATACCGCTTGCCTCTTGGGCCGATACACCCACTCCCTGTGGGATTCGGTGGCTGATGTTTTGCCGCAGTGTTCTGAGGAGGTCCAGACACTGCTTACCCGCGCTATTGCGGAAGGGCGTGATGCGGCTAAGTATACCATCCGCTGTGGCCTTGATACCGCCGACTCGCTGGGCAGATCGCTTGCAACGACGGTGGCGCTGCGTCGCCACGCCTGGCTGAGAACCACTGGTTTTTCAGGGGATGTCCAGAATACTCTCATGGACATGCCCTTTGATGGAGTCGGTCTCTTTGGTTCAAAGGCGGACCATGCGCTGGAGCGTTTCAAGGATTCACGGGCTACTGCTAAGTCCCTGGGCCTTGCTGTTGTGCGCCCTCCGCATACGTCTGCTTTTCGCCCTTTCGTGGCCACGGAAGGGGCGCCCAGTCACGTCCACAGCCCGGCCAACGGCCCGCGCAGCAAGCGCCTTCGCGTGGCCGAGGACGTGGATACCGCCGTGGCGGTTCGGGCAACCAGCGTGCGGGTCAGGCCACCACCTCCAACCCGTCCGCGGCCTCCAAGCCCTCCTAGTCCCTCCTTTCAGGTGCACAGCACGCCAGTCGGGGGCAGGGTCCGCCATCACCTTCACCACTGGCGTCCCATCACCTCGGACAAGTGGGTCTTGGACATTGTCCGAAGGGGCTACTCCCTCCCCTTCGAGACCACCCCCCAGCCATGCCACCTCAATTCCACCGCATGTCAGGGGATCACTTGGTGCTTCTACAGAAGGAAGTCACGGCCCTCTTGGCCAAGAGGGCCATCGAGCATGTTCCGACCCCAGAAGTAGGGCGTGGTTGCTACTCCCACTACTTTCTGGTGCCCAAAAAGGACAAGGAGGACATGCGTCCTATCTTGGACCTCCGGAACGTCAATCGCTTCCTCCGGAAGGAGAAGTTCAAGATGCTCACCCTAGCTCAGGTCTTGACTGCCCTCGACCCCGGAGACTGGTTGGTAGCGTTGGACTTGCAGGACGCCTATTTCCACATCCTCGTCCTGCCGGCCCACCGGCGTTACCTTCGGTTCACGGTAGGCCTCGAGCATTTTCAGTTCACCGTGCTCCCCTTTGGCCTTACCAGTGCCCCTCGGGTGTTCACGAAAGTGATGGCGGTGGTCGCAGCTCATCTGCGCCGGGCAGGGGTTTCAGTCTTCCCCTACCTCGACGACTGGCTGCTGAAGGCGGGCTCGTCCCAGGCAGTTGTCTCCCACCTCCAGACTACGGCCGAACTCCTGCACTCGCTGGGGTTCTCCATCAATGTGCCAAAGTCGCATCTGATTCCTTCTCCACAGCTCCTTTTCATCGGAGCAGTTCTGGACACGACGCAGTTTCGGGCCTATCCTCCCGAACGGCGAGTCCGGGATATTCAGGCTATGATTCCGATCTTTCAGCCCTTATCCTGGGTTTCGGTACGGATGACCCTGAGGCTGCTGGGCCTCATGGCCTCCTGCATCCTGCTGGTCACTCATGCCAGATGGCATATGCGGGCTCTGCAGTGGGACCTGAAGTTCCAGTGGGCGCAGCACCAGGGCGACCTGTCCGATCACGTCCAGATCTCGGAGGGGACTGCAAAACAGTTGCAGTGGTGGCTCTCGAACCGGCAATGGGTCATGGGCAGATCCCTCTCCCTTCCCCAGCCAGAGCACACAGTTGTGACGGACGCGTCCCTTCTGGGATGGGGCGGTCACATGGGAGAGGCGGAGATCAGAGGCCTCTGGTCTCCGGCGGAGTCCCGGCTCCATATCAACCTTCTGGAGCTCCGGGCGATCCGACTTGCACTCAAGGCATTCCTTCCCTCTGTCAAAGGGAAGGTAGTGCAGGTGTTCACAGACAACACCACTGCCATGTGGTACTGCAACAAACAAGGCGGGGTGGGGTCGTGGACCCTTTGTCAGGAGGCTCTGCGCCTCTGGACATGGCTGGAACACCAGGGCATGTTCCTGGTGGTTCAACACCTGGCAGGTTCCCTGAACGCCAGGGCGGACGAACTCCAGCCGCAGGTGCATGATGGATCACGAATGGCGTCTTCACTCGGAAGTGGCGCAAGGACTCTTTCTACAGTGGGGAGAGCCTTGGTTAGATCTATTCGCCACCGAAGAGAACGCGCAATGTCATCAGTTCTGCGCGTTGGAATTTCCAAGGCGGCACTCGCTCGGCGACGCTTTTCGTCACGAGTGGAGTTGCGGTCTATTGTACGCCTTTCCGCCTATACCACTTCTACCCAGAGTGTTGAAGAAGATTCGGCACGACCGGGCCCAAGTCATTCTTGTGGCTCCGGACTGGGCTCGAAGAGTTTGGTATCCCGAGCTACTCAATATGAGCGTAGATCCCCCGATCCGTCTGCCTCTTCGGGAGGATCTTCTGTCGCAGCAGCAGGGGACGGTCCTCCACCCGAACCTGTCCAGTCTACACCTGCTTGCGTGGAGATTGAGCGGCGGCAGTTGATTCCTTTCGACTTGCCTCCCGAAGTTTGTGATGTGATTCTGGCAGCCAGGCGTCCCTCCACTAAGGTGGTATACGCCTGCAGGTGGAACAAATTTGTGGCATGGTGCACAGCAAAGGCTGTGGATCCCCTTTCTGCCCCTCTTTCTGAGGTCCTTCTGTTCCTTCTCTCTCTGGCCCAACAGGGTTCTGCCCTGGGTACCATCAAGGGTTATCTTTGTGCTATCTCGGCCTTCCTCAGGCTCCCTGATCAGCCCTCCCTTTTCAAGTCCCCTGTTGTTAACAGGTTCTTAAAAGGCATTACTCACCTCTTCCCTCCTGTTCCGTTTGTGATGCCTCAGTGGGACTTAAACTTGGTTCTTACCTTTTTAATGTGCGCTCCCTTTGAGCCTCTACATAACTGTCCTCTTCGTCTTCTGACTCTGAAGACAGCCTTTCTGGTGGCCATCACCTCCGCTCGGCGGGTGAGTGAGCTCCAGGCTCTATCTTGCAAACCTCCCTTTCTGTCTGTTCATCCAGACAAGGTTGTTCTTCGGACGCGTCCGTCCTTCTTGCCAAAGGTGGTTACTGCTTTCCACATTGGGCAGACCATCACTTTGCCCACCTTCTTTCCGCCTCCGCATCCTTCCAGAGAGGAAGAGAGGCTCCACCGTCTGGACCCAAAACGTGCGCTCTCCTTCTATATTGACCGCACAAAACACTTCCGGGTGGATGACCAGCTCTTTATTGGCTACGTGGGCGCCAAAAAGGTCGGGCGGTGCACAAGAGGACCATCTCCCGCTGGGTTACCTTGTGCATCAAGACCTGCTATTCTTTGGCTAAAAAGGAGCCTCCTGTTGGGCTGCGTGCCCATTCCACCAGGGCAACGGCTGCTACCACGGCCTTGGGCCGCGGTGTTCCGCTGCCGGTTATCTGTCAGGCAGCTACGTGGGCCTCGCTGCACACGTTTACAAAGCATTACTGCCTTGACAGTCAGGTCCGGAGGGACGGCTTCTTTGGCCGTTCTGTCCTCCAGGACTTCCTTGTCTGATCTTTGTTCGCAGACCCACCACCGGGGTTGGTATTGCTGGGGTATCTATTCTAAGGTGAGGAATCTGTCACTAACGTGTCTCTTTCAGATGCACAAGTTACTAACTTGTGTAACGATATATCTGTAAGAGACAGTAGTTAGTGACAGATTCCTTACCGCCCCACCCATCCTCCCCGTTCTGCGAACTGATTTCTAGGGTTAAGGACATCCCTTTCAGGGCCCTAGTATTTTTCAGACACCTATGTCAGCTTCTTGCATGGCTCTGCGTTCCTGGCGCGGAAAGTCGTGTACAGAACTGACGTCAGCGCGCAGGGGCGGCGCCTAAGTACTGCCCGCGACGTCATCCCGGCGATCACGACGCCGACGACGGACGCGGAGCCGCACGACGCCGCCTACCGACGCGCAAGGGTACTGCTACGCAAAAAACTTTCCGGATCCAGCCTGACGCCTGGGGATATTCTAAGGTGAGGAATCTGTCACTAACTACTGTCTCTTACAGATATATCGTTACACAAGTTAGTAACTTGTGCTCCGCTGCGGCTGCATTGGAGAGCTATGGCGGTGCGGCGCTGGCTGCCCAGAATTGTAGGTAGGAGTGGCGCATCGGCCGCCTGGACGGTGAGCCGAGTCCTCCCTTCTCTCTGGCACCCCCCGTCTTGGACTAGGCTGCGTGTGTGGTCGCAGGTCCAGCAGGTTTTCTGGACCTGCTATCTAAGGCCCAGGTGGCTGGTGGCCCTTGCGCTCTCTCTTGAGCCACCCGGGCCCTTACTAGGAGGTGATTGTGCCCCCTGGTATCCAAGTTACAGGCCCCTGACTGTGGAGGATGGGGCAGGGGAAGGTGCCGCCGCAAACCCCATCCCAAATGAAGATGGACCAATATACGGTCCTGCCGACTGCCCTCCTCGAGCATGCAGAGGGTTCGCCTGACCAGATGCCTGATTCAGGGCGGCAGAGGACTGCGGATTTGGATGTGATCCTCCAGGCCATACAGGACTCTCGGGACGTTGTAGATTCTAAAGCAGATGGCCTACGAGTGGATCACTCCCTACTGCGGCAGGGCTTGCGCAATTTTGTGGACAGGACCACGGAGGTTGAACACTGCGTCTCCTTGGCTGAGGACAAAATTGCATCTCTCAAGAGCCAGATGTCCAAGCTGACCGCCTCAGTGTCCTTGCCGGAGAGAGCGGAGGACGCAGAGAATAGGTCTCGACGTAATAATCTTACTCATTGGCCTGCTCGAATCCGTGGAACAGAGGGGCCTAGATAGAGTGCTGGATGACTGGTTCAAACAGTGAATGCCTGAAAATAAACTGTCCCCCTTCTTTGTCATCGAAAGAGTGCACCACGCCTTAGTGCCGAGGCACCCGGCTGGGGCCTGCCCGCAGCCTGTGATCCTGCGGCTGCTTAACTTTAAAGACCGAGACATGGTACTACAGGAGGCATGCAAGCATCCTGATCTGCGGTTTGACAACGCAAAGTTTCTCTTATTTCTGGACTACACAAAGGCTTTGCAGCAGTAGTGGCGCTCCTTCACCAAAGTGAAACGGAAGCTCCGGGCCTTAGACCTACGTTATATGCTTCTGTTTCCCGCCCAACTTAAGGTCTTCTTTCAGTCTTGCACATTCTTCTTTGATACACCAGATCAGGCCTGAGAGTGGGCGACTGAGGGCCGACTGCTGCTGAGGGGCGGGAGGGATGAGGTTGTCCCCGCTCATGGAAGCCCAGCGGATTGACTGTGGGGCTGATGGGGAGGTTTTGGGCCCGACTCAAGAGGAGCCTGCCTTGGACCTGGCCTCACCGAGGGAGGTTGAGACCCTCTCGGATACTACATTGGTTTTTCACTCTGCAGAGGTGGGCTTGGGCTCCTCTTCTCAACTCTCTGGTCCGCCTTGACCTGGATGTTTCCTTTTGAGTTACAATGCTGATCAGGTTGTGGGAGACGGACTAGGAGTATCTGCCGGGGGGGGGTGATGGGGGGGGGGGGGTGCTGGCTTACCTTCCTCTCCTGCTGTGGGTCTTGGCTGGTATGGTTGTCCTTCTGCTCTGGGTGTTATTTTTGTGGAGCACTGGAGGCCAAGTTCATTTTCATGAGGTATAATTTGTTGTCAGGCGCTGTATCCTGTTGTATGGGTGGCTATGGACCACAGTGGTTTATAACCCCCCCCCCCCCACCACAGTTAGAGGTGTGTTGGGGGGGAGGGGGGGAAGGGGTAGTTTTGTTGGTCTTTTGAGACTAGTTTATCTCTGTCTGTTTTGTCTTGCCAATGTTTTTCCCTTCTAGTTTAACAGCGGCAACTAGGCTGATTACAATGGTTCGCTCGCAAAGGATCAGCAATCTACGTTATTGGGGTCTCTTGTCTAATCTTGTTGGGTGGGGACCCTACTTGGTTTTTTCTGCTGCGTCATCGCCCCTCTTCAGAAAACAGTACTCTCCTGGAATGTGAACGGCCTCCTGGATCACATTAAGCGGTCTGCTGTGTTAAGATATTTTAAACGCCACAGGCCAACAGTCATTCCCATGCATGAGACCCATTTATTATGTACAAATAGCCCCTTCCTGGGCCGGTTCGGCGACAAAAGGGTCTACCACTCAGGTTTTACACATGGCTCCAGAGGAGTCGTTATATTACTACAGAAATCCCTTCCCATGGCAGTTACAGCTCACTGCACGGACACTCAGGGTTGCTACGTGGGTATTGAGGGCCGGTTTGAAGCGAGGCACATACATTTTATATCCTGTTATATCCCACCGCCCTTACTGCAGCCTTCCCTACAGTCGCTGAAATCCTTTATTGACTGACTCTCCCTCAGGGCGTCACAATGATGGGAGCAGACTTTAATGCGCTTCCAGACCCGGTCCTGGACGCCTCTTCCGCCTCATACCGAGCCAGGCGTTCCCAAGCGGTCTACTTGTCCTCGTGGGCAGACTCGCTAGGCCTTTGCGATGCCTGGCGCTCCTGGCATCCCACTCAGCGGGCTTACATCCACCGATCTACAGCGCATGTGGCAGAATCTCGCATAGACCTGATGTGGTTGCCAGCCGCGGATCTCCCCTCAGTTCAATCGTTGCATATCCTTTCGCGTGGTATCTCCGATCACGCTCTGCTGTTGCTTTCGTGGTTAACTCAACCCGCTGTCTTGCGGCCGGCCTGGAGATTCAATGCATGGTACTTTCAGAGTCCTGCATGTGAGACCTTACGGTTGGAAGTGGCTCTTTGCTACCGGGATACCGAGCAATCTCGTCGCCTCCTGGCCGTGGCCCAGACTGAACTGTAGCAGGTTTACTTGGAACAGGCCAGACAATGTTGGAGGGCCTACACGCAGAGGGTGTACGCCTCGCGGGACAAAACGGGCAAATTGTTGTACTGGCTGGCCACCCATGGTGTATCTGATCGAATGGTTCTGGTGATTCAGGACTCATCAGGTCGTCCTCAGGAGGAGCCTCCTGCAATTGCCCAGACCTTTGCTGATTTTTACTGAGGGTTATACTCGCGGTGTCTTCTGCCACCAGCAGGGGTTGCCAACCCCCTTTTGGATACCATACCACTGCCGACTATACTCCGTGTCTTGGCCCAAGAATTGGACGCTTGAGGAAGTGAGTGCCGCGGTGTCGTGGTTGCAATGCGGGAAAGAGGTTGGCCCAGGCGGGTACCCTATTGAGTACTACAAACGCTTCCGGGAGATCATATGTCCTCACCTTTTTGAATCTTTATACAACCGCCTTGGAGCAGGGTTCCTTTCCGCCAGAGTTGGACTGCGCCACCATAGTCGTCCTGCCCAAGGAAGGTCTTCCTAAGGGCCAATGCTCCACTTACCGCCTGATTTTGTTGATCAACACTGAAATTAAGATCTATGCCAAAGTGTTAGGGCAGGGCCTGACCGAGCCGCTCAGCTATCTTGTTCACCCGGATCAATGTGGATTCATGTCTGGCCGTAGCACGCGTCACTGTATTAGGAGGGTCCATGTAATGCTGTCCCGTGCATCGGAGCTTGATGGCAATCTGGCCCTCTTGTTGATTTTACGAAAGCTTTCGATACCGTGTCATGGGCCTTCATGGATGGAGTTCTTTGTCAGGCTGGCATGGGGAGGGGTTCTGTCGTATGGTTTGTCTTCTCTACCACTCTCCGAAGGCTCAGGTCCAGGTGAATGGGGTTCTGTCTTCTGCATTTCCCATGGAGTGGGGCATGCACCAGGGGTGTCCGTTGTCCCATTTGCTTTTGCGTTGGTGATGGAGCTTCTGACGCAGCTGATACGCTGTCACTCTCAGGTTTCAGGCTGGCAGTTGGGGGTTGGCCTTGAAGACCGGCTAGCACCATACACGGATGACATGCTTCTGTTTTTAAGAGAGCCGTGGCATTCCGGGCCCCGCTACCTGAGACACCACCGATTTTATACGGCTAAGCAACCGGATTTCAGGTTAATGAAGGTATATCCTGTTTAGTGGAGGTGAAGGGTGACTCTCTAGGGCGGGTCTGGTGTCCCAACATTCCTACTCTGCATAATGCCTTCAAATATCCAGGGGTGCATGTGTCTCCCATTCTGGATCTGCCCCGGGCCTGCAACTTTCAGGGACTGGATCGGCGGCTTGCTCAAGAATTTGGCCGCTGGGCCATGTTGCCACTGAACCCTATGGTGCGCACAGCTCTTTTCAAAATGGTGTGCCTCCTGCTGTATTTAAACATGTTGGATAATTATCCGTATTGCATTCCCTGGAAATGGTTTCATTCTATGACCGCTAAAATTAATAACTTTGTGTAGGCTGGGGGTCGGCACAAGGTGGCATTTCACTCACTGCGCAAATCTCCTTTTGACAGTGGCCTAGGTTTATCATATCTATAGTTATACTAGTTGGCAGCACACATGATGCCAATTAACGACTGGTTCACCGGGGGATGGGATGAACTGCATATCGGTTGTAAATATATTCACTGGGTATGGATGGCTTGCTTGATCTCCTCTATGGGGCACGTTACCAGGTACATTGTCTTCATGCAGCGGGTATCCCTCACTTGTTGGAGGGCGGCTCTTCGCCTTATTGGTTGGGACCATCGCCTCACTGAGACGACTCCTTTGTGGCGAGGGACATGGCTTGGTCAACTTTCGACGCTGGAAGGTTTTCTGCCATGGGATCGCATACCTGGGGGATGTCTACAAGGTTGCGATCATTATGTCCTTTCAGGAACTAAAAGCTAGGTACTCACTGTCTAATTTGCAGTTCTTTCGGTACTTCCAATTACGCCATGCCTTGCTAGCTCACGAACTCCCGAGTGAGTCCCTGCCGGAATACAATCCGCTGGAGGCAAAACATTTCTTGTGGCGGCTATGTAAGGGGGCCACTTCGGTGGTTTACCGCTTCTTAGTAATCCACCCCCGGATGGTCTTGGGAAGATCAAGCAGAGGTGGGCATCCTGGGTGGGAGATCTGGATCACGATGACTGGAGAGAGGCTTGGATGGCACCTAGGGAGCTGGCGATCTCTGTGCGGCTGCGCATGGTACAGTTCAACTACCTGCACGCGATGTACCTCAGCCTTGAGGCACTTACAACATGTACACTCCAATGCCCGAGCGGCGTGCACGCTTCCCGCGGTGGACCTTTTCCATATTGCCTGGGAGTCCTTGGTACTGAAGCCTTTTTGGGAGGGGGTGGGATGAGTATTATGCACTGTCCTAGACCGCCCCCCTGGAGTTGGCGCCCCGTTTTGCGTTACTAGGGCTTATTGCAAAGGTAGGGGGCCCTAGGGCTGAGCGCTCCTTTCTGGGGACAGCTTGCTTAGTTGCTAAGCGAGACGTGGCCCGGGTCAGGAACCAAGAAAAGTCACTGGCTGTTAGAGATTGGCACGTAGGGGTGGACTGGTGCGCGCAGCAAGAGAAGCCGATTTTTGAGGCACATGGCTGTCCGAAGAAACATGAATGCATATGGGGGAAATGGTGTACTTATTATGGTTTATTGATATGATAATGCACTGTTATATACTATTGATATCTGAGATTGCTGTCATGCCGTGCGTGTACACTGATCAACTCTTGTACTGTGCTATGCCATGTTGTTGCCTCAAAACTTTAGATAAAATTGGTCATAAAAAAAAAAATGTATTTTCTGGACTTGAGGCCCAAGTCCAGTAATGCGTTTGCAACATTTTTCTTCATGTTGTGGCCGCTATTCACATCATGCAGTCCTGTGAGGCTCCTGGGGACCAGACCAATCTAAATTCTTTTTTTGTTGTTTTTTCCTGCAGGACTACCAATGGCAACAGATCTCTATACATTGGTCTCTTCATTTCTCTAAAATGGCTGAACAGATTTACACCAAATCTCAAAAGCATGGTTTCTGGATAGATCTATAGCTTCCTGCCAAATTTGGTGTAATACTGTTCAGCCATTTTTTCTCTGTGGTTGGCTAATTTTTCCTATGGAGTTGCATATGGGGGAAAAGCAACATAGAATTTAAAGTGTGGAGATGAAATGAGAAAATAGACTGAAAGCAAATACTAGAGAAAGGCAGACTTGTCTCATACACTCCAGTATGTTCACTGGCCCACACTGTGTGAACCATCATTACAGTTCTAAATCTACAATGCAGTCACAAACTCCAACTGCCCTGAAGATGTTGGGCTGTTCCCCTACTCAGGATTTACCTCCCAATCTCCCAGAGGATGGTCTTAAAAATGAAACCGGCTTCCACTTTGCT
The DNA here is from genome assembly GCA_963921515.1 of Calotriton arnoldi. Taxonomy (NCBI): domain Eukaryota; kingdom Metazoa; phylum Chordata; class Amphibia; order Caudata; family Salamandridae; genus Calotriton; species Calotriton arnoldi. The sequence goes on along the minus strand of CAWUFW010000750.1, from coordinate 1,937,577 downwards.
TACATTTTTAAAATACTTTAAAAACAGAAGGTAGGGAGAGCTAGTTAATATTGACTGATAGGCTCAGGGACTGTACTTGGATCGACAGGTTGGCTTTGCCACTACATTAGACCTACAGTTGGTTAAAAAATGAAGGCCCTTTCCTGGACAAAGACACACCATCACAAATGTGACCACCGCAGCTGCTCCAGAAGTGACTGTTCTAGCTGCATCAAAGCTGCTGTTCAAGACTGAAAAGTGAATGCTTTAATATGCAGCGCTACCAAAGAACTAGAGTACTGATACTAAAAACCTGATGTACCTTCACTGGCCTCCCCGGGACTGACCGAAACTGCATTAAATCCATTTACTGTAGGCTGCATGTGCAAGTGAACACAGTGCTTGCTTGGGCTGTTAGCAGTTGCAGAAGCAGGTGAAGTCCCAAAAACAATCTATGTCCTTAAAGTTGCCCATAAATAAGTGTTTGAAACATGTTTTAGACTGGTAAACATAGTTAACATTTATTGTATTTTGATGTAACCTACCCACTGTACTCGTATTCTCCCTTCTTGGAACAGGAATGCATTGGAAAAGGTTGCGAGCAGAGAGGAAAGGGAGATGGGAGATGGAGCTTGAGCAATTGGACGCAAGAGGGAGGTGGGCTCACAGGAGGAGCCGACATACAGGGGTGGAAGAGAGCAACAAGATACAGATGCACAAGGAGAAATAAGAGTGGCCTTATTTTCTTGTCGAAAAGTGAAATAATGGGGAAACACGTAACAGAAAAATAGTTTCCTGATGTAAGCAGTGGAATGATAGAACTCCACAAATCAAAATATGGAGATACCATGTTTGGACCCTAGCAAAGGGTAAACTGCAAGCCTACTTTAGGTATCTATTAAAGTACTGGTAACAATAGATCTACCAGATAGTAAAACAGTCTGTAGCAAGACCTAAAAGTTAATGCCCAGGTATGACGTTTGGATATTTTCTTTTTCTTTTAGCCTGGAACTATGATTGAATGGGGCAACAACTGGTAAGTTTGTGGCGTTGCATTCACACCTTTAAGAAATGTAGTTTGTTTACTTTTATTGGAAATTTCTTTCTCTTTGATCCCTGTGCAATAGCAAAGTTTATGTGGGAGAACACAAATTCTATGTTCATGTTTTTGGTTGCTGAGAGTTCTCTTTAAATTACAAATGCATGCTACATTGATAATAGGGTTTGATATGTGCACAACAATTTGCGTATCTCGGCGTTCCTTTCATTTAAAATATTTTTTGGGGGAAAATGTAAGCATTTTTAGAAGATATTTAAATAGTTTGCATATAAAGTTTAATGATGTCAAACGACAGACTGACTTAAAAAAAAATATATATATATATTTACCTTTTGTGCATTTTTATTCATATTCTCTTTAAGGACTGGAATGATAACATTGTTTGGAAATAACCCTGGTCAAACGCTTATACATTGCATTTTATATTTTAATATGTATAAAGGCGATTACAAAATGGTACATTTCTAATGTGAAGCAAACATAAAAAATTTACTCCAGCTAGCTGAATCTACACTACTTTAATCTAAAAAAAAAAAAAAAAAATTGAAGATTTGTGAAAATTTCTGAAATAATGTAATTCAAAAAACCAAAGTGTAGTTTAATTTTCAAATTAATATGCAATATGTTCTATCAGCCAGATTTCCATCTGCCTTGCATAGAGTTGAGCCCAATGTTGGTGTATCGATTCGTCCATTAAAGCCGTTACTGATATTGATTCTAAAGGATGATTATTTGCATGCTGTAGAATGTTAATTATGTGGGATAGCAAACCAAGCAATTACAATTTTTATAAATATTTTGTCAACATAAATATTTGCAATTTACTAATTCAGGCATTCAGTGGTATAAATGGCACAATGGCCTAAGGGCTTTCACTAATTAGATAAAGCATGGACTGTGAAAAACTGTGCTTTTGGCTGCCAAATGTTTTCAGTGTCTTCTCAGTTATTCATAATATGATTTAGAGAACAGTGGTTTCCTCATTGAAAGCGTCAAGCCTGAGCTTCCCTGTGTAACAAACAACATGCACACATCTCAAATGGATAGGATTTACTGTCCTTAAAAGGAATGAAACAAATCCAGACAAATATATAATATATGGGTGTTCCAGTGAACGGTGCAGTGAAAGTGACATAACTGAATAGCTGTGCACTAAAAATGTGAACAAAGAAAGTAGAAATACTGTAGATACATTTCATAATGCTACTTCCAATTTTGTCTCAGAAGTAGAGTACAGTTCAGGCGAATATCAATAAATGGCAGTCTACAAATATATTTTTTTTTGACGTTTCGGCCCCTATCAGTTATTTGGGAGTATTCTTCACCAGGACTGATTAGAAAAACCTCCCAAAAATAATTTCAGAAGATACAGAAACTCATGATGCCCAGCTCATGGCAGTGCACAATACAGTAACTGCTGATGGGCCTGTTCTTACCAAAAAAGTTCGGGGGGGGTGTTTTGGGGAGGGGTGCGGTGCAGGGGGAATAAATCACCCGGTCTGTAGTCCATAAACAATGTTGTTCTACACAAAAAAGAATAATTAGTGGTAAAAATGTGTTGCAATATATCTGGAACAAATGACCTTAGAGCATGCAAATGTCAACGAATCCACCAGAATCAAGTCAAACCATACTACAGAATGGTCCTCTGTATGTTGTTTCTGTAAAACATTATGCGGATTATGGACTGGTGGTTTATACCCCTGAGTCCCCCACAATTCTTTTGGTAACTGCAACATGCACATCAGCGGGATATTTATTGTGCACTCTATAGTTAGCTGGGCCTCACGAGTTTCTCTATTTTCAAAAATAATTTTTTGTAGGTGTTTCCAAACAGTCCTGATGAAGATGCCTCCCAAATAACTAGCAGGGGTCGAAACGTCAACGTTTTTTGACTTGTAGATTGACATTTATTGAAATTTGCCTCAATTGTACTCTAATTCAGAGACAAAATTTGAAATAACATTGCAAACGTGTCTGAAGTGTTTCTAATTTGTTCACATTTTTAGGGTACATCTATTCACATGTCACTTTCACTGCGCCATTCACTGGAGCACCTGTATAGTCTATATTTGTCTGGATTTCTTTCATTCCTTTTGATCACAGTAAATTCTGTTAATATCAGATGTGTGTGCATGTTTGTTACACCAGGAAGCCCAGGCTTGAGGCTTTCTCCGAGGGAATCAATGTTCTCTAAACACTATTGATCACCCAGATTTTCTGAGTTACAGGGTTTCCCAATATTTGGAGCCAATTCATAATGCCACTGTTCCTTTTTTGTTGCTTAAAAGTAACTTATTTTCTGCATTCCTTCGCTGACGTCTTGTGATAGACTGATTTGTCTGAGGACTGTGTGCTCTGACCATGAATGAACAATTTTGCACGCTGTTCTATGACAGGGTTGTATTTGTTTTAATCAAGACCGTCTAGAAATATCGGGTTCGAGGCATATGAGCTGTAGATCACATGCTTTAGCATAGATCGCCATCTGGTGTTGGGCCCAGATTTTTGCACTTTGTTTTTGTTCGAAGAAGTCTTGCAGTCACGAGGTAGGTGACTCCTCCTTTCGGTGATAGTGTGCATGGGCATCGACTCCATCCTTAGATTATTTTTTTCCGCCATCGGGATCGGATGTGTATTGCTGCGCTCCGGTTCGGTACCGTTTTCGGACCCCTTCGGCGCGCAATTCATTACCCTCGACGGTATTATCGATCGCGGTTCCTCATTCGACGCGCATCGTCTCACTTCGAAAAACTTTCTATCGGAAAACTCGTGGCAGGCCATCGGGCCTACCCGTGCCGACCGCGCTAGCAGTCGATGGAACGGACTCCATTCAAGCTATGTCCCGGGTGTTGTGCAAAATTTCCACGCACCGACTTGCACGAAGTGTGCAATCTCTGCTTGTCCCCGGAACACGACGAAAAGGACTGCGACGCGTGTCGATCATTCCGATCGAAAAAGACACTTCGTGATCGTCGGGCTCGACGCCACGAGATGCAACATCAAACAGACGCTGTTCCGGACATCTTCGGCGAAGATTCCGATACCCAACAACCAGCTCAAGGGGTAGAGGAAGAAGAGCAGATCTCCGTGTCCGAAGCCGACTCCGACATGGAAGAAGAAGAAGACATCACTCCGGGTCAGCGTACCATGAGTACAGATCCCCCTGTGCCCATTCAACATGAGACAAAGGCTCCGGGCCCTCCTTCACCCTCGGGTTCAGGTTGGCACCGACAAAGTTTCCGATGCCCCGCCCTCGGGCCTGGCTCCGAAAGAGAAGCCTTCTGGCTCGAGCCAGCCCCGCTCTGAGGTCGAATCAACACCTTCGGCACCAAGACATAAGACCAAACATCTATTGGTCAACTTACCTTCGACACCCAAAGGTCCAGACCCGAAACCTTCCACACCGAGAGGTTCGGAGCCGAAACCTTCTGAACCAAAACCTTCTAGGCCAAAGACTCGGAACCGAAACCCTACAAGGCCAAAGACTCGGAGCCGAAACCCTCCAAAACCAAACACTCTGCGCAGAAACCCTCCAATTCCAAACACTCTGAGCCGAAACCTTTGACGCCCAAAGGCTCGGAGCCAAAACCTTTGGCGCCGAAATCACCACGCAGGGAAAAAGACACTCTCCCCTGTCTTGTGGATTGTTACCTGCCTTGTTATGTTGGCCTAGGCCTGGCTGCCATGCTGCTTTTCTTTGCGCACGTTACACTGAGCCGGGCCTTCCTTGCCCTTTGCTCGTGCCAAGTTCTTTTGCACTGTCTGCATTTTCTGTTGTTCACCTTTTTGGGCTCAGTCTGCACAAACATGTACAAGGTCGCATAACAATGTATTCTGGTTCTTCCTGATATGGCCAGTCTCGCGCACCCAGACATAACATTATGTGCAATTGCCATGAAGAATTTGGTATGCTTTTAATACTGTGGTTTACTAGCGCTTAACGCACTTGGAGAAATCCCTTTCAGTGAGAAGAGCTATGATGTCCTGCTGATGTAATTCTGCATCTAGAGACTGAGGTATGGGGGTTCGCTAGTCAAAGCCCAGAGGTCTTCTATTATTATAATAAACTATCTTACTGCAAGGGGAGGGTGGTAATGTTATTTATACGTTTATCCACTGAGCTCTGAGATGCTTTCCCCGTTTGTATTCTATGGAATTGTAACCATGCTGCTTATATTAGTCATATGCATTATGCTATTAGTACTGACACGTGTACTGTACATTAGAGCACGTAAGTTGGAATAAACATTTTAACCTATCCAGTGTCTCTTCCTACGCACCTTGTGAACAAGTACGAGTGAGTGGCGAAAGAGTGTTCTTGCTTCAGTGAGTCCTGAGATAAAGATACCGTGTTCTGGGTTGTCCTAACATTAGTACTTGGGTGCTAATGGGATGCTAAGCTAGTTGGGTTGGGGTTTTTGGGTGCTATGGTATATGGTGGCAAACCACTGTATTCCAGGGTCCCATTTTCCTGTGCATAGCTCTGTGTATGTGCAGAAACCTTATGACATGGCGCGACCACCGTGGGGCAGCTTATCTGCGAGACGCTTGAGTAGTACTTGTGCTTGTCCACAAACCCCTCGCGTACGCTTCCGGAGGCGTATGTGATGGTGATACCTCCTATATTGAATGTTTTATAGGTTCTTTCAAGCTTGAAGTTATTAAAAAGGTTAGTTAGCAGACCCATTTTTGTGCTCCCTGTTAGGTTGTCGAATATAACTGTTTAGTCATGGCTGGTGTGGCGATAGCTGCACATAGTCGAGGAGCACTCAGAGACCACTTAGCTGTGTATGGAGTGCCCGATGCTGGGGTCGAGTTGGTCTTTGTGGTTCAAGCCGATGCGGCTTATCACTTTGAAGTGTTTTACACTTGGATCACTTTTGAAGCGGTGGATGCAGGTGATAAGCTGTTTCATGAATATAAACCCACCGCTATTCCTGCTGCCTATCGACCCTATACTGCTCTTGAAGTGCCTCTCACGGCTTGGCAGCACCGTGTTTGGTTCAATGGCGCCCTACCACAACCAACTACCGCAGTTCGTTTAGGCCCCTTATCAATTCAGGGGCCACTTGGCCTGTATTGGCCGGGTATACCCCGCATCCAAATTATCTGGCATTACCGCTAGCGGAACTGCGCACTATGCATACCGAATTGGTGCGAGTGCATCGAGCCTTGGTGACATACGTTACAGGTAGCCTCCATGGAGCTGCTCCTGTAGTCGCAGGCCAACCAGCTATTGCAGCTGGAGTGACTATAAGTCCTGTCATGGTAAATTCTGTGATGGGCAAACGTCCACAAAACAAGGACGACTATCCTTACTGGCTTGCAGAAAAGTTCGATCAGATAGAAGCAGTGTTTCCACATACATCCCCAGTAGATAAACACCGCATCCTCACGATAAGTTTGCCAAAAGACATAATCCCCGATTTGACAGCATGTGAAAACTGGGGTAAGGTATTCGCAGCAGTTTATTCAAAATGTTTTGGAACTCCTTCCATGACGGTTCTACCCTCTGTAATTAAAAAAGTACAGGATGAACATGGCCCTGAAGCGGCTGTGGAATTAGGGATGAGACTAGTGGGAGTGTTTGATGTAGTAGCAGAGCTGATCCTTGGAAATGTCAAGGGCGATGCTATGAACTTTCAAGTAGCGAATGCTTTGGCTTTGGTCCCAGAGTTGGACAGGCCTCGCGAATTACCGAAAATAATAGCCCGGGCTTATAAAACAATTGGAAGAAATAGCCTAGGCAACAAGCCTTTTGTAAAAATGCAAACTCAATCGCAAACACAAGTTATACAAACAAAAAGTGCATCTGAGAAAGATGATAAACCAGTCTTCACTAAAAAGAGTTGGAGACAGAAAAAACAGGGTAAGCAACAAAAGAAGCCGGGGTCGAGAGGCGCTTCCCCAGTTTCGGTTTCTTCTGAACGTACTTATGATTTACGTGATAGGTCAAGGATTAAATCACCAGAAAGGTTTCAGAGCTCTGATACGCGTTCTCCTCGTTCTTCACAGGCCCAGACGTCGTCACAGGCTGGTGGAGGAGGACGGCAAGATAGAGGAAGGGGCCGAGAGGCTCCCCAGGAGCGAGACCAACCTCGACAACAAGTCAGAGGGAAAGCAGAAGATTTTCATCTTCCTCGACCGCAATTTCAGAAGAAAAAGGTTGCCGCTGTCACAGCGAAATATGCCTCAGACCGTGAGAACGAGACTCCAGAATTGGACGTGGGCAGTGACCCTCCTAGACAGCGCCGCGGAAGTTACCATAGTGCGGGAGGCGCTACGTCCTCATATGGAGGCGACAGCAACTGAAACATTCGTTACTGTAGAGACAGCTGACACGAGAGTGGCACCCCCTGACAGACTATATAATATAGTTATACAAATCGAAGGTGACATACCGCGTGAAATAAAAGGGATTTTTTGGGAAAATCTAACCTCTTCATATGACATTTTGTTAGCAGAGGTGGATTGGCCACCCCCATTCGTTTTAGCTGCACATAAAGGAGAGGAGGTAATCCTTCCAAGCTTTTCACGGCATGTCCCAAAAGACAAAGCTGAAGCACTTGCAGCTGAGTGGGCTGTGTACCTGGCACCAGCGTTATACCGCAACCATGTGGGATGGGATGAAGAGTCACCTCCCCATGCAATACCTTTGCGGTCACTACCGCAGCCACAACCCCAATATCCCATCAAACGGCAGGCAAAAGGCCCCGTCTCCGAAATTCTGACACAGTTGGAATATCAGGGAGTAATTGAACCATGCGTATCACCTATGAACAATCCCCTTTTCGTGGTTTCTAAACCCGATGGATCGTACCGCTTAGTTTTGGATTACCGGCATTTAAATACTCATTGTCGGAACTTTGCGGTGCAAAATACACACAGTTCTGCGCTTGTAGACAGTCTTGTTCGTAAAAAATACAAAACGACACTTGACCTTTCAAACGGTTTCTACACGCACAACCTGGCCCCGGAGAGTGGTCAATGGACCGCATTCACTTCCGGTGGTAAATTATTCCAGTTCCGGCGATTACCCATGGGCTATAAAAATAGTCCGGGTATATTCGCCGCCCGTGTTGTTTCTTTGTTAAATGACATTGATCAAGACGCATGTTCGTATGTAGATGACATCTATCTGACAGACGACGAGTTATATCAGCATCTGACCCGTGTGGACCGCATTATTCTTGAATTTGCGGAGCAGGGTTACAAATTTAACTTTGCTAAGTCACACATTGCTGAATTTACCGTTCTGTTCTTGGGCTATGAGCTCAATAACGAAGGTAAGGGCTTAGCCCCCATTTCTTGGAAAAATGTGCACATTTGTGCCCCCCAAATACTCTGAAGAAACTTCAGTCTTTGCTGGGTTTCCTGAACTTCGGGCGTACTTACATTCCCGAATATGCCCAGCGTATCAAGCCTTTGTATGCTTTGATACAACCTACTTATTCAAGGTCTTGCTGGCTGCCTGAGCATACCTCAATTCTGCAGTCTTTGCAGACAGACCTTTTGGAGTCTAAATATCTTTTGACTCGTGATAACCACACAAACCTGGTGATTAGAATAATTCCGGGGCGGTGGGATTCACCTATTTAACCTTTAATGAAGGTGATACAGTACCTATCGCATACAAGTCACATCTGTACACTTCCGCTGAATTGCGCTTTACATCTGTTGAAAAAGTTCTGACTGCAGTGCAAATGGCGATTCTAAAAGAACGCGCACTGGCACAGGGTAAGCGGATTCTGGTGGTAACACCCTGTCCTGCCCTGGAGGCAGTAACAAAGGCAAGTGTACCGAACTCTAAAGCAATGCATCCCCGTTGGATACAATGGGCTACATCCTTGACGTCTTCGGACGTCACTTTTGTTTTTGATTCTTCTCTTCAGACTCAGGAGTTTTTGCAGTATGAATTCGTTCATCCTCCTCCTTTGTTTTTATTACCGCTTGAGGATTACAAATGTGTGATCTACACCGATGGTTCGGCGCAACCGGCCACTGGGTCCAAGCACGCTTATTCAGCTGCATGTGCTATTGTTGCGGGATCCTTTGTGGATGGCAAGTTCAAATCCACTGTAGTGCACACACGCACACTTGGAGATAGTACCGCACAATTGGCCGAGCTGCATGCATTGCTACTTGCGCTTGAGTTCGCTTCACAGGATGAGACCACTCTTATTGTATGTGATTCTTTTTACTGTGTACAATCTTACAATGACAATCTGTTTTTCTGGTCGAAAAACGACTACAAGGACGCAAAAGGCAGCACAATTAAGCATAAAATGCTTTGGGTTCGAGTGGCAGAATTGCAACAACGTCTGCCCCTCACACAGGTGGTTCACACCTTAGGCCATCAGCGGGTGGGCGCACACGCTATTGGTAACGATCTGGCAGATGAGGCTGCCCGTTCAGCAGTAGTCACGTGTTCAGTAGCAGCGGTTACTAGGTCCATGTCTAAAATAGACCCTGTTATTTTAGCAGCTATTGCTGCAACCAAGGAAGGTGATAATTACCCTACAGGTTTCCCTTCCAAGTATTCTTACAAATTAAGTCCCGATCAGGTTCCTTATGTAACTATACCTGACGTTGGAGATCGGCTGATCCCCAACGCGGACCGCAGGAGTGCCTTGATATCAGCTGCACACGAAGGCATGGCTTCGGCACATGCAGGTGTGTCAGCTACGGTTTCCATCTTGCAGCAGCGTTATTGGTGGCGTGGGTTATATAAAGACACCCGTGCTTTGTGCTTTCTTGCGACGTTTGTCAACAGATTAAGCCTTCCACGGTAACACGTCCACCACAAACACCGCTCTGCATTGCTAACAGACCCTTTGGGTGTGTTTACTTGGATCACTGCGGTCCATTCTCATCAGACACTGCTTATAAATACATCTTAGTGGCAGTGGACTCGTGCACACGGTTTCTCTGGGTCTGGCCACAACGGAGTGCTGACGCCCGAAATGTAATCAGGGATTTGCGTGTCTTTGTGGGAATTTTCGCATGCGGCACCTTCCATTCGGACCAAGGTCCAGCGTTTGCCTCTAGGGCTTACAAGGATGCAATGGCTTCGCTTGGGGTGCGGGTGAAATTTTCGTCTCCGTATAGGCCTGAGGGCAACTCTATCGTTGAACGAATGAACCGTGACTTAAAGCAATCCTTAACAGCTAGGGTTATAGGTACTGGCAGGAACTGGCTGGCCCATTTGTATACCGTTCAGCGTGCACTTAATAATCTCCCTAGAAGACCTCTGGGTGGGCGGACCCCATACGAAATGCTCTTTGGCATAAGAATGTTTGTGCCTGACCTTGAGGGTCCAGACATCGCGGCGCAATCCGCCAAGTTTGATGTAGATAACCATTCTGCTATGTTACAGGACTTACAAGAAGCCCGAGACAAACTTGCAACTACACATTTACCTTCAGCCACAGATCCTGCGTTGCAGATTCCGGTAGCCGGCTGGCTTCCGAAAATTGGAGAACTGGTTCGAGAGAAGGTTGAAAACAAAAAGGAATTTGGCCCCTCTTTTCGTGCACCGGTTCCAGTTCTTGGCCTGAAGGGAACACGTACAGTCATTTTACCACCGCTTCCTGGTCGCAAAGAGAACAGATACATCTCAGTTGAAAATGTCAAGCTACAGCGCCTGGCCGATCCTGAATAGTGTCACACCAGCGGTCTCTTGTCCTGCCATTTATCGGACATATGTTCATAGTCCATCTGCACGAACGATCGCTGATGCTGTAATTGAGATGGTTGATTTGCCTGAAACTACGATTGATCCCCAACTCTCCACCAATATCAACGAGGACGAGTATACTTATCCTGCATCAGAATCGGTGGCACATCAACCAACAACGCCACTAAGCCCGACTCGTTATTCCTTTGATTCGGATTCCACATCTTCAAAAGTTCCATCCAAGTTCAGTATTTTTATATCTTGGTTTAGAGACAATTTTTTGATTCCCCCCTGGACATACATCTGGTTGGTACTTTTCTTGATATTTTTATTCATGTCCATTGGCTTTGTCACAGTGTTTTTTCTATTAATCAATGGTCACTATTTACCTGAACGCTCTGCTGTAGACTATGTTTCTGGAACTTTGGCTCCTCATTCCTCGTCTCACATCATGAAGCGTGACCACACATTTGTGAACATTTCAGCTTTCCCCGTTGCTGATGGCATTGTATGGGATGCAGTGAACTATCAAATCCATGGTCCGACGGAAATTATTAATGTACCTAATGTCCTTCGTGTTTCAATGGGTGATGTAGTACAAAATAATATTCATTCTGATGATTGGGATGTGCATGCCGTTGAAGCATTGTTTGCCGATTTAAAATATTATGCATCTTTTAATGCTGAAGATTTATATATGAATTCTGCCAATTATGCCGATTTGTATTGTTACCAACATTGGGGTAATCATTTTCTCCATAAGCCCAGTGCCCTGCGTAGTTCTGTTAACTTTACCCAATGGGAACATTGTCCAAACCCCTTGCCAGGTAGCTCTCAAACTCTTCGAAATAAGTTTAATTATTTTACTGATTTTAATCGGTCGAATCCTGCATCCTATTATTTTAGACTTAATAACACATCAACTCAGAAAATTATGTTGACACACACCAAATTGCTATATTCAGGTTCCTTTCTGAGTGCCCTAGCTGTGGGTGGTTATGAGTACTGGGATAATACAGTGGATTTAAAATCTATTTGGGGCTCCAAGCCATGGCAGGTACAGGGAACCGAGGCGTTGCATCGTGCTTGCCTCATCCCTACCCAAATTATGTTCCTAAATACTTCCATCTATCAGACTACATGTTGGGGCTTAGCAACCACTAAACAATTGAATACGCCATCAATACCATCCCTGTCGAGTTTTCCAAATGACAGCTCACGATTCAATATGTCCCTCGTGTCCCTGCAGGCAATGTTACAAAATAATTCGTTTAATGTTTCTGAGCTGGTTCAGTCACCCTGGTTAGTATGGCCTATATCATCTAATGCATGTCAAATGCGTTTTCATGATACTGGTGCTAGCTACACACAGAATAGGCCTGATCCGAGGTTTACTGATGCCCGTACTGTCACTACATACTCTGTTGGTAAATTATGCAAACAATGGCTGCAACATTCGTCCCTTGATTCTGTTAAACAACATTTGTCCCTCCTTACAGGCAATATTGATCTGTCCGACTTTGTTTTGGGACCTCGTGGTCCCCGACCTAAAAGATTCATTTATGAAACATATAATGAACTCTGGAAGCTATCACAAATGGAAGCTGCTTCCCGTCTTCGGGAAATAGATCAAGCAAATATGGAAAAGGTGCTCGCTGTTGTTGACAATAGTATTAATACCCTGTCTTCTCGCATTTACACTTTAGAGAATATTGTATCCTCTGTTGTTGATATTGTACAAGATGATGTTTCTGTGTTATATCATGGTCAGAATCAATTGCGCTCAGTTATGCAGTTTGCATGGACTTTACAAACGCTCAAGTTAGGTAAAGTGCCTTGGCATTTTTGAACACCTCTGCCTTATTTCTACCTTTTAACTTAACTGACAAACAGCAATTTATGTCCATGAAGGATGCAACTTACACTCTATTACATATCGAAAAGGTGGATCCTTTGCCGTTCTCTGTTGCAGAACTCGATTCTGCTGTATGGCTAGTCCATGGGGTTATAGCTTTACCATTTTCCTTGTTTGAATTTGACTCGTGCATGAAACATTATCCTGTGGGCCGTTACCGGCCATTGGGCAGTGCTTTCCTGCATGAACTCTGGTCCTTGCCTTTCATGTATAAATGCCTTCGGGACGGCAAGGAAGTCTTTCTCACGGGGGAGTACTGCGACTCGACTATAGGTCATTCGCTTATTTGTAAACACATTAAATTGCATGGCTCATGTAGCGTTTCCTCTCCTAATCTTGCTTGTGTGCTGAAAGGTATTCCTGCTCCTGTTATTTCACCTACTTTCACTCTCCTTTCCAATGGTAGTTATTTACTTTTAAATAACGAAAACTGTTGTGGCCTGCAGGCTGGCATTCCTTACATTGTAACAGTTTCGCACAGGGTTGTCTGCTGCAAAAATGTGCTTTTTCCTCCCCCTCATGGCAAGGTTGATATCTCTATTTGGCCTTCCATCCCTACCATGGAAGCAGATTTCAATAGACTGAGCAGAATAAAGGCACTATTATTAAACGAGGAAGTTATGCTCACGTCCGCCCGGGAGACATTCATTCTCCAGGTGGCGAGTACCCACAGTGAAATACAGGCCCTTTTGAACACTAATCTCCCACAACATTTTGGGGAGTTAATACATCGTATTTTTAACGCATCTAACACAGAGGGTCTGGTACACTTTTTTAAGGTCGTTGGGTCGGGCTTGGTGTCCTCCTTCCAAACTATTTTTGGTGTCATCCCGGCTTTCATACATTCTATATTTTCCAGTGTCTTTGGCGGTTTCCCATTGATCCTCGCTTTAGCGGCTGGTGTCTTGCTCTTAATTTGCTTTCTGCGCAATGGCTGCTCCCCGATGGGACCTGCTCGATCCAGAACGCCTCCAGCTGCTCCGTGAGCGCCTTTTGGCCGGTTTTGGTGTCTTGCCATTGGCGACACTGAGCGTGTCATATACTCTTTCATTTCGCTTGCGTATTTCACTTGCGTGCAACCTGTGATGACTTGTGTCCGCTGTCCTTTCACCTGGACTCTGGATTATTGCCTCTCCAATTCGTCATTGTCTGTTCCGGATTTTGTTCAGTTGATGGGTCCCTTAGAGGCCCATGAGCAGGACTGTTCCGTCGCTGGCTGTATGGCGCGTGCGGCTGCACTGGGGATTTTGGCGCAATGGGATATCTGGGCGGCTGCCCAGGATCTCCTACAACGAAGCTGTTTTAATTATCACGCAAGCTGTCCCGCATTGCTTATGGATGCTCCCTTTGCTGAGGAGCATTCCTGCTCTTTTGAACTCATGGATTGGATGGCATCTATGTTTTTTGACGATTCCAATGATGAACTCTTGGAGGGTATGGCTTTTTTCTGCACTTTCACTTTCATGGATTGACCTGCCCTTCGCCGTTTGGGCGCTCCCTGTGCTCCGACATCTGTTTTTCTCCTCTGATGGGCCTCTGTCCTGGCCGCCGGACTGTCCAGGGGAGGGTGTCTTGTGGATTGTTACCTGCCTTGTTATGTTGGCCTAGGCCTGGCTGCCATGCTGCTTTTCTTTGCGCACGTTACACTGAGCCGGGCCTTCCTTGCCCTTTGCTCGTGCCAAGTTCTTTTGCACTGTCTGCATTTTCTGTTGTTCACCTTTTTGGGCTCAGTCTGCACAAACATGTACAAGGTCGCATAACAATGTATTCTGGTTCTTCCTGATATGGCCAGTCTCGCGCACCCAGACATAACATTATGTGCAATTGCCATGAAGAATTTGGTATGCTTTTAATACTGTGGTTTACTAGCGCTTAACGCACTTGGAGAAATCCCTTTCAGTGAGAAGAGCTATGATGTCCTGCTGATGTAATTCTGCATCTAGAGACTGAGGTATGGGGGTTCGCTAGTCAAAGCCCAGAGGTCTTCTATTATTATAATAAACTATCTTACTGCAAGGGGAGGGTGGTAATGTTATTTATACGTTTATCCACTGAGCTCTGAGATGCTTTCCCGTTTGTATTCTATGGAATTGTAACCATGCTGCTTATATTAGTCATATGCATTATGCTATTAGTACTGACACGTGTACTGTACATTAGAGCACGTAAGTTGGAATAAACATTTTAACCTATCCAGTGTCTCTTCCTACGCACCTTGTGAACAAGTACGAGTGAGTGGCGAAAGAGTGTTCTTGCTTCAGTGAGTCCTGAGATAAAGATACCGTGTTCTGGGTTGTCCTAACATTAGTACTTGGGTGCTAATGGGATGCTAAGCTAGTTGGGTTGGGGTTTTTGGGTGCTATGGTATATGGTGGCAAACCACTGTATTCCAGGGTCCCATTTTCCTGTGCATAGCTCTGTGTATGTGCAGAAACCTTATGACACCCCAAAGAGCCTCGGCCCGATGAGCCACCTTTGAACCGCACACAGAAAAAGCTGGTGATAAACCCTAAAACGTGACATATTCAGGCAACTCTTCAAAAAAAAGAAAATTGCCCTATCAGAGGACTATCATATCCCTCTTAAGAAGAATGTGGGTACTAACCCTTCTCCTCCTTATATTCCACCTCCTTCTCCTCCTCCTAATCCTAACTTGGTTATCACACCATTAAATTCACCACCACCACTTACACCTGACCCACAGGATGAAGGGGATGGGGATCAGGATGCACCACAAGACACTGACCCTTGGGAGGATTACCACACAGGTCCAAATACAGATAATGACCCTGATTTGTATCCCTCCAGACCCTCCCCACCTGATGACAACATTGGCTATTATCTTGGGGTAGAACTTCATAAACAGCCTTTAGAAGAGGATTTCCTCTTTGAGACACTTGCTTCATCCCAAAGAGCCACTCATACATTGCACATGCTAAAAGGCATGTTAAAAAACAGACTAGGTATTTAAAGATCCTGTTAGGGAAATAATAATCACACCTAGAGTGGATACAAAATACAAGTCGGCTCCTACCGACCCTGTTTATATTAAAGGTCAGCTGCCCTTAGACTCTCTTGTAGTCTCTAACGCACGTAACGGAGCTAACTCACAAGCCACAGAAGACACCCCTCCTTCTGACAAGGAGTCCAAGCTTATTGATGCCTCCGACAAAAGAGTGGCTTCACAGGCAGCAAACACCTGGCGCATTGCCAACGCCCAGGCGCTACTAGCTCGTTATGACAGGGCTCATTATGATTAGCTAGAAAAAATCGTGCAACATTTGCCTGACGAATATAAATCTAAAGGCTAACAACCTTATTCAGGAAGGTAAACTCATTACCAACACTTCCATTAGATGTGCACTAAATGCAGCAGACACAGCAGCTCGTGCAATCAACACCAGCATACTATTACGCAGACACGCTTGGCTCAGAATTTCTGGATTTAAGCCGGAGGTACAAACCTCCATACTTAACCAACCCTTTGACAAAGAGCATCTTTTCGGCCCAGCTGTTGATACTTTGCTGGAAAAGATGAAAAAAGACACTGAGGTTGCAAAGTCCATGGGGGCTTTACAGTAACCTGCCAGTAGAGGTTCTTTTCGCCACTCATTTTACAGAGGCGGTTCAAAAACGGCATCCACTGATAATCCCTCCTCCTCTTACAAGGGCAATAACCAATTGCCCTCACCCAGAGGTTATTCTAGAGGAGGTTTTAGAGGAAACCATGGTAGGGGAAGAAGTAGAGGCAATTCCACACGCACTTCCCCCCCAAACAAACAGTGACTTCCTTCCTCTGTCCCTCGATCATTCCACTCCTGTCGGGGGACGTCTCTCCCAATTCCTACCTGTCTGGAATTCAATCACCTCAGACAAGTGGGTGCTAGAAATTATCCAATTTGGTTACTGCCTGGAACTTACAAGCACTCCCCCAAATATTCTTCCAAGAGCACATACAATGTCACCGGAACATCTCGCCCTCTTAAAGCGGGAGGTTCTATCTCTCTTGGAAAAACATGCTATAGAACCAGTCCAATTAACATATCAAGGGACCGGGGAATACTCCCTGTATTTCTTAATTCCCAAAAAGGACGGCTCTCTCAGGCCTATACTAGACCTCAGACAGCTAAATCTGTACATACAATCGGTCCACTTTCACATGGTCACACTCCAGGTGCTCCCACTACTTCTTCAAGGCGACTTTCTGACCACTCTGGACTTAAAGGACGCCTATTTCCATATTCCCATTTACCCTGCTCACAGAAAATATCTCAGGTTTGTGGTAGACGGACAACATTACCAGTTCAAAGTACTCCCATTCGGGATAACTTCAGCACCCAGGGTTTTCACCAAGTGCCTGGCAGTAGTCGCAGCTCATCTAAGAAGACGGCACATTCATGTCTTCCCTTACCTAGACGACTGGCTGATAAAAGCCAGGTCCCAACAAAGCTGCTTACACCACACTCAAACAGTCCAACTGCTTCACGACTTGGGATTCACTGTAAACTTCACCAAGTCTCACCTCCAGCCATCCAACACACAAATGAATCTAGGAGCCACAAAAGACACTCACAAAGCTCTAGCATATCCCAACCCAGTCAGGATCCGCAACATACAAGCTCTAATATCACAGTTTCAGCCTCAACACTCACTACCAGCCTGAGTGTTCATGCAATTAATCGGAATGATGGCTTCTTGCATTTTAATCGTTCCTTATGCAAGACTTCAAATGCGTCCCCTACAGGAATGTTTAGCACGTCTGTGGAACCAGGCTCAAGGACGGCTATCAGATCTGGTGTTGGTAGATGGCCGTACTCATCGCTCTCTGCAGTGGTGGAACGTACAAAACCTTTCCAAGGGGCAGCCATTCCTCGACCCGGTTCCACAGATAGTGCTAACAGCAGACGCCTCGCTCACTGGTTGGGGAGCTCATCTGGAAAAACATACCATTCAGGTCATGTGGACTCTGCAACAGAAACAACTCCACATAAACCATCTAGAATTGCTAGCAATTTTTCTAGCATTAAAAGCCTTTCAACTTCATCTAATACGCAAAGCTGTCCTGGTTCGCACAGACAACATGACAGCGATGTACTACATTCAAAAACAAGGGGGGGGGACACTCTCTCCAGCTCTCACAGTTAGCCCAGAGCATCTGGAGAGGGGCCATACCTCAAAAAATATATCTCCTTGCAGAGCACCTTCAATCAATCGGGGACTTGTAAGCGCGCTGCTCACCCGTGAGGGTTTCAAGGTGCTGGGGGGCGGAGGGGGGGGGGGGTGTGCTGCTCCGTTCAGCCAAAGAGCCAGGTCTTGAGCGTCTTCCTGAAGGTGTTCAGGGAGGGTGCGAGTCTGATATGTGTCGGTAGCTCGTTCCAGGTTTTGGCTGCAGTGTGCGAGAACGATCTTCCGCCTGCTCTGTGGATGCTGGGGGTTTCAGCCAGTGCGAGGCTGGATGAACGCAGGTTTCTTTTGGGTACGTGGAAGTTTATGCTGTCGTTGAGGTATTTGGGTCCGTTGTTGTGCAGGCATCTCCTTCCAGGAGTAAACAACCAAATTGCAGATCTGCTCAGTCGTCAGCGACAGCAGATCCACGAATGGGCACTCCACCCTCAAGTTCTCCTCCCATTCTTCCAAATGTGGGGCTTCCCAGAGATAGATCTGTTCGCCACCCACATAAACGCAAAATGCCCAAACTTCGCGTTCAGGCATCCACACCCATTGTCCAAAGGCAATGCACTATGGATGAATTGGTCAGGGATATTTGCTTGCGCTTTTCCACCTCTCCCACTCATTCCATTAGTGGTTCAGAAACTCCAACAGCATTCCCTAACGCTTATCCTGGTTACTCCCATATGGGCCCGACAACCATGGTTCACAACTCTGTTGGAGCTATCAGTAGTTCCCCACCAAAAACTACACCTTTCCCCCAAGTTTCTTACGCAGAACCATGGAGAGATGAGACATCCAGATCCCAATCAACTCAACCTTGCGATCTGGCACCTGAAATCCTAGAGTTTGGCTACCATAATCTTCCGCCAGACTGTATGAATGTTATCAAAGAGGCTAGACGCCCTACCACAAGAGCATGCTACGCAGCAAAGTGGAAGAGGTTTGTCGTTTACTGTAACAATCAGATCAATCCACTAGATGCTTCAATTCAAGACATCATTTGCTATCTATTGCACCTACAACGTTCCAATTTAGCGTACACATCCATACGCTTACATCTCGCTGCAATAGCTGCATATCTGCAAAATAGACAGCATTTGTCTCTTTTTAGAGTGCCTGCTATTAAAGCTTTTATGGAAGGGCATAAAAGACTCCAGGCTTCCTCCTTCTCCAGTGTGGAATCTCAACATAGCCCTTACAAGACTTATGGGTCCACCCTTTGAGCCATTGCACAAATGTGAAATACAATTTCTCACCTGGAAGGTAGCCTTCCTTATAGCCATCACTTCTCTAAGACGAGTCGGTGAGCTTCAGGCACTAACCATAGAGGAACCATTTTTACAAATACACCAAAACAAAGTGGTTCTTAGGACTAACTCCACATTTTTTCCTAAAGTCATCTCTGCCTTTCATATCAACCAATCTGTTGAGTTGCCTGTGTTCTTCCCTCAACCAGATTCAGTGGCAGAACGTGCCCTTCACACATTAGATGTCAAAAGAGCATTATTATACTACATAGAAAGAACGAAACCTTTTAGGAAAACCAAACAACTTTTTGTAGCTTTTGCTCCACCACATAAAGGTAATCCCATATCAAAATCAGTCATTGCAAGGTGGATAGTTAAGTGCATTCAAATATGCTGCATTAAAGCTAAACGCACATTACCAATTCCCCCTGGAGCACACTCTACACGCAAACTAGGGGCTTCTATGGCATTCTTAGGAAACATACCCATAGATGACATCTGCAAAGCTGCAACATGGTCTACACCACACACATTCACAAAACACTATTGTGTTGATGTGTTAGCAAGACAACAATCTAGTGTGGGCCAGGCAGTTTTACGTACACTATTTCAAACCACTGCAACAGCTACAGAAATAACTGCTTTACAGTCTATGCTAAAGCATATGATCTACAGCTCATATGCCTCGAACGGAAAATGCTACTTACCCAGTATGCATCTGTTCTTGGCATATAGAGCTGTAGAGTCGTATGCGCCCACCCGCCTCCCCGGGTACCTTTACCTGTTGCAGTGATATCTTACTTAGATACAATTTACATGGACATCTATCTTTACTAACTCCATCATCACCCTTTATGGCAAAACAATCTAAGGATGGAGTCGATGCCCATGCGCACTATCACCGAAAGGAGGAGTCACCTACCTCGTGACTGCAAGACTTCTTCGAACAAAAACAAAGTGCAAACTTCCGGGCCCAACACCAGATGGCGATCTATGCTAAAGCATATGACTCTACAGCTCTATATGTCAAGAACAGATGCCTACTGGGTAAGTAGCATTTTCCTTATCTTGCTATTCCTGCTGGCCTATCTACAATTTTCTACAAATCATCTTAATACTTGATGGCTGCTCAAAATGTGTAGTTTTGTTTGAAGCAGATCACACACTCCTTTGTCAAATGATAAACTAAATGTGACCCAGAAAATGTTGTTTTGTGAACTCTTAAATCCCTTCTTTTCTTCTTTCAGGGCTCGAGCTATTGGCTATCGGCAAGACAATAATGAAGCAGTTGCTGGCTTTTTTTCACAGATTGGACAGTTATATATGGTTCATCACCTCTGGGGTACACATTTCATATTGTTGTTCAGAATATTTATAATATTTCTCTTTCCACGTTCTTCACTTTTTAGTAAGCCATAGTCTTTCAATTTACAGAAGCTTTGATCACACAATGAGAACAAAAATCAAATTAGGAGGGATCACAATATACATATCTTTACAATACTTTAACAGATAAGAAAGGAAAAACATAAGCTAAAAGCTTGAAGATTGTTATAAGATACATCTGCCACAAATCAATTATAATTCATTCAACTAATACACCATTATACTATACATATCTGATCACCAAGCCTTACGTCCGGCCAGATCTTACAGTTAATACACAGAATGTAGCCATTTTGCTATATCATACTTATTTCAAGCAGTCTGACAGTGTCCCCCATATTTTGATGCTAAGCCTACGCTTATGGGGCCCTTTTAAGGCATACAGACTATATTCTAAATTATATATTGCATAGAGTCTGCCCCTCCACATTTCAAAAGACGGTGGTAGTTTCTCCCTCCATAATGAAGCAATACATAGTCTGGCCACTGCTACAGACATAAAAATGAGATATCTATATTGATATACCCCTTGGTCCATCAAGGAATCATCTAATAACCCCAACATCATCACCTTCGGAGTAATCACCATCTGTTCCCCTGTCACCTCTGCCAGAAAAGTTTCCATTCTATGTATCAGTTGCTTCAACTCTGGACAATCATAAAACATATGGATACTATCCGCTTGCTCTGCTCCACATCGC
The DNA here is from genome assembly GCA_963921515.1 of Calotriton arnoldi. NCBI lineage: Eukaryota > Metazoa > Chordata > Amphibia > Caudata > Salamandridae > Calotriton > Calotriton arnoldi. The sequence continues at coordinate 1,916,438 of CAWUFW010000750.1, read as the reverse complement.
ATACATCTACCCTCGCTGCCCTCCCTCCCACCCCGTGCTATTTTGGCGGGTGTATAGTACAAGTTAAATATGGTTTTAAAATATTGTGATTTAAGGCTGGAAGATATCAAAAGTTTCTCAGCCAACGCAATTGATTCCTGTAGGATATCCCCTTCCCGGTTCAATTCACTATTCCATTTGACATTCTGTACTTCGAGATCATCCCTTTGTAATTCAATAAGACTTTGATATAAATTGCCAATCCTGCCGTGCTTTCTCAATATCACCAGCGTATCACTTTTCCTGACCAAATTCATTACATCTACTCTTCTTATTAGATAGTCCCGTATTTGTAAATATTTTAAAAAATCAGCTCGAGGGAGATTGTATTCAGACACCAATGTGGAGTAGTCTTTAATAGCACTATCACTAGTTAAATCTCCCAAAGTCACCAAACCCTTTCTCCGCCACCTGGCCATCATAGCATCGGAAAAAATTTAAGGGAGGTAAAGCTAAGGAGGATGTAAGTGTATAAAAATTAAGTTTACCAATCTTCAACATCTTACGAATCTGAGACCATGCTTTACAAGCAGCTTGAATCACCTTAAAGCGAGTTTTCTTGTAATAACTGGGCTCCAGATTCTGAAAAAAATTCCTCTGTTTTTACGCCCAATAACATCTTATAGATATTCGGAGACTCTTCTATCTTTTTCTCATCTTCTCCAATCAACACTATATCCATTTGTTGTAATAAACAGACCCAATAGTAAAACAGAAAATTTGGAACAGCCCACCCCCCTCGCTGGCGTGGTAAAGTCATGTACCTCATTGCACGACAGGGCTTTCCTTGTGCCCACAGGAAGCTACTACAAATTGATTGTAATTTCTGTAATTGCTTCCGAGTGTGTTCCAAGGGAACACATCTAAAATAATACAGTACTTTGGGTAGAACATCCATTTTTAATACATTGCACCTACCAACTAAAGATAGATGCAGGCCTTCTAATCTGTCCAAATTCTTCCTTATTTTAGATAGCAATGGTTCCCAGTTAGATATTACCATCTTTTCTAAACACGAATTAATACGAATGCCCAAATATGTAGCCTCTTCTATAACTCTGACATCGTTAAAACAAGCTCGCGCTGTACAGATTATTTGTGTTTTTGCAATATTTAGCTTAAATCCAGATTTCTCACCAAATACAACTGCTAATTGTTCAATCTCTTGTATGGATTTAGCTGGGTCTGGTGAAATCCCGGCAATATCATCCGCATATGCTAATATAATAACTTCCATCCCAGGTCGCCCTCCCGACACATTTAGCCTCATTTCCAATAAGTTTAAAAAAGGGTTAATGTACAGAGCAAATAGTAGAGGAGAACAAGGACACCCTTGCCGTGTACCTCTTGATATTACTACTGAGTCAGACTCCAGACCCATTGCACATATTTTAGCTCTAGGTGTTATATAGATAGTTCGCAAAGCTTGGATATACCACGGTCCAAAACCTTGCCCCCTCATAGTAGCCCAAAGGAACTCCCAGGAGACACGGTCAAACGCTTTCTCAGCATCAAGTAGCACTACTCCACAAGGTGTTTTCTGTACATTAGCAATATCCAACATAGTGACTACTCTGCCGACATGGTTGACCGTGCCTCTACCTGGGATAAACCCATGTTGTCGTATGGATACTATAGGGATTATTACACGCAAAAGGCGTGTTGCCAAAAATTTGGCGTAGATCTTTCCGTTGCAGTTTAAAAGTGAAATAGGTCTATAAGACCCGGGTTGCAAAGGTGGCTTATCTTTTTTTAGAAAAATGACTATGCCCGCCTCATCCCATGATTTTGGTGCTTCCCCTTTCTGAGCCTCCCGAAAAACTGTCAGCATATCTGACTGTATTTCGGTTAAAAAGATCTTGTAGACTTCAAGCGGTAGCTTATCCGGCCCAGCGGCTTTCCCCGCTGCTAGGGATCCAACCGCCTCCACTAATTCTTCCAATGTTATGGGTTCTTCCAAATATGCAGAGTCCTCTACACTAAGTATTTTCTTATATGGGTCTTCATAAGATGTTCTTGCACTGTCGTGACTTTCATCCTCTGTATACAACCTCTCATAGAAAACTCTAAACACTTCTAAAATCTGCTCTGGTGTATCTACTACTTTCCAATTACCATCCTCTATTGCAGTAATCATGTCTTTTATCTGAGTAATCCTAATTTTCTTAGCCAGACACCTGCCTGTAGTCTCCCCAAACTCATAGCATTCCCTTCGATACATTTGGTATTTTTTGGCGCTATCCTTAGCCCATTCCTCATTTATCCTAGACTTATAACAAGCTACCTCCGCTTGAACTTGGGAGCTATCCCTCTTTTCTCTCAACGCCCGAATTAGCGCCTTTTCAGCTTGTTCAAGGCTTTCATACAATTCCTGGGTTACCTGTCTCTTCTGCTTTTGTACATATAGTCCAAAACTCAGGGTTTCTCCCCTAAATGCTGCCTTTAAAGCATCCCACAAGATGGCATTTGTAGTGGTGCCCCGGTTTATATCTAAGAATTGTTTCAGCCACTGTTTTATATGAATGACATACTGATCGTTTAGCAGTAACTTCCGATCAAACGAAAAACCACCCCGAGGTCGAACCACTCCCGTTTTAATTTTTAATAGTATGGGATTATGATCTGAGGTTATTCTTGGGAAGATCTTTATTTGCCCATCAGCTAAAAGTACTCTAGAAACTAAAAAAATAATCAAGCCTTGATAATTTTTGATGTGGACAAGAATAATGTGTGTATCCTGGGTCTGCCGGCTTTAATCGAACCCAGGCATCCTCCAACCCATGATCATATATAAGCTGTCGTATGGCCTTATAAACTTTAGGTTCCGACCATAGTATTTTTCTCCAAAAGAACCCTTTGTGATTTCTGATAACTGAATATTAAGATCCCCGCATAAGATCAGAGGAGATACCCAGGAAGCTAACTCGGTATTTAAATCTATTATCTGAGCTTCATCATAATTGGAGCCATACACCGAGCAAATTGTGAACTTTTTATTAGCCATACTGCACTCCACAATAGCCCAGCGTCCATATTTATCCACAAGACTTTTCCCTATCATTAAATTGCGTGCTTTAGCCAATATGGCTACTCCTCTAGTTGTAGTCCCTTGTGAGGTACAAGCCAGTAACTTATACCCTAAGTCTGCTAAAACCTTTCGCTTAGACCAGGGGATATGGGTTTCTTGAATGCAGATCACATCAGGGTACATATTTTTAAGTTCTTGCACTACTCTTTGCCGCTTAGCTCTCTCATTCAGGCCCGAACATTAAATGAGCAAACTGAAAACATAGTCATCTCTAACCTTTCTCATACTGTAAGGACCAGCTGATCCCTCTCTCTAGAAAAAATAGCATACCTCTTTTACTTTGCACACAAACACTTATTGGCTTTTTTACCCCATTTTCCCCCAGACCCTGTGCCCCTGTAGCAGCCAGCCCCCCACCCCCCAAAGCATCCCAACCACTCCTCCCCTTCCCACCCCTTGTCTCTTCTGCTAGCAGAGAACCCCCCTTCCCACCCAACCAAAGAGGCTGCAAGACCCGTAGGTCTTGGTTGATGGAGAACCCTGACCAACACAGACCACCTCCCCTACCCACACATAGTTCTCTTCGCCCGTGCACTACTAACTACATATCCTCAACCTTTCTCTACTGTACATAATATATTAATACATTATTACAGCCTGACTGGCATTCCTCATTATACATACATCTTTACAGAATACTATAATTTTTAGACTTTAATGTCATGTAGATATTCTTTTGCCTTGACTGCTGATGTAAAAAAAACGGGTGCTGTCCTTATATATGATCTTAAGCTTAGCGGGATTCATGAGGAATGCCTGAGCCCCTATAGCCTGGTACGGGGAAATTAACTGCCTGAGTTGCCACCTTTTTTCCACCGTTTGATGGCAAAAATCAGGGCGTACAAAAAATTCAACTCCATTTCCCTTTCTCTTCCTATCTGGCCTAGCCAGATCATACAAGGCTTGCCTGGATAAGAAGTTAGATAGACTTATAAGAATTGCTCTTGGTTGCACTGGTTTACTAGCCCCCTGACTAGAGTTCTGTCGAAAGGGGAACCGGTGGGCTCTTTGCACTTCATTATCCCATACCCACTGCTTCAGTTCAGGGAAGGCTTCAGTAAATAATCCCACCACAAATTGCCGTGGGTCACTTCCTTCAATGCCCTCTGGGATTCCCAAGCTTCTTAAATTATTACGGCGAAGCCGGTTTTCCATATCTTCGAGTTTCCATAACATATCACTGCGTTGCGTTGCCAGGTCATCTATCACCGTCTTTTGTGCAGTTGTTACATCCTCTAAGTTGGAAATACGATTCTCAGCCTCCATTATTCGTTCGGTGAATTCAGTGCAGGATTTGACAACACGTCGAAGTGTATTTTGTAATTTGCGACAGGCACCCTGTGTTTTCTGACTCTCCGCCCGGGTCTCCTCTCGGTGCGACATTATTGTCTCGTATATATCTGCCAGTGAGATTTCTTCCGGTCGTTCCTTTGGATTCGAATGCCCCCGTCGCTGTTCCTCAAGAGGGTCAACTGAACCTGCAAATGGTAATACTTGACTATTTAGGGTCGCTATATTAGACCCTTCGCTACCTAACAAAGTACATGGTTTTTTTTTCCGTATAGTGCCCGGGCCTGACCTAGTCCAGTTCTCATCTAGATGCGTACTACTAGTCTCGCTCCACTGACCATTTGGCGAGCTAGTTGAGCCATCAGCCAGTTGTACCGACTCGTCTCCAGGTGAATTCGAGTGGTCAGACATTGAGAAAAAAGGTTCAGCCATATCCCCCTCCGTCAACTCCAGAACATAAGCCTTACTATGGTCAGCTTGTTCAGACTGTTCAGCCTGTTCACCCACTTGCTCCGCCACTTGTTCTCTCAATATATAGCTTTTGTCGTTAGCACCGTTATTAGTATTTTTATCTTTCTCCATTTCTCCAGAGATAGGTCCCGCTGTGTTTAGACCGGGTTCAGGCCCCCCCAACTCATGATTTAAGACATTCAATTTATTTGACCCATCAACACCCCCATGAGAGAGTGCAGCCAAGTCACTATCCATTTGACTATCCATTTGACCCTCATGGGTCTCCTCATTTATTCCTGTTTCTACACCATAGTCACGGTCATTGGCATTACCCCCAGTGTTCTCGCCGCTCACATCATGTCGCAGTAATACAGCATTCTCCTCCATTGATATGCTGCCGAATTTAGAGCTCTTAGCTTTCTTGGCGAGTAAAAAAATAGCAGGAGTTTTCTTCTCTGATCCCACAGTCCGACAGCTCCCGAATCGTACCTCACAGGGTGTGTCTTCTGTAGCCTCTCCCTGTCGTCTCTTTCTGGACGTTTCCGGTTTGCTTCCCCGAAAGAATCACCGCCTGAGCTTCCGCGCGTTGTTTGGCTCCCCTGGTATTCTTGGGGGCCATCTTTTCACTTAGCACCTCGCTCCCAATCCTCAGAACGTCTCGGCCGATCCCCCACACGGTATACCGCACCAGATGCAGAGATGACGCCCAGGAGTCCGATAACGAAGCGCTCCGACTCTGTCTACGTCTCGTAAGTAGACTCCAGAGCATTTCCAAATGACGCTAACTGAATGTTACAGCTAATAACTGTCTGAAAAACAATGTAGGCACGGGTCATTGTTCTTTTTCCACCTCAACTCCTCATTTCTGTGGGCTTCTCGGGGACGTGGTCAGTTGCAGTGCTCACTCGACCACTGACGCGGTCGCCATCTTGCCTCTCTTCACTATTTATTTACATAATTTATTCAGTTTCTTTGTCATGACCTCCAAAGTTTGCCTCACACCCCCTAAAATCTTAAAAAATTATGTATGGGATAAAAAAAAAATCTATTTGGTATTAATGAGTGAGTGCGAGGGACAGACTACTGGAGAGAGAATAAAGTACTGCAGGTTTTTAGTAGTCCGACTGCGACAGAATACTGTATACTAATATATTTTAGAACCATTGCATCCAGTTAATTGTCTCAGTACTACCTTTACTATGGTTCCAGGCTTTTTTACTCCGAGTCATACTTAATGGGTTGAACAGATCACTTTGTGTATCGTGTTGGTCTGCCATCCCTGCATGCTCTTCTATACTATTTCCTCCTGCAGTTGGTATTGTTGTAAGGCAGAGGTCTTCAAACCTTTCGATGCCGAGACCCCCTTCTCAAAAGATTTTAGGTGTAAGGACCCCCTCCTGACACAATTTTTTAGAACCTGTTACTCACCATCAATAATCATAAACGCCCTTAATTCCCGTGGCAAATCATTTTTGCGGTGGGGAAATATTAAATAGTGTATTCTGTACATTTTTGGGGTTTTTCACTGCCAGGTAGCTACGTATAAAATAATGGGTTGCTTAAGTGAAAAATAAATTTAAAAAGTTGTTACTCAGTGGGAAATGCACAATAGTACATTATGAAACCTTTATTAGTTTAATGCACTGCAGAGGTCTATGTGTAACCAGGGACCCTCAGAATTAATTCTTTGATGGTGCAGTGGAGAATAGTGACTTGTGCATTTTTTGTGCTAGAAGGTTACAGCTTGTTACAGAAAGCACTGTGAATATGTAAGTCATTATTTAAAACTTGCATTTTAGTAATACCCAGATTGTACGTAATTTTTTTTCTTACAAAACTGTCCCTTCAACACCTCCTGGGGTAGTAAGCGTTATACAAATTCAATTACAATTGAAAGCACACACTTCACAGCTCAATTGTTCTCTTTGCACTAACACTCAAAAAGAATGCATCTTTGTCATCACAAAGCTTTGAGTGATTCGATCCATTAAAACCAGTACCTGCTTTCAAGCACCCTTTATTTACATTTGCAGATTAACTCCTAGCACACATTTGTATTTCTTTCAGGCAAGGTGCTGCACCCTCACAGTTAACTGTCTGCCCAGCTTCCGTTTCACAGCACATGACACTCCTTGAATGACACTCCAGCTGAAGCATATTAACTATCAGAATTAACCGTCCCAGGAGGGTTGTCTTTTTCCAGAAAGTAGGGGAACGGCTATTTAAATATGTTTGCGAGTGCTTTCACTGCGGGAACCGTCTTCATCACACGATAAGGTCGTGCGATTGCACTGTGTAAATATAATATTTGGCAGAATTATGCCTCAATGAGAGCAAAGAATAAAAAATTAAAAGTCAATAGAAATCTTAAAAATGATCTGCAAACATGTATTTAAAAGGAAATATAAATATTCTAGCACCAGACTTCAATAAGCCTTTCCAGTACAGGTTTTGTATGCACCACAATAAAAAAAACGAAAATCTAAAACCACTTCTAAATACAAGAGCCCTTTACAGTATGCATTATAAAAGTATTTGTGCAGACTGGGTGAAAAAAAACGGGAAAATGAAAAATTTCGAAATAGCAGAAGGTAAGGAAAGTTTGTAGTTGGGTGGTTCTGGCCTCTGATTTCCATCCCATTTTCCCCTCGCTGAGGCCGGCCCCCTCCAGCCCCCCTTCCAAGCCCAGCTCGCACCTTCCCTTGTGGACACAGTGCATGAAGTGGTCCAGCATGGGCTCAATTAAGCTAGTACTGGCCTCCTGCAGAGCCTGACTGCCTCCTAATGGTCGTTGTTGCCAAGATCCATTCTCCATCAGCTGGTGAGAAGTGTGCACAACAGGATTGCTTCTCAGAGCAGCTCCCAGTGCGAGGCTCTCTCTGGTACAACCGCTCGGAGCAGATGCCATTCAGCAATCCTTGTGTGCTGACAATAAGGCTGGGGAATGCGCGCCCCCCCTTTCCGTGACTCCACGGCACCCCTGGGGGTCGCGCCCCACAGATTGAAGACCTCTGTTGTAATGTGTAGCATATTGAGTTTCAGTTACGCTGACATAGGGGAACAGCGTTATTTGAGCTACTGTCTTGTGTCGGTATGTTATTTAAATGTGTTTTTCACTTTGAGTTGATCCTCTCTTGATCTGTTTTTCCCTCAGCATATCCAGACCTTCAAAGTAGAGATGATACACGAAATGCTGCATGGCAGAAGGATGGCTGGGATGAGTGTGTTTACTATACAGGTAAAATGTTCTTCTGTTTATTTATCTATACGCATGGCTTGTGAGCAGGTATTTGAACATTACCTTCAAAGCCATGGTTATACAACAATATAACCTTTTGCAAACACATCTGCCCTGCAGAGTGTACTTTACTTTGCCTCTTGTATTATCTAATGTGTGTGTTCATATTTAAGAGACCTGGAAAGAGTACTTTCGTTTTACAACTAGACCATATGTATTTCTGTTAGCAATATAAATTGTCGGATAAGTCAAACAAAAAAACACAAGAAATCTAATCGGGACTCGCCCCTTCATGTCACTCACTTTGTCATCAGAAGGATGAGAGCTGCACCATACATCTTGATCCTGAAGTCGATTGACGTTGGAGCCTATCCCGTAATTTGTTTTGGCACAACCTGAGTTTCTGGGGCTGTCTGCCACTCTGAAACAGATCGAAGAGTTCCGCAAGGCCATGCACCCACTCTTCGGATCCTTGCCGACTCCCTCTGGTGGGTCTTTAGCCGCATGGAGCTAAGAGGCTCTCCGTCTGGAATACATCCTCCGGTGCCATGGTCCACACATGTTCCTGGAACTTCGACTCCATCGATACCAAAAGACGAGGTGCCTATTGTACTATATGACTGAGTCTGTGCCAGTTTGACCTCGACAGAGCCCGCGCCCGGCTGCTGTTGAGGACCAATTTCCTCCGCCCCACCTGCTGCCTCCACAAGGGACAACGCATACTCTACATTTCCTCTTTAGCACAGATTTGGACAATGATTAAGCTGTGGGTGATGAGATTGGACAGCCATACCACAAAGATAATTAGTATGATGACTGCAAGTAGCTAGTGGCCTTGATACCTCCCCTGAATTGAGGAACACCTAGAAGGACTTAAGCCACCGAAAGGTGGTGCAGGCTGCTATAGGCAGGACAAACCCAAACTCGTTACATTACAAGCTACTCCCCAGATAAAGAGTCAAAATATGTGGAGGCATTTGGAAATAGTCTCCTTATCCACCAGCTTGGCTCTTAGATCAGTGAATGCTAATTGCATCCTGTGACGCTACTCCCACACCCTTTCGGTGGCTCAAGTCTTTCTAGGTGTTCCTCAAGATCTCTGACCTGTCCTTCTCCAGGCTATACAGGAAGGTTGTGATGCTGCCAACTTCACAATTCGTTGTGGCTTGGATACCGCTGATTCTATTGGGCGGGCCATTTGCACCAGTGTCTCCATTCGCTGCTATGCTTGGCTGTGGTCAAACGTTTTTTTCCAGCCATTGTGTGGTTCCTCATGGACATGTACTTTGATGGGACTCGCCTGTTTGAAGACAAGGCAAGTTCCGCTGTAGAATAGTTCAAGGAGAATAGGGTCATGTCACGCTCCTTGGTGTTATCTGCCCTACCTCGCCAGCTGCATCAGCTTATCGAACCTTTTGTGGCTACAAAGAGGCTTCCTGTACTGCCAACCGATCCAGCCTCAACAAGATGCCCAGTATTTTCCTGGTCGAGGCTGTGGTGCCCACCATAAAGGTCAACTGCCCCCATGCAGCCCCACCTCCCAAATCCCTTTAGTGTGCCCTTGGTGGAGCACAGCCACCTAGTGGAAGGTAGGATCCAGCAATTCTTGCCGGGTTGGCAGGCCATAACATCGGACAACTGGGTCCTGCAAATTGTTGGAAGGGGTATGCCCTACCCTTCCTTTCCATGCAGTCCCACCTTCCACCTCCTCCCCCCTCCCAAGGAATTGACATAGGACAGTCTGTCTGTTTTGCGGCAAGAAGTGCAATCCCCTTTTGCCAAAGGATCCATAGAGAGGATGCCCACATCAGAAGTAAGACATGGTTGTTATTCCCTTTTCTTTCTGGTTCCAAGAAGAATGGAAGACTTCGTCCTATTTTAGACCTGTACTCCCTCAACATCTACGAAAGGAAAGATTCAAAATGCTCACACTGGCCCAGGTCTTGTCTGCGCTTGACCCTAAAGGCTGGATAGTACCCTTGAAACTGCAGAATGCTTGTTTCCATACACCTGTCCTACAGACCCAGTGACGCTACCTGCGGTTCGTGGTGGGACAGAAGCATTTCCAGTTCATGGTGCTTCTCTTTGGTGGCACCAGTGTCCCTTGGATGTTCCCAAAAGCGATGGCGGTGGTGGCAGCACACCTTCAGAAATCAGGGGTGACAGTCTTTCCCCTTCCTCGACCACTGGCTGTTGAAAGTGGTCTCGCCCTAGGTGGTAGTCAGCCACCTTCAAACTACGAAGAACTTCCTTTCATCTTCAGGGTTCGCTATGAACGTGCCAAAGTCACACCAGACTCCTCAGATGCATCCCTTCATCGGAGCCATTCTGGAAAGGGTTTTGTTTCGTGCCTTTTCCCCGGAAAGGAGAGACAAGGACATTCGGACTATTATCTCAGTCTTTCACCTTAGTCCTGAATTTCAGTAAGGGGGACTCTGAGGCTGCTGTGACTGATGTCCTCCTGAATCTGTCTGCTTAATCATACCAGGTGGCATATGCAGTCTCTGCAATGGTAACTGCAGTCTCAGTGAGCCCAATATCAAGGGGACCTCTCAGACCATATCCAGATTTCGGAGGAGATTGCAAAGTATCTGCAGTGGTGGTTGCCGGACCGCAGGCAGACCCCTCTCCCTTCCCCACTCAGAGCTGACAGTAGTGAATGATCCATCGCTTCTGGGTTGGGGTGGCCATCTGGGAGCAATGCAGATCCGAGCCTTCTGTATTTCGGCAGAGTCCCTGCTCCATATCACCCTTCTGGAGCTGAGGGCCATCCACTTAGAATTGAAAGTCCTCCTTCCGTCCATCAAGAGGAGGCTGGTACAGGTCTTGATGGACAATGCCACAACCTTTGAGTACGTGTTGTCTAGATAAGGGAACCCACAGGTGTCACAGGGAACATGGGTGTAGTTCTTTATAGAGGAACAAAAGGTCCCTTCCGAAGGAATATTTACAACAATGTACATAGAAATCAAATAATTTTCTATGTACTTTAACCACTTTAAGTAGAATCATGTAATGCTTGAATTTAATAAATATTGACAAAAAAAACATGAAGAGTGAAAAACAGACAGGACAACGAACAATTGAGCTTAAACCGGGGAGAACATGGCGTCTGCTAGTTGAGCAGCCGCGTGTGTCCGTGCTACTGCCCCTTGTAACAGTTCGTGAAATGTTACCTCGTGAGCAGTACCTCTGCTGATGGTCCCTTCCTGTGTGTTCCCGGGGTTGGAGGAGCTGTGGTTGAGCCCTGGGGCAGGGCGAAGTTGGACGGTGCAAGGAGACGAATGCCCCTGAGGTTGTTCCCCGCGCTGGTGTTCGGCCGCCCTGGAGCTAAGGCGCGGCCGCAGAGCGGCGGCTCGCGGGCTCCTCCGGGTCGGCAGTGGTAGCGCCAGTATCGGGCGTTTTTTCAGAGCTGCGGACACTGGTGGGGCAGGGAGTCTTGGCGGAGATGTTTCCACGGAGCGGGCGGCTCCGGGCTCCACACTCGTAGCTGTGTCAAAGGAATTGAAGGTGCCTCCAGGCAGAGTGGTGGATGTGTCTCCTGCTCGGAGTGCAAGCAGGGAAAACAGCATGCAGATAGGCGCCAGTAAAGAAGCCGGGAACGGTGGAGACCGAGGTAAATTGGACGGTAATACAAGAAAGAAAGGTAGGAAGCGAGGGAGTGTGCCTAGAAACAAGAAATGCAAAAGTAAGGCAAAGGGAGAGGAGAGTGGAGGGCTAGGAAACCAGGCAGAAGAGGTTGAGGTTTTGGAGGTTCCAACGGCAAAACATTTTCCTAGTGCCCTCAGTGCCTCTAGCTTGCCCTGCGAGTATCCGGCTTTTCAAAACTGTCAGACCAAGACCAGAAGTATAAAGGGGGTGAGAAATAAGATCACTTCTCTACAAAACAAGGTTAAGATTACCCCCTCGCTGAGGTCTTTTTTTAGAGTGCAACCGGAGGTTCTCAATATTACAAAGCAGGGAGCTGAATACAGAGAGAACGCTGGTATAGGAGTATTTAGCTTATCTGGCTCAACTAGTTTAAGTTGCCTTACGGATTGTATACCAGGAGAATCCCGGGGCATGATGGAGTCTACAGAAATAGTGCCTATTGAAAATGAGGTATTCAGGGAGCGAATAGAAGAGAGTTCAGGAACAGGGTGTACGGAGGTGATAGAACTGGGCCCTCAGAGTCCAGCTATAGCCATTGGTTCTAGTATAGATGGAGGATTAAGGCTGCAGGAGCGGGAGCACACTCTCCCCCCACTAGAATCGATGCATGCTCTGTTTACCTCATTAAAAGAAGACATCAAGCAAGGCTTTGCGGTCTCAGCAGCTAATCAGGGAGAAATAAGGAATTCATGTGAGATCTTAGAAAAAAAGTAGACCTCCTAAATGCCAGAACTGAATCTTTAGAACACTCTGTTGACGAGTTAAAGGCCAATTTAGGGACTGCAGAAGCCAAAATTCATGCACTACAAAGAGGGGAGGCTGCACTGCGAGAAAGAATGGAGACGCTGGAAAACAATTCCCGTAGAAATAATCTGCGCGTCTTGAATGTCCCAGAGGGGAAAGAAGGGTCAGACCTCAAAACCTTTATGATCAAACTGATTAAGGAAGTTTTGCCACTGGAAGAGGCTACCTAGTTCTTGGAAAAGGACATTCAAAGAGTTCATAGAGCCCCCTTTCGTCTAAATCCAAGCAGGACAAAACCTAGAAAGATTCTTATCAATTTCCTTACTTACGCAGTAAAGGAAAAAATCTTGAATCTGGCTCTAAAATCAAAATCATTAAGAAGTCAGGATTTTACCTTTGAAGTCCGCTCGGATTTATCAAGAGACACGTTAGAAAGGCAATGGGAGCTCGGAAAGAGGATGGACAACTTCAGGAAAGCCGGGGCTGTGGTACAACTTAAATTCCCAGCCTTTCTAAAAATCATGCATAATAATAAAATGCACAATATTAGGTCGATTCAGGAGGCAGATGAATTACTGGCCAATATCAGCAAAGGGGTCCTTTAGGCTCCTACCTTGGGAAGCATAGGAGGGAGGAGAAGTGAGTGGTGCAGAATACTCCTTTCATGAATCTTATAAATGAGTTTTGGATAACAAGAAATAGATAGGATAAAAAAAAAAAAAAAAAGATCAATAAATAAAAAACATAGGGGTATGGTAACACACAAAATTGTTTAGAGGGTTGAGGGGAGTAGTTCACGGTCACCATATCTGGGCAACAACTAGTCCAGTTAAATGGGGGTAGGGTTCTCCAAGGGGTGGGGGGTAGGGGGGATAGGGGAGCACGGGGGAATAAAAAATAAAATCACCTCATTCGCCTTGATCTTTTTAGGTTGCTTAGATTTGCTAGTCTTGTTCAAGAGGGATTCGGCCGATATGCCGAGATTTAGATGTCGCCTCTGCCTCAATCAAGGGAGGGATTGGGGGTATTGTACCCTAATAATATGACTATACTTCAGTTGTTGTCCTGGAATGTGAATGGCCTGCGTGTGAGGTCACGTAGAGTAAAAATTTTACAATATTTAAAAGATTCCCCAGCGCAGGTCATGGTCATCCAGGAGACACACCTTCTTGAGGCAGAGACGAAAGAAATACTAAGATCTCAAAAATGGGTGGATTCTTTTGTCTGCACCAACCAGACGGCAAACATTAGAGGAGTGCTGATTCTTTTAAAAAAAACAGCTAAAGTACAGGTCCTACAATATAAGGGGGACCCTGGGGGAAGATGGCTGATATTGAAGATCATTCTAAGGGGTATCCTCCTTACCTTAGTTGGCTACTATGGTCCGAATCAGGACGATCCCTCCAGTCTCCACACTATCTCCTCGCACTTATTGGATTTTCCAGAGCCTGTGATCTGGGCAGGAGATTTCAATATCTTTCTGGATCCTAAACTAGATAAATCCTCTAACAGCAGAGCGATAGTCACTTCAAGATCTAGGGCGTCCCTTTTGACAATGTCCCAATTGGGGCTTAGCGACATCTGGAGAGAGAGGTCAGGACAACAATTGGGGGTATCCTATAGAAATTTGAAATACAAACATAAGTCGCGAATTGATTACATTATGATTAGTTATAGTCTTAGGGAGAGAGTAAAGGATATAAAATATCTGCCATCACATCTCTCTGATCACTCTGGCATTTTGATGATCTTGGATTGTATACAGACACGACAGAATAGAACATGGTCCTTCGATCGTACACTGTTACTTGAAGAGGAGGAAACAAGTTTTCTCTTTAATGAAGTAACTCTTTTTTTAGAGACCAATATGGGCACAGCTGATATTAATATTATATGGGACACTCTTAAAGCCTTTTTGAGAGGTATTATAACTAATAGGTCAAGCTACAGGCGTCAAAAATATAAAGAGATCTCAGCTCTGGAACAAGAAATGAGGATAGTAGAGACAAGAATGAATAGCCAGGTGGGAATAGGTCAAAAGGAAGATCTTGATAGGTGTAAACTTTTGAAGGAAAAGCTGGAGAGTGTGCTTCAGGAGAGGCTTGTGAGGAGATGGGAGGCTAGCAAGATTGCCCATTTTGAGTACGGGAAGGGGCGGGGAAATTACTTGCCTGGAAAATCAAAACAGACCAGCTCCGTAACCATATAAAGGAAATCTCTGGGGGTAACGGGGCAGCCTCCACATCTTCGGACGAAGGTATTGGGGAGGCTTTCCTGGAGTACTTTCAGGAGATATATAAAGAGACCTCCACAGAGGATAAAACTAGGGTAAGAACATGGCTGGAAAAATCACCTTAAAATCTATCAGTGCTGAGCAACAGTTAGATCTAGAACAGAGCATAACGCAAGAGGAAGTAAGGATGGCATTGGCAGGTGGTAAAAGGGGAAAGCGGCTGGTCCTGATGGACTACCAGTCGAATTATATAGATCACTCCGGGAGAGTATAATTCCAATACTTACTCGTCTATTCAATAAAATATTTCTGGAAGGCTCTAGTCCACCCGCATCATGGAATGATGCTACAATAGTCCTGATTTTAAAACCGGGTAAAAATCCCACTAGCTGCGGTTCATATCGCCCGATATCACTTTTAAACGCCGATTTTAAAGTCTTTACTTCCATCTTAGCTACTAGGTTGGGGGTGGTGGCGAAGGATATCCTTCACCCCGATCAGAAGGGGTTCGTCAAAGGGAGACAATTGGCAGACCTCACCCGCGATTTGGTTGGCGCAATAGACATTGCCTCCACCTACTCACTTCCCCTGGCAGCTTTAACCCTGGATGCTACTAAGGCTTTTGACAGGGTTAATTGGGTTTACTTGTCAGAAGTTTTGGGAAAATTCAATTTGGGTGTCAAGTTTTGTCGTACTATACAGTTATTATATCAGGCTCCATCGGCCAAGCTTTTGGTTAATGGTAGTCTTACTAAGGCATTTAATATCACTAGAGGGACTCGACAGGGCTGCCCCCTCTCCCCCTGTTGTTTGATTTGTATATTGAGCCGTTTGCACAGAGGCTCAGAGAAGACCTTGACATCGTGCCTTTTAGACATGGGGATTGGGAGAGGAAGGTGGCACTGTATGCGGACGATATTCTGATATTATCAGCTGATTTGGATATAACTTTTCCGGCAGTTGTCAAATTGGCGGAGGAATTTGGGCAGGTCTCAGGATACGAGATAAATGCCGGGAAAACAGAAATTATGACCTGGAACATCTCGGGTACGGTACATCACTCAAGTTACAATATGCGTTACCTTGGGGTCAGAGTTGTTCATGATATAGATAAAATAGCAGATGTCAATTTAACACGAGTCCTTCAAGAGTGTCACAAGCAGATGAAGACATGGGCCCATCTTCCTTTATCCATCTTGGGGAGGGTGAATCTTGTTAAAATGTCAATATTACCGAAGGCCACTTTCCTTTTTAATACAATCCCTTTACATTTTAACAAGCGCACTATAGAAAAATTTCAACAAGAAATAAATTCTTTTATTTGGGCATACAAATCTACTAGGATAGCCTGGAAAAAGCTAAGGCGCAGGAGGGAGAAAGGAGGTCTCGCGTTACCTGATCTTCAATACTACGCGTGGGCTTTTCAACTTACATACTCTCGGATGTTGCTAAAAATGCCTACTGACACAGGGGGAGGAGACATGTTATTGGCTATGTTAAAAGGGGCGGGTCTACCGGAGGAGGGTTTTATGTTTAAATTCGGTGACCCAAAAGTTTTTAAGAAAGTCAAACTAAAGGTCCTGCAGGGATTTGCCAGAATATGGGCAAGATTAAAAAATCTGACGGGTCTGCACTATTTTTCTAATTTAGCGCCACTCTGGGACTCTCCGGGCTCACCAGAATGCCTTCGGGATAAGCTAGCGATGCCACTTAAAGACGCTGGATTGAGAATATGGGGAGATCTGGTTAGTAATAAATCGTTTATTGCATGGGAAGATCTAAAGATGAGTGGGTAGTGGTCTCTCAAGATTTAAGTATATTCAGCTACAAAGCTGGGTACAGTCTCAAATTAGACAGAAAAAATCTGTTGGTGAGGGAAACAGTCTAGAGCAGCAGTTGGTGGAGAGGCCCGTAGGGAAGAAGGAGGTCTCATATTGGTATTGGGGCCATAGAAGAGGTGGTTGATGGGGAATTTAAGTTGGCTCATGACCTCTGGAGTGAACAGATGCCAAATGTACAGTGTGACTTATTATGGCAGGATTCCTTTAAAAATCTCTTCAGCATAGTTAAACCTGCCTGGTTGAAGAGGAATCATTTTTTCACGGTACATCGGGCATATTTATCTCCCCTCAGGCTCTCCAAAATTTTAAAAAACTCTCAAGTCAATTGTAAAAAATGTGGGTTAGCAGAAGCATCGGACTCGCATATGTTTAAAGACTGTCCCTCAATTGGCGCATTTTGGGAAGAGGTACGGATAACAATGGAGAGTATTCTGAGAGTACCAATTTTAATGGACCTGTCTCTAATAATTTTTGGTCTTAGTAGCCATATCATAGGACCAGCCAGATCACTTTTATTTTATTCAATCTTATTGGCAAGGAGACAAATTTGCATACAGTGGGTAGACCCTGCCCCTCCCAAACATTCGGTCTGGCTGACTTCCTTATATGAAACATCCAAGTTAGACTTAGCTAGATCTGGTAGTCGAAAGAAAATTGCATATTGGGACCTTCTGCTTCAATGGAAATAGCTTAAGAATTTCTTTTTTTATATATATTTGTTGTGTTACTTCCATCTTGAATATGTTATAACGAAGGGCGGGTCCAATGATTATGCCTATTGGATACTCCTTGGACTATGCTGGGTCTTCCTCCGAGATATCGAAAGAGTCCATCTGGTCGTACAGATCAAGTGGGAGCGAAACCTATTCTCTTTCTTCTGAAGGAAAGTAGCATGTCGATCTGGAAATATACCCCTACAGGCTGAAGGTATCGAGAGAACCCACCAAAAAGAGCCGGTGCTATCTTAGGTCGTTGAGTAGGGGTATGAACAGACGGTTTGTCTACTATGGTTAAAGGCAAATGAGGACAAAAAAAAAAAAGACAACGAACAATTAGATTAATAGAACTCAGACATTTACAGAGTAGCTCCACACTTACTAGATATTTAGTGGCATTTATTTTTTATAAAGTACCAATGCTATTCTTTTCAAAATAAAGAATGTTTGCAATAGCCAAGGTACTTTGTCGATGACGTTTCGATCCCTCATTGGGACATGGGGACCATCATCAGAACTTAGAATATATGCCTGAGAGAAGAAATGCCTGTTCAAAAAGAAAGTCAAGAGAAAGAAAAGAATAAAACAAGAGGAGTAAAAAGGGGGCGGGGAGAAAAGAGCAAAAATCAAAAATAAGAATCAATATTAAAATAATTAAATAAGATGAAAAGGCGAGGGCCTCTCATACCATTCAGGTACGTGGAAGAATGACGTGCATCCAAAGAGTATGATGGTGAGACAACTGCTCTTGCAAACATTGAACATGCTCAATGGTGATTAACATGCCCTGCTGTGTGCGTGAAGTGGGTGGGTCGCTATATTAGGACTGCGAAAATAGGGTGCTGACCTGTGAAAAGAGAACCATCCAATTCGGATTGGGGGCTAGGCAAGCAAAATTGCAATGCCCAAGATAGGTTTGGCGTCCAGAGGAACTGGTCAAATGAGCTGGGGAGAAACTAATGGAAAGTAATGAGCAAACGTATAATGTACGTGAGCTCTATTAACACTAGGATGGGGCATAAAAGATCGTCCTTACCAGCCCAGTGATGTGCAGTCACGACATGAACCGGATGGGGTCCGGGAGGGCATTCGGTTCAAATGCGGCTGGTGGAACTGAGAGGGGCATGAATTAATTTATGAAGGTGATGAAAAAACGGGGTTGCTAGGCTAAGGTAGCCGCATGCTGCAATTAGTCTTACCTAATCGAGCTGAATTCTGCGACGGCGAAGTGCTGTAGCCAAATGGATTTCAGAGCTGAGGGGAGGCAACTGCTGTGAGCGGCTCCATCCTGCAGCGGGGGTCAGCAAAGTAACCTTAAAGGTTGCAGATACGCAGGGCGGGAGCAGAAACGTGGGTCGAGAGCAGCAGCGGTGTGCGGCTCTCAGCTGAACCGGCAGTACTTCTGACCAGTGTGCGTGCGAGAGCGCTAGTAAAAGCCAGGAAGTGGGCGTGACCACACATATGTAATTAGGAGAAACAACTCGTGTTCCAGAGTGGAAAGGATGGCAGGCATCTTGAAGAGGGAAATGGATATATCCATGATGAAGAGAAGGGGAGAAAAAGAATTGGTAGGGAGAGAGACAGAACCAGTAGAAATGTACAAAATATATGTGCAATATGATATATCAACAATTGTAAATTAAACAGTAATAATATTGAGACAGTATCCACAAGGTGGGTCATTTGCATATAATTACAATACAATGGTTGGTTCCGTAGTGTATATATCCATATTAAGACAGTTAATTCCAAGAGCCGTCAGGCGCTAGTAAGTTAGTACTTAAAGTTATGAGCTCAACTAACAGGCCTAAAAATACAAAAAGAGTCACCATATGCAGAATGAAAATTACATTGTTCATAGGAGATTGTATTGTCCAAAGAAATAGATGGTTATAGCAGAGTTGTCCGGTCCTCCGATCTGTTCAGCCCGTTATGTAAGCTGTTGGTACGTAGAATCCGTTTCAGCTCTTCTTTGTTCAGAAGCAAATTAATGTCAGCACCTCTCGGTGGGGCTTTGATCACCGCGATCACCTGCCAGCGTAAATCATCCTCTGTGTGGCCTTTTAGTTGAAAGTGATCCACCAATGGAGCGCCGCTCACTTTGCATCGAATGCAGCTTCTGTGTTCACAGACCTGTATGCATACTTTTTTGGGTTGTCTGTCCAATATAAATCAATTGACAGGGGCATGTGATGTTATGCTATGTGTTTCCAACTTGTTAAGCGCACGAATACCCCGAGCTGTCTTGGCGCTGAAGATCAAAAAGAACACAACGAGAACAGGGGACTAATTCTGGAAAAGCCACGTTTTAAGCTCCTTCCTAAAAAAGATCAGTGAATGCGATGATCTAATATGTAGGGGAAGAGTGTTCCACAGCTTTGCTGTTCCGTAGCTCAGGCTTCGTCCACCCAAATTAGTTTTTTTAAATCTGGGGACAATCATATATTTGGCTTCAGTGGACCGAAGGAGTCTACTGGGAAGATACCAGTTAAAGAGATTTTTAAGAAAGACGGGGCCTGTATTATTTAGAGCTTTGTAAGCCAGGCATAAAGCCTTGAACTTAATACGCCTTACCACTGGGAGCCAATGCAGTTTTTGAATTTATTTAGAGACCGACTGTAATTTGAGCAGACCCAGCAATACTCTAGCGGCTGCATTTTGTGTCATCTGCAACTTTTTTTAGGTGTTGACTTTGAATATTCAGATACAAAGCAATGCAGTAATCTAATTTAGATCGCACAAATGCAGTCATAACAGTCTTCCTGGTATTAGCTGGCAGATAAGGGAGAATTTTCTTTATTTTCTTAATTATAAAGAAAGAAGAAGAGACCATTGCATTTATTTGATTTACATATGTCAGTTTGTTGTCCATCAGTACCCCCAGATTTTTCTCATTGGTTACTGGTTTAGGGAGTTCGCCTAGCTCCACTGGCCACCAAGTGTGGTCCCAAGTTGGCGAGAGGCTGCCGAATATTTACCTCCGTTTTATCTGAATTGAGCTTTAGGCACTGTTTACTCATCCAGGGACTTATTTCCTGCATACAATCCTGAAAGCGTAGCGAGGTGGATGGTTCATTTTTGGACGCCGAGACCACAATTTGTGTGTCATCCGCGTAAGATGTCAGATTGAAACCAAATTTTTGGATCAAGTGTGCCAGTTCAGACACGTAAAAGTTAAATGTCGGACTGAGAGAAGGTCCCTGTGGAACCCCACAGGGTAACGCATAAGGAGCTGATTTAAAATGATCCAAAGCTACTGACTGTGTTCTGTCAACCAGAAAGGAGGAAAGCAGTGAATGGGCTGAATCATTAATACCCAACGTTTATATATATATATATATATATATATATATATCGTATTCATATATCATATTCATAGTGTTACAAATGGAAAATTGGTCCAACGCAATGTTAACATGTTTATAGGTAAAGTTTTTTGTATCAGAGGTGAATGGACAGACACTACAATTACCACATTTGAAATGTCCCAATCTTGGTGGCAATTCCCAAAGCTCAGGTTAATTTTATGATGTTTTTGATCGAGGGAAGGCTAGCTCTTACCAAGTGATCTTTAATACTCTTATTCTTGCGAAAAGCGGTCTTTCCAATTGCAATTCGCCTGCATTGACAACTGGCCAATGTTTAAGTATGCATTTTTTAACTTGATTGGATATTGGGGAAAAGGTAGTGACACCTCACGCGGACAGTAACAAGCCCTTTTCATTGAGTGTCTGACCAGTTTACGGGGATAGCCCCTAATTTGCAATTTGGTACATAGAACTTTGGCTTCAGTAAAGTAGTCACATTTATGAGAAGAGTTTCTCCTAAGACTGAGAAATTGGGAGAATGGTAAAGAATCACGGAAGGCTCGAGTATGGTGACTAGTGTATGATAGGAGGGTGTATCTTTCCATGAGTTTACGGAATAATGATGTAAAGAGCCCGTCAGAGGATGATCTAATCAGTAAGTCTAGGAACGGGATTTCCGTCCTACTGTGAGATAATGAGAATCTAAGTCCGTTGCAGTGGGTATTTAGCCAATCAACAAAGTTTGCAAGGCTGCCTTCGCATCCATGCCAGATCATAAAAATGTCTATATAGCGACCCCAATGGCTAATCTGGTGGAAAAAAGGGTTACAGTGGGACATGATGACTTCAATTTCCAGGCGGTTCATGAAGAGTATCGTAATTTTTTTTTATTTTTTTTTAATTTCTGTTTATTTAAGATATGAGGGTACAAGCAGGAAGTTGAGATAAGTCATATACATTTTGAGCATTGGGATAAAGCATGAGTCTTAACCATCCTGTACATTTCAGCTACTAATGTTAGAGCCTATCTTCGTGTGACATTATATCATGTACTAAGTTCCCAGGTACCCAACAGAGAGCCCCAAAACAAGGAAGAGGAATCCAGGGGGGAGGAGAAGAGAGGGGAGCCGGCCTCCTCATGGTGTGCACATTCATTACAGCGTTGATAGCTGCTGTCGATTTGGCTCATTTCTCTCAGACCTGTACGGCCGTCCCAGGGCCAATGGGTGGGAGATCGACTTTGATCCGTTGCTTTCAGCCGCAGGTAGGTCTGCAGTGGCTCCCAGATGTCCCCAGGTCGTGTTTGTACAGGCATAAGGTCCCAGTAGGCAGACAGCTGCCCATGGCAGAATGCCGCGTCTCTGACCAGTCTTCAGCTCGGGGAACCGGACGGCTGCCCCAGCACATTGCCATACGCCGTTTAGCCAGCAGCAGAAGCATGGATAATTTCCTATTGCCCGCAGGCGTATTTCTCACATAACCCAGCAGCGCAGTCAGGGAGGAGCGTTCTATATGAAGTTCTTGAATCTCATCCATTACATCAAAGATGGTTCCCCAGTAGTGATTGATGTTGGGGCAGTCCCATGCCAGGTGCAGGAAGGATGCGCTTGGGGTTCGGCACCTCATGCATCGTGCATCATCAATCAGGCCTACTTGATTTAGCCATTTTGGCGTCCTGTATAATCTGTGTATGAATTTTAAATAAATTAAACGCAGCCTGTAATTGGGGGACAGTTCCCTTGCCTGCGTGCAGCATAATGTCCACTGGTCCTATGATCTAGGTATGCCTAGCTGGGCCTCCCACTCCTGGCGTGCCCTGGGACCGCACATCGGCGCTGTTCGCTGCATGCCAGTATATAAACCGCGTGATCAGTTTGTGGGGCGAGGGGTTCCTCAGAAGAGTATTGCAAAGTTTGGTGCAAAATCTGCTCCCATGGAAGAACCTTTAGTTAGTTGAAAGAAGTCACTATCAAATTCGAAAAAAGTCTTTGTTAAGCAGAGTACTAATAATGCCAGAATGAAATCTTTGGCTACTGCATGTGGTCGTGTCCTGGAATCCAGGACTGTAACTATGGTCTCTGTACACCAATAGTCCTCAAAAAGAGGGTATAGAGACTTGTATCAAGTGTACACAAAATGCTGGATTTAGGGTCAAAAGGAACATGTTAGATTTTGTTAATCATATCCATAGGCTCTTTATATAGTAAGGCCTTGTAGGGACAAAGTTTTTAATGAAATGGTCAACGTATTGTCCGAGAAGCTCCAGTATGGAGCCGCAACCCGAGACAATCGGGCGACCTGGTGGGGTGTTCATGGCTTTGTGTATCTTGAGGAGCGTATATATGACGGATGTCCTTGGAGATTTCTGATTCAAAAATGTGTACTAATTTTCGGTCAGGAAGCCATCCACTCTACCTTTCTCAGTGATGCTAAAAATACTCCTTTGTATGTCTTTCGTGGGGTCTGTGGTAAGCCTTAGATAATGCTCAGTATTAGACAATTGTCTAAGGATCTCTGCTTTGTAGCAGTATCTTGTAAAACCACCCCGCCACCTTTGTCCGCTGGTTTTGATAATCACTGAATAATTTTGTTTAAGGCTAGTTAGTGCATTTTCTTCTGTGATGAGCAAATTATACGGGACAAAGTTGTGTCTCTGTTCCAAATCTGAAATTTCTTTCAAAATCGGTCTCTGAAATGTATGCATTTCCGGAGGTTTACAAATGTATGGTGGATTGAATGTAGAGGGTGGCAGAAACTGGGTGTTAGATGGACTAGGAAGCTATGGATTATCCATAAAAAATGCTTGTAGACGGATCTTATGGAAGAATCTCAGCATTTCAGTTTGGAGTTCAAGGAAATTGGTTCTTGTAGTGGGGACAAAAGATAGTCCTCTACTAAGTAAGGAAGTCTCTTCCCTGGAGAGCAGGTGGGTGGCTAGATTAAAAACAGGTACAATTTAAGAGATGCTGGATGGTGTGTTGTCAGTCATAGTCCTAGCCACTGTTCCCTGTAAGGTGTGCGCGCGCACCTCTGTCCTCCTGAGCGCGCAGTACTGTGTGTGAAGCGCGCACACAAAGCACCTCCTGGGAGAGCGTTCGTGCACCGAAAGGCAGAACATGCTCCTGCACTTGCTGCCTTTCTTTTCTAACTAGAGCGCAGCTGTGGGGCTGATTGTGGGCTTTTGAAAGTATTTGTTAATCACAGCGCCTGACAAGGGCTGCACTTAACATAAACACTTTCAAAAGGCAAATAATCAGCCCCACAGCCGCGCTCTATTTAGAAAAGAAATGCAGCAAGTCTACAAACACGAGGTGTGCTTTTACAATCATCTGAAAGCACAAGTTTGTGCTTTTAAACTTGATGCATTTCTTTTCTAAATAGAGCGCGGCTGTGGGGCTGATTGCCTTTTGAAAGTATTTGTTAAATGCAGCCCTTCACGGGCGCTGTGATTAACATCAATTCTTTCAAAAGGCACACAATCAGCCCCGCAGCCGCGCTGTAAGAAAATAAATGCATCAAGTTTAAAAGCACAACGTGTGCTTTCAGATGATCCTAAAATCACATGTTGTGTTTGTAGACTTGCTGCATTTCTTTTCTTAATGCAGCACGGCTGTGGGGCTGATTGTGTGCCTTTTGAAAGAATTGATGTTAATCACAGCGCCTGTCATGGGCTGCATTTAACATAAATTCTTTCAAAAGGTATACCATCAGCCCTGCGTTTAGAAAAGAAATGCAGCAAGTTGTATATAGTGCGTACTCAACCCAAAAGTATTGGAGTGCTTTACATTATTTATTATAATTTTTTTTTTTTTTTTGGTATGCATGGGGAGATTAATTGATTTGCTCAGAATCACAGGATGTTAAGCTGATCCAAGACTCAAAACCTGTCTCCTAAGTCGGCAGCTCGAGCATTAAGGCACAACCTCTACCACAAGAGCGGAAGCATTTTCAATATTATATACAACTTTATGCAACAAACAACCATTGACAAAGCCAATAGTCCTGGTTTCTTGTAGGTGTAATGTTACTTGTATTATATGTCTGGATGCAATGACAGAAGAAGCAAAATATCAGTCGGGTGGCACACTATGCTAAGCACAGATTTTTAGCTTAATTACTTTTAAGCCATGCCCTTAATTGCATTGGTCACGCCCCTTTAAGAGACCCCCTAGTTTTTTCATCCCACTTAAAGCCCTGGTCTACACGATCAGTCGGGTTCTTGGCGCACATAGCCTTGGCTGCAGCGCACAGAGACCTTATTCAGCTGCAAATTAGAGGGAACATTGGTTCTAGCAGGTGTGTTATCAGTGGTAGTGCATGTCGCCATCTGTAATATTTGACGTGTTTGGCGTTCCCCTGCTGCACTGTACCATTTTTGTGTCCGGCCTCGTCCCTGGGCTGGTAGACAGCCCTGGCCTCTCCATAAAAAATTCCGGTTTGAGCCCTTGGAGTTTGAGCTAGTGCCTTCTCCTAAATCTGAGTTATCAGAAGATTCGCAAGAAGTGTCTAAAAAAATGATCAGGGTATTTTGATTATTATATCTGCCCCAAGGGCGTCCGTAATGGGGTCGTGTGTATGTCCTATTGTTAAAGAAATTCTCAGAGAGATATGGATAGGTTCTCTCTGTCTTGTAGTTCCTGCTATCCCTCCTTACTTTGGTGGTTTTTTGTCATGTTCTATCCTGTAGAACTCTGTCGAGGTTTTCTCCATTTTTTCAAGTAAACTTTTAGTATCTGGAATTGTGCTGGACTCTAATCTGTTTTTCGTCTTAGGAGAAACTCTTCTCATAAATGTGACTACTTTACTGAATCCAAAGTTCTGTGTACCAAATTGCAAAATTGGGGCTACCCCCGTAAATTGGTCAGGCGCTCAATGAAAAGGGCTTGTTACTGTCCGCGTGAGGTACTACTTACCCCCAAACCCGAAGAGAAAGTCAAAAATTATCGTTTGGCTTGTGTCACTACCTTTTTCCCAATATCCAATCAAGTTAAAAAATGCATACTTGAACATTGACCAGTTGTCAATGCAGACGAATTGGAAGGATCGCATTTCGCAAGAATAAATAGTATTAAAGATCACTTGGTAAGAGCTAGCCTTCCTCGATCAAAACATCAGAAACTTTACCTTAGCTTTGGGGATTGACACCAAGATTAGGGCATTTCAAATGCGGTAATTGTAGTGTGTCAATTCACCTCCGATACAAAAACTTTACCTATTATGATTGTTAACATTGCGTTGGACCAGTTTTCCAATTGTAACACTATGAATGTTATATATGCCATCACATGCTGTCAATTGATTTATATCGGACCAACCCAAAAAGTATTCATAAGAGTCTGTCAACACAGAAGCCGCATTTGATGCAAAGTGAGCAGCGCTCCATTGGTGGATCACTTTCAACTAAAAGGCCACATAGAGGATGATTTACGCTGGCAGGTGATCGCGGTGATCAAACCCCCACCGAGAGGTGCTGACATTAATTTGCTTCTGAATATAAAGAACTGAAATGGATTCCATGTACCAACAGCTTACATAACGGGCTAAACAGATCAAAGGACTGGACAACTCTGCTATAACCATCTATTTCTTCTTTGGACAATATAATCTCCTGTTAATTAAATTTATACAGCGCAACTGTTACCCGGAGGTGTCCTGTGAACAATGTAATTTTCACTCTGCATATGGTGACTCTTTTCGTAGCTTTAGGCCTGTTAGTTGAGCTGTTACCTATAAGCACTAACTTACCAGCTCCTGACAACTCTTGGATTAACTGTCTTAATATGGATATATACACTATGGAACCAACCATTGTAATTATATGCAAATGACACACCTTGTGGATACTGTCTCAATATTATTACTGTTTAATTTACAATTGTTGATATATCATATCACCCATATATTTTGTAAATTTCTACTGGTTCTGTCTCTTTCCCTACTTTTGTCTCTCCCTACTAATTCTTTTTCTCCCCTTCTCTTCCTCATGGATATATCCTTTTCCCCTGAAACACAACAAGTACTCCCTTAGAAAGAACATACATATAAAAACTATTAACAAGATGGTAATCTGGAGAAACCCGAGATGAAAGCTATACTACCAATCTAAGGATGGTAGGAAAGGAAGCAAGTCCTTTTGGTTTTATTTACCCTCACACATCCTAGTGGTGTCATGCTTCATCATCGGGTCACCCTGTCGCCTAAAAGTCAGGGTGGGCTCGACCAGTATTTCAGGGAGCTCTTAGAATATATAAAGACCAGGGGAATAAAGATTAAAAAAAAGATTAAAAACTCAGTGAAGTCCCAGTTTCCCTTTATTCTTGGACCTCTACTGCGTTATTAAAATATGTTTACCAACCAAGGATCTTCAGGAGTGTTATGGTCCTAAGACCCTTGTGCCGACATGTTTCAGTCACTAAACGCCCCGATGGGTGCAGGACTTTCTTCAGGGTATCGGTAAAAGTAACCCCT
Source organism: Calotriton arnoldi (assembly GCA_963921515.1). NCBI lineage: Eukaryota > Metazoa > Chordata > Amphibia > Caudata > Salamandridae > Calotriton > Calotriton arnoldi. Next base: position 1,889,369 of record CAWUFW010000750.1, on the reverse strand, counting down.
GGAATAAAGTAATGGGAAAAGACCCTATACTATTTTTTATATAAGGGCAGTTAGCTGCTCCTTATGAGTTGAACTGAACGAGCTATTTACTCGGTTAATAATTCCATCCCAATATGGGGATTGAAATGCGTCTCCTAAGACCACGCTTACGGGGTAGTCCTGTAGTCACACTGCCTCCAAGAATCCTGCCCCACTGATAACCTATTCGGTGGTGGTCCTAACGGCTTTCAGCTCCGAATATATCCTTTTCCCTCCTCAAGATGTCTGCCATCCTTTCCACTCTGGGACACGAGCTGTTTCTCCTAATTACATATGCGCGGTCACGCCCACTTCCGGGCTTTTACTAGCGCTCTCGCACACACTCTGGTCAGAAGTACTGCCGTTCAGCCGAGAGCCGCACACCGCTGCTGCTCTCAACCCACGTTTCTGCTCCCGTCCCACAATTCTGCGACCTTTAAGGTTACTTTGTTGACACGCCCTCCAGGATGGAGCTGCTCACTGCAGTTTTTGCCTCCCCTCCGCTCTGAAAGCCATTTGGCTACTGCACTGCACTGCGCTGTATCAGAATTCAGCTCGATTAGGTAAGACTAATTGCCGCATGCGGCTACCTTACCCGTTTTTTCTTCACCTTCATAAATTAATTAATGACCCTCTCAATCCCACCTCAATCCTGCATTTGAACTGACCGTCCTCCCGGACTCCATCCTGCTCATGTCGTGATTGCACATCACTGGGCTGGTAAGGACGATCTTTTATACCCCATCCTAGTGTCTATAGAGCTCACGTACATTATACGTTTGCTCATTACTTTCCATTAGTTCCTCCCAAGCTCATTTGACCGGTTCCTCTGGACGCCAGAACAGACGCCCTCGCGGCAATACCTATCTTGGGCATTGCAATTGTGCTTGCCTTGCCCCCGATTCCCAATAGGATTGTTCTCCTTCCACAGGTCGGCACGCTATTCTCGCATTCCTAATATAATGACCCACCCACTTCACGCACACAGCAGGACATGTTAATCACTATTGAGCATGTTCCACAGTTGTAAGAGCAGTTTTCTCACCTTCATAGTCTTTGGATGCACGTCATTCTTCCACGTACGTGCATGGCATGAGAGGTCATCGCTTTTTCATCTTAATTAATCAATTATTTTACTATTGATTCTCATTTTTGATATTTTTCTCTTTCCTCCCCACCCTCCTTTTTTACTCCTCTTGTTTTCTTCTTTTCTTTCTCGTGACTTTCTTTTTGAACAGGCATTTCTTCTCTCAGGCATATATTGTAAGTCCTGATGATGGGCCCCATATCCCAATGAGGGATCGAAACGTCGTGGACACAAAGTGCCATGACTATTGCGAGCATTGAATAGCATTGTTACCTTATAAAAAATAGGTGCCACTAACTGTCTAGTATGTGTGGAGCTACTCTGTGAATGTCTGAGTTCTGTTAATGTGATTGTTCATTGTCCTGTTTGTTTCTCACTCTTCATGTTTTTGTTCAATATTTATTAAATTCAAGCATTACATGATTCTAGTTAGTTGTTATAGAAATTATTTAATTTCTATGTACATTGTTGTAAATACAACATTTGAGTACTGCAACAAACAGCGAGGTGGGGCCCTGCTTCTCCTGAGATGGCCACACCACCAAGCAGTTTTCCTGGTGGTGAACCAACTGGAACAATTGTTGAATGCCAGGGCGGACAAGTTCAGCAGTCAGTACCTAGTAGATCATAAATGGCAGTAACACCTGGAGGTGGCATAAGGTCTCTTCCATGAATGAGTAAAACCTTGGCTCAATCTGATAGCCTTCCGAGAACGTACAATGTCAGCACTTCTGCACATTGAAGTTTCCAATCCATCGGAGGCACATTCTGCCTTTAGTGGAACTTGGGACTCCTGTATGCTTTTTCGAGACTCCTGCCCTGAGTTATCAAAAATATCAGTCCTGACCAGGCCTAAGTCATCCTAGTAGCTCCATATTGGGCAGGGAAGGTATGGTATCCAGAACTCCTGGGCATGAGCATCTGTACTCTGCTCAGGTTGCCCCTCCAGGAGGATCTGAAGTGTCGGCAGCAGAGTAAGGTTCTGCACCCAGGTCTTGGCACGCTCCACCTTCATGTATGGAGATTGAGCAGTGACAGGTGAACACCTTTGACGTTCCTCTGGACCTGGTTGATGTTGTCTTGCCAGTCCGGCACCCCTTGATAAAATCTGTACATGCCTGTCGTTGGTGCACATTTGTGGTTTGGTGTGGTACACTTCAAATAGACACCCACCAGGCAAAGTTATGAGGTTTTTTTGTTAATTTTATCCCTAGCCTGGCAAGGCTTTGCCCTGGGTACCGTTCCTCTAGAGGGGTACCTTTTGGCTGTTTCAGACTTTTTACAGTCGCCATATTAGAACTCATTTTTTGAGTCTTCAGTTCTTATGTGCTTTTTGAAAGGTTTGCAACAGTTGTTTCCTCAGTCTCACTTTGTTATGCCACAGTGAGACCTTAACTTGGTACTAACATATCTGATGTGCACTCCATTTGAGCTGCTTCACAGCTATTTCTTGCGGCTTATTATCCTCAATATAGCGTTCTTCGTCACCATAACTTTAGGCCCTCTGTGTCAACTCCCCATACACCAGCTTCTTCCCAGGCAAGCTGGTTTTGGAGACACTGGCGTCCTCCTTGCCTAAAGTTGTGACTCTGTTCCATATCAATCAAAGCCACCCTGCCGACGTTGTGTACTCCACCTCACCCCTCTAAGGAGGAGAAGAGACTTCACCGTTTGAACCCCTAGAGAGCTCTAAGTTTATATATTGATTCTACCAAAGAACACGAGGTTGACAATCGGCTCTTTGTGGGGTTCTCCAGAGTGAGAAAAGGAAGAAGAGCATCATTACCAGCTTGGTCGTGCTTTACATTAAGATCCGCTACGCATTGGCCAATAAACAGCCTCCGGAAGCACTGCTTGCTTATTCTACCTGAGCCAAACTTGCTACGACTGATTTGGCATGCGGAGTTCCTGTCCTGGACATTTCTCAGATAGCCAGTAGGGTGTCCATCCATACATTCACAAAACTGGACAGTCAGCCCGCTCTGTCCTGCAGTACTTAGAGTCCTGTTTGGGTCCATTCACAGACCCACCTTCAAATAGGTACTGTTTTGGTATCTATTCAAAAGCTGAGAAATCTGTGGTTAGAAGCCTCTTTCAGAGGAACAGGGTATTTACCTTCAGTAGTGCTCTTTCTGGTAGAGATTTCATCTACAAATTCCTCACCGACTCTCCCATCCCCCCTGTTCTCTGATTGAACTCTGACCATTAATAAGATCCCAAGCCTAGGAATCGGCACACTAGCCACAACGAATTTGTTATTGGGGTACTGCGTATGGGGGCACAGACCGCCTCAAAAGCAACAGAAATCAACTCGTGGGTGTGGCTCCCTATATAAGCTCCGCACATCACTTCCGAAGCTAAACATCAGTGAGGAGCATCATGGCGCCACCTACTGACGCGCAGACGTACTGCTGAAAAGTTCCCGGATCCAATTTGACGCTTTGGGTTATCCAAAAGGTACGGAATCTATAGTTAGATAGTTTCTAACAGAAAGAGCATTACCAAAGGGAAGTAACATGTTTATTGCTTCACTCTTCTTTCAGTAAATAGCCATTGCTGCATTATATAGAACTAAGGGCTTAATTATCTTTTTTTTTTTACCGTAACCCATTTTTTTCACTCCAAGCCAATTATGTGAGAAAACGTGTTTCTTCAGAATGCGCAAACTAAAAATATAATGACTGACTCTTCCTTTAGTTGGGTAAAAGCATCTTTGATTTAAATAAGTGAAACATACACCAGTAAAAACTATCCAATTCAATAAAAAAAGAAAAAGTTGTAATCAGTGTAAAGGTTGAAACACAACATAGAAGTACAACGAGCATGACATTTTTATAATTGTAGTGGTGAGTGCAAGCGGGAACATTGTGCCGCAATGCAAGAGAATACTGGAAACTTAATGTTTCGCAGCACATATTCCAAAAATTATCAACAAACTCCAGAAGCTCTTGTTCTGGCTAGAAGATAAAACCTCATTGATTATGGGTATCTCGTTCTTGGACGGTAATATACTCCTATGGTGATCAAAAACCCCAGGGCTACTTAGCAAGCACTTTTTCAATTCATACAAAGAACAAGTTCATGGCAGTGAGATTCGGTGACTTTCTAATATTGGAAAACATCTTTAAGTGGCTGAGAAACAGTGAAGGAAAAATCTGCAGACTTTGTGGGAGTCACGGTGAATCAGTAATCCACAACGCACACATTTGCCCTGCCCCACTGAAAGAAAGGCCCTCCTTCGTAGCCAATTTAACAACCTGGGAATCCTTTCATGCAGACTCGCTGTTATTGATGCCTTGCATCCTAGGAATACTGTACTGAACATTCAATGGATTAAATTCTTGTGGATAGAGTAAAAATAAAACTAGAGGCTACCTAGTGCTGACTTCAGGGTCGTCCCCCCTCTCCTCTATTTGGCCACAAATTTCACCGTACCTGGCCCTCCACTTCCATTGGGCCACGAGAAAGACTGCAGGTGGTCAACACCTGGAGTTTGGCTATTGGTCAGTTAAAGGATATTTGGACTGGAATTGCTTACACCTCTATGGCTGGCTTTGTAATGAGCTCATTGGCGTATGAAGTCCAGGAATCAGTTTGGTCAATGTACGTGACGATGACCCCAAGCCAGCTTGGCTGCAGGGGGTCTTGACGAGATGTTTGTTACTTTCTTGGCAAAAAAAAAGTCTGGGCTTAGACTTGTTAATCCCTCTTAGACTCCTCCCTGACCCTATATGGAACCTCAGTGTGGTCCCTGCCAGCCTCACAGGCCATTCCTTTGAGCCTGTGCATTCTTGTCCTTTGCAATTCCTTTCATGGAAAGTGGCTTTACTCATGGCCGTAACCTCCATACTCATTAGTGATCTACAGGCCCTTACACTACAACCCTTCATCCAGGTTCATGACTGGACCAAGCCACCCCGCAGGTCTGATGTGTTGCTTGTAGCCTTTGTAAAACCTCAAAGGCCAGCCTATCTCTGAGACTGGCACTGATAGATGTATAGACAACTGCCCCAAGCCTAATATAATAAAAAAGCCCTCCCTCTTACCTTTGGGGTGCACTCTACACGCAAAAAGGCAGCAACCATGCCCTTCCTTGGCAGCATCCTGTTAGCTGACATATGTGGGGCAGCCACTTGGTCAACCCCACACACCTTTGCTAGACACTGTTGTGAGGACATCATACCCCACCAGCAGGCTATGGTTGGCCAGACTTTGCTTCAGACATCTGCATCGTCAACAGTCTATGTAGAGCCAGTTTATCTAAAGAACCACATTCTACAAAAGGAGAATGTTACTTATCCTGTAAGCATCTTTCATAGCATGTAGTGCTGTAGATTCAAAAGCGTCCACCCTCCTCCTCGGAAGTGTGTGGCCCTACTTCCAGATCTTTTCTCTTACTAATCTTGTTTTCACCATACACGTGGCACACCATGTTGTGTCCTCTCACTACTTCATACTTATTCTCACCCGCCCTGCGGAAGATCGTCTAATATGGACTCTGTGCCCATGTGCATTGCCTACTAAGGGTGGAGTCACACTGCACACTATGATATGAAAGACTTCTTTGAAGAAAAACAATTTGCAAACGTCTGAACAGTAGATGGCAGGAGTATACAGAGCAAGTGAATCTACAGCACTTCATGCGGTGAACAGATGCTAACGGGGTAACATTTCCCAAATTTTCTCTTTAAAGTATTTGGTCTAAGAGTTGGATTCATGCCAGATTTTGAGGATACATAAACATACATGGAATTTAAATTAAACTCATTTGTGTAGTAGTTATCCAGAAGATTTGCTATCTCTTGTACAAGTTCAGACTGGCCTACAGGGCTATGTGGAGGTTCCAGAAGGGCTGGTCAGATAAGTCTGTGAGGGCCAGTTTTTTGGCTGTTTGTGGCCCTGTTTTATGTTTCCGGTGAGCAGTTTTTTTTTTTTTTTTTACTGCTTATTTACCAGAGAGTACTACAAACATTGCCTGCTTGTGCAAATGAATGCAGTCTTGCAAAACACCTATACTATTGCCTTGCAAAACACCTATACAGCATGTCTTTAAAAGTTCAAAATTGCCCCGATTTACAAATGCAAGACACTTTTTTAGCCAGCAGATTCGCTAATGGGGGCCCCTTTTATTTTGGTGCCTGGGCTAGGGTGACCAACCGTCCGTAAATTTCACGGACCGTCCGTAATTTCGACCTCATGTCCGTTGTCCGTGACGAACCCTTTTACGGACGCCTTTTGTCCGTAATTTTAGGCATTGGGGAACATCACTGTTCCACTGCCAGAAGCGTCAGCTCCCTGATCGGGCCGCCACGCACTCAGCCTCTGAGCGCAAGACAAGCCCCATCCGCCCATTGTCATTCTGTATGGGGCTGATTGCCACATACAGAATGACAATGGGACAGTCTGTGCTCTTACTGCATGTGGTGGCCTCCTGCAGCCTCGGTCTAAGGCAGGGCATTCAGTCAGGTGGTGAAATGCACAAAAACGCCCATGCTGCTACACGAGAATCCAGTTCATGAAAAGAAGGCGGTGAAACAAGTTTAAAAAAAAAAAAAGTTATGGGTCTTTCCCTGTCTCATCATTTTAAAACGGACGCATTTTCAGTGTTATATTCAACAAAGGCATGGTTGCTGCTTTTTTATTATTTTATGCAACTGACATCCATTAACAAAAAGCCAATAGTTCTGGCTTTAGATGTAACGCTACTTGTTGTGTTATATATCTGGATGCAATGAAAGAAGCAGCAAATTACCAGTCGGGCGGCACACTATGCTAAGCACAGATTTTTAGCTTAGGTGTTTTAAGCCATGCCCTTAATTACATCGAACACCCCCTTTGGGGAGACCCCCCCCCCCCCAGTTTTTTCATCCCACTTAAAGCCCTGGAAACAACACCATGTCACAGTGGCACTGTGCTTCATGCATGACTCATGACATCCACTTTTTTTCACATTTCCTATGTGCAGGGGCATAGTGAACCCTCTCCTGCCCCACCTCTTGCTTTCGGAACTCTAGCAGGGGTGAAGTCCTTGATGGGCCTCTTCTGTCTGCAACTCTGCAGACAAAGGCTCCGCTCCTAATTAATGTGAAAAAGTGAGTAAGTGAAGGGATGGGTGGACGGCTGGATGGATTAGTGAAAGGGTGAATGGATGAATGAAAGGGTGAATGGATGAATAATGAGAGAAAGAATGGACAGATGAGTGAGTGGACGGATCGATGAGAGAAGGTAAATACATGGATGTATGGGTGGAAGGGTAGATGGACGGGTAAATGGATGGATGAGTGAAAGGGTGGATGATAGGTGAGTGAATGGGTGGATGGATGAGTGAACTGATGGGAGGATTGGTGAATTGATAAGTGAAAGGATGAATGGATGGATGGATGAGTGAAAGGGTGGATGTAAGGCTGGATGAGTGAGTGAAAGGTAGGGTAAATGGACAAATGTAAATGTAAATCCAGTACTTGTATAGCGCACGAATCACCCCCGAAGGGTATCTCGGCGCTGGGGGCCGTTGGGAAGATTAAGCGAGCTATTGCCCAGAGTCGCATGGTGCTGGGCAGACCCCTGCCGCCGGAGCCAGGGATCGAACCGTGATCACCACCGTCCAGCGTCAGTCGCCCTGGCTGCGGCGCCACACCTCTTCCCAAAAGGGTGGATAGATGAGTGAAGGAGTAAAAGGGTGGATGGATGAGAGAAAGGATGGATGGATGAGTGACGGAGTGAAAGGGTGGATGGATGAGAGAAAGGATGGATGAGTGATAGGGTCAATGGATGGATTCATGAGTGGATGAGTAGATGGATGGGTGGATGGAAGGATGGATGACTAAGTTAAAGGGGGATGGAGAGAGAAAGGGTGGATGGATGGATGGATGACTGAAAGGGTGAATGGGTGGAAGGATGAGTGACTGGGTGGATGAATGAGTAAGTGAAAGGATGGCTGGATCGGTGAAAGGTTAAATGGCTGGATGGATGAGTGTATGGATGAGTGGAAGAGTGGATGGATGAGTGTATGAATGGGTAGGGTGAAAGGAGGAATGGAGGGATGGATGAGTGAAAGGGTCGATGGAGGGATAGATGAGTGGAATGATGGATGGATGGAAGGATAGATGATGGATAGGTTTGCAAATGGTTGAATATTGATATGGATGGGCACACAGATAGAAGGACAGAATGAATGGTGAAAGATTGAATGATGGATGAAAGAATGTTTACACCTTGTAACCCCCATTATCTTAAGTAACATTTCCTATACATTGACTTTTACATTTATATGAGTCATTGTCTTTTTATAATGTGTGTGTGATGTAACGCACTCCGACACCCTGTCCTACTTACTTGGGTTGAGTAGCACTATAAAAGAAATTAAATACACATGAGAGAGAGTCTTTGTGCAGATGAGGGGCACCATTGAAGGGTGGTTGCAAGGCCGGACTGGCCGGACCGGGCATCAGGCGTTTTCCTGGGAGGCTGGAAAGGTGGGGTGGGGGCGGTTTTGTTACCACAAAAAGACCTGCACATTTGTCAAAGCTGCGCGCATACTGAAAAACCATAAAGTGCACGATTGGCTCAACCTAATATAAACTTATTTTCACTTGTACTTAAGTGGTTGTCTATTTACTTACTTATATACTATTGCGCAACCTCCTCTGATGTGTCTGCAAAACGTACCTTTTGTCCTGAATTTCGACCTCCTGTCCTGAATTTTTGTCCTGAATTTTGACCCTTTGTCCTGAATTTTTACACTCACTGTCCTGAATTTGCACCCATGCCAGTTGGTCACCCTAGCCTGGGCCCATTTTCTGTCTCAGTCCAACGATGCTGTTGTATACGATGATATGTTATTGAATTAAGGTGTATGAGTTACTAACCAATACTGCCTCCTAGTGTAAGCCTTTGCTGCAGAACTTGGCTGCTCCAGGAGAGTGAAGTGTTAAAGATTAAACAGCTTGTTTATCTAATTGGCGTGCACTACTGCTGGTGGCCCAGTAGCACCAGTGAAAGACTGGATACTGTCCAGCAACAACTAATTGCCCCAGCATCCCGAGAACAGGCCTAACTCGAACTCAAATATGAGCTTGCGATAAAACCATGTTTCCACATCTTGAGAATCTGGATGAAAAATATATTGTGCAACTCTAACTTTCCCTTTATTTTTAATTTCAGTACCTCTTATTCAAGAAATGGAATCTCGAATAATGATACCACTGAAGATTTCCCCTCTCCAGTAACATACTATCAGCTTACCTGTGCCTAATTAGAAAGAAGTGGCAGAAATTTCTGATTGGTAACACTGGGTAGTGATAAGAGAACTGTACCATATTCCGAAATACTGTAGTTAATTTTAAAACGGAGATGACTTTTCTTTGCCAGCCACTTTCCTCAGGATTTTGCAACAGCATTGTGCATTGTATGATATAACCATTGAATTAAAAGGTATCTGCTTTCGGGTTGGTTTGCACGTCGTCTGAACACGCACACACTCCATGGGTCATTGTTACCTTAACTGTCTGTTACATACGGAAAAGCATTATTTTTGTTTTGTAGATTATGCTGGGCTAAGAATACTTGTATGGAAATGAACAGATGTAGACATGTCTCTGGTGGAATTATGTACATTACCTATTTGTTGGGCAAATTGTGTATAATCTGTATCCAATAAAGGCAAATATGTTGCATTTTAAGTGGAAATCATATAACTGGCTTTGAAATCCAGCTGAATGAAATTGCTATTAGTAGTGCTCACTGTAATCATTGCTAATTCTTTTGACATTTGTGGTAGAGCATTAGTAGGACTGTTTGGCCATTGGAAATCTTTGGGTGTGAAAATGTTGCCTTACTTAAAACAAAGCTGACAAACCTGTGATTTCATAACAAAATAATTTTAAAAAAGCTGTACCTATATAAAAAAACTTTGGCTAGATATGATGTGGTTTATTAAATAAAGTGATGCAACTGAATGATATTGAGCCACATTTTTTCAAATTCCTCCAAATTTTGTGTTCTGGATTGGTGTGATTTGATAGTCTCTGTAGAAACAATAAGTCTTAAAACGGAAGCAATGTATCCTTTTGTGCAGCAAAGGTGAGTTTCATTTTTGTACCTCTAAATGTTTTAGGAACGTAGTAATTGGCTTTACCTAAAATCCTGTTTGAGTATATACCTTACGTAATTCACTTTAATATCTAGTCATTGCAAAATATATATTAACGCTGAGAAAATACATCCACATGTTACAAAATGCTGCACATTCAAATGATATCCCTACATAAAAAACAATAAAACTTATTTCATTTAACTATTTTTGACATTTGATCTATGATGACTAGTTGACAATGTCTACAGATAATGTAACTAATAGTTTCACTTTTATTTAAAACAACTTTTCTCTTTCATGTTACATCTCTGAATGCCTGTGGTAACCAGTGATATTTTGATCAACACACATCCTTTGGGCAGGGGTGTAACAGGCCCCCGCGGTGCCGGGGCCCCCTAAGCACAGTACTCTGGACTGAGCGCTCAGGATTAAATCCGGAGCGGGGGCCCCTCCTTGTATCTTGCAGGAAGGCCCCCTTAACTTTCGTTACGCCACTGCCTTTGGGATACATTTTGCAGAATAAATATATTTGAAAACTTATTACTGCTTTTAGTTACATTGCTATAATTTCTGCATAAAAATACTTTCTCTTCCCCTTACATTCTCCTTGCTTGTAAACGGCTTGGGGAGAGGGCACTAAGTCAGACCATCATTGGGCCAAGATGGAGGGGCTGGGCTTTTTAAAAAACATTTTTTATTGCAAAACTATTTATAATGTGGCTGCCCACAACTTTCTGGAATACTGAGACTGAAGAGACCGAAGAGTAGGAAGGCAGGGTGAGATTGTCAATTGTCTGGGAGAACCGAGAGCAAGACCGATCTCTCCTGCTCTCTTTAAGCCAATTGCATATCTGCCTCCTACTTTCTCTATCCCGGCCAAGTAACCGTAGAGAGCCCAGGAGAGGCCAGACCAGGCCCATAATCAGAAGTATATTTTTAGGGGGCATGGCACTCAGCTACGACCAAATATAAAATCTTTCCCAAATACTTGTAGTTGAAAAAGGTACTGTGTGCAAGATTTTAAAACACACAATGCTTTTTGGTGCATTTTCCTATTATTTTTGTGATTGGTGGGGCTGCAAAATATCGACATCCCCCCCCCCACAGAATATCATTGTACAAGAACACGGAGGACAGAATATCGAAAGGTAAGTTCATATAGGGGATTAAAGATTTAGCATTCCATACTCTACATACCTTGAAGATTTTATTTATATCTATATATATATTTATATAACCTATGGTGGTCGTTCATAGGTAGTTGTACTTCGGATGTACTTTCCATAGGAAGAGCGTTTTTTGTTTTGCCAATAAATTTGGCATCATTTCAAGAATCTTCTCCAAATTTTCCAAACTAATTTGACGCTCACTTCAGCAGCTGTCTGGAAAGTTTCGGGGTGATCCGTGAAGTGATGACCGTTGGGAAAAAAGGGGGGGGGGCCCAAAACGCGTTTTCTACATGTTGATTCCCATAGGTACTTTAGACACGACTACAGCCTGAATCGCTGGATGGAATTGCACCAAATTTGGTACAAAGGTAGATCTTGGTCCAGAGCATTGACTCTTGGTTGTTTGATGTAAATCTGTTCAGTAGTTATAGAGATATTAACCAAAGTCCAAATTTGTATATCTGGGGGTGCGGATCCACCCACGTTTGTTCCGCGGCTCGACAGGCCACAGCAGGGCCCTGATTGGCTGGCCGCAACCTGAGAGAAAAGTTGCAGCCGCCATTATACGTGTCGGGGAACGGTCCTCGAAGCTGAAAAGTTGTTTGTATATTAAATGACGGGGTCAGGGGAGAGGTTTCCTGACCCCTTGTGTGTGATAAAGAGGGATAAGCATGCGTACTGGGGTCAGAAATGCCAATACACGTTTTTTGTTTTTTTTTGCCTCGTGGGATCTGCGGATCCCTTGCGGGGCTCAGCACTGCCCCCATGTAACTCCACGGGGGTTCCACGGTTCTTGCGTGACAAAATAAAGTGTATATATACTTTTCCACTCCGTTACACCTACAGAAACACTCTCACACCCACACTTACAACCATGGAGACACTATCTCACCCACTCACATACCCAGGCTCTCACACCCACTATGATGCCCTTACAGAGTCTCTCAAACCCACTGTCATACTCATACATACTCTTACACCCTCATTCAGACATGTGTGCACCCACTCAGTCACCCATTCACTCACATCTCCACTCAGTCATGCACCCACTCAGACACTCATGCACACACTCAGACACTCAGAGACCCACTCAGAGACTAATGCACCCACTAAGAGACCTACTCTGATACTCCTGCACCCACTCAGTGACTCATGTACGCAGTCAGACAGCCACTCAAGAGTCACGCTCACTCACAGACCCACACACACTCAGACCCACTCATGCACCCACTCACAGACCTCCGTTACTCTGCACCCACTCACAGACACATTGAGAGACTCCTGCACCTACTCACACTCATTCAGTCACTCATGCACACATTCAGAGACCAACTCAGACACTTATGCACCCACTTACAGACCCACTCAGTCTTGCACCCACTCACAGACCCATTCACACACTAAAGCATCCATAGGTAAACTCAGAACTGTCTTCAAGAACATTTTTGATGTGCTGTTTTGTATTGAATGTGTGCTTTTTGTTTACAGATACGCGATGGATCTGCGGAATCAATACATTTTTTTTGTTTTTAAACAGGTTTTACAAAGAAAATTAACAAGTGTTTGGGTAATAGGGTGGCTTTTAAAAGAACCTTTGTGTTTATTATGTGTATGTCATCACAAAAAATAGGATGCAGTCTTTCAAATTGTTCAGGAACACCCTGTTGCCTTTCTCTGTAAAATGCACTCCAGCTCTAAAGCGTAGAATATTATTGTAGATAGAGCCCATGTTATGCTCTCTCAGAAATGCAGAAACCACTTTATTCACATAGACATTCACATAGTTGGACAGAACTCAGATGACCAAATCCATTTCTGCCTCTGGCATATGTTGGAAAACACCAACGGAGTGTTGGTAAAAGCAATAGTTTTCTAAAGGTATCCTTCATTAGGATTTCTAATTCTACTACAGTGCACAATCAAGAGGTCTGGATGTTGGCAATCCATAATGATTTCAACCAATGGAAGCAACTGATGTCACTTTAAACCTCTGTGACCAATCCAAGTAATATCCACATTAGGCAAACCCAGGTCCCTGTCAATTCTAGCGGACTCTCTGGCCCAAAACACATAGCTATGGCCCACAATCCACACACTAACCATTTTCAAAGGAAGGAGAAGTAGCACACAGGAGAAGGTTGCAGCAGAATGAATCAGATTTGTATAAGAAGTCATTTAAAAAGATGCCTTGCCACTAAAATTTGAAACAATAAATATGAATGGCTGGTATAAATATGGTAGTGGTTAAAACTAGGTTGCATTGGAGTATCAGATATGACTCTAACTCTAAACACTCAACCACACCTGCTACAGTTGATTTAGGGTTTAGCATGCTGGTCTAGAAAGTGCTCTGATCCTTTCTTCTGCTTTTTTTGTATTATTGTTGTGTCCCACACTCACTTCCACAATTGACACAGCGACACTCCCACAGGTCAGCCGCAGAGCCTACGATGGCAGTTGGAGGACCTCCTAGGCTCGATGTTCAACACCACGTAGCCCAAACATTTCTCACCAACCTCTATGCAGACCACCTCACTTAGAATGCTCACCCTCAACGTGAGGGGGCTCAATAATCCGATAAAACGCAGGGCAGTGCTATCATACTTGGAACTCTTGAGCAGATATATGCCTCCTACAGGAGACACACATGTTCGCCAGGGGCTGTCACCGCCTCAGGTCTCGTGCCTTCCCCCACCAATTCTTCTCTTCAGCTTCCAGAAAGACAGCTGGGGTAGCCATATTGGTGGTGCGCTCCTTCTGGGGGAGGGTGGAACAGGAGGAGGCTGAAATTAGAGGTAGACTCCTCACTTACCGCTTCACACTTGGGGGTCGGTCCTTGGTGGTAGGCTCAATCTATGCCCCGAATGACTGGCAAGAAGAATTTCTCCAAACAGCACTGGCAGGGGCCCTGTCTACTGGCGTGAGAGGTTTTGCTGGGTGGAGACCATAACCTGGTATTTGATAACACTTTAGATGGATTGGCACAAAGGCACTGGCAGGCCGGGGCTCTGTCGAAGGGGGGGGGGGGGGGGAGTGTCGTACATGGCTGAGGGACCCAGGGCTGGAGGATTTGTGGAGGGTTTCCCACCACCACACACGTGAATATTCCTTTTTACTCCAGTATTGGAACTTTCATAGATTCCCATGCTTGAATCATTCCCCGTCGTCGAGATGGGAGTCCCCGGTAAATACAAATTAGCCATAGAAACCATTACAAAAGAAGAAACTAGGCCTAGGCCCAGGCCCATTCTAGTTTTGTAACCCATTCACCTCTTTTTGTAAAAGAGACCTAACAGAATGAACAACCAATCTGATCAGCCTCACCCTGTAGAACCTCCCTGAGAGAACCTCAGAGCCTCAGATTTTCTACCGCACATTGTGCAAGGGAGTCTCCACTGAGCTCTGCTCAGTTTTTTCCTTTTTCTACAGTTTTTCAGCTATTTTCTTCAAGACCTGCTTGGGATTTTTCTCAGAATGTCTGATGAGGAAAAGAAGGCCCTCTTCAAAGCTTGTGCCACTTGTGCTAAGAAGAGGTTGTATGTGGAGGACAGGCATAAAGACTGTATTTACTGTCTGTACCCGGACCATAAGGCAACAGACTGCAAAATATGCCGCACTTTTTCCACAAAGACGCTGCGAGACCGTGAGGGGCGTCTCCTGACCTGGTTCCAGAAGCTCAAGTCAAGGAAGGAACCAGTGACTGTGAGGAGTCGTCCTCTGCTACATCTTCCAGAAGGTCTGTGAAAAGGGGTAGGGCTTCCCCTTCACCTTCTAAGGAACGTCCTGGTAAGGCCTTAAAAAAGACCTCTTATAGGTCTGGAGGGCATAGTCCTGGCGAATCTCCTCACCACGGTGTAAAGGAGAGGGAAGGACTGTCAGCAGGAGCGGTATCCCAGAGGAAATCCAGCTCGGTTCCTCCACCGTCTCCTCCAGCGGCTCCAAAAACCTTCAGAAAGCCCTCATCTCTATCTTCTGAGGTAAAACCTGTAAAAGACACTCACTCGTCGATGACGTTGACCAAGACTCCGTCGACGAAATCTTCAAAGGTACACGTGAAATCGTTGCCTCCGTCGACGGTGATTACTTCACCGCTGGCTTTGACCCTTCAACATTCAGCGTCGACGACTACAACGCCAGTGGTCGCTGTATCGTCGTCGATGGCATCGATGACGTCCACGAAGATGTCGACGAGGATGGTGTCGACGGCTACCACGTCGACGACGTCGGCTGTGGTGACGACGGTTTCAACGCCCATTTCTTCGTCGACGGTTTTCTCGTCGTCGATGCTCCCATCTACGACCTCGTCGTCGACGCTCCCGTCTACGACCTCGTCTTCGACGCTCCCGTCTACGACGGAAAAAGTCACCATTTCAGTCAGAAAACGGCGCATTACACCGGACAGGACTTCCCCCTAGGAGGGTGACTCCTCTACCTCCTGCACTTCTACTCGAAGAAGAGGAATCTGAAGAAGATGAGGGGCCGTTTGGCTATGCGAATAGCCCCTCTCAACTACATGTCAAATGTCAGGACACGGACTCGGATCTCGAATATGTGGAAGAACAGCAATATGATCCTTCCTCGGATTATCAGGGGGACTACCACCAGGAGATGGTCTCTATGCCGGCCTCCCTTCTGGCAGATTTGCAGTCTATGCTGGTGGACTATAGGAGGAGATTCTCAACACAGCCGCCAGCTCCAGCGGTGGTGCCACTTACAGCTGTTCCTCCTGCTCACCCGGTTACACCCCAGTTGCCACCGCCAATGCCTCAGCCTCTGCCGCTAGCCCCGGATGTACCACCTGTTGTGCCTCTCATTCAGGATGACACCTCTGATGAGGACCAAGGCAACGTCACTCTACCTGACCCAGACACAGAGTGGGATGACTGTTATTCCTGATCCGGTTTCTCCGTCGCCAGCACCGGTGGATTCCCCCCCCCTGCAAATATAGGGAGTCTCCATAAGTTAATGGAGAGGGCCGCTAAGAGATTTGAGCTGCCCATGCCCACAGTGCAGTCGGAATGTTTTTTTTACGACTTCAAGGAACCTTACAAAAAAGCTGTTAGATCTATTCCGATTGTTGGTCACGTCTGGGATGAAGGATTGAAGGTGATGAAGAATCCTGCCACGGTAGTCCCGGTACTACCTCGGCTTGAGAAAAAGTATAAGGCTCCGGAGGATAGCCCCGCCTCTTTGGTCAGTCAGCCTAAACCAGACTCGGTAATCTCTCAGGCTGCCCAAAGAAAGTCTCGGAACCCCTCTGCTCCTCTCACAACACCTCCGGATAAATAGGGCAGGCGCCTCGACAATGCGGGCAAGAGGTTCTCTTCCATGTCTAGTCTGTTGGTTCGGGCTGCGAATGCCTTGGCGATACTGGGTAGATACGATCCCCAGATGTGGTGCGACCTTCCCCCTATCTGGACCAGTTACCAGAAGACGCAAAGACAGAGGCAAAGAAGATTTTGCAAGAAGGAGAGATGACATCGGCAGAAGTCCTTGACTGTGCAATGGACATTGCAACGACTGCGTTCCGCTCCCTTGCGGGCGCTGCTGTCCTTCGTCGCCAAGGGCTACGTGGTTCCGTCCGGAGGTTCAGAACAAGATCCTGGATCTTCCCTTTGACGGTGAGGTGCTCTGTGGGAAACATATTGACGATGCACTCCAGGATATTAAAAAGGATACGGAGACCGCAAGATCTTTAGGGACTCTGCAGTACCGCAAGGTCCCCTTCCGTAGAGCCAGAGGGAGAGGTAATGCCACATACAGAGGAGGATACCAGCAACAACGGTATTCCTCATACGGATCAACCTCGCAATCGTACCGACCCAATTATAACCAGAGGCAAAATCAATCCTCCTCTTTCTCTAGGTCGAGTAACAGAGGGAAACAAGGTCGCCAGGGGAGGGACTCCTCTAAGCGGCAATAGCGGCTTGCTGGCTCTTCCTACTGTTCCTTCTCCTCCTGTTACATCAGTGGGAGGCAGGATATCAAATTACCTCCACAACTGGCAGCAAATAACATCGGACCGTTGGGTGCTCGACCTCATTCAATGCGGCCATACTCTGGAATTCGTCCATGCTCCACCATCCAAGCCCCCTCGCGCCACTACGTCGAAACATCTACGTCTTCTTCGGTTGGAAGTCCATCAGATGCTCCTCAAAGGGGCGATAGAGCCGGTGCCTCTCTCTCAGCGGGGAGAGGGATTCTACTCCAGGTTCTTTCTGGTCAGGAAGACGTTAGAAAAGTGGAGCCCTATTCTAGATCTGAGGGAGCTCAACACCTATCTCATCAAACAATCGTTTCGGATGGTGTCTCTGCAGGACATTGTTCGTCTTCTCAACTCAGGAGATTTTATGGCCACACTGGATCTGGAGGACGCATACTTTCATGTACCCATCCATCCAGCCCACAGGAGGTTTCTACGCTTCACAGTAGCCAAGAGCCATTTTCAGTTCAAGGTCCTGCCTTTCGGACTCCGATCTGCTCCGCGGATCTTTACAAAGGTGTTGGCTCCAGTGGCAGCGTTTCTACGGAAGCAACAGCTTCAGGTTTTTCCCTACCTGGACGACTGGCTGCTAAAGGCTCCTACCAAGCACGCAGCGAAGGACGCAGTCAGAGTGTGCACGCGCCTTTTCGACAGTCTCGGTCTAACTCTCAACACGGAAAAATCATCTCTGTCCATCCAGGACAGCTCGATTCCTGGGGCTTCTCCGACCCTCGAGAGGCAAAGAAAGCTAATGTCCATGGCCCATCTGCTGTTAAGAAGACAGTATCTTTCAGTTCGCCTCTACAAGTCCCTCCTAGGGAAAATTTCCTCTTGCATCCCTCTAATACCGCACTGCAGGTTGCGGATGCATCCTCTCCCGGAGGAGCTGGACTTGCAGTGGCGCCAAGTCGACGGATCCTTCGAAGACAAGGTCGTGGTCACAAAATCCATGAGAGACGACGCATCATGGTGGATAAACGAGGAGACTGTCTCAGGGTCTATCCTTCAGGGTCATTCCAGCTCCTCAGATAATAACTACGGACGCCTCGCTGGAAGGCTGGGGAGCGGTACTGCAAGACCTTCATGTGAGTGGCCGTTGGCTACCCCAACATCGTCTTCTACATATCAACCTTCTGGAACTCAGGGCGATTCATCTGGCATTACAGGCTTTTCTTCCGCGACTGCAGCAGTCTGCAGTTCTGGTCCGTACAGAAAATACCACGGCCATGCATTACATAAACAAGGAAGGCGGCACCAGATCTCGTCCTTTGTCGCAGGAAGCCCAGAGGATTTGGGAATGGGCTATCCGGCAGGGGATATCGCTCAAAGCGGAACACCTTCCAGGTGTTCTCAACGAGAAGGCGGACACGCTGAGCAGACTGAAATCAGTCAGCCACGAATGGGAACTGGACCAATCTACTCTAGAAGAGGTTTTTCGCCTATGGGGCAGGCCCTCCATAGACCTCTTTGCCACTTGAGAGAACAGGAAATGCCGGTTTTATGCAAGCAGGCTTCACCATCCGGGATCACTGGGGAATGCGCTTTCGATGGCCTGGTCAGGCGCATTTGTTTACGCTTTTCCCCCCCATTCCGCTAATTCCCAGGCTTCTCAGGAAACTCGAAGCGGAACCTTGCAAGATGATCTTGATAGCTCCGGCGTGGCCTCAACAGTTTTGGTTCACAGAGCTTCATCTCCTCTCCATGGACCTTCCACTTCCACTGCGGCCGATTCCTTCGTTGCTCACAACGTCTCAGGGCCAGGTCTGGCACCCGAATCCTCAATCCCTGCAGTTGTCGGCATGGCTCCTGAGCACCGAGAGTTCCTTGGTTTAACCCTCTCAGAAGAATGTAGGGAGGTACTTTCTCAGGCTCGAGCCCCAAGTAAAACCAGACGTACCGGTTAAAATGGAAGCGCTTCTGCATTTGGTGCCAACAAGAGGGTATCGATCCTCTTTCTTCTCAGCCACATGAGGTTCTTCCGTACATTCTGTCATTGGCTAAATCAGGGCTGGCTTACTCCTCCATCAAAGTCCATCTTGCTGCCATCTCTCGCTACAGACGCATGTCTTCTGGGCCTTCCCTCTGGTCGGCAAGGATAGTTAAACAGTTTCTCAAAGGCCTTTTTAGAGTCTTCCCTCCTGTCAAGCCTCCGCCTCCTCTTTGGCACTTGAACTTGGTTCTCACCCAGCTCATGAAGTACCCCTTTGAGCCCGTTCACCGGGCGGACTTGAAATTCCTCTCCTGGAAGGTGGCTCTTCTGCTAGCTTTCACTTTGGCAAGGAGAGTGGGTGAATTGCAGGCTCTCACCATTCAGGAACCTTTTCTACAATTTAAAAAGGGGACCGTGATTCTCCGGACTAACCCAAAATTCATACCGAAAGTACCCTCAGACTTTCATTTGAATGAGCCGGTTACACTCGAGGCTTTTTTCCCTCAGCCTTCTACTCCGGCAGAAAAAGCACTTCACTCACTAGACATTCAGAGGTGCTTAAAGTTCTATCTTCAGCGTACTAAAGACTTCATGAAGTCTCCTCAATTGTTTCTCTTTCAGCGCCCCCCGTAAGGGTTTTCCCCTTTCCAAGCAGGGGATTGCTCGTTGGGTGGTCAGCGCTATCCAATATTGTCACAGAGCAGCGGGCAAGCCTCTTGAGGGTCGAGTCCGGGCGCACTCTACAAGGGCCATGGCTTCTTCAACAGCCCTCTTCGCCGGAGTTCCTATCCGGGATATCTGCAGGGCAATGACCTGGAGCAGTACTCATACTTTTGCAAGGCATTACTGCCTGGATTCTTCAACGCAGAGTGACGCAGCTGTGGGCCAGGCAGTCCTGAGGAACCTCTTTCATTGAGTGGTGAGCTTTCCCTTTCTACCCTCCTGCCGTTGTTTCTTATTATTCTCTTTGCACATTTTGACTGTGTTTACTTGTTAACTCATGGCTATTCTTTAAGTGTTATTCACAAAAAAGGCCCCGGGTCCAGAATACTAGGGAGGTCCACAACGCGGATAAAGAGATAAAAGTGACAGGGCGGGGGATATCCCTTTTTAAGGACAGTTCCCCTCACACACCAAAGGTGTCATGCTTCATCATAGGGGTACCTCCTCGCGTGAGGAACCTAGTCCTCACGCGGGCTACAACCCCCTCTCTAGCGAGGGAGGAGCTCAGGGATGTTTTGGTTTAGGCGGTCGGGTGTACTAAAACCCTATGAGAGATGTGTGTCCTGACACTGGGTAGCGTTATTAAATCTGCATGAGAGCTAACCCCCGTAGCCAGTTTTAATTCACCTTTATTATAGCACTGCATTTTTTGTTATCACACACATCTCTCATAGGGTTTTAGTACACCCGACCGCCTAAACCAAAACATCCCTGAGCTCCTCCCTCGCTAGAGAGGGGTTGTAGCCCGCGTGAGGACTAGGTTCCTCACGCGAGAGGTACCCCTATGATGAAGCATGACACCTTTGGTGTGTGAGGGGAACTGTCCTTAAAAGGGATATCCCCGCCCTGTCACTTTTATCTCTTTATCCGCGTTGTGGACCTCCCTAGTATTCTGGACCCGGGGCCTTTTTTGTGAATAATATATATTGGTGGGGAGTCGGTTCCCGTTGGTCCTTAAACTCCTCTAGCCCTCTGTGTGATTTATTCTTTAAGTGTACCAGAGTGTTATGGTTTCCTCTCACTTGTATGTTGATGCTTGTATTTAAAAAAAAAAGACAATGTGCTCATAACTGCTAGCTACTCTGATTCAAGCATGGGAATCTATGAAAGTGCCAATACTGGAGTAAGAAAACAAGTTACTTACCTGTAACTTTGGTTCTCCAGTATTGGAAACTTTCATAGATTCCCATGCGACCCACCCTCCTCCCCTGGGAAAGCTCAGACTTCGGCAGTCTAGTATTCCTTTTACACCACGGCTACAAAAATCTGAGGTTCTCTCAGGGAGGTTCTACAGGGTGAGGCTGATCTGATTGGTTGTTCATTCTGTTTGGTCTCTTTTACAAAAAGAGGTGAATGGGTTACAAAACTAGAATGGACCTAGGCCTAGTTTCTTCTTTTGTAATGGTTTCTATGGCTAATTTGTATTTACCTGGGACTCCCATCCCGACGACGGGGAATGATTCAAGCATGGGAATCTATGAAAGTTTCCAATACTGGAGAACCAAAGTTACAGGTAAGTAACTTGTTTTCTTCTCCAGCGCACACAAGATGTACGCCAGGTTAGACTACCTCCTGGGCACGAAGTACATACATGCACTTATGACGGAGATCCTCACAGCGGCACTCTCGGACCACACAGCTGTGACAGTCTCGTTGTCCCTCCCAACCCCCCCCCCCCCCCGCAGATCGCCCCGCCAGACAATGGCGCTTGCGAGACACTATGCTGCAATATCCGGAGGTGGTAGCGCAGATCTAACAAGCGATCACGGACTACCTATTACACAACGATACCCCCGACGTCTCCACTGCAGTACTGTGGGAAGCGCTCAAAATGGTAATAAGGGGCGAATTTATCGCGTTCTCAGGCGCAGACAAATTCCGGAAAGAGAAACTGGAAGCCCTCGCCAAGCAAATCAGAGAGATGGAGCGTATTCATCAACGCACAGGCGCCCCGAGAGTTTGGCGCCAGCTGTCTACCCCACGCGCTCAGTTAGCTGCCATAGACATGGACCGGGCGGAATATGCCACTCTCCGCCTGCGCCATTCCTTCTATGTGGGTGGGGATAAATGTGGCCTGCTCTTGGCTAATAAATTGTGAGCCTGGTGGCAAGACCAAGGGGTCCACTTGATCCACACACTGGGGGGGAGGGAGCTGGTGACAGACAATAAAGCCATGGTGAACATCTTCAAGAAATTTTACTCCCACCTGTACACAGGCCAACCCTTAGACTCCATGAACGGCAGCTGGTTTCTGCGATCAGCGCAAACGATCCCCCTCACACAAGAACAAGCTGAGTTGCTTGATGGGGAGATGCACATCGAGGAAGTCATACCAGCCATCTCCCGGCAGAAACTAGCAAAGTCCCCAGGTCCTGACGGATACACATCAGCCTTTTACAAAACCTTTTGCCCCACACTAGTGCCCCTTCTGGCACGGCTGTTGAACACCTTCGCTGACCCTGGGGCGATTCCCAAGTCAGGCAAAGACCAGGTGCAATGCAGTTCATACCAACCAATCTCCCTCTTAAATGTGGACCTGAAGCTGTTCACGGGCATCCTGGCTAACCGGCTCAATCCATATATGCCCTCTATAATCGACCGAGACCAAGCGTGCTTCATCCCCCAGAGACAGACGAGCGACAATAGCAAGCGCATCCTCCATGTTATCGAGAAGACCATGCGTGCCCCAGGTGACTACATGTTCTAGTGATCGACACTGAAAAGGCCTTTGACAGGGTCCATTGGCCCTACTTGGAACAAGTCCTTACTCATTTCGGCCTGGGAGGGGGGAGTTCAGGACCCAGATTTGAAATTGCGATCGCTCACAGACGGTGACGGTACGGATCAATGGCTATACCTCTGCCCCTTTCCCGATAGGTAGAGGCACGCGCCAGGGGTGCCCCTTGTCGCCCCGGCTATTTGCTCCCTATATGGAGCCATTGGACCAGAGTACAGAACTGCCTCGAAATCACGGGAGTGACCTTTGGTGGTGACCACCACACCATAAGCCTATATGCGGATGATGTGCTTGTGTTTCTAGACAAACCAGCCACGGCCCTGGCAGCTTTCCTGGAGGAACTTGAGACCTTTGGAAACACATCGGGCTTTAGGGTCTGTGTCGAGAAATTGCAGGCACTTAGCCCCTCCCACCTCAATTGGTGGACCAGCTGACGAGGCAATACCCCATTCAATGGGCGACCAAGACGATCCCATACTTGGGGATCAACTTGGCAGCTACCCCAATATCCACCTCCTTCGTTAAATACCGCACGCTGCACAGGCAAATCTGCAGCCACTTAGATCTTCTGGTTGGGAAGGGTGGCGACTATTAAAATTACGGTTCTTCCAAAGATACTATATCTCTTGCAAACTCTACCCCCTACCGCTGCCACTGGGCTTGTTCTCCAAACTCCAGACAGAGCTATTGCAGTGAAATTGCTCTCCCACCCTCGCAGCTCCACCATTAAGTGAGGCCTGCCCCAGCACTCTCGAGTGTTGGTGATCGAGGCCCTCCTCCACCCGCAGGTTTCCCTGCGCCTCATCCCTGGTGGTCCAGTGGACCTCTGTCTCCTTCCTCTAACTCTGCTCTTTCACTCGTTTTTCTACCCTTTTTTATCTTTCACCTTTCTGCACTTTTCTGCATCTCTGCTCTTTTGTGCCTTATTTCTGCTCATTTTCCCTTCCTCTCGCTCTGCCCTTTCACTTGTTTTCACTCGTTTTTCTACCCTCGTTTATCTTTCACCTTTCTGCACTTTTCTGCATCTCTGCTCTTTTGTGCCTTATTTCTGCCTATTTTCCCTTTTTTCTTTATCCCTTATTTCCTCCCTTTACATTTCCCTGCTGCTGCCCCCGCGGCCCCTCCCCCCCAGCGCGACCGGCCAATCCAGCTCCCCTCCCCGCTCCTGCCTCCCAGCTGTCCAGCCCTCCCCGACCCCTACTTAATGGCGGCCACTGCGGGGACAGGCGAGCAAGACCACTGACTCATTGTCAGTGAAATTGCTCTCCCACCCTCGCAACTCCACCATTAAGTGAGGCCTGCCCCTGCACTCTCGAGTGTTGGTGATCGAGGCCCTCCTCCACCCGCAGGTTTCCCTGCGCCTCATCCCTGGTGGTCCAGTGGACCTCTGTCTCCTTCCTCTAACTCTGCTCTTTCACTCGTTTTTCTACCCTTTTTTATCTTTCACCTTTCTGCACTTTTCTGCATCTCTGCGCTCTTGTGCCTTATTTCTGCTCATTTTCCCTTCCTCTCGCTCTGCCCTTTCACTTGTTTTCACTCGTTTTTCTACCCTCTTTTATCTTTCACCTTTCTGCACTTTTCTGCATCTCTGCTCTTTTGTGCCTTATTTCTGCCTATTTTCCCTTTTTTCTTTATCCCTTATTTCCTCCCTTTACCTTTCCCCGCCGCTGCGGCCCCTCCCCCCCAGCGCGACCGGCCAATCCAGCTCCCCTCCCCGCTCCCGCCTCCCAGCTGTCCAGCCCTCCCCGACCCCTACTTAATGGCGGCCACTGCGCGGCCGCAGGCGCGTCAAAGGCAAGCCCGTCTGCGCCCGACTGTGACCAGCGCCAGGAACCCTGGACCTCCGCCCGCCAACGCTACGACCCAGCAGCACTCCACGCACTCAACCCAGGCCGCAACAACAACTGCAAGCTAGCTTCACCAGCCGACTCCCACGGACCCTTCAGCTGTCACCGCTGCTGGCACACCTGCAGCACCGCCAAGAACACGGATCCAGCACAACCCGCCCACAAGAACACAACCGAACCGAAGACCCTGCAATGCATCCTCCTCAACGTCCGATCCCTCCACAAACACGCCACAGAAATCTGGGACCTCCTCGACAGCACCACCCCGGACGTAGCGTTCTTCACCGAAACCTGGACCAACACCACCTCGGGACCGGACATCGCCATCCCCCAAGGATACAAGATCTCCAGGAAGGACCGCCCCACCCGCCCAGGAGGAGGAATCGCCATTGTCCACAAATCCAGCCTCCGCCTGAGCACACTCCCTGACGAGCCCACAGAACTGATGGAACACCTTCACTTCAAGATACTGGCCAGCCCCACCGCCACCCTCCGAGGAACCCTCATCTACCGACCCCTGGACCCCGCGGACCCTTCGCCAACTCCATCACGGACATTATCTCCCCGCAGGCCATCGCATCCACCAACTACACCTTGCTGGGAGACCTCAACTTCCACATCGACAACCAACTGGACCCCAACACCACATCCCTCCTGGACAACCTCCACAACATTGGACTGCGCCAGATCGTGACCGAGCCCACGCACTCAGCAGGACACAACCTCGACCCCCTCTTCACTACAGGAAACTCCATCACCTTCAGCCACACCACCGAACTCCCATGGACCGACCATCGTTGCGTCCACTTCACCTTCAGAACACCCACAGACACCAGCACCTGCTTCCACGAAGAAACTGGACCAAAATCACCGACGACCAGCTCACCTCCTCACTCAACAACTCCACCCCAACCATCGCGGAAAACGACGACCCCAACACCGCAGCCCGAACCCTGGATAGATGGATCACGGACAGCACCAACACCATAGCCCCCCTCAAGAAAAACAACAATACCCGCGCCAAGAAAGCCAGATGGTTTACCACCGAACTTCGAGAGTCCAGAAGCACATGCCGCCGCCTCGAAAAGGCCTGGAGGAACACCAAATCCACAGAAGCCCACGACAACTTCAGAGTTGCCACCAACGCCCACCATCAACTCATCAGAGAAACGAGGAAAAAAGCGATTGAAGACAGAATCTCCACCCACGCGCACAACAGCAAGGAACTCTTCAGCATCATCAAGGAGTTCGCCCAACCCACTAGCGAGTCTACCGACATCCCTCCCTCACAAGACCTCTGCGACAAACTCGGCACCTTTTTCCACCACAAAATCAAGAGCATCTACGACAACTTCGACGAAGACAACCAACACACTGAACCCTCACCAACCACCCCCGACACCCGGAAACCAGCGATTGACGACTGGACAGCCCTCACCACGGAAGACACACTGAAGACAATGAAGTCAATCCACTCAGGGGCCCCCACGGACCCCTGCCCCCACCACATCTTCAACAGAGCTGCCGACACCATCGCACCCATGCTCCGCCACACCATCAACCGCTCCCTGGCGACCGCCTCGTTCCCGAAGACTGGAAACACGCCGAGGTCAACCCCTCCTAAAGAAACCCTCAGCGGACCCCACCGACCTCAAAAACTACAGACCCATCTCCCTGCTCCCGTTCCCAGCGAAAGTCATCGAGAAAGCCATCAACAGCCAACTCGCCACATTCATTGAAGAACACAACATCCTCGACTCCTCCCAATCCGGCTTCAGAAAAAACCACAGTACGGAAACCGCCCTCCTCGCCGCAACAGACTACATCCGCACCCTACTGGACAAAGGAGAAACAGTAGCCCTCATCCTCCTCGACCTAGCAGCGGCGTTCGACACAGTCTCCCACCGCACCCTAATACGCAGACTCTACGACGCAGGAATCCAGGACAAGGCCCTCGACTGGATCCGCTCCTTTCTCTCCGGCAGGATGCAGCGGGTCAGACTCCCCCCCCCCCCTTTCCTCTCGGACCCCACACCCACCACCTGCGGAGTCCCCCAGGGCTCCTCCCTCAGCCCGACGCTCTTCAACGTCTACATGGCTCCACTCGCCCCCATCGTCAGAACCTACGGACTCAACATAGTGTCATACGCAGACGACACCCAGCTCATCCTCTCCCTATCCAACGAGCCCAACACCGCCAGACGCAACTTTCGAGAAGGCATGGAAGCCGTCGCCAAATGGATGAAAAACAGCTGCCTACAACTAAACACCAACAAAACAGAAGTACTCATCATGGGCCCAAACCCCGATGCCTGGAGCGACACCTGGTGGCCCCCCGCCCTCGGAAACCCGCCAACCCCCACGGACCACGCACGCAACCTGGGAATCATCCTGGACTCCGAGCTCAAAATGGACCGCCAGATCAACTCTGTATCGTCTTCCTGCTTCCACACCCTCCGCCTCCTTCGTAAGACCTTCAAATGGATCCCCCTCGAACACCGAAAGACCGTCACTCACTCCCTGGTCACCAGCAGACTCGACTACGGCAACGCACTCTACGCCGGAATAAACAAAAACCTCACCCGCAAGCTACAGAACATCCAGAACGCCGCCGCAAGACTGGTCCTCAACCTGCCAAAACACTGCCACATCTCCCAGCACCCACGCACACTCCACTGGCTCCCTGTCGAGGCGATAATCACCTTCAAGATGCTCACCCACGCACACAAGGCCCTCCACGGCACCGGACCAGCATACCTGAACAGCCGACTCAAATTCCACGCACCCCAAAGGACCTTACGATCAGCCCAGCTCTCCTACGCCGTGGTCCCCCGCACCAGAAAGACCAGATCGGGAGGCCGCTCCTTCTCCTTCCTCGCGGCCAAAGCATGGAACGCCCTTCCGCTCCACCTCAGACAGACATCGCTCCCCATCTTCGCAAGAAACCTCAAAACCTGGCTTTTCGACAGACCCCCTCCTTGATGGATGGAACCTGCACCCCCCCCCCTCCTAGCGCCTTGAGACCCTTACGGGTGAGTAGTCGCGCTTTAACAAACCCCTGATTGATTGCAATTTATCTGGCAAGGGAAGAGACCACGCATGAAGAAAGCCCTCGGCTTTCTTCCCCCCTACCATGGAGGGGCCTGGGCATTCCGGACCGCCAACTATATTACCAGGCGGCGCAACTGCACAACCTGGTTGAGTGGAACCGGGTCGAATCTGAGAAGCACTGGTTGTTCCAGGACAGAGTGGTGCTGGGGACGTCCCTGTGGAAAGTGCCCTTTTTGAAGAGAACACACAGGCCACGGAACTTATACCTGTCTCCGATCACACAGGAGATGATGAAGGCGTAGGACCAGACCAGGGTCTGACAGATTGACCTCCTTTCCCTCACACATGACACCGCTACTAGACAACCTGGACTTTGCCCCGGGGGTGAGGGTAATGAGGTTTGCAAGGTGGCGACACTCAGGTTGTCCGCTCCATGGGCCACCTGTTTGACGAGGAGGGAGTGCTCTCCTCAGATACGTGCAAATTATGGACTCCCCGAAACAGAGCAACTCCATTACCTGCAACTTTGACACTGGATATTACACCGACAAAAAAAAACTCAATCCGCAGTGGCCCCTCACCCAATATGAAAAATGGCTCCTCACTAAAACATCAGATAAGAGACTGATGTCAGAACTATATACATTGTTGAACCTCCGCAACAAACATATACACAACACTAGCCGAGCCAGGTGGGAAAAGGACCTGGGGAAATTACTGGGAGACAAAGAATGGGAGGGGATATACCACAGAGCCAGACACACAGCCAGCAATGTGGCACTCACTGTAACCCTCACCAAAGTGGCTTCATACTGGTATTACACCCCGGCATAGGGTCAACCCAACACAGAACGCAGATTGCTGGTGGGACTACAGGGCACTGGGGACATTGGTACACATCTTATGGGACTGCCCACAGCTTCTCCAATACTAGTCACAGGTACTCGACAACATAGATACCCACCTCAACACCTAGTTGCCACGATTCCCAGCATATATAATCTTGGGCCTACCAAATTTGCTAACGTATCCTCTGAAGTCTAGGAGAGGACAGTAGATTGACTTAGCGCTAGGAGCTAGGATACAGAACATCCTCACACACTGGGGCACCTCGCAGACCCCCAACCATACCGGATGGCTCCACAGGTTGTGGCTCATTATTTGGATGGAAAAGATCACGCTTACACTGGATGGACAGGGTGCTTCGTTCAGGGACTTATGGCACCCCTATCTGTCCCTACTCTCACAAGATTTCCGGGAACTGACATGTCCTAGGTCTCTCCGTCTTCTACGCCTACCCGAGATAGCTTCGCAGTCACAAACAGATCACTCTTAAGCTAAGAACTGATGTAGTCACTTCATATGTGTCATAGTTCGGAAGTGAGTGGAGGGAGGGGTGGGCAGGGAAGGGGATTGTTTGCCGAGCCACTTACTGCATAAACATATTTGTTTCGTTTAGTGGTCACCCGAACTTTCAAGATGCCAGAATGGCTGATAGCTGCACTGTTTTTTTTTTCCTTTTGAAACGCCAATAAAAAGGATTGAACCATAGAAAGGGCTCTGAACTTGTGACCTACTGTTAGCAGAGTATGTTACAATATTGGTACCATAGTAACAGAGCTACTGGAGCATAGGGGGAAAGAGTCTGTAAAAACCAACAATGTAAAGGTGAAGGTAGAGTGGTAGTACAAGAAATAAGGAATGAGGTGTATTTGGGTATAACTTTGGTATGAATCCTATGGTGGTCTAAGTGAAACTGTTTAGGAGCAGTTTTAAAAAAAGATTTTGTATTACCGCATGAATCTGATAATCCACTGCGAGGTTACATGGCGGGCCGCACTGGATCCGTGGAGCCGTCCAAAACTCCTACCAAATTGGGCTTTCTGTAAAGGAGGGTAAGAAAGGATTAACAGTCGTGACCATTCAGAAGAGGTGTGTCATTTTAAAAATATGCAAGCCCTGTTATTTGTTCAGTGTGTGTAAACTTGAAAGCAAAGGTGTAATGGTTGCCATTAATTGTTCCCTTGCACAAGAGTGGTGTACCATTGTTGTGCTTGGTTTTTTGTGCACTTTGTGCATACAGAAAATTAAGCTTGTACTGAGCAACAGAAAATTAAGCTTGTACTGAGCAACAGAAAAAGAGATCACAATCATATTTAATAGGTATGTGAATTAAACTGTAGCACAAAAAATATCTGATAAAGACTTCTAGCTGC
The DNA here is from genome assembly GCA_963921515.1 of Calotriton arnoldi. NCBI lineage: Eukaryota > Metazoa > Chordata > Amphibia > Caudata > Salamandridae > Calotriton > Calotriton arnoldi. Next base: position 1,859,514 of record CAWUFW010000750.1, on the reverse strand, counting down.
AGATTCCTTACCTTTGAATTTCCCAGGCGTCAGGCTGGATCTGGAAACTTTTGCATGAGCAGTAACCCTGCGCGCCGTTTGGTGGCTCCATTCGGCTAGGATATGGCTGATGTGGTTGAAAACCCCTTCAATTGCCACAAAAGGGGCGAAAGCTAGACTGGCCATGAGGTGTGACCGAGATGCCCAAGGATCTGGCCATAGCACATAATTCCTTGAAGCACTCCAAGGCTGAGTCTGTTTTCTCACCAAAAAGACCAGTCCCGTCAGAGGGCATGTCCATGAGATTAGCCTGAACATCACCCGAGAAGCCAGATGTTCTCCACCAGACGTGGGGACGTAAGGCCACCGTCGACAAAACCACTCTGCCCAGCGAGTCAGTCGTGTCTAAACCACACCTGATGGTGAATTTTTGCTGCATCTCTCCCATCCTCCCCTGCCTGGGAGAGCACAGCCCGGGCCTTCTCTGGGACCTGTGGCAGCACTTGCGCAACTGTTTCCCAAAGGGTGTGCGAGAAACGGACCAATAAGGCGGTATTCACGTTCTGCAATGCCAGGCTGGGAGAAGAAAACATCTTCCCAAGTGCATCCAGCCTCTTGGATTCCCTGTCTGGAGGAGTGGAAGGGAATGCTCCATGGGACGTAGAAGCCTGAACCACCAAGCTCTCAGGGGTTGGGTGTTGGCTGAGGAACCTTGGATTGCCCGGGGCAGTGCGACGGCAGCGTGCGATTGTCCTGTTTACAGGAGCCCTTGGGCTAGGCTTGGACCACATGCCTAGAATGGCATCTGTTAGTGCTTCATTAAAGGACAAAAGGGGTTCGGACGTGGAAGCCCCAGGCTGAAGCACCTCGGTCAAGAGATTAGTCTTGACCTGCACCGAGGGCAGCTCCAGGTCAAAGAACTCTGCTGCCCTCCTCACCACCATGGAATAAGATGCCACCTCCTCCATAGCCACACTAGGTGGAGAGAGCATACCAGTGTTTGGAGATGTGTCCAGTCCACTGGCTTCTGCAAGATCCTCATACCAGTCCAACTGTTCCACAGGAATGTCTAGTTGTTCCAAAGGGTCCATAGACCCCTCCCAAGCCATGCCTGAAACTTCCTCAAAATGCACAATCAATGACGTAGAACCTCTGGGGTCTGCCAAAGTCAATCTGACAGAGTCGTCAGGTATCGGAAGGGGGCAGGCACTGCTTGTGGGGCGGGGAAGGTCGCGTTGGCATGACTGGCGTCAACCCGTAATCTGATCCATGAGACCCCACCGGCGCCATGGCGGGGCCGGTGGCGCAGAATTTGGTGGGGCCTCCTCCGACCCCGCGGGGCCCGAAGGTACTCCAGAGGGGTCAGGCACGCTCAAATACGCGCTGCAGGGCCTCGTACAGTTCCTTAATTTGAGCGGGGGTTGCTCCGGCTCCCGGAAATGGGGGGAGGCATGGAGTTGAACCTTTCTCTGGCTCTGCAGAACTGTGCCTAGTGCGTCGGTGCTCTTTACCTGTCTCGTCGACGGACAAAAGACGTGGTGAAGTTAAAGTCCGTTTGGACTTCTTTTTTTTGTGCATCTTCCCTGAGTGTCCCGAGGACCTTGAGTGAGAAGAAGAGGACTTGGGGCTCCTGGAGCGGTCCCGTGACCTTCTTGTCCTCGAACAGGATCTCCAAGGAGTCGCACTCGACAGTGTCGACTGCTATGCCTCAAGGAGCTTTAAAGATTGCTCCCACAAGGCCTTCGGATTCATGGCCTAGCAATTCGAGCACTACTTCGTGTCATGGTTGCGCTCAAGGTACCACAAGCAGACGAGAGGGGGGTCGGTTACCGACATGGTGCCGTAAAGGGCACCACACGGTTTGAACCCTGTACGTCTAGATTACATCCTCGACACAAGAAAAATATTCCTTGACAAAATGTTGAAAAAAGGCCTGTTAAAAAAGAGACAAAGGGATCTGCGCTTAACTGGCGTGGAAAGGAAAGAACTGATGTCCGCACGCCTGTGTGGCGCCTATGTAGGTGACCGCAACTTCATGACAGATGCGAATGATGTCATGCAGAGCCGAACGGAGCCAACAGATGGGCGGCAGGGGTACTGCTCATGCAAAAGTTTCTGGATCCAGCCTGACACCTGGGAAATTCAAAGGTAAGGAATCTGCAGCTAGATATTGTCTCTACCAGATAATGCATTACTGAAGGTAAGTAACTTGTTCATTAGGTAGAGAGTGAATGAGTACATATAATGTTAAATGTTATGTTAAACAATTTTATATAGCGCAAACAAATGCCCGGAGGCGTCTAGGCGCTGCAGGGTTGCGGAGAAAAGATAGCTGAATTAATAAGTAAAAAGCCATGTTTTCAGTGCCTTACGAAAGGACAGGAGGTCCGGCAGAGACCTAACATGCAGAGGAAGCGTGTTCCACAATTTGGAGGCCCCTGTCTCAAAGCTCCTACCGCCCCAGGAGGCACGCTTGAACTTTGGAATCACAATGTATTTGGCCGCTTGAACGGAGAAGCCTCTCCGGAAGATACCACTTAAACTTATCTTTAAGAAAATTTGGACCAAGATTATGCAGAGCCCTGAAGGTGATACAAAGGGCTTTAGAATTAAATCAACAGGAGCCTGGCGGCCGCATTTTGAAAAGACTGAAGCTTATTGATTAACTGTGCTTGCATGTTATGGTAGAGCCTGTTGCAGTAATCCAGCTTTGACAGCATCAAGGCTGTCACTATTTTTTTCTGCAAAGATGGAGGGATGCAAGGAAGAATCTTTTTCTCTAACTTAAGTGTATAAAAGAATGTGGAAATAGTAGCGTTGACCTGAACTCCAAAGACAAGCTTTTTGTCCATGAGAACCCCAAGGTTCTTTACCTTCTTGGCTGATGAAGGCAATGGTCCTAGTTTCTGTGGCCAACAGGAGGGTATTCAAAATGAGGTATCCTTACCAAAAAGGAGGACCTCCGTATTGTTGGAATTTAATTTTAGACCATTTATATCCATACAATCATCTATGGCAAGCATACAGCTGTGAAATCTATGAGCAGTGCTGTGAGAGGAGTCAGAGAAGGAAACCACAATCTGGGTATCATCTTAATATGATACCAGAGAGAAACCAAAAGATCTGATCAGAGCAGCAAGGGGTGTAACGTAGACGTTAATAAGTGTCTTGTTCAATGAGACCCCTGCAGCAATATAATTAGTTGGGAGTGAGTAGGATGTTTAGAAATACTAATAGAGTATAAAAAAGAGTTTATGAAGGAAATAAAAACCAGAATAGCAATTAGAGTTTAAGAATGAAAATATGTAAAGATTAACAAAATGGAGGGATTCAAAATGTATGTAATGGCACAAGCTGAGAAACACTCCGGTATGTACTGGAAATCCAACTTGCTTAGTTACATATACAATAACACACCCTCATAAGCAATGAGATAGTTAAGTGTGTCCTGGTAAACTGGCACTAACAAGTCATCCATGCAGACAAGTAAACCTGCAAAGATGATTCAGGCCATCTACAGTACAGCATGTATATGCAGCTGTCCCGGTAGCCTCAGCTCAAAATCAAAACATGTTGCTAAGCATTCAAGTCCTATTCTACTACAAATAACTCAATCCTGAGATAGACTGTATGTACCCTATAAGGTTGGGAGCTACGAGCTTTAAAGATAAGAGATGCTTTCTAAGTTTGGTTCAGTTATGTGCACACTACCAGACCCATATGTCCAGTTATAGATCTGATCTCCAACCTATATTGAAATTGACATACCTACATATAAAGGAAAGAGCCACTAAAACACCTACTTTCACACTGACAGATACTTAAACATATACTGTCACACACATACCACTCTTATGTATCTAGTAGTATGTGAGTCAGTTGCACACACAGTTATATACCCCAGTACTAACTATCACAGCCAGCAAGGGATCCATACAGTCTGTTACATGCAGATTGATAGAGTAACTAAGAGAGGCAGCCATGTACCAATATACTTACTTATATATCCATTAATACATCCTCATAGGCACTGACACACTAAGTTAGGTATAAACTGGGGGAACTGGCACAAATAACTCCTCCATCCAGTCAACTAGACCTTTTAACATGTCTCAGACCTACTCCAGTAGAGCACGTATATGCACTTGTTCAGGTAGGCTGAGTTCAAATTCAAAACATGTTGTTAAGACTTCAAGTCCTCTTGTATTACATATAAGTGACTCCTGAGATAAGTTGGAAGTAGGCTATAAGACAGGGAGCTATGAGCTTAAAAGGTAGATGCTCCTCAAGTTTGATTCCATTATATGTACACTACCAGACCCATATTTCCAGTTATAGATACACTCTCCTATCTATACTGGAACTTACATGCCTACATATAAAAGGATAGAGCCACTAATACATCTATCCACACACTGTTAGAGACACTTAGACATGCACTTACTCACACACAGACATACCACTCTTGTGTATCCAGCAGTATGGGAGGCAGCTGCACACACAGTTAAATATCCCAATAGTAAGTAACACAGCCAGTAAGGGATCTATGTACCTCTTCCATACAGATTTACAGATTCATGGAGTAAGTAACTTAGGCATTGATGTACCAACATGCTTACTTGCATATAAAAAAACACACCCTCATAGGTGCTGACATAGTTAAGTGTGTCCTGGGAAACTGGCACTAAGTCATCGATGCAGACAAGTACACCTGCAAAGATGATTGAGGCCGGCTACAGTGCAGCATGCATATGCAGTTGTCGTAGTAGCCTCAGCTCAAAATCAGAATTTGTTGCTAAGCGTCCAAGTCCTGTTCTACTACATATAACTCTCTCCTGAGATAGGCTGCATGTAGCCAATAATACATCCTCATAGGCACTGACACACCGAGTTAGGTATGAACTGGGGAACTGGCACAAATAATTCATCCATCCAGGTAACTAGGCCTTTTAACATGTCACAGGCCTGCTCCAGTAGAGCATCTATATGCACTAACAAACTAAAATCACCGCTTATGTACTAAGTAGTTTGCTTCAAAGTAATTACTTTAATAGCATATTCTGTACAGGTAAATGTATTCTTTATTTGTTTTCTAGAAATCCACTTCTATTTTAAAAAAAGATTTACAATGCCTGACAAAAGTCAAACAAGAAGGAAACCGAAAAAAACACTACTACCACCTTAAAACTCCAAAAGAAAATGAGTTGGAGAATGTCTAGAGCAAGAAAAGAGAAGCTGGTAAGCGCACTAAGCAGTTTTTGAAAAAAAATGTCACAAAATGGAAAATGAGCATAAAGTGTTATGTAGAAATGGAATATTATCTTCAGTTAGGATGAAGGAAGGAGTACACGTTTCTGACGGGAGGAAATGTTCTAAGAAAACAGGGAGTTTATCAAGGAGACAGAAACAGTTAAAGGAGTTTAGAGCTAAAATGTTTCGGACTAGAGTAATACAGAATTTGTTAAAATGAAGAAATATAAGAAAAGTACTGCTGCATTTAAACAAAATCAACATATTGAGAGCGTTGTTGACATTGCATTTACATTGAAGAGGAAACTATCTTAATATTGAATAGAATGCGGACACTAGACAAAATAGTAGTGTATGAAGAAAAAACCCTAAGAAAAAGGCTTATCAACATCAGTAATTTCTGCAAGATTTTTAAAGGTAAATGGAAGCATACCTGGAGTACAGAACTTTATTTTAATGAGGACAGCTATTTACAAGAGAACACACTATTGTATGCAGTTGATTCAGCTTGTCCTTATTATGAGGTAAAAGATGGTACTCCTTTTGCAAAAGAGGAGATGGTTCTTAGAAATGTAGAGGAAATGGTAGCTGAAGAGGTGCAAGGGAGGCGTAGACAAGCTCCTGCATACAAGTGGAACTGTAGTAGTATTTGCAGTGTTCGGCAGTAATCAATTGACATACTGAGAGAACTTTTACGTGATTTTCCAGATAGAAGTATCAAGCGAAAAATTACAATTTTGCAAGGATTAGATCCATGCAAAGTCAGGGAGTACAGTTATTTACAGGGACATTCACTGGCATGTCTATCAAAGAAAGTGTGCACAAGTAGCTTTCATCACTTCAGAATGTTAGCTGTGCGTCACTCTAAAATGCAAAATTTGGTTAGGAGACTTATATAAAAACTCCTGTTTATGTTTAGGAGAGATGAATAAAAGTCTATGGCAGTGTAAAGTAGCAGATGTCGGAAAAGTTTGTAAGGATGTTCAGTTTAGTTTTTTTGGTCCTGAACAGGAGTCTAGGGAAAATGAAAATGTGACTACTGGAACTGTAGAAGAACAGGATACAGGCATTAGTTCTGAAAGTTTTGTAATAGACATTGCAAAGTTTAACAGCATTTATTCAGAGAAACCAAACTCTTTGCAATTTTTGTCGACACACTCACTACAAAAGACAAACTCGTTATGTTGCTTTGTATTTGAAAAGCGAAAAGGAGACCCATGATAAGTGGCAACAATTTTCTACATATTTATATGTAGAAGAACAGTTTGATTTGAGAAGACTTCAAATGATATGTAACTACTGTTATGATAAGTTGGAGGATAATAAAATTGGCAGCTAGAGCAGTCCATAACAAGTTAGAACTAGTTTCAGTCCCACCAAAACTTTCAAGATTTAAATGTTTACGAATCAATTCTGATTCAATGTATGCATCCATTCCAAGCTATTGTCCGTATGGAGCCGAAGACAGGGAAGTTACCTCCTACTGGTCTCCAGAAAGATCTTTAAGGCAGAGTTGTGTGCTTGCTATTAGATGTTAAGCAGAATATTCAAACTATAGAGGTGCAGAGAAATTCTGAAGAAGCGCTTGTTATTATAGTCAATGGTGTCCCTACCAAGAATAAAAAAATATGGCAAGACTTGGTATAAGAAAGTGCCCTCTTTATGCATGGTTGCCCCTAATTTTTGTTAAACTGCTGATGTGCTTTGACTGAGTGTGCCCTGGGTTCCTGCTAAACAGGTACTCAGGCCTATGTTCTTTCCCTAAAACTGCATTGAAAACCAAACCTAAATGGCACTCTATGGCCACAGGTTAGTCCCTTGTAAAGGGTACCCTAGGTACTGTGGCCAGGGAAGGCCTCTGAGGGCTGGAGTACTTTTTGTGCCACCCTTAGAGAGGGGGGAGAGACACACACACACACACACACACTCACACTCACACTCACACTCTCACACTCCCTTGTGGGGACTAACCTTTCCAAATGTTTGTAAAATATACTAATAACAGAAAAATGTTAAGAAAAAATCCTTATACAGGATCCTGCTTTAAATCTGCAAATATATTGTTTTTTAATCATGCGCACAGAACCATCCTTCTGGGGACTTGAACACGTGCTACCATCCTTGTGAGGACCTACTCCATATTTGCCATTTGTGATTGAATACAGTCAATGGCACATGGCTGAATATTTATTTTATGAGCAATGTACACAAATCGATACCAAAGGGGATGATGGACGGAGCGCTAGAGCAAATCAAACACTCACCCCCAGTCAACTGATCTGGGTTTAATCCATCATCATTCTTTAGCTCACTCCACCACCCCAGTTCAGACATGGCCATATGCAAATCAGTCTGACCCTGTGCCTCATGGGAACAGTCCAGCCCGAACTGCCAAGCCATGTCTTCCCTGGACCGGAAACAAGCATCCTGGGACCGGTTTCGGGTTCAAAACCCTCATCAGCCAGGCTATCTTGAATCCAGTGGCAAAGTGAGCAAGGGACCCACGTCTGGGCATACCCTGCCAACTTAGGGCGAACAAAGCGATACCAAAGGGGATGATGGACGGAGCGCTAGAGCAAATCAAACACTCACCCCCAGTCAACTGATCTGGGTTTAATCCATCATCATTCTTTAGCTCACTCCACCACCCCAGTTCAGACATGGCCATATGCAAATCAGTCTGACCCTGTGCCTCATGGGAACAGTCCAGCCCGAACTGCCAAGCCATGTCTTCCCTGGACCGGAAACAAGCATCCTGGGACCGGTTTCGGGTTCAAAACCCTCATCAGCCAGGCTATCTTGAATCCAGTGGCAAAGTGAGCAAGGGACCCACGTCTGGGCATACCCTGCCAACTTAGGGCGAACAAAGCGCATCATAATTTAGTCATATATGAATTCATGCACATATCATAGATGTACACAAAAGATGGGTTATGATAATAATTTATCATAAAATATATATCATGATACAGCAAAGGCACTTATAACTGTAATTAACCAATTGCTCAGTGCTCAAAATCTTAGGCGATAAGGGATCTAACACATAGAAAAAATAACAGATGGAATCAAGCACCGTGGTCAAGTGGAACCCAGCATTTGATTAGTTACTTACAGTTTTCTCAAAGTTATTACATCCCATCTCGATAGGCATGGCATATAATATTAATGTCTGCATATAGATGACGTCTGATGTTGCTCACAGATGTGGTATTTGATCACTGCATAGGGAAGGTGAGTGATGATGCACACAGTGATGGTGTGTGATCACAGTAGCACCATATTCTCTATAGAGATGGTGTCTGCAGCTGTGGTGAACGTACCCTCAAGTAGTGTGAGAAGATAATTATATTCAAGTCCCCACAGAGATACTGTATGCCTATAGGAATGTTCAAGTCCTTGCAGAAATGATGTGTGATGGCAATCATGTCCAAGTCCTCACAAATATTTTGCCTGTTTATAGCAAAGTTCATGTCCCCACAGAGACAAGGTGTGCTTATTGAGATGTTCAAGTCCCCACAGAGATAGTGTAAGAAGATAATCTGGTTCAAGTTCCATTGCAATAGTGTGTAATGACAATGTTCAAGTCTCTACACAAGCAGAGATTGTGTATGATTATAGGAATTGTATAGTCCCCACATCTATATTGTGTGAATATAGTGGTGTTTGAGTCCCCACAGAGATAGTGTGTGATTATAGGAAATCTACATTCTTCACAGGGATGATTTGTAAACTTAATCTTGTAGAAGTCCCCACAGTGATAGTGTTTATGGTATTCTTGTTGAAGCATCTTCTGAAAAACTGTGTACAGAAAATGTTCAAGTCTCCACACAGATAAAGTGTGAACTTAAGGATGTTCAAGCCCAAACACAGATTGCGTGGAAGGCAATCAGGATCAAGGCCCCTCAAAGATAGAGTATTATTATATCATGCTCAATTCCCCACAGATAGTATATCAAGATAATTGTGTTCAAGAGCACTGAGTTACTATCGAAAGATAATGATCGTTTCCACTGGACAGAGTATGACGATGATGTTCAAGTTCAAACCGATATAATGTGTAATTACAGACATGTTCGAACATCCACAAAGACATTGTGTGATTATAAAAATGTTATAGCCCTCACAGAGATGCCATGTGAAGTTAATTTTGTTCAAGTCCCCACAGAGATAGTGTGTGATTATAGTGATGTTCAAGTCCCCACTGAGATAGTGTGTGATTATAGTGATGTTCAAGTCCCCACAAAGATAGCGTGTGATTATAGTGATGTTCTAGTCCCCACAAAGATAGTGTCTGATTATGGTGAGGTTCAAGTCCCCACAAAGAAAGCGTGTGATTATAGTGATGTTCTAGTCCCCACAAAGATAGTGTCTGATTATGGTGAGGTTCAAGTCCCCACAAAGATAGTGTGTGATTATAGTGATGTTTAAGTCCCCACAGAGAATGTGTGATTATAGTGATGTTAACGTCCCCACAGAGATAGTGTATGAATATAGTGGTGTTCAAGTTCCCACAGAGATAGTGTGTGATTATAGCAGTGTTCAAGTCCCCACAGAGGTAGTGTGTGATTATAGTCATGTTCAAGTCTTTGAAGAGTACATGTGCAATGTCAGTCATGTCGATGCCCCACAGAGAGAGTGTGTGATGCTAGTGATGCCCTGATCCCCAAAGATAGTGTGTGATGATAGCAATACCCAAGTCCCCACAGAGATAGATGATAATCATGTTGAAGTCACTTGAGATAGTGTTTGATGATGGTGATGCATAGGTCCCCACAGAGATAGTGTGAGATTATAGTCATAATAAAGTGTGTGAGGATAGCAATACCGAAGTCCCCACAGAGATAGATGATAATCATGTTGAAGTCACTTGAGATAGTGTTTGATGATGGTGATGCATAGGTCCCCACAGAGATAGTGTGAGATTATAGTCATAATAAAGTCTCTGTAGAGATCATGTGTGATGTCAATCATGTCTACGTCCCACAGCGATGGTGTGTGATGATAGCAATGCCAAGGCACCCCAAAGATAGTGTGTGATGATATCAATACCTAAGTCCCCACAGAGATACTGTGTGATTATAATCATATTCAAGTACACACAGAGATAGTGTGTGATGATAAACATGTTGAAGTCAATAGAGATGGTGTGTTATGATAGTGATGCCCAAGTCCTCACAGAGATAGTGTTTGAATATAATCATGTTCAAGTCCCCACAAAGATAGTGTGTGATTATAGTCATGATTAAGTCTCCTTTGAGATCGTGTGTGATGTGAGTCATGTATATGTCCCCACAGAGATAGTGTGTGATGATAGTGATGCCCAAATCCCCACTGAGATATTGTGTGATTATAGTCATATTCATGTCCCACAGAGATAGAGTATGATGATAATCATGTTGAACCCACTAGAGATATCTTATCTGGTAGAGGCTCTGTCTAGTTGCATATTCCTTACCTTAGAATATTCCCCCAGATAAGGATAACACCTTATGTGGTAGAGACTCTATTTAGGTGCAGATTCCTTACCTTAAAATATTTGAACAATCACCTTGCGTGCTGGTAGGTGGCACTGTTTGGCTCCGCATGGCGTCGTTGTTGTCATCTGCGCCAGAATTGACAAGCACTGTGCCTATATAGGCTCCACCCCAATGTGCTGACCTCAGTTCTTGACTGTTTTACCACACCAGGATCATGGAGCCAAACTGAGGTGGAATGACCAGTGTGCTAGGGTGAGGTCATGAGGGATCTCTTCGATGTGAGATATACAGTTTGCAGAATGGGGAGATGGAAGAGTCAGTAAGGAATCTGTGGCTAGATAGTCTCTACCAGATAGGCGCTACCGAAGGTAACTTAGTCAGCTGATTGTGACTTCTAGCCGCAGATTCCTTACCTTAGAATAGATACCAAAGAAATATCTACCCAAAGGTGGGCCTGTGAACTGTTACACTAAAGTCCTGGAGAACCGAATGGGTGAAATGCCCATCACGCCTGACCTGACTGTCTAGGCAGTTGTGTGACAGCGATGCCCACATAGTGGCCTGATAGATGTCCAGATCTGGGACTCCTCTAGCCAGTGCAATGGTCTCTGGTGAAAGGCGCCACCAGTAAAATGTCCTGATGTTCCAGCCATGTCCAGATGTGCAGGGCCTCTTGACACAGAGTTCACAACCCATTGCCACCCTGCTTGTTGCAGTGCCACATGGTGGTGGTGTTGTCCATGAACACCTGAACTAGCCTTCCCTTGATGGAAGGAAGAAAGGCTTCCAATGCCAGGTGAATATCTCTCAGTTCCAACATACTGATATGGAGCTGAAACTCCACCAAAGAACAGAGTCGTCTGATCTCCCCCTCTCCCAGATGACCGCCCCAACCCAGAAGTGACGCATCTATCACTACTGTGAATTCTGGATGGGGAAGAGAGAAGGGTCTGCTGTTGACCCATTTGCCATTTGTGAGCCACCACTGCAGATTTTTGCAGTTCTCTCCGATATCTGGACCAGGTCAGAGAGAGATTCCCCTGATGCTGTGCCACTAGGACTTCAGATCCCACTGCAGAGCCCGCATATGCCAACGGGTATGTTTTACCAGCAGGATGACTGAGGCTATGAAATCCAGCCGGATATGAAAGGGAGCATCTGAGAGGGAGTCAGGTGTGACTTTGGCAAATTGACAGTGAACCCCAATGAATGCAGAAGGTCCGTCATAGTCTAGAGGTGGGAAACTACTGTCTGGGGCGATCCTGCCTTCAACAGTCATTAGTCGAGGTAGGGGAGGACTGGAACCCCTGACCTCTGAAGATGTGCTGCAACCATCTCCATCACTTTGGTGAACATCCAAGGGGCTCTGTTAAGGCCAAAGGGGAGCACAGTGAACAGAAGATGCTCTTGGCCTACCATGAACCAAAGGTAATGCCTGTGGGCAGGCAGGATGAGGATATGGAATTAGGAGTCCTACAAGTCCAGGGCTACCATCCAGTCACCAGGATTGAGGGGAGACAGTACCTGAGCCAAAGTGAGCATTTTGAATTTTTCCTTTTTCAGGAAATAGTTGAGAGGGTGTAAGTCTAGGATAAGATGGAGGCCTCCATTCTTCTTCAGCACCAGAAAGTATTAGGATAACAACCATGACCTACTTCTGATGCTGGTACCCTCTCAATAGCTCCTTTGGACAGAAGAGCTAGTACTTCCTGTCGCAAGAGAAGCTACTCTGTCAGCCAAGTGCTGGGCAGTGGCAAAGGTGATAGGGTCAGTTGGAAAGGTAGGGCATAAACCCACTGGACAATCTGAAGCACCCATTTGTCCAAAGTGACTTCTCGCCATTGGAGAAGGTGGTGCCAAATCCTGCCACCAACCAGGTGCCCATGATGGTAGGAGGGTAAACTAAAGAGGCTTTGATGTTGCAGCTGCCCAGGGGAGGGGGACAAAGGCTTGTAATAACCGCATCCATGCGCACAAAAGGACTGTAATGCCTGCTGGCTATGGTGTCTAAGGGGAAAAGGTCGCAGCTGATAGCCCCTACTGTAGGCACGGAAAGGGTGGAAGGCACAATGTGGCTGATGTGGGGCCATGGTGAGTTATGGTGATCCCCAACGACCTAGCGGTGGCCATGCTGTGTTTGAAATGCTGAACGCCAAATCTGCTCTGTCACCAAAAATGCCTGAACATCCCCTGAAAAGCCAGTTGTCCTCAGTCAGGTGTGACATCAGAGTGCCACCGTGGAAGCAATAGCTCTGCCATGGGGGTTGGGGGTGTGGAGTCTTGTGCGAGCCGTGTCCACAGCCATGAAAGGACTGTGATGCCTGCTGGTCATGGTGGCTAAGAGGAAAAGGACGCGGCTGATAGCCCCTACTGTAACCACGGAAGGCACAAGGTGGCTGTTGTGGGGCCATGTTGAGCTATTCTGAGCCCCTATGACCTAGCGGTGGTTCTGCTGTTTTTTAAATGCTCAAGCACCGAATCCGTCTTGTCACCAAAGATGCCTGGACATCCCCCGAAAACCCAGTTGTCCTCAGCCATGGAAGCAATAGATCGGCCCAGCTAGTCGGTCATATCCAATCCGAATCAGATTGTGAACTTTGCCGACTCTCTCCCATGAGCACAAGTTTAGGACAGTATGGCATGGGCTTCCTCCAAGATCATAGGCAGCACTTGCGCAACTGTGTCCCAAAGAGTGTGGCAGTATTGGCCCAATAACTACGCTGTCCCAGACTGATGAAAGAGAAAATCCTCTTTCCAAAGGTGTCTAACCCTTTGGATACCTATCGAGTGGTGTGGTAGGGAACGTGCTTGGATTTATCCTGGATGGTATAGGAAACAATGGTCCTAGACTTCTTTGAAGTTACAATTCAGTTATGAAAGACATTTCATTAGTCAAAGGGCATCAGGTACATATAGAGTTGGCATTTGTATCATTAATCTACCACCATTTTCTTTATAATGCAAATAAGTATATCCTCGAAAAACACAAAGGCACAAAATATCGCTCCAAAGGTGACCATTTATTATTTAGTTACTTTTATAACAGCTCACCATATTCAATGCTCCAAATAGAGAAAGAGGTTGCTCCAAGGGAGTGTGAAAAAGAAAAGTGCTCGTGTGGTAGGATAGATATAAAGGAGGGGAATCCAACAGGTAAATTACATAACCAATCAATTATACATTCAGGTATCCTTGGTAAAACTGGTCGTGGTTCATAGTGGCACCAGTTTTACAGATAGGCCAGTCCCTTATGGATTTACACATTCATTTCATGATTTTCTGATGGCGCACAGAGAACATTCATCTGTGAAAAGGCAGGGCTGAGATGATGTCAGGTACAGGCCCACTGGGGGAGAGTGTTGACGTTTTGACCCTGGTGCAATGAGGGTAAATGATATCCTCTGCAGGCGGGTCTTTCTCAGGACGGGGGGGAGAGGGGGAGGCAACCTAGGGTGAGGTATAGTCCGGATACAGCCCCTCAAATGGCGGTCCGCTGAAATCCCCCGGGCTGCGTGAAAACTTCTTCAGGAGATCCTGTGGGCGATTTTTCACCGGTGATTGATTTCTTCAACACTGCAGCCTTTACTTTCAGGAATTAACCTTTACCACGCCGCAAATCCATTGCGGACCGCCAATTGAGGGGCTGTATCCGGACTATATCTCACCCTAGGTTGCCTCCCCCCCATCCCCTCATCCCTAGTAAAAGGAAACACGTTTAATTTCAAGTCCCCAAACAGTTATTTAAACATAACGTTATTTGCATTAAAGAGGCGGTATAATTAAAATGTGCACAATGAAAACTATTTTTTTTTATGTGTTTGCGCTTTGGTTCTTTCTTTTAATTTTACATGTACAATGTTTCTGCTGTTTCGTATTAAGTGCTGCCGGCTTTGACACCTCCGCATTCGGTCCTAGCAATCTGCTTCTTGCTTTATTCAACATAAACAGTACATAAACCCCTCAGTAATCTGTCAAATTATGGTTTTATTCTTTGTATTCTGCAAACTGTAGTTGTGCTTTTCCTGTTACAAATACAGGACTAAAACAGTAGAATGCAAAAGAAACCAGATGTGGTGAGGTACGATTTTTGATTTCTTCAGAACTGTATATGTATGTGTGTATTTATATAGCACACAGCCAGCGAGTGGCAACGCAGGGAAGTACAAGGCAAAAAAAAAGGAAGATAATCAGAGGTTATAGGGTGAACCTCTGGGTTCAGAAAGGGAAGCAGACTTTCTAAGGGTAGTGAGATGTAGTGTTGTGTATGTGCTGTCAGATCGTTTGTAATTTTACAGTAAAGAATAGGTTATGGTGTTGCACTTTCATGCTGAGTGTGGGATTGGTCAGTCTTGATTTTTTTTTTTTAGCATTCTATTTTTGTTGGGCTCGCTAATTGGTGGTGTTGCACGCATGGGTTTTAGAAGTATGAAGCCATCAGTGGATTTCCTTTTTTTCCGTGGCATTCCTTATTGATGAAGTGAACGATTGTTGTCATTAAGGTCTCCATCATACCAGGGTGCCAGTGGTTTGGTAAAACATTACAAATGGATTTTAGTGAGGTAGGCTCTACCAAGTCTCACATCCAGAAATAATTAATAACAAGCATTGGCATAGCCAATAGGTCTCGCCTTTGGGGCCTTATAAGTGTTTAGCCAGAGCTATTGACTTTGCCAATGTCTTCAAGCTGTGCTGTAGAGAAGTGTGGCTGCTGTGCGGCATGCTGAAAAGTTATAATAAAAAAGTGTCAGAAGCATTTTTGTTACTTTATATATGACCAAGAAGGCATTATGTAAAACTGAACGACCAGATTAAAAAAAGTATTTACAATAAAAAATTTCCTCAGTTTTCTTTTGTTCTTGCAATGCTGGCAACTTGTTTCTGCCTATTGCAATGGTTGTTTGTTAAAGCTTTTTTTTGAGGGGGCATAAACAATCGGAGGGTGAAGGTTGGGAACTAGTACCTGTATTATAACACTAGCAGCGGCCAGACGCTAGGGGAGAATCAACAGATGCCAGATTCCGAGAGCAGGCTGAGGTGGTGCTGAGTGATGCTGAGGTGGTAGTGGTGGTGGTGGTGACTGTTGCGGAGACGATGCTGAGGTGATGCTGAATGATACTCAGGTGTTGCTGAGTGATACTGCTGTGGTGCTGAGTGATGCTGTGGTGGTGCTGAGTGATATTGTCTTGGCGCTGAGTGATGCTGTGGTGGTGCCGAGTGATATTGTCTTGGCGCTGAGTGATGCTGTGGCGGCGCTGAGTGATGCTGTGGAGGCGCTGAGCGATGTTGTGTTGGTGCTGATTGATGCTGTGCTGGCTCTGATTGATGCTGTGCTGGCTCTGATTGATGCTGTGGTTGCACTGAGTGATGCTGTGGTGTTGACGACTGAGAGATAGAGTGAAGATATAATGCACAATTAGAGAGGGTGGTGAGAGAGAAAGAGAGAGAAAGGGTGTACATAGAATAAAGAGTGGAGCGGGATAGAGAGAGAGAAAGAAGGGGAGAGAGAGTGAATGAAGGAGTTTGAAAGAGAAACAGATAAAGGGGTGAGAGAGAATGAAAGGCTAAAAAAGATAGAGAGGGGAGAGTTAATTAAGTAGAGAGAGAATTAGAGAGGGGAGAGAGAGAGAAGGAGAGAGACAATAAGAGTGGGGGTGTGGAGTTTAAATAGAGTGAAGAAGTGACGCGGAAAAAGTAACCTTAAATATAGCTTTGTGCTTTGCGCGAATAAATATTTTTTTTTAAAACAGTGAGAGACAAAAATACTGGTAATTAGGCTGTGACTCCCAATATAAAACAAATAGCGATATAAGGTGAAATCAACCCACCGAAGCAATATTTCTAACTAGACAAAAAAAAGCTTGCATTTCAAGCTAATCGCTGTTGTTTTTCATGTGACTGTAGTCCAGGGCCCTCAGTTGGTAATGTGAGCTGCTGCTGCGATTGAAACATCAGAGTCCAGAGAGTTAATGAGCCATGACGAGGAAATGAGGAAGAGATAGGAAACCCAGATGCCAGCTGCGCGTGCACGCCATCGTGAACTCAAGCTGGTCGCCAGCCGAAAGCCAGTGTTTGCACTTCCAAAACCCGCTTACTAAAACTCTCGGCCAGACCAGCGCAAGCGCTGGTGCAGGCCGAGACCTAAAAACTGACTTTGAAATGGGCACCTACCAGGCCCTATATTCATGTCCTTAACTTTGCAGGAAAAACACTGATTGGTTTTTCAGCAGTAACTATAAAACCTGAAAGGGAATCAATGTAATTGATACAGTCCCTCTTTACAATTCAAGTTTTACTTTATCTCACATTTCCTAACAGTATTTTCTTTTCCTAGATATTGTGTTTTTGTAGATTTTTTTCTTGCAACATAGTACTCTTGCCTAGTGCAAACTGTAAACATAGTTGCCTTTAGGTGTCTGGGTAAATTCAGGTTAAGGGCTGCAGTTCATCACAGGTTATGATTGAGAGCTGTGGCATTGTGGATGAAGGCAGTGAGAGTTTCTCACATTGCATGTCACTGAGTCATAAATTGTTCAGACTACATGCTTATCCATTCTTTGGCCTCTCTGCATAACGCACAGATCAATGCTCACTTATGTGCCAAATGTAATTACCAGTTTGTATGAAAATATGTAAATGAGGTTCACTGCTGTTGAAATATTGACAGTACCAAATGAGAATAAAATGCAATGTTTATAGGCAAGAAGAAAGAGAGAGAGTGTGTGTGTGTGTGTGTGTGTGTGTGTGTGTGTGTGTGTGTGTGTGTGAGAGAGAGAGACAGAAGGCATGGAAAAGGGGTGGTGACACAAGAAAGTACATGCAGAAGGAGAGAATTAAGAGTAAAAAGGGGAAGGGCATTACGTATAATATATGCAGATGGATGATTTCAGAAAGATGTGGTGAGAAAAAGAGTGTGCCTAACCAAGAGAGAGATTATAGAGGAAAGAGGTGTGCAGGGGAAACAGGAGTGGATGAGACACTCTGAAGACCACTAACGTTTCCACCACTTTCACTAATGTTCAGTTTAATTCACTGTCTCAAATTTCCAGAATTGAAACATTTTCAATTTTAATATTTAACCCCAAAATTATTGTTGTCACTCATTTTTCTGATACTGTTAGCATGCCTTGGAAAAGCAAATAGGCCTGGTTTGTGTTAGGTGTGTGTTTGCTGTTGTGTGATATGTCTGGATGCAAGAACCGAAAATTAACAGAGGCATTAAAATAAACATTAGATTGCATGGTATTTGAAGGACAAGATTCTAGTTCACATGTTTTACACCACATTGTTGATTCCATAAGCTACACCTCTTGGAAATGGTTGCTTGTTAACTTTCTTTAGCCAGGCCCCTTCTACACACCCTCCATCATTTTCATCCCACTTAAAGCTCTAATCTTACTTGTTTTCACTGGAGTATGGATGTTTGCATGTTTGATCAGGAATGTATTGATGTTGTCAAGAAGAATACCAACATCAGAGAGCTGGGGGATACGTTGGGGTTAATTGAGCAGGAGCTATGCTCAAGCTATAGATTATCAATGGAAGTGTCCTGAAAGGAGCTGAAGGTTTGCTGTTCTCTTTTGGGCTGACATCGATGTGTCCGTTGAATGTGAAGCAAGCTGATAAAGATGGGGAAATTGTTGATCCAGTTGAGTGGTACAAGTTGGCTTGTATTGAATTGTCGGTGATGTTGAGAGGGCACCATTGAGGTTGTGGCCTTTGGAATGGCTTTATTCAGTGAAAAACTGAATAACTTTGAATTTCCCAAAGGGGTTCAAGAGGGTGTCAAATGCTTTCTATGTGCTTGAGTTATCAGGGAGTTTGAAGTCTCTGAAGAGGATGGCATGGTGTGTTAATTGGATGAGGTAGTGAGAAGGTCAGGTTCTTTGCTCTATCTTGAAGATCTGTAGGTGAGATAAAAGGTGCTGGATTGTGTAGTGTAAAGTGGAGTGTTAAGAGTATTAAGTATTTCATTTTTGTTATTTTGCCAACAATACAGGGCCAGGCAGGGTTTGTTGATGTCCAACAGCCCTCCTCCTTTGTAGTGTGTATGATCTGTATGTTGAATATTTTAGCCTCGGAGTAAGAGGATGCCTAGGATGTGTGAGAATGGGGCCAGGTTTCCATGATGACGAATGCACTGAAATTGTGGCCTGTGATAAGGTCTGCATTGTCTGGAGCTTGGTTGTCAGCACAGTGTGCTCTAATAAGCATAAGTTGAGATGTGTGTTTGGTAGTTTGTGGGTATGTGATGTTTAGTAAGATGTATATGTGGTTGGAATTGTGTGTTGCGTGGGTGTGGTATGTCTATGACGTCTTGATCTGGATGTGATATAGGGAATGAGTAGTGTAAGTGCTGGGTGAGGAACATCACGTAGGTGCTTGGCGCTGTTGAGGTTGGGGCAGTGGCTCTGACCCTAGCTCACACGAGGATGCCTGATTGAAGGCAGACTGGGAAGTAAAGTCAAAGAAGAACCAACGGCGGACCTTCTGCACCGCACCTCACACCTGTTCCGATGTGTACAATCGCCGTGCAAACAACCCCAACACCAGCCGTTGCTTGGTGTAACTGTGCTCCAGATCAACAAAATACTATATTTTCAACTGGGGGTGCACGGCTGAACTTCGTTTCTAACATAGCCTGGAAAGTTGCGCAAAGAAAATCAACTCAACAAAATATAAGCAGTTCTAGCAGCAACCGATGCGCCACGGTCCCAGTGAATTACACGGTACCTCTACAAAAATCTCTTATTTATTTAAGTAACTTCGTGTCCGTTTGAGCCCTGATGAAGTTCCTAGTATGGGAATGAAACGCGTTGGCTGGAGTTATGTCAGATGACTTATATCTGAAATGAAATAAAGAAGTTATTTATAAATCTACAATTGCAGACTGGGAAGTGTTTATGGTTTCAGTGTACCTATGAGTGACATTCTAATGCCAAACATGTGACACATTGAATGATGACACTTTCTAGTGAGTAAAACCAAGCAATGAAGTCCATGTACAGAGATACATATCAGAAATGACCCACTTTTGAGCATTGAAACGCTCTAAAATTATGTTGAATTTACTGCAAACCCCCCACCCCTCAAAACAGAAGGTCAATAACCCACTTCCCCTTTCTAAGATGATCATACTGAAAACAATTTTCCATGTTGCCAACGAATACTGAGAATGTTTCCAAATTCTTTCTCACCTACAGCTTTTGACCTTGCAGAATGGCAAAACTTAAAACCAATGACTGCTATTTTTTCTGCTAAACTTGGGTGGCGATGAACCCAAGTTTTGACCACTATGGTGTATTTCAACATTTCACAAGTCAGTGACAGGGCCCCAGCTGGGTGCACTAAAAAAACCTTACTTGTCTTTTCTATAAAGTCTGTGCATGATTCAGTTAGCTGTGAGTCTGAGACCACCGAGGTACATGGCTCTCTGGGGGCATAGCTGGATGTCAGTGTCCTTGCTGCTACAGTTAGTGGTCACTGGTGACCGTCTTTGCCATCTCTAGCGATGCTGTGTGTACTTGTCAGTGTTTGACTTGCCTGGTGGTGCTGATGTTAATTGAACTGGCCTCTGCAGAGTATGAAAGTCACTGTCTGAGTGCTGCTGAAATTGCTATTCAGAAGTTGTTCAGGCTGCAGCTTTATAAGACCATGGCTGGCCTTGCCGGCCCCAGGCCAAAGTGCAAATGTGACATCATGGTAACTGGGAGAGACTCTTACCTGTCTGGATTTTCATCCACGCGGTGGCAGAGATGAAGGCCACACACAATCTCACTGTCAGGCCACCAGTAAGAAATCTGGAACACAAATATCCTGCACGTCGTGACTGCCCTAAATGCATGATCAGGTGCTCTGCAGCAGGGGGACATGGCCATCTGTATAGGGTGACTGCCACAATGTTTGTTAGTATGATCCCATGGCTGAGTCGCAACATCCTAAGGGTGGCACAAGTGATGTGCCCAAGACTTTGATGCAGCTAAGCCAAGTCAGACAAATGATTGGGCCAAATGCCATGTGAGAGGAGACAACGGCCTCTGACAGCCCTCCTCCATAGTAGTACATTAAGAGGCAAATTTCCCCAATGCAGCGCAGCAGCCAAAAATGCTGCGCTGCGTTGCATTGGGTGACACGGAAGAAGCAGGAGAGCGCCATATCTACAGAGATATGGCTCTCTCCTCCCTCCTCCCTAGTGCCGGCACAGAATTTTGCGGTTGAGCGCCACCTTTGCAGGTACAATGCAAGGGTGCGTCGAGGGTCTAGCATAGGCTTTGTATCAGAAGGGTTCCCTTCCAGTACAAAATACTATGCTTAGACCAGTTTTAAAACGTTTCCTACTTTGTATGTGTGCTGTACAGTGCAGCACACATGCAAAGTCGGAAAAGAGAGGAGAAAGGAAAATATTTCTCCTTTAACACCTGCTTTTAAATGACGTTATTTTTGACGTACAACCCTGCCTCACATTTTTGGTAGATAGGGTTTTGGTCAAAAAGCATGGGTGGTTGCATGAGAGTGCCCATGTAACCCCCCTCCACCCCCTTGATGCTAAGTAACACAATGCAGCGCTTCATATTAGTTTTAGGCAATTTCCAGCACACAACTTGAAAGTAAATAATAAAAAAAACAATTTGTGCTGGTTTGCGTCACTTTTGTGATGAAAACACATTGCAAAATGTTGGTAAATCTGCTCTTAACTGTGCACAGTAGCAAGTGCAAGACATTAATGCCCTCATTTATGGGGATTTGGCATAGGGCAGTGAAGCAAGTCAGCTTGCTGCACTGTGCTACGACAAAGTGCAAGGGCAGGAATGCACCGTATTTATGCAATAAAGTGCATTCCTGTCCTTTCCCCTTGCACTGGCGCCATTGCGACAGTCTAGTTCCAATACAGGCACCCTTGCACCATGGGTGCCTGTGTTGTTGGCGGGATTGTTTTTGTGCAGTAAGGGGCACATTCCTGCACGGAAACAATCCTAAGAGGTGAAATAAAATAAAGTTATTTCTACTTGTTACATCTCACCTCGGGAGGTGTAAGGATTTGGCACTTCCCGAGGTTTACGTGCTCTCGTTAATTGGGGAAAACCAACCGCAACGCCCATGGAACACCTCCCGAGCGCAGAGTAAGGCAACTCAGCGATTTATGCTGCCTTGCCTTACTCCATATTTGTGAGGTCATTCAAAGCCACGCTTAGGGTTACAAGGTGCGTAGCTGAAAAGGAGGGTAAAGGTGTTTTTTGGGTTACTGGGTGGGTAGAGGTAATGGGGGTAAAGGTGATTTTAGGGTTAATGTGTCAGTAGAGGTAAATGGTTGTTAGGGTGATTTTAGAATTAATGGGATGGTAGAGGTAAATGGAAGTAAGGGCAAGTTTAGTGTAAAGGGGTTGGAAGAGGTATACGGAGGTAAGGATGATTTTAGGGATAAGGGATGGGTGAAGGTAAAGGGAGGTAAGAGTGATCTTAGGGTTAGGGTGGGTAGAGGTAAATGGAGGTAAGGGTTGAGGGTAAGCTTAGGGTGAATGGATTGGAAGAGGTAAAGGGAGGTAAGGGTGATTTTAGGGTTATGGGATGAGGTAAGGCGAGGTAAGGGTGATTTTAAGGTTAAGGGATGGGTAGAGGTAAAGGGAGGTAAGGGTGGTTTTAGGATTCAGGGGCAGGTAGGGGAAAAGATAATTTTTTATTAAAAAGGGGACTTGGGATTACCCCCAGTAGCCACTCTGTAGTTCTAGTTAGGATTCCCAGAGATAGGAATTCCTCGGATGTTTGCTTCCTAATAACTTTGCTCCTGTTTGATGAATCTCCACAAAACTTTCCAGACCTATAGCTTTGTCTACAGTGGCTGTTGATGGAAAGTTGTGTTGTAATTCGTTAAGAGGATGTAAAGAAAAAAGCAGGGTCCCAATACAGGTTTTTCCACCAAAGCGTTTTCCATAGCGCAAAAACAGCTGCACTGATTTTCATGAAATTTGGCTGGAGTATAGATTATGGTGTGTAGGTGATCCTTTTGGGTAGTACAGATAAGTAGGGTAAGTATTTCTCAAAGTTATAACTTAATGATAACTGTGGCCATTGTAGTTGCGTAAAAATTTCGCAAAAGTACTGTGGTACATGCCAATGAGGGATTTATTGGCTAATGTCTGCCTTTACAAAACTTAAAGGCAACCACGTTGTTTTAAGTGCACTTCGGCTGTTCTGGGTTAGGCCCTTAGATATAGGTATTAGGTTATATATTTTTCCCTACTTATTACCACTTTAATAAAGTGGTAATAGGTAGGGAAAATTATTTATAAGTTTCTCTATATTTTAAAAAAATACCATGGAGTACCACGGTACTACTCTAGGCATAACTGCAGTACTTAATTTTTTTATTTTTTTATTAAATATGTAACAAACTTAACAGTACACTGTAGTACACTATTTTTTTAAACATAGTGTACTACAGTGTATTTTCAATTTTTTGCATATTTAATCCTTTACAAAAACATGTACGGAGCACCACATTAAGACCTAAAAATTACAACCAAAAAAAAAAAAAGTTGGTAAAAAATTATAAATACACTGTACTACATTCTATTTAATTAATTTAGTGTACTTCATTGTATCTTTTTCAATTTTTTAAAAATGTTCCTGTAACTACCATGGTACTTTGTAGGTACTTGCGCGGTTCTCCGTATGCTGTTTTAAAAATATAGCAAAAAAAAATTAAAAAAATTCACTACCTTTTACAACTTTAATAAAATGGAAAAAGGTAGGGTACAACAATAAAAAATACTACTTACCTATATCTAAGGCCCTAACCCAGAACGCAGCCAAGTGTGCTAAAAACTACATGGCTGCCTATTATGTTTTGTAAACACAGCCATTAGCCAGACATATGCTACCTTGTTGTTGGCATTTACCACGTTATACAGCAAAGGTACCGTAATATGCCATGGTACAATATGTAAGTAAGTATTGTCAGATTTATAACTTTAACACTACTTATACTATTTACATCTACTACTAAAACTTACCATTTACACTCCATAATCTATATACCTGCCACATTACATCTACATCTGTTCACTCACTTTCACACTACATCTGTTTAAAGTACCACACTCAATCTCTGCCACTCCACACTCTGCCACTCCACACTCTGCCACTCCACTCTGCCACTCCACTCTGCCACTCCACGCTATGCCACTCCACGCTATGCCACTCCACTCTGCCACTCCACTGTACGCCAGTCCACTCTATCCCACTTCACTGTACGCCACTCCACTCTACACCACTCTGCTGCACGCTATTACACTCTAAGCCATTACATTCTACGACACTCCAATCTATGGCACTCCACTGTATGCTCTTACACTCTACGCTATTACACTGTACGCAACTCCACTCTATGCCACTCCACTCTATGGCACTTCAGTCAATGCCACTCCACTGTACGCTATTCCACTGTACGCTATTCCACTGTACGCTATTCCACTGTATGCTAGTCCACTGGATGCCATTATACTGTACACCACTCCACTATACACTATTCTACTCTAAGCCACTCCACTCTACGCTACTCCACTATATGCCACTCCACTTTACAGCACTCCACTCTACGCTATTACACTCTACGTCGCTCCATTCCATGTAACTCCACTATATGCCACTCCCCTCTACGCTAATCCACTGTATGCTATTACGCTCTATTCTATGACACTCCAGTCTAGGCCAGTCCACTCTAAGCTCCTCCACTCTATGCCACTCCACTCTATGCTATTAAACTGTAAGCAGCTCCACTCTACGCCACTACAGTCTATGCTATTCCACTCTGTCACTACACTCTATGCCATTCTACTCTATGCCACTCCACCCTACACCACTCCAGTCTATGCCACTCCACTGTATGCTATTCCACAGTATGCCACTCCACTCTACATCACTCCACTGTAAATCACTCCACTGTACGCCACCCTGCTCTGCCACTCCACTCTATTCCACTGTATGGCACTCCACTCTGTCAGTCTGATATGCCATTACAGTCAATGCTTTTCCACTCCACACCACTCCACTCTATGCCACTCCACTCTATGCCACTCCACTCTATGCCACTCCACTCTATGCCACTCCACTCTATGCCACTCCACTCTATGCCACTACACTCTACGCCACTACACTCTACGCCACTACACTCTACGCCACTACACTCTACGCCACTACACTCTACGCCACTACACTCCACTACATTAACTATAACTCACGCATTCTCCAAGCACTACTTATAGCCTTTCATATTGCATCACTTATATCATCTGAAATTATAGCATTCATCAAAACACTTATGACATCACAATTCACATCGTTTGTCACAACACAGTGCATGGTAGAGTGGCAAGTTATAGGTAATGTAGTGTGGCTACCGAGCTCACTACATTGTATATGGAGGTGCACGAGTTACAATAATTTGAAGGTGGTGTAAATTATAAATTTAAAGTATAGCTAAAACTTTAGAGCATCTGTGTTGTAGGGATTCTGCACATACACAGAGCTATGCACAGGATAATAGGACCTCAGAGCATAGTGGTGAGCCAACCATGCCCCTTAGTACCCACACTCCCAATCCGACTAGCTTTAGCGTCTCATTCGCAGCGCAGCTACCAATGATTAGACAACCCAGAACACGGTCCCTCTCAGGACTCGCGGGAGCAAGAACACCCTTTCATAACACACTAATACTTGTCCACAACGTGCGTAATAAGAGACAAAGTATAGTTTAAAATGTTTATTTCAACTATCGTGCTCTAAGATACAGTACACGTGCCAGTACTATCAGCATAATGCATAAGGATAAAATAATAAGCATGGTTACAATTCCATAGAATACAAACGGGGAAAGCATTTTATAAAGACAGTGGATATAGGACTAATTGGCCTTACCACCCTCCCCATGCTAATAACTTGTTTATTATAAAAATAGAAGACCTCTGGGCTTTGTCAGGCGGACCCCCATACCTCAATATCTAGATGCAAGGTTTACATCATCAGACAAGCACAGCTCTTCTCCCTGGAAAGGTTTTTCTCCAAGTGTCACAAACAGCGAGATCACAATATTAAAAGCACACGAATTTCTACAGTGCAGCTGTATTCTGTGTTATGTCTAAGTGCGAGGGGCTGACCAGATCAGCAAGAACAAGGGACGTTGTTTTTCGACCTTGTACATGTTGTGCAGACGAAACCCACAGGGAACAGGAGAAAAGGTGAAAGGCAAAAAGGCAGACAGTTCTAATATAGCCGGGCACAAGCAGAGTCTGGAAAACAAAGTCACAAAGTAACTTGTGCAAAAAAGGCATCATTGCAGCCAGGCCTAAGCTAACTTAGCAATGTAGGCAATGAGGCCACAAACCACACTACACCCTCCCCTAGTCAGTCCATAGGCCAAGACAAAAGACGAAAACAGAGTTCAAACAGATGGAGCAGAACGCAAACGTCTATTTGGGAATAGTCCATAATGAAGGACAGTGAATGGGGAAAAAAATCATTTCAGGATTAAAAAAAAATCCAGCGTGGGCAAAAAGAAAATTCCAGAGACACAGGACGGAGGCCCCTTAATCCAATAGAGTGTAAGTGCAGAAAAACGCCACACCTTCCAAAAGGACATCATTGGTATCGTCAGAAAAAATAGATGCCATCCAGTTCAACAAATCAAAACTGCATTCATGTTCCTCATAACAGGGAGCAGTGACCAGCATTGCGGGACAACTTGCGTGATACTCAATATAACTTCGTTGTAGGAGATTCTGAGCAGCCGCCCAGATATCCCATTGCGCCAAAACTCCAAGTGCAGCCGCATGCGCCATCAATCCAGTGCCGGAACATTCCCGTTCATGGGCCACTAAGGGGCCCATCAACTGGCCAAAATCCGGGTCCGACTGAGACGTATTGGAGAGGCAAAGATCCAAGGACCAAGAGAAAGGACATCTTAAGCAAGACATCACAGGTTGCACGCAAGTGAAATACGCAAAGCGAAAAGAAAGTTTATATGACACACCGAGTGTCGCCAATGGTAGGATGCCGAAGCTGAGGAGCATTAGTTCACGGAGCATCCGGAGTCGACCTTGGTCGAGTGGGCCCCCAGGAACTGCGGCCATTGCGCAGCAAACAAATTAAAAGTAGTATTCCAGCAGCTAACGCTAGGATCAACGGAAAGCCGCCAAAGACGCTGGAAAAAATAGAATGAATAAAAGCCGGTATTACACCAAATACAGCTTGAAAGGAGGTAACAAGGCCAGAGCCCTCAACTTTAAAAAAGTGCACAAGACCTTCGGTGCGAGATGCATTGAAAACACGGTGAATCAGCTCACCGAAATGTTGTGGGAGGTTTGTGTTCAAAAGGGTCTGTATCTCACTGTGGGTACTAGCCACCTGGAGGATGAATCTCTCCCGTGCGGATGTGAGCATAACCTCCTTGTTCAATAATAGCGCCTTTATTCTGCTCATTTTATTGAAATCTGCCTTCAAAGTCGGAATGGAAGGCCAAATGGAACTATCTATTATGTCATGCGGGGGAGGAAAAAGCAAATTTTTGCAGCACACAACGCGGTGGGAAACTGTTACAATATAGGGGATGCCGGCCAGCATTCCACAGCAGTCCTGATTATTCAGAAGGAGATAGCTACCATTTGCAAGCACAGTGAAAGTAGGTGATATAGCAGGAGCAGGAATGCCCTTTAAAACACAAGCAAGATTCGGAGCCGAAACGTTACAAGCCCCGTGCAATTTAATGTTTTTGCAAATGAGGGAATGACCCACTGCAGAATCGCAAGACTCTCCTGTGAGAAAAACCTCTTTTCCGTCCCTAATACACCTGTACATGAAAGGCAGGGACCAAAGTTCATGCAAGAAGGCACTGCCTAAGGGCTGAAAACGGCCAACAGGATAATGTTTCATGCAGGAACTGAACTCAAATAAAGAAAAAGGCAAAGCGATAACCCTGTGTACTAGCCACACAGCGGAGTCCAACTCCGCCACAGAGAATGGTAACGGCTCTATCTTCTCGATATGTAAGAGAGTGTATGTTGCATCTTTCATGGACATGAATTGCTGTTTGTCAGTTAAATTAAAGGGTAAGAATAAGGTGGAGGTGTTAAAAAAATGCCAAGGAACTTTACCCATTTTTAGTGTTTGCAAAGTCCATGCAAACTGCATCACTGAACGCAATTGATTCTGACCATGATATAACACAGACACATCATCTTGTACAATATCAACACAGAGGAAACAATATTCTCTAATGTGTAAATGCGGGAAGACAGGGTATTAATACTATTGTCAACAACAGCAAGCACTTTTTCTAGATTTGCTTGATCGATTTCCCGAAGTCGGGAAGCAGCTTCAATTTGTGAAAGCTTCCAGAGTTCATTGTAAGTTTCATAAATGAATCTCTTAGGTCGAGGACCACGAGGCCCCAGAACAAAATCGGACAGATCAATGTTGCCTGATAGGAGGGATAAATGTTCTTTTACAGAATCTAAGGAAGAGTGCTGCAACCACTGCTTACACAGTTTACCAACAGAATATGTTGTAACAGTACTAGAGTCAGAAAACCTCAGATCACCTCAGATCTGGCTTATCCTGTTTGTAACCAGGAGCTGAGTCATGAAAACGCAGTTGGCAGGCGTCTGATGCTACGGGCCAGACCAACCAGGGTGACTGAACAAGCGTTGAGATATTAAACGAATTGTTTTGAAACAAAGCTTGCAAATTGGTTAAGGAAATATTGAAATGCAAGCTGTCGTTGGGAGTGGAAGACAATGCGGGAATGGAGGGTGCATTCAATTGTTTAGAAGTAGCCAAACCCCAACAGGTCGTTTGATAGATCGTACTATTTAAAAATAAAATCTGGGCCGGGATTAGGCAAGCACGGTGCAAGGCTTCCGTACCTCGGACCTGCCATGATTTAGTGCCCCAAATAGACTTTAAGTCAATGGTGTCCTGCCAGTGCTCATAACCACCCACTGCTAACGCGTTCAAAAAAGAACCCGAATATAGCAATTTAGTGTGGGTCAACATGATCTTTTGAGCGGACGAAGTGTTCAATTTAAAATAGTAGGACTCAGGGTTTGAACTATCAAAGTCTGTAAAGTAAGTAAATTTACTCCTAAGAGTTTGGGAGCTGCCTGGCAAAGGGGTCGGACAATGTTCCCATTGGGTGTAATTAAAATGACCCCGAAGAGTACTTGGTTTATGGAGAAAATGGTTACCCCAATGCTGGTAACAATATAAGTCAGCATAACTTGCAGAATTTAAATACAGATCTTCAGCATTAAAAGCAGCATAATATTTCAAATCAGAAAATAACGATTCAACGGCATGCACATCCCAATCGTCAGAATGAATATTACTTTTTACGACATCACCCATTGAAACACGGAGGACATTTGGTACATTAATAATCTCGGTTGGTCCATGAATTTGGAAATTTACAGCATCCCATACGATGCCATCAGCAACTGGGAAAGCTGAAATGTTCACAAATGTGTGGTCACGCTTCATGATGTGAGATGAAGAATGCGGAGCCAAAGTTCCAGCGACACAGTTCACTGCAGAGCGTTCTGGTAAATAGTGACCATTAATGAGCAAGAAGAAAACTGTCACAAAGCCAATGGACATGAACAGAAAAATCAGGAACAGTACCAACCAGATATATGTCCATGGTGGGACCAAAAATTGTCTCTGAACCAGGATACAAAAATACTGAAGCTGGACGGGATAAGTGATGAGGTGGAATTCGAATCAAAGGAAAAACGGGTTGGGCTCAGTGGTGTTGTTGGTAAATGAGCCACCGACTCGGTGGCGGGATAGGTGTATTCGGTCTCCTCGTTGCAGGAGGAAGCCGGGAAGTTGAGCAGACGATCAGGCAAATTGACCATCTCAATGGCAACATCAGTGTCCGTGCGGGCTGGAGGGCCATACACATCGGCCAGAATTTGTAGTTTGACATTGTCCACTGAGATGTATCAGTTCTCCTTGCGACCAGGAAGCAGTGGTAAGATGACAGTATGAGTACCCTTCAAGCCAAGGACTGGAACCGGTACACGATAAGAGGGTCCAAATTCTTTTTTGTTCTCCACCTTCTCTCGGACCAGATCTCCAACCGTCGGAAGCCAGCCGGCAACCGGAATCTGCAGCGCAGCGTCAGTGGCTGAAGGCAAATGTTCGTTAGCAAGTTTGTCACGGGTCACTTGTAAGTCCTGCAATATAGTAGAATGATTATCTACGTCAAAGATTGCGGCATTTGCAGCCATGTCTAGACCATCAAGGTCTGACACAAACATTTGAATGCCAAAGAGCATTTCGTATGGGGTCCGCCCACCCAGAGATCTTCTAGGGAGATTATTAAGTGCACGTTGTACGCTATACAAGTGGGCCAGCCAGTTCCTGCCAGTACCTAAGACTCTAGCTGTCAAGGATTGCTTTAAGTCATGGTTCATTCGCTCCACAATTGAATTACCCTCAGGTCTATATGGAAACGAAAATTGCACCCGCACCCCCAGTGACCCCATTGCGTCCTTGTAGGCCTTAGAGGCGAACGCTGGACCTTGGTCAGAATGGAAGGTGCCGCAGGCAAAAATTCCCACAAAGACATGCAAATCCCTGATGACATTTCAAGCGTCAGCACTTCGTTGTGGCCAGACCCACATGAAACGTGGGCACGAATCCACTGCAACTAAGATGTATTTATATGCAGTGTCCGAAGAAAATGGACCGCAGTGATCCAGGTAAACACACCCAAAAGGTCTGTTAGAAATGCAGAGCTGTGTTTGTGGTGGTCGTGTAACCTTCGAAGGCTTAATTTGCTGACAAACGTCACAAGAAAGCACATAAAAATGGGTCTGTTTATATAAACCATGCCACCAATAACGCTGCTGCAATATGGAAGCAGTCGCAGACACGCCGGCATGGGCCGAAGCCAAGCCTTCGTGTGCGGCTGTTATCAAGGGAGGTCTGCGGTCCGCGTTGGGAATCAGCCGATCACCAACGTCTGGAATTCTTACGTAAGGAACCTGTTCGGGACTTAAATGATAACAGTACTTGGAAGGGAAACCCCGTGGGTAATTAGCACCTTCCTTTGTTGCAGCAATAGCTGCCAAAATATCATTATCTATTTTAGTCATGGATCTTGTAACTGCTGCTACTGTGCACGTGGCTACTGCTGATTTGGCAGCTTCATCTGCCAAACTGTTACCGACAGCGTGTGCGCCCACACGCTGGTGGCCAAGGGTGTGAATCACCTGTGTGAGAGGCAAACGTTGTTTAAGATCTGCCACTCGAACCCAAAGCGTTTTATGCTTAATTGTGCTGCCTTTAGCATCTCTATAGTCGTTTTGCGACCAAAAGAATAGGTTATCATTGAAAGATTGAACACAGTAGTAGGAATCGCATACAACAAGAGTAGTCATTTCTGGATTCGCGAACTCAAGTGCGAGCACCAAAGCACGCAGCTCGGCCAATTGTGCAGTACTGTCTCCTAGTGCCTGTGTGTGCACTACAGTCGATTTGAACTCTCCGTTCACCATAGTACCTGCAACAATAGCACACGCTGCGGAATAAGCATGCTTGGAACCCGTGGCCGGTTGTGCCGAACCATCGGTGTAAATAATACATTCGTACTCCTCAAAGACAGAGGAGGAGGATGAACAAATTCATACTGTAAGAACTCCTGTGTCTGAAGAGAGGAATCAAAGATAAAAGTGACATCCGGGGATGTCAGAGATGTAGCCCATTGTATCCAACGGGGTGCAAAGCCTTAGAGTTTGGTACACTTGCCTTCGTCACTGCCTCAAGGGCAGGATATGGTGTTACCACCAAAATGCGCTTTCCCTGTGCCAGTGCGCGTTCCTTTAGAATCGCCATTTGCACTGCAGTCAAAACTTTCTCCACAGAGGAAAAGCGCAACTCCGCTGAAGTGTAAAGGTGTGACTTGTATGCAATCGGTACTGTGTCACCTTCATTAAAGGTTAAGTACGTGAAACCCACTGCCCCTGGCACAATTCTAATTACCAGGTTTGTGTGGTTATCACGAGTCAACAAGAATTTAGATTCAAGCAGATCAGACTGCAAAGACTGCAGTATAGAGGAATGCTCAGGAAGCCAGCATGACGTCGAAAAGGTAGGTTGTATCAAGGCATAAAGAGGCTTGATACGCTGGGCATATTCGGGAATGTAAGTACGCCCGAAGTTAAGAAAACCCAGTAATGACTGAAGCTTCTTCAGGGTAGTCGGAGGGCGCAAAAGTGCGCACTTCTCCAAGAAATGGGGTGCTAAGCCCTTACCTTCATTGTTGAGCTCATAGCCCAAGAACAAAACGGTAAATTCAGCAATGTGAGATTTGGCAAAATTAAATTTGTATCCCAAGACCGCAAATTCAAGAATAATGCGGTCCACTCGGGAAAGATGCGGCCATAATTCGTCGTCTGTCAGATAGATATCGTCGACGTACGAACACGCATCTGGGTCTATGCTGTCCAACAAAGAGACAACACGGGCGGCGAAGACACCCGAGCTGTTCTTGTAGCCCATGGGCAAACGCCGAAATTTGAACTGTTTTCCACTGGAAGTGAAAGCGCTCCATTGGCTGCACTCCGGGGACAAGTTGTGCGTGTAAAATCCATTTGGATAGGTCAAGTGTCGTTTTATATTTCTTACGAACAAGACTGTCTACAAGCGCAGAACTGTGGGTATTTTGTACCGCAAAGGTCCGACAATGAGAGTTCAAATGACGGTAATCCAAAACTAGGCGGTACGATCCATCGGGTTTAGAAACCGCAAAAAGGGGATTATTCATTGGTGATACGCATGTTTCTATTACTCCTTGATATTCCAACTGTCAGAATATCGGAAACGGGACCTTTAGCTTCCCGTCGGATGGGATATTGGGGTTGTGGCTGTGGCAGCGACCGCAATGGTATATCATGGGGTGGAGAATCCTCATCCCAGCCCACGTGATTACGGTATAGCGCCGGAGCCAGGGCCCCAGCCCATTCAGCCAATAGAGCCTCCGCTTTGTCCTTGGGGACATGACGAGAAAAGCTCGGAAGGATTACCTCCTCTCCTCTACGAGCAGCAAGTACGAATGGGGGCGGCCAATCCGCCTCTGCTAACAAAATGTCATATGAAGAGGTCAGATTTTCCCCAAAAATCCCTTTAATAACACGCTCAATGTCACCTTCAATTTGAATGACAATATTAAATAGTCTGTCAGGGGGTGCCACTCGGGTGTCAGCTGTCTTGACAGTAATGAATGTATCAGTTGCTGTCGCCTCCACATGAGGACGCAGTGCCTCCCGCACTATGGTAACTTCCGCGGCGCTGTCTAGCAGCGTCACTGCCCACGTCCAATTCAGGAGTCTCGTTCTCACCGTCTGTGGCATACCTCGCTGTTACAGCTGCAACTTTTTTCTTCTGAAACTGTGGGCGAGGACGTAGAAATTCTTCTGGTTTCCCTCGGACTGGTTGTCGAGGTTGGTCTCGTCCCTGTGGAGCCTCACGACCCCTGCCTCTATACTGGCGATCTCCTCCACCAGTCTGGGAGGTCGATGGTGCCTGTGAAGAACGAGGAGAACGCGGATCAGGGACTTGAAATCTCTCTGGAGATTTAATTCTCACTCTGTCGCGCAAATCATAAGTGCGTTCAGAAGATATGGAAACCGGGGATGCAGTACGCGACCCTGGCTTTTTCTGTTGCTTACCCTGTTTCTTCAACCTCCAGCTCTTCTTAGTGAAGAACGGTTTCTCATCTTTCTCAGATTGAGTTTTCTGTTGTGGTTGTGATTGAGTTTGCGTTTTAGCAAAAGGCTTAACTCCCAGGCTATTGCGGCCAATGGTTTTATAAGCCTGTGCAATAATTTTCGGTAATTCGCGTGGCTTGTCCGGTTCTGGGATCAAAGCCAAAGCATTAGCTACTTGAAAGTTAACTGCATCACCCTTGACGTTAGCAAGGATTAGATCAGCCACTACATCGAACACTCCCACCAGTCTCATCCCCAATTCCACAGCCGCCTCAGGGCCATGTTCATCCTGCACTCGTTTAATTACAGAGGGGAGTACTGTCATGGAAGGGGTGCCGAAACACTTCGCATATACTGCTGCGAATACCTTGCCCCAGTTGTTGCATTCTGCCAACTCGGGAATTAAGTCTTTTGGCAAACTAATCGTCAAAATCCTGTGTTTTTCTACAGGAGATGTATTAGGAAAAACTGCCTCCAGCTGGTCAAATGTCTCTGCAAGCCAATATGGTAAATCATCCTTATTTTGTGGGCGCTTGCCCAACACCGAATTAACCATGACGGGACTTATGGTTACACCGCCCGGTCCAGCTGGATGTGCCGCAACTCCAGGAGGGGCTCCCTGGACATTGCCTGTAACATATTGTACCAAAGCTCTGTGAACGCGTATCAAAGACGTATGCAAGACATGCAGTTCATCAACTGCAAGCATCAAATAACACGGATGTGGAGTATACCCGGCCAAGACTGGTCAAGTGGCCCCTTCAATCGATAAGGGGCCTAAACGAATCGGGGTAACCGGTTGTGGGAGGGCGCCATTAAACCAAACACGGTGTTGCCATGCCGTGATCGGTACTTCAAGAGCCCGATAGGGCCTATAAACATTAGGAAGAGCGGTGGCTGTATATTCGTGGAACAGGTTATCAGTCCCATCCACCGCCGAGAAGGTGACCCAAGAGTAAAACACCTCAAAGTGGTAAGCAGGATCCGCTTGTACCACAAAGATCAGATCGACACCCGCGTCAGGCACTCCATACGCTGTCAAATGAGCTCGGAGCGCTGCGCGACTATGTGCCGCTATGTTGACAGCCATTAAGGCTAAGAATGTTCGACAACCTAGTACGAGGCAGCACTATATAGGGTTTATATTAACACCTTTTAATAACTTCAAGCTTGAAAGAACCTATAAAAACATCAATATAGGAGGTATCACCCTCACACACGTTTCCGGAAACGTATGCGAAGGGTGTTGTGGACAAGCACAAGCACTACTCAAGCGTCTCGCAGATAAGCAGCCCACCACGTTGGTGGCGCCATGTTGTAGGGATTCTGCACATACACAAGAGCTATGCATAACATAACAGGTGTATTTGTAAAGCGCACGATTACCCGAAGGTGTCCTGGCGCTGAATAACAGATGTTTATTGTTACCCAACTCAATGGTACTCATTTTATCAACCTCAAATGGATGAAAGGCTGAGTGGACCCGCCGGGATTTGAACCTATGACCATGAGGTCAAACACAGGCCCCTGCAGTGGCTGCTTTAGTCCACTGAGCCACCAGACCCAGGATAATAGGACCTCAGAGCATAGTGGTAAGCCAACCATGCCCCTTAGTACCCACACTCCCAATCCGACTAGCTTTAGCGTCTCATTCGCAGCGCAGCTACCAATGATTAGACAACCCAGAACACGGTCTCTCTCAGGACTCGCGGGAGCAAGAACACCCTTTCATAACACACTCATACTTGTCCACAACGTGCGTAATAAGAGACACAGTATAGTTTAAAATGTTTATTTCAACTATCATGCTCTAAGATACAGTACACGTGCCAGTACTATCAGCATAATGCATAAGGATAAAATAATAAGCATGGTTACAATTCCATAGAATACAAACGGGGAAAGCATTTTATAAAGACAGTGGATATAGGACTAAATGGCCTTACCACCCTCCCCGTGCTAATAACTAGTTTATTATAAAAAATAGAAGACCTCTGGGCTTTGTCAGGCGCACCCCCATACCTCAATATCTAGATGCAAGGTTTACATCATCAGACAAGCACAGCTCTTCTCCCTGGAAAGGTTTTTCTCCAAGTGTCACAAACAGCGAGATCACAATATTAAAAGCACACGAATTTCTCCAGTGCAGCTGTATTCTGTGTTATGTCTAAGTGCGAGGGGCTGACCAGATCAGCAAGAACAAGGGACGTTGTTTTTTGACCTTGTACATGTTGTGCAGACGAAACCCACAGGGAACAGGAGAAAAGGCGAAAGGCAAAAAGGAAGACAGTTCTAATATAGCCGGGCACAAGCAGAGTCTGGAAAACAAAGTCACAAAGTAACGTGTGCAAAAAAGGCATCATGGCAGCCAGGCCTAAGCTAACTTGGCAATGAGGCCACAAACCACACTACATCTGATGTTTGTTTATTTTAGGTTTGGTTTGTATAGCTAGAATAAATAAAGGTATAGTAATTCAAAGGTGGTGCATAAATGATACATTTAAGGTATAAATATAATTGAAGAATTTTTAATGATTGGTACTTTAAGTTTGGTTTGTGTAGAAAGAATACATAAAGTTTTCCTAAATATAACAAAGGTTTAACCTTTGTTTTTTGTTGTTTTTTTATTTCAAAAGTTTTATTAATGATTTATAGTGTGATACAAATGGTTAGGGGTTCCTCTTATGGGCTGTTTTAGAGTTGAATGGTAACATTCTATCTTTCAATTCTCTGCTTGAAACATCCAGTGCCTCAAACACTGCTTGCACGTCATCCAGCCAAAACAGAATTCCTGTTATTTGCCAGGAGCAATAAACAAAATACAGGACAAACCTACCTCAATGACATGGACCTTGACAGCTTCAAACCATAGCTTTAACTAAATGCCAAGTCATGTGGATTCACCCTAGACACCAACCTCACCCTCAAGAAATACATTGCCAAAAGAAACCCAAAGATCACCTGGTAGCGGCTCTCTTTTCTAATGAATGTCAACCCATTTATTCCAGAAAGTGACTTCCGAACTGCTGTTCAAACCCTTGTACTTGTGTATCTGGATAGTGGTAATACCCTGCTTCCTGGCCTCCAAGACTCCAAAACTGGCACCCCTTAGAGGAATTCTTCATGCTGTAGCATGTCTCATCCAGGGCCTGAAGAAATATGAACACATCACCGCCATCCTGATGGAACCCAATTGGCTCCCCTTGCCAACCTGCAACAGCTTCAAAACCAGCTGCATCATTCACAAAGATATCATGACTAGCACAAACATTTATGTTGCAGACAAGCTCATGATCTCTGGTTGATCTCAGCCCAAATATAGCAAGGACACCATCAGACTGCAGACTAAGAAGTGTAAAAAAGAAAAAAGACAGGATACCAGGCATTTTCCATCTATGCACCCAGGATCTGGAACAACATACCTGTATCCATCATGACTGCCACAACACTGCTCCAATTTACGAAAGATATGAAGACTCACCTCTTTAAAGAACACTATACCACAACACATTAACCACACTCAACCCAGCTTCAGCTCCTATTACTCGTTGACTTTATGATTATCTATGACCATGTACAGGCGCTCCACTGCCTTTTGGCTAGGTTTGAGCTATAGGAATATCATAAACATACGTACATTTATACATGTAAACAAAGTTTAAATTATTTTATTTGAGAAGACTTCACAAGTTGAAAATTGGTATCAGATTTTTCATCTGTCGTGCTATACCTATGATGATGAAAACTCTCTACAGTCAAAGAATGCTCTAATGAAGAGCATACCACTTGCACCACAACATGTAGGATTTTCCATTGCTACCCAGCTTTAAAATCTACTTATCTCTTTTGGGACATTAAAAGTAGTATAAAATAGAAAATAAAGGTTTGATTTAGAGTTGGGTCATAATGAAAAATCTTCCAATGTTTGGAGGAGGCGCTGAACCTGGATGTAAATCTACTGTAAAATGTTATCTACTAAATTGTATATATGTTTGAGGATCTACCAATGGTGAAGTCTCCAATACATTTAGTGCTTTCTCTAATGCAAGGACTCTTTGTTAATATCCAACTGCTAACCAGGTACTAAGGTTGCTATGGTAGTGATAATTCAGAGCTAGACTCTTAATTGGCAGAAAATCCATCAAAAGGAAGACTTGCCCTGGTATTGTAAGAAGCACTGTTAAATCAGCTTGCATCAAAATCTCACAATGACCAATACATCTGCTTAACCACACCAATCCAGGAGAGTGAATACTGCTACCAGGAAACCACATAATATCCCAGAAAAACAAACCTCTGCTCAATCTTAGGACCAATGATCTGAAATAAACAATTTTCTGGAAAATGAGACAGCACCCCAAGACATCCTTGCATTATCTATGAGGGTGTTAATCAGATTATTCACAGCCAACCATTAATTCCAGTGCAGGAGATCTCTTACCACCACAGCCAGCTACATAAAGAAGACAACCCAATTCCCAATAGCTGACTCTGAACCCAGACATCCTGATGGTATGGGACCAACATTCCCTCCAGCACACAACCCAATTCAACACATTTCACTTTTGCTGGAACCCTCAGTGTCCTTACCTGGATCCATAGTATACACATGGCACACTGTCCCACTCTGCATCATGGTGCACCTTTAACAGACCAGGAGAACGCGTTCTATTAGAGTCAGTGCTCTGGTCCGAGATCTGCCACAAATTCACTGTGAACAACGCATTAGTGAAAGTCAGACTGACTGTTTGAAGCCACCACTCTGCCATTCACTGCAGGCAACGATCTAGTCTGAGTTTGAAAGGGGGCAAGGATTTTTCCTGTTGGAGAGAGCAGTGCCCGACTGTGCCACCTGCAGGGTTTATGCCTTGAGGTTCCCTAGCACCTCCATCCCTCATTACAAAGGGCATCATCAGGGTGCTCTGACTGTACACCACATCTATGTACAAATCATATACTAGACAGATACCTTTGCATTATGGTGTGTGTGGCTCTAGGAAGCCTGATTGTACGCCAGTGCTAGGGAGAAAGCAGGAGAGTGCCATGTCTTAGTAGATATGGTGACTTCTTACTTTCTTCCTCTCATGCAACACATTGCAATGCAGCAAATTTGGTTGCTGCGCTGCTTTGCATGACATCTTCGTAAATCTGGCCCAAGTCTTCCACCCTTCCTACTTTGGTGAATTGAGTGCCATAAATTGGGTAATAAATATTAACAACTCTTATTTCTGCCTTTGCATGTGTTATGAAGTGCTTTCTAAAAGCCTTTAATTGCCACTAGCTAATACAAATTGATTATAGAAACATGAAATTATAGGAAATACAATGCTTTCTGAATGTGATTACATTATTACAGTATCCGGGGTAGAGCCTCCCATTTTGCTTGAATGTTTTCTTTCTAACAATTTAGTTAGTAACTTAGGGCCTCATTTAGATGATGGCGGACGGGTTACTGCATCACAATGGTGACAGATGTCCTGTCCGCCGAAATATAAATCCTATTATATCCTATGGGATTTATATTTCGGTGGATGTGATATCCACCACCACTGTGACAGAGTAACCCGTCTGCCAAGATCTAAATCAGGCTCTTAGTTAAATAATTGACAGTTTTAATTTGAGGTGAAATGTGAAGGTGCATCATAGGAAGGTGAATTTCTCTATGACTTGCCTTCAGTGTATGAATATGTCACCATGACAAAGTAGAGCTAATTTGTAGTCTGCCTGAACATAGATGTGGGTTGCTTACATTTTAGAACCTAACTTTAAGTGCATGAAATCTAACCGGTTCCTACATAAGAAACCCATAATTTTCACAATGCTAAGGTCTAAATGGAAAGGCAGGAATTCAAGAATTCTGTTTAACTAAACAGCCATATAAGAAAAAATGTTCTGTGTGCTGACCTGCTCCAAAGGTATGCTGTAGATAAAGAGCAACTTGCAATTGCGTACTGATGTTGAACTGAAAGCAATGAATCTGTGATGCACTAATGTCAAACTGCATATTGTTCTGCTCTTTAAATCACTCCAAATAAATAATATGATGATATTTGAAAATACCTTCTCAGAAGTTCACTAATGTTTATAAGAACAAGCCTTTTCTGTTAAAAATATATTGTATGGATGACTTTGTTTCAGTGCAGTGTCTGTGAGAAAGTAGCCCTTAGGGCAATGCAAAGCTAGTCACTGACTTATCTAGATATCATAAAAAAGAACATATTCCGTAGTGCATATTAATATGTGAACAAAGAAAAAGCAACATAAAGACTCAGAATTCCTGGTGCAAGTATTAAGTGTAACAATATGCATTGATGCCTCTAGGTTATTTGCATAAAAGGTGATCAGTTTATATTGTATTGCAGTACAGTGCACCATCATTTTATAATTACAGATAAGGATCAAAAGACCAAGTTGAACCATTCTGTGATTTAAAACTGACCCTAATTCATTTTAGAAGTGTTTACAAAACAACTAACAATTTTCAGATACAAAAAGTCTAAATTTAATAGCTTCATGTAAATACAGTTTTAATCGAATAAATAGAGAAAAGGCTAATTTGCTTGAAAAATATTTGGATAAATACTGTATTATGCAGCTTTCCCTTTGAAATGCCTGTCCTTTCTGCTGCTAACTTGAGTTTCTGGTGAGCAATGTGTGTTTAAATGCAGTGTGTTTAAGACTGCAGTACCACCTCCTGTCTCCGGGGGCAGAGCTGAGCAAAAATATAAACACACTTGGTGAAACACAGGTCCCCACAAGGCAATTTTTAAAAAAGTTGTAAAAATTAACACAGATGTTCCTGAAGTCATTTTATATCATTTAGAAGACATTGCCTTGTGGGGACCTGGGTTCAGGTCCCCACAGTGCAATCAAGTCCCCACAGCGTGAGTGTGTTATCACACCCAAGTCCCCACAAGGATAGACACACACACACGCACGCACGCACGCACGCACGCACACACACACACCCCCCCCTTTTTTTTTTTTTTTTTTGCAGGCTGCGTGTTTTGGTGCAGAACAAAGTGAAGAGTCGACATGGCATACATCCCTGTGTGCCATGCCTACTACCCTGGCATAGATCAGCCACCCCT
Organism: Calotriton arnoldi; assembly: GCA_963921515.1. Taxonomy (NCBI): domain Eukaryota; kingdom Metazoa; phylum Chordata; class Amphibia; order Caudata; family Salamandridae; genus Calotriton; species Calotriton arnoldi. The sequence goes on along the minus strand of CAWUFW010000750.1, from coordinate 1,818,957 downwards.
CTAGCTGGGTGCACTATACCAGCGGTGAGGGTACAGGTGCATGAGCCCTGTACCCCTACAGTGTCTAAGCCAATTCTTAGACATTGTAAGTGCAGTACTGCCTTTAAGAGTGCTGGAAGTTTGTCATTACGAACTCCATAGCAGCATGATGGCTTTACTGGAGACTGAGAAGTTTGGTATCAAACTTCTAAGCACATTAAACCCACACTGATGCCAGTGTGGCATTTAATGAAAATGCACTCAGGGCATCTTAGAGATGCCCCCTGAAAAACGACCTAACACTAGTGTCCAGGCTGAGTGTCTGCTCGCCAGCTGCCACCACCAGACATGTTTCAGGACCCCTGGGTCGAGAGCCTGCTGCTCTCGGGGGTCTGAAACAATGCACATCCTGGGATGAGGTGCCAAGCCTCCTCCCCCAGGATGGGCAGGGTCCACGAAGGGGAAGCTTCAAAGGCTTGCCACCTTTGTGAGCTTCCTCAGGCCTGTTGCTGCTTTCAGTAACTGGCCCCCACCGGTTCTGACCCCCACTTTGGGTGGGAGAATCAGTGGGAAAACCAAGTGAGGAAGAGAGGTGTGCCCACCTTTGCCAACCCCACCCCTCAGGTGGGGGAGGCGAGGTGAAGCACAACTCTGTCCCCGCCATCTTGCAGATGGGGGCCCTAGCCAACCAGAGTGAGGCATATGCCCCCCTCCCACCGGAGGGTTGTATAATAGGGGGTTTCCCACCCCAAGGAAGGGACCCATTGATCCCAACCTTTTACCTACATGTAACACTCCTAAAACTAGTATTTAGGGGCTACCCTGAACCTTGGCTCCTCAGACAAGAATCGACTAAGAAGAAGGACCGAAGAAGCCGTGCCAAAGCTAAGAAGAGGAGGACACCCACTGACTTGGCCCCAGCCCTACCGGCCTGTGCCCACCTCGAACCTGCGGAAGCAAAATCCCGGTGTGTCCTGCAGCCAGCAACCTCAAGAACCCTGAGGACCTGCCCTGCCTTCCACAAGAAAGACTTTGTCTCCCGTGAGCACCGGATTTGCTCACCCACAGACTCTGGCTCCGGCCAAGTCCGCAAGTCTGCACCACTCTGCACCCGACGCCCATGGCCCAAGTTCGAGTGGCACAACACCACGAGGAGGTCTCCCCGGCGATCCTGACCCGAGCTCCGGTAATCTCTGACCTGCCTCGAAACTCCCAGTGAAGCCTGCAGCATCTTTCTGGAGGATCCCCCCGATCGCGACCGGAGCTGGTAAGAAAACGCGATGCCTGAAGACACCCCTGCATCCGAAGCCCCACGGCCTTGGGTGGCCCAACCGACGGTGTCCCAGCATCCCCAGGCATCCCAACTTACCTCTCCAACCGGTGGTCACCTCCAGAAGATCTTCGTCCCCGAGCCAGCAGTCTTTGTTGAAACCGGAGAATCCCCATTGCAAACAACAGGGCTCCTGACGCCAAACCAGCACCCTGCACCCAGCCGCCCCTGTGCCGCTGTGGGTGTAGTTTGTGTGCTAAACCGATACCCCTTTGCCCTGAGCCTAACACAAGGAGCTTTGCTCCCACAACCTTGTGGCCTGCTCGTGAGCAGCCACCAACCGGAGGCCCCCTATCCCCCATTGGATAACATTGGGCCTCAGCACTCTGTACCCGGCTGCCCTAGTGCCGCTGAGGGTGCTTTGATAGTGCATCCTTGACCCTGGGAGAACCCAGAGTCTAACCCCAGAACACCAACTCCCACAAACTTACCTTCTAACCGATAACTCTATTTCCTCCCATAGGAAGTGTGGAGTTGGAAAATCTATGAAAGCCTATACAATTGTGTTCAAATAACAAAATCGCATTTACTTACCTTTATTCAGGCAATGTCCCAGTGCAGTATCCAGGTATACTACACTGTGTAAGAAAAGTATTCTGCAAAGTAAAATATCCAATACTACTAAAGTAATTACAAAGCCTATGTACAGTATTTCAAAGTATTGCATTGCAAGTGATTCAACTGGAACCAAAACAAAGTATATACAACTGCATTCAACTGTACTGTTTACTGCAAAGTATAAACCACTTACCTGCACCAGGCTTGACTTGGTTCTAGAAATAAAATAACTTAATATTTTTTATATACAAACAAATTGGTCTGAGTTCAGTCTTTGAGTGTGTGACATCATTTGCTGACTGAGTGTGTACAACAAATGCTTAACACTACCCTCTGATAAAGCCTTACTGCTCGCCCACACTACCACAAATAGAGAGTAAGGTGCCATCTACTTTTACCTCTGCCTACCTTTGGGGTTCCACTGGACTCTGTGCACACTATACCTCATTTTGGTATAGTATATACAGAGCCAGCTTCCTACACTTAGTAGATGTTAGTAAAGTTAAAAAAAACATATCTGTACAAAATAACATTTACTATAAAAATGGAGATGTTTTGCTAGATATTACACATATGGAGGATGACACATTACCATTGAGAGGTCAGATTGAAAGGGTGGATCAATCCAGATCAGAAGAAATTTATGAAAACTGCAGTATTCATCCTCTACATTCTAAAGAGATTACTGGTGATGCTATTGATCTCTTTCAAATGAAAGAAGCGAAAGGAGCTCCCTTAAGTGTGTGGGAGAACAGTTTAGAAGCTCGCTGTTTTCTGCATCTGTTTCCTACTAGAGTAGGTGGTAGGTATGATGACCGGCCTGTACAAATTACCAGCAGCTGAGTACAAGTCAACTCGATTTTATTAAGAGGAACCTAGATTTCGCCAGTATATGTCTATATATTTCATCTACTGTTTGAGAGTGACTTATCTGGTATATCTTATGCAGTAAATCACATTCTGAAAAACTGAGTGAATCTGCAAAATCTGTCAGCAGAGGAATTTGTTGACAAAGTTCAAGGAAAAGATGAAAGCCTGGAATATAACTTGATTAATCTGAAGGCGTGTCAACGTTGCACCAACAAGTATTGGTATTTTGGCCACGGTGACCTCAAATTCATGTTAAGAAACCTAGAAACACCTACTTGGTTTCTAACCCTCAGTTGTGCGGAGTACGCATGGGTTGACCTGCTTGAATTCTTGCCAGAAGCAAACTAAAACATAAAAGACATCAATCTGAATACATCAGGAGAACTTTGCTTGTTCGACCATGCAAATGTTTGCAGATATTTTAACCACAGGTTTCAAGTGAACATGGCTTTCATCTGCAACAAAAAATTCTCCTCTCGGCGAAATAACTGATTTCTTTGGCGCAAAGAGTACCAAGCTAGAGGTGCTTCACATATTCACATACTGTTATGGGTAAAAGATGCCCCGAAGTTTAGAACTGACACTGATGAGTCTGTCTTGTCTTTCATACAATAGTATGTGACATGCGCCATCCCAAAAGACACTGCTAACAAGTGTTTGAGACAACGAGTTTTACGATTTCAAAATCATGGATGTGGAAAAGACTGTTGCCGAAAATACAGATGTAAAGGAAAATTTTCCACGAGATATCGTTTTGGAATCCCACGACCTGTTATCTCAGAAGGAAGAACTAACAGCTTTTTGTCTGCTGTGAGACGCACCTCGACACGGAAATCACCAAAAAATACACAGAACCTCAGAAGAATAGAGGCTTCCAAGTATATCAATGACTGCAACCCTGTGATTCTGAAGATGTGGAATGCAAATATCAATCTACAATTTGTTGCAGACAACTCCATCGCTGTTGCTCGGTACGTCACTTCATACATTACTAAATCAGAAAAGACAGAGATGAAAGAGATGTTGAAGGAGATTTCTGCTGAGAAAAATCTTTAAAAATTGTACAGTTTCCATTTGAAAATGCTTTCCCACAGAGAAATCTGATCCTATGAATGCTCGGGCAGGTTTAGTTCAGCTAGTTTGTTCTGCAAGTCAAGAGGAATTGTGTGGGTAAGCTTAAGCCTTGCAAACAGTCAAAATAGAGTATTAAAGTATTATCAGAAATACAGTACTTTGCAGAATTTGATCCCGAGAGTACAGACATTCTGAAAAGTAACATGCTGTATACATACTACCCAAGATGGAGTCCTCATCTTCAAAACGTGTTTCTTTGAAGTACTTCAGCACTTTTCATATAGAAATAATGTAATTGAAAACATAGAAGAAGAAAGATATGGAGTACTTGGAAGTGACGGTTGTTTGGTGAGACACAACAAATGTAATCTAATTAACCACTGAAAGCTTAGTTGCTAAACCCCAGAGAGAAGAGAGTTTTTGTACTTAGCACTTTTGCAGTTGTTCAAGCCATGGCGTGTTGTATCAGAATTACTTGGAGATTATGACTCTTATGAAGACTCTCTTAACGCTGTAAAAGACAGTATTGTGTGTTCAGTCTTTCCAACCTACTTACAGATTTTAAAATATGAGATTGACAGAAAGAAACCATCACTGCTGAAATAGCCTGGGAGAGTTCAGAAAGCAGCCAAAGTTCTGCACCAGCAAGTCAAGATCCTCTTGCTGAACCAATAATTCAAAATGAGGCAGCTATAGCTATGAATAAGGTGGAGAATGCGATGCAGCAAGCAAGACAGGAAACTGGATTTCGAACAGCTAGTAGAACAACTGAACTAAGAAGAAAAAGAAATTTACAGCGGAGTTAAAGATAAAATAGAGTGTAGATTTCTCCATGAGAGAAAACAATGTGAATGCTCTTCATATAAACCAATATTACTATACATCAGTGGACAAGCTGGCATAGGAAAAAGCTTTCTAATTAAAGTTCTCATCAAACACAAGGAGATGATGGACGGAGCACTGAAACTTTTCAGACACTCACCCCAGTCGCAGATCTGGGTTGAAGCCATCATCATTCTTTAGCTCACTTTGCCACCCCAGTTCAGACCCAACCATATGCAAATCAGTCTTGACCCTGTTCCTCATGGTCTTCCCTGGACCGGAAACAAGCATCCTGGAACTGGTTTCGGGGTAACACCCCTCACCAGCCAGGCTAGCTTGAATCCAGTGGCAAAGTGAGCAAGGGACCCACGTCTGGGCATATCCTCCCAATGTAGGGCGAACAAAACAAACACAAGGAAATAATGGACGGAGCGCTGAAACTTTTCAGACACTCACCCCAGACACATTCTGCCTCAGTTATTCGAGATGTTTTAGATATATGTAGTGGATCAATCATATTTACTCTTAATACTCAACAAGACACATAGGAATTTATTATGGTCATCCTTGGAGTTTTAGAACAAGAAGTAAATATTGATGACTGAGTTACACACTGAAGCATGACTGTGAAGATTGTAATTATTCATCTAGTACTGAAATAAATCATGAGAGTGGTCTCTATTTAACAATACCAGATTGTAAAACTGTGCCTTTTGACAAATTGTTGAAAAAGGCTAGCCAAAATATGACCTGTCCAAACTGCAGATCAGATGTTATGTCTGCGTTGATTCTAGGAACACCTGGAAATTGCCTTATAGTAATGCTACAACGATGCAGAGCAGATGGCTCCAAATTGGAAAGTCAAATTACAAATTTCAAAGGTGGACAAATATCACTTTCAGGAAGAACTTTCACTGCTTTAGCTATCATTTTTCACGAAGGACTTAGTACAACATCTGGACACTGTACTGTGTATTTAAAGAGCAAAACTGGATGGATGGAATGCAATGACTTAAATCTTAAATTCAAAGCAAAGCTACCTTTCGATTGACAAAGCGCTTATCTAACCAAAAAGTTCTACGTATTCATGGATGAAAGCAGGAATTATAGATAAAAAACTGCTGTACTGTGTTTATTCTAGGTGATTCATATGTGGTTGATACATTATTCGGCCTATTGGGGATAATGCTTTCAAAAACTTCTTCAAAATTCAACAATCTTTTTATCTTCCACAAAGGAGTTAATATAACATCTAAATACTCCACTCTCTAATTAAAGTCTGAAACTAGATAGATATAATGCACTTACAGCAGCATCAAGTTGAAAGCAAAAACTGCGTTCGATACTTCAAATTAACCCCTTTTGTTTTATCAACCAAACTTCAATGTTCTTCTTGCAGAAAAATACTACTGTGTCAATTTGTCTACATGGATCATCCCCAGTTTATACCTCATTTGGCCTACTAGAGGTGATGTTTTGAAGAGGATCTCCAAAATTAAACAGTGGTTTACATTTAATTGTAGTACTGTACCAGATATAATAATTTAGAGAATATTTGTTACATAGGTTTGCTTAGATTGGTATAGTTAGTCCAGATAAAACAACTGATTCATGAATCGTAGTGAGTGAAATGCATAGTGTCACATTTATAGTGATATACTTAGCACTTTTGTTTAGCTTTTTGTTTTGTTTTTATAGTTGATTGAATGTTTTTTCCCCACTGTTTGAGGATAATGCTTCATACAGTTTATGGTGAAATAATATGAAAGCGGAGAACAGTAAAAAGGGAAAATGATACTTTCACTAAGTTGTAAGGAGTGTTTCAGTATAAATAATATACGTTGGTATGATTCTGTAAATTTGAAGATCAAACACTAACCTATCTTTATGTTCTTTTTCCATAGTGGCAGCAGTTGAACGCCTATTTGATGTGTCAAAACGGAGTGATATAATCTCCTAATAAGTTCTTTCTGTGTTGTTCAAGAAACTTACATTGTCAAGGTACACACCGAGACACAGACTGACACAGCCACTGAGACATTGAGACACACACAGATACAACCATTGACATACCCACTCACAGTAGTATGTGCAGCCACTCAGCCACTTATTCACCCATATTGACACTCATGCACCCTCTCACTCACCCCTACAGCTACTGACACACCCATTCACTCAACCATACTCCACCCACACACCATTTTGGTTACTGATACAGCCACTCACACGCCCACTAACTTATCCATATAGCCTTCATGCACCTACTCACACACACGTACAGTCACTCATACACCCACTCTCTCACCCATCCAGCCACTGGCACATTCACTCACTTACCCACACAGCTACTAACCCATTCACTCACTCACCCAGTTAGATAGAGACAGAGGCACTTGCACATTCAGTTACACACCCATATAGCAATTATGAATCCAACAATAAGAGAAGCAGTTGCACACACAGTTACATACCCCTAAACTCACCAATACAGCCACTAAGCATTCCATACAGCCACTTACATGCACACTTAGACACCCAAGCAGACACTGATGGACTCTTGCATACACTAACACACCCAGGGACACAATTATGCATACACTGACAGAGTCCGGCAGATACTGATGCACAAACTAACACACCCAGTCACACACTGGTGCATACACTGACACACCCAGGTAGACACTCATGCATCCACTAACAAACCCAAATACACTATAATACATATAGAGACACTGCCGCACATACACTAATGCATACACTAACACACCCAGGCACACACTGATGCATATACTGACACAGGCAGATATACAACAATGTAAACAATGACACCTCATGCATATGCTGACACACCCAGGCACACACTGATACATACTCTCACACACCCTAGCACACAGTCATGCATACACTGATACACCCAGGCACACACTGATGCATACACTGACACAGCAAGGCATTAGACAGTACAGACACTAACACATCCAGGGACACATTGATGCACACACTGACTCACCCAGGCACACACTTGGGTATACACTGAGACACCCAGGCACACACTGACGCATACACTGACATACCCAGGAACACACTTGAGCCTACACTGAGACAGCCAGACACGCCCTTAGTCAGTCAAAGTAACGTTTATTTAGACCGTAGGTCTTTAACCCCTTAACCGCGGCGCAAATTCTCCCGCGGTGCGGGAGAATTAAAGAGCGGGCGGGGCTGCGACGGCCAACGGACGTGCGCAGCACCAGGGAGGTAGTGCTTGCGTCGGCCATTGGCCGACGCAAGCACCGAACAACATAAAAACATATCACTCTATGTAAATATTCTAAAGTCATTCCAAATTCATCAACAGATGCTGTTACAATAGTCCGATTTCCATATGCTTCCTTTCAAATTTACACAATACTCAATATATGTCATAAACACACCTATATATAAACATAAATATTTTAAAAGCAATAAAATTCCTATTATAAAATATATTTCTAAAAGATATATATCAAGTAAAACTTATCTAAAATCCATTTCCATCATAACTTTCAACCATCCATTTCCTTTTTCCATGAAAAACCTTTTTACGGCCTTAATATACTTCGCTATGGCTATTGCAATTTCAAGGTTTGGCATATCTGTAAGGAGTTCGATAGCTTGTGCCCGCAAATCGGTACCATATTTTAAAAAGATGGGACGTAAAAACTGTTTCCGCAGAGCTAACACTTTTAGGCAGTCCACTAAGATGTGTAAATTATCGCATTTTGTGCCCAACCTACATGTGCATTTACCATCGGGTTGCATCATTTCTGTTTTTATTCTCCCATTGGTCATACCAGGATTAATACCGATTCTCATTCTTAGTACTTCTGATCTAAGCCATTGATTAGGTAATGTATCCAGATAGGGGTACCAAATTTCTTTTACCCAACTATTTATCATAAATTGCACTGATTCTTTCTTTCTCAGATACTCCATGTCTTCCATCCTTGACAATTCCTTCCCTAGAGTTCTGAGTTTACTCTTTGTTACTTCTATTTGTAGAGTCTGCTGATCAATTCTAATGATTAGGTTTTCACAGACAAAATACAATTTCTTTCTGACCTCTTTGGCCCATTTTAGGTCGCTATGCTGAGTCTCATTCTTACACCATTGTGACACTTTCATGGCCTCTCCTGTACCCAATCTTTTCCAAAATCTTAGTAGGGCCACTTGCGCCTGTACATTCCATGATGTCATACCCAGATCTAATCTAAGTGCCTGGATCATAGATGAGCCCGGTAATGACATTTGGGATTTTATGCATTTCCCTTCCTCAATATCCCATCTGCTTTTGCCACTTAAGCAGAGGACTTCTGCTCCATATTGTAGTTGGGGGGGGGGTATCATAGCGTTATAGGCCTTTATCAGTGGTCTGTGGGACATATCCCCATAAATGCGATTGAAGTTTTTCAGCCCACACACTGATATATGGGCTTTGGCTTTCTGGGCCTCCAGATGCGTGTCCCACTTTAAAGACTTGTCAAACCAGACACCGAGATATTTATACTCATTCACAATTTCCAGTTTGGTTGGGCCCAGATACCAATTGAACCTCTGGTCTCTCTTCCCAAAACACAGAATTTTGGTTTTATCCATACTTACAGTTAAATGCTTTGCCGCGCAATATTCGCTAAATGCATTTAACTTCCTCTGTAGGCCCATCTCTGTCTGGTCAAGGATTACTAAGTCATCGGCATAAAGTAAACAGGATGATTGTTTCCCATTCATTTTTGGGCTTGCACTTCTATCTACCTCCAGGATGGTTGGCAGATCTGCTAAGAATATGGCGAAAAGTAGGGGGGCCAATACGCAGCCCTGTCTTAGGCCATTATTAATCGCTATTTTTGGTGTCAAAGACCCCACCGTATCCTTAATCACTTGGGTCCAGTTCTGACTGTGTAACTCCTGAATTACAACCAGGAGCCCTTCTGGGATATCATATTTTTCCAAGGTCTCCCAAAGACATTTCCTGTCAACCAGGTCAAATGCAGCGCGGAAGTCTACAAAGCAGCAATACAACGTCCCTCTTTGCTCCATAGACTTCCGTGCCATCGCCCATAGGGCGAAACAGTGGTCAATCGTAGAGTGTCCTTAAAGCCTCCTTGTTCCACCGGCACGATCGACCGCTGTTCCACCCAATCCTTCAATCTACCCAGGATTATTTTGGCAAAGACTTTCTCACCGACATCCAACAAATTAATCAATCTATAATTCTTCAGGGCTTTCCTATCTCCCTTCTTATGTATTGGTCTAATTACTGCCCCCCTCCAATTTTTGGGGATATAACCAGAGTCTAGTATGGCTAAAAACATATGGGATAGGAATTCCGCCCACCAGTTTAACTGAGTCTTTATTTTGATAGTGGGGAAGTTGTCGTGTCCTGCTGCACGGGTTAATGTTAGCTTTCTTATAATATCCTTTACGTTTTCTACTGTAAAGAGCGTTTTTAAATCTTTGACATCCCCTCCCCAGTGTATTTTTTTGCTTACTACCGACGCTTCACTTGTCCCATACAGTTTGCCTAGGTACTCTTCCCAAGCTGCTTCTTTCACTACACAGCTCAAAGCCCCATTTTTTGTTTCCAGCAGGTTTCCCCAACATTTCTCTTTAAAAATCCTCTTCTGGTTCCTAACTAGCATTTTGTATTCCTTTCTCAGTTTAAGAAGATTTAGCAGTCTGCCCTGGTCATACCTTATTCTTAGGCTTCTCTCTTCTCTCCTTATTAACCTTTTCTTATTCATACATTCCAAATTGAACCACCTTGATCGTCTTCCTTGTGTTAATTCCTTGTCAATAGAGTAAACTTTCTTATTTTTTAGTTCTACTCTGAGGCATTGTACAACATGTTCCATTGTTTCTTCAAACCAGGTCACTTTCTGCCCCCTTGCTATTTCCATATTTCATTTCTGTTGGAGGTTATCCAATTTTTCTACATATTCATCTGTTAGTCTTGTTGTCAGGCGTTTAGGGTACTCCAGTTGTTGGGGGAAGTACTATTTCACGGTGGCTCATTGACCCCCTAAGTAATTCAAAGTGCAGGGGATTATGATCGCTGCCCTCTCTTTGGGTTACCCGAAACCCTTTTACTGTTGCAAAATTCCATGCGTGAATAAACACATAATCAATGGGGCAGTGCTGAGTGCCTATCCTAAAGGTTTGTTTTGCTGGGCGATCAGTTTCCAACCTACCATTTAGACTAAACAACCCCTTTGACCCCAAATACTTCCCTAGTGTTAAATCTTGTCTAGTAGAAATACAATTAGGGAAGTCAGCTGGCACTATATTATACGAGCACAATATTTCTTTAAACCAGGGATCTAGTTTTTTTGGATTCAGTTTATGATTGAAATCTCCCATTACAATGATCAAATCATTCCCATGCTTTTCACACAATACGTCTCACTCATGCATACACTAACACAGCCATCCTCACACTTCAACACTATATTTACGAGAAAGGAATAAAAGCAGAAACACAGCTCTTTTTGGATATCTTGGTGTGGTTCTAAATAGAACCTTTTATTTTTTAGGAGATACTTTAGTGAAACTATTTGAACGCAAACAAACATGTTTTCTATGTTAAAAATTACAGCCAAAAATTCAGGATGCTATAATGCTAAAACAGTTTAACAAGAATCAGTGTTGACTGCATGCAAAAAATCAGCTACAGACATAATGTTCAAACCAACCGGAATGTAGCATGCAAACAGTGGGTGGTCATATGAGCCAAGTTAGGACAATCAGCTGCCACTGTTATTGTAGCTGAAGCTGCATGTACAGTTGACGAGAGCCACGAGCATTAGCTTCTCTCTCACGCATCATTCGGTGATATGTCTTCTCATGAATGTACTTCAAATGCTTCCACATAGAGGACGTCCCATGACAATTATTTTTTTATTCCCGGGACAGCTCCTTCCCACAGGTAGAACACTTTGCTATCTTTGCAGACACATTCTTCTCGCCCGAAGAGATTACGAAGAACCTCCACACGTCACTCTGTTTTTTAGCTGGTCCTGCAGCAATCTCTTGCTCCTATGCATATGGTTTTCCTGCAGCCATTCCAATAGATTTTCAAATTACACTACGTAATAACTCCAAAATCAGCAGTAATCAATATTGGTATCCTTTTCCTTAACTGTTCTAACAGAAATGAACTGTGTTGAGTGGATTTTCATTGAGAATAAGGTGTGGTCCCTATGTGGGCAATGAAATGAGTACGTTTCGCTGTGTAAACGCGTTGATCTGCTGTGCCCTTCGGCATATTCACGGTGCCACAAAAACCCATCAATCGATCAACTACACATACAGTAAAATAGATTGATCGAAGGGGTTGACCTCAAATATATCTACACTAATTGCAAGTTGCAAATATTTAAAGAATTACATTTTTTTAAATATCAGCGGATCCGTGATTCTGAAACCGCGGATAGATTCCGATCATGTTATCGCAATACAAAACCACAGAGTTATTGCAGCTAGACTGGGTTACGGTACAGCAGGAGACCTGCGGTATCCAAAAAAAAATGAAAACAAAAATCAGGATAATACTGACCTGCAAATTAAGAAACTTCGCAACGTTTTTTTTAAAATCATACAAGTTTTCTAGAGAAAAATATTACAAATAAAAAAGCAAACATACACATATAAAAATAGAAGCAGAAATATACTTTTAAATAACGCACAATCCGGTTCCAGCGGGCGGGAGCTGTCAAAGTGCTCTCGCCTGCTGGAAGTAGAGGTTTCATATCTTTGCGGGCATGGATAGAGATGAACTATTGCTCTCGCAAGTAGGGAGCTGCATTTCCAGCAGCTCCCTTCATGAAGGAGCATTGCCGGCTCCCGCAGGAGGCGGGGAGCCGACTGGGACCGCGGGGCGTTGAGGATCCCCACACAGTCCGAACAGAAAGAGGCAAAATAAAGGTCAGAAAGAGGTAGAATAAAGGTCAGCAACAAGCACAAAGAGGCAAAATAAAGGTCGGCAAAGAGCAGAAAGAGGCAAAATAAAGGTGAGAAATAAGCAGGAAGAGGCAGAATAAAGGTCAATCACTAGCAGAAAGAAGCAAGCTAAAGGTGATAAACGAGCAGAAAGAGGCAGAATAAAGGTCAACTACGAGCAGAAAGAGGCAAGATAAAATTGAGAAACAGGCTGAATAAAGGTGAGAAACTAGCAGAAGGAGGCAGAATAGAGGTCAGCAACAAGCATAATGAGGCAAAAAAATGGTCGGCAAAGAGCAGAAAGAGGCAAAATAAAGGTGAGAAATGAGCAGAAAGAGGCAGAATAAAGGTCAACTACTAGTAGAAAGAGGCAAGCTAAAGGTGAGAAACGAGCAGAAAGAGGCAGAATAAAGGTCAACTACGAACAGAAAGAGGCATAATAAAGGTGGGAAACGAGCAGAAAGAAGCAGAATAAAGGTGAGAAAAGAGCAGAAAGAGGCAGAATAAAGGTGAGAAAAGAGCAGCAGCAGGCAGAATAAAGGTGAGAAATGAGCAGCAAGAGGCAGAATATAGATCAGTAACGGGCAGAAAGAGGGAAAATAAAGGTGAGAAACAAGCAGAAAGAGGCAGAATAGAAGTCAGAAACAAGGAGAAAGAGACAGAATAGACCTCCAAAACTAGCAGCAAGAGACAGAATAACGATCAGAAACGAACAGAAAGAGGCAGAATAAAGGTCCGAAACAAGCAGAAAGAGGCAGAATAATGGATAGAAACGAGAAGAAAGAGGAAAAACAAAGATGAGAAACTAACTGAAAGAGGCAGAATTATAGTCACAAATGGGCAGAAAGAGGCAGAACGAAGGTCAACTACAAGCAGAAAGAGACAGAATAAAGGTGAGACACGAGCATTAAGAGGCAGAATAGAGGTCAGAAACGAGCAGCAGCAGGCAGAATAAAGGTGAGAAATGAGCAGCAAGAGGCAGAATATAGATCCGTAACGGGCAACAAGAGGGAAAATAGACCTCCAAAACTAGCAGCAAGAGACAGAATAAAGGTCAGAAACGAACAGAAAGAGGCAGAATAAAGGTCTGAAACAAGCAGAAAGAGGCAGAATAATGGACAGAAACGAAAAGAAAGAGGAAAAACAAAGATGAGAAACTAACTGAAAGAAGCAGAATTATAGTCAGAAATTAGCAAAAAGAGGCAAAATAGGTCAGAAATGAGCAGCAAGACGCAAATACAGAAACAATCAGAAAGAGGCAGAATAAAGATGAGAAACAAGCAGAAGGCAGAATAAAGGTCAGCAACGAGTAGAAAGAAGCAAGGTAAAGGTGATAATGGAGCAGAAAGATGCAGAATAAAGTTCAGAAGGGAGCAGAAAGAGGCAGAATAAAGGTCAGAAACAATAAGAAAGAGGCAAAGTAGAGGTCAGAAACTAGCAGCAAGAAGCAAAATAAAGGTGAGAAACGAGCAGAAAAAGGCAAAATAAAGGTCTGCAATAAGCAGCAAGAGCCAGAATAAAGCTCAGAAACGAGCAGAAAAGGCAGAATAAAGATGAGAAACTAGCAGAAAGAGGCAGAATAACGCCAGAAGGGAGCAGAACGAGGCAAAATAGAGGTCAGAAATCAGCCCAAAGAGGCAAAATAGAGGTCAGAAACCAGCAGGAAGAGGCAAACTAAAGGGGAGAAACAAAGAGAAAGAGGCAAAATAAGAGGAGAAATAAGCGGAAAGAGGCAAAATAGAGGTGAGAAATGAGCAGCAAAAGGCAAAATAGAGGTCATAAAGGAGCAGGAATAGACACAATAGAGGTCAGAAGCAAGCAGAAAGAGGTCAAATAACGGGTAGAACGAGAATGGGCAACATAGAGGGCAGGAGTGAGCAGAGACGCGGCAGAAAAATTAGCAGATGAGGCAAAAAAATGAAGGTAGTAGACTGCAGGCAAGCTGGACAGGAGGACCGTCATAAGGGGAGCTGGCACGTTGACCTGTTTCATGTGCCCCCTACTTTTTTTTACTGCGCATCGACTGACAGACCCACTCATTAAGTCACGCAACCACTCGCAGACCCACTTAGAGACTCACTCACACATGCATCCATTCACAGATCCATTTGAGCACTCATTCACCCACTCACAGACCCACTGAGAGACACACAGAGACCCAATCAAAGACACACACTCATGAACCCACTCAGAGACTCACACACCCACTCACAGACCCACTCAGACACTCACGCACCCACTCACAGACTCTTGCATGCTCTCACAGACCCACTCACTCATCCACCTACTCACAGTCCCACTCAGACACTTGTTACCATTCACAGACCCATTCAGAGACTCATGCACCCACTCACAGATCACTCAGACTCACACACACACACACACACACACGCACTGACTGACCCACTCAAAAGCTCACTCACAGACCCACTGATAGACTCACAGAACCACTCACAGACCCACTCACGCACACGTTCACACACCCACTCACCTACCTATGCAGCCACTCCACACCCACTTACAAAGGTTACAGTTAGGAAAAAAACATTGAAATTAATCGAAAAATTTAAAGTTTACAGGGATGTTATAGTTAGGAAATAGAATTTAAAAAATTTAGAAATTCGCTGAAAAAAACCAAAGGTTACAGGGACATTAAAGTTAGGAAATAGAATTTGAAAAACCTTAGAAATTTACTGAAAAAAACAAAGGTTACAGGGGCGGTATAGTTAGGCTCAGATTTCACTCTTACAAAACCATAGAAATGCAGCAGTTCTAGTTACCTGAGCGAACTATAACTTACACCCCCGCAATGCACTGCTTATGACCTCACATATGACATCACTCATGACAAGGTCTGTGACATCACTGATATCTACTCAAATTACATTACTAATTACATCATCCAGAGAACCACTCATACACCCACTACCACTCCCAAATAATCACTCAAACACCCACTCACACACCCACACAACCAGTAACAATCCTATTCACAGACCCATACAACTACTGACATACACACTCACATACTTATACAGCCACTTACATAACCACTCACCCATATAGCCACTAACGCATCCACAAAACCACTGACACACCCACTCACAGACCCATACAGTGACTCAAACACCCACTCACACACCTATAAAACCACTTAACCATACAGCCACTCACACTCATACAGCCACTTACAGAGCTACTCATTCACCCATACAGCCAGTTACACATCCATTCACTCATCCACAAAACCACTTACTTACCCATTCACACATTAATATAAGTACTTGCATTCCCACTCACCTATACAGCAACTCATACAGATACCCACAGTGCAAAATAGCCACTCACATACCAATACACCCAGTAAAACAGCCACTCTTACCCATACATCCACATACACACCCAGTCACTTACCCATAGAGCCATTCACACAGCCACCCATATAGCCACTCACACACACTCACCCACCCATAGAGCCACTCACACAGCCACTCAGTCACCGATATAGCCAAATAAACACAGTCACCCACCCACCCACCCGTAGAGCCACTCGCGCAGCTACTCATCCACGCACACAGCTACTCACTCACCCAGTTATACACCCATAGAGCCACTCACACACCCATTAATACACACAGTGACTCATAAACTATGTTAAAAAAAGGACTCACTCGGTAGTACACAAAGAATACTAATTTAACTTTTGTAGTACCTTGGTAATACGTTTAACACACAAAAACATTTAGAAAACACTCACTGGATGATGTCATCAGTGATGTATATATGAGGTCATAAGCAGTGCATTGCTGGGGCGTAAGTTATAGTTAGCTCTGGTAACTATAACTGTTGAATTTCTATGGTTTTGTATGAGTGAAATCTAAGCCTAACTATAACTTCCCTGTAACCTTTGGTTTTTTCAGTGAATTTCAATGGTTTTTAAAATGTTATTTCCTAACTGTAACATGTAACCTTTAAGAGTGAGGCTGTATAGGTAGGTTAGTGGGTGTCTGAGTCTCTGAGTGGGTGAGTGAGTGGGTGCGTGAATGTCTGAGTGGGTCTGTAAGTGGTTGTGTAAGTGTCGGAGTGAATCTGTAAGTGTCTGAGTGGGTCTGGGAGTGGGTGCGTGAGTCTCTGGGTGGATCTGTGAACGGTAACTAGTCGTGGGTGTAAAATTCCACTCTGCTAGTGGAATTCGACAGCTCCGCATTCCGCGAAGAATGCGGAGTTACGGAATTAACTCTGCTCTCCACAATGGAACAAATTTTTGTGTGCAATAGGTGAGCACAGTCGAGCGCGAGCGACCGCAGCTACAACCTGTAGTGCGCCAGGAGGCCCCTGTGCAGAGCGGTTGAGGAAGGGGGCAGGGCTTCTGATGACGTCTCAGCAATCCGGCTATGGGGTACTTAATTGTGGCAACAATAAGGGGGTTCTTGGTCCCCATTGACCCTCAGCTGCCAAGGGGACTTCCCCCCCCAACCAGTAGTGCACCACAAGGCCCCTGTGCACACTGGTTGAGAAAGGGGGCGGGCCTCCCACGACGTCTCAGCAATCTCGCAGTGGGGGACTTACTTGTCGCAACTAGAGGGGTTCTTGACCCCCAACCAACCTCAGCAGTCAAGGCGACTTCTTCCCCCAACCAGTTGTGTGGCAGCAGGCCCCTGTACAGAGGGGTTGAGAAAGGGGGCGGGTCTCCGACGAGCTCTTACAAAACTCATTTCTGACCTATATGTTGCCTCTTTCTGCTCATTTCTGACCTTTATTCTGCCTCTTTCTGCTCGTTTCGGACCTTTATTTTTCCTCTTTCTGCTCGTTTCTCACCTTTATCATGCCTCTTTCTGCTCATTTCTCACCTTTATTCACCCTCTTTTGGCTCATTTCTAACAATTTTTTTTTGTATCTTTCTGCTTGTTGCTGACCTTTATTTTGCCTCTTTCTGCTCGTTTCTCACCTTTATCATCCCCCTGTCTGCTCGTATCTGACCTTTTATTCTCCCTCTTTCTGCTCATTTCTCATCTTTATCGTGCCTCTTTCTGCTCGTTCTGATCTTTATTATGCCTCTTGCTGCTCGTTTCCGCCCTCTAGTTTGCCTCTTTCTGCTCGTTTCTGACTTTTTATCTGCCACTTGCTGCTTGTTTCGGACCTTTATTCTGCCTCTTGCTGTTCGTTTCTGATCTGTATTTTGCTTTTATCAGCTTGTTTCTGGTCTTTCTTCGGCCTCTTTCTGCTCGTTTCTGACCTTTATTTTGCCTCTTTGTGCTCGTTTCTGACCTTTATTTTGCCTCTTTGTGCTCGTTCCTCGTCTTTATTTTGCCTCTTCTGCTCATTGCTAACCTTTATTTTGCCTATTTCTACTAATTTCTGGCCTTTATTCTGCCTCTTTCTGCTCATTTCTGATCTTTATTTTCCTCTTTCTGCTCATTTCTAACATTTATTCTGCCTTTTTTCTGCTCATTACTGACCTCTATTCTGCCTCTTGCTGCTCGTTTCTCACCTTTATTCTGCCTCTTGCTTCGTATTTTGGACCTTTATTCTGCTCTCTTTTTGCTTATTTCTGACCTTTATTTAGCCTTTTTCTGCTCTTTCCCAGGACCGATGGGGAGCCTCAAGGCCCCTGTGGTCCCAGTCGGCTACCCGCCTCCTGCAGGAGCCGGCATTGCTTTCACACACAGGGAGCTGCTAAACATGCAGCTCCCTGTGTATGAAAGTAATTTGTCTGTTTCCCTGCTTGCTTGTCAGCGGGCAGGGAAACGGACAAAAGCTCTGCTTCCAGCAAGTGAGAGCATTTTCACAGCTTTCGTTTGCTGAAAGTGGAGTTTTTGCTGTGACTTGGCGGGTGTGGTTAAAGCTCCCGCCAAGCCACAACAACAGCTATGGACCCGGGGTGGGCACCCCAGGACATAGCAGGAGCAAGCCCTGGGGGGTGGTGGTCCCCAGGGCTATCTAAGACTCCAGAAGGGTCCCCCTCCATTGCAGTACTTAGCCCCGGGGAGGCGGTAGTCCCCAGGACTGTGGGGGGCCATGCGACCCCCCTTAATTTGAATGAATTGCCCCGGGGAGGTGGCGGTTCCCGATGGTGCCAACGGCCCTCTGCATTAATTTGATGTTTATCTCCGGGTGGTGCAAGGCCTTTCTGCGTCTGCCAGCAAGCTAGTGCTGCTGCAGAGCTGAGCTTGAGCAGGGGAAGGTAGAACAATAGGTTTCCCAGCCAGGACTTAGTGTATTGGGCTGGGGTAGGTGCGCTTTACAGTGCCACCAGACTGCATTGAAGGGCACATTTGGTGCTCTCCTTGCATACTCCGGTTTGAGCCAGTTCAGGAACCCTTGGTTCCCCCTCTGGTGTGAAACTGGACAAAGGACAGGGGAATATCCTACCCTCTGTCCAGCCCCTCCTCTAGGAGGGACCCCGAGTCGTTCCAACCCTTTCCCTAGGGTACTTAAGGGCCCCCCAGTGGGTGGGTCCTCAGATTCGGCATGGAACAAGACCCACCTCTGAAACCAAGACACTCTTCGACCGCCTGGAGTCGTTGAACTTCGCCTGGAACCGAGACTGCATCATGGAAGACTCCTGCTGCTCCTGGTCTCGCTGTTCAAGTCTTCTGGTTCGTCTTTGTCTGTGCATCATCCAGGTTATCCAGAAGGCCTGTGGGCATCAAGGACATTTGAAGTAATCTCCCTTGGAGTGAAGGAGTCCCTCCCCTGCATCTGCAGGCACCGCAACAAAGCTGACGGGTCTGCTGCTCCTGTCATCCTACGGACATCCCGAAGCCCAGCAACACAGGCGGTGGTTCTGCAGCTCCCTGGAGGCCTGACCTGCCTTCTCTGCAATTTTGAGGACAGTATCCTCGTGGGAGCTGCTGGGACCAAACCCCTATGCACTGCGTCGACTTGCCATTGCCAAGGCTTGTTGGCTCTGCACTCCAGAGATCTTCAGGCTACAAGAAGCTCCAACCTCCAGCACCTCATTCCTCGAAGATCAGCATCCTCACTGCATCTCTTGCACCATGGGTCTCTATCTTTGGTGAGCTGCTTGGGGTCTGTTAGGTCTCTGTCGCGTGCTGGGTCTCGGGTGTGGAATGTGTTGGGGGTTCTGGAATGGTGTGGTGGAGTTGACGGTTGTGGATGGAGATGTGGCCGCGATGCTCCTGCTGGCTTAATGAATAAAATCTTTTACTTTACCCGTGAAGTGTCTCCTTTCACTGGCGACGAGTTGCCTGCCAGCAGGAGCCTGAACGCGTCATTACAAAGCTGCCGGAGTCTGCTGCGAGCTGTCTCTGACCTGAACCCGGCCGAGGTAAGCCGGTCTGCGGTGCTACAGCGTACGTACATCACATGTACAGCATACGCCATCCAGTGCGAGCAGTCTCCAACCTCAACTTGGCCGAGGTAAGCCGGCCTCCGGTGTCACAGCATACGTACATGCTGAAGGCACAGTCAAAAGCTCGCCGCTGTTGTTCGTGGTCGCGAGCTGTAACCGCCATCACCCTGAGCCTGACCTGTGCCTGGCCTGCCTGTCTATGCGTACGTATGCATACGCGCGCACGCACACCGGCAGCCATCTTGCTTCGGGCTCACATTAGACCCATCTTCAGTCCCGATGTTACGTTTTCACACCACGGTGAAACACACACCTCTTTAAAAATAAAGAAAAAGAAAACGTGCATCACTTTTTAAAAGAAAAATAAGGGGAGTACAAAGACAAAGTAATTACAACGACAACAAACAAAGAAAAAGAAAGGATCCTCTTGCGACTCCTGTGCCTTCAGCTGTGGGTCCTCTTGAGGGTCTTCCTGTGCTTCAGTGGGCTCCCCTGCTTACTCGGGCCTGCTCTGACTCTCCTGCACTTGATGCGTCCCTTGGACCTTGCTGGTCCCAACGGTTGCATCTTTTCGCTTCCCACGCCATTTGTGGCTACCAAGGCTTGTTGGTGCTCCCGCCAGACACTGACCACCTAGACACTGACATCCCACAGCTCGTGCACAGCTCCTGGTCTTCCTCAGCATCGTCTGGTCCTCACAGCTGCAGCGACAAGGTCACTTGCTTCACTTCTGAACCTCTCGACATCAGTGAGCATTGTGCTGCCGTGCCTCCTGGTCACCTCCAAGTGGCATGAACTCTGTCCCCTCTGCTTGCAGGTTCTCCTCTTCAAGAATTCACCCTTGGATTCCACCTTCACAGGCTTCTCCAGAGGCATCTTCTTTGAAGTCGTCCATTGTTGTCTACGGCAGGTTCTGACGTCACTTCACCTCCATGCACCCGGCTTCCCTGGTGCAGGTAACCTGGTTCCTGGGGCATTCACGGGTGTGGTGGCTCTCCAACCTTCCGTCTTCCAAAGGTTTTCTTCGGAGTCGTCTGGGAAGGGTATTTCTTCTTTAAAACTGCAACCGTGCCTTCTCCATTGACTACCATTGGGCACACAGCCTCCATGGGGTTCCTGGGTACTTATCTTGGGTGGTTCCTCGTGTCCCCAGCTTCCCTGAGTCTACTGGTCCAAGTCCCATTCTCCTTCGCAGTCCGTATTCCACTTTCTTAGTATATGGTTTGGTCTGCCCCTGGAGATCATTGTAAATTGGTGCTACTTACCTGATTATTTTGAAGTATTCATGTGTGTATTATTGATATCTCTGGGTAGGAGATATACCAATGTGTTAGTGATTGTGTTGTGTAATAAACTTATTTTAATAAAACACTGTGTGGTTCCTTTTCATCTAATCTACACTGTCAATTATATATATATATATATATATCGAGTAGATACATATATATCGAGTAAGATATAGAAAAATCTATACTTACTTACCTGTCGATATTATGGATTCTGTATTCTGTGCCATCAATATTCTAGTGTTAATCTTCAAGGTGCACACCGTGTGATTCTATGTGAAGGAATACATGGATTTTTTTAAGGTACATAGTAAAGCACACTCAATAAACTTTCCACAATCCAACTTTAAATACATCTAATTAATAGGATTTAAAGTAGAGGACTATAAAGTTGTAAATTTGGATGACTCACAACTTTGTGTATTTTCTAAACTGTTCAAGCTTTGTGATATACAAAGCTTATGAAGTTCTTTTTTAGAAACAAACATAAGCTGGCCTCAGCTCAGAGCCCTCCCTCCCACACTTCTTACCTCGTGGTGCATATCCAGCCTCAACACCCAACATTCTTTTGCTTGAAAATGTCCTACCTGGGACATTCTGCATCAGGAAATCATCGTACCTGGAAGGCCAAAAGCGTTAAACCTTACCTCAAGTAAAGTTGTGACACTTCATCTGCTTCGTAAATTGTGGAGTTTTCTAATTCCACCCAACTTCATAATGACGTTTTGATTTAACTTGCAACTAATTTAAAAACTTTAAAGAGAGCTTGGGGCATATCCATCAAGGACATTTTGGGAAATTATGTTTTTAACATTTTAGAGCTGCAACAGTGGTGAAGACTAAATAGAATTTAAATATAATGTTACAGGGAAAGTTAGGACGGTCCCACAGTGAATTTCACCATAAGGTTGTGACACAAGATGGATAGTTCAATGACATTTGACCAAAGGCATCAGTCAAAACTGCATGCACTTGAAGAAGGCTCACACATAGGCATATACACCTCATAGTTACAGGCAAGTTGTGCAAAAGGTGCTGTACAAAAGGAGACCTTCCAGAGATGCCGACCAGCAAGACAGGTAGGCATGGCAAAGTGATAGGTATAATAAAAATTCCTATTTGTAAAGCGCAAACATATCACCCTTAAGGATTTCAAGGCGCTGGGGGCCGTCGGGGAGATTAAGTGAACTATTGCCCAGAGTCACATGATGCTGAGCTGCTGCCGGTGATCGAACCGCAAGCCCCATGCTCCGGAGTCAGCCGCTCTGGCTGCTGCTTGGGATGGGTCCATTTGAGGCCTGTGGCCTGGCTGGGATCACTACGTCCATCTCGACTTAGAGGAGCCGTAGATGGTCAGGCAGCAGCACTGCCTCTAAGGCTCCGAGTTTCATGGTTTGCAACTAGGATCCCACTCTTTGATAACCTCTCATTTTTATGCTACTAATTCCCATTTGCATGCTACCGAGTACTCCACTGCCGGAAATATGGACATTCTCCTCTCTTTCACATGCACAAACACCTCAAAGAGGCACCCTTTATGTGCCCAACATTGCTTGGATGAGCATGCACTTTTCTGAGTGGCAAATGTAGAAACCATGTAAGCCTATCATGTGTACTAGAAAAGGCAAATAGTTACTTGCAGAGCAATTGTTTGTTATTACTACTGGTGCATAAAAGTCAAGCTTCATGTTATGAAACATTTAAAAGATGGGCTTATGTAGATGTACCCTAGAAAGCCAAATCACCCCCATAATAGAATAGAACTTGGACTTCTCAGCAGATAGGTTTTACTTTTCAGCAACTATACCAGCAAAAGTAAACATGGCTGATATGTATTAAAAGGAAGGAGGTCAGCAGTTTTCACCAGGAGCATGTGGCAACAAATAACAAGGGGGTGACATAGTTAAGCAATTTGTAAGAAGCAATGTGGATCATGTAACAATGGTTAGACCTTTATAGGACTTCAAAGACCACTATGCAAGGAGATATTTGGATCTTACACTAAGATCCTTTTTAGAAATTAAGTGTAAAATTATGGATTGAAATCACATTAGGCCAGGTGTATAGGCCAAAATATGATAAGATATAAATTCCACTTCAAATCTCCAATCACCTTTTTCCATGTGTATGTATCTAGTTCTCATTTTGCTAGTTGAAGTTCTATTTTCCTTTCTCTCTTCTCTCCTCATCTCCTAATCTCTGTCCTCACTTCCTCTCACCCTTTTCCCCACTATCCCCCTTGACCGTTTCCCCACTACCCTTTTGTTTGCAGCTGCAACTGTGCAACTTCCTCTTCCAGTCTCTCCTGCTCGCTCTTTGCTTTTTCTATTTACTCCCCTTTCTTTCTCTCCTCTCCTTTTCTAGAACCTCTTCTCTCTATATCTCTCAATATTTGTTATTTTCTCTCTAGCCCTCTTCTCCAATGGTAATGTATGGCACTGACACTTTCTCTTGGCTGTGCATGGCCCTAAGCACCCACTGCTACCTTTATTTGGCTATGGTGCTTTTCGCTACCCTGGAAACCTGCAATCCTGGGGGCCATCTGGAACTGGAGAAGTCCCCTACGAGCATGGAACAAAGAAGTTAGTGCAATGTGGCCATCACATTCCTGTAGCTTGTTGTCCATTCTTGTTGAACAGGACATCAGGCTGCAAGGATGTGGTGGGTGTTAACCACTTTAGGGCAGAAGCGACCCGTTGACATCCACCTTCACAGTGCAATAGACTTCAACAGGTCATCCAAAGTATGGGAAAAGAAAATGTTTCTGGTAATAACACCAGAAACAATTTCTTTTCCAAAATCAATGTCTGGACGCGATAGGAAATGCTACCCCCTGAGTCCAGAGTTTGATATTTTTTTTTGTTCTGCTATATTGAGCAGCACAAAGTTAGCTCTCATTTCATAGCAAAACAAGAGTGAAAGCCGACTGTCCTGATAGAATCTACAGGGATCCTCAAATGTCCTACCACACAGCATTCCTACACCTCTCCTGATTACAATAGTTCTCCAGTATTGAATCTTTCATAGATTCACATGCCTGAATCTTCCCCCGTCTTCATGGTAGTAGTCCCACAGTACTACCATAATTAACAGCCATAGAGAAATCAATTGACCTTGTTAACCAATTCACATTGTTGTGATAGAACCAAACTTCAGCCAATCAGAGACAAGACCCTGAAGAACTCTTCCCCTGTAGAGCCACCATACCTCAGATTTCTAACCACACGTTGTGTGTGAGGGAGTCTCCCTGAGCTCTGCTCAGTTTTTTACAGCTTCTCTCAACTTTTGACCTTTGTCTTCTTTTAGAAGGGAAATATTTGGCCTCCTATAACTCTGAGGTACTGTTTTCCAGTTTTTCCCATCATACCATAGGGACCTAATAAGAGGCTGTTCAGGCCCTGAAAGTCTTGTGGAAAGCCAAGACTTTTCTCTGAGCATCTACATAAGGTATTCCTATATTCTTTACATCTTAAACACAAACCAAAGGATAGTAAGCATTGCAGAACTTTTTCTGCTAAGACTTTGAAGTACAAGGTAGCCAGACTACTCCTCTGGCTTCAAAAGAAGACGTCTCATTCAGATTCAGGATCCGATGATGAGGGATGGAGTTGCTCTCCATCTGAGCGTAAACATAAAAATGAGGGCTCTACTTCAGGTGACAAGAACCCTAAATGATCAAAGTCTACCAGTAAAGCCTCTGGGTCTGTTAAATCTGTCAGTACAAATGACTCTTCATCCAGTTCCTCACCCAAAAAAATTGTCATCTTTTTCTTCTGTGCCTCTAACTCCTCAAAAGGAGCCATATTCGACAAATATTGACTTGTTGACTGATCCGTCGTCGACAGGAACTTTGTCGACAGTACGTTCACCATCAATTCCAGTAACAACAGTGACGACAGTGACCCCGAACGCGACACTAGCTCCTGCGACAAGATCAAGGATGATCACTTAGTCGACGGCCATCCCATTGGCCGTAACCTTCAAATCTCTGGCATCGAGACCTGCAACAATTCCCATAATAGTTTGTAGGAAGCTGACCCCTTCTTTGTTGTTGGCACCGTTGCCGACGAGTCCATCGACGGCGCAGAAACAGGTTGTTCTTAATTCATCAGAAGGGGCTCCAGTGACCCTGCGCCAGGGCCAGACATCATGTAGCAAGGTCTCCCCATTGCCTCGAGCACATCTCCTTGACACACAGGAGTGAGGGGATGAAGGACTTTTTGGGGCTGCATATAGTCCCTCACAACTGAGGGTAAAGTGTCAGGATACGGATGATGATGGGGACCCTCGTGCAGACACTTCTACCTATTTAGAGGGAGATTATTCTTTTTCACCGTTATGACTCTTTTCAAGAACACTACCCTTATGATGAGCCTTACGAAGAGCACCAGGGCTCACGTGGGGACGTCATATCAGTGCCTATATCTTTAGTCACTGACTTGCATCATATGCTCAATGACTACTATAAACGTTTTCCTGAAACAAATGCGCCGGTACCAGTCACTCCGGGTTGCTCAGATGCAACCGGCACATTATCTTTGCTTAAGAGTCCGGCGGGCCTTCAGATGTAGGGGGAAAAGACAGTACTAACTCCTATCATCAGAAGGGATCATTATATTGACAGCGATGCAGATGATCAACCAGAAGAGGGTGAACTTCTTCAGGACGCAGCAGCATCTGGTCGGGAATGGGATGACTATATTGCCCCTTCGTCACCATAGCCAACAAGCTCTCCTCTGGAAGACATAGGAGGGTTTCATGAGGTATTGGAACATGCTTCCAAGCACTTTGATTTGCCTCTCCCAGTAAAGCAGACGGAATGCTTTCTTCATGATTTCAAGGATTCCACGAGGAAATCTGTCAGATCCATTCCCATTGTGAATTATAATGGGGAGGGAGGCCTGAAACTAATGAACACTCTAGCATCTGTCACAGCGGTCATTCCTCGACTGGATAAAAAATATAAAGCTCCTGATACTTTGTCTGCCTGTTTGATATGTCATCCTTATCTGGACTCAGTGGTTATGCAAGCTGCCCAGAGATGCTCCAGAAACCCTTCCGCCCCATTTCAGCACTACCAGATAAAGATGGAAGGCGACTGGATAACATATCGCTCCTTGGTAAACACAAGCATATGAATTGTTTGATTTCCTCTCTGATCAGGCACCATGTGCAGTTTTTTTAATCAAAACCTGGCTCACAGAAAGCTCGGAGTTAGATATTCTATTAGCTATCCCACCAGGCTACGCGATTATCAGGTTAGACAGGCAAGGTCAACGGGGCAGGGGTATTGCCATTATTTTTAAACAGTCCTTTCTGTGCACTTTTACTGAATTCACTATAGCTGGTAGTGAGGCAGCCCTCTTTACTATGGCCTGCTCTAGCAGCTTCTCTCTCGGAGATCCTGATCTGTCGTCCGCCGGGGTCAGCTTCTAGCTTTATTGCACCTTTGGCTGATGCTCTGCCTCCTTTGGTCTTACACTATTCTAATTTTACTATTGTAAGAGACCTGAACCTCTATTTTGAGGATGTTTCCTGCCCAATGGTAGCTGCGCTAGGCGTTGATTTGGAAGGCCTTCAGCTATTGCAACTAGTTTTTCTGCCAACACATAGGTATGGGCATACATTGGATCCTATTTTTTCCAATCTCAGTGAGTTAGCAGCTGATCTTACTGTGCCGCTCCCATGGTCAGATCACTTGACGATTCCTTTTCAGGCCCCTATGGGCAAATCTTCATCTCACTCTGTCTCTGGACTGAGAGTCAGATCTAGGAAATGGGCTAAGGTTACTCCGGCTAATTTTACTAATGCCTTAGCCATGAACTGGCCAAAACTCCGAAATTATGTTACACTAGCCAGCTCTCAGGTAGAAGATTGGATATTTGGGGCTCTTGATCAAATTGCTCCAGTAGTTGACAGGATAGCATGGAGAGGCAAGCCTACGTCGGATTAGTTCAACAAGGAGTTGGCTCCACTTAAAAAAAAAAAAAAATTGTAAGCGCTGAAAGCACATCTGGTTTAAAGATTTTGCCGTAGCGTGCAAGGACATCTATTGATCAGCTGAAAAATACTATCAATGGCACATCAGGCAGGTGCAACATGAGTTCTATGTCAATACAATTGAGCTGGCACAAAATTCTTCTCTAGAAATTTTCTCTATTTTTAAATCTTTATCCTCATTGGATAGGGTCCCCACACTTACCCCTCTTTCTGAGGACCAATGTAATGCTCTCGCAAACTTTTTTTAGACAAAGTAACGTTCATTTGTTTGTCCTTTCCGGAGGATGACAGTAATGCTCCATGTCTCGAATTCTGGTTTGAGCCCTTTACTGACCATGATAGATTATTGCAGTTTAAACCTTTGGAACTTGATGAGTTACTGTTGCTTCTTCCATCTTTTTAAAATCTGGATCTCCTTCTGACCCAGCTGCTCCTGCTATTTTGGAGCGAGGAATGGAAGAGTTTCTTTCAGTGTTTAGAGAGCTTATCAACAAGTGTTTTACTACAGCCCAAATTCCAGCGCAGTGGAAGCACGCTTCTGTGGTGCCGTTGTTGAAAAAGTCCTCTTTTGATCCCACTAAAGCCAAGAATTATAGGCCAATCTCACTGCTTCCCTGTTTTTTGAAAGTGGCACAAAAATATGGTAATCAACAGCTCTCAATGTCTATTGAAGCTAAGATTCTACTGCATAGAACTCAGACGGGCTTTCGCCCCTGATATAGTTTGAGTCAGCTCTTCTGCTCGCTTCTGAGTCCATGCGACAGGTTCTGGATCAGGGTGACACTGCAGCATTGTTCTGCTGAACCTGAGTGCAGCCTTCGACACCGTATCCCAGAGAGGCTTCAGAGCTGCGGTGTCGGTTATAGGGCTCTGCAGTGGTTTGCATCTTTCCTGCAGGACCGCTCTTTTGAGGTCCTGCTGAAATTTTTTTTTTTTGCACTCAGGTTGTGTCACTGCAGCAGGGGGTGCCACAGGGCTCATGCTTGAACCCAACTCTTTTTAATCTTTATATGCACCCCCTGGCTGATATCGAGCGTCACGGGTTCGACATCATATCATACACCAATGATATGCAGTTGTTGGCGGTCTATCTGAGGGCCTGCTTGTCAGAGGTGGCCCGATGGATCTCCCTTAATTTTCCTAAAATTAAATGTGGGCAAGACCAAGGTCCTGATCCGGGGCAAGCAGCTGTCAATCTGGCCCCCCGACTGGTGGCATCTACTTTGGGCCCCCTTCCTTCATCAAAGTGTAGGGTTAAAAACCTAGGCATTTGATTTGATGAAAATCTCACCTTTGACAGTCAAATCACGGCCCTGCAGGCAAATGCTTTGGGATTTTAAAACCCCTTAAGAACATCCTAAGGCTTTTGCCTGAGTCTGCCCAAAAAATAGGGATGCAGGCACTTGTTATCTCTTGGTTAGACTACTGCAACATCCTCTACCTGGGAGTCGCTCAGTTTCGGCTGATGAGACTCTAGCGTGTGCAGAATTCTGCTGTCCGGCTTCTGCTAAATCTCCTGAAGTGGGCCTCTATGGGGTAGGTGTTGTGCAAATTGCATTGGCTCTCGTTGAAGACACATCTTTCCTTTAAAGTACTTTGCTACTATTACAGAGCCCTTTGGAAGACAGGTCCCAGTTACTTGCACCCGCTTATCAGGCCTTAATCTCCTGTGAGGTGCCTCAGGTCCTCTGGGAGGCAGTTCTTATAGTTTTCTGGCACCAAAATTATGAAACTCTCTTCCTCTCTATCTTAGGCTTAGAGGTTTTGTTTCTAAAAAATCTGGGAACATGTCTCTTTAGATAGGCTGTTGTCTCTTTTAGGCTTACTGTAACCTTCCTTGAGAGTCTTTGACTGTTTAGCGCTGGTACACTTCTATCAAAGTAACTATCACACTTTAGAAGCTCCATCATTATTGTTATTATTATTATTATTAGCAAGCGTTTTTGGGCAATGGCAGCTACATCTATTAGGGCTTCAAATGCATTAGCCATCTTGGGATGCTACAACAGACATGTGGTCTGACTTATCGGCTTTCATGGAGTTCTTGCTAGATGACAAAAAGAGAGAGGCTAAGGAGATTCTACAGGAAGGTGAAAAGGGCTTTCTCGGAAATCATCGATACAGCCATGGATATATCCTCCACAGCATTTAGACAGATGGCAGGTGCGGAAGTGTTATGCCGTACGTTCAAGCAAAGATCCTAAATTTTCCGTTTGATGGTGAGATTTTATTTCGGAAGCATGTCGATGACACTCTGCAAGTCATCAAAACAGATACTGACACTGCACGTTCCCTGAGGACGTTGCAGGAAAGACGCTTTCAGTCCTTTCGTGGTGGAAGAGGTAAATTCTTACCAAGGTATTCCTACCAATTATATAGATATCAACCATATTCCCAACAGGAATATCACCCTCAATACCCTGCTCAACAGCAATACAGGGCCTCCACAACTTTCACCTATTCAAGGCTGCCAACGTGCAGATGACTCCTGGCTGGGGGAAAAGCCCAGGATGCTGCTAAACGGCAGTGACAACTTTCAGGCACTAGTCACCTCGCAATCCCAACAAGAACTCTGGAGCCAGCATCTCTCCAACTAGTACGATCAATGGGAGAGCCTCTCTTCAGACTAATGGGTGTTAGACATAATACATCACGATCACACCCTGGAATTTGTTCAAAAGCCCCCTAATCATTCTCCTCCCAAGAGAACGCATCAACATCTCACTCTCTTAAAGCAAGAGATATGTTCTCCTTTTTCCAAGGAGGCAATAGAGGAGGTTCCTTTTCAGCAGGCTGGCAAAGGTTTCTATTCAGAGTTCTTCCTCATCAAGAAGAAGTTGGGGAAATGGAGGCAGGTTATGGATCTCAGGTTGCTGAACAAGTACATAAAGAAAGAACCTTTCAGAATGCTGTCTCTGCAAGAATTTTTACTGCTAATAAAGGAGATTTCATCACGTCTCTCGATCTCTTAGACACGTACTCCCACATTCCCATTCATGTGAAACATCGGTAGTTCACGAGAATCGAGCTGGCGGGGTGCAATTCCCAATTCACAGTACTTTCTTTCGGCCTACAGTCAGCTCCCAGGGACTTCACAAAATGCATGGATTCTGTGGCAACGTTCTTAAGAAGAAATGGTCACCAGATAGTCCCTTACCTGCATGATTGGTTAGTCAAAGGTTCCACGTTCCACTTAGCAAAAAGATCTATCTTAGCCTGTCTGTGACTGTTCAAGACTCTTGGTCTAAAATGAAACTAAGAAAAATCTTCTCTGATACCATCCCAATCGTTGGTGTTTCTGAGAGCTATTCTGGACACAACTGTCTCCAAAGCTTACCAGACTGTAGAGAGAATTCAGCGAATAATGGAAACAACTGCTTCCCTTGCAAGAAAAAAGTCCACTGCTGTGAGAACGTTCAAGTCAATGTTGGGAATGCTGTCTTATTGCATTCCATTGAATCCAAATTGTTGTCTGCACATGAGACTATTACAGGAAAAATTGGAGGCACAATGAAAACAAATGCACGGTACTCTCGAGGACATGAGCTCAATCACCCCTCCTATGAAATGAGCAACGTCATGGTGGGGAAACAGGCAAAATATCTCTCCAGGTCCCTCTTTCATAACAACACAGCCCTGCTTCGTAATAACAGATGCTTCCTTAGACAGTTGAGGAGCTCACCTTCAGGAACTGGAAATTCATAGTCATCGATAACTTTATTCTGCAAATACATAAGCCATAAAAGACACAATAAAAATCACAATAAAACACTCAAAAATAATAGATACAAAAAAGATCAAAATATAAAATTAGGAGGAAGGATAGTGTATTAAGCCACATACGTTAATACCAGACACATTAATTAATTAGCTTATATCTGTGGGCAAAATGCACAGGTCTAAAATAATAGATACTGCGACTAGCACATTCTATTTTTAAAATTCTTAAAAATAAAACCTATACACTACGGACTAATATTGTTCCATCTTGCAGACACCGCTGCCTTACTCTCCATATTGCCAATTAAAACCAAGTTATTGCAAATACAGTTAGATAACTTACTTCATTTTTCAATATTCGGAATGCATAAGTGAGCTTGTGCCCATGGCCCGGCAAATTGGTATAAGCCACTTCTTCCTAGATAGGGAATAGGTTGGGCAGAAAAAGAACACGTGCTCTATAGTTTCCTTCTCTGCTTCACAGGACGGACAGTGGCAATCTGAGGGATGAATGATTTGAGACCATTTACTGGTATATGTAGCTATTTGTAGGGTTCCATGCCTAAATTGCAAGTACAGTCTGCAAGCTAATGGGGGCTCTATAGCATCTAGAAATTCTTCGAAGCTATACGAAAATTTAACTTGAAGAAATTGGTCAGTCATAGTACCTATTTTAGAAGCTAACAAAATCTGGCCCAGTTTAGACTGGCGGTAACTTGCCTTAATCAAGCATTTACTTGTAACTGGGACATCCTCGCATACATTCCACAGATCTCTACATCCAATCTTGCCTAGGGAGTCTCTCACATATTTGAATCATGGGATATTACTTGTCCCTGGAATTCCCAGCACATCCTTAAGGCCCTCCAAATAGGATGAAAGTGTAGGTGTTGCCCAGATCCGTCACCAGTAAAGAATGAGCAACTTCCTCTGAGATGGACCATAATCCCAAATCAAATTTCAGGGGGACGAGTGGTGTACTACTAGGAAAGCCTAATAATTGGTGTATAAAACAATTCTCTGAGACTTGTAGGCTATGGATGTTTTTATAACCCCAGAGTTCCAAACCATACATTGCAGTTCCCAGTGTCTGTGCCTTATAGATTTGCACAACTGGCGAAATTGGACGATATAATGATTTTTTTTAAACTCTGAGTGTTGCCCCACTATGCTGCACAACTTTGTCTCCTATTTTCTATGTGATTACACCAGTCCATACCTTCACTAAGGGACAGCCCCAAATAGTCAAAAACTTTAACTCTCTCTAACGGGACACCTAAAAGTTTAGGATTCGGTCTTGTAGAATGGTCTGGGTTTAATATTATAAATTTAGTTTTCGCTACATTTATTTCAGGGCCCCGCAAGTCACAAAGTTTCTCGAAGCGACATAGAATATTCTGAAGACCCATAGGAGATTTGGAGATTAATAGGGTATCATCTGCGAACATTAGGGCTGGGTCCCAAATGTTTGCTAATCTAGGTGCATACCCATCACAATCATCCTGGAATGAAATTGAGTCATTCATGTACAGTGAAAACAGAGTGGGAGCGAGCACACGTCCCTGCCTCTCCCCACGATCCACAGAGAAAGGGGCTGTTAAGTGGCCTGACGTCCCGCACCGCACTTGTGCATAATTTCCCAAGTGGAGCCTGATTAAAATAGCCAGAAGATCCGAGGGGACACCCATATCAGATAAAACTTGCCAGAGATTATATCGTGGACTATATCAATAGCTGAACGTAAAGCAACAAAAACAATGTAAAGGCTGCCCCACCCAACACCACAAATTTCCAATAAATTAGTAAAAGACAGAAGACTTGATCAATTGTACTCACACCCTTTCTAAACCCTGCTTGGAAAGGGGTTAAAACTTTATGCTCCTCCATCCAAGACTGTAGCCAAAGAGCTATAGAAAGCAATCTATTAAGCTAATTGGTCTGTAGTTACTGGATCCTCTGGGGAACCCTTTTTATGTATGGGTATAATTTCAGCTCCTGTCCACGTTGGGGGAATAGCTGCTCCATTTAAGATGTTATTAAATAGTACTGTGAAATATGGACCCCACACATCCTGGTTCTGCCTCTAGAGGTGCCCTGGGATTTTGTCCACTCCTGGAGCTTTATTACAACTTAATTTACCAAGTGCGGTATGAACTTCCTCCGGGATAATAGATGTAAACATTTTTGCCTGTGGCAGATCACACCCTTCCTTCTGCACATTTTCAAGCAAAGTCAGCTGCTGGTGAGAATCACCACCACCCCCCAGTGAATATAATGCTACGAAATGTGTTACCTAGTCTGTAGCAGAGATATTGGGCATAGGTGGACCTACTCCACCTTTACTGCACAACGAAACCAAATTCCAGAAGCTGCGCAGGTCTTTATCAATAACTGCCGTTAACATAAGCTTCCAACGTTCCATTTCCCACACCTCTCTAGCCCTTTATTATGGTAATTTACAGGAAAAGGTCAGTTTAACACTTAAAAATGCACATCAATCTTTTGGAACTAAAGGCTGTGTTCCTGGGCCTCCAATCTTTTCTACCCAGAATTCTCAATTCCTCCCCCCTGGTGAAAACGGACAATACTGCAACCATGTTCTATCTCACCAAGCAAGGGGGAACGCAGTAGAAAATCATGTCACCTCAAGCTCAGCAGATATGGAAATGGTTACTACCCCACAACATCTTTTTGCAAGTGGAACTTGCCCCAGGGGTGGACAACGAATGGGCAGACTCTCTAAGCAGAACTGCGAGTCAGTGTCATGAATGGGAGGTAGATCCAAAGCAGTTGTCTCAAGTCTTCAAACAGTGGGATGCCCCAAATCTGGATCTCTTCCCAACACTTCGAAACAAGAAGTGCAAAATGTATGCAAGCAGGGTTCCTCAGAGAGGTTCTTGGGGAAAATGCTGTTCAGATACAATGGACAGGAATGTTCGCTTATGCCTTTCCACCCATTCCTCTCATTCCCAAAGTTATTCGCCAGATGAAGAAGGTACCGTCTTGTCTCATTCTTGTAGCACCAGCATGGTAGAGACAATATTGGTTCACAGAGCTTCTTCTCCCATCTGTGCGCCCGCGCATACAATTTCAACTGCTGGCGAATCTCATTTCCATGAACAATGGTCAGATCTTGAATCCTCAAATAAAGTCGCTCAATTTATCAGAATGACACCTCACGACAATGAGTTCGGATCGTTGAGTATCTAATTCTAATGTAGATCTGTTATTGAGCAGTCACGCGCTATTACCACAAATAAATCTTACATTGCAAAATGGAAAAGATTCTGCTATTGGTGTATCAAACACAATCGGCACCCTTATCATTTTCCTCCGGAACAATTGTTGACTTACCTTCTTCTCCTAGCAAAGTCAGTCCTGGCACATTCTTAAATAAAGGTGCATTTAACTGCAATTTCGAGATTCAGAAGAAAGAAAGGTGAAATATCTTTGTGGTGTATTAGACAAGTTAAGGAATTCTTGAAAGGATTATTCAGAGTTTTCCCACCAGTAAAACCTCCTCCAGTGTCCTGGCGGTTGAATACGGTTCTATCACAGCTCATGAAAGGCTCATTTGAACTTATCTATAAGGTGGATATAAAATATGTTTCATGGAAAATTGCCCTTCTCTTGACCCTCACGTCAGCAAGTCGGGTCAGTGAAATTCAAGCTTTTACAGTTACGGAACCCTTCTTGCAGTTCAAAGATGACCGAGTGATATTAAGAACTAATTCCAAGTTCATTCCGAAGGTCCCAACTTTGTTTCACTTGAATGAACTAATTGTGCTGTCAACATATTTTAAAAACCCTTCTTCTGTAGTGGAAAGGGCTCTGCATTCTCTAGATGTCAGACGTTGCTTGAAATTCTATATTGGCAGAACAAAGACTTTCAGGAAATCAGACCAGCTCCTCAAATCTTTTGCTCCACGCGGGAATGCTTACGCAATAGCAAGGAGCAGTATAGCCTGTTGGGTGTCTGCATCGATTGCCTTTTGCCATGAAAAAGCAGGAAGGCCTCTGTCGGAAAAGGTTACGGCACTCTTGATGAGAACAGTGGCGGCATCCACAGCCCTGTTTGCTGGAGTATCGCTTCCAGACATTTGCAGATTGGCAACGTGCGAATGTGCATATGTTCACCAAGCACTATTGTTTGGACTCATCATGGAAGGCGGATGCTGCCTTTGGGCAGGCAGTATTAGGATGCCTCTTTCAGTAGAGGTACAGAATGTTTTGTTATTATTCCATCTTAATTATATTGCTGTTTTATTATTGCTTATGTCTCAGTTTCTGCAATATCTATATTCAGTGGTTCATGTTTATCGCTTTTTACCTTTGAGTCAGACTCCCGCCATGACGACAGTAGCGGCTCCCCCCCCTTCCTTTTCTTCCCCAGCGCCTTGAGACCCTCGCGAGTAAGTAGTGCACTCTACAAATTCTGTGATTGATTGATTGATTGATGAAATGGAGGAGATGGTGTCGACAGGTAAGTAACATGTTTTTCCCCACTTGTGTGGCTGGGCTGTCGCCTATGAAAGGAAAGGCCTGACGATGTGGGTAGCTCTGGTATTTAGGCCAGGGCTTGGTCCGTACCAGGGAAACCTGCCAGGCCCAGACATTTCTGAAAACAAGGCACCTACGGTAGTCTGGGGTAGAGTGGCTAGCATGGATCTAAACACATTTTCTTACCCAGAATGCCGCACCAACACCACACTTTGGCTAAATCCGAGATTTTCCTCATTGTTTTGGGAAGGAAAAATCTCGAATCTGTGCGGATCCATAAAAATCCTACCACCAACCATTTCAACACTTCTCCCAATATAAACGGTACTCCAAATATTCACCAAGTATTATGTACATTAATGAGATAGGTCCTCATAACAGCAGTTTATTCCTGCAGACCATAAAAAATGATAAATCTAAAGCAGAATTTCAAAGGAGTCAAAAAAATCAGATTCATACTACACAGATCTTGAATTGCAATATATAAAATTGCAGTCGATGTTGTGCGGAGATGTTTAAAGAGGTCAATTATAATACAAATGCTTCCAGCCTCAGATACCCTGATTGTGGTTTCCACAATATTTGGTTCAAGATGAATCCTCTGCGTGTTGACTCTGGCAGGGTTATGTAAATATTAAACAATTTTTGAAAAATAGATATTACTTTATAGCAGCCTTTAGTGACCTAGCAGGAAATATTGGGTCATTTCTGATTCACAATACTGCTAGTTAAGGAATTTGCGGCCCTCTGCAGCAGGTACATTAAACCTAACAAACTAGCTGGCTCCTGCAAACAAAATAAAGAGCTCTAGAGCAAATAAATGTTCTCACTTGGCTATATTTCACAACAGGCAAACGCCCCTAGAAAGGCTGTAGGCTGAAGCAATGTCAGTCGTACCTGCCTTTTGATGACTCCTCCTTGGCCCAAAAGGCTAATTGAAGCACTATACCATATTGGAATCCGCAGATTTCCTGATTAAATATCGCTTCTAAAGGGCTGGTAGGTTTAGGTTGTTACTACCACTTATGTATAAGGAATAGGGCCTGTCTTGACGGTTGCTGGCTTAAGAACAGCGTGACTCAGTGTCCGGCAGTTGTGCAATATTTTTCACACAGCAGATTCTTGTTTGGCATACCATGTGTGAAAGGTGAGAAGGGAGTTCAACTAACGCCTACTGAATTATTGGCATCAAAGCTGTGACTGTGAACTAGTGTAGGTACCACCTTTCTTTCACATCAGTTCCTCACACACAACACTATTGCATCCTCATGGGTCCATCATATCCCCCTTATTATTCAGCAGCCATCTGACCCCCTTACCAAACTTTATTAAATCATTCAACCCCACCTGTTACAACTATGCAGATGACACTCAAATCATTTAAAAAATGGATGACCAGGAAAACCTCTACAATTTAAAAATTGATGAGTGTCTTTGGGCCATAAACTCCTGGATGATGATTAGCCATCTAAAGCTCAATACTCTAAATACAGAGATAATGACCTGTGAGCAATAGCAAAAATTCCAGCCTACCACCATACGGCCAAAGGAGCTTGAGACCCCTCCAACAATATCACAAGAAATCAGAAACCATGGGTAACCATTGATTCAGACCTATAATTAATACCACATCTTAACTACGTCATATAGAGTACCTTCTACATAATGAAAACACTATGTTATATCTTCCCATACCTTGGATACCAAAAGAAACTGCAAGCCATCCTTGCACTCTTGAAGCTTGACTATGCCAACAGGCTTTACTTACTGCGCCCGCATTCATCATACGCAAAATGCAACCCATCCAAAATGCTCCCACGATACTACTTCTTATCAAAGAATTGAGTACATTTGTCACCACCTTCTCTCATTGTTGTGTAAGGTCCAACATTCCATGCAGAGAGTTGATGGGCAGAAGGTTTTTGGTGTGGCTGATAGAGGCAGGGGACGCTCAATCACCCAAGACTGGTTAGACCACATAACATTTAGGGGGTTCTTTCCTACTCCATCGCAAGAGGTGGCAGAGGCACTGTTTGAGGTTGCTATAACACACCGGGAGGGGATACAGATAAAGCCTATCCATTTTTCCCAACCAAAAGTAGTGGGACATTTACCACTATTTCTTCACAAGTGGAAGGAGATTACGGGAATGCATGGATCCTCCAGACTCTAAGGAGTTTTCACATATAGTTCTACTGCACTCTAATACACAAAAGAAGAGCCAGGCCACTCTTTTTTTTCCTAGACCAAGCCACAACGCCTAGATCTAAAAGTGGAGTACCTGCCGGACAAGGGCAATGTGCTTGCTACTTCTTTCCATCAGAGGGGGGTTCCTAAGCAATATCTTCTTGGTAGAATAGAAAAATGGGGTCTGCCACCTTGCGATAACTTAAAAGGAGTTCACCAAATGGCTGGTGTATTGCCATTTCAAAATGGAGGGGATGTATCTCCTCAGGGGCATCCTGTTGCCAGACAAATGGATGATGAGGTTGGATCTGAAGGATGCATATTTAACAGTCTCAATTTATGCACCTCATAGGATATTCCTCCCATTCATGCGGAGACAGCTTGTGTGCGTGTTCCAGGCCTTAACTTCCAGCCTCTCCTCCACACCACGGTGTGTCACCATGGGCCTGAGGCCAATTCTAGAACACATGAAAGCTAAACTTATTCTCTATTTGGATGATAGTCTGCTGATAAACCAGGAGCCTACCAGATTGAGTAACGACTTAGACTCAGCTATATTTCTTCTTCAAGATCTAGGATTTATGATCAACAGAAATCCAAGAACATTTTGACTTGAAAATTATTTAACTGGGCTTTGTCATTTTGGGAGAACAGCATGGAAGCTTTTCAAGATACAGATGAATGTCATCAGGAGGAAATTGAGGAGAACATTGGGAAAACGACTGATCTTGTGTACACACTTATATATAGTGCTATTTATATAGCGCAAACAGCTACCTCAAACAGAGGTGTCCCGGCACTTAGCGGCAGTCAGGTAAGTAGATTGGGGCAGCGTCTAACCTTAACAAAAGAGCCATGTCTTCAAGTTCTTTCGGAACTCGGATTCAGAGTCCGACATGCGTAGCTTCAGTGGCAGTGCATTCCATAGCATGGCTGTCCTGACAGAGAAGGACCTTCCTCCCTTTCTGGCTTTAGCAAAATGGGGGACGCAGAGTAAGAGCTGGAAATTGGATCTCAGTGTACGGGCAGATTGGTATGGGAGAAGCCGCTTTCTAAGGTTTCTAGGTCCTGTGTTGTGCATTGCCCGAAAAGCTAAGGTCAGGGACTTAAATTCAATACGTTTTGCTACCGGGAGCCAATGAAGGAGCCTGATGTGAGGGGAAATGTGATGGCGGAAAGGAACTCTGCGAATAAGTCTTGCAGCCGCATTCTGAATCATCTGCTGTCTGTGAATCAAATACCTGAGAAGTCCCAGGTATAGACTGTTAGCATAGTCCAGCTGAGATGTAACCGTTGCATGAACTACTGTCCTACGGCTGTCCTGTGGCAAGAGGTGCAGGAATTTCTTTAGGGTTTTCAATTTTCCGAAGCAGACCGACGAGACATGGCGTATGTGAGTGTCAAAGGATAAATCTGAGTCCCACTTGACGCCCAGGTTTCTAGCCGTCTTTGCAGGACTAGGCGGAGTGCCCAGCTCAGCAGGCCACCAAAGTCCTGAGGCAGGGGGGGAGGGCTGACCAAAAAACATGACCTCCGTCTTGTCTGCGTTTAATTTCAGTTTGTTGTTATTCATCTAGCTGGTGATGTCTTTCAGGCACCCCATTAGTCCAGCAAACGGGTCCTTTGACTGATCCTTAAAGGAGAATATTAGTTGGGTGTCGTCTGCATACGAGACAGCCTTCATATCCCAGGTGTCAATGAGATTGAAGAGTGGTACCAGGTAGGTGTTAAAAAGCAGGGGGCTTAGTGCTGAGCCCTGTGGTACACCGCAACTCAGAGGCTTGGGTGATGATTGATGTGGTAGGAGAAACACACTTTGGGTGCGATCATGGAGATAGGACTGGATCCAAGCAAGGGCTGTGCCCCGAAATCCAAGCTGTTCGAGTCTATTTAGCAGAATGGGATGTGCAACCGTGTCGAAGGCCGCTGACAGATCCAACAGGATCAGCATAGCAGATGCTCCAGCGTCCATCGACATTCTTATAGACTTTGCCACCTCCACCAAAGCGGTTTCAGTACTATATCCTGCCCAGAAGCCTGATTGAGTGTCATGTAGGTTGTCATGTGAGTCGACATACTTGGTGAGTTGACGTTGCGCCATTTTTTCTAGCATTTTTGCAGGAGCCGGTAACAATGAAATTGGTCGGTAATTACCGAGCTCCTTGGGATCGGCGTTAGATTTTTCCAGGAGAGGCAGTAGGAAAGCCTGTTTCCAGACATCAGGGAAGATGCCAGTGGACAGTGACACATTCCAGATATGATTCAGTACTGGATTAATCCAGTGAGCAAGTAATCTAAAAATCTTGGGTGGGCAGGGATCCGCGGGAGAGCCCGACTTGCATCTTAAGATTTCAGCCAGTGATTCCTGCAAGGTTATATGGGCGAACTCTGTGAAAATACCCTCGGACTTACAGGTTGTCGTGCCTGAGGTACCAATAATGGCTCTTCCGTTGTAAAAGAGGAGTAGACTTTCTGAATCTTCTCCTCAAAGAAGTTGGATAGATTAGTGCATAAGGCTAAAGAGGGCAGAATTTTCCCTTCAGCAGCAGAAGGGTTTGTGAAGGAACTGACAATCCTAAAAATTTCCTTGCCTAAATACTCCGCACCCTCAATCTGCTTAACAAAGTACTCTTTTCTAGCTACTCCCATCATTTTACGCAGCTTTTTTAAGGCTTCCTTATACGTCCGTTTCGCCTCTGGAGCATAATCTTTCCTCCATTGCCTTTCCAATCTCTTACATCCATTTTTTTCACTCCTAAGGTCATCTGAGAACCATGGGGCTGAAGGGGATTCTCTCTGAGATTTAGGAGTTTTTAGTGGTGCCACAGCATCAAGGGAAGCCGTGATCCTAACATTAAACATAGCTGCGTCCGCGTTAGGATCACCTGTGCACAGTGGACTAATGATCTGTCCACGTCAAACATTGAGGGTCCTTAACTCTAATGGATATGATATTTGAGAAAATAAGGTCGAGAGTATGACCAGCTCTATGTGTGGAAGCAAATATGTGTTGAGTTAGGTTCGCTCCCTTGAGGGCTTGCACTAGCTGCGAGGCCTGGGGACAAGAGGGGTCGTCCACATGGAGATTGAAATCACCTAAGGCCATAAAGTTGGTGTATTGTAGTGATTTCTGCGCAATAAAATTGCTTAGCTCCCAGAGATATTGTTTTGGGCAATCTAGTGGTCTATATATCAGAAGGCCTGCAACAGAAAGGGTTGGGGAAATCTTAATGCAGAAATACATGCCTTCAATGGAGCCTAAACCTCTCACCAGACCACAATAGTAGGTCTGTTTGCATCCTAGTTATAGTTTCTCTCCTTAGGTCCTCTGGATTACCAAACTCTTCATATGCTGAGAACTTCAGGAGAGATCTGACCTATTCAGTGGCGATAGTTTTGACGGACAAAGCCAAGAGAGAGATTCAATAGTGGTTGGACCATATGTAGGCTTGGAATGGCAGGGCCATTTTCGGCACTGTTCCAGATCTGGTTATAGAATCTGATGCAAGTTGATCAGGATGGGGAGCTCATTGTGGGATATTATCAGAGGAGGTTTATGGTCAGAACAGGAAAAAAACTGTATTTCAAGTACATGGAGCTTCTGGCAGGATTGTTTGCAGTGAAGTGCTTAATCAGGGTCTAACAGAGTCTTGGGCTCGATTGAAGATCAACAATGTATTAGCGGTGTGATGCATAAACAGATTAGGGGGAACAAAGTATAAAGCTTCAGCGGAAAGTGCCAATTAATTTTGCCACCTCTGCATTGAAAAGAGGATATCTGTAACGCTGCAATACCTGCAGAACCTGACCAGGGATTAAAATTTCTGACATTTGAAAGACTTCAGGGCTTTAAAACTAAACTCAGAGGTATTCCAGGTGATAATAGACAAGCAGGGTAAATATGAGGTGGATATTTTTGCGTCATGGCAAGATCATCAGCTTCACTGCTTCTTCAGTTGGAGACCAGATCTTCTGGTAGAGGCAAGAGATGCTTTCCTTGAGAATTGGACAAAGATCCTAGGATATGCTTTACCCCCATTCTTGATGACCATGAGACTGATGGTCCTGAAGAAAGCAACCTGACCATAAAGGCACAATTGTATAGCTGAAATATGTAGATTCAGTGATGTCCGAGTACATTGCATACTCCGTGACATCACCCCTTTTCTTTTAACCTTGCCAAAGGATCCCTAGAATAAATTGTGTTACGGTTTAGGATCCCTTTAAGGGTCACGCTGGTGCCTGGGAAGGGACTGGGTTCCCTTTGTGGCTGATGTAGTTTAGATTTTGAACTTTTTGTTGGAACTGACAAGTGAAAGAATGGCGTATCCCAACATAAATGCTTGCTATCGGCGATCTTAGTGGGCCACTTATTGTGAAACAGAATTTCAGTGGGAGAACATCCAGAGGTCTGTCGAGGACTTCATGGGGTTAAACTTTCTGTTCCTCCTGAACCCAGGTACACCTGTTTGTGGGATGTGAAAATGAGTCTACTATTTATGGAATCCAAACAAGATCATTGTTTTCTGTCCCGTAGAGAGATTTCAGGTACAATGTACATGTTGTTTTTGCCTTATTTTCCAGCAAGTGAACTTCAGATGTGAGGGCACTGGATATTTC
Source organism: Calotriton arnoldi (assembly GCA_963921515.1). Taxonomy (NCBI): domain Eukaryota; kingdom Metazoa; phylum Chordata; class Amphibia; order Caudata; family Salamandridae; genus Calotriton; species Calotriton arnoldi. The sequence continues at coordinate 1,776,725 of CAWUFW010000750.1, read as the reverse complement.
CACTAGAATGTTTACACCCCAGGGTATCACTTTTATTATATCCTGGTGTACTAAATCCTGTACCAAGATGCTTAATCATCCACCTTTTAAGGACAATCCTAAGCTTCGTGTGGCTGAGATGTGTGAGAGTTTAAAGGGATATGTTGAAGGAACTTAGACCTCCTGGTACGAATCAATTGCTGATTGTCATTAAAACACCCTATGGGCCTGTTTCATCCCCTGCGATAGCTAGACAGGTACGCTGGATCATAAATTTTGCTGGTATAGCTACTTTCAATTTTGTGACCCATTCTGTGAGAGGGGCTGTGGCTTCCAAGGCTTTTTCTTTGGGTTACCATTTTGAGAACATTCCTAATACAGGTCCTCAGAATCAACTTTAAACAGGTTTTATTTTAAACCAGTGATGGGGTGGATTCGTTGGTGGAACTAAGCTTTAAACTTGCATAGTCTAAAGCCTCAGGTCCTGAAACATAACAAAAATGTATTAGCCCAGATTATCCCACTGAATCAGCTACTAAAATTATAGCCTGTCTGCTTCACTGTGGATAAATATATTTTCTTAATTTGATGTAGAGTGTTATGATAGAAGTGTTGGTAATCTTGTCTAACAAATTGAAATGATATTTGCAGAGTTTAATTTTAGTTCCAATATTTTTGTTCTCTTTAACAGGAATGGAACAGAAGCAGGAGTATTAATCGAATCAAGAGGCTATGGGGCATTGATACGGCACAAAGAAAAAGGAAGTGCATTTTCTTGACGCTAGTTTAATATGGATAACTAAATATTCATTAGTGGATTGTTTACTTTCCTTTAAGGACTCATGGGAGTGGTGGTCCTTATTTGTTATATAGGGCTGTTACCTTGGTCAGCTAATCAGAGTAAAGAAGAAAGTAAATGTATAATCTTCGCCTCTGTGCCCTTAAAAATGTTAACTTTCCTTTCCTGAAAGCTAGAAAACTTTCCATTCTCATTTTTTAGATGTTGGGCTGTTCTTTGATTTAGTTTTGGGGAGATTGGCCTGGAACCCATATTTCTTTAAATGGCGATGACCAGTTATCTACTCCTACTGCTAGAATATTCTTAAACGATCAGACATCAAATGCGTTACATTCCCACTTTTTTTACACAGGTTATTAAACCACTCAGTCACTACATACGGCAATCACCAAGGATACCTAAGGGGTTACTGATATAATCAGGAGAAATACTTAAATGAGTAAAAGCAAATTGAGTTTATTGCGCATCACCAATTCTACTCAGCTGTTTACCAAACAACGTTCTAGGGTGACAGTTTGACAGATTGGAATATTCCAAACATGCAATGAAGTAAGGGGAGGTAGAGTGGAGAGAAAGGATAGATGGAATTCTGATGGGAAATAGTAAAGTCCTGGGTTCAGGGAAAAGTTGACTGAATACTTACTGAATAAAAGAAACCTTAAGTAATTTGCAATATAAAGTACAGATTACAACATATCTTTCGGCCTTAAGGAACACAAACAGTGCACGAAAGGTGTCACCGTATATATTATAATTAGGCAAATAAATAGAAGAATAATGTAAAAAGTACCTAAGGGAAAATGCACTATGAACATACACTATGATCCTATATGCATTACAGAAAATGAGAAAAAGAAGAGATTCAAGCTGAGAGAAAATCTTTGTGCCAATTAGGAGGTGCTTTGACACTCCTTAGGGATTCCTTCTTGGAAGGACCTGGCATGCAGAGGCTACCTGGTTGATCATCATTCATGGCTTGAGATACAAAACACTCTGTCAACACTCCAAGTTTGTCCATTACTTAGTTTAACTACATTGCAGTCCATCTCAACGATTGTATAGGGACATGTGAACTTACTACTCTCTTCTATGCAGGTCTTGGGTAACTTTATTTTCACCCAATCCCTTATAGTTCAAGAAGGTTCTACTTTTACACTCTATAACCTATCATATCATTCCGTGTACCCCTCTTGTTGTGACTGGATTCTTCTCTGAATCATTTTTCTGTCTATGTTTACATCACTCTGCTTTTTAATCCAGGAAGGTGTGATGGATGTCTTGGGTATTCTTCCCACTAGGGACAAAAAATGGGAAATGCCAGTAACGCTACTAGGAGTTGTGCGTTAAGCCCATATAGTTTCTTGTAAAGTTTCCTTGGCCGGTGTTTTCATGACTTCTGCCCTTTGAAGGCATTCTTTGACCTTCCTATTGATCCTCTCTACCAACCCATTAGCATGTGGGCAATACAAGGCTGTCTTGAGATGGCGAATGGCAGAATTCCTTAGGAAATCTTGCATAGGTTCTGAGGTGAACTGTACCCATTGTCTGTGATGAGTATTTCTGGGGTACCTTCCTCAAAATACAGCTTGTAAAAATGTTATCAGAACAAAAGTGGTTATATTATTCACACACTTTGTCACCTTCCACATGGTATGGTAATCAACCATTACAATGACATCGTTTTCAGAGAGGGGCTTAATATGTATCAGTCCAATGATATCCAAAGCTATTTGGACCAAGGTTTTGTCAGGTATTTCAATGGGATATAAAGGGGCTTTGTCAAGTACATCTGACTTGTCACTTTCAGCACAGGCTGTGCAGTATCTTACTTTATTGTCTATAAGCTTATCCATAATGGGCCACCGGTACTCTGAATTTTTTTTTCTTTTGGTTAAACTTCAACCTAGATGTGCTTATTGTACACTTTTTTCTCTTAAGTCTGAGGGGGAACTATTTTATCACCCCGGACGAAAGAATCATTGATTATGCTGAGCTCATGTTTTACTTCCAAAAATTTCTGTACAGATCTTGGCAGTTCACGACTCGAGTCAGACCAACCATTTAAGATGAAAGACTTCAACTGTAGCAATTCTTTGTCCTCTCTCACGGACCGTTCCCATTCCTCTCTGTTCACCCCAGCTATACTGATTGCCAGAACCAACTCATCTAATTCACATTCCCCAGTACTTATGCCATTTTCTTGAGTGGCAGTCTTAACCAACCTGCAACTGCATTCTTGCTGCCTGGCACATACTGCATGTTAAAATTGTAACCATCCAATCTTAGAAGCCCCTGGGATATTCTAGGTGTGGTGCGTTCTGATCCCTTGGTGGTGAAAGCAAAGATTAGGGGTTTATGTTCCATATGGGCGCTGACCTGTGGAGGGGGCGCTGACCTCAGGGGGTGGGCGCAGTGTTTAGCCATAACTTATGATTGGAGAGATGAGGGGCACTTTTGCCCAGTGGTAGTGAAAGAATCCAAGGAGACAGTCATGGGGTGTAGGGGTGCCAAAAATGACCGTCGCACCGGGTGCCATCAACGCTAAAGCCAGCCCTGATTACTTATAGATGTCTTTATAAGATCAAAGGCTTCCTGGCATTATGTTTGCCAAACAAAATAGGCGTTTTTCTTTAAAAGAGAGTGCAACGGTTCAATGATTATTTTTTTTTAATGATCTTTATTGATTTTTTACAGGCAATCCCACAAAGCGCAGGTTGTTCCTTCAGGAATGCCCTTTGGAATCCTCTATGCGTTCGTCCAGTCGAACAGTCAGTTTCTGGAGGTTGGAAACTGTGGTGAATATGGTCTGAACCTCTTGCTGTAGGATGCCCACGTACTGCTCCGCCGTGATCATGCGGTTCACCACCTTTCTGAGGTCTGTCTGGATCAAAGTGAAATCAATGGTGACAGAGTTAATTTTAGTAATCATCTAATGTCGGGAGCTCTGGATTGCCGCCAGCAAGTCTGCAAGAGACTAGCTCGAGCCCGCTGCCTCCCCTGCTTCGTCTTCGGGACCCCTCCCCGCCCTGTCACTGACCAGGCCTCCGGGAGAGGGGGGGGGGTAATGCATATGTGTAATTGGCTATTTTATTAGATTGAGCAGGCTTAGGTCACTTGTCTTTCACAATGGTGGCAGAGGGCCATAGCTGGGTCGAAGGCAAAAGGGAAGGTGGTTTACAATATGGTTCTTAGGGGCCTACCCACTCCACCAGGCCTAGTACTCGTCTGGAATCAGCAGGGCTGCCAGCCCACCGTCAGGGCCCTGCCACTCGGTGCAGGCGGTCTCCTTGCAAGGGCTTTCAGTATATCCTCCGCGAGCAACAGGCAGGTCTGGCAATTCCCTGGCTCCCCTATTTCATGCGCAGAATCAGGGTTCTCCCCAAACTCAGTCTAGCGCCACCAACACAGGCCACAGCACCACCAGATAGCCTCTATGTAGTGCTACATATTCAAAAGATCACATTCCAAACTTACATCTTAAAACAAACTCTTCATTCCAAAGCGGAATGAAGTTACCAGGCGCAGCCATGGCAACTCATAAGAAGTCAATAGTAAATACCACATATCCTCCCTCCTTCCCAACAAAATAAAACACAAAAGAAAAACAAGCAAAACTATATACAAAAAAATATATATACCTGTAGGAAAAAGATACAAGCATAATAAACACTAAACAAGGAAACGACTGGGCATTCTTCTGACTCTGGAGCTCCTCCTAATGTAACTTTGTGGAGGAGATCCAATCGTCACACCAGAAGTTTCACTATCACATTTTTGAGGAGAACCCACAGTCTCGAGTTCAGAATTAGCAGACTTCCGGCCTGATCTCGATTTAACAACCTTATCAAGGATCCACCAATGTCCGCCCTCAACAAGAACAGCATTGCCTTTGATTTTAAGCACTCTGATAGGCTCAGGAAATTTAGCCCCCCCTTTCTTGACATGTACGGTAACTTTAATTCTAACCATGTCCCCAATGGTCAATGGAACCAACTTAGTCCTCTTTTTTGTCAAACCAAATCTTCTGTTTACCTTGGGACAGAAACATGTTCTCCTCCACAATCAACATCAACTGTTTCACATCAGACTCAGACCTAAGCCATTTTGACATCCACCCGGGTCTGAAACTAGTATTGGCTTTCCTCCCTCTCAAAATATCAAAGGGTGGGTCCTTTGTGGACGAATGAGGAGTGGTCCTATAGAACCAAATCATAATGTCCAATGCCTGTGACACATCATGGTTACCCTTCTTGGCCCATCTTATGCATTCTCCCACAACTCAGTTCATTCTCTCAACTAAGCCATTAGTTTGCCGGTGGTACAGAGAACTCCTCAAATGCACAACTCCACACCCTTCCAGAAACACACGCATCTCCCTACTCACAAATTGAGTATTGTTGTCTGAAACCAGGGCTTCTGGAAAACCCTCTCTCAAAAATATCTCCCTTAAAAATGTTATCACGCATTCAGTATTGGGATCTTTCACCATCTTAATTTCAGGCCACTTGGAAGCATAGTCAACGAGCACCAGTATGTATTTGCATCCACCCGGCAAAATGGAATCAGCAGGGACCCTTGATATCAACACCAACCTTGACCCATGGTCCAGAAGGGCATTCAATGGTAGTAAGAGGCGGCGTCACGACTTTAAGACATTTGTCCAAGGAAGTCGCCAAGTTGCACATCATCACCCTCAGCACTACCCAAGGGAAAACGCGACAGGAAGTCAGCTCTACCATTCTTACCTCCAGAAATATGGGTTACATCAAATTGGTATTGGAGAAGTCTGGAAACCATCCTCAAGATTCTGGGAGCACAACACTTTCCCAAACCACCTCCTAAAATACTGACCGGGGGCTTGTGATCAGTCTGTAGCGAAAATCGCCTTCCCCACACACAGCGACGAAATTTCTCTATGGCCCAAGCACAGGCTAACAGTTCCTTCTCTATCACTGAATATTGCAATTCCGCCTCTTTAAGAACTCTGCAAGCAAACAAAATAGTGTTTTCCACTCCATCAATTTTCTGTGTCAAAATTGCCCCCAATTCCACCTGACTGGCATCTACAGTGATGCAAGACAAATACTCTGGATCAAAAGGTTTTAAGACTTTACTATTCCGCAACATAGATTTGATCAGAACAAAAGCCTCCATGCATTCCTCATTCCAATCGAATTTGACTCCCTTTTTTTAACAGGTTGGTGATGGGGCGAACCTTAGTGGCAAAATCAGGAATGAATTTGGAATAAAATTCCCATACACCCAATAACGATTTCACACCTGTTTTGTCAGTAGGAGGAGAAGCCTCCACTATAGCATCTACCAGGCCTGGTCTGGGCTGATACCTTTCCTGGAAATCAGATGACCCAAATACTCTACTTCAGAGCAGTTGAATTTGCATTTGGCAGCTTTCAGCACTACACACTTTTTAAAAAAAATATCAAGGACTTTATGTAAAATCTCATCATGTGAACCAATATCTTTTGCAAAAACAAGAACGTCATCTTGAAATACAAGCACAGCTTTAAGGTCCCGCAGATGATTAAACATAATCCTTCGGAAGACTGAAGCTGCAGAAGCCAGACTGAAAGGCATCCGCCGATATTGAAATGTACCTAAAGGCAACGTGAATGCAGTAAGGTGGCGAGAATCTGGATGTAACTCTATCTGGTGATATGCGCTGGCCAGATCCAGCTTGGTGAAATGTTTGGCATCTTTTATACAAGCAAACAAGTCATTTATTTTGGGCAAGGGATGCAAATCCACCCAGATTTCCTTGTTGAGGGAAAGCAGATCTACACAAACGCGCATTTGACCACACCTTTTGCGGGCAACAACAAGAGGAGAAAGCCACAGGGAAGATTCGGTGGGTTCAATAATACCTTTAGCACAAAGGGACTCCAATTCTTTATTCAAATCCTCCCTTATGCTAAATGGAAACCCCCTCAGTTTATGTTTGATGGGTGTGGCACCACCCTTCATGATAATCTTATATTTAAACCCAGCAATCTTTCCTAATTTGTCTCCAAATACTGTGGGAAATTTCTCCTTCCACTTCATACCACTATCATCACAGTCAACCACTAGGACTTGTTGCTTGGTCCCTGGTCTCAAAATCATGCCAAAAAGGCCTTGGTGGAAACAGCCAAGAATGTTGAGGCCTTTCACAGCTACATACACCTTTCCTTTAATCTTTCTGCCTTTAAATAACATTTTATCCTCTATGTAGCCCAAAAGTTCAATTTTACGACCCTCGTATGAGACAGGAGACCGATCAGGGGGATAGAGATGTCTCTCTCCCCCCATGTTTCCTCAAATAGTTTTTGTGTTATCATGGTGATCCTGGCTCCAGAATCCACCAAAGGTTTGAGAGACTTCCCTCCCGCTATAACCTCTACAATGGGATCAACACAACTCGAGGGATCACCTTCAACTGGTAGATCCTTCTCTCCAGGGTCACACACTACTGATATAACTCCAACGTCAGACTCTCCTCCAGACTCAAGAAAACAAGCATCCGGGGCAGCGTCATGCGGTATCCGAGGGCCTCACTTTCCCCCCCCTTGTCGCCGACAGACAGTCTCTGTCCCAGGCCAGCAGGAACCAGTGAGCATCAGGGGCGCTGTGGGTAGGGGCAACGCCGCCCCTGATGTACCGTCAGCCTCTCTCCTCCCGATCGGGGGATGTCACTTCTTCTGCAGTTTGCTAGTCGGAATATTTAAAACATAGAATGAAGTAAGGGGAGGCAGGGTGGAGAGAAAGGGTAGATGGAGTGCTGATGGGAAATGGTACAGTCCTATGTTGAGAGATAAAGTGGCTGAATACTTACTGATTAAAAGAAACTGAGTAATTTGCAATATAAAGTACAGATTACAACAGTCACTTTTGGTTCAGATACACATAAACTGATCCTGTTTGTTAACAACTTCCTTTCGACCTTAAGCGACCTGACTGGATCCTTCCCTGATGGAACCTTCCCTATCATCACTATTACTGAAGCATATATTACCTATATATTACCTGAAGAACCTCTGTCTGACCCAAAGAGCTAACAGTTGTAATGTTCTCAGCATTGACATCTTTGCTATTTTCTGCTTATGTACCCATAATCCCATATTTGTATATTCATGTATCTAAGTGCACAGTTTTCATTTATCAGCAGGGGCGGCTCCTGGAGGAGCATCGCCCCATTGCTTTTAAGCAGTGCACTGCGAGGAGTAAAGGAAACATAAAATGATAACTTTGCTATTATCATTTTATGTTTCCTTTGCGGGCGTGCGGGTGGGCGGGTGTAGGAAGCTGGGTATCTGTTGCAGTAACCACCCCACTTTTTGCCAGACTACTGATGCACTTTGACTTGATGTGTCCTGGGTCCCTGCCAATCAGGTTCCCAGGGCCTGTGTTCTTTCCCCAAAACTGCACCTTGTACCCCCAATTGGCACCTCTCTGGCCACTTGTCAGTCCCTTGTAAAAGGAACCATGGGTACCAAGGGCACTGTGGCCAGGGAAGGCCTCGAAGGGCTGCAGCACTTATTGTGCCACCCTAAGAGGCCCTGTACTTTACACACACACTGCCATTGCAGGCTGCAGGTTATGGTGCAGAACAAAGTGAAGAGTCGACATGGCACACATCCCTGTGTGCCCTGCCTACAACCCACTGCCCTGGCATAGATCAGTTACCCCTCTAGCTGGGTGCACTATACCAGTGGTGAGGGTACAGGTGCATGAGCCCTGTACCCCTACAGTGTCTAAGTCAATTCTTAGATATTGTAAGTGCAGTGCTGCCATTAAGAGTATATGGTGCTGGGAGTTTGTCATTACGAACTCCACAGTACCATAATGGCTGCACTGAAAACTGAGAAGTTTGGTATCAAACTTCACGGCACATTAAACACACACTGATGCCAGTGTGGGATTTAATAAAAAATGCGCTCAGAGGGCATCTTAGAGATGCCCCCTGAAAAACGACCAGCCTCTGGTGGGTTCCCTGACTGGTACACACCAGCCTGCCACCACAAGACATGTTTCTGGACCCCTGGGGTGGGAGCCTTCGCTCCCCGAGCCTTCCAACCCCAAGACTCTGTCTCCCATGAACACCGGATTTGTTCACCAAACAGACTCCAGCTCTGGCAGGATACGCGAGTCTGCACCACTCTGCACCTGACGCCCACGGCCCGAGTTCGAGTGGCCCACCACCTTGAGGAGGTCTCCCCGGCGATCCAGACCCGAGATCCATTGATCCCTGACCTGCCTCAAGCCTCCAGCCGACACCTGCAGCCTAAATCCAGAAGTCCCCACAACCGCGACCAGGAGCTGGTAAGAAGATCCGACCCTAAAAGCAGTAGCGGTCGGTGGTGGGAGTTCTGCTGGGCACTGACGTGGGGCGGGGGAGGGGCGAGGTGGGGGGTAGTAAACTACGGATTACGGCTGATTACAGGTAAGTAAACATATAAATAAATAAAATGAAGTTCGTTACGCGTGCTGCATCGCATTTGGCGATGCAGCGCGCGTAACGAACTTCGTTTTATTTAGAGACTGGCACTATTAGACAATAAAATGAACTTCTGAAATACCATCAATATTAGCTGCACACGATTAAGACATTAATTTTAATAAAGTCTTAAAAAATATAATGCGGATTCTTGTGTGTGCCCATCCATGGTGAAAGGATTTCGGAGTTCATTAACAAACTAATAATCCTGTAAGTTTTACAGAACTGATTGTTGGCCAGAACACACCGTCCTTATATAATTTGCAGGTGGTTCATGGGTTGCAGTCCAACAGGTTCTCTGTCTCAAGTTGATAAGTTGGCTATGAGCCTGTGCTCATGGTCTAGGGAATTTAAAACTGCACTGCTTTTTGCAGAATGTTGCAAAACATGCACCAGCATCACACTGAGCATCACTTGGGGATTAAAATAACACCAAACATACCTGATCTTTATAGCGCTAAATACCCCACTCTTCTTTCTAAAATCGTCAGGCATCTTGGGAGATGTCTCCTCTTTTAATTTTCTGCAGAGGCAAGATATGGTCAAAATTAATATCCTTCTATGGGCTTTGTAACTGCTTTAGGCCCCACTGGTGAGGGTCAAACTCAATTTCTTTGAAATGCTGAAATCATCAATTTTCCGCTTTATATGGAAGGGCACGAACTTTAGAATCCTTTTTTTATTTTTTAAATGTTCTTTATTGAAATTTATTACCAAGAAAATACAGCATATATAGAAGTACGAATGCATAACAAGAAATAACCCGCCCTCCCCTACCCCCAAGGTTCTTCCCGCCCACGCACCTTGGCTGGTCCTTTGTCTTTAGCAGAAATAGCAGCAATAAAGGGAAGAAAAAGAAGGAAAAGAAGGAAAAGAAAAAAGATGCGTTCATCCACTGGCATGAGAAAAGAAAGAAAAGTAAGAGAAAGGAAAAAAACAAGAAAAAAAACACACTGTCCAAAAAGTAACAACAAACAACATCTTTGCAAGTATTACACTAAACAATAGGGCCAAACACAGTAACACACAAGCGCAAATAATTGATCACCCATTACCACCATCCTGACTATCTTCGGACCATCTGATCAAAGGGGCCCAAATTTCCATCCCCTTTGCTCTTGCTCTCTGCCCCTTTCTAGCATATACTGCATTCTCAAGCCTGTACACTGCCAAAAATCTCCCTAGCCATTGTTGACCCGTAGGTGGAACAGGATCAAGCCAATGAGTGGCTAAACAGAGTCTGAATACTGTCATAGCAACAAAGAGAAAGGTCTGAACCCGAGCCGGTAGCTGAGGGCTACTCACTCCCAGAACAATCAGCTGTGGTGTCATCTCTATTCGCTGCCCCAAATGGGATTCTAAAATAGTACCAACTTCCCTTTTGATTATACCCAAGTCGGGGCAGGAAGCGAACATATGTACAATCTGCTGCTGGATAGCAGCAGCGTGGACATGTTGATCCCGCACCTCCTCCCCATTTTGAAATCTTCTCCGGTGTAATATAAAGATTAAACCAGGTCTTAAAACATTGCAATTGGATTTCAGTTCGAAAAAGGCTTGGTTTGGGTCTTATTAATGCGTATACCCCATTGTACGGCAACAAGTCGCTCCCTAGTATTTTTAATGATGGGTATATGAAAATCTGGCATGACAAGGGCGTTAGGATGGTTGGGGACATTATGGATGAGACGGGGGTGATTTCTTTTGACATGATTAAAGAAACTTTTGGGGTTGATAATAGACAATTTTTTAAATATCTCCAGATAAGAGATTTCTCAGCGAGGAAATCGGGAGGCAGTAGTGGCTTCGCACGGGTGATGCTGGTTGAGATTTTGCTTAAAGGGTCAGGTACACTTGGTGGGATTTATAAAACATTGAACGAGATGATGACTGATGATTTACCCAAACACTGTGACTGGTGGCATGAGCGATTACGGGTTGGAGCGGGGGAAGCGGAAGATTCACTTTATATGGCCCAAACCTCATGTATTGCTACGAACTTTAGAATTCTGACAAAACTTCTATAGCATAGTGAGATGCAAGGTGGCTTGCCAGTGCCAGATTTTTGTATACGTTAACGGACGGCACAGTAGTAATCTTGTGGTTCAAAACCAAAACAGATTGGGCCCCCTAAGGTGAAAGCACTGAAGGGGAGACCCCTCTGGGATATCATTTAAGTGAGGAAGGGATTAAGCCCATGTAATGCCTATCTTAGCATGCCAATACAAGCAGCTAAAACAGTTTAGGATATTATAGCAATGAAGCACAGTATCACCTAATTTCCATCCCTCTATACCTCAATTGAATCCAACACAGATTTGACTCCATTATTACATTATAGAACATTTGCAGTTGCAGATTAATTTCTGACATGTTTAAAAAGCTGATTGTTAAATCATTCATGTTATGGAAACAGGGGTACAAGCTTTATGAACCAGAGCGTTTAAACTATGCCCATTTGCAATAACTGAGGGATCCACCTTACAAAGAAAGCGGAAGACACAAGAGAGAAAACTATCTATGAACCTATTTAAGGTCTTGCATGAAACGCCTTGCGTGAACTGCCTACTATATACAGATTTAAATCCGACCCTTGGAATTGCCTTCAAGTTGTCTCTGCCCTTCCTCCTGTCTTTTTAGCCCAATATAGTCAGGCCCACATTGGGTCTTGGTGTACACAAAAGGAACCTGAAGGTTCGTTGTTAGCTATTGGGATACGACTGATCACTCCACCCTTACTCCCCGATACCCTCCAATTCTTGGCTTTCTTGCGCCTCCTATGTCAGGAGCCCAGTAGAGCGCTGACATGGTTATGGATATGGATATGGATTTGGATATGGATCCTAAATCCTTGAACTCCATTTCTCCCACCCTTGAACCGGCTGGCCATAATGCTTTCCGAATCATATATCCCCCTAACCTATCAAAAAAGGCTGCAAAAAACTTCAAACACAGACTACTTAAAACCCATCCAGAAACCCTTATCTCAGATCCTTACTTCTCCATCAAAAAAGGTGTTACCATAAATGATCTCATCTTCTACACTAAACGTCACGCTCAATGGCGAAAGGCCATATACTCTCTGCTCCAGATCTCCTCTTCCCTCATGGTCTTAGATTGATGGTTGCGCCCTCCTCGGCTTACAGAGCAGAAGCCATCATCTCCCTTTACAAAAATGGAACCATCCTTATACAAGCTTCAGATCACAACCTAGTGGTATTTGACAATTTTTTCCCCACCATCTTGAAAAAAGTGGCTAACATCAAATACGCCCCAGAGGTGTCGGCCCCCCTACGGTCCCCCAGTCTCCTCAAAATCTACCCCATACCCCTCTAGCACCATCTGCTGACCCTACCTTAGCTCCGATGGGCCCCCTTTTAACTACCTTTACCCAGAAGAACAATTCTCCTTCAATGCCCGATGGGAATGAGCCGCGACAGTATAGTCAGCATACTAGTCGGCTTGCTCCCCCCTTCCTCAAGGATTGCTAGCTCTAACTCGCCAAGCTCTACAGCTAACAGCATTGCCCCGATTCTCCCCATGATCCCTTCCCCCAGCCCTTCCCGTAATTTCAGCCTGCTCCCACTGGCGTCTAGGGGTCAATATCCGTCTTACCCTTCTTCCCCTATCCTACCCAACCATCCGAACACACAGCTCCAATTCCTGGAATCCCTCCCCTGTGAGCACATACATTCGCCGCCTGTCCTACTGTCCCCCGCTTCCACTAGCTCTCTACCACTGCAGGGTCCCCTGAACTTAGCCTCCCAATCCCATTCCCACACCTCAGTGGAAGACAGACTTAATGAGATCTCACTTTGCCTCCTACAACTTAAGTCAGAGGTACGTAGCCTATTACATATCTCCGCGGAATTGGCTGCTAACTCCAGGCTAAGCTGCTTCACTATGACCAATAGCCATCTCTGCTCGCTCCCATCTAAAGTGTGTACCTGGCTCCCAACCTCCCCCGCAAATCGTCGGTCACCATCCTACATCACCCACTCACTCCATAGTTGGGCTTCCGCTCCTCATCCTAACGACCCTTCACGGCCCTCCAGATGTAGAGCCTCCCTGTCAGACAGGGATATTCATGCTCTCCTACTTTCATATGATCCGCACATTCCGCCACCTTAACTAACTTGCAACAAATTGAATCCACCCCCACTGATCCCTTCAGGGAACCTAGGCTAAACACCAGAGCATTAAATGAGAACCTCAAGAAAGTCACCACCACACTATCTGCACCAATTGACACCAACACAAAGCTCAAATGCGTGCTCCTAAACTGTAGATCGGCAGTTAAACATGCTGCGGACATTGCCGACCTCATCCTTGCACAGGACTTGGACCTCGTAATGCTGACTGAAACCTGGCTAAATGACTCAGCTGCTCCCATCCTGGACATTTTAGTGCCTCCCAACTATGATATCATTTGGTTGGACAGAGCAAGCGGACAGGGTGGAGGCATCGCCTGTTTACATCGTAACAATTTAACAGTGAAAGCACTACAATCTGAACTCCTGCGGTCTTGTGAATACCTATGCATTGAAGTGGCTGGTAGCAACAATCACCCATGCAAACTGCACACGTTCTACCACCCGCCTCATGACAACCTTCCCTTCACTGAACAGATCATGGACATTATCTCAACTAACGCAAATTTCCATGGCACTCAGATCTTCCTGGGAGATTTCAACCTTCATTGGAAAGATGTGAATGATGTGGTGGTCAATAGCCTTAAATCCTTCCTACGGACTTCAACCTAATCCAAATCTGTGACAGCCCTGCTCATATTAAAGGAGCTACCTTAGATCTTGTCATTGGTAAGCCCAACTCCATCCTTCTGGATTCAATCCTCCCATGTGATTGGACAGACCACTACTGCATCACCTTCCTCATCCTGGAGTCGGTAAGAGCTAGTGGAGCCCAGCCAAAGAACCCCAAACAACTGAAAAGATGTCTACGGAACATCAACTCGCACGATCTGAATGCGCTCTGCATTAACATCCTGCCCCCTCCTATGAACATGTCGGATGTCCATGACCTTACGGCCCATTATAACCGCTCAATGGCCAATGTTTTAGACTTGCCGACCTCATCCTTGCACAGGACTTGGACCTCGTAATGCTGACTGAAACCTGGCTAAATGACTCAGCTGCTCCCATCCTGGACATTTTAGTGCCTCCCAACTATGATATCATTTGGTTGGACAGAGCAAGCGGACAGGGTGGAGGCATCGCCTGTTTACATCGTAACAATTTAACAGTGAAAGCACTACAATCTGAACTCCTGCGGTCTTGTGAATACCTATGCATTGAAGTGGCTGGTAGCAACAATCACCCATGCAAACTGCACACGTTCTACCACCCGCCTCATGACAACCTTCCCTTCACTGAACAGATCATGGACATTATCTCGGCTAACGCAAATTTCCATGGCACTTAGATCTTCCTGGGAGATTTCAACCTTCATTGGAAAGATGTGAATGATGTGGTGGTCAATAGCCTTAAATCCTTCCTACGGGACTTCAACCTAATCCAAATCTGTGACAGCCCTGCTCATATTAAAGGAGCTACCTTAGATCTTGTCATTGGTAAGCCCAACTCCATCCTTCTGGATTCAATCCTCCCATGTGATTGGACAGACCACTACTGCATCACCTTCCTCATCCTGGAGTCGGTAAGAGCTAGTGGAGCCCAGCCAAAGAACCCCAAACAACTGAAAAGATGTCTACGGAACATCAACTCGCACGATCTGAATGCGCTCTGCATTAACATCCTGCCCCCTCCTATGAACATGTCGGATGTCCATGACCTTACGGCCCATTATAACCGCTCAATGGCCAATGTTTTAGACTTGGTTGCGCCACTACAGCTTAAAAGACTGTCCTCCAAACTCTCCAAACCTTGGTTCAATGATAGTCTTAATCCGAAAGAAGGAATTTAAGACTTGCGAAAAGATTGTGGCGATCCTATCCCTCCCTTGAACATCACTACCATCTGAGATCCCTAAGAAGCATCTACAACAAACGCATCGGATGCTCAAAGGCCACCTTCTTCCGAAATCAATTAGAGCAGGCAAAAAAAGTCCCAAAAAACTGTTTGAACTCATCAAGTCCCTCACTAACAGTCATCCTAATCTATTGGCACTGGGTCGAGGTTCACTGCCGAACTGCGATGAATTCGCTGACTTCTTCACAGATAAGACCACTAAGATCGAAGCTGAATTCCGCTCTGCCCTTGAACAACTGCCGATCAGTCCGCTGAACGCCCTCCTGCCCACAGGGTTGGATGTCACTGTCCCTGCGCAGCCTTACCTCCCCAAAAACAACGCATCCTGGAGCCTTTTCCAAACCTTGGATGAAAGCACTATAAGCAAAACGC
Source organism: Calotriton arnoldi (assembly GCA_963921515.1). NCBI lineage: Eukaryota > Metazoa > Chordata > Amphibia > Caudata > Salamandridae > Calotriton > Calotriton arnoldi. The sequence goes on along the minus strand of CAWUFW010000750.1, from coordinate 1,761,076 downwards.
TGGCTACTCTGAAACCTTCTAGTCACTACAACGACCCCCTGCCATCGAACCTCTTCTCCGAAGTTAGAACCTCCTTACTCCCATTTTGGACTAAGATCGTCAATGCATCACTTCGACAAGGTGCTATTCCGGATTGCCTAAAATCGGGTCAAGTTACCCCGATTCTAAAGAAACCATCTGCAGTTCCCACGGACCTTCATAACTTTCGACCAATCTCTAACATCCCCACGTTGGCAAAGCTCCTGGAGAAATGTGTGCTTGCCCAACTCTGTAACCACATCGATTACTTCCAACTCCTGGACCAATGCCAATCTGGTTTCCGCCCGGGCCATAGTACAGAATCTGCGTTAACTCACATTGTCGATGATGCGCTAAGAATGTTGGATCAAAATGAATCTTGCCTACTGATCCTTCTCGACCTTTCATCAGCATTTGATACTGTCAAACATGATAACCTAATTGACCTCCTGGAACACAGGATGGGGTTGTCTGGGCTTGTACTAAACTGGTTCTCCTCATTCCTTCATAACAGATCCCAAAGCTTCAAGGTGAACCAGTCCCTGTCTCATCCTTCGCCGGTCACGCTAGGGGTCCCACAGGGTTCAGCGCTCTCACCCACGCTCTTCAACCTGTTCATGGAGCCTTTGACAGAAATTCTGAAATTATCCAGCATTCACTATCACATGTATGCGGATGATACCCAACTATACCTGAAGATCGCCTCCCTTGAGGAAATCTGGTCCCTCAACTCAGTCCTACTGGAAACTCAAAGCTGGCTGACACGCAACCACTTGAAGTTAAATTCTCTCAAAACAGAATTCCTCCAAATCGCACCTCACAAGCAATCTCCGATCATCGAACAATGGTTGAATCATCTCACTGCTCTTAACTGTAGGCCGCACCTTGTTGATTCTGCAACCTCTCTGGGGAATTATGCTAGACAAAAGTCTGAACATGCAGAAGCACATCAGCTCCCTCACGAAAGGAGCGAACTTCCAACTCAGCATTCTAAGGAAACTCAAACCTTATCTCCCTGCTCATGACCTAAAGGTTGCAGTGCAAGCCTTAGTGATCTCAAAGCTGGACTATGGTAGCGTAACCCTTTGCGGCCTACCTAGAGTGAAGACTGCTCCTCTTAGGGCTGCCCTCAACTCTGCTGCCAGGCTCGTAACAGGCGCCAAAAAATACAACTATATAACTCCTGACCTGCTGTCCCTGAACTGGCTTCCATATGAAGCTCGGATACAGTTAAAAATTGCATGCATGGCACACTAAGCCATTCACTTCAATACCCCACTGTACCTCGCTCAGAAACTGGAGCTCTCATGTGGTTCGAGAGCCTCCAGAAGCGCCAGCACCTTATTGTTCAAACCACAAAAATTCAAGAAGAAAAAAAACCCTACAATCGAGCCTTCTCAGGTATGGCTCAGAGGATTTGGAACTCCCTCCCCCCTGAAGTCAGGGTGAATCCGTCCATTGTCCTCTTCAAAAAGGAAGTCAAAGTGCTCTTGATGATGACATTTCTGCCTCTGACTGGCTATTCCATTGGATATTGAGGTCACAGTCGCAGATCTGTGGCCCAGCTGCCAGGGTCACGAGAACGCCTTGGCTTTACATGACTGTATTTTTCGCTTTGTTGGTTATGTTTTTGATTGTTTATATCCCTCTTGATGTATAAACTGTAAAGCGCTCTGAAACCCGCGGTGGTCATGTTCGCGCTATAGAAAACTTGCAAAATAAATAAATGAACGACTCATCTCTCGCTCATATACATAGGGGATGGCTAAACTTTATACAGTTTTCATGGACTGAAAACCCTCTTTCCAAGGGTCCTATAAAATTAAATGGGAAAGAAACTTGAATAATGAAATTGTCCTTTAGAAAGGCATGCAAAAAAGCTGTGCGTGAGTAAGAAAGAATGAGATTCATTAGAAACTAATATATAATTAGTATTAAACCCCAGGAAGGCTCCATTACATGTTTCTTGAGGCAAGTCCTTGCTGTTGGAGGGTTTGCAACCAAAGAGGTGATACACTACACATTTGGTGGGGCTGCCCTACACTTGCACCATTTGTTATAATTACTGAGGGTTGATTCAAGAAGTTGTGGGATGTCCTACACCCTGGGGAAATCATATCGGGCTTGTTGCAGGCTGTGGAGAGGATGTGGAATTAAGCACATATCAGGACACTGTCTGTTTTCTTCATATATCTAATTAGCAGTAGTCTAGTGATATTTAATTTCTGGGGACACCTCAATTTGGAGATTTTTTTGGGCAGGTTTTTTTTTTTTTTTTTAAAAAGGACTGATGTCACATTGTGTCGGGGCCTGGTTACATAGTCACTCACTGCTGCGGCCAGATATGCTCACTTTATTTATAGATTACTTGGCAACGCCCTTGGGAAAGACCAAGGGGTCGATTCCGATTCGGGCCGGAAAACGTACCGACCGACTCGGAGCCGGAATTCTATCCGACCGATACGTACCGGTGCAGCCCGAACCGCAAAGTACGATGAGAAGCGTGCAAAACCCGACCGACCCGTACGGAACACAAGCCGAACGACCGAGCCGCGCGGAAAACAGCAATCCGGCCGGAAAAACACGCGAATCGAACCGACCGACACGCACCCGGAACAATCCCGAACGAAACGTACCCGCGAACTCCTACCCGCCAAGTACGATGCAACGCGTGGAAAACACGACCGAGTCGCACGGAGGACAAGCCGTACAACCGACACGCATACAAAACTGCGAGCCGAAACAATCCAAAACACCGCGACCGACGCGTACGCAGCATAGAAAACAGCACAAACACAGCGTGAACGACTCGGAGAAGCTCGTACGAGACAACTGAAGGGTCCGACTCGGTCACAAGAACGTCTCCTACATGCACAAAAAGTACAAAGGGAAAATACACAAAAAAAGGCCAAACAAGCAATTACAAAGCCAATAAATACTGGGGGGCGGGAGGGAACAAAGACACACCCACAACTCCCCCCATATAAAGGACACAAATCCCTACCATGATCCTTTGCAAATTCAAATTACCTGCCAGCACTCAACAGACAGCAACCACACAGGCACAGCTCATCCATCACACAAGCCACAAACCATCAGCACCTCAACAAATAGCACCCTCACATACACCCAGCAAAACACACACTCACACACCTTCACCTGCACACCAACACACACATCACTCACCATCACCACCCATCACCATGCCCCCAAAGAAGAATCATAAGTTCCTAGATAGTGAATTGGAAGTCCTGGTAGATGAGATCCTCAGGGTAGAGCCACAGCTGTTTGGTACACTGGTCCAACAGACACCCATGTCGCAGAAAACCAAGATGTGGGAGAGGATCGTCGACAGGGTGAACGCACAATCACCATGTTTGCGCACAAAGGGAGACATCCAGAACAGGTGGTATGACGTGCGCAGGAGGGTCTGGGAGCTGTTGAAGAAGGACTACCTCTTGAGCCAACACACCGGCAGTGGCCCTCCTGCCAAACCAGTATACCTCAGGCCCTGGGAGGAGAAGGTGCGGGCCATCCTACCACCAGTGAGCGTATATGGACTAGAAAACATCCCAGAGCCTGGTGAGTACACAACAAATGGACACAATAATGTGCCACAATACACACACATCACTGTCAAGGGGAGAGTCAAACCATGCACCCTTAGCAAATACACACCAACCAGAACAGAATCATCCCAAAATGTGTATGTCAGTCAGATAAACACAACACATGCCATCTCATAGTGATATGTAACTGTGTCATCACATGTACAAACACAACTACAACTACAGCTAGGCAGTGGCACAAATATAACTAACAAACACATCCAGACATGTAGCCACCACTACAACACCACCTCACAGTGAAGCCCACTGAAAGGAAGGAATCCTGTATATGCTGGGCAAGTCAGTGTAGCCAATAGCATCATCGGAGTCGTAGTCACAGATATTGCCCACCCTCACAATGCGCACATCAACACCACCATGAACCATGCCCACATCACAGGGAGTGGAAAACAACTGACAAGATGGCTGACACTGGCTACTGCTGTGGGGAGCACAAGGCCCTGCCGGGAACTGTGCACCAACCAACAGCAGGACACCACTGACTGACATCCTGAAAGATAACTTGCACTCCCTGCAATAGAAGCACGTTCCATGGTGGGATATCTGGCTGGGTGGGAAGGAGGACTCACAGCCCTGACCATAGTTACCAGCAGCTCCACTCACACACACCCCTAACACAAACACCACACAACTCACCTGGGAGAATGCATTGCCTCACACTCCAATCAAATATCCCACAAAGAACCACAACCCTGGGTCATGCTGAGTGAAGCACAGGGACACACATGGGACTTGTAGCAAAACTAACATCAGGATAACACTGTCAGCCATCTTGTCAGCACAGGCACACAACCCCACAGGGAAGCAGAGTCAAAAGGAAGGAAGCATGGGCATGCTGGGAAGGGGGGTGGAGGCAATAGCATGATCTGAGTGGTATTCACAGCCCAACATCCCCCACCCACATGGCCCAGCAAGCTCACACCCAAGCATGCACACCTCACAGGGAGTCAATAGCCACTTCAAAGATGGCTGACACTGGTGCTCAGTTGTGGGGAGCACATGGCCCTGCTGGGAACTGGGCACCAACCAACAGCAGGACACCACTGTCAGCCATCTTGCCATTGCCCTCACACTCACACACAGTGAAGTCCACCCAAAAGCAAGTAAGTATGGGCATGCTGGGAAGTGGGGTGGAGGCAATAGCATGATGGGAGTGGTAGTCACAGCTCAACATCCCCCACCCACATGGCCCAGCAAGATCACACTCAAGCATGCACACCTCACAGGGAGTGAAAAGCCACTTCAAAGATGTCTTGACACTGGTGCTCAGTTGTGGGGAGCACATGGCCCTGCTGGGAACTGGGCACCAACCAACAGCAGGACACCACTGACTGACATCCTGAAAGACAACTTGCACTCCCTGCAATGGAAGCACGTTCCATGGTGGGATATCTGGCTGGGTGGGAAGGAGGACTCACAGCACTGACCATAGTTACAAGCAGTTCTCCTCACACACCCCCTCAACACTAACTCCACATAACCCACCTGGGAGAATGCAATGCCTCACACCCTAATTGAATATCCCACAAAGAACCACCACCCTGGGTTATGCTGTGTGAAGCACAGGGACACTCTTGGGACTTGTAGCCAAACAACTGCCAGGACAACACTGTCAGCCATCCTGTCAGCACAGGCACACTACCCCACAGGGAAGCAGAGTCAAAAGGAAGGAAGTATGGGCATGCTGGGAAGGGGGGTGGAGGCAATAGCATGAAGGGAGTGGTAGTCACAGCTCAACATCCCCCACCCACATGGCCCAGCAAGATCACACTCAAGCATGCACACCTCACAGGGAGTGAAAAGCCACTTCAAAGATGTCTGACAATGGTGCTCTGTTGTGGGGAGCACAAGGCCCTGCTGGGAACTGGGCACCAACCAACAGCAGGACACCACTGACTGACATCCTGAAAGACAACTTGCACTCCCTGCAATGGAAGTACGTTCCATGGTGGGATATATGGCTGGGTGGGAAGGAGGACTCACAGCACTGACCATAGTTACAAGCAGTTCTCCTCACACACCCCCTCAACACTAACGCCACATAACCCACCTGGGAGAATGCAATGCCTCACACCCTAATTGAATATCTCACAAAGAACCACCACCCTGGGTTATGCTGTGTGAAGCACAGGGACACTCTTGGGACTTGTAGCCAAACAACTGCCAGGACAACACTGTCAGCCATCCTGTCAGCACAGGCACACTACCCCACAGGGAAGCAGAGTCAAAAGGAAGGAAGTATGGGCATGCTGGGAAGGGGGGTGGAGGCAATAGCATGATGGGAGTGGTAGTCACAGCCCAACATCCCCCACCCACATGGCCCAGCAAGCTCACACCCAAGCATGCACACCTCACAGGGAGTCAATAGCCACTTCAAAGATGGCTGACACTGGTGCTCAGTTGTGGGGAGCACATGGCCCTGCTGGGAACTGGGCACCAACCAACAGCAGGACACCACTGACTGACATCCTGAAAGACAACTTGCACTCCCTGCAATGGAAGCACGTTCCATGGTGGGATATCTGGCTGGGTGGGAAGGAGGACTCACAGCACTGACCATAGTTACAAGCAGTTCTCCTCACACACCCCCTCAACACTAACTCCACATAACCCACCTGGGAGAATGCAATGCCTCACACCCTAATTGAATATCCCACAAAGAACCACCACCCTGGGTTATGCTGTGTGAAGCACAGGGACACACATGGGACTCGTAGCAAAACTAACACCAGGATAACACTGTCAGCCATCTTGTCAGCACAGGCACACAACCCCACAGGGAAGCAGAGTCAAAAGGAAGGAAGCATGGGCATGCTGGGAAGGGGGTGGAGGCAATAGCATGATGGGAGTGGTAGTCACAGCCCAACATCCCCCACCCACATGGCCCAGCAAGCTCACACCCAAGCATGCACACCTCACAGGGAGTCAATAGCCACTTCAAAGATGGCTGACACTGGTGCTCAGTTGTGGGGAGCACATGGCCCTGCTGGGAACTGGGCACCAACCAACAGCAGGACACCACTGTCAGCCATCTTGCCATTGCCCTCACACTCACACACAGTGACGTCCACCCAAAAGCAAGTAAGTATGGGCATGCTGGGAAGTGGGGTGGAGGCAATAGCATGATGGGAGTGGTAGTCACAGATATTGGTCACCCCCACAACTGGCCCATCAACACCACCCTGAACCATGCGCACATCACAGGGAGTGGAAAACAACTGACAAGATGGCTGACACTGGCTGCTGCTGTGGGGAGCACAAGGTCCTGCTGGCAACTGTGCACCAACCAACAGCAGGACACCACTGACTGACATCCTGAAAGACAACTTGCACTCCCTGCAATGGCAGCACGTTCCATGGTGGGATATCTGGCTGGGTGGGAAGGAGGGCCGGATGTCAACCAAATACAACCAATGCAGACCATGTACACACCCCAACATTCACATAGAAATGCCCAAATAATGCAGGAAATGTGCTACACCAATATCAACCTCTGACTGTGACAACTTAGGACAATGCAATGTACAGGCCCGCATCCAGAGGCACAGTCACAACTGTCAGGTGTGTCAACCATTGATGCCTGCAGAAACATTACATACAATGTGTGTGTCTCCCAAAAACAGGTGATGATGGGGACACAGCAGCAGACGCTGAGGATTCCCTGTCCCAGGCTCAAGAGGATACGGAGCTCACTGGTGTGGAACAGCCTCTGCCCTCCTCGGATGAAGAAGACCCACCTGGCACCTCCGGAGCAAGTCATCATGCAGCACCAGCAGGACCACCAGCTGCACCCCCTGCACCCCCCCCTCCAACGACTGTCAACACACATACCACCCCTGCCGACATGGACAGACCAAGGAGCACCACCACCACCAGCACAGGGACCCTGGACCAACGTGGGGCCATGGACACCAACACCACCAACAACACCCAAGGGGGCCCAGGGTCACCTGTGCGTGCCACCTCAGGTACTGCACGTGTCGGGAGGGGTGGGAGACATAGGTCGCTGATCGCAGAGGGGTCTGGACTGCATGATGACCCACAACTGGCACGCATAGCCGATGCGTACCAGTCCAGCACCGGAGAGCTCAGCCAGGTAGTGGGGCTCCTCAGTGACATTAAACAGCAGCAGGCTGCCCATCATGCCCGCTTGGACGTACACATGTCCCGCGTGGAGTCCAAGTGGGACACACTGCAAGAGATGACGGCGGTGCATAGGGACATATTACAATGCCTCTGCCAGAGGAGCAGCAACCAGTCAACACCTCCCTGTGTGCCCACAACATCTGGTGCTGAAACAACTGCAACTGCCACAGGGAGGGAGGATGACTCTGGCGGAGAGTCCCCTGCACTGCAGCAGCCTGCACTTGAGGGTCCCCCCCCAAAGAAGAGGGGTCGTCCGAGGAGGGGCAACTGAGAGGCCGATGGCCATGTGCAACCCCCAGGAAGCCAAAACCTGTTCTGGATAATCACCTTTGTGCGCAAACTGTTCACCCTGTTGACTGCAACACAACTCCCCCACATGACATGGGGAGTACAAGTCGGACCAATGTCTCAGATGACTGTGGACTTGATACAGGACATTTCTGCTACCAGGACTTCCAATTCATCTAGGAACTTTTGATTGCAATCAAAATGTACAGCACTCACCATCCTGTGCACTATTCACACACATGTATGACAATAAACACACTAATACACCATACCTGCCTCTGTCGTGATTCCAACGTGGTTTCTGTCATGGAGATGATGATCAGCGAAATTACACTGTGCATTCTAACTGCTACAGCTAGTACAACACAGGCATGTGAGTCATGGCAACGTGACACACATGAGGGAGACACACCACCAGGGCTACACAACAATTACACACCTAGGCCATCTTACTCATTGCCTACACTGATGTTGCCAGGAAATACGGTGCAATGCACAGACACAACACCTATTCACAGTCTTTGTCAACTAGCCCACTGGTGCAGTAAGCAAATGTCAGTCAAATGTGTGACCACAGACAACGCACATCACAAAGTGAAGCACAGGTTTATTACACATTTGCTCCATGTTGTAACCACTACAGATGCAAGGTAATCCCACCTGGCAGCGGGCACACAGTCAACAAGTGTAGAAGGAAGGAAGTCCATGGGTGTGGCGCACAACACCTGTAGGGACACAACAGCTACCACCCTGGAAGTCGAATCACGGTGTCGGGGATCACAGTTGACCAAACGACTCTGAAAGTACCCTGTGAAGGACAGAAATGACACACAGTCAAAAGCACTGAAGAACAGGACAGAACTGCAATACTCATGCCCAATACATGTCACAAGATACCCACCCAGAACCAAGTTAGCATGTCAACACTGTTGGGGAGTACAGACTACCTGTAAGGACACATCGCTACACGCATACAGTCATGTAGCCCATGGACACACTCAAACAGCACCAGAGCACCACCAACACATATCATGCAAACTCACATCATTGACATGACATCTCTGGATACTCACATTCAGCTGAAGAAGTTGGTGATGAGCTGTGTGCGGACATCACCATCACCATCATCATCATCATCACTGGCATCGTGGTCCAGGCCAGGATCCTCCACAGGTGGCGGATGTTGGTCATCGTCATCCAGGATGAGAGGCAACTCCTTCCGCACTGCCAGGTTGTGTAGCATGCAGCACACGATGACAATCTTGTACACCTTTGCTGGGGCATATGGGAGGGCCCCTCCTGTCTTGTCCAGGCAGCGGAAGCGGCTCTTCAGGAGACCAAATGTCCGCTCAATCACTCTCCTTGTCCGACCATGTGCCTCATTGTAGCGCATCTGGGCTGGTGTCACAGGGTTCCTGAGGGGCGTCAGCAACCACGGCATGTTGGGGTATCCGGAGTCACCTACATACAGACAATTGCACATTAGCTGAGTTGGAAAAGAAGGTGGAACACTACATTGCAGAACACACACAATGGTACAAAGTCAGTACACACCAACAAGCCAGGCACGCTGGTTCCGCATCTGTGACATCATCCTCGGGATGCGACTACTCCTCATCACGTAGGCATCGTGTGCAGAACCGGGGAAACGGGCACACACGTGTGAGATGCTCATATCTGCAAGACAGACCACCAGTGCATTGACCGAGTGGTAGTGTTTGCGGTTCCTGTATGCCTGCTCTTGGGCCTGTGGTGGAACCAAAGCCACATGTGTCCCATCAATGGAGCCAATGACATGCGGCATCCTCCCCAGGGCATAGAAGTCACTCTTCACGTCAGTGAGTTGTTGGAGTCTAGGGAAATAGATGTACTGGTTCAGGTATATTAACATAGCCTCCAAAACATCGCGGAGCACACGGCTGAACATGGTCTGTGACATCCCACCAGCAGTCGCCAGAGTGTGTTGAAAGGTACCACTGGCAAAGAAGTGTAGGGCTGCCATCACCTTCACCTTGGGGGTCAGCGCTGTAGGGTACAGCCGGCCAGGTTGCAAATGTGGTGGCAAGCGCACTGCCAAATCCTCAATCAGCTGCCTGGTGAAGCGGTACCGTCGGATGCTGTCACGTTCCACCATCGTTGCCAGGTCAGGGAATGGTCTATGGACAGCTGGTGCCCTGCAGTGCATAGGTGAAGAAAGAAAGATTGTCCGTCACCCCACATATGTGGCATTGAACACACTAAATTTCACATGATACATAATTATGAGGCACAAGTACATGATGTGTGCAGTTCCGTAAGGACATGTATGGCACATACATGGCCAACATCTAACATCACAGTTCAACAAGTGGCATCAATAAGTCCCAGGTTGTGCCATTGGATATCATGAGGCCGTGTCACAGTTCCCATCTCCTGCTGCCACGTTACAAACACACCCCACAGTGACATGTGAGGACAGATGTGCCCCAGCCATCACAGCTCAACGACAGGTAGATTCCCAGGGACCCTGTATTGCCACATGGACACTGGCATGACATGGTGTATCATGTATACACCACAGCAAAACAACCATGACCCCCACGGGTAGTGGTCCCTGTGCCTCGGTAGGACAGACATGGACGTCTGTGACACACACACGCACAACATCAAAGTCCATGCACAAACAACGTGGATGTGGAGACTGTCTCCCATTGTGCACATGAAATCAGAGACATTGTAAACACAACATGCACACAGACTGTGGAGGACCATCACTATTGTGCCAATGGGTCACCCTGGGTTAAACATATCGTCCCACATGGGACTCAGGGGGTATGTGACATGACATACACATACACCACCGTGAAATGTGACCATGCCACATGCTCAGATATGAACAGTTGCACTTCACAGTGGTCATGTACACGAAACACCAAGGATTCTGTCCCCATGAACACGTGCACAGCCTGGGGGTGACTGCCCCCAAGTGACACCCACAGAACAACATGTTCACCCCCATACACGGAATAGGTAATGCAGCCTTACATGCCTTAGGATACAGTTTGGACAGGCTGTGGTGTTGTAGGTGTGCCCCTCACTCCCTGGGAAGTATATGTGGCTGGCATATGTTCACCTGTGACAGGCATGGTGACATATGCCAGTGACTTGTACAGGGACGCGTTGGACAGCAATGGACCGATCGGTGCGCACACATTGGCCATTGCATTCAATGTGTGCTGGTACGCGTTGTATTCGCAATACGCGTTGGACAGCAATGGACCGATCGGTGTGCACACATTGGCCATTGCATTCAATGTGTGCTGGTACGCGTTGTATTCGCAATACGCGTTGGACAGCAATGGACCGATCGGTGCGCACACATTGGCCATTGCATTCAATGTGTGCGGGTACGCGTTGTATACGCAATACGCGTTGGACAGCAATGGACCGATCGTGTGCCCGGCCGGCCCATTGCATTCAATGTGTGCGGGTACGCGTTGTATCCTGGGTACGCGTTGAACAGCAATGGACCGATCGGTGTGCCCGGCCGGCCCATTGCATTCAATGTGTGCGGGTACGCGTTGTATCCTGGGTACGCGTTGAGCAGCAATGGACCGATCGGTGTGCCCGGCTGGCCCATTGCATTCAATGTGTGCGGTACAGCGTTGTATCCTGGGTACGCGTTGAGCAGCAATGGACCGATCGGTGTGCCCGGCCGGCCCATTGCATTCAATGTGCTGGTACGCGTTGTATACGCAATACGCGTTGGACAGCAATGGACCGATCGGTGTGCCCGGCCGGCCCATTGCATTCAATGTGTGCGTGTACGCGTTGTATCTTGGGTACGCGTTGAGCAGCAATGGACCGATCGGTGTGCCCGGCAGGCCCATTGCATTCAATGTGTGCGGGTACGCGTTGTATCCTGGGTACGCGTTGAGCAGCAATGGACCGATCGGTGTGCCCGGCCGGCCCATTGCATTCAATGTGTGCAGGTACGCGTTGTATACGCATTACGCGTTGGACAGCAATGGACCGATCGGTGCGCACCATTGGCTATGGCCTGGCCTGGCAACGGACGCGTTTTCAAATTTAGAACGAGTCTGATGCTGTAAATTCAGTTGGTCACCCACAACAATGTTGCAAATTCATGGGTGTCATGAAGTTGAACATTTGAAGGATGCTGTGGGCGTGTGTAAGTGGTGCAATTCCATGGATTGGCCAGATTCAGAAGATGCAAACGACTTGGACCTATCACTTTGGACACATGGGACAGTATCTGCCTCTGCAGCACACATATAATGCTGGCTGTTCCCCTGAGAGCTCACTTGCCTGCACTACATGCTCCAGGACGACATCTGCCACCACCACCACCACTGCTGCTGTAACTGCACCCTCTGGACCCTGCAATGGCACGTACTGTGGAGAGAGCCCCAGCCTTCAGCACTGAGGAGAACCAGGCCCTGCTGGACAGCCTCCTTCCACAGTACAGCAAGCTGTATGGGAAAGCAGGGGAGCAGGTGAGTGTTCTGTCCACTGCCTTTCTAAATGTGCATGTTGTCTGACTAGCAAGGTTAACAGTCTGCACGCCACTGGCTAGCAGGCTCACTGAGTAGTTGTCACCCCCCATAGTGTGTAGTTACATGCACTGTACAGGTATAGTGCAGTGACAGTGCATTTAGATAAGGTTTTACTTCCCAGGCAATGATACCATGTAGTAACTGCTGGCATACTGTCCATGGCCATCGTTGCACTGCCTGTGTACATCATGTGCCCCTGTGATTGAGACGTGTATATCCAACTGTGTAATGCACGGATATGTCGCATGTGTAGTAATGGCATTCTCACTTTGTCATCCTCACAGGTTGATGCCCACCAGAAGCAGAAGATGTGGCTGACCATCGTCCGGGCAGTGAGATCTGTGGGGGTCTACAAGCGCCGGATCCGCAACTGCCAGAAGAGGTGGCAGGACCTTCGGGGCTGGACCCGGAGGATCGCCCGGGTCCAGCTGAAGCTGTCGCCTCCTCGCAGGAGGGGCGGACACCGGACCCTGACCCCCCACATGCTCAGGATCCTGGCGGTGGTCTTCCCTGATCTGGATGGGCAGCTGAAGGCCAGAGAGCAGCAAGGAGGGGGTGAGTCCATGACTGCATTGTGAACTTTGTCTGCCATGCTATGTGCCCTCCTCTGGCCTGGTTGAACTTCCACAGTACATCAGTCATGTGGTCCAGGACCCATGTCCCTCTATTGTGCACTGCCCACTCCTCATCTGATACCCAGGTGTGGCCCTTACAGTCAGGGAATTGTGTCACTTGGGTACTGTGTCCTTGCAGTTTGCTTGACTCAAGGTGGGGGACAGCATCTGTTTCCCTGACTCTGTGGTGGGCATCATGGGTGGGTCCATTGCTTACACAATGCCTGTGTTCTGACATGTAATCTGCGTGTTACTTTGATATGTGGTCCAATTGCTGAGCTGACCCACCACATGTGCCTGGGGTATCTGGCACACTCCCATGCTGCGGGTGGGTACAATGTTAGGGCCCCAGGAGTGTGTATATTACGTGTGTCACACATACTTAGCCAGCTGCCTACTGTTCAGGGCTCATCCCTCATTCACGTGGGGCAGGACAGTCATGCCTACTCCAGGCCATACAATACACTCTGTACTCCCACTCCCGTGTATCAGCTGACACGTTGTGCTCAGTGATATGTCCCCTCAGGTGTCTGCCTCTGTGTCAGTGTGCTGTGGCTTCGTTGTCAGGACTGCTGGGGTGTTTCCCGGTTGGGGCTCAGCATGCCACCGGAGATGTGACCATAGGAGACGATACTTGTGTGACACATAGGTGTTTGATCACCTGACCGTGCAGACTGGGGTATGCGAATGTGAAGTTCAGGCAGCTGTTTCCCATTCACAGCAGATTGTGAGGTGCTCAGGTTCAGAGGGTTGTGTTACAGGTCTCCCATATGTCCAATCGGTATGACCTGGACAGATAAGGGTTCAGATGATGTGGTGTGTGGGGGATGTACATGTGCACTTGTTCAGCTCCAGGACTTGCATTCCCCATGACCTGCTATTGTGACACAGTGCAGAGTGTTGTTGTCTGGCTGCCCTGCCCATGTGACTGGAGAGAGTGATGTATGACTTAGCAGGCATGCCTGTGCCATGGCATGTGACTTCCTATGAGTGATCCTGCAGGGGAGTGACGTGCTACATGCACACCATTATGGCAATGGCTATCAGGACATGGGTGCATCATGGTGTCTGTCGCTGGTATGCATCACATGCATTTCCTATTTGACTCTGGGCATCCCTTTCATCCGGACACCTGTACTGACTCAGTGGCAAGAGTCGTGATGTGTGCATGTTCACATGCTTCACCGTGTTCTCTGCACTGTCCAACTACTGTGTAGGTGGTGCATGTGTCCACACTGGGGTATTACCATCCAACAGACACCAGACAGATGGGTGCAAGGCCAGGTGGGATGTGAGTGCCATGGTTGACCATCAGACTGACAATTGGCTTCTCCTGTTCTGTTTGGGCACTTTTAGCAATGTCCAACTAAGGATGCCAGGGCTTGCTCTGTGATGTGCTGTACTTACTGTGGTGTGTGCGTTCGGTGCAGGTGACTGATGTCTGTCTGTTTCCCTATTGATTGCAGATACATCCACGGCCACAGGAGGGGACAGCTCCACGGACCAGGAGGAGCCGCAGAGCCAGACTGGGTCAGCAGCCGAGGAGTGGTCGGAGGGACCCAGTGGCACGGAGGGCGAGGGAGCCACACCGAGGAGTCCTCAGCACCATCCACCTCAGCTGAGGACCACAGCAGCTCGGAGGATGACTCCCTTATGGAGGCGGGTGTCAGCAGCCACCACACCCCAGCTAGTGTTGCTGTCCCCGCCAACACCACCACCGCCCTCCCATTCCCGAGGTCCGTGGAGGCTCCCATGTTTGGGAGCGTGTCTCCTTCGGGCCAGGCACCGCACCCCCTGCCCCTGTGTCCCCTGCTGCCCTGAGTGAGGAGTCTGTGTACCTCCTTCACCAGCTCCATGTAGGGCAGACAGCGATGCTGAGTGTCCTCCATGCACACACCACTCTGTTGACTCAGCTGGTGTCGTTCATGGAGGGCATCTCATCGGGCATGTCTGCCCTACAGATGGGCAATAGGTCCATGGACTCCTCCCTGACGGCAGCAGTGTCCCTCCTCCAACAGTCCCTCACCCCTCCTGCCTCTGCCCCATCCACACTCCCCAGCACCTTACCTGTCCCAAGCACACACACACACCGGCACAGGCACACACCAGCACAGACACGAGCAGCACACAGACACATACGCCACAAACAAGACTCACACGCACGCACAGTCAGGGGACTGAAACCACACTCACAGGAGATGGGGCCCAGGCACACACACATGCATCCACGAGCACTGCGCAGTCCTCAGTTGCCTCTCCCTCCAAAGCCCCCTCCCTTGCCTCACCTGCAACCCCAAAGACACAGCGGCTCTTCCTCAGTGACCTCGGCCTCTTCCCCTCCGATCCAGCTGATACAGCATTCAGGGGGAAGAGGAAGCCCACCCACACGGAGCGGAGTGCCCCTCGCCCCCGGACACCCTCCCCCAGGCGCAGACTGACTGACGCCCCCACCCGCAAGTCCCCCCGGACCCGGAAGAGCAAGACCCCGCCGCCGCCCTGCAGCTCAGGCACCAAGTCCCCTTCCTCCATCCCTCAGGCCCCCACTCCACAGGTGCCCCCACCACACCCTGCCCCAGGTTCCCCCACCCACAGATACACCATCCCCAAAAGGATCAGGCCTTCTCCCCCTGCCACTTGCTCTTCCGGCCCCACCCCCCGCTGCGCTTGTCTGTGCCACTGGTGTGGTGAGGGTGTCCTCCCCCTCTGTCCTGCCCACCTTACCTGATCCCCATTCTCCTCCCCTGGAGGTAGGCACTGCAGTGGAGTCCACTACCACCCTGTCTGACTTGGGCACTGCAGTGGCGAACCTGTCCACTCCATCTGCACGGTCCACTGCAGTCGTGCCGGCACCCACACCATCTGAGTCATGCCCCCCAGTTGTACCGGCACACACCATGTCAGACACCTCCACTGCAGTTGTCAGTGGCTCTCCAGCACCCACCACCCCTTCCCTGCCTCCTTCTGGTGAGCCCTGATCCTGTCCCTGCGGTGCCTGGCCTGCCCCCCCGTATGCCCCTCCGAGGGGATTGTCCCTGGTGTTTATCAGTGCAGGCATGCGTAGGGTGACATCTGCCACTGTCACCCTGTTTTGACTTTCAGGATGGACTGGCCATTGGCCTTTGTTTCTTTTTTACTGGACTTCAACTCTTGAACCCACATATGCTGAATAAAGCCACTTTCTGTTCTCTAGTGGTTTTGCTTCTGATGTACATGATGTTGATGATGCTAACCATGCCCTTGCTGCAGTGATGGTGATATTTGGTCTCATGAAAATGAAGTGTTACTGTGCAGGAACCCATGTGGTCCAGGGGGAATGTGTCCTATCCTGTAGTGTATCCATGTCATCCTTAGCAGCATCTGAGGGTGTCATGTTTTCAATGTTTGGCAATGGGATTTCCTACTTACATTAGCAATGTCACATCTGTGGCTTCCACCCCTGCACATCTGTTGTGCTTGCCATTGTTCAATTAGTCTACTTCCCTGACCGTGTGGCCATCTCCACTGGACAAGCAGGTTTGGGCATCAATGGGGAAGGACTCATCTGTGTTGTCAGTGCAACTTGCTATACATGTGTGTTGGATCTGTGCTGATGATTTTGTTGACACTCCCATGACCAGGCTGATGTGACGGGAGCCTTCATTTGGTGCTAATTGTTGACTGTGTGACCAAGTGTTCTGCTGACATGATGGAGCCCTACTGAGGCAACATGTGGCACAGCTTTCCTCACACAGGAGTGGAGTCCCCTCATGGCAGTGTGTATTCCTGTGACATTGCCTGCGCCCAAGGTGTGTGTTGTGTGAGCATGTCTGTGTGTTCACTTCCATTTTGCTGTGCATGCTGGGATCCCTAGTGATGTTCCTGTTTGTGATGCTTGCTGAGTTGACCTATGTTCCCCCAAAGTCTTCTCCCTGGGTTCTCTGTGATGTCGGTGCATGGCACGTTACTGGTCATCAGGGTGTCACCCATAGGTGTGTTTGCTGTCAGGGCTGAGTTTGTGGGCAGACGCAGATGGGACACAGTCAGGATTCCCCTTGGCACTTGTTGTTTACACCTGTCATGTAATTTCCAGTTTGTGTTAGCTTACAGTGATTGTGACACGTTGTGTGTGTGACTGCTGGCACTCCTCAGGGTCAGGGCTGCAATGTTGGTAGTTGTCTATGTGTGTTCTTTGTGGGTGACCTTGGCTTCTTCATTGGTGTGGGACTGTGGCTGGGATCCCATTGGTTGGTGTTGTATTGCCGTCATGTCCATGTACGGCGTAGTGTGCAGTGTGTCAGACATTCAGGAGTCTTGTTGAGTGGCCATGTGTGATGTGTTTCTGCACCTTGGTTCCCACCACCACCCATGGGATTGTCATGGGTGCATGTGCAATGTCACCAGTGCATGTGAGCTTCACTGCTGCACATTGTTGGAGGTCGAGGTGTGTGGTGTTGAGTGTGTGCAGATGAGAGTTGTTGCCCGGCTAGACCCCTGCCTCCATGTTGGCCTTGGCTTACTGGCCGTGCTGATTGATTTGTGCTTGTGTAGGTGTGATGGTAGTTTGTTGCTCAGGACACATGACTGTGGTTCACAGTGTGAACGACATCTAGCTTTGTCATCACAGTGGGATTGTCATGCAGCCCAGGGTCACCACATTGTGGGGACCCTGGGGGTAGTGCTGTGGTGTGTCTGTGTCTTGCTGTGTCAGTTGCTGTTCCTACATGCTTGTGTGACATGTGTGATTTGTGCTCCCTCTCATCTAACAATGCCTGATTGCCCACATAGGGGATTTGGATCCATGAGTTACTTTTGTGTGGCACTGTATGCGCATCTGTGTAATTGGTATTCAGGCCTCATCATGTGTTGTGTGGTTGCCTGGGGACACTGGCACCCCCCCACCTGTTGTGTTTGATGTGCAGTGTGGGTCTGCCTGTTTGTGTTTGTGCATCTGCACCACTGCATTGGCATATCTTTAGTGTGCCATTGGCTGTATGTTGTTTGGTGTGTTTCCCCTGCTGTCCCTGGGACTCCTAGGTCATCAGTCAGCACAATGATCATTGTTTGTGTGTCCCATTGCTGCCATGGTATGGTATCTGTTCACCTCACATCTACAGTCTCCATAGGGTATCTGCATTTGTGTGCCCATTGGTGCAAATATGTGGGTCTGCATTATCATGGTCACTTCTGTCATTGTGTCATTGATGAATGTTGACAGTGTCAGCCCCCATGGGTGATGTTTGTCTGCACATGGCCAAAGGTATGTCTTATTTGCACTGCAGTGTTTGCCTCCCCCAATCTATGTTGCTATGGGACACAAGCACTACTTTGCCACTGATGTGTTTGTTGTTCTGTGACCAGGAATCATCCATGCAGTTTGGCAGTTGCAGCTTTTTCAATGTCAACACTTACATTTTGGTCACTGTGATGTTGGGGGTTTAGACCCCATTGCCACAATGTTCAAAATGTGCTTCAGCTATGGACCCCACACTTACCTTTTGGTCACTGTGATGATGGGGGTTTAGACCCCATTGCCACAATGTTCAAGATGTGCTTCAGCTATGGGCCCCACACTTACCTTTTGGTCACTGTGATGATGGGGGTTTAGACCCCATTGCCACAATGTTCAAAATGTGCTTCAGCTATGGGCCCCACACTTACATTTTGGTCACTGTGATGATGGGGGTTTAGACCCCATTGCCACAATGTTCAAAATGTGCTTCAGCTATGGACCCCACACTTACCTTTTGGTCACTGTGATGATGGGGGTTGGACCCCATTGCCACAGTGGTCATGGTCTGCTTGCATTGTGGGGGCCACACACATTTATGTGTGACACATGTGATAGGGGGTCACATTGTATGTTCAAAGTCATGTTCAGTGTTGTAGGCAATTGACACAGTCTACACACGCTTGTCATGGTGTTGGGGGGGATGTATTTTTGTTGCATTCTTTATGTTGGTGTGTGCTTGTTGTGTCATGCATTAGCCATCCTATGAGTGGGGGTGTTGTTGGTGGTAGGCATCCAGCCCCCCATGGGTAGAGGTGGTAGTAGTGGTAGGCATCTGGCACCCCTGGGTGAGGGTGGTAGTAGTGGTAGGCATCTGGCACCCCTGGGTAAGGGTGGTAGTATTGGTAGGCATCCAGCCCCCATGGGTAGAGGTGGTAGTAGTGGTGGGCATCTGGCACCCCCTGGGTAAGGGTGGTAGTATTGGTAGGCATACAGCCCCCCATGGGTATAGGTGGTAGTAGTGACAGGCATCCAGCCCCCCATGGGTAGAGGTGGTAGTGGTGGTAGGCATCCAGCCCCCCATGGGTAGAGGTGGTAGTAGTGACAGGCATCCAGCCCCCCTGGGTAAGGGTGGTAGTAGTGGTAGGCATCTGGCACCCCCTGGGTAGTGGTGGTAGGCATCTGGCACCCCCTGGGTGAGGGTGGTAGTAGTGACAGGCATCCAGCCCCCCATGGGTAGAGGTGGTAGTGGTGGTAGGCATCCAGCCCCCCATGGGTAGAGGTGGTAGTAGTGACAGGCATCCAGCCCCCCTGGGTAAGGGTGGTAGTAGTGGTAGGCGTCTGGCACCCCCTGGGTAGGGGTGGTAGTGGTGGTGGGCATCCGGGCCCCTATGTGTAAATGTGGCATTGGTGATGGCCATCCCGCCCGTATGGTGCTGCTGTTGCTGGTGTAAGTAATTTCTGCATCCCTCTGTGTGTGTGTGTGTGTGATATGTCGGGTACGTGTAGTTTGTATTTTGTGGTTGGTGTCTGACTTACCTTCTGTGCCGTACGCGTCTGTGCCTGTTCCGGTAGTAGATGTAGAATATTGGTAGGATCGGCACGAAGGGATTCATGGTTGGTTCGTCTCGTTCGTCTTTCTCGTTGCTTCGCCTCGTCCTCGTCGCTGGCGTGTTCGTCTCGTAGCCGTGGATCGTGTTGTGGCGCGAATCGGAGCTTATGTGTGCCTCTCCCGGATGCTTTGACGTGCCGTGCGTAGCGACGGGTTCGGCGCGTACGGGAAGTGCATCGTACTTGTCCGGCCGGACGGGCTGCATTTTGGCTTCCGTGCGACTCGATTCTGCGTTTACGGATCCGGCTCGGTCGGGGAACGGGACCTGGATTGGGTGAGTACGACTGGGTCGGAGTCTATGCTGTTGTGCGCATCGTACTTCCTCGTTCGGAATAATGTGCGGATCGGTCGGGAAACAGGCATTCGCATGGCTTTTTTCCCGACCGAATGGTGTTAGGTGCGCCTCTGACCGAGATCGGAATCGGCCCCCAAGTGTCTACTTTAAGCAGGGGTAATGTTGCCCAGCTTCTCATAAGACACAACATTCCTCCCAACATTTAGATCAAAACTTTCTCTGATAGGGAGAAATAGAGAAAATTTTGTTGAGAGCAAACAACCCAGTCACCTCCAGATGGGCACAGTCAGTTTGAAGCGCCGATTCCCATATTGTACATAGTCCACCTACGGCTAAGATGGTATTGGGTTGGGCCTCAGTCAACAGGGCTGCCAAATAGCTCAAGGATTAGCTTTTTCCAGCATCAAAGATGGAATCTTGACTTGGAGATAGTCCATTTGCGGCTACTTAGCATGTACTCTCTGGTGGAAATCAGATAGTCAACCACCAATGAAGTCATAAATAAACTGAAAAAATTCCTCTCAACCCAAGAATACCAGTCAAAATCAGGACTGACAATGGTCTGCCTTACAGAGGGGCTGAATTGACATAGTGTCTTTAGTCGTCGGCAATCATAAGGCCAAGATAAGGCCTTGATGTTCTTGAGCCGATTAGCACCCTTTCAGGGACCAATCATCAAACCGAATAGGGCAGCATACTTTTGGACCAGTGGACCATGGGGCCCTGCCCAGGGACACATAATCTATCGCAACCTTAACGTGCCGGAGAGACCACCACCCGGCTCGCACTATTTCCTACCCTTTAATACATAAGAGACATAAGTGAAAGCCCACCAGAAGAGAATACTATCTCAATCTTAACATGGAATGTTAATGGCTTGGGAGATAAGATCAAAAGGGGGCTAGTCACTGAATATATAATGAGACTTCAACCATCCATGTTTTTTTTTATTTTATTTTTTTACAAGGGTCACAATGTAAATTTCTGGGCCGGGCTGCATATATCACACTAGCACACTCAGGATACACCCCTGGGTCCAGGGGGGTAGCTATTTTGGTTCGCAAGAGCCCACCTTTTACAGTCACGAGACGTTGGATTGACCCGCTGGGGTAAAGGGGTTATGGGTACACCGAGAGGTCACATTAGTTAGCGAATATGCACCCCCTGACTACAGGCCCCCACCTTGGAGAAAGTATCCAGCATTCTCTTAGAGGCAGGATCCTCACTCCATCTGTTGGGCAGAGACTTTAACGACGTCATGGTTCAAGTCAAGATAGGACTGGCTCGGCTCTATCACATGTCCACCCAACCCTACTTGCAAATTTGACAAATGCCCTGGGACTGACTGATTTGTAGAGGTGGGCGCACCCACCCGCTAGGGGCTACTCCTACTTCTCCAGGTCCCATGGAGTTTATTCCCGATTAGACTACATCCTAGCACCGGCGGGGGAAGTGAGCACAGTGCGGCAGGCAGACTACCTGGCTTGGGGACTGTCCGACCACTCACCTTTGCTGATACAGATAGGTAAGGGCGCGAAGTGTGAGACTGGCTGTAAACTGAATGCCTGGGATCTGCTCGATCGCGAGATGGCAGTTGCTCTTAGGGTAGACACTGAGCTTTCCTTTAAAGAAAACGAGAACTTGGTCACATCCAAAATAACTTTATGGGAAGCATACAAAACAGTCCTTCGAGACAGGGTACAGAACCTGGTGGCACAGAAACGGAAACGGGCACTTAGCTCCCTAGATCGACTAGAAAACCAGCTGTTGGACCTTGAGAAAACCCTAGGCCAGAGCCAGACCCCTCGGTTCTCTGCCGGCTGGCGCTCCTTAGTGAGGAATATGCACCCGAGTGCAGGAAAGCATCAAGAATCTACTGCTAGCAACCCTCTATAAACTATATGATGCAGGAGACAAGGCCGGTAGGTTACTAGCCTGTCTGGCGAGAAAAGAACTGGAGGCCAAATACACCGAGTACACCGGGTAGTTGGATCAGATGGGGAGGTAGTTGAATCAGACAGAGACATAGCCGAGGCTTTTACATTCTATTATAAAGAGCTGCTAGATCTCTGCAGCCAGCATCCCAGATCATAACATATTTAGAATCAATCACCACCCCAGTGTTAAATGCAGAGACCCGTGTAACACTAGATGCTGAGATATCACTAACAGAAGTCAGAAATGCCATAACCATCTTAAAACTAACAAAACCCCAGGGCCCAATGGGATTCCCACTGAATTCTGCAAGAAATACACGAACCTCCTTGGACCCCGGCTTCTAGACATGTTCTTGGAGGCGAGCCAGACTGGAACTCTCCCCCCTGACCTTCAGAGGGCAACTATAGTTGTTATACACAAAGACGACAAGCCCAGAGACCACTGTGGCTCTTACCACCCGATATCCCTATAAAACACTGAAGTCAAGAGACTGGCTACGATCTTAGCTACCAAAATGATACAAGTTATTACGCCACTCATTCACTGGGACCAATCGGGCTTCATGCCTGGAAGATCTACCCGATACAACTTAAGACGCACGCACAATTGGATTAACTAAATAAAGGATTGACTGAATCACTAGACACTCAGAAGGTGTTTGATGCTGTGCATTGGCCCTTCCTAGAACTTACATTAGTTAAGTTCGGTTTTGGTCCCATTTTTAGGAAATGGTTTAAACTAACTCTACCAGGCCCCGATGGCATCCGTGAGAGTCAACGGGGTGATGTCCTCAGAGTTCACAATAGGTCAGGGAACTCAACATGGCTTCTCCCTCTCTCCTCTCCTATTTGCCCTTACTATAAAATTGCTAGCATGTGGGATCCGCGACCATCCGAAAGTCTGGGGCTTCTGCGTCTCGGACGAGGAGGTCTTCGAGGAAAAAATGTACCTCTATGCCGATACTGTTCTCCTTTACGTCACCAGGCCCTCCCTATCTCTCCCCCTATTATTCCATATACTAGACGAATACAGGAGCTTTTCCGGGTATCGTGTTAATTGGGATAAATCACTTCTCTATTTCCCACTGGGGAACATTGTTGTCACCCCTCTTCCCCATCACCTGGCACGCACCACTCTGGGATTTAGATATCTGGGTATATTTCTCACACTTCACAAAGAGGTATGCCGTGAACGTAATTTAGGGAGAATTATGCGTAACTGTTGAGAGGATATGGCTAGGTGGCGCGGACTGCCCCTCACATTATTGGGAAGGGCGACGGTATTCAAGATGATAGCATTGCCCAAGCTACTTTATGCCCTCCAACACACTTACTACCCGATCCCTCCAGAGACTTTCACCTCAATAGACGGAGACCTGCGCACAGTTTTATGGGATGGTAAGCACTCTATAATAGCCCTAGCTGCACTCCAGCATAACCAATACAACGTGAGAATGCCCTACCTGACATCCGAGCGTATTATTGGGCCTCCCACCTTACTAATGTTAATGATTCGCTGCACTCCCCCCTGGATCACTCCACATTCAAGCTAGAACGATCCCAATGGGCCTCAAAATCTTTCCTTCACTACTTATATGGGGGTCGAGGGATTCAACATCCCCTTCCAGCCACCAGGGTGGTAATTGTGGTCTGGGCTAGAACCACGAAATCCATGGGGTGGCAGGGTAAGCCCACGAGGGAAACGCAGTTGTGGGAGGGGAAGTCGCTTCTTGAACTTGGTAAATTGAGTGGTTTCACGGCCTGGGATCTGAGAGGAATCGCCAAGGTGGGGGATCTTTTGGAGGGTGGCGATATCAGGCCATTCTTCTATCTACAGCGAGATTATGGCATGCGTGGTACTCAGTTTCTAAAGTAGGCACAACTGAGGCTCTCATGGAAAGTTGAGGGGCTCCCAGAAGGGGGAATCCCAGAATTTGCACCACTAGAGGGTAGGCTATTGATGGAAGGTTTAGGGAGGGGCACAATTTCCTCCACCTACAAGACCCTCATCAATAATAAGCCAGATCCCTTGAGGGGCTTGCGGGAGAAGTGGGTGGCTGATGCTGGAGACATGGAGGATATTGACTGGGGGGCAGCCCTAATGCACCACCGGGAGGAAGCAATAAAGGCACGACTCCGGCTGATCAAGTCTAAAATCTTGCACTGAGTCTACTATGATAGATGACAACTCCATGCTATGGGGAGGGCCCCGGACCCATGCTGCCTGAGATGTAAAGACATCGAGGGTTGCTTTTTCCACACAATATGGAGCTGTCCCCAAATACAGACCTACTGGAGAGCCATCACAGGGGAACTTTTGGCCATGTTTTTGCTGCCCCTCCCAATGGACCCCAAATGTATCCTTTTTTGGTATTCCCAAATATATAGACCTACCACGAGCCCAGTTGCTATTTTGTAGCCTTGCCCTGGTCGTGGCTGAGAGATATAAAGCCTTCCATTGGCGTTCTGCAGGAGTGGAGAAATGCCACGGACATATACATGATTGCCGAGCAGGTTACCCATCTCAGCAGAGGTTGTCCCAGAAAATTTCATAAGGTGTGGGATAAATGGATTTCACATTATTACCTGGAAGACCTGGTAGACAACAGAGTGGGGGCAGGAAGGAGCCGGGTGATGAACACTGTACTCCCCTTTAATCTCATGGCTGTCCACTGTTTGATAATCTTGCATCTGCTTGTAACCCTGATTGGCTTGCTGTCGGATCATAGGGGAGAGGGGTGTTGTTGGGGGTTATACGTAGTAATGCTTCCTTACATGTAAACAATGGCAATATCCTGCATAATTGCAGATTGTTCATAAATGTTAAGTTACTTTTGGAAATCAATAAAAAATACAAATATTTAAAAAAAAAGATAATAAGGCCTTGATGGTGCAAGTCCAATAGAAAAGTAGAAAGGTTCATGAAAACTCTGAATAATTTCACATGTGGCTTAGATGGAATAGGACAATCCTTAATGGCCTTCTGTTCTTTTCTATGGAAATCCTGTAATGCCTCACGCTTCAAGTTGTGACACTCCAGCTTTGTTGCTAGTGGGCACATCCCCACTCACCAAACATGGAATTCTGAGATCAGCTGTTCGGGTGATTTATTGAGACATAGACACAGTGTGCCAAGTGCCAGCAGGCGTTACAATCGCTAGATGTGGCATAACAGTCAGCGTTGCCGACTATAGAACTGGGGAACCGGGTTCGAGTCTCGGCTGTAGTCTCAGCATCCTGTGATTCTGGGCAAATCACTTACTCTCCTCGTGCTTACCCAAAAAATGAATGTGTCCTTGTGTAACGTAATTGGTGCTCATATAAAGCGCTCTGATACCTTTGGTCGAATTCGCGCAATATAAAACAGCAAAAAGGAACAATAAAAAAAACGAAGGGAACGTGTCCTGCGACGTCACTGTTATTGCTGAAGTAAGTTTTGGCTGCCCTATGAACAACGCCGCTGTAGAGTGACCTTGTGCACTGGGTCTAGAGTGTCCCGTTGGTGAAGAGATTAGAGTGTCACAAAATGGGTCTTAGTTCCATCAATTAATAATTGCTGACATAATACACCAATCTCTAATTAGAAACAAAGCGCCATCAGATACATTCGTTCAGAACTTCAAAGTTGACACTGAAGCCTTCTGGCATGGACAGCATGAGCATGGGGATGTCAGTTCCGGGGTCCTCAGTTAAATAAGTGAGCAGCAACGGGGCCGCTGCTAAACCTTGCCATTTGATTTCTGTCACAAGAGCCAGGAGCCCAGCCAAGATAGAATAAAACAAAGAAGTCTGATAGCCTAACCGAGAAAAAACTGATGGATATAAACCAAGGAAAAGAGTGTTGTATCCGTTCTCCAACTTCAGTCCCTCACCAAGAATGTGCCTTGTAAGTACAGCAGCTGGGCTACCTCCGAGAGAAAATCCATAAAATCCAGTGCATCTCACCCGATCCGATCAAATAAGTTTGGCAGGGCAAGTTCCTTGCAACACAAATGGCAGGTAAACAGGGCCGCCCCAAAGGTCTCTTGGTAAAATGACTCTCCTTGACCTGGAGCTGGTTTGTGTTAACGTATGCCCATGTACTCACCCCATAACACAGAGAGAAGATACCCCGGGGCCTAGCACAATAGATCTTCAATATAGATGGAACAAGCATAGTACAATTTTTGGGTGCAACCCTAAAAATGCCCCTGTTTACCTTAGCTACCTTAATGAATGTGTTCCAAGTCAGTTTTGAATCAAAGACCACTCATACATAGGAAAATGAAGTTAACCATTCTAGGCTAGTGGGGTTCGTTTTCCACTTCGGGGGCCATTATTGTGATCTTTAACTTACTGGTGAAGTCTACGGAACCCAGCAACAAGCCTCTGCGGTGCATTTACCATGTGTGACATATATACTGTGTCATTGACATAGAGTTACACAAAAAGTGTTCTACCAGCAATGTCTGGAGAATCTACAGCACATATAAGAACCACCTTGTCCAGGTCATAAATATATAAGGTAAATAGGAAGAGGGACAAAACACGCCCCTGCAGAATACTTTTGACAGAATGAAGTGAGTTACATCACTCCTTTTTACATCCACGCTGTGGCTTGTAAACAGACATGAATCTTTGGCAAGAGACAAACCAACTCTTGGGCAGCCTTCGTGCCCTTACGATGTCCCACAATTGGTGTAGAGAACTGGGCTTTTGTTGCAGTTAGCCCCCCTCCCCCACCTTTGTAGCTACTAGATACTGATTTTTGACTCTGATACTGCACAGAGGCCTGCTAACCAGACCTCAGTGCCAGTGCTCATTCCCTAAAACAAGGTGTTGTCTATTTGTGCTACAATTGGCAAAGGACATTAGCACCGCTGTTAGTCCCTAGTAAATGGTACTTCAGGTACCTAGGGCAGGGTACTAAGGGGCCCCTAAGGGCTGCAGTATATCTAATGCCACCCTAAGGGTCTCACATACAAATTGCACACAGACTGCCATTGCAGGCTGCGGGACATGGTACAAACCATGAGTGAAAACCCAATGTGACACACTCCTGCGTGTCATGCCAAAGTCACTGCATCTAATATATGTAAGTCACCCCTATAGCAGGCCTTTGAACCCTCAGGCAGGGTGCATTATATTTTATGTGAGTACATATCTGCATGAGCAGATATGCCCCTGTGAAGTCTAGTTCTATTACTAGATATTGAACTGATCTGGGAAGCCATTTTACAAGCATGTGCTGGACACTGGTGAAAACGAGTTCCTCAGTTACATGATGACTTCACTGAAAGTATGGATGTTTGCTATCAAACATCTCGTTTTTACGAGCCCACACTGATGCCAGTGTCCGATTTATTAATATATGCACACAGGGGGTACCTTAGAGGTGCCCTTTGAAAACCTACCAGCCACTGGTGTGCTGATTGACTGGTTAACAGCAGTCTGCCGCCAGAAACACGTTTCTGACCCCCAAGGGTGAGAGCCTCTGCTGTAAGGAGGTCAGGAACAAAGCCGACTTGGGTGGAGGGTGTTCACACCCCCTCCTACAGGACGACAAACTGATTAGCATTCCAAGGCAGGGGAGCTTCAAAGAAGCCCCCAGCTTTGATATGCAAGTCTAGCGTCCCTCACAGGAGAGGAAGCCGACCCCCTTTGTCCAGAGCCCTTTGCCACTTGGACAGGCAGGAAAATTAGCTAGCCAGGGAGGCGTGCCCACCTCCAGCCTAGTACCACCCTTAACGGTTATGCCCATTTCCCACAGGAAGTGGTCATATAGGGGGCATAGTGACCCCAGGGTAAGTAGCCCATTGGCTACTACCCCTCACTCCTCTTAATGCCCCTAATTTGAGAATTTAGGGGACTCCCTGATACCAGATCTTCAGATTTCATTGGACACAAAAGGAGTGGAAGAAGAAGACTGCTGACCCGAGAACCGAGGAGCACGACTGACTTGGCGCCAACCCACCGGCATGTGGAGCAATTTATTCATCCTGCCGCTGTGCATACCTCAAGATACCCAGAGGGTTGCCAGTGCTTCGCCAATTGCCATAGAAACTCTCTTGGAGTAGAGGAGCTACTCCCCTGGAGCTGCAGGCACCAAAGAAGCAACACCCTGTACACCGACCTGCTACCTATGGGGACTGCAGTCACAGCAGCCACCCAGGAAGAGATAGCAGTGCTCCCACATGGCAGATCCGTCCTCCCTACAAGTGTGGGGACTCCAGAACCGACTGAAGCCACATAAAACCAATCCCTGAGGTACTGGACCCCTTGCAGCAGCCAAGGCTTGTTGTGCCCAGACCCAACGCCGAGGAAGACTAATCTGTAAGTCGAGGAACTTCAGGGACAGTGAGATCTGTATCGAGAGTGGCCCAGCTGTCCTGTTTGCCCCTCCGCAGCAGAAACAAAGACCAAGAGTGAGTCTGTGGCCGCTGCCACCCGATGCCTCAAAGTACCTATGCACCTGCACTCCTGAGCCCAAGAGCAAGGGAGGTGATAGTGACAACGGGGTTCCCAGACCCACAACAGCCAAGCCCATGCTTGGGTTTTCCCAGACTGGACTTCCAGTTGCCGCTTGCAGCCTCTTTCTGCAGGCCCCCTCTAACCGTGAGTGACTCCAGCACAGAATCCCGATGCCAAAAGACATCACTGCATCTGAGTCCCACAGCCCAAGCAGAAGTGGACCAACAGAGTCCCTAACTGCCCGAGGATCTTAAGGTTCGAGCCCCCCTGCGGGCTCCTCTGGACTGATACCCCGGTCCCTGCTTGCAGCATCTTTGTAACCGAACCTTTCTCCTATTGAAATGAATGGGATACCAGACGCCGTGACACACCTCGGCACCCGGGCGTCCCAGAGCCTGCCGAGGTGACTGATTGGTGTGGCCTTGGACCTTGCCCCATACTCACCTTAAGGCCAGAAGAACAGTCCCGTAAGTTGCTGACAAGTGCCCGAATGCAATACATGTTTTTACTCCAAAGGATAACATTGCCGGTCCCGAAAATGTACTGTGTTCATTTCTGAAAACTATAAAAATTCTTAACTTGAAAAGTACTTACCCGATTCCGATGATCTTGGTATCTAAATTTATATAAAATTATGTGTGTTTTTATAAACTGGTGTTGGATTTCTTTATTGAGTGTGGTCTCACTGCCTTTGTGTGTGTAATAAATTCTTAGCCCTACCCTCTGATATGCCTAACTGCTCGCTCACACTACCACAAAAGAGAGCTTTTGGGGTGTCATTTGTGCCTCTGTAACTCCTTTGGGGTTTGCTTAGACTTCTCTACACGGTGTACCTCTTTTTGTCCTCTATATAAAGAGCCAACTTCCTACAGTTCGGAACTGTCCACCATGCTGAAAGGGAAGGACAGGCTCATACAATCCAAAAGAATATCCCTCTTGTTTGTCACTTATTTGCTGGCAAACAGAAACAAGCTGAGACACTGCTCGTGGGAACCCAGGCCTTTTTGAAAAATAAATATTAGAGACAATGATACCCCATCATGCCAAACTTGGAGTCTACCCAAGAAGATCCTGCCTACGAGCTTGACAGAGGAGTCAGAGAAAAATGCTCCACCCACTTCTCAGAAACAGCAAGTTGAAGGGTAGAGTCAGCAGAGTTATATTTTACCCAACCAGTCACCAACCACCAAAATAGTCTAAACTCCAATATCTTAGTGCAGCTATTCTATTTAAAGTGTCAGTTCTCAGCAACTACCCAGCTGAAAATGTGAATGATGATCATGTTTTGTGACAACTTTCCTGCACACTTATCTATGGATAGAGTTCTCTCCTACAGTGTCTGAGTACCCAGCCTTATCAGGAGTGCCAGTATTAGAGGATCAAGGCTGCAATATATTTAATGATTTCATCCAGCACCCTCCCAATAATAAAATGACTGGGATTGAGATATTGATTAAGTTTTGTGCCTATTGTCACATAATAGTTTTGGGAATTTTATTACTATTCCCTGTACTAGAATATGGGTAGGAATATTGTGTCTAAAAATGGTCAGTGTAGTGTGACCTGGAGGACGGGATGATCACATATGCTCAAGTGTGTGGTTAGGGTTCAAGAGGTAGGCACATTTTTTATCCCGACCAACAACATTTGTGTGTTTGTTACTAGGGACCTGGCAGGAAATGTCTGGTTTATTGTCTCAAAGGAATTTCTGCGCTCTGGAGGTCATGACATTAAACCACTGGCTTGGTACAGGGAAGGGGAAATTCTGGAGGACATACAGGATGCGCGGATGGGCCATCATTGTACAAAGCCACTCTGCCAAGCACACTAAGCGGCTGTTTGGTCCATCTGTCGAGGTCCGCTTGAATGGCCCGGGTAGGGAGGCTTAGGTTGAGGTTCCAGGCCAGGTCCAGCTCCCATGTCATGTAAATCCCTAGATAATGAAAGCTTACACACCGGATCAGCAGAGTTGGGTGCCAGGTCTCATCAGCTCTGTCCCCCTTAAAAGGGGTCAGCAGGGAGTTGGGCCAGTTCATTGTGAGACCTGAAGCATCCCCGAAGGATAGAACGGTTCACTTACAGAATATTAACCACAAAAATATAGATGTAACAAATATTGAGGTAAAAATATAGAATACAAAAAAAGCGACTCCATATACTTAAAAAGGTAAGTACAAAAATATTAAAAAACAAATATTGTCTACAATAATATCGTTGTATTAAATATCGATTTTAAAATATATATAATTTAAAAATATTAAAATAAATATAAATGAAATACTAACTTTAATTTATAAAAAATATATAATTAAATGTGTTTAACAAATACAACAAATAAACTTCCTTTTAAAAATGTAAACACACATATAGATATATATATAATTACACATATATAAAAAAAAACTAATATTTTAATTATTAATATAATTTAAAAAATCCTAAATAGCATAATATTATCAAAAATATTTGTAAACATATTTAAATATACCAAAAACATAAAATATTAAAAAAGGGAATCAATTTAAATTAAAATACAAATTAAACAACACACATATTTTACAATTTAATTAAATATAAGTTACAAACAAAATATTGCAAATTATAATATTATTATAATAAATCAAACACATAATTATATAAATTACAACATAAAATAAATTATTACAAATTAAAATACATGTACATTTCCCACCACATTAAAAAGAAAACATTTTTCTACTAAATAAATATAAAAATAATTACTCCCACCTAACACAACACAACAGTAACAAAATATTTTACACCACACAAAAATAAGATTTACTATTCTAACTACAGTAAATATAAAATTACATAAAATATAACATTACAAAACACTATAATTTACTATTCCCACTACACTTAACACAACAATGAAATTTTTAATTAATATAAAAAAGCAATTCCCTCTCCAGTCAGTGCAACAGTAGGGAAAGTGTTGGATTGCGGAGGGGTAAAATTTACTATTTCCACTCCAGTCAGCGCTGGATTACGGAGGGGTAAAACTTACTATTCCCACTCCAGTCAGTGCAACAGTAGCAAAAGCGCTGGATTGCGGAGGGGTAAAATTTACTATTCCCATTTCATTCAGTGCAACAGTAGGGAAAGCGCTGGATAGCAGAGTGATGAGATTTACTATTCCCACTCCAATAAATGCAACAGTAGGGAAAGTGTTGGATACCAGAGGGGTAAAATGTACTATTCCCACTCCAGTCAGTTCAACATTAAAAACAAACAAAATATCTTCAACAAAATAAAAATATTTTAAAAACACAGTAAGTAAAAAAAAATATAAATATGTTGGGGAAAAAAAGAAAAATATATTTAATATTAAAAATGTTAAAAAATAAAAACAAATTATAATGTAAAATACATATCATAAATACCTATAAATATTATTATAAATAAAACACCAAAATAATTGTCATACGAATAAATATTTTTATTTAGAAATTATTTATTAACTAAAACATTAATTATTACATAAATTTAGTTTAGTTACTTCCTACCCTAAAATTCCACAAAACTCACAACCTGCACCAAAAACATTATTTACACTTTTAATATAAATATTCATCAACAAATTAATTTTCATTAATTAAATATTCATTATTAATTAATTATAATTAATGTACTTCCCACAATATAAAAGACACACAATTGATGGATGGAATGCAGAACAAATCAAAACATTCACCCCCAGTCAAGAGATCTGGGTTAAATCCATCATTCTTTTGCTCACCATGCCACCCCAGTTTAGACCTGGCCATATGCAAATCAGTCTTGACCCTGTGCCTCATGGGAACAGTCCAGCCCGAACTGCCAAGCCAGGTCCTCCCTGGACCGGAAACAAGCATCCTAGGACCGGTTTCGGGGTTTCACCCCTCTTCAGCCAGGATAGCTTGATTCCAGTGGCACAGTGAGCCCAGGACCCACGTCTGGGCATACCTGGCGCACTTAGAGCGGGAAAGCAAAAGACACACAATTGGTGGACTGAATGCAGAACAAATCAAAACAGTCACCCCAGTCAAGAGATCTGGGTTAAATCCATCATTCTTTTGCTCACCATGCCACCCCAGTTTAGACCTGGCCATATGCAAATCAGTCTTGACCCTGTGCCTCATGGGAACAGTCCAGCCCGAACTGCCAAGCCAGGTCCTTCCTGGACCGGAAACAAGCATCCTAGGACCGGTTTCGGGGTTTCACCCCTCTTCAGCCAGGATAGCTTGATTCCAGTGGCACAGTGAGCCCAGGACCCACGTCTGGGTCAAGACTAATTTGCATATGGCTGGGTTCAAACTGGAATGGCATGGGGAGCAAAAAAACGATGGATTTAGGCCCAGATCTCTGTCCTGGGGTGAATGTATGACATTGTTCTGCATTCTGTCCATCAATTGTTCTTTTTGCATTTGTCACCCCGAGTGGGACGGGTATGCCCAGACGTGGGTCCCCTGCTCTCCATGCCACTGGAGTCAAGCTATTCTGGCTGATGAGGGCTGAAAGCCCAAAACCGGTCCTAGGATGCTTGTTTCCAGTCCAGGGAGGACCTGGCCTGGCAGTTCGGGCTGGACTGTTCCCATTGGGCGCAGGGTCAAGACTGATTTGCATATGGCTGGGTCCAAACTGGAATGGCATGGTGAGCAAAAAAGCAATGGATTTAGGCCCTGATCTCTGTACTGGGGTGAATGTATGACATTGTTCTGCATTCTGTCCATCAATTGCTCTTTTGCATTTGTCACCCCGAGTGGGACGGGTATGCCCAGACGTGGGTCCCATGCTCTCCATGCCACTGGAGTCAAGCTATCCTGGCTGATGAGGGCTGAAAGCCCGAAACCGGTCCTAGGATGCTTGTTTCCAGTCCAGGGAGGACCTGGCCTGGCAGTTCGGGCTGGACTGTTCCCAATGGGCGCAGGGTCAAGACTGATTTGCATATGGCTGGGTCCAAACTGGAATGGCATGGTGAGCAAAAAACGATAGATTTAGGCCCAGATCTCTGTACTGGGGTGAATGTATGACATTGTTGTGCATTCTGTCCATCAATTGTTCTTTTTGCACTTCCCACAATATACCCCCACAAAACACACAACACAGTTAATTACTAAATTAATATCCCACCCCATACCCCTACAAAACCCACAACCCACATCTAAAATGTGAAAAAAACAACGATCGCACAGTTAACATAATTAATTACCAATTAAACAAATATTATTAATTAAAAAACAAATTATAATTCATCAAAATTAATTAACTTCCCACCCTTTACACCTATAATCTCCACAACCCCCACCTACAATTGAACTTTAAAAACATTAATTACACAATTAAAATTAATTTTCAATTAAATAACTCATTGTATTTAACAACTAATTATAAATTAAGTAAAATGAATTTACTCCCCACCCTTTACCCCTATAAACCCAAAAGAAATGAAATTACATAATTAACACAATTAATGATCAATTAATTAACATTAATTAACAACTAATTAATTAAAAATAAATTACTTCCCACCCTTTACCCTTATAAACCCCACAACCCGCACCTAAATGAATTACACAAGTACCATAATTAATTATCCATTAAGTAATATTAATTAACAACTTATTAATAATTCATTACAAATAAATTACTTCCCATCTTTTACCCCTATAAACCCCACAACCCACACATAAAATTTACCCCAAAAAAATAAAAGCAAAATTAACACTATTAAATATTTAAATATCAATTAAATAAATATAATTAAATAAATATAATCATTAATTTATTATAATTAAATTACTTCCCGTCCTATTCCCCTATAAACCCACAACCCACTACGGAACTAAAAGACGTAAGATTTAATTAGATTAAATCTAATAACTACTAAAAATTTAGCACATATATTAAAAAACATAAACAATACTTATACAAAAAAATGACATCACATACTTCTAAAATACATACTAAAATACATAACACTTATTAAAATATCGATATTTTTGCAAACAATATTAATGACTTCTATATTTTAAAAATCTATATTACTTACCTTAAAATCGACATTCTTGTCCACGATATTCTTACTCACAAAATTTCTGTGTCACGATATTTCCAACTCGATAGTTGTGCCAGTCGATATTACTGACTCAATGTTTTGTCTGAACACCGGATAGAATGACGGCAAGGTCCTGTGTCTGCTGGACGGGCCATAAACAGAAGGACGTCGTCAGCGTAGAGGGCTAGTCTATCCGCCAGTGCCATCCCCCAGTCGAACCCAAAAAACCTGGCCGTCGCATCGTATCAACAAAACCAAGGGTTCCATGGTGAGGGTGAAAAGAAGGGGTGACAGGCAGCCCTGTCTGGTGCTTCGGTAGATAGGAAATCTGGGGGAGAGTACGACATGCGCCTGCGGCCCAGCATTCAGGACATGGACGTAGGCTCGAAACCTAGGTCCCAACCTCATTTTGATCATCACCTCGCAGAGAAGGGTCTAGTCCAGGGAATCACACGCTTTCTTGAAATCCAGGAGCATTAGTGCGTAGCACAATTTAGTTCCCACAATCCAGCCAGGGCAAGGTGGACCCAATGGATGCAATGTCTAGTGCTGCGGCGAGGGATGAAACCACATTGGTGCGGGTGGACCAGGCGACCCAATACGTGGGTGAGGTGGTGCACCAACAGTTTAGCTCATATTTTAACTTCTGTGTTGATAAGTTAGATGGGCCGGTACGGTGTCTCTAGGGTATGGCGTAGTCTGCGGGTAGGCCCGCGCCGGCCCGGGGGCACCACTAGGGGGCCAATTATGATGTTGTTCGGAAACTCTATCAACCAATTCGGTTTCGGAATCGTTTCCGACCGAATCGGGTTCTGCGAGTCCGTCCGACAGATTACGATGCTTCCGAACATCGTTCGGTGTGACTCGTATTGACTTCAATGGGAGCCTGTGTTCCGAACGAGAACACAGGCACCCATTGCAAAAAGGGGTGGTTGGGGAAAATCTTGCACCTAGTTGCGGGCACTCCATGGTGCTTGCCACACTGTGCATGGTTGTAAAGAGGGGTCCCATGTGTACCCCCGCAGGCCCCACCTGGAGGCCTACGGGTGAAGGGGGGCCTGCTACAGGCCCCCATAGTCAGATTCCGTCAGCCGTTTCGTGTCGGACAAACCAATTCGGAACGGCTGTCAGAATCGGACATTGTAATTGCTCGGTCGGAAACATTGTCCATAGAGCTGTACGATTCGGCTCCGAATGACTCGGTCTGACCGAATGCCGATCGGAACCTATTCGGACAACCCAAACGGTTTCCTTGCATTGTAATTGGTTGTTTGAACATGTCTCCGAATTGGTCGGAAACATAGGTTCCGAATCGAATTCGCAGAATCCAAATCCGGTTCGGAGTCTTTCCGAACGCCATCGTAATCGACCCCTATGTCTGAGGTGAACAGACTCTGGCCCCCCTGCTCTGCCCCAAATCAAGGAACGGGCGGCACGAGCAGCCAGAGCCGGTAGGCGTTGGGCCTGGGAGCACCGGCTAGGGCAAATTGTTCCCCATCCTTGCTAACATGCCGACCACTCCCACCTTCCAGAGGTCCCGATGGCTTCCTCCACCGATGG
This sequence comes from Calotriton arnoldi, assembly GCA_963921515.1. Lineage (NCBI taxonomy): Eukaryota > Metazoa > Chordata > Amphibia > Caudata > Salamandridae > Calotriton > Calotriton arnoldi. The sequence goes on along the minus strand of CAWUFW010000750.1, from coordinate 1,724,707 downwards.
GAATCTTCTGTGGGCACTCTGTCCCGCCCCCCCTCAGCTCTGGTTGGGGCCCCACACCACCACCACCACCCTCCTAAGACTCGCTGGGGTCCGGATTGTGTCCTAGTGCCGTATGGGCCCCAGCGATAGTGCCTCGGGCAGGCCCGTATAGTGGAGGACACCACCACGTGAATAGAGCTGCAGACCCTCACTGCTGTTTCCCTCATGGCTGCTACTGCCGGTGGCGCCCACGTGATCATCCCGAACTAACCGGGCCCGTGGGCCGAGAGATCTAAGTGGTGTGTCGTCCGGAGGGGGTGCTCACGCTGGCACCCTCACAGGGTGGGCCGAGGTTGCGATAGGGTGAACAACCGTCCGTAAATTTCACGGACTGCCTGTTATTTGGGCCTCTTGTCCGTTGTCCGTGAGGATTTCTTTCACTGACGCCTTTTGTCCATATTTTTGGGGATGGCAGCAAGCTGTGCTATTCCCCTGCGACAATCAAGCCAGCTCGCACTTCTCCTTTGAACTCTAGAGGCTGCAGCAGCCCCTCCCCGACCTCACACAGACTGTGGACAGGCCCATTGTCATTATGACAATGGGCCAAAGGCATAATGAAGCAGTCGCTGTATCAGCTTAAGTGGTGGTGTTATGTGGTCAGATAAAAGTGTTTCATGGCCCTTCCTGACTTTGACCTGTGGCTCGCAGGTCAGCACTAGACAAAATAAAAAATAAACAAAGCAGAATAATCACCGTGATGCCACTGTGGGCAGGGGGCCAAGGGGTCCCGTAGTAGCCAAAAGCGGCGACAGAAAGAGTAATTATTAAAATAGTAAATCAAAAGAAGTACGAGACAAATGGAGTGAGACAGTGAAGGAATAATAGAGTGCAAATAATGAAAGGACGCTGGAAAGTGTAGTAATCCTGCGTACGAAGAAGCACACGCCAGGTAGGATTGAATATCCTTTATTCGGTAACTCCCCAAGAGCCGCCGGGTGCTGGCCGCTCAGCTTCAAAACCTCTACAACATCCCCTCATTCTAATCGTACTGCAATTCCTCACGTGCGTCGTTCTAAGCATGCAAGGAATTGCAGAGGATTGTACATCATAACATATGTCCTCCTATACATATTGACAGCCAAACAATAAATAAATGAAAAATAACTAAATACAAAACCATATGAATGCCTAATAATGTGATGTACTAACTAGCGCCATAACTATGTACAATCCATGAGATAACATTCATTGGTGGAATAAAACATCAAACTAATGCTTATCTGCACACAAAATCTTTGTATTTTTTAGGAAATCTGATGTGTCTGTTTTCCTTTGTGTTATTCGTTCCGTGTCTTGCATTTATAATCCTGTTGACTCTTTCCACGAGACCATTTGCTTTTGGATTGTAGACCGCAGTCTTGCAATGTCGAATATTCCTCAGGTTAAAATATGCTTCCACATCCTTGGAACAAAACTGTGGACCATTGTCTGGTACAATTTCATCCGGGTACCTTTCACTAATGAACACCTTCTCCATAAATTGTACAACCGATTTACTCGTGACATCTCCCACAAATTCTACCTCTAACCATTTAGAAAAATAATCTACCATTACAATGACGAATCTATTGCAATTGCCCAATATGTTGATGGGACCCATAATATCCATAGCAACTTTGGACCAAGCCCTCTCAGGATATTGTACTGGCTGAAGGGGTTGGGTACATGTTTTCAAACTTTTATCACTGCTGGTGCACAACTCACAATCCTTGACCACACATTTAATATCTTTATCCATGCCTGGCCATCAAAACAATTCTCTTAGTCTGCTTTTGGTTTTACTCCTGCCTTGGTGCCCTTGGTGACCACACTCTACCAATTTACTCCTTAAACTAACAGGAGGAATGAGCTTACCACCTGTTCTCACACCCCCATTCGTCAGTACATAATTCATATTTCACATGATCATATTTGCAAACATCTGTTACATTAGAAGGCCAGCCCTCCCTTTACTACTTGCACAACTTCAATTCTTTGTCATCATTTACAGCATCCAACCATTCCTTTGAAATGACACATTTTTCATCCAAACACTGCACCACCGCAGCCCACCTAGATTCTTGTAAGTCATCTCCCGAATATAACTCATACTCCAACATAGTTTTACATCTGGATAACACATCAGCAAACGTATTGTCTGATCCTGATACGAAATGCATTGTGAAATTGTATTCTTGTAAATTTGTCACCCAACTGGCAATTCTTGGGAGACAAAATGCCAGACCCCTTAGTGGAATAAACATTAACAAGGGGTTTGTGATCAGTCTTGATTAGAAATGGTATGCCCCAAATGGAAAACGACCTTTACAACGCGGTCAAAACACTGCAATACATTTACATCGCTGTTTTTAAAACGCAAGTCGTTACAACGACTTGCACTGGAGGGCGCTCTAGACTAAGGAATAGTGTGATTTACTATTCCAACACCTTCCCTACTGTACGTAGACTGGAGTTGGAATAGTAAATCACACTATTCCTAAGTCCAGCGCCCTCCAGCGCAAGTCGTTGTAACGACTTGCGTTGTAAAAACAGCGATGTAATGTACCGCGATCGAAATGATCGCGTTGTATCATCATACATCCGCCCCAAATAAATGTTCTGAAATGTTTGGTAGCCCAGAAAACTGCAAGAGCTTCCCTCTCAATTACAGAGTATCTTTTTTCTGCATCAGACAAAATATATGAAGCATATGCAATAACCACCTCTTCACCATTTTGTGTTTGAGATAGCACCGCACCTAGCCCGAATGGGTTAGTGTCAGTTGACAAAATAGTTTTGCATGATATGTTAAAACTACCCAAACATGGTGTGTAGGCAATTTCTGATTTAATCGTGTCAAATTCATTTTGAAAATTTCATCCCATTCATACTTGCACGATTTCTTGAACAAACCTCTCATATATTTCGTCTTGTCAGCAAAGTATTTTACAACTTAGCGTAAAATTCAATTACCCCCAAGAAAGATCTTAAACCGTCTTTGCGCATCGGATTTATGGTATTGACAATACTATTTACTAACTTTTCTCGGGGTCTAACTCCACTGGCATCAATATCATGACCTAAATAAGTTACACTGTTTACCCTCAACTTATACTTCTCCTGTTTAATTGTCAAGCCATTGCAACGAAGCCTTTACAGAACATCATACAATTTCACATCATGGTCTTGAACATCCTTACCACAAATCAAAATGTCATCCTGGAAATAACTGATTCCAGGAATGTCTACAAAAATGTTTTGCATTAGCCTCTGAAAAACAGATGATGCAGATGCCAAGCCAAATGGCATTCGTTTGAATCTGTACACTCCAAAAGATGTAATAAAAAAGGTCATATGTTTCGATGAATCGTGCAATTTGATCTGATGGTAGGCTGCTGATAGATCAATGGTCGAGAAACATTTATTTTTACCCACAGTAGCTATCATTTCATTTATGTTGGTCAAAGGGTGCCTATCAACCCACACTGCACTGTTTAAATCGCGAAGATCCACACATAACCTAATAGATCGATCTGGTTTCCTCCCTACCACAATGGGTGCCAACCTATCAGACAACTCAATATCCTCTATGATGTCGGCATCCACCAGTTTCTTTAATTCACTTTTGATATCATCCCTTACAGACATTGGTAAATTGCATACCTTGTATACTTTGGGCAAACAACCCCCGCGTAACACTATTTGATGTCTGAAACCTTTTAACTTGACCAATTTATTAGTAAACACCTTAGGAAATGCTTGTATGATATCCTCCCCTTGACTAGTGGAATCCACTTGTGCAACATCTCTTTCTTGATCCGCGGTACCACCCAGTACTATTTGTTCACGCGCCCATGGATGTAATTGTATGCCCATAGCAGACTGATGGATAAGACCTAGTAATGGGGCCCCTCACTTAGCAATGTACACCCTACCTGAAATCTCTTTATTTTTATATGCAAATCCTGCAATATAAAATCCTAATAATTCCACTGACTCACTGCTGTCTGACATCAATTTAACATCAGGTTTGTATATAACTTTGTTCATGAAAGCTTTACACTTTTGAAAATTATCTTCTGCAATAATGGTGTATCTAGCTCCTGAATCCACAAGCATGGAAAAGGGTTGGCCATCTATTTCAATGATACACTTGGGATCTTTCACACACAACAGTCTATCCTTGTCAGGATCCACAAGAGGGGATTCCAATGATATATAACCCGATACACTAGAACATTCACCAGAATCCTCATCCAACACACACTGAATCTGATCAAAGTAACCTTCTTCAACGTTGTCATCTCCTTCACCCTCGTTAATTGTCCCTACTAACCTAAATCCTGATCCTTTACATACATGTGCAATTCTAGCAGGACACGATTGATCATTGGCCCAGTGGTTCACATTACAACATCTTACACATGCACTTTTACATGAACTCCATCACCTACCTTTACTTTTTTCGGTTACACCACTAGCTAATCCTTAGATTTGTTGTCATTAAATTATTTCTCACCTCTAGACTTGGTTCTAAGAACATACATTTTGGATTCATCCTGCACGCAACTATCACGCGTTTTCTCTTGGTTAACCACTTTAACACATTTGTTAGTTAACTCTTCACGCCTAGCAATATCCAATGCTACTAATAATGTAGGATTGCGAGCACTCCACAATTTGTTTTGTATTGCAACATTGAATGTATGCATCATCTACTGGTCATGAATATATTCATCCTGATTACCAGTGAAAGCATGATTTACCATCAATGCTCTTAACGCAGTAACAAACGTGTTAATAGATTCCTCACACCCCTGTTTACGAGAGAAGAACTTATAACGTTCTAAATTAACATTAGTCTTGTTCCCAAAATATAACTCCAGCTGCTTCGTGGTCTTTGCATATAATGATGCACTATCACCTTCTTCCTGCGATGGGATATCAGGTAAAGTACGATAAATTCGTAAACCTTCCTTGCCTAACGAATGTAACAAAATGGCTTATTCCCTCTCATCAGCCATTCTCTCATTACCTGCCGCCAACATGTAAATTTTTAATCCATTCTTCTGCCGGAACAGTGGGATCCCCAGGATTAGGTAAAAATGTTGGAGGAACAGCTAAATTGTGCGACATTTTAATATTAATAAATCTGTGCTATAAATGTAGAATTTGGCGCAAAACAAATATAGGTGTGTGTATCACCGTGAATCAGACTACACACTTCGCACAGCAGGTGTGTTGAAATACTTGAAAGAACAGTAACATCCAGGTGTGTGTCTCACCGTAACTTGATGCACACTAGCTCCTTGAAATACCAATAGAAAATAAGCACATTCCAAACACATTCAAAACGGGAAGGAACCATTTCCATCTGTGTGCATCCTTGATGCACAATGGACTTTTGCAGACTGAACTACCGCGCGACAACAGTTTATCTGTTTATTATGTAGCATTCGCTGGAACTCTAAGTTCTACCTGCGCTATGAGATCCATCGGCTATCAATCAAGAATGAGGTGATCGCTGCCAAACATGTCCTACGTAAGAGAACAAGTTACGATGTTGAGCACATGCGGATGCGTCCTTCGTAACCCTGGAGAAGTGACGAGATAGGAAGCGTCACTGCTCCTGCCGCCGTCTCAGCCATTTGTGTGTCCTGAGTTGCTATGGAGATGGTTGCGTCGCAGCTTGGGCCGACGTCACAGCCGTCTTGCGAGTGGGGTGTTATGTTGTCATCCACTCTCACGCGCAGAGGCTCGAGCAGGACTGCATAACAGAACAAATCAAAAAATATCCAAAACACAGGTACGGGATAGCACCCGCGGCTCTCCAAGCATAAACAAAGACGCGACATCCCGTTTCAGGTCAAACCATACAAAAATATGAAGAACTCCGCAGCTGATCGGAACGTCATTCCCAACGAGAAATCCTCTGTCGTGGGTACACCGGAGAGTTGCCAACTCGTCACCACCAATAATGTAGTAATCCTGCGTACGAAGAAGCACAAGCCAGGTAGGATTAAATATCCTTTATTCGACAACTCCCCAAGAGCAGCCGGGTGCTGGCTGCTCAGCTTCCCTCATTCTAATTAAACTGCAATTCCTCACATGCGTCGTTCTAAGCACGCGAGGAATTGCAGAGGATTGTACGGTATTCACACAAAATATCGAGTTGGAAATGTCGTCTTACACAAATATCGAGTTGGAAATATCGTGACACAAAAATATCGACAGTAAGAAAATTGAATTTAAGGTAAGAAATATAATTTTTTTAAATATAGAAGTCATTAATATAGTTTGCAAAAATATAGCTGTTTAAAATATCGATTTTTTAAATTAGTGTTATGTGTTTTAGTTTATATTCTAAATGTATGTGATGTATGTTTTTGTATGAGTATTGTTTATGTTTTTTAATATATGTGTTACATTTTAAGTAGTTATCAATTTTATTTTAATTACATTTTGCGTTTTTTAGTTCCTTAGCGGGTTGTGGGTTTATAGGGGAATAGAGTGGGAAGTAATTTAATTATAATAAATTAATGATTATTTTTTATATTAATATTTATTTAATTGAGATTTTATAGTGTTAATTGTGGGAAGTAATTTATTTGTAATTGATTATTAATTGGTTAATTAATATTAATTAATTGATAATTAATGATGGTAATTGTGTAAAACAAATAGGTGCGGGTTGTGGGTTTATAGGGGTAAAGGCTGGGAAGTAATTTATTTGTATCTAATTAATAATTAGTTGTTAATTTATATTAATTAATTGATTGAAAATTAATTATGGAAATTGTGTAATTAATTTTAGGTGCGGGTTGTGGGGTTTATAGGGGTAAAGGGTGGAAAGTAATTTATGTTTAATTAGTGGGAATAGTAATTTTTACCCCTCCGCTATCCAACACTTTCCCTACTTTTGTACTCATTGGAGTGGGAATAGTAATTTTTACTCCTCCGCTATCCAACACTTTCCCTACTGTTACACTTATTGGAGTGGGAATAGTAGTTTTTACCCCTCCGCTATCCAACACTTTCCCTATTGTTGCACTCACTGGTGTGGGAATAGTAATTTTTACCCCTCCGCTATCTAACACTTTCCCTACTGTTGCACTGACTAGAGTGGGAATAGTACATTTTACCCCTTCACTATCCAACACTTTCCCTACTGTTGCACTCACTGGAGTGGGAATAGTAATTTTACCCCTACTCTATCCAACACTTTCCCTATTGTTGCACTCACTGTAGTGGGAATAGTAATTTTTACCCCTCCGCTATCTAACACTTTCCCTACTGTTGCACTGATTGGAGTGGGAATAGTAAATGTTATCCCTCCGGTATCCAACACTTTCCCTACTGTTGCACTGACTGGAGTGGGAATAGTAATTTTTACCCCTCCGCTATCCAGCACTTTCCCTATTGTTGCACTCACTGGAGTGGGAATAGTAATTTTTACCCTTCCGCTATCCAACACTTTCCCTACTGTTTCACTGACTGGAGTGGTAAATTTAAGTTTAAAGATTTTTTAAATAGTTTAATGTTTTAATGTATAATAAAAAATATATTAATAGATTTTGGGGCACATGCATCATTGCAAATTGCGGTCCCAAAGGGGCAGATTCTGTGAATCTGCCCCTTTGCGACCGCAATTTTTGCATTTGGGATGCCTCATCCCAAATGAAAAAATCGCAATTTAAGTAATCGCTAAATTTGCGATTACTTAAATTGCGATTGCATTTAGGGAATCGCAAATTGCGATTCCCTAAATGCAATGCAACAAACAAAATGCGATTTCGCATTTAAGAAATGCAAATTACCATCAACTCAAAGTTTATGGTAATTTGCGAGAACTTTCAATGCTCTATGTTGCACACATACATGCCCTTGGGGCATGTGTGTGTGAAACATGTTTTTAAATTGCAATTTCAGGGGTGCATCAGGGTGTTCTTTTGGTACCCTTGAAATTGCATGCGCAATTTGCGAGTACCTATTTGGTACTTGCAAATTACGCATGCAATTCCCATTCATTCCTATGGGCCTCTAGGCCCATAGGAATGAATGGGAAGCAATTCCTTATTTGCGATATAATATATATATCAAAGAGATACTCTGCTTCTTCCGCCCCCCCACGGTAGTTGGAGCGCGATGCCGGCATAGCTTACCGGACGTAATTACACGAGAAGAAACCAAGTAAGTGCTCACTCAGGGGATCAGTTGACGAGCTGAGATTTTTAATACCAGTTATGCGTTTCAGAGAACCGAGTCTCCTTGTTCACACACTGGAATCCTGACAAACTACATCTTTACATGCCGGAAATACAACATAGAAGAGAGACAAACTTTGTTATATCAATGCCAAAACATTCCTCTGTGGCATCCATCTTGTAATGGTTAATCACATAGTATGTAACAGTTCAACAAAAGACTGATAGCATAACCTTCGAGTCTTAACACCACAGAATGTCTGGAATTAAATCATCTTAGATCAACCTGAGTTCTGTCTATGGTGTATATACCCCGGCATTACCCGTAAGACGAAAAGTACATGAAGCAGGCTGTATGCAACTCTCTCGAAAAGCACAGTGGCCATCTTAGAGAAGTGACTGTCATTGTTGCTTGGACGAGAACTGTTGTGTTGCCAGGTTCCTATCACACCCCGTTGTGTATATGTTAAGTGTGAGGGTAAGGTCCTAGTAATAAGTGCTCTGCAATGTGCACGGACCCATTCGATGGCAGTGAAATCAGTATGCTCACGCTAGTGGCTATATACAGAATGTGTGTCTCAGGGGCCAGAGGGCAATGGAAACGGTGTATTCGTCTAGTGGCTGTTGTTAGTAGTGTATCTCAGGGCCCCTAGCTACTACCTGTTGTTCCAGTGGAGTGTGTCTCAGACTTCTATGTAAGTAAAATCCTTGTGTATGTGGTTTGCAGGCGCTAGCTCTTAAACCTATGGTTGTACTCTCACCTTGGGACAATCTGTAACAGTGAAAAATTTGAAAAAATGAATCATGCAAAATCCAACACCAATAATTCTTGAATGAATATGTATAAAATAACAATAAAGTCTTATCTTGGTAGTTCTCTGTATCACGAAGACGTGATAACGAAGAAAAGGGTAGGTGACCTCTGTCGGCATCTCCTCCCAGGAGTAGGCCCCTTCCTTTCCTCCTGGAAATAGGAAACAAAAACCTAAAATCAATCACATGATTAAAATTCTTTAGGAAATCAACAACTGTACATAGGCAATATCTACACACGAAATAACAAAACTGCTCCATGGAATGTATGTCCTCCAACTGGTTCTAAGAAAGAGTAGGTAGACCAAGCCTCCCAAGGGATGTATCTGATCCTGGGATCCTACTCCTCATGTAGGTGTATCCCTAGTTCCTCATCCTGGTTGAGGCCTCCCCGGCTTTTAGTTTGAAGGTCAACAATGTGCCATGATTCCCTCTGTCTAAGATGGAGGACCCTGTTCCCTTCCCTAGGGTTCTTCTGTACCTGTTCTATTGTAAAGTACTTCAGCAGGGAAATGTTCGACAAATGGTACTCCTCGAAATGTCTAGGCACGGGATAATGTATATCCTTGTTACTGATGGCCCTCAAATGTTCAAGTATTCTTTTCTTAGCGGCAAAAGTAGTGCTCCCTACATATCTCAGCTTGCAGGGGCACTCCAAAACATAAACTACGAAGGTAGTGCTGCAAGTTAAGAATTGGCTGATAGTTTTGGTCGTGGTGGGTGTCTCATACGTTTTTTCCATGTAGCTGAACCTGCAAGCCCTACAGTGGCCACATGGAAAAAACCCCTGAAGGTGTTGATGAGGTCCTGTGGGTCTATTCGTTATGTCCCCTTTAATCAGGATATCTCTGAAACTCCTCCCTTTCCTGTATGTAACCATGGGACGTCTGGGCAAACTATGTCCTATGGCAGGGTCACTGGTTAGGATATTCCAGTTCTTGGTTAGTATTTTGGAGATCTTGCTAGATTCCATGTTGTGTGTAAGGATTACTCTAGTGGTATTGGTTTCTATTGCTTGGTTTATGTTCTCCTGTTCATCTTTCAATGTCTGTTCCCTCGGGATCATCTTGACTTTGTTCATGGCTCTTTTCAGGACCCAGTTAGGGTATTCTCGTTCCCTGAATCTCTCAATCATATTTTTGCATTCAACAATATGCTTCTTCCGTGCTGCAGTTCCTTCTTGCTCTCAGCATCTCCCCGTAGGGGATACTCCATTTGAGGGTGTCGGATGGCTGCTGAGAGCATGAAGCAAACTGTTCCCTGCTGTGGTCTTACGGTGTAGTTTGGTATTTAAACAGTTGCCACTGACCTCCACTAGGACATCTAAGAACTCAATTGAATGTTTGCTTACAGTGTATGTCAGTTTCAGATTGTAATCATTATCATTGAGTTTATCAATGAGACTTACTGCACTTTCCTCACTCCCTTTCCAAATGACGAATAAATCGTCTATGTACCGAAGCCATACAATTATTTGGGTCGACATGGGGGATATGGTTTGATCTTTGCGGATTTCCTATTCCCATGCCCCTAGAAAGAGGTTGGCAAGCTGGGGGCAAAGCACGTACCTATGGCTGTCCCCAGTATCTGTTTGTACATAGTCCCATTGAAAAAAACAATGTTGTTGTGGATACAGAATCTCATCATCTCCACTAACATATTAGTGTGTTCGAGGTATTGAATGGGTCTATCCTCTAGGAAGTGTTGGCAAGCTCTGATGCCAAGATTGTGGTCAATAATAGTGTAAAGAGAATTTACATCCATGGTGATTAGAATGAAATCCTCTTCCCATTCTACTTCATTAAGTTTGCTCAAGAAGTCTTTTGTGTCTCTTATGTAGGATAGAAGGTCGTAGGAAGTGATCCACATATTTGGATATGTTCTCAGATAAACTGCTGATGGAGGAGACTATGGGTCTTCCTGGTGGTTCAATTGGATTTTTGTGGATCTTTGGGAGTAAATAAAGGAAAGGTATTCTGGGATTATCTCGTTTTCGGTAGCTGAATTCCTCCCATTGTATTATAAAATTGTCTTTCCATCCGTTCAGCATGTCCCATATGTTGATGATGCTTTCATTGTACTCTGAAATGTCAATTTTAGTGTAAAATGTCCTGTCTTTGAGTTGTCTCAATGCTTCTTTAATGTACAGGTCTCTGTCCCACACAACAATATTAAACTGGTACTAATGAGGTGCAACCTATGTCCAGAAAGGGTTAAAAAGTGCAAAAATGAGAAAATAACATGGTAACACTATCACAAAATTCGTAGCATTGTGCAGAGGTAGGTCTTTGATGAAGGGGTGTGATAAAGGCCTCTGCTTCACCTGCAGTGCGGGGGGCAACCCTTCAAGGGAACCCCAATCCTTCAGAAGGCCTCATACAGCCAAAAGCTAATGTACATATGTGAGATATTGGAGACTCAGGGGCCCCTCATTTCATGCTGCAGGGGGCCCTCATAATTTTGCGCGATGCTCCTACTTTCGCGGGAGGGTGCGCCAACAAAGATTGTCGTACCGGGTGCCACAAGCACTAAAGCCAGCTCTGCCAGGTTCGTAGCTATCATTTCTGCAACCTGGGTTGTGCCCCAGGCCCTGAGGTAAAAGCACTTCAGGAGTTAAATATAGGACGGACTACAAGGAAGGCCCAATCTATGAATGGAGGGATTTTATTTTATTATATCCTGTGTTTCTGTACAGTTTTTATTTCACCATTTCCAGTTAATGGAGAATGAAGGGCACAATTAGAGATGTCTAACGTAACACAACGGGTGTGCACTAATCCCAAAACGTTGTAGTGCCCCACTGTAACCTGACAGATAAATGCCCCGAGCTGGAGTCTTGTATACATTTCTCCCTCATTCTTTGAAAAATAGCCTTTTTCCCTAACAAACTGTGATTTTCTATTTGTATGTATGTATATGTTATTTCTGTAGTGTGACCCTAGCCAAAAAGGCAGCACAGCGCTGTACAATGCCAAAGACAACATTTATGCCTGAAAACCTATGCCAAATTTATGATGGGTATATTCACTAACATTTCATGCAACACAGCACAGCAAGTGAAGTTCTGCACTGTGCTGCCTGAAACGAAAAGAGCACAACAGCACCGTATTTTCAAATATATGGTGCAGTTCTGCTCTCGCTACTACTGGGGCACTTGTGGCTGCCTAGTGCCAAAACATTGTGGTCAAGTAAGCTTTTTGTGCTGGATGGGAAACCTATACTTTGCGGCTATGCCGCACACATGCAGCACACATGCAAAGAGGAAGTTACGTGGAGGAATAAAGATATTACTTCTTGTTACACCTACCCCAGGTAGGCACGCCACTTTAGCACAAACCCTTGTTTACTAGTCTTTGTAAATATGGGTTTACATCGAGATGCATGGGAACGCCCATGCACTATCCATAATACGCCTGCCTACCTGACCGTTCTCTAACTGAGCAGTCAAACAAAAAATAGTAAAGTGGCCTAGTTGACAGTCTTGTTGTGGTGGTAAAGAGCGTGTGAAAGCTGTCAGTTTTTTTGTAACACACAACAATACCTGTAAATGAACTGCGCAAATGTTTCAAAACATATCAGCAGTTAGGAAACCATAAATGGACCACTTGTTTATAATTCAGAAGTGTGCTAGAAATAGAGTTTTAATAGGATCAAAACAATCAAGACACTTTACTTGGTGATATTCAAATGTTACATATTTGCTGAAACCACATTTCCTCACATTATTGTTTGTACGCTATATAGTTTTATCAGTAAAACTGTATGTTGGTATATTGCTGCCATTTCAATGGAAAATGTTCTGTATGTAAAAGACAGTGCTTCCTTCTGACCTACAATAATGCCTCAACAACATATACAGTTTCTAGTCTGTAGCACACTTCAGTGCATCAAAGAGAATCTGCAGTTTACAGCTCACATAAATGAAATGGCCCAATCAGTATACTATTTTCCATATACAGGAATAATAATGAAGGCTAATATATGGCTAGCCAGGGAATTACACAGTAATGTCAATTTCTATCTAACCGTTTTGGCCCACAATATTACCATAACACTCAGCAGTCTGCAGCTGTTACAGCTAATGCAGGCCGGTTAGTAACTCCCTTTTCTTGCTTCATGCTCTTACCCTCACACAAGACCTGTCTGCTATGGGTCTTATCAATCACTCAGTACTGCACCAGCCCCTAAACTAGTCATCACCAGCTGAACAGAGATGGAATACCTGAAGCGATCTGACACACTCGGAGGACTGCATTCTAATCCACCACTGCAAGTCCCAATTAGCTACATCCTATGTGTGCTGCTTTACATCTCACAATGGCACTCAGATATGAGATGCTAGTAACAAAGTCCATCCGAGCAGATCTTCCCGACAACTTCTCTCACCAAGCATGTATGCTCAGGACCATGAACTGTAAACAAAATATCAGACTGGACAACCCAGTGCAGTAACTATATAAATAGATCATGATCATTTGAAATACCACAAAAAGACCTGCACAGTTGCTCAAAGCTGCGCACATACCAAAAACCATAAAGTGCACGATTGTCTCAACCTAATATAAACTTATTTTGACTTGTACTTATGTTGGTTGTCTATTTACTTACTTATATACTATTGCGCGACCTCCTCTGATGTGTCTGTATAAAGTTCCTTTTGTCCCGAATTTTTGTCCTGAATTTTGACCTTCTGTCCTGAATTTGTGTCCTGAATTTTGATCTTTGTCCTGAATTTTTTACACTCTCTGTCCCTAATATGCACCCATGCCAGTTGGTCACCCTAGCTCGCGAGTCCAACTGGGCTCTGCGCCCATGAGCCGCCTGCACTCATCGTGGTCCCCCGGAGCCACGCCACACCGCCACACTGCGTCCAAGCTCCCAGGGGACTCTGGGGTGTACAGGGAGGACGGCACAGAGACAAGCAGCACGCTATCACTGCCATGAGCAATCGTGGGCTGGGAGCTGAACGGGAGCTCAGAAGAGAGCAACCGCCATCTTGGTTGTCACGGCTTTGCCTCTGTTAAATGTATTTTTAAGTTGGGTGGTCTGCTTTAAACAGCACTACTGGAGAGGGGCTTTGGCTTTGTTTACATCCTGTTTAATATGATTATGCAGAAATTATGTGCTTCCACTGAAGACTAGTACTTGTTTTACACTTTATGCCTTGTAGGAAAGCTTATACTCAATAAAGTAGGCCAGAATAAGTTATGGTGAGAAGCTGATGATGCTGTTTCTCAGATGCCAAATGTACGATCTGCTAATATGAAAAGTTATGACAAAGTCTGCAAGCTTCATTTATTTACTGTGAAAAGCACGGTTAAGTTACAGTCACGGGTGGATTGTTACTACACTGTGGTAAAGCCTGCACATATGTATTTTGATATGTGAGATCCAACAGCTGGGTTATTTGGCATTTATGGAGTTCATATTATTCTATGTGCTTCGGTTAAGAAATGTGCCTTGTTTCTCACTTACTGTGAAGTTCATTAGGGTGAGATTCTTGCATATAGACATGAATATACACTTTATTTGTGATGCTTGTGTTGGGTTAGTAAATTTCCGTGTAAGTTGGCATTTGTCTTTTGAGAATTGCAGATTATGTTATGGTTGTGGTGTGCTGAATTCTTAGTGCTGAGTGCTGCAAGACAGGTTGGGAAGTTGAAATGATCAACCTGTGGACTATTTAGGGTTCTTTGACCAGGCTGTCACATGACTGAGCATTTATGACTACATGTCCTGCATGCGTAAATGTTGTGAGGCATTATTGTGCAGACAATCTCAGGACTCTTGTCCAAAGAGGTTGCAAGACTAGGACATCTTGGATCATTGTGCAATGGAAATCACAAACTAGTTAATTTCTTGTTTCTTAGTTTGACATGAGGTGTGGTGTCTGCATGGGTATTGGAGAGTTTAATAGGTTGTTCGCTGAACTGTAAGCAAGACATGTTGGAGACTATGTGATTGTGAATGATTGACCTATTCTTGATAGGCAAAGGAATGGCAGTTTGTTTTTTTGTTGCTTATAAGAAAGGAAAGTGTAGTATCCTGGGTGCGTCTATTCTCTGTATGTCTGAGCTTGTGTATGGTGTGGAGTGGGAGCTAGGAGAAAGTTACAGTTGGAGGGAGTATGGCGCCCTGATAGGATCTACTTGCTTTTGCTGTGACCTAAGGGGCTAACATGAAATAAAGAACTTACCCCTTGCCTGAGTGGCTCCAGGCTCTCGTATGACGACCCTGCCCTCTGACTTCCGGACTTTGACTTTGTTGCGATGCAATGAGAAGCAGTTCTGAAGCTGTTCATTTGGGGCTGCAATGGGAGGTTGTCAACAGAAAGTTCTGTCATCTTGGATTAGCAACTAAAGGAAGGTTCCAGGACTTTCTGGAAGGTAGTTAAGAATGGTTTTGCACACATTATAAATCCCCCTATGTCATTTAAAGGCACTTCTGTCTTCAAGATGTAGTCATCTAGCCTTTTTAACAGAGATATCTGGCCAGCCTAGGAGTGGATGAGGCATAAGACAGTTCGGTCAAGGGAACAATTCCTGATCAACACAAGAATACTCCCATGGAAAGACGGCTTGAGGTGGGACTATCTGCAGCCAATCTCTCTGTGTTCGCTCCAAGCAGCACAACAGTGAATTAAAGATGTGCATTTGAGAATCCTTTGTAGGCCCTCTTAGGAAAAGTTGTATATTTTTGCAAACTGTAATTGGGTCCATATTTGTAATTTTATAACTGTATGCCTAATGGTTGTCTTATGGAAAAGCTTACGGTCAATACAGTAGGCCTGAGTTGATTACTGTGTTGAACCAATGATAAAGGCTGTAAGCGTGATTTGTTCATTAAGAAAAGTTATGCCAGATGCTGTGTGTCTGATCTGTAAATTATGTAAAGCTGTTTTAAAGGAAGTATAGCTTTCTAATGTATAGTTAAAAATTGATGTTAAAGCCAGTAGGTTCTAAGGGTGGACTGTTCTTACACTGTGTTAGAAGATATAGACAAGAATTTATTTACATTGAATCTGACAGATTAATAAGCAGGTTGTTAGAAATGGGGGTCTCTAGTTGGCAGAGGTAGGTACCTTTGTCCAAAAAGGGACCCTTGCTTCAAGTCAGGGAAAGGGGGATACACTCTTTAGATAACCCCTGCTCACCCCCTTTGTAGCTTGGCACGAGCAGACAGGCTTATCCCAAGGGCAATGTGTAAAGTATTTGTACCAACACTCACAGCAACACAGTGAAAACACCATGAAAGGACACCACACCAGTTTAGAAAAATAAAGTATCTTTATCTAAACTAAACAAGACCAAAACGACAAAAATCCAACATACACAGTTAAAAATATGACTTTCAAAAGGGGTTTCAGTAACTTGTACCATAAAAAACTATGGATGCGTCACTTTTCACCAAAGTACCTGTAGATGCGTCAAAGTTCCAAATCCAAACAGCTGCAGAGTCGGAAAACAAAGAGATGCGACACTCCTGAGACCTTGGGGAGGCGATGCGACAGTTCTGCGACACACAGAGGACGAGTTGCGTCGAATCCGGTCTGTATGGGGAGTGATGCGTCGATTCTTCGTGACAGTTCCTGTTCACAGGTGATGCGTCGGGAAAGCGTACCGCACAGGTACGATGCGTGGAAATCCGTGATGCGGCGGCGTTGAGCGGCGCTGTGTTGGTCCTCTTCAATAATACAGAATAAAAGGGGTTTGCCCAAATCACCCTCCACTACCTGGGCTAAAGAACAACACATTATACACAATGGTAATGTGGAGGAATAAATATCTAACTGCTAACCATAGGCTACATCAAATTGCCCTATCAATGGTACATTGTCCCATTTTCAATTTCTAATGCATCAAAAAACCACATACCACTGTATCTTCCATTTTGGAATAATGCTTCATTGTTTTTAGTAGAAATTTCTTTTTTAAACATAAACAAAACCACAGACAAAGAACATTTCACACATATATATACATACAATCATATAAACAACATTACCTAAACCCCAGTTTTTTTAGTACCAGTGTTCACACCCTCATTAATGGCGATACACTGAGAGGTAATCCTGTATGCACATGGGGTATCCCTATACCTCCTCAAACATTTAATACATGTGCTTCTCCACTTAAATACAATTATTAATCTTGATTTTCAGTGGATTCCTCTAAACCTAAACTGTCGACGACGCGTTTCAGCCCCTATTCCTTCCGGGCCTCATCAGGACAAGGGTAAAGGAAACAACAGCGCCTCTTGCAGGCGTAAAGTCTCTGGTGTGTGGTCCCTTAATAAATTCCACGATTATCACTTCCACAAGGCGTAGTCCGGTAAACTATTTTATTGGGAACCCGAACCTTCTCCTTCTATGCTGGGCACCACCACGACTGATGTCGTTATCTCCTCCAAACGCTAGGCAATACACGCCCCCAACTTCTTCCCCGGGGCACCGTACGGCTTCTATAATCCGGTCCGACTGCTTCCTGCTACTCCAGTCACCGGGGCACGCTGACGCCGGTCCTCTTCAGCCGCGATCCCTCGATGCGTCGATTCTTGCAGTGGCGACAGGCGCTGCAACGGTTTTCACAGCAGCACAGCGATGCGTGGAAATTCTTCTCGCGCCGTGGAGTTGCGTCGAGAAAATAGCCGCAAGAAGAGCGATGCGCCAATTTCTGTAGTTCTTCACGCTTCTTCTTTCTTCCAGCTCCCAAACAGCAGCAACAACCTCCAGAGGCCCAAAACTGGTACAGGCACCTCTTGGCAGGCTAGAACTCACAGCAGCAGAGTTCAGGGGAGCTGGGGGTGAAGTCTTTGTGTCCCTGAGACTTCTGAACAGGAGGCCAGCTCACTTCAGGCCCTTGGAGATCTCCTTCAAGCAGGGGACACAGCACACAGCAAAGTCCTTCTCCTTTCCTTGGCAGAAACAGCAACTGCAGGCCAACCCCAGACACACAGCAAGGGCAGTACTTCTCCTCAGTCTCTCCAGCTCTTCTCCTTGGCAAAGGTTCCTCTTGAATTCTAGGAATGATCTAAAGTCTGGGGTTTTGGGTCCGATACTTATACCCCAAAATGTCTTTGTTCTCTTTGTGCAAGGGGCTCTGAGCCCAGTTCAAAACAGTTCTAGGGGGCACTCTGCAAGTGCACACCAACATCCATTGTCAGTGTGAGCCTTGGCTCCAGACACACCACAGGGGGGCGGAGCCAGCATTGTGGGAGGCAGGCAGAGCCCTATTCAGGTACAGATGCTACTCCTCCCACCACTCCAAATGCAGATCAGGCCTATTCAGCCTAGTGCTGACTCATCCAGACTCCTGGAGCCACTGCACCTCCCCAGCCCCTGTCACTCCAAAGCCAGACAGTCAATCCACAAACAAACAGACAGAGGCGCACAGGATGGTTGAACAAGAAAATAGCCACTTTTTAAAAGTGGTATTTTCAAACACACAATTTAAAAACCATCTTTACTAAAAGATGTGTTATTAAATCCTGAGTTCAGGGATACCAAACTCCATTTTTCTATCTTATCCCTATGGGAAGATATGCTTGTAAAATGTTACAAAGCATTCCCCATTCTGTCCTATGAGACAAGATAGCCTTTTGTTAGTGAAAAACGAAATTGGCAGTATTTCACTATCAGTACATGTCCTACCTTTCACATACACTGGGGGGTACCTTGGGCCTACCATAGAGGTGCCCTATATGTAAGAAAAGGGAAGGTTAGGGCCTGGCAAGTGGGTGCACTTGCCAAGTCGACATGGCAGTTAACAAACTGCGCACAGGCACCGCGGTGGCAGGCCTGAGACATCTTTTGAGGGCTGCTCATGTGGGTGGCACAATCAGTGCTGCAGGCCCACTAGTAGCATTTGATTTACCAGCCCTGGCACACTCAGTGCACTTTACTAGGAACCTACTGGTAAAACAAATATGCCAATCATGGATAACCAGTCACAATAACAATTTACACAGAGAGCATATGCACTTTAGCACTGATCAGCAGTGGTAAAGTACCCAGAGTCCTGTAGCCAACAAAGATGGGTCAGGAAAAAATAGGAGGAGGAAGCAAAAAGTTTGGGGCTAACCCTGTAAAAATGGCCATTTCCAACACAGGTCCTTTCCTATTGGTTAATCGCTCTGACAAACCCTGAAGGTAAAAAAAAAAACTTCTGTGAAAACCCTTGCTAGACCCTTTTGAGAGATTGTGTATATTGTTTTGCCAACTGTAATTGTCTATATTTTTGCAATATTAGCATTAGCATTTAGCTCTGTTTGAATTAAAGTACTTTTTAGATCCAGATGATGGACAACGTGTCCTTCCAGGCCTGGGAAGGGGGTGGGTGTGAACTCCTTTGGGACCTGTACCCCGGAGAGACCTTTGAATCCTTTGAGAAAGCCTGTCGTACATTTACACTTGGCTCTGGGCATTTTCTACACCATGCCAAACTGGTGGACATAGCTAGGGAGGCTCGGCCCACTTTCCGCATCACCCGGCCCCACGCATACTCTAGGCATACTCTTGTCATGTGGCTCACGCCGCCACTTGATCTAGCTGTTATACAAGGCATGTGAATGGACACCATGGGGCCCCCTCTATAGTCACGGGCCGCATGGGACGATGACCTGGCTGTCCCATGGGATGATGGAGATTAGGCACGTAACAATAACCTTACACAAACAGTCCCCTGCATTGCCCGCTTTAAGCTGGTTCACTATGATTTACTTCACAGGACTTATCTTACTCCACGTAACCTACATCGTTTGACCTCTTCCTGACATGACAGTTGTCCTCGATGCGATGCTAGTGGGGCAGGCTTTTTGCATTTAACATGGCAGTGCCGGCCTGTACAGTGCTTTTGGTCCTGGGTGGTTGCATATCTCAAGAGGTCAGTGCACCTGCACCTTGAGCCCACACCACAGTGTTGCTTATTGGGGAACGTTAAATGTCCAAAGGGTAGGAAGATGCATTCAAATTTCTGCAACTGGCGCTAGTACTGGCCAGACGCAGGATCGCCATCACTTGGATGGGACAAAGAGCATCTGACGTTGACCGTTGGCTTAGTGATCTCCAAGAATTGGCATTAGCTGAGGAATTTCACTGAAATATCAGTAGGCTAGTTGACAAGGTGTTTGAGGACCGCGCAGTCTGAATGGACCTCTGTGATACACTCCTAGACCCCGAGGCCAACGTGGCCTCTTCTGATGAGGGAAGCATGGTGGATGATGAAAAAGATGGACTGCTTGCAGTCGGGGTAGATGACTCCAATTAGGGGGTTAGCTCGGTCTGGAGTGCCGATGGGTGGTGGAGTTTGTCTTCAGGTAGGGCTCTACGAAATCGTGTACAGGGTAATTGTTTCTTGATGCACTTTCCCGAAATATGCCTGCTATGTTGCATATCTTATAGTCTAACTACTGCTGTATGTTTTTTGATGTAAAACTGAAAAATAAAGGTTTTTAAAATACTTTTGAGGTCTGGCCTGAGAGCTTCAGCTGTCTGCCAGTTTTTTGGAATAAAAAAGAAATCATAAAACACACATACTTGTACGAGGGGCAGGGCTTAGTTCAGCTGTCTTTAGCTATCAGTCTGTTTCACATGCTTGCTACCTTTATGTGATGACATTTTTTGATTTCTTGCATACGCCTGGTAAGTTTGGATGTACTGCATTGTAACTGCATTTACAAAGCACTT
This sequence comes from Calotriton arnoldi, assembly GCA_963921515.1. Taxonomy (NCBI): domain Eukaryota; kingdom Metazoa; phylum Chordata; class Amphibia; order Caudata; family Salamandridae; genus Calotriton; species Calotriton arnoldi. The sequence continues at coordinate 1,703,989 of CAWUFW010000750.1, read as the reverse complement.
ACTACCCCAGACAAGATGTTGACACACTTTATGGTGGGTAGCATTCTACTCCATAGCCCAAAATTACTGGTTAACCCCTTGGTTATTAATTATTATTGTAAATGTGTTGGTTATTAGGTTAGCCTTGTGCTTTAGAGACATTGATGCATTTTCTCCAGTTTTTAGTGGTGGGCTTAGTTAACAGGAATCGGGTATAATTATTAGAGTAAGATCATTTAAGTGGACAAAATGGGGTATGTAAGTAAGGTGGAAGAGGTTAGATGTTGTGAGATTGAAAAGAGAAGGGAAATTGTGATTTTAGGTAGGTTAGATAAAGGTTAGGTATTGCAGGACATAACAGTGCAAGGTGATTTAAATGAGGTCTATAAAAATATACACGTAAACACACTTCCATGACTCAGAAGAATAGGGAGGGAAGTCTGGGTGGAAGTGGGGAAAGTCAATGTCCAAGATTTGGGCTAAGCATTGCAACAATGTTGTAATAATGTTTGAACTGTTGAATATAAAAGTCTCTGGGTTGCATCTGACTAAGCTGTGGAGAATGACAACTAAATTGATAGCATCCAACATCAGGACTGGGAACCGAAACCGGCCCTGGCAAACTGCTCGGCCGGGCCCGCCTGGGGTGAGGGGGTGTGCAGCCGAGCTGTTTGCTGGGGCCGGTTTCGTCCGATTTTGTTACAGGGGGCCGATATTGCCGACCCCCGGTAACAAAATCGGCCCCCAGGGGCCCAAAACCGGCCCCACCCTGGTGGCCCACCGGGAAACGCCCGCTACGGTCAGTCCAGCCCTGTCCAACATGCAGACCCAAATCAGTAGACAAACAAGTGGATTGTCATTAAAATATATGTTATTAGCATGCCTTCATTCGCCGCACAGTAAAATGTAAGAAGTATGCATATCATTGTATTAGGAATGTGATCCGCTAACTGTTGGCTTTATGTGATTATCCACTATCTGTATTTTTCAAATAAAAAAAAAAAGTATAAAATGCAAATAAAGAGATTTTACAGAGTGTGAAAAAAAAGGTTAGGTATTGCAGGAATGGTTGCTCAGAAGTAGAGTTTTAGATTTGTAAGGAGGGGGTATGGTGAGTTTACTGAAGTATAGTAGAGTAAGGTGACAGGCATATGGTAGAGCAAGAGGTACTAAGTCAGGCAGAGGATGGAGTGTGAGGAGAGTGTTATTCAAATAGAAAGCTAGGAGCGAGAATAATCCATAGATATAAATCAGGTTCATTTTCATGAAGGGTTTTTGTGTTTTAGTTAGGGGTGGGCGATATTTTAAATTCCGCTGGCGGAATTGGAGGAATTTAGTAATTCTGCGTCACTCATGTAACGCAGAATTACAAATAAATTCTGCCGCTCCGCTGGTGGAATTAAAAATCAGCACTGCTACGAACCTCCCCACTGGTGGGTATACTGGGATTTGTGAAAGCGACCCCATCCAACACCCGTAAATTGCACGTCATGCTACTGGCCAAACGCAGGGTGGCTGTACATTGGGGGAAGCCCACCGCGCCTTTGGTTAAAACCTGGCTGCAGGTGTCGCCTTCTGCCAAATGCACCTCTCTGTATTTTGGGAATTGATGCCTCCGGCCTCCAGACTTAAAGACATATGGGGGCTGGTGTCTGAGTGGCTACGCATAAACCAACCCAGAGAAACCAATTCACCAAGTTCTGTAAGTCATGACACAGGTGTCTAATTCTGCTAGTTGTCTGCAGTGTTGGCGAACACGGGTGACGAGTCGGACCCTGTGACACGATTAGCATGCACAAATGCAGTATGGAAATAAATGATAACAGATGTATGTGATGATCTTAACGTGGGTTTGATGATACTAAACAACAAGGTAATGTACCTGACCTGGAATTAATGTTATTGTTGTTGTTATGTTTAAATATGATCTTTAAGCAACTGATGACATGCACTATTCTGTACTATGACATGTTTCTTGATGGAAATGCCAATAAATAAAAATTTAAAAATCAGCACTGCTAGTGAGTTCCGTACAACAAGCATATCTAAATCTGCAAACCCCTACCCAGGCTGCCTCGCTCTTGACTCCTCCCCGGCCGCCTCCTCTCCATAAGCCGGTTTTACAGGCTGGACATGTACTTTCACTTTTACTTTTCAGCTTTCTGTTTTTCGAATGTGGCCGAAGGTGCCCATGGGCAGAAAAGTGAGAGAGGAAAAGGTATTTGCTGCTGCCCTGTTTGAGATGATCTGCTGCCCCATGTTCAGTCGTTTCCAGAACACCCCCTCCAGGACTGGCCTCACCCCATACAGGACAGATGACAGTCGATTAGGAGCAGTTAAGGCCAGGTCTAATGGTGTCCTTGGGTGTGGCCTAGGCGGAGTGAGGGGGCAAATGTCTGGCCCAGGGCCGGTCCTAGGATTTGTGGGGCCCTGGGCGAAAGGGAAGATGTGAGGCCCCTCTAATTTGCATGTGACATCACAAGAAGTGACATCATAGAAAACCGACATCACAAGACTATTAATCTTTGTCATTGCTGAAGAGACATAGGGGCCGATTCTGATGCGGGTTGGAAAAGCTTCCCGACTGAATCGGTTGGGAAATGGTGTCCGACCCACTCGGATCGGGAAAGTCCGACCGGCGGAGTAGGATGCATCCGGATGCTTCCAGATACGATTTGGTTGAACTCCCATTGACTTCAATGGGAACATTTGTTCCTAACCGCATCAGAATTGGGCCCTCGGTCGGGAAGACACGTTCCCGATCCGATTTGGAAGGAGCAAATGCCGTTAGGAGGCCTTCCTAACCGCATCAGAATCAGGCCCTCGGTCGGGAAGCTTTTCCAACCCGCATCAGAATCGGGCCCTTTGTGTTGATATCAGTCACGTGAATTAAAAGATAAATATCCAAATGAAATACGTCTATTTTGAAACTGTATTAAGTGGATTACATAGTCACATTGGATGGGAAATCTAGACGCAGGTCTCGCAAAGATGGCTATTCTAACTCCTAGTTAACTGTGAGTTACCAAATTAGTGCATAGTAATAATTAGAGAGCATTGCAGAAAATAAATTGAATGGCATCCCAGGTAAAAATTATGCAACAGGGTATAGCGAGATGAAGTTGAATTCAGATACAAATACCTTTTTTATTCTTTTTGAGAGCTTCATAAATCAGACTAGAACAAAAAAGGACAGCAGAGTTCTGTAGAAAAAAGCTTTCTGATTTAGGATTCAGAATGATTATATTCTCCTCACAGGGGATGTAAGCCATGTGAGGAATATATACATTTCTTATAAAAAGCAGATAAAAGGAAACATTACAATCTGACAATGAGGAGATAAGTAAATTGATAAGTACATAAAAAGACAATTCCAGTGAAACATAAATAGAGTAACTTCAAAGTTCTAGGTTATTCTCATTGGGTGGCTCCGTGGTATTGATTCGTTACGTAAAGTTTAGTATCTGTGTGTTTAAAGTAAAGGTATGCTGCAGATTTAAGGGGTTTTCATACCAAGGTTTTTCATTTGGTGTCAGACCAGTTGAAAGTTGTAGTGGCAGAATGGCATTATTCTGATGAAAATCCATCAATCGCCCCAAAAGATAGTCCTATTCTTCTATATATTCACAACTTTATGTGGTCGTCCAACTTGAGAAAAATATGGGGTAGGGCAGGAATGTGAAAAAAGAAATTGCCATCTTCGTATTATGTCCTGTACACATCTGGAAGTTATTGGTAGAATGTGCCCTGTTTCGCCTACATCCTAATACAAACATATACATATAACAGGTTATCAGAAAGCTCATTCATAACTAACAGTGAAATAATACACGGCAACAAAATTAGTGTTATACTTACCTTCTCCTTCAATGATTAGGTGGTGACGATCCTCTGAGCCGATCAGGATATTACTCAAAACACTGGAGATCAGAAATAAAGTTAACTTGTGCAGACACACAAAAAGGGTTTTTCACAAGGCTCTCAGGTTAGAGAAGAGCAGTTATATCAAATGGGGGGGGACCAGGAGTCATTAGGTCCAGCATATAAGCTCCTTACTATATATAATGGTCCAACAGTTCTATGAAAAGATCTCCGGTAAAGTGCCCCCTTGTGGGTGCCCGTTGGGCATTGCAGTGCTGGCCCGACAAGGAGCTTGCCCGATGATGAAGCATGACCCGCATACAGGTGTGTGAGGGCACTTGCTCCTATTACAGCATATTCCCCCCTGATAAACGGTATTCCTACACACTTATTCCACCGTCTTTAAAAGGAACTGCATACTCTTGTTGGATCAGATAAGAGCAGTGCCAAGATTGAAAAAAGTGAGAAATACAAATCTGTGTCATGATGCTCTCCTAGACAAAATAATGGAAGCAGGGTAAGTCTTTGTTGGACTTGGCCCTTTTTGCAGGGTCATCCCTGAACTTTTTGCCTTCCTCCTGTATTTTCTCTGACCTGTTTTTGTTGGTTTTATGACTCTGGGCACTTTACCACTGCTGATCAGTGCTAAAGTGCATATGCTCTCCCTACTGTAAATTGATGTATGGATTAGTGACTCCATGATTGGATGATTGGTTTACTTGTCAGTCCCTAGTACAGTGCACTGAGTGTGCCCAGGGCTTGTAAATCCAATGCTGCTGGTGGGCTTGCAGCACTGGTTGTGCCACCCACAGAAGCAGCTTGTAAAATGTGTCTCAGGCCTGCCATTGCAGAGCCTGTGTGCGGTCTGTGACTGCCATGTCGACTTGGCAAGTGCACCCACTTGCCAGTCCCTAAACCTTCCCTTATCTTCATATCAGACACCCCTAAGGTAGGCCCAAGGGCAGGGTGCATTGTAAGTATAAGGTAGGACATGCCCTGGTGTGTGTGGCATGTCCTAATAGTGAATTACAGCCATTTTCGTTTTTCACTATTGCAAGGATACCTGTTCTCCATAGGCCAGAATGGGCAGTTTGATTATTACACCTTATAATCCTAACTGACCCAGGGAACATGGTAGAAAAACGAATTTAGTATGCCTGAACTCAGAATGATAAAATACATCTTTTAGTGAAGTTGGTTTTAACATTCTGTGTTTGAAAATACCACTTTTAGAAAGTGGGTATTTTCTTGCCTAAACTTCCAAGCCTGCCACTGCTAGGTTGTGTATTCCTTGTCTGGAGATTGAGTGACAGGGGCTGGGGGTGGCTACAGGAGACAGGGTGAGTCAGCACAGGGCTGAATAGAAAGATCTGCATCCAGAGTGGAGGGAGGAGTTGCACCTGGGTCTGAATAGGGCTGTGCCTGCCTTCCACAATGCTGGCTCCACCTCCTGCCGGGCGTCTGATGGCTCTGCCCCTCACTCACAAAGGAAAGAAGGAGTCCGAAAAACAAAGTGCTCCAGGACTGACCAGAACTGGTTTTGGACTAGGCAGAGGCCTCTCTGCCTTCAGAGAACAAAGAGAAACTGTGTATAAAAAGGGGACCCAGACCCCTAGGAAATTAGATCACTTCTGGGAAATCAAGAAACCTGTTGCCAAGGAGAAGAACCGGAGAAGCTGAAGGAGGAGTACTGCCCCTGTGCTGTTTTGCTGATTGGGGTTGGCCTGCAGTGGTTGCTTTCTACCAAGGACAGGAGAAAAGACTTTGCTGTGCTTTGTCATCTTGAAGAAGAGAATCTCCAAGGGCTTGAACTAGAGCTTGCCTCCTGCCTGAAGTCTCAGGGATACAAGACTTCACCAACCAGCTCCCCCCCTGCATTCCCTTGCTGGGAATTGAAGTGCCTGCTGTTGTGCTGGGCCTTCTGAGAGACTGCGTGTCGCTGGGAGCTGGAAGCGCGACGCAACAACGAGAAGCGTGTCGCAGCCGCGGTCATCGCATCGCCAAGGAAGCGAGACGCCGCTGCCGCTGTCATCCTCGCATCGCCGAAGCGCGGCGCATCAGCGGAGAAGCGGGACGCTGCCACAGAGGTCATCGTCGCATCACCGGAGAAGCGCGTCGCAGGGCCTGTCGCGGCTCCAAAGATCATCGAGTCGCCGCACAGTCGTCGGGCGTGCACGCATCACACCAACGTTGTCACATTGCAACCAAGACGCCATTTTGTCGCATCGTACCGGAGAAGAGTATCGCATCGAGGTGCCATCTTGTCGCATCGCACCGGAAAGCAGTAAGAAACCGACGCATCACCTCCCCACACAGTAAGGAAGCGAGCATCAACTCCCCTGCGCAGCAGTAAGGAACCGACGCATCCACTCCCCTGAGTGTAAGGAACCGACGCATCACCTTCCCTGCGACCCTTTTGTTTTCTTTGCGTTACGCATTCAAGGTACATTGAGAGTAAAGTGTCGCATTTACAACTTGAGAGAACTGAACTATTTTATAACCTTTTAAAGTCTATTTTTGAGTACAGTATTGTGGATTTTTGCTCTTGGGTCTTGTGATAAGTCTATATAAAGATTACTTATTTTTACATAACAACCTGTGTGGTGTCCATCTGTAGTGTTTTCACTGTATTACTGTATGTGTTCCCAAATGCTTTACACACTGCCTCTGAGATAAGCCTGTCTGCTCGTGCCAAGCTACCAGGGGGTGAGCAGGGGTTATTTTAGGAGTGTATCCCCCTTATCCTGACTAGAAGCAAGGGTCCCTATTTGGACAAAGGTGCAAACCATTGCCAACTAGAGACCCCCAGTTCTAACATTGGTGGGCAGCGGTGAGGATTTGGACTTGCATTTGTGATTCATATACAGTGATTGGTGTACACTACTAGTGAGTGCAGACCAATACGCGACCACATACATTTTGAAAGGACTTTTTTTTCCTGGGAACCTTTATTTTTGTTGAGAACTGCCAATTTTCACAATGAGCAAAAGAGGATCCATTGCACCTGCAGATATTGAATTTGAAGAAGATAGGGTTGATACCTACACTGTGCCAGAGCTCAAAGCCGTTTGTAAAAGTTTAAAATCTCTATGAGAGGCCTCACCAGGAAGGAGGAGCTTCAAAAGGCGCTGAGGGCCTGGTTGGAAGCACGGAATGCCGGTGGGCAGCCCGAGGAGCCTGTGGAGGAGGCAGAGAATTTAGATGAGCAGCTTGAGGAGCCATTAGGCTTACCCGGGAGGAGAGTGCCTTCCAGGGAGGGCAGCAGTGTTTCTCAAAAGGGCCTGTCTCCAGAGGAGCTGGAGGACAGGGACAAAAGCAGGATGCATGAAATGGAAATGGCCAAACTGAAACAGGGAAGCCATGATAGCCTTGAGCACAAGAAATTGGAGTTGGAAAGTAAGAGGTTGGCCATGGAAGAAAAAAGGATGCTTTTAGAGCATGAGAGAGTGGTGAGGAGCTGGAGTTCAAAGCCAGGGGCTTAGGGATTCCTCCCTCTGGTGGCAGCAAAATTAAGTTATTCAGTGCTGAGAGAGTTGTGCACACACCCAGAGATGTGGTGCCTGACTTGGAGGGGGTTAACATACACCAGGAGGTTCAAGGACATGAGGTAGTTTCCAGTAGTGCGCAGTGTCCCTGAGAGGAATAGGGAAACTGACGCAGGGATTCATGGTCCTAGTAGCAGGAGGGACACTCTACTGACTCTAGATGGGAGGTGCAGGGAGAGTGGTTCCCCCACAGTTGAAGTCCTGGTATGTGAGTGTGAAGACCGCCCAGAAGAGTGTGGGTTGAGTGACAGAGACAGTCAGATACTGTCTTGCCAATCTCAGAAGAGTGGTGTGGGGTACGTGTGCGAGGCACTGGATGGTGAGGTGAAGGATAGTTTGGTTAACCTCTGTGGGGGACTGTGTGATCCAATTTTGGGAGAGCATATTGTAAGTCCCTGTTTTCCAGAGCTATGCCAACACCTGTTGGAGAGTGAGTTCTCTGACCTCAGGGAGCTCACATTGGAGGCAGACCTTTTGGTGGATTCCAGAGGGTCTGAAGAGGCATTGGGGAGTGACCCTAAGAGGAGTGGCTCTAGTGTCTTCCAACCCAGAGTGGTGGGAGAGGTTCAGTGTAGCCCAGCTAGGTCCTGTGGTAATGGGAGGGGTGTAGGGACTCACGTCCTGTCTCAGTGGAGAAGGAGTGAGTGTGGGGCTGCGTGTCCCAAGGTGCCCGAAACCCAGTCTCAGAGCCTGGATGGTTCTTTAAGGGAACACCAGGTAGGGAGCCTAGGCTGTCCTGATGGGCCGCCTGTTGAGGAGGATCTCCTAGTGTCTAGAGAACCTGGAGCGTCTGTAAATGGAGCTCCAGTGTTTCTGGTGTCTGGCAGTGCCGCTCCAGTTGGGAGGGTGCAGAAGTCCAGAGTGAGGGGTGAGAGAGTCCCCAGTGGAAGAACCAGTGGGTCAGGGACCAGCCAGAAGGGCTGAGTCACCAGTGAATGACCATGGTGACACCACTTCTGTCCTGGGGGATCTTCACGCGCTGTCAGATGGACCGGGGTCGGGAGATCTGCGCCAGGCGGACTGTCACACAACACATGAGAGATGTGTTACCCTCTGGGGGGGCATGCGTGCTCCCCAGGAAGTCCTGGTGCGCCAGGCAGATTATTACACAACTCTAGAGGAGTGTGTTTCCCTTGGAGGGGGTTGGTGTACCCTCCCGGAAGTCCTGGGATGCCAGGCACAGGTCCAGCATAAGGGTACAGACCCTGGGTTGGAGGGCCAGGTTCAGGGTGTCCCCCCTGACCTGGAGGAAGGGGCGGCTGCTAACAGTGCCCCTACCAGTTTGTCTTCTGGGGGCACCACTCCAGGTGGGAGGGTGCAGGGCCCCACTGAGGGAGGCAGGGAGAGGGCAGCCTCACCCCTGACCTCTGCCCAGTCTAAGGGTACAGACCCTAAGCTGGGATCCCAGTTGCAGGATAGAACCCCTGAACTGGTGGGCGAATTGTGCAGGACACCTGCCACAGGTGCCCTGACAATTCTGGTAGGGGGTACCGCTCCTGATGGGAGGGGGCAGTACTCTGGAAGGGGGTGCCGAGGGAGGGAGTCCTCGCCTCTGACCCCGGTTCAACTAGAGGGTTTAGACCCTAGATTGAAGGACCAGGTTCAGGGTGTCCCCCCTGACCTGGGCGCCCAGTTGCAGGATAAAACCCCTGAACTGGTGGGAGAATTGTGCAGGACACCGGCCACAGGTGCCCTGACAATTCTGGAAGGGGGTACCGCTCCAGGTGGGAGGGTACAGAGCCCCAAGGAGGAGGACCGGGTGTGGGCAAGCCCCCCCCAGTCTCCAGTCCAGCCGCCGGGTACAGGCCCGGGGCTGGTAGATCAGTGTCAGGATGTCATACCTGACCTGACAGGAGGGAGAATGGACAAAGGGTGCCAAGCTCCTGGGGCTACTGCCCCCCGCTCTCTGACGCCACAGAAGTTTGAGAGCCCTGAGAGGCATAAGTCCTGGGTCTCATCCCTGACCACTGTCAGTGGCCACTGTGGCTTGTTTTCTGTCTGTTGGGACACACCTGTGAGCAAGCTACGGTTAGGTGCTGCTCAGATGGTGTCCACAGGTGAGGATAAGGGTTCCCTATGGGTTAGCTTAGTGGGCCCTGAGAGTATGGACAGAGGGATCCAAATAGGTTCAGATTGGCGTAGAACTGGAGTATGCCCCTGCTGTTGTGGGCCAGGGTCCAGGTTCTATCGCCCAAAGCAGAGAAGCCCATCAGGGTAGTGATTGGTCTCCCCTGCGTTTTGGCTGGAAGGGGGTTGTGTTGGACTTGGCCCTTTTTGCAGGGTCATCCTTGAACTTTTTGCCTTCCTCCTGTATTTTCTCTGACCTGTTTTTGTTGGTTTTATGACTCTGGGCACTTTACCACTGCTGATCAGTGCTAAAGTGCATATGCTCGCCTCTACTGTAAATTGATGTATGGATTAGTGACTCCATGATTGGATGATTGGTTTACTTGTCAGTCCCTAGTACAGTGCACTGAGTGTGCCCAGGGCTTGTAAATCCAATGCTGCTGGTGGGCTTGCAGCACTGGTTGTGCCACCCACAGAAGCAGCTTGTAAAATGTGTCTCAGGCCTGCCATTGCAGAGCCTGTGTGCGGTCTGTGACTGCCATGTCGACTTGGCAAGTGCACCCACTTGCCAGTCCCTAAACCTTCCCTTATCTTCATATCAGACACCCCTAAGGTAGGCCCAAGGGCAGGGTGCATTGTAAATATAAGGTAGGACATGCCCTGGTGTGTGTGGCATGTCCTAATAGTGAATTACAGCCATTTTCGTTTTTCACTATTGCAAGGCTACCTGTTCTCCATAGGCCAGAATGGGCAGTTTGATTATTACACCTTATAATCCTAACTGACCCAGGGAACATGGTAGAAAAACGAATTTAGTATGCCTGAACTCAGAATGATAAAATACATCTTTTAGTGAAGTTGGTTTTAACATTCTGTGTTTGGAAATACCACTTTTAGAAAGTGGGTATTTTCTTGCCTAAACTTCCAAGCCTGCCTCTGCTAGGTTGTGTATTCCTTGTCTGGAGATTGAGTGACAGGGGCTGGGGGTGGCTACAGGAGACAGGGTGAGTCAGCACAGGGCTGAATAGAAAGATCTGCATCCAGAGTGGAGGGAGGAGTTGCACCTGGGTCTGAATAGGGCTGTGCCATCCTTCCACAATGCTGGCTCCACCTCCTGCCGGGCGTCTGATGGCTCTGCCCCTCACTCACAAAGGAAAGAAGGAGTCCGAAAAACAAAGTGCTCCAGGACTGACCAGAACTGGTTTTGGACTAGGCAGAGGCCTCTCTGCCTTCAGAGAACAAAGAGAAACTGTGTATAAAAAGGGGACCCAGACCCCTAGGAAATTAGATCACTTCTGGGAAATCAAGAAACCTGTTGCCAAGGAGAAGAACCGGAGAAGCTGAAGGAGGAGTACTGCCCCTGTGCTGTTTTGCTGATTGGGGTTGGCCTGCAGTGGTTGCTTTCTACCAAGGACAGGAGAAAAGACTTTGCTGTGCTTTGTCATCTTGAAGAAGAGAATCTCCAAGGGCTTGAACTAGAGCTTGCCTCCTGCCTGAAGTCTCAGGGATACAAGACTTCACCAACCAGCTCCCCCTGCATTCCCTTGCTGGGAATTGAAGTGCCTGCTGTTGTGCTGGGCCTTCTGAGAGACTGCGTGTCGCTGGGAGCTGGAAGCGCGACGCAACAACGAGAAGCGTGTCGCCGCCGCAGCCGCGGTCATCGCATCGCCAAGGAAGCGAGACGCCGCTGCCGCTGTCATCCTCGCATCGCCGAAGCGCGGCACATCAGCGGAGAAGCGGGACGCTGCCACAGAGGTCATCGTCGCATCACCGGAGAAGCGCATCGCAGGGCCTGTCGCGGCTCCAAAGATCATCGAGTAGCCGCACGACCGTCGGGCGTGCACGCATCACACCAACGTTGTCACATCGCAACCAAGACGCCATTTTGTCGCATCGTACCGGAGAAGAGTATCGCATCAAGGTGCCATCTTGTCGCATCGCACCGGAAAGCAGTAAGAAACCGACGCATCACCTCCCCACACAGTAAGGAAGCGAGCATCAACTCCCTGCGCAGCAGTAAGGAACCGACGCATCCACTCCCCTGAGTGTAAGGAACCGACGCATCACCTTCCCTGCGACCCTTTTGTTTTCTTTGCGTTACGCATTCAAGGTACATTGAGAGTAAAGTGTCGCATTTACAACTTGAGAGAACTGAACTATTTTATAACCTTTTAAAGTCTATTTTTGAGTACAGTATTGTGGATTTTTGCTATTGGGTCTTGTGATAAGTCTATATAAAGATTACTTATTTTTACATAACAACCTGTGTGGTGTCCATCTGTAGTGTTTTCACTGTATTACTGTATGTGTTCCCAAATGCTTTACACACTGCCTCTGAGATAAGCCTGTCTGCTCGTGCCAAGCTACCAGGGGGTGAGCAGGGGTTATTTTAGGAGTGTATCCCCCTTATCCTGACTAGAAGCAAGGGTCCCTATTTGGACAAAGGTGCAAACCATTGCCAACTAGAGACCCCCAGTTCTAACAGTCTTATTTCTTCAATTGTGTCTTTTTTACCCTGATATGTCATTCACTACTAATAATGAAGGTGAACATTTCTGGGAGGAAATTCCTAAAGGTCATGAGGATGTTTCCTCATGTTAGCTAGAATGAACAAGGGTACCTGGGAGTCCAAGTAAAATATTGGGCTTGCATGGAGGGGTGATGCCACAAGGCAACACTAGGCAGCACAATTTGCTCTTGTGCTCTCAGGGCAAAAACCTATCAAGCGCTTTGTCACTCACCTTTCCATGTGCAGGGTACCAGTGTGGCTGGGGTCTAAACCACAATCCGAATAAGACCCGTCCGACTGGTGATTGTCTGCTTTTGACAGCCTTCTGCAGCTTGAGAGAGGCTTGTGTGAAATCCTGCTAAAAATATTGGCTTCCTTTGGGCCCGTAGAAGTAGGTGGAATTTGGATGTTATAAAGTTTGTGTTGTTTCTGCTGAGGTTGTCAGCCTTGATTTCTCTTCGGCTTCCTTCTTCCTTCATCAGGTGTACTTTTTTTTTAGCATTAGGCCATATCTCTGCCTCTAAATAAATAAATAAATAAAATAGTGCATGGCTACAGCTTATGTCACCAATTACCATTCTAGCGATTTTGGCATCTTTTTATTCATTGAAAGCCTTTGCTTCCAGGCACATGTCGCCATGTGGATTACTGGGCCTTCTGTGATTATCACCCTTTTTGGGGTACAGGCACACATCATTCCACTATCACTGTGGCTAAGCTGGGAATATGTTATTATAATTACAGTTTGTGAGTCTCCCTCTCACATACCCTCACCCATCTCACCCCCTGGTGCTGCTTCCCATAACTTAAGCTGTACCTCGTTGCCCATCACGCATGACATAAAACACATTACACATAAGCTCAAAACAACACAACACCCTTCCAACCACACACTTCCAACTACATGTTGTAGCTTGCTACCTATGTTGGTAAGTGCTTCAGCGCCTCACATATGGGTAGTAAGCGCTAAACAAATGCTACAATACCATACAATATCTTAATTGGACACATCCAAGTAAGACACTTGAAAAGCTAAAATCCCATTCAAATGAATTAGAAATGCTTCCAAATTGCTGCTGTGGGTTACACAGCATTGAATATTAATCTAGAAGGCTGCTTGGTGGGGTAACGTGATTTCTATTGTGATCAATGTGCAACCTCGAGCAGGCTAGCTGACACAAGGTTGGCATGAAGTTCAGACCTCTCATCTTTCATGTAGAATTTCATTAGTGTACCTATTTAATTGCTCACTTAACAGGCTGTCCAGCCTACGATTAACATATCCTTAAACTGGGTAACAGTAACGTATGCTTTTCGCAACACTGCAAATTACGTTTCTCAAGGATAAACCTGTGAAAAGGAAAGCTCCAAAGGGCTGCCATCTTGCCAATGCACCAAAACCAAAGTATGAAGATGGGGATTAAGGAATGAGTTAGTGAGCATCATTGCCATACTATGCCTACACCTTTACGTGCGAGGCCAATAGGAACCCCTTGCACAATGTCCATCTTCTTTCTGATCCCTCGGTAAACTGGATTTGTGCTCAGTACATGCAACAAACAAGGCTAAATACGTGCCGGGCCTTTATCATTGTGTGTTGACGCTAATAATTGGGGCCTAGGATTGGATAGTAAATCTGTTGACAAACAAAGACTGGAGAGGAGGCAAGCAAAGGCCTCAGTTTGTTCACATTTGATAGCAGAATAGTTTTGTGAGTTGCACCCTGGCTGTATAACTGCAGATCAGCAGTTTGAATCTATGCATGGCACAATCGTCCTTCCAAGATCCATTATCTGAGCGTCATTAAATAGTACAATAGTAACTCCTTAGAAAAAGTGGAATGAAACACCTTTATATGTACGTGATAATTCAAATGACAGCTAAAAATACCTTTGTCACACCACCACATGGGTATTGTGTGTTTCACCACTGCGCTAATATCCAATGTGTTGTGTGCCTCTTTTCATGCTAAATATCATAGGCAAAAGCTCAGAATAACATCACCATTAACAAGCATTGGCAAAGCCAATAGGTCTCGCCTATAAGAAATATTGGCTTTGACAATGTTGAGTTGCCGTGTTGTACACCAGTGTGGCTGCTGTTCAGCATGGTTAAAAGTTAGTGGCATGGAGTGTCCTTGAGTGGAGTGGTAGGAGTAGAGTGTCATAGACTGGATTTGTTGGAGTAGTAGTTGTAGAGTGGAATAGGGGGTGTAGAGTGTCACACACTTGAGTAGAGGGGAGTAGAGTTCAGTGGTTCAGTGGCAGAGAATGTCGTAGAGTGCAGTGTTATCAAGTGCAGAGTCGTAGAGTGAAGTGTCGTAGATTGGAGTGGGGTGGAATCGTGTGAAGTGGGTTGGGTGGACTGAGGTAGTGGGTGTATTGGATTGGAGTAGATTTGGGTGGATTGGTTTGAATTGGGATAGAGAGACTTGGAGTGAGTGGAGTGAGGTGGACTGGGTGGGTGGGGTGGATTGGAGAGGGATGGATTAAAATGGGGTGAGGCGGTTTGGAGTAGGGTGCATCGGATTGGTTTAGGGTGGGGTGGATTGGAGTTTGGTGGGCTGGAGGGATTGGACTAAGTGGGGTGGTCTGAACTGCGGCGGATTGGATTGGGGTAGAGTTGGGTGGATTGGAGTAAAGTGGAGTGGAATGAACTGCAGTGGAGTGGGGTGGATTGGAGTGGGGTGGACTGAATGTGGTGGATTAGACAGGAGGGAGGACTGGATTGGGGTGGGGTGGATTGGAGTGAACAGGAGTGGGGTGGACTAGAGTGGGGTGGAATGTAGTGAGGTGAGGTGGGGTGGAATGGATGGGGTGAATTGGATTGGGGTGAATTGGATTGGGGTGGGTGGATTGGAGTAGAGTAGATTGAATTGCAGTGGGATGGATTGGATTGAGTGGGGTGGATTGGATTGGATTGGGGTGGAGTGAACTGGATTGGGGTGAGGTGGGTTGGATAGGGGTGAGGTGGAGTGGATTGGAGTGGGGTTGAACGGAGCGGGCGGATTGTTTTGGACTGGAGTGGGGCAGACAGGAGTGGTGCAGATTGGAGTGGGGAAGATTGTTTTGGATTGGTGCTGATTGGAGTGGGGAAGATTGTTTTGGATTGGAATGGGGCAGATTGTTTTGGGTTGGAGCCGGCAGACTGTTTTGGATTGAAGTGGGGCAGATTGCTTTGGATTGGAGTGGGGCAGATTGTTTTGGATTGGAATGGGGGGAATTGTTTTGGATTGAGTGCGGCATATTGTTTTGGCTCGGAGCGGGGCAGATAGGAGTGGGGCAGATTGTTTTGGATTGAAGTGGGGCAGATTGTTTTGGATTGGAGTGGGGCAAATTGTTTTGGATTGAGTGGGTGAGATTGTTTTGGATTGGAGTGGGGCAAATTGTTTTGGATTGAGTGGGGCAAATTATTTTGGGTTAGAGCGGGGCAGATTGGAGTGGGGCAGATTGTTTTGGATTGAAGTGGGGCAGATTGTTTTGGATTGGAGTGGGGCAGATTGTTTTGGATTGGAGTGGGGCAGATTGTTTTGGATTGAGTGGGTGAGATTGTTTTGGAGTGGAGGGGGCAGATTGTTGTGGGGCAGATTTTTGGGGGATTTGAATGGGGTGGATTGGAATTAAGTGGGATGGATTGGGGAGGGAGTGGGGTGGATTGGATTGGGTTGAGGTGAGGTGAGGTTAGTAGGATTGGAGTGGGTCATTTGGATTGGGCTGGTTTGGGGTGGATTAAATTGGTGTTGGGCGGGTAGATTGGAGTGGATTGTGGCGGATTGGGGTGTGGGGCGGATTGGGGTGTGGGGCGGATTGTTTTCGATTGGTGTGGGACAGATTGGTGTGGGGCAGATTGTTTTGGATTGGTGTGGGGCAGATTGTTTTGGATTGGTGTGGGGCAGATTGGAGTGGGCAGATTGGTGTGGGGCAGATTGGTGTGGGGCAGATTGGTGTGGGGCAGATTGGTGTGGGCAGATTGGAGTGGGCGGATTGGAGTGGGCGGATTGGTGTGGGGCAGATTGTTTTGGATTGGTGTTGGGCAAATTGTTGTGGGGCAGATTGGAGTGGGCAGATTGGTGTGGGGCAGATTGTTTTGGATTGGTGTGGGGCAGATTGGAGTGGGCATATTGGTGTGGGGCAGATTGGAGTGGGCAGATTGGAGTGGGGCAGATTGTTTTGGATTGGTGTTGGGCAGATTGTTGTGGCGCAGATTGGAGTGAGCAGATTGGTGTGGGGCAGATTCTTTTCGATTGGTGTGGGGCAGATTGGAGTGGGCATATTGGTATGGGGTATTTGTTTTGGATTGGTGTGGGGCAGATTGGAGTGGGCAGATTGGTGTGGGGCAGATTGTTTTGGATTGGTGTGGGGCAGATTGGAGTAGGCAGATTGTTTTGGATTGGTGTGGGGCAGATTGGTGTGGGGCAGATTGTTTTGGATTGGTGTGGGGCAGATTGGAGTGGGCAGATTGGTGTGGGGCAGATTGTTATGGATTGGTGTGGGGCAGATTGTTTTGGTGTGGGGCAGATTGGAGTGGGCAGATTGGAGTGGGCAGATTGGAGTGGGGCAGATTGGAGTGGGGCAGATTGGAGTGGGGCAGATTGGAGTGGGGCAGATTGGAGTGGGCAGATTTGTGTGGGGCAGATTGTTTTGAATTGGTGTGGGGCAGATTGGTGTGGGACAGATTGGTGTGGGACAGATTGGTGTGGGACATATTGGTGTGGGGCAGATTGGTGTGGGACATATTGGTATGGGGCATATTGGTGTGGGGCAGATTGGAGTGGGCAGATTGGATTGGGCAGATTGGAGTGGATTGGTGTGGGGCAGATTGGAGTGGGCAGATTGTTTTGGATTGGTGAGGGGCAGATTGTTTTGGATTGGTGTGGGGCAGATTGTTTTGGATTGGTGTGGGGCAGATTGTTTTGGATTGGTGTGGGGCAGATTGTTTTGGATTGGTGTGGGGCAGATTGTTTGGATTGGAGTGGGCAGATTGTTTTGGATTGGTGTGGGGCAGATTGTTTTGGATTGGTGTGGGGCAGATTGGAGTGGGCAGATTGTTTTGGATTGGTGTGGGGCAGATTGGAGTGGGCATATTGTTTTGGATTGGTGTGGGGCAGATTGTTTTGGATTGGTGTGGGGCAGACTGTTTTGGATTGGTGTGGGGCAGATTGGAGTGGGGCAAATTATTTTGGATTGGAGTGGGCCAGATTGTTTTGGATTGGTGTGGGGAAGATTGGAGTGGGCAGATTGTTTTGGATTGGTGTGGGGCAGATTGGAGTGGGGCAAATTGTTTTGCATTGGAGTGGGCCAGATTGTTTTGGATTGGTGTGGGGCAGATTGGAGTGGGCAGATTGTTTTGGATTGGTGTGGGGCAGATTGGAGTGGGCAGATTGTTTTGGATTGGTGTGGGGCAGATTGGAGTGGGGCAAATTGTTTTGGATTGGAGTGTGCCAGAGTGGAGTGCGGAGATTGGAGTGGGCAGATTGTTCTGGATTGTATTGGAGCATTTTGAAGTGGGGCAGATTGGGATGTGGGGTGGGAGGATTGGAGTGTGGTGCAGTGGGGTGGTTTGGATTGGTGTAGGGTGGAATGGATGAAGTGGGGCGGATTGGTGTGGGGTGAGGAGGGGTGGTTTGGTGTGGATTAGAGTGCATTAGAGTAGGACCGATTGGAGGTGTACTGAACGATTATGTGTTAAAGCATTGTCTAGCTACAGTACTTCCCTTCTGCCATCCACCACACCCCACCATCCCTGCCCTGTTAAACAAGACCCAGGTGCAGCACAATCATGGGCTGTCAAAACAGTATCTATGAATTCCCCTACAAGTAATTAAATGGACAAGAAATTCACAGCCGCTTGAACATAAGTGAGGGACTCAAAGTGGGTCACAAAGCAGTCAATCTGCTTCATTCGCGATAAGAGGGGCCACGGAGCTCCCTGCTGGAGAAATTGGGTGGTAATCAATTTTTACGCACTTAGCTGCATTTACAGCCCTCTAAGTTCATCACTGGTGGCCTAGGCTGGGAAGCAAGCATGGTAGGTTCTCTGGGAAATAAAATGAAATGATCTAGCAATATAGCACTGTGAGGCAAAGGAGAGGGCCCCCCCTGTCCTGGGCCTCCCAGCACTACATAATGGCTACAAAGCCCTGCGACGGGGCCCCACATCTGGACCTTGCAGCCTGATGGATGGAGAGCTGTGAGGCCCACCTGCCCTGGACTTCGCAGCACAAGATAATGTCACAAGTCCCAGTGAAAGGGGCCCCACACCTAACCTTGCAGCCTGATTCAGTGCTTCGAGGCCCAGGGGAAAAGGACCACCTCCTCTGTGCCTCAAAGCCGTAGGGAGACACTTTACTAAACACTGCCCTACTGTGCCAGTGTGAGCTGGATGCTCCCTCCTCCCCTCATCAATCTCTTCTTACCTGTTAATGTCCGGCTCGTTGTGGAAACAAAAGAGCCTTCTGTCGCCTGGAAACGGAATACACAAAGGGCAGACAAGTTCTTCGCCACAGGTTTTAAACAGAGGTGCTGCCCCGCCCTCGTCCCTGAGAGCCGACATAATTGCTGACTTTGCTGCTCTCACGTCCTCTACCCCTTGTTTACCCTCCCCCACCTTTCACACCCAGGAATGCCACCATGCCCTGACCAGCGAGTTCAAGACACCTCGTTCACAAATACATTAGCAATGTGATCGGGTTGGGGAGGGGGGCCTGGGGGAGTAGACGAGCTGACTGTGAAAGTGTGAAAGCGGGGCCCCTGTTATTGAGCTGAGCGCGAGGCCCTGGGCAGCTGCCCACACTGCCCATGCCTAGCGCCGGCCCTGGTCTGGCCCATCATCGGGTAAATGACTTCTCACTGCACCATAGATGTGTGAGCAGCGCATGCTGGCGAAGAAGGTCGGCGGCCTAATGCACCTGCAGCTGGCGACCTGACTGGACAGGCTCAGTATTTTCCTTTCAATTGAACAAGTGTTATTGAGCGTGGAGAACAATAGCACCCATTGTTGTATAGCTCTGCAAAGCCATAGTGCCGAAATCAGCAACCCCCCCGCTCTGCAGTAATTAATCGCGCTGCGCAAAATAAATAGTCCACACAAGTTTTTTGTTAGAGAAAGTTTGCTGCAGGTTTATTACATACAAGGAGTATGCCAGCTTGGTGGGTTAACTTACGGGTGATCCAAGGGCAGGCAGCGGTGACTCACCTAAGCTGCCCTGCCCAACTGATGAGCCAAACTGCACCGTGGCCAATGAAATCGGTGCTACCATTTATGTGGGTGTTATCCCCATTACATATCATGGACCACCAGTCCATACCTTTTACTCACGCCTTTTTAGGGGCGAAGCGTAGCCAGGCAAGCGCCCAGGTTGCTCAGGCTTACAACTGCCCGAAAGACTAGCGGGGCGCCGTCGCTTTCAACCAGGGACCTGCCATAAAGACTCCTGGGATTTTGGCATAATGCACCCTTACTGTGCTCCTCAAAAGGTACCCCTCGTACCAATCAGCCTCCGGATCGCTCTGTAACTCCGCCTGCAACACAAATGAATGCATTAATACATTCAATTCACTAGCCCAGCCCTCACGCCAGCACGCAGGGTAAGCGGTTCGGAGGGTGACAGCGTGTGCAGCAGAGGACAAAGAGGGTGGCCAGTGGGTGGGGGCAGGTAAAAATACCTGTCCCCAGCTCACCGCACACCGGAGATGACGCCGTAGAGGTGCCAGACCCGAGGGGGCAACTCCCAGAGGAAGGGGTCCCAGCGACAAGTGGCGGGGAGATGCCTGAAGCGGCACTAGGGGGCCGCCCTCTTAAGGGGCCCACTGCGTGCGTCGCGGGCAGCTGCATAGTGCCGATATCCGCAACCCCCCGCTCAGCAGTAATTAGTCGCTCTGCGCAAAATAAACAGTGCTCACAAGTTTTTTGTTGGAGAAAGTTTGCTGCAGGTTTATTACATACAAGGAGTATGCCAACTTGGTGGGTTAACTTACGGGCGATCCAAGGGCAGGCAGTTGTGACTCACCTAAGCTGCCCTGCCCACCTGATGAGCCAAACTGCACCGTGGCCAATCCAATCGGTGCTATCATTTATGTGGGTGTTATCCCCATTACATATCATGGACCACCAGTCCATACCTTTTACTCACGCCTTTTTAGGGGCAGAGCGTAACCAGGCAAGCCCCCGGTTGCTCAGGCTTACAACTGCCCGAAAGAATAGCAGGCGCCGTCGCTTTCAACCAGGGTCCTGCCGTAAAGACTCCTGGGATTTTGGCATAATGCACCCTTATTGTGCTCCTGAACGGGTACCCCTCGTATCAATCAGCCTCCGGATCGCCCTGCAACTCCGCCAAAGCCCTGGATGTGCCCGCTGTCATATCCAGGACCCCCCCCCACCATGGCAGGCTCCGTAACCTCCTGCAACAAATGGGTACCAGTCCTTCTAGCTGGACAATTCCCATCTACCTCTGACAGGTTAACAGTCCGCAGGTGTTCCCCGTCCCTATCGGGGGATCCTTGCGGCGTATGCACTCAAGAGACCACGCCTTATCTACCAAGCCCGCTTATTTGCTTTTGAATAAAGTTGAATCAAGCCCTCCTGCTTGTGCATGGCTTATTTACCCCATAGTAGGCAAGTTTGATGGCCTCCACTTAAAATGGGAACTACTGTCCTCTGTTTTAACCACAGCTTATTCTATTTGATTTCGAATAAAGTTGAATCAAGCCCTCCTGCTTGTGCATGACATATTTACCCCATCGTAGGCAAGTTTGATGGCCTCCACTTAAATTGGGAACTACTGTTCTGTTTTAACCACAGCTTTATTTACCCATCCGTCGGCATGTTCGATGGCCTGACCGGAAGTGAAACAACTTCTCTCTACTTTAACCGCAGTTCAGGGTGCAATCCCTATGGTGCACTGTGCCAATACGGGCATACTTGTTAGGTGTTGCCGGGTTGTGCATTACCCATCACCGCCCAGTCACTGATTACAGAATACGCTGGAAAACATATTGGAGTTCGCCTCCCAGGCCAACCGTGCATTTGTTAACAAGTTATTTTTTGTGGCCAACACCATACCCTTCTCTCTGCCAGCTGGCCTCCTCCTGTATAGGAGTACCACGCCGGCCAGAATTCTTACCCAAACGGGAATGCAAAACTACTGCTCTTCATAACCCTGGTTATGTCTGATTTAATCCAATGTGCACTGAGTGCCTTACATATAGGGTTGACTAAGCCCTTGTTTACTTGTTACTTGATTATTCCCAAAATTGGGGGTTCAAACTGATACCCGTGTACCGCACCAGCAGTGGAAATTTACCTGCTCCTTCCAAATTTGAATGCGCGCTGTGTTTTAGTAACTGTCGGCATGAGTGCACCGAACCCTTCTTTCTCCCCCTCATTGGAGTCGCAGCACACACATTTTTGGAATGGCAAACTTAGGCAACCCTTGTCTAAAAAACCCACTCTATTTGCGGGTTCCTGGCACTGTACCCTTCTGCCCGTGTATGGCCAATATGACGCCTATAGCATCGCCCTGCCCCCCCCCGTATACTGCCTCATTACATGACCATATTACATGCCAGCCCCTCACCTTCTGACTGCTATATTTAGCTGCTGTGACGCCATGCTGATGTCCCCTTCCAGCGCAAATAGTGCACTTCCCAACTTCTGCTAATGTGTACCATGGAGCAGACAAGGGGGACAGGGGGGGGGGGGGCGGACAATAGGTACAGATACCTGCCTTTTCTTGAATAATGGACATGCCAGCTGTTCTTAATACATTGTAGCCTTTTAGTGCTTTTACACCTTGTATCCCCAACTTTTGGGACAGCAGCACACTTGTTAGATGACAGCTTCCACAACCAGCCTAGCTGCTATGGCTATCAGGGCGGGGAATTTTTTGCTTAACTGAAGCAACCTGTAACATGCCCTCGGGCCAGAGTGCACATACATTGCCGAATTTGGCCAGACATTTGCACAGACCAGTTTAATTGCTAAACCCTGGCGAACACATTAATGGTGTCAAATCTGGATTGAGGGAATGTTTGTATTGTGCACACTATTGCAGTCACTGCACCCTTTTGGAGTGACAACTTACGCAGCCCACCAGGCTTGCTTAACTGCAGTCCGATCACAGATACACAGTACCTGCTAACCATCTGTGACCCTTGGTGCTTAATCCAGCTAAAGACCAAGTTCACTTTGTTATCCCTGTAGTTGATTGCCCTCCATACAATCAAAGCCGGGTTCGGCTTACCTTCTAGTCACCTTGTAATTCATGTTGGAACATTTTTACCCCGCATAGCCAGAGAGTCTTGCGTATTATTAAACCAATGATAATGTCGGAATCTAAGATTCCCAGTTTCAAGTTTTGCCGCAGCCCACATATTGTGGGTTTGCTGGGACCCCTCTGCCTCACTGCAAGTAACCTCACTACTTAATACTGCTTCCTTAGTGCACTTGCCTGTCACTCAAAGACACCTGGCAACAACATGACGCACTGCAGCTTGGTAAAGCGGGTTTTTGATCCAAACGTACCCCAGTCCATGTTTTCAGCATTTATCCTTTATAGAGGCTCCAGTTTGTATGAAGTGTGTGTCAATGTCCTGGCAAGGCATACCCAATAGCCTGTTCCACGTTGGTGACTGTCCTACTAGGATGTGTAGAGGCTCAACTAGCCGATGAGCTTAGATATATGTGACATTAAGCAAAGGTGTCCTCATGTACTTGCCATGTATCCCTCCTTTCTTGCAGGAATTTTGCCTGTTCAGTTTAATCTGTGGTGTTCGCCCCCAGACTTCCCAGGCTGCTTGACTGCTAGCAATGTGAGCAGTTGCTGACATTAAAGGGAGAATCTCCCAGTTGCAACTAGATGTTTTTTCACCACCCAATGTGAGCTGTTGCTGACATTAAAGGGAGAATCTCTCAGTTGCAACTTGAACTTTTACACCACCCACCTTAATCAGCTACGTTGTAAGTGATTAGGTACCTAACATATAACTCGTCCCCTTCCGATCTCTGATTCTAGCCCATTGAAGCATAAACTTGTGGCTTTTGCCTACAGAAACCTCCAGGTTTAAAGCATCAGGCCATCTGGTGCCTTTACGGGAACCTAGAAGAGTAGGAAAATGGAGGACCCGTGTGCCTCTATTATGCCCGTAGGAACATTTGCATTCTAGGCCAACGTAATACACCCTGATATGGAGCCCCCCCAAAGAACCATCAGCTGTAGCTCAACAGACAGGTGAAATTGTATCCCAAGCCTGCTGCATGGAATTTGGGTGAATGTGCTGCAGTCAGGTGATCAATGAAAAGGGGCACTTGCCCATACCTGTGGGACTTGAACCCTTGACGTGAACAGGGCCCCTGACACCTGGTGCGAAAGACCTTGCCTCTGAGCTACAGGTCCTGGATGCAGCCCAGTTACTACTCGTGCTAGAGGCGGACTGGTGGATTGCTGTGGACCTACTGCCAACATAATCACAGATGCTCCCTCTGGGTTTCTTAAGCACCAGTTTCACACGCCTCGTAATACCTCCGTGAATTTAACAAAATTGACCCACCACCGATAGGTTCAGCTCCACTTTCCCATCCTCTGCAGTCCTTTTGCCTATGCAGGAAAGGGAGTTGTTAACTTCGGCGCTCTTTAATATCACTCAACCATGGTGTTACTTGAAATTCGAGTAAAGGTCTGGAACCAGTCCTTCCACCTGTCCTGATCACAAAACCTGACTCAGACTGTGAGAACTCTTTAAGCCTTTCGCGCTGGGCCCACATGGCCCAGTGATGTTGCTTGGTCATCTACATTACGGAACAAGTCCGTCCAGCTGTTTTATTAAAGATTTTGCCAAGTGCGAGTGGAACCACCAAACGTGCGAGCTTGCAACTAACATCTAGAAAGGCATGCCAACCAACTGACCATTTCCAGCAACCGAGAGTCACACAGCCACTCCTTAGCCTGATTACTCAACCTGGTTCACTTTATGGTGTTGCCTAGTATCAAAAACCCATCTCTCTGTGTATGCCTGCAACAAATCCATTGCATCACCCTAGTCAGTAAAACCAAACGCATGGTAGCATGCAAGGCTAAGCCCGCAAAGAAATCACCCGCCCCTGCGAGCAGGCCAAGCATCCAGTGCTCCACGAGCCACCGAACCGTCACTGCTACATAACAGCTGTTGGGAACTCGCCCCCACCCAACTTAGACAAGCTGGACCTGCACAAATTACAAGTCGAAGGATAATTGTCAGGGGGCATATCTGAATTAGACAAATCATCCCTTCTAAATGAGCAAAGTATTGAATAACCACTCTTGTACGTCTCTTGTACAAATCGTCCCCATTTGACTGGCACAAAGTAGACCTTAAGGAATATTTAGCAAGCACCATATTCAAATGTGCCATCTGCACGTTCAAAAGTACTTTGTGTCACCAGGAGGTCTGGTGATTCTGGCCCGAACACTTGAGGCTCTCTCTTCGGCATTGGAATAAAACATTTTAGCCTACATAATTGTTTGCTTGGCCTAGACTGCCACATAGTTCTGCATCTTCTGCCCTTGTATCCATATATTTACTCAACACGTAACCTGACACCTACAGCAATTTAGGACTATTGGCTTTGTCCATGGTTGTTAGTTGCATAGGTACATAAGCAACAACTTATGGCTTCGCTGTAAGAATATTGTCTGGTTATACCCTACAAAATTAACCTTACACCTACCCGCCAGTACTATTGGCTTTGTCAATGCCTGTTAGTTGCATAAGATATCTAAGCCCCAATTATGGCTTTGTTGCATAGCTCACTTGCATCCACCCTGTGTACTCCCATGTCTCATAGGAACCATCTGCAAAGAAGCCTGTCACTCCACGCCAGTGGAAATCATTATATGAAAGGATCAATCTTGGCGAGTAAATCATTCAAGTCTTCTCAAATACTCCAAATTCCTAATATCCAACTTTCCTTATTTGAATGGATACATTTGGAGCTGTATAATACTCAACGCGTTTTGGGAGAACTATCTTAAGGAGAGAACTCATAGGCCATTGTTTCTTTAAAATTAATCATTATCAAATTTGTCTAAATGTCATCATTGGACTGAACACTGAACAGCCCTTGCACCCCCGTAATGGTGTTCAAATCTTGTTCTACAAAAGCAACACTACACCTACAACAAGCCAGTACTATTGGCTTTCAATGTCTGTTAGTTGCACAAGATAAATAAGCCACAATTGTGGCTTCGTTGCATAGCATAATGAAAAATGCTTCCATTCTGAAATGGAGAGACTCATTTAAGTTTTAAAACATTGAATTAAATGTCTCGCTTAAATTGAAAAGCAAGTTCGACATCAAATGAGACCAATACCACTGCTTTACATTGTGTGGGGGAGAGGATGTGGTCCGTCGGCTAGACTGCCGACTTTGGTGCTGGAAACCAGGGTTCGAGCTTCGGGGTCGCGTCCACATCCTGTGATTCTGGGCAAATCACTTAATCTCCCCGTGCCTGAATGTGTAATGTAAATACGGTGCTCATGTAAAGCGCTCCAATACCTTCGGGTCGAGTTCGCGCTATATAAATATGCAAAACAACAAACGGCACAAACCAAGAGCCAACCTAAAAGGGCCCCAGCGCCAACTACGCTCACCACCTTGGCCCAACACAGTGTGCCTAGCACCCGTGAATAGTGTGTGCCCAAACGTGCTCCCCCGACACTAATTGTCGTGCGAGATCTCAGCCTGGCGCCCCACGCCCCAAATCACGCAGAGGCTGTCACCCGAACCCAGCCACACAACCAACAGCTTTGGCCGTAAGACGCACCCCTACAACACAGGCTGCAATCATGCCGCCCAACTAATCCTCCGCTCCAGAGAGAAAGCTCTGTGTGCCTCTCCCCCTCTTAGCCAGTAGATGGCGCTGCCTAAGGCAGTAGAGTCAGTTTTCAATAAGCAATCAACGCGCCTCAGTTATACCCCATCGTTAACTTGCAACTTATATGCAACTCTAACCACTAGTATCCGTAGTAGACTTAAGTACTTAGTACCATTCTTATGTGAATTTAGAGTTTACTTGTTAGTATCTTTTCCTTGAGTTAAATTTCAACTCGTATATATGTAAGTGTAAGCACCAGTCTCTGTAGTAAACTTTTGCACTTACTACCATTCTTATGTGAATTTAAAGCTTTTCTGCTTGTATCTTTAAAGTAACTTGTGTACTCTGAATTATGCAATGTAACTGGTCCGCTAGCAAAGCACTCTGACACCTTCGGGCAAAGTTCGCGCTACTAAACAAATCGACAAACAAATAAACCGAATGTACCACTCCTTGTCCCCCCAGCACCGGACAAGCCGTGCAATATGTGGTGGCCATAGCCAATAGCTGCGCCACGCTCAGCCAGGAAAACAAGCCAGCCGGCCGGAAAAGGGGCTACCCTAAATCGATACATCCCTGTCAGGGAAACGGGCATCACAACGTATCCAAGTAGTCGATTGCATAGGCCCGTATTCTGCAAGTCTGGGCAGCAGGGATCCCGTGACCATCGCGCTCACAATCTGCCGATGAGTGAAGGGTGCTCGGAGGAGAAATGGGTGCTGTTGTGTGAATGTTGCTCCGCAGGCACCGAGCACAGACGGTGTTTCAACTCTGCTCCTCTTCCACACGGAGCCACAACTTTAATACCCCACAATCCTGCCAAGAAGCATGAAACACAGCCATTTAGTGAAGCAATCTCTTCCCGCCACAATCTCTTATTCTCATTTTCGTGTGGTGATGCTCTCAAGTAGTGACGCCTCTAGCAGCGGTCGAAAGAAGTCAAAGATTACCACACATGAGCGGACATTTCAGCGCAGTCACAGGAGAGGAAGTCGCGGAGCAAGCCTCGATGGGAGCGACGGCATTTGGGGGAAGACACAAATAACCCTAGACTGGGGGCCTCACGAACCCGTAGCTGTGCCCAAAGCACCAGGTGAGCCCAGTCTCCCCGATTTCCCATCTCCCCTGCACAAGAGGCAGGGACACCAACTTACCGCCCTGATTCTCCTACACCCGACGAACCGAGGCCACCGCCACGACAACGACAAGACTGGACAGTCAGGCCCGACCAGGCTGCGGGCCCCCAACAAACAGCTCTCATGCCCCCCCCCCCCCACAAGCCCTGAAACAAGCGGCACTCCGGCAGCCGCAGCTACCGCACACAAACGGACCAGGGCAGGTAGCCCCAAAAAGGAGGCCGGTCGCCCCAGGCAAAGGCCCCTCCTGGCCCACACTCACCGCCTACTACGACGCCTGCGATGTCGACCCCGGCAAGCATGGACAGCGTGTCCAGCGGAGGACAAAGAGGGTGGCCAGTGGGTGGGGGCAGATAAAAAATACCTGTCCCCAGCCCACCGCACACCGGAAATGAAGCCGTAGAGGTACAGACCCGAGGGGGGGACTGTGGCGGGGAGGTGCCTGAAGCGGCACTAGGGGGCCGCCCTCTTTAAGGGGCCCACTGCGTACGCCGTGGGCAGGTGCAGAACACGCACAATAAAATTCATGGCGCTGCAGAGCAGTACACACACGATAAAAGGCTGCATCGCTAACAATGTAGCAGGCAGAAAAAAAAGACTACTTTCAATTAAATTCACTGGGAAAATCGCCATCAAGCACTACCACCTAGGCCCTAATGTCCTATTTTCCAACACATATTTTTCTTGCTGCAGCTGCCTGTACCATCACCTCTAGAGAATGTGTTTCTCTCTCTCTCATATTTTCTTTCTTTCCCCATAATTTAAATTTGAATTATCACTCAGCCCAGCGGTGGAATAAATAACATCCCAGTTTGAATTGCTGACAGTGACACAAATCACTGGCAGAGCTCCTAATGCAGAGCCAATTCCCTCACTTTGTGGCAGACCAGAGAGGCAGGAGACCTTTCTCTCGGGTTTGCAGTGCCCACAGTGTGAGTACCCCTCGCAGCACGAGCCTGCATGTTTTTACTGGCACTGCATGCACTGCGGGGCACGGGAATCTGTTGTTTCTGTCTCTACAGCGTGCCCATTCTGCCCAGGGCCGGCTCTAGGGCGGTGCGACCGGTGCCACCGCACCGGGTGCTGACTTCGCATGGGGGCTCCTGTTTGCTAGTTTATATTGTGCTTAAAAGCACCTGCTGCCGCGTTCCTGGCCTTCAGCAATTTTCAGACAACCATTAATATGTCAAGAAAACTCCGGTGATTAATGTTCTTCCAGGCAAGATCGGAGTTTTGTCTAGTAGAAGTTTTGACTTGAGGAAGTTTTGATTCATGGTAAGGTAGCGCAGAGGGTTAATATGCCTGCTGCAAAGAACATGTACCATGCAGATCACAAAGTGAATGTAATGTAAACAGGTCATTGGGTTACTGCTTTTGTCAAGACTTCCTTTTGTTAGTCGCAGTTTATAGTGACCTATTAACTGTCAAAGAACTGCGTGCAGACTTCAAGGTATAGATTAGAGCGTATGTATTTTTTCCCCAGACTTTCATTATTCTAACTTGCAAAAAGGGTTCATTTGGGTACAAATCAGTTCTTGTTATTAAAGAGAGCCCCAATCCATTGTGTTACATTTTAAATTCAGAGTTTGTGCTTCTCCAGACCAAGTACTCTTCAACTATACTGCCTACCTGTATGGCTATTATGTGAATCGACCCCTTGTTGTCCTCTGTCTTATGGAACATTTCCTATACATTGATTTACACACCTATGATTGATAGTCTCTGTGTAATGTGTGTGTTATGTAAAGTGCTCCGACACCCTTCACTTTTATGAGTGACGCTATAAAATTAATTAAATGCTTCTGAGAGATAGTGATTATGTAGACTGTTAAAGGGTGGTGGGGAATCCGTGGTGGAGGTGGTCATTGGGGGCGCCAAAAAACATTGTCGCACTGGGCACCACCAGTGCTAAAGCCGGCCCTAATTCTGCCCCTCCATGAAATCCCGCTGAATTTTAATGTAATTCTGCAGAATTCCGCAGAATGAAACTCCGCCAATTCTGCCCAGGCCTGGTTTTAGTTTGGATGATGGGTGGATGATTGAATAAAAGACTGAGCAAGTAGATGCATAAATGGATGCAAGGATTATTGACAGCGTGCATGTTTGATGAGGTTTTGAGTATGGAAAACTAGTTTTAATGAAAATGCACAATTGTATTAACACAATGTGATTAACAGAATGAATTTGAGATATTTTGATGAGAATATGTATTTATTTAACATCAATAATGTAGGCCTCAAATTGAAGATGGTTGTTGCAGTTAAAAGCCATCTTACTTTGCCCATAGTCAACTCTTTCTTTTTTCCACTATGCACTCAGAACACAATTGTTAATTTATAAACAATGTTTTGAAACACAATGTCATTCTATCATGTACAACATGATGCTTCGCTCTCAAGCTCTCACCTATTGGGACCTGTCACACAGGCAGGTAGGGACGTGACACCAGGTGTGTTCAGTCACAGTTTGTTTATTTTCAAGGGCAAAAAAGTAACGGAAAAGAACCGAAGGACGTCTTCTTCAGGTGGATGGACTTTTCCTCCTTGACGTCTTCTCTGGGGTGGTGGTGAGGAGAAGTCTCTGGTGGGCGAGGAAAAGAAAGGAGAGAAAGCACTCAGATTAGTGCTCGGGTCGTTTTATGCTTCGTGAAGGGGGGCATTTGTGAAGGGAGGCAACACCGGTCAAATCCTAGGAGGGGGGACCATCACCAGAGAGGCAGGGGTTTACGCGCCGTGTCTCAAGTACACTCCCCGATACCTGTCTAAGTTCCCTACTCGCTCTCGCCTCCCGATACTAGCGTATTCGACCTCCGGACTCCCCGAAATCTGGCACGCACCTGTTCTAGCCACGTTCCTCCTGGGACATGGCGGGGCGCTGCGTGGAAACGTTGGCCTCCAGGCTCTTCCTCTTTTCCTTCCGCGCGTTCTCCGATGGCGGCTCTCCTTCCCTCGCGCTGTTCTTCCCTCTCCAGATCTCCGGGCGTTCGTCCTTCTTCCTCCTTCCGGGGTGTGAACTAATCACCATCGGCGTCCGGATCCTTATCATCCGCCGACGTCCCGCGGGCCCACCTCCGAGGGGCGGGGCCGGCTTCCTCCCCGATGACATCGTTAAAGGGCCAGCTATGTGAGGCGCCGTATTCCTCAGTCCCGGGCAGACACACATCCGAGCCAGGTAGCTGAATGGGAGAGAAAGGGGTGGTGCCATCAGGCAAACAGGTAGGGTCGGGGTCCGTGGAGAGAGGATCCTGATACACCCCTCCCCCAGAATCTTCCCGTTCGGGGATGATGGGAAAGCGGGAAAGAAAGTCAGCGTTGGCATTCAGGACCCCTTTTCGATGTCGCACCTCAAAAGTGAAGGGCTGGAGGGACAGGAACCACCGCATTACGCGCGGGTTGTTGCTTTTGTTCCTGCTCATCCAAAACAAGGGAGCATGATCTGTATACGAGGTAAAGTGACTCCCCTCCAGGTAATACCTGAGCTTTTCGATGGCCCACTTAATTGCCAGGCATTCCTTCTCTATCACCGGATAGCTCTGTTCGCGGGGGAAGAGTTTCCGGCTGAGGAACAATATCGGCCTCTCCGTACCATCCCTAGTGATTTGCGACAGGACGGCGCCAAGTCCCACCTCGGAAGCGTCCGTCTGAAGGATAAAGGGGCGGCTGTAGTCCGGATATACCAGGACAGGGCTGCTGGTGATTGTGGTTTTTAGTTTGTGGAAGGCCTCTATGACTGAGGAGGAAGGAGATGTTATGGCGTGGTTGGGGGTGTCTTTCTTCAAGAGGTCTGAAAGAGGGGTGGCTATTTCGGAGACCTGAGGAATGAACCTCCGATAATAGCCCAAAAGACCCAGGAATGCTCTAACCTCTTTTTTTGTAGTGGGTAATGGTGTCTTGGTGATGGCTTGGATCTTTTCTTCCTGGGGTTCTATGCTCCCATTACCTAACAGATAGCCAAGGTATTTGACCTTCTGGAACCCCATCCGCGATTTCTTAGCGTTCACATGAAGGCCTGCTCTTTGTAAGTCAAGAAACACCTGACGACAATGTTCTAGGTGTGTCTCCCAGGTGGGACTGAAAATGACAATGTCGTCCAGGTATGCAGATGAAAAAGCCCGATGGGGTTGCAGCACTTGATTCATGAGTCTCTGGAAGGTTGCGGGTGCCCCGTGCAGACCGAATGGCAAGACTGTGAACTCAAAAAGACCGTCGGGAGTGGAGAAGGCGGTCTTTTCCTGATCCGAGCGTCGGAGGGGTACCTGCCAATAGCCCTTAGTAAGGTCAAGGGTGGAAATGTAACAGGCTGATCCAGCGCTATCAATAAAATTTCTTCTCCTCTAGGCATTGACATCCAGGTTGGGAAACACTCTCCTTCACAACTATACCAATATGACGGTGGGGCCCATAACACCGCATAAACGTTCACTCACTCATATATTCCCTGGACCTCGTCCGCCTTTGCTTAGGAGAAAAAGTTAATGAATTGCTGGAAGGAGACGGGATACCTTTTTAAATCAACATGATAATTCTCAAACTTCTAAGGTATTCCGCTCATTGGTCGATGGACCAACTAGTAGGAATCAGTTGATGGTGATTAAGACCAGCTCAATCACTATAAACTCTTATTAAACATTTACAATTATTATTGAGCTAAAGAACCACAGATTCGTAAATTTAATTATAATATAGTTTATCAAATTTTTATAAGCATGAATAATTCAGTTTTATTAATCGAATCAATACATTGATTATCATTATAAGAAATAAATTGAAATTTCAATGCATACCCTTTTAGATGGAAAAATAAAGTTCGTCACAGCTGTTAAATTCAGATCTGCATAGAACTCCCAAACTGACTGTCTGTTCTGCTAAACAGGCCTCCTCGACGGACCACCTATACAGGGTTTCCGCCACAATCTCGTTCTTTCTTTATCAAATTTAAGAGTAAAAGATTAATCATATTTAAAAATATAAAGGCCTATAGAAAAATAGCAGCAGCTTCTCCAGCGTCAGCGTCCAGTGCTCAATAAAAATATTTTAAAAAACCACGCCAACAACCCAACAACTACTTAAGAGAGTCCTCTTATACCCTAACACGAGCTTACTAAGCACAAATGTTTCACTTTTGGGGGCGAGATTCACGATAATTGGTCCATTGGAGGGGTGTCAAACATCTCCTCATTACCCTCCTTGCTCAAACCAGTTCCAAAGAATGTTCATAACTTTGTCCTTTCTCACGGGTTCAGGACATTACCAATCCAATTTACAGTCTTTATTTGTATCTTCTTTCCGATACTTTATTTTAAACAGTTCATTGTTCATTCACAAATGCACTGCTGTTTCTCACACTTGTTCGCTACGTCCCCCTTTGGCACACGCTCGGGTAATAAGGTCATCACAACCTTGATCCCTCTTCCATCCTAGGCTTTGGAAATAACCACGTGATGCATTGGTTCACAGCTTTTCTTTTCGCTTGGAAGCCATCTTGCGCACGCGTACTCTAGCTTGTTTGCCTCAGCAGCCATTTTTACAGCACGGCCTAGCAGGCTTGAGCAAACTATCATAGAAGTAAACAGAAAATGGTTAAGAATAAAGAAAATAAGCCTTTTCGTTTCCCTCCCGTCATTCTACGTACCCCAATTAGGTGTTACCTAGCAAAAGCGACACATAAAGCTATTTCTTACTTACCAACCACTTTCTTTTGCCACCATACAATTCTCTACGTAGCACAAATCATGCAATATTATTCTAATTAATACGCATATCGTTATGTTATCGTTATTTACATTAACAATTGTAAGTAAATTAGTTTGCACGGATACTGCATGTTACCTTAAACACTTATAAAGAAGACATACGTTGTTGGTTATTTCACTGAAACAAACAATTGTATTAATTATTATTGTTAATATTAGGGGGTTCAAAATTTTCTCATTTACCTTGCTCCATCAACTCCCCCCTTTGGAGATTTTTAATATCACCACAAAAACCCATGTCATACCAATTTGTCAGATAGCATATTTCTTGTCCATTTGCTTTTTGTTAGTTTACACAACTATATCCCTTTCATTTTGTCTTTTTGTTTTCTTATACATGCTTTCTTTCAGTTCTTCCAGTTCTATTTCACCTATTTCCCGCTCTCTTTCTTTCTTTATCTTATTTTCTCTTTCTATTTTGTTTTGTCTTTTTCTTCTTTTGATACATATAATGACAAATCTCACGAATAATACTGCTAATACTATTATTGTTGCTGCTATCATAACTTTCCCTATAATCAAACTACTTATTTTAGTAAACCAATTTGATACAGAGGAAAAACTCTTACCAAGTTTCTCCCACGCATTTTCAACCTCCAGTGGAACACGTTTTTTGTGCAAATTTGTAATATTCTTTATATACTTTTGTATATATTCACTTTTATCTGGAATGTAAGTGCAACAATGTTGAACTTTCAGCATTCCACAGACTCCACCCTCTTTTGCCAAAAGAATGTCAAGGGCAAGTCGATTTTGCATCACCATAGCTCTCCATGGCAACCATCTCGGTATTTACCATCAAGAACCCTCCAGCAGTATCTGTAGATAAACGATCTACTACTGTGGATAATTTCCGAATTTTAAATGCATTCAAAGATATTCCCACTGCTGGTATCAATGCTCCAAAAATATCACCCACTATTTCTGAAAAACTTTCCCTCTTTCTTCGTGTGGATGTTTTACCCATCTCGTGTGTTCCTTTTTCTCCTCTATCTACATGAAAAATCTTTGGAAAGACCAGGCCTAAGTAGCACGTCCCATACCAATGGTCCGGCAACCTGTAATAAGCTCTGTTTCCGCAAATATAATAGATCCCAGGAAATATTGGATCTTTTCCCCTTTGAATCCCCAACCTCCTAAAATTTTATAATTGTCTTGACAATTACTGGAACCCACGAAATAGTTATCATACCTTGTTCTATTTCTACTAATGCACAACCTTCCCTGTTGGGGCCAATCCAAAGTCATAGCTACATTTGTCTTCTTTTTATCATTATTTTCTTCTTCAAATTCCCACACAGGTGTTTTTGTCTCTTCTTCCTCTATCACTTTTCTCTGGAATTTTATCCTTCTGGTTTCAACCATTTCTAAAAACACCTTTTCCTCCTTTCTTAACTCACAGGTAAGGTTGTGTTTTGCTATATCATCTAACGAAAGAACCTTATTTTCTAAGAAAAACTCTCACGTCTTTGATTCTTTCACCCTGTTTTGTTCAGATACTATAGGAATCTTTGCAAACATCTTATCTATATCGGTATAATAATATTCTAGCCTTCCTGTTCTATAAAATAGACTAGCTAAAACACTACATGTTATTCCATACGTCAAAGGAAGGTGATGATAAGTCACACCTTCTGCAACAGACGCAGGCAATTGCATACAAACATAGCAATCTCTCACATCCATTGTTTCTACATATTCATATAATAATTTGGTGAAAACATTTTTAGAAAAATCAGTTATTGATCTATCTTTATGTAACTCTACACTATCTTTTAATATGGCTGTTTTCTGCATGTTAGCTTCCTTTTCCTTTTCTGTGTTATTTTCTGATATGGACGTTTCTTCTACAGCTAATCTAATTGGAATAGTGATTGCTAAAATAAACCATACGGTCATTAATAATCCTGTACAAAAGAAACACATCTTACACCATCTACGTAAGAACTCACATCTACATGTTCTATTTTTGGTATCTACCATCTTGTTCTATTGTCTATATATATATATATACAGAAAATGTGTCACCACACCTCAGAAATGACGTTTTAGCCACCCTACGTTCTCACTTTGTCTCGTTTTGGTACTTTCTTTAGTTCTTTTCAGAACTCTTTCCTGTCAAATTCGGGGTTTTGTCCAGTTCGGTAGAAATTTCTTTCAAAATTCTTTTAAACTTGTTGCACTTCACCTTCACCCATTAAGTTGTAGCTTTGTTCAGGGTTTTCGTGAGTGATTTCTTCTTCTTTGATGTCAGTCAACGCAATGTATAGCCATTCAGGTGATTTATATTTCAGATTTGCTTTCTTCACTCTTTTTGTTTTCTGCAAGTGTTTTCCACCTTGTTTTTCTTGTTCCTCTTGACTTGTTATTTCATTTACTTGTTCTGCATTCTTTCCATTTAAGTTTATGATTTTGTATCTCAATCTTCTAACTTCGTGGGGCCAATTATCTCCTTTTCTCGGCCTTTTCGGTTCACTTTCTTTTTCTTCCCTTTCTGCTTTCCAAGTTCTCTTTCTTGTTTCTAATACCTGTTTTCTTTCCTCTCCACTCTCTTCTGATTCTGTTTCAGACCTTTCTTTATTGTTTCTTATCTTGAACTTTATTATTTCACTCCTTTCAACTAGTTCTGATCCTTTTCGTGTTTTTCTTCTTTGTTCACCTACTTCTGTCCCTCCTCGAGGTTCTTTCCGAATTCGCGTCGACCTCTCTATCTGTTTCTATATTTCCCTGTTCCTTTTTTCACCGATCTGTCCCTATTACTCCTCGGGATTCTTCCGATTCTTCTATCTTTCTAGTTGAAACTATCCCTTCTTCATCTATTAGAATAATTTCTGAAGGATCTTTACCATAACTTGTACTTGGTTGTTCACTATTGCTGTCTTTTTGCTCAGTTTCTTCGTTTATGATATCAGTCTTCCAATCCTTTTTCAGACTTTCATCACAATCTGAGTGATCTGTATCAGATGCTGAACTGGTGTCTGATATTTCCAGATGTCGACTTACAGGTCGATCTTCAAGTTCTGGAACTTTTGCTATTTCACTATCTCCTTCTGTCGTTGAACTTGTACTTGGGTCTTCCAGATGTCGACTTACAGGTCGATCTTCAAGTTCTGGAATCCTGTTCGGTTCTTCTTCTGCATCGGATGCTGAACTGGTATCAGATATTTCCAGATGTCGACTTACAGGTCGAATTTCAGGATCTGGGACTCTGATGGTGTGGCTGGCATGTACCCAGTGTTTCACTCCTGCACATTTGACTGCAGTTGTTGTTACCAGGATCACTTGTCGTGGTCGGTCCCAACGGGGAACCAAACAGTTTCTTCTTCTGTGGACTTTTATGCGGACCCAGTCTCCTGGATTCAAATCATGAGCTGGTTTTCTTTCGAGAGTGGTCGCATCCGGTCCAACCTGATGAAACACAGAACGTACCACATCAGCCAATCCTTTGCAATAATCCAACACGAGATCATCAGTTATAGTCAGCAGTTTGTTGACAGGTACATGTGCTTGTCTCATTGCTCGTCCCATGATTATTTCGTGGGGACTCAGACCTGTCTTTCTTTCAGGTATGCTTCTGATAGTCATTAAAACCAATGGCAAAGCATCTGGCCATTTGAGTCCTGTGGCTTGACACATTTTCCCTAACCTGTTCTTTATTGTTCCATTCACTTGTTCTACTACTCCAGAAGCCTCTGGTCTGTATGCACAATGCAGTTTCTGTTTAATGCCAAGTGCTTCACATATCAATTGAATTAGTTCATTCTGAAAATGTGTTCCTCTATCTGTTTCAATCGTTACTGGAAAACCATACCTTGGAATGAATTCTCTTAGCATGAGTTTTGCTACTGTAATTCCATCATTCCTTCTGGTCGGATAGGCTTCCACCCAACGAGAAAACAAACAGACGACTACAAGAACATATCTTAGTCTATTGCTTGGGGGCATTTCGATAAAGTCCATCTGCATTCTCGTGAAAGGACCTCCTTCTCGTCCTATTGTTCCTAGACTCACGACTGTCTTCCTTCCTGGATTTATTTGTTGACAAACTAGACATCTTTGACAAAGACTCTCAGCTATGGCTCTGAATTTTGGGTTATACCAGGTTTGTCTGAAAAGTCTGATCATTGCATCCCTTCCGATATGAGCTTGTCCATGGTACATCCGTGCCATGTCAGAAATCATGCTATCAGGCATAACTGGTCTTTCGTCTCTGTAAACCCAAACATCATTTTCCTCCCTTTTCCTGCATCCTGCTTTTATCCAGCTATCCTTTTCTTCGTCATCTGCTGCTTCCTGTAATTGTCTCACCTCATCCCATGTCTCGACAGGGTTAGTAAAAAGCAAAGGACATGAAACATGCTCTCTTTCCCTGCCTTGGTTCAATGAGACTACATTTTTGGCACAATACTGAGCTATTTCATCGGCAAACTTGTTGCCCACTGTTATGTAGTCTTCCCCATTTTTGTGTGCATTGCACTTCATACTGCAATCTGTTTAGGCAGCTGTATCGCCTCAAGCAACTTTTTCACAAACTCACCATTTCTGATTGGAGTTCCTGCAGATGTCAAGAAACCTCTCTGGGACCAGATCTGCCCAAAATCATGAACCACTCCGAAGCCATATTGGCTATCCGTGATCACTGTGATTCGGACATTCCTTCCCAACTTGCATGCTTGAATTAGAGCAACTAGCTCAGCCACTTGGGCAGAACGTATTCCTTTCAAACAAGATGCTTCCATTACTGCAGCTACTGTACATACTGCATATGCTGCACTCAAAACTCCTTCACTTGTTCTCAAACATGAGCCATCCACAAACAGTACATAATCTGATTCTTTTAAAGGCTCATCTTTAATATCAGGTCGCGGTTTTGTACAATACTCGAGTACATTCAGGCAATCATGGTCAACTTCATCCATGTCTATCATATTCTCCTCATCCGGTAATGATGTCGAAGGATTTACATTTGTGCATCTGTCAATGGTTACATTGTCTGCACTTAAAATCACCTTTTCATACCTAGTCAGCCGACTATGTGTCATGTATTGAGTTTTGGTTCTTGTCAAAAGAATTTCCACAGAATGAGGAACATATACTCTCAATGGATAACCCATCACAATGCCTTCACTCTGTTCCAGACTCACGCAAGTAGCAGCTACTGCTTTCAAACACCCAGGCAACGCTTTGGCTACCGGGTCTAAAACAGCTGAAAAATACGCAATAGGTCTTTTCATGTTTCCATGTCTTTGCACTAAGACTGAAAACGCACACCCATCTCTCACTACAATACAGTTCAAAATCTTTTTCATAGTCAGGCATTCCCAGTGCCGGAGCTACACATAGTTTCGTTTTTAACTCTTTAAACGCCTTCATTTCTTCATCATTCAATTCAAATGGATCTTTAACATCCTTTTTTGTCAAACGCTGTAATGGTTTTGCAATTAATGAAAATCCACTTATCCATTGTCGACAGTATCCAACCATTCCCAGGAACATTCTTACCTCTCTTTGTGTCATTGGAGCTCTCATTCCTTGAATTATTTTTATTCTTTCGGTCGTTACTTTTCGCACTCCCTTTTCAATCTTATGGCCTAAGTATTGAACCTCCTGTTGACAAAACTGTAATTTTGATGGGGACACTTTATGTCCTCCTCTTGCTAAATGGTTCAGCAGAGCAATTGTGTCTGTAACACACGCTTCTTTTGTTTTTGATGCCACCAATAGGTCATCAATGTACTGAACCATCACAGATTTTTTGGGCATTTTCAAATCTTCCAATGATTTCTTTAGGATCTGATTAAAGATCGAGGGGCTTTCTGTATACCCCTGAGGAATTCGGCATCATGCCAAAATACGCTCTCCAAATCTAAATGCAAATAATGGCTGGCTATCTGAATGTAATGGGATAGAAAAAAATGCATGGCACAAATCAATGACAGTGTACCATTCCGCTTCACGTGGAATCTGATACAGAATTACAGCAGGGTTCGGTACAATTGGACAACAAGGAACAACGATTTTATTGACCTTTCTCAAATCTTGTACTATTCTATATGTTCCGTTCGGCTTTTTCAGTCCCATTATAGGCGAATTACATGGACTGCTCATTATTTCTCTCAGAATTCCCTGTTCAATCATTTTGTTTATTACAGGTGTTATTCCTTCAATTATTTCTGGTGTCAATTTGTACTGTGGAGTATTTGGGTAATTTGTTCCTTCTTTAACAGAAATTTTAACAAGGTCTACTCCTTTCATTAACCCTATATCTTCACCCGTAAAATCCCATACTTCTTGTTTTACTGTTTCTTTTAGTTCAATTGGGATTTGGGAATAAATCATTCACTTCTGATTCTAAATTCACCATTGTCATTTTATACAGTACATCTTCATCGGGGGTCTGAAATGCAATTCCATTTGGAGTACAATAGATGGTGCAATTCATTTTGCAGAGTAGATCGCGTCCTAATAAGTTCACAGGACTGCAATCACACACCACAAATCGGTGCATTTCTCTAAATGGTCCAATCTTTACCTCAACTAATTTGGTAAGAGGCGCCTTAATCTGCTGATTTGAGACACCAACGACTTGGATATGTTCACCTGAAAGAGGAAGGTTTGGAATTTCCACTGATCTAACAGTAGAACGGGTAGCTCCAGTGTCCACAAGGAATGTTACATTTGCACCATTCACTTCTCCATCCACAAATGGACCTGCTTGATCTACCTCTAGAGTTGCGCCAAGCACGCACTCTTCCTCCTCTCCTAGGCACCGTCATAAACTTTCATCCGACTCATTCCCATCCTGTCGTAACCAATACTGCGATATTGCAGCTGCGCGCGGCAATTGTGTTACCTGCTCTCCTCTGTAGAATCCTGTCTCTGCACTGTACCTTTGTGGATTTACACTCTTGGGAAGTGGTGGTTGAGGCACCTGACTCTGCTGAGTAACTACCTGCGGTTGCTGCAGCTGTTGGTAACTCACCTCACTCTGCACCTGTGGATTTAATGATTGATTTTCTGCATTAGCTTTTGGAGGGAATTTACACTCGTTTCTCCAATGCCCTAACTTTCCGCAATTGTGGCATGGCCACTTTTTCTTTGCCTCTTCTATACTCATTTGGCCTTTTCCTTTACCTATATTCGGTTTGGGTTTAGTTTGTCCTGCCTCATTAGCCTGATTATTTAGTTGAGCTTCTTGTTTCTCTGCAACTTTCACTTGTGCCCACATCGCTTTCTCTTTTAATATACGTTGTCTACACTCAATGTCATCACTGCAAGAGGTGTGGCACCACGGCCAGGGCGACTGACGCTGGAATCTGGGGATCACGGTTCGATCCTCAGCACCGGCGGCAGGTCAGCCCAGCACCATGTGACTCTGGGCAATAGCTTGCTTAATCTTCCCGACGGCCGGGATGCCTTCGGGTAGCTGTTCGCGCTTTACAAATACTGGATTTACATTTACATTTACATACCTCAAAACCTCATCTACGGTGCTGTTTTGCCAGCAAATCATATGCTGTTTGATCATTTCACTTATCTCTGGTTTTAACCCATAAACAAATCTATATACAAAATGACTCATATCTTTTTCATTTAAAGTCTCATAGCCACTATACTGTTTGAAAACCAGAAGTAGCCTTTCATAATAGGCATGTACAGATTCCTTACTTTCCTGTGTGGTTCTATCAATTTTTACCCAATCAGTTTCTTTGGGTGGAATTTTGTTTTTCAAAAAGGTAATAACTTGATCATATTCCCTCATAACTTCTGGTCCTGGCGCTCCTGTTTTTGCATCTCTTGGGTATTCTACAGTTGGCCAATCAATGGTAATCTTACATTCTGTCCATAAATCAGCTGGTACTACAATGTCAAATAATCCATCCAAATCTATCCACAACACCTTTGAAACCTTAACAAACCTTTCCACTTGTCTGTACCATTCTACAGGCTTTTCTCTCAATTTTGGGAAGTCATTAGTAAATGACAGTATATCTTGTCTGGACCAAGGGACATGCACATAACTACCTCCTGGAGTTTCTCTCATCGGATATTCCCTTACAACTGGTTCTTTGTCTGTCACCGCAAAAGCCAAAGACGCTTTATCGGTCGTTTTCTCATTCCTTTTAGTCCACCTGCTTCTCCATCTGTCCACATCACCCCATTTTCTCAACAAAACAATCATTTCTTTTATTTGGGTTAACCGTCCTGATGTGTTCAAATTTTCTATATCTTTCTCACAAAAATCTACCCTATATGGTTTCTGCAAACTCCTCACCTTTACAAATTCTACTCCTAGTTCATTCGCTACCTCTTCTAATTTGTCATGCAAATTTCTAGCTCTCCATGTAATACTTTTACACAAAAACATAATCTCATCATCCTGATATGTTTTTAATTTTTCCGTACCAATAGTCCCTAAGATTAACTCTTCCATGTCTATTTTTAGCCTAATTACATCTAATGGTTTTGGTTCTGTCTCTTTCTTTTGCAAGGTTTTCATCCATTCATTTAATTCATCGGGAGTTGGACCTACAGGTGTACTATTTATTTCTACC
Organism: Calotriton arnoldi; assembly: GCA_963921515.1. Taxonomy (NCBI): domain Eukaryota; kingdom Metazoa; phylum Chordata; class Amphibia; order Caudata; family Salamandridae; genus Calotriton; species Calotriton arnoldi. The sequence continues at coordinate 1,662,736 of CAWUFW010000750.1, read as the reverse complement.
CAATTTCTACTCCTCTCTGGTGTTTCTGATGCTGACTCAGTTCCCATAGGAATCTTCCTAAACTCACTCTCATTTATCGTCAAATTTGTTGGTGGGCTTGGTCTATATGAACTGACCAAATTTCTCACTCCTTCATTTTCTAGTTCCATCCCTTCTTTCCTTCTTTGCAAATTTGAATTCATGGGAATGACTAAAGAATGTTCATCTATTTTCTGATTCTCAAAAACTGGTATTACTGGACCTATTGTTACTGGTACAGTTACGGCTTCCATATTCATTGTTAATTCTCTTATTTTCTCAGTCAATTCTCTCGTGGTTTTTGCTAATTCGGTTGTATTGTCACTTTCAACCTTTTCGCTTTGTGGGGTTTTCAACTGTTCTTGTGACCTATTTATTTCGTATCTTCGTTCTGGACTTTTATTCCTCCCAGTTTCCATTGGCGGTGCATTAGGTGTCACCACCGCAGAATTCTGTTGGTATGGAGGTGGGTTTCGATTTAAAATATCTTCCAGCAATTCATCCTCAGTCTCGCTACCACCATACCCATATCTTTCAGTAGCTATATGTTTCTTTTTCTCGCTACACTTTCCTCTCGCTTCCTTTTCAACTGTGAAAGCTGGAAACAAACCTCCTGTCATATTAGCATATCTCCAACGCTTTATTCTGTCCTCATGATTCACTCCCCATAGTCTTCCAGGAACAAACTCATGATTCTTAACTCCTCTGAATCTCTCTCGTGCATACATCTCCTCTTCCCATTCACTTAACGCTTCAAACTGTGTTGGTCTAGGTCTTGGCTCAAGCTTCGTCATTTTCTCTCTTAAATTCCGAAGTACAGCTACGCTAAATGAACCATTCTCGGGAAAGGCTAATACTCCATCATTTTGAGTATACTTAGTCCAATTTTCTAACCAAATGCAAGTATGATAACCATATTTCAGCATCATATGCGAAGCTGGTGTTTTCGGCGGAGGAATTACCTGTCCCTCTCTAGTCACTACCTTCTTGTCTTTCTTTAAGAAGTTCTTAATTTTCGCCATCCATGACGGTTTCTCTCTACAACATTCATAATAAGCCATATTTCACGATTTCTTTCCCTTCTGCAAGCTCGTAACTCTGCTCTGATCTCTATGTACTATTCGGACCTATCCCAGCACGTTTCACACCAACGCACCAATCCAAAGCCTCTACGTCACTGCTATTCAGACCTATCCCAGCGCGTCTCACACCAACGCACCAATTAGAGCGTTTTCCGTGTTTCTATTGCACTGGCCAATCCCAGCGCGGCCTTTTGTCTACGTCAGTTCTGCTCCTGACCCCTCCTTTACAAAATTTATCGGCAATTCTTTTTCTTGACTAAATCTTATTAGTTACAACATAAAACACATTTCCATTGTCTGTTTTCGCTAAACAAAAGTGATAGTTTTATTCTATCGTACAAGAATACAGTTTTGTTTGATAAGTGTAGGACTTCCCTCTACCTTACCCTTCTTTTAAGCAAGGGGTAAACCCGTTTCTCTGGGGATAAAACACATGTGGAGACTACACTGCTCCTGAGAATTAAGGCCAGAGTTTCACAAGAAAACCGGTTGCTATTTCATTCACACACCTCTTATACAGAAATTGTCCCTACCATAACACAACCTATGTTATCACCAATTTGAAAACCTAGACAATGCACTGTGACTTCTCTTGCCACACGTGTCCACTTCCTACTTCCCGGAAGCTTCAAAATTTCCGACTTACATATAACATAACACGACTCAACATAAAGTGTTAGACATGAAATAATCAATAATCACCAAACTAATCTATAGTAACCATAACTCTGCTACCAAGAAATCTGATCCAGCGCTATCAATAACATTTCTTCTCCTCTAGGCATTGACATCCAGGTTGGGAAACACTCTCCTTCACAACTATACCAATATGACGGTGGGGCCCATAACACCGCATAAACATTCACTCACTCATATATTCCCTGGACCTCGTCCGCCTTTGCTTAGGAGAAAAAGTTAATGAATTGCTGGAAGGAGACGGGATACCTTTTAAATCAACATGATAATTCTCAAACTTCTAAGGTATTCCACTCATTGGTCGATGGACCAACTAGTAGGAATCAGTTGATGGTGATTAAGACCAGCTCAATCACTATAAACTCTTATTAAACATTTACAATTATTATTGAGCTAAAGAACCACAGACTCGTAAATTTAATTATAATATAGTTTATCTAATTTTTATAAGCATGAATAATTCAGTTTTATTAATCGAATCAATACATTGATTATCATTATAAGAAATAAATTGAAATTTCAATGCATACCCTTTTAGATGGAAAAATAAAGTTCGTCACAGCTGTTAAATTCAGATCTCAGCATAGAACTCCCAAACTGACTGTCTGTTCTGCTAAACAGGCCTCCTCGACGGACCACCTATACAGGGTTTCCGCCACAATCTCGTTTTTTCTTTATCAAATTTAAGAGTAAAAGATTAATCGTATTTAAAAATAAAAAGGCCTATAGAAAAATAGCAGCAGCTTCTCCAGCGTCAGCGTCCAGTGCTCAATAAAAATATTTTAAAAAACCACACCAACAACCCAACAACTACTTAAGAGAGTCCTCTTATACCCTAACACTAGCTTACTAAGCACAAATGTTTCACTTTTGGGGGCGAGATTCACGCTAATTGGTCCATTGGAGGGGTGTCAAACATCTCCTCACTACCCTCCTTGCTCAAACTAGTTCCAAAGAATGTTCATAACTTAGTCCTTTCTTACGGGTTCAGGACATTACCAATCCAATTTACAGTCTTTATTTGTATCTTCTTTCCGATACTTTATTTTAAACAGTTCATTGTTCATTCACGAATGCACTGCTGTTTCTCACACTTGTTCGCTACGTCCCCCTTTGGCACACGCTCGGGTAATAAGGTCATCACAACCTTGATCCCTCTTCCATCCTAGGCTTTGGAAATAACCACGTGATGCATTGGTTCACAGCTTTTCTTTTCGCTTGGAAGCCATCTTGCGCATGCGTACTCTAGCTTGTTTGCCTCAGCAGCCATTTTTACAGCACGGCCTAGCAGGCCTGAGCGAACTATCATAGAAGTAAACAGAAAATAGTTAAGAATAAAGAAAATAAGCCTTTTCGTTTCCCTCCCGTCATTCTACGTACCCCAATTAGGTGTTACCTAGCAAATGCGACACATAAAGCTATTTCTTACTTACCAACCACTTTCTTTTGCCACCATACAATTCTCTACGTAGCACAAATCATGCAATATTATTCTAATTAATACGCATATCGTTATGTTATCGTTATTTACATTAACAATTGTAAGTAAATTAGTTTGCACGGATACTGCATGTTACCTTAAACACTTATAAAGAAGACATACGTTGTTGGTTATTTCACTGAAACAAACAATTGTATTAATTATTATTGTTAATATTAGGGGGTTCAACATTTTTTCATTTACCTTGCTCCATCACAGGCATATCCGAGCCGTTCGATAAGTTCGTCTACACAGGGAAGGGGGTAGGCGTCCAACTTAGAGATCGCGTTGACTTGTCGGAAGTCGATGCAGAAGCGCACCGAACCATCAGGTTTCGGCACCATAACGATGGGGGAGGACCAGTCGCTTTGGGACGGACGAACCACTCCCATCTGTAGCATCTTTTTGACCTCAGTGGACATGGCCGCTCGCCTAGCGGCGGAAATCCTGTACGGTCTTTGTCTGACTATTTTTCCAGGATCCGGTTCGATGCGATGTTCCGCCAAAGTAGTCCTGCCTGGGAAATCGGAAAACAGGGGGGCAAAGGGCTCCAGGGTGTCTAACAGCCCCTTTTGTTGTTCAGGGCTTAGTTCTTCATTTATGACTAGACTCCCTAGGGTGGAGGAGTTCTCCAGGGAGGAGAAGGCAACATTGTGGGGAGGGGGACCTATCCATTTCTTCAGCAGGTTAATGTGATAGGTTTGAAACCGGTGAGGACCGAGCTGAATTCAATAGCTCGTCTTACCTATGGTTGACACCACTCGATAGGGACCTTTCCATTCGTTTTTTATTTTGGAAAGGGAGGAAGGGAGGAGTACAAGGACCCAGTCGTTCACCTGTAATACCCTCCATTTTTTTCCTTTATCGTATAGATGCTTCTGGCGTTGTTGACTTTTTTCCAGGTTGGTATGGGCAAGGTCCCGCAACTTCCCGATGCGTGACCGAAGATGTTGGGTGTAATCGAGGAGATCTGAACTGTTATCTTTCTCCCTTTCCCAAGCTTCTCTTGTCATTTCTAGCAGGGTCCGGGGTTGCCTGCCGTAGAGCATTTCGAAAGAGGAACACCCCAGGCTGCTCTGGACCTGCCCTCTAATGACAAAGAGAGCAAGGGGAAGGAGGCGATCCCAGCCCTTTCCCTCCCCTGTCAACATCTTTTTTAGGGTCAGTTTTAGAGTCCCATTATACCTCTCAACCAACCCATCAGTCTGGGGATGGTATACCGAGGTCTTGATATGCTTTACGTCTAAGAGTTTATATACTTGGTTCATGAGCCGGGACACAAACGGGGTGCCCTGGTCCGTGATGATGTGGCTCGGGAACCCTACGCGTGAAAAGTACTCCAACAGCTTGTCTGCAATGTTGGTTGTCGTTGGGGCACTAAGAGGGAAGGCTTCGGGAAAACGGGTACAGTAATCCACTAAGACTAGGACGTACTGGAATCCTTTTGTGGACCTAGGTAGGGGACCAATAAGGTCCATCCCTACCCTTTCGAAGGGCCTCCCTATGATCGGTAAAGGCTGTAGGGGTACCACGGGGGGTCGATAGGGATTCTTTTTTTGGCATACGGGACACTCTTGGCAGTACCGTTTTGTATGTGCATATATTCCTGGCCAGTAAAAGAGCCGGAGGAGATTTTGGGTGGTCTTGTGCGCCCCCGAATGACCCGCCAGAAGATGGGAGTGGGCTAAAAAAGGATTTGGTCGCAGAAGTCTTTGGGGACCAAAAGCTGGGGGCTTGCGTCTTTCTCGGCCACCCTATACAAAAGGCCATTGGTTATTTGAAAGTGGGGAAAGACATGGGCAGGTTGGGTCTGGAGGTGGAGGGCTTCTTGCCAGGCATGGGAAAGGGTAGAGTCATTCTTCTGGGCCCAGCGAAAGTCTTTATCGCCTTGCCAAGGAGCCTGGGACAACAGGGCCTGGGGTACGGCGGTTTCTGGGTTAGATTCAGCAAGAGGTTTTCTCAGTATCAGGGCAGAAAACAGAGACAGGAAGTTGGGATTGTCCGTACCGAGGATAAGATCCTCGGGTAGAGTTGGAAGAACCCCCACTGTGACTAAGGAGAGGGGTCCCCCAGGGCATTGAAGAGGAATACGGGCTGTAGGGTAGGGTCGGACATCCCCATGCACACAGCGTATCAAGACCCTTCTCCCCGGGACCAGCTGTTCCGGCCTGACTAGCTCATGCTTAATTACAGACTGGCGACACCCTGAATCAAGAAGGGCCAACACAGGGGAGCCATTAACACTAAGACTTACAAAGAAACAGGTGCCCATCTCCTCAGTGTACATGAGATTACTTGGGAGATAGCTAATGTCCATTGGCTCGTCCGTTTTCTTTCGAGGGCAGACCCGGGCAATATGGCCCCACTCCCCACTGTCAAAACACTGTGGTCCCAGATGGAGGGGGTTTTCAGGTTTCTGAATCCGCACTCTCTCGGGCTCCTTGATGGGCGGAGGGCCTTCCGTGGGGTAGGTATTGACCGGGGTGCTTTCTCTGGTTCCCAGGGGTTGAGACGAGGTTGGGCCCTTGCGAAGGAGGTGGCCATGTCTACCGCCTGTTCTGCCGTAAGGTTAGCATGCTGTCTTAACCAACGCTGGGTGTTCTATGGAAGGGAATCCAGAAACTGTTCCAGGTATATTGATTTAATTATTTCGTCTTTAGACCTGTCATTAGGTCTAAGCCACTTGTCCGCTGCAAGCTTCAGCTTGAAATAGAGTGTCTCAGGATTATCGCCTGGTGCGCCTTTCTCCTTTCGGAATCTGAGCCTGTAGGCTTCAGCGTCCATGCCCAGGTGGTCCAGGATCACCGCCTTAATTTCCTCATAAGGCGTCACACCACTGGAGTTGGCGACCTGGTAGGCTGCCTGGGCTTCGCCGGTGAGCAGGGGCGCCAGGAAAAAGGGCCACTTCACTAGAGGCCAGCCGGCCGCTCTAGCTGCCCTCTCAAAGTTAAGCAGAAACGCGTCAGGGTCTTCCCCCGGGATGTATTTCTGCAGCGATATGTTGGGGTTGGACAAGGCGCCCCGGGAAGGCCTTTCGCCCGTTGTCTCCTGGGGTGGGTCATCTGCAGGCCTTCGTAGGGCCTCGACCCGTGTCTTCATGAGCTCCTTGAGCGTGTCGCGGTCTGCCTGGGCGGAGTTCATCTGTCTTTCGACCGCCCACTCCAGCTTCTTCTGCCCCTCCACGATGTGCTGTATCAGCGCTTCCATTTTGAGCTCACAATGGTCTCTACGCTGCCCGCATTCTCCACCACGTGTCACACAGGGCAGGTAGAGACGTGACACCAGGTGTGTTCAGTCACTGTTTGTTTATTTTCAAGGGCAAAAAAGTAACGGAAAAGAACCGAAGGACGTCTTCTTCAGGCGGATGGACTTCTCCTCCTTGACGTCTTCTCTGGGGTGGTGGTGAGGAGAAGTCTCCGGTGGGCAAGGAAAAAAAAGGAGAGAAAGCACTCAGATTAGTGCTCGGGTCGTTTTATGCTTCGTGAAGGGGGGGGTTTGTGAAGGGAGGCAACACAGTTCAAATCCTAGGAGGGTGTGGGAGGGGGGACCATCACCAGAGAGGCAGGGGTTTACGCACTGTGTCTCAAGTACACTCCCCGATACCTGTCTAAGTTCCCTACTCGCTCCCGCCTCCCGATACTAGCGTATTCGACCTCCAGACTCCCCGAAATCTGGCACGCACCTGTTCTAGCCACGTTCCTCATGGGACATGGGGGGGCGCTGCGTGGAAACGTTGGCCTCCAGGCTCTTCCTCTTTTCCTTCCGCGCGTTCTCCGATGGCGGCTCTCCTTCCCTCGCGCTGTTCTTCCCTCTCCAGATCTCCGGGCGTTCGTCCTTCTTCCTCCTTCCGGGGTGTGAACCAATCACCATCGGCGTCCGGATCCTTATCATCCGCCGACGTCCCGCGGGCCCACCTCCGAGGGGCGGGGCCGGCTTCCTCCCCGACGACATTGTTAAAGGGCCAGCTATGTGAGGCGCCGTATGCCTCAGTCCCGGGCAGACACACATCCGAGCCAGGTAGCTGAATGGGAGAGAAAGGGGTGGTGCCATCAGGCAAACAGGTAGGGTCGGGGTCCGTGGAGAGAGGATCCTGACAGGACCACAATGTGATTCTCATGAGAACTTAATCTGGACTGTAACTAAATGTATACTAACTATTAAGTGTCACAGGAGTACTGGGGATGGGAAATGCACTATATGAATATGGGGGGACAGTGCTGACTGTGATTTTCAACTGTATCGTTCTTTCGTTTAGTGATTGGGTGGGATTTTTGGGGCCTTTGCATGTTCACTCCAAATGATAAGCCTTATTGTATTTTATCCAATTAAAGGAATCTTACCCAGGTGTTGTGTTCACTTTCCCCTGATCTTTTAAGGCAACACTCTGTCAGTCTGATCTCTGATGTATGACCTATTTACTAAGCTGCAGTCTGATATCTGGTTTATGACCTATTTACTGAGCTGCAATATACTCTGATCTGATATTTCATGATTCCATTTAATGATTTGCATTTTATTCTGAGCTTTTATATGACAAATGACTGACTTCTTGCAATTCATGATGATTTAAGCCTTGTAGGAAGCTTGCTCTTTATGTGATATATCAAGAACCTGAGGAATATACCATGTAAACAGTCCAGGGGTTCCTGCATGAGTGGACAGGGGCTTGCTATGCAATCCCAAAGTGCTCTATTGGGGAGTAGTGTGGCTGAGCAGCCATAGGCTTAACACAGAGGACTGCAAGACATTTGCAAATACACATAGTGATCAATAAATGTCAGAAACGACTCAAGAAGGAGATACACGCCAATTTATAAAAATAGCAAGTATCTTTATATATTTTTAGGCATCCGACAAAAATCGTTTAGTAAAGTACATTTTTAAATATCAATTATTTTCACTTTAAAAAGTGGACACAGTGTAATTTCTGAGTTCTGCAATGGTATCCTATGGAAGGAAGAACAGTTCTGCAAAAGGGTATAGTACAGCGACTTACAAGACCAATCTCTATGAATTAAGGTGGGTGTTGAGCAAGGTCCAAGGCAGCACCAGCAGTACACCACGAGTGGCATGGGGGCGTCGGGGTGCAGGGTGCGAAACAGTGCTGGGAGCCTAAAGTATTTCAATGAAGATCGGTCACTGCGGAAAGAGGCTGCAGGCTCTGGCCAGGTAGCCAGTTGGGCTGAACAAGCAAGTGGGCTCAGGCCTTGCGATGCTCGGGGACAAGGGGACCTTTGTTCCTCTTCTCAAAGGCCCCTGGGAGACGGGTGCAGAGGTGTCCTTACGCGTCGGGTTTTTCCTTACCAGAGCAGTCACGGTTGAGGGGGCCTGTGTGCAGAGGCTGCAGGCGACGTCAAGGAGTCCAGGAGGGGTTTAACCACGATGGACTTGAGCTCTGGCGGTCTGGGGGACCTTGTTGACACCGGTGGCCCACTTCAACTTGGGCTGGAGGCGACAGTTGCAGTGGTGACTTTGGGTGTCAGGTTTTGGTGGTTCTGGAGGCTTCAGAGTCTTCTCTTTTGGAGTTTCTTCTGAACAGGTCTGCTGTTCACAGGAGGTCTTGAGTCTTTTTTGAAAGCAAGCACTCATCCCAGGTTTCTGGAGTCAACAGCTACAGAAGTCGACTTTGGCGCAGTTTTTGACAAGGGATGCAGACAGGCTGGCGGGGCTGGTACCAGGTCAGCTGCTTCTCCTCTCCTCTCTTCTTTTGCGGCTCTTCGTGTCCTCTCTCTTCTTAGGTCATTTAGATCTGCTTCTCTGGTGCCATAGGCTCCCCATAATACTGAATTTAGGGGTGTTAGGTGAGTACAAGGTAGTAGCCAATGGGCTACTATTCCTTGGGGTCATTATGCCCCCCTATATGACCACTGTAGAATGGAGTATCCTCGTGCGTCTATGGAGCATCTTCGTGCGTCTATGTAGAGCTTTAAATAGACGCTTTAAATGTCTATTTAAAGCGTGATGCTTTAATTGTGATTCTTTAAATGAGATGCTTCAAATGATTTAAATGAGTGGAACAATGCCTCCGAGGTTTTCAGGCAACGTCATTCAGTTGCCTGGAGTGCCTCGCAGGTGCCGAAAGCTCCTGGTTGTGGGTGAACAAGCTGGAACAAAACTTGTAAACTTACTGCTGTCTCTACGCCTCCTCATTTAACATCTTGGCAATGAGCGGAGCGAACCTACACCTAAGGCCGTACACCCACCAACCTCCTTCAGGGTTTTACATTTTTGCTGGACGTCCACCAGAGGATTCACAGCACCTAGCGGAATCTATTGCTGTGCCTTGCCTGCCGGTCAGGACTCTTTGGCCCGTGAGTCCCTTGCTTGCCGGTCGTGACCTCTGACCCAGTTAGTTGTTATACATTTTGGGTATTATTGGGTGCCTGTGGGTGCTTGTGGACTGCGCACACTGCTCATTGGCTCCAGTTGGTGTTGTACGTGCACCCGCTATTGTCTACCATGGCGGCTGTGCACGCACTGGAGACACGTCATTGCGTTAGTCATCTCTTTGTTGCAGCTGTCACGTATTTCAACGTATTCCATATCCTGGCAGCCATCTTTGTTTGGGCAGATTCTGGTAAGCCCACTGTAGGAGGTGTGCTGCGACGTCCCTTCTTGGCGGCCATTTCGCTTGGGGACACGATTGGCTGCTCCGCCTGATGGAGCAAGGACTCACAATGAGACTTGCTCGTAAGCAATCTTCTCACAGTATTAATTCATTAAACTTGTAATGTCTTTATTAACAATTGCATACACAACACAGTATCTTAGAGAAGCTTGCCTATGTGTTTTCCGCTAAGAAGTAATCCATGTCTAATGCAAAATGGCCGCTAAAACGCGGGAACTCTACTGCGCATGTGTCAACCATGTCACATGGTATGACGTCTTTCTTTGCTTGGAGGGAATCTTTGCTTCTGCGCAGTATGTGCTAAAATGGCTGCTTAATGTTCTCACATGCTAAAGCTTTCGCATTGCTGCAATTAATGATGTGATATTCTAACGCTACTAATGCGGGATAGACATTTATAATTAAATGGGAATAGAGTAGAAGTAGGTGGTATACAGTGAAACCATTTATTTTTTTGATTTTAATATGTTTCTTCTTTGATTTCTATTAGTTCGTAAAATGGGCCTGGGTTAACTGAGCAGCAGCTCAAAAGCTATGGACAGTGCGCATGCGCAAGGAAAATGACAAGACAAGGCGATGAAGTCAACTTGGACTACACCCAAGGACATGACCTGTTGGTCACATCCACTGAACCTCTGAGATGTCCTCATAATTGAGAGGGGCGGTATTTTAAAACAATGGGCTTAAGAAATTGAACTAAAATGACATGGTGTGTGGATCAACCCCCTGTCCCCGTCCAATAAGAAATAGTGGGCCCATAATTTTGAAACATTAATGGGAGGTACCTGGGCGTAGAAGGGTATAATAGATATAGAATTAGCTAATTAGTTAGCATTAGGATGCACAGAGCGCAGATGGAGCTCATATGCTGACACGGACGAGAGCTGATCAATTGCAGACTGAACCGCTATCCGAAGAGGTCCTGAGGTGGGGGAGGCGGATTCCATTAGAAAGAAGACACGGAAGAATCGAGGAGGAAAACGAAGTATCAGAGAGGGGAACGACACAGGCGTCGTTAGTACAGAGGTCACCTGTCCTGTCTTGAACCTGGTCCGGAGGTCTTGGTCTTCATCTTTCTTGGGACCCTTTCCAACTCCTTGGCCAAGGGGTTTGGTTTTCACACTTTTAGGTAACTATAAATACGTAATTTAGTATGCACTGCTGTCTCTATCTTCTCTTTTCTGAGGGACCGTCATTTGATGCTTAGTAGGTGATATTATGGCATATTTCCTCTTTGATATATGATCAAGTACTATGTGGTTTGTAAATTACTCTGCTAAAGAATTTTAGATAAACATTTTAAAACTATCTGAGTCGGTGATTATTTCAGGTTTATGAATTGTATTATATATTCTCATTTTAAACTTCCCAATTATCAAAGGGTTCATCTGTAAGTCATTACTCTTCAATTCAGAAAAGGTAATTGGTAGCAGGGATATTGATAAAGAGTATAACTGACCCACCAGCGGAAATTGCTAGCGTAGTATGAATGAATGGGCCCAGGTGAGTATTTGGTGTATGGATGCTTGTTGCTAGTAACCCGCTGGATCAGTTTTCTGGCTATCAGAGGATGGTTAGACTTTGTTAATTGGGTAATGAGAATTTTATTTTTATGAACTAACATCCGTTTGTTTAAAGTTTTGTTTTATGTTGTCTAGAATCCCCGGGGAAATTGAATAGTGGATGGTAAGTGGAAGCCTTACTGCAGTGAGGTTATCTGTCAGGCAGAAATAGTACTGAAAAGTTAAGCAGGGCTATCAGTACTTGTTAGGGACTCTGTGTGTGTATGAGTGACAGCAAAGGAATACGCTGGTGAAATTTTGATGTTATATCACCTAGAAAGGGTAACATTGAAGGAGTAGCAGGTATTTCCGAAGCTTATGTGAAGAGTAAACGGAAGTTGTTTTACTCGTAGTGTATGATTAGTAAACGGAAGGGTTTTACTAAGAAGTGAGAGAATCTATCTTTTCAAATTTAGAGAAACTGGCACGATAGCGAATGTTTTATGTTGTTACTGAATTTTAAGAAGAATTGAAAGTTTTACGTACAATTTTTGTAAAGGGAGGGTCAGCTGTCGGAGTAAAAGCTGACGTCACAAACGCCGCGCTGGGATTGGTCGATACAGTAGGCGTGGAGCGAGCTTGTGAAGGAGGTGTCAGTAGTCAGGAGTAATACTGACGTCACAGGTGCCGCGCTGGGATTGGTTGAAACAGCGAGGGACAGAGAAGCGCAGATTGTAAAGGAGGGGTCGTTAGACAAACGTCACAGAAAAGCCGCGCTAGGATTGGTCCCGAGACAAATGTTAGCTGAAATTTGATTGGTTGTCAGCATAGAAGTCGAAATATTAGTGGACAGTGGAAATTGTATGTGGAAACGCGATCCGACTTTAATAGGAACACGTCCAGACAGGAGATTCCTAGGTTTTGCAGAATATAATTCAATAAACAGATATTTACCCAAGATGTATGGAGAAAAGAGAAAAATGTCATTTCTACAGAAGATTAAGAATTATTTTAAGAAAGATAAGCCAATCAAAACTAGAGAAGGAATTATCATTCCACCAGCAAAAACGCCAGCCTCATTCATGATGATGGAGAGGGGTTATCATACTTGTGTATGGTTAGAAAATTGGATAGAATATACCAAGGATGATGGAATATTAGCTTTTCCAGAGAATGGTACTTTTAATGGGAGAGTTCTTCAAAATTTACGAATAAGAATGAACAAATTAGAACCCAGACCAAGATTAACTCAATACGAAGCCCTAGAAGAATGGGAAACAGAGGCATTTGAACGAGATAGACCCAGAAGCAATAGGGGTTATAGGGGATTTTTCCCTAGACAACAAAATGGGTTACGAGAAAGTCAGATGAAACAGTGGAGAAGAGCGATGCTTACCGAGGGTTTGTATCCAGTGTTCATGGCAGATGAGCCGTTAGGGAGCAAATGCAAAGAAAAGACAAAACACATGACAGGGTTTGGAGATTCTGAAGATGAATTTATGGAAGAAATATTGAAAAATCCTCCACCATACCAAGAAGGGTTGGGTGGATGTACCCCAAGTGCACCGATTTTGAGAACACCATTGGTATCTCAAGTACTGCATAATCCACCAGTTAATAGGGTACTTCAGGATAAGGAAAGAGAGGCCTTAGACAGAAATAGAGCAGAATTAATACAGAAAATAACTCAGTTGAATGTACATCCTGATTCCTTGACCATACCTGTAACCATTGGTCACGTGGTTCCTTTATATGGTGACAAAGTAAATTGTCCAAAACCTCTAGTTATGCCTACACCTCTGGATATTCATAAACCTGAAGCTGTAATAATTGATGACCACATCAGCGATTGTGAATCTATGATCTCACTAATGGATTTGCCTATTCGAGACTCCGTAAATAGCACCCCAAGAAGAGTCACACCTGGTTGCTCAAAGGATGTGAATATAATAACATCTTCAGGAACTAAAAGTGCAACTGTAGTAACTCCAGAAGACTTAGAAAGATGGGCACAAGGAGTAGACAGACAGAGTTCACCCCCAAAGATCTTGGACATTTATAAATTAAAAGTTGAGTTAGAAGAAATGATAGCAGGCAATGTAGGAGTAGATCATTTAAATACCTACAGTGAAGAAGAACTATTGTTCGTATGTAGGAGCATAACCAGAAATGTAAAAATATTCCATGAAAAGTTAACAGATTTGGCCTCAGAAATGGGAATTGAAATAAGAAAGTCAAAAGTACTACAGAAACCATATCGAGCAGACTTTACTGACAAACATTTAGAAAATATGAATGCATCTGGTAGGAAATTACAAGTGAAAGAATTAATGTCAGTATTACAGAAATGGGGAGAACTGGATAAATGGAAAACTAGATGGACAAAGAAAAAGGAAGAAGCACGTTTGCACAGAACAACATCTGAGTATTTATTGAAGGAGACAGGGAAGGTAGAACACATGTACCCAATGCGAGAGGTTCCAGGAGGAGGTGACGTCCATGTCCCATGGAGCAGGCAAGACATTTTGTCATTCACAAATGATTTTCCAAAATTGAGAGAAAAACCAATTGAATGGTACAAGCAGGTTGAGAGGTTTGTGAAAGTTTCAAAGGTTTTGTTAAAGGATCTAGATGGTCTGTTTGACATAGTAGTACCTGCCGATTTATGGACAGACTGTAAAATTACAATTGACTGGCCCAGTGAAGAGTATCCTAGGGATGCAAAGACAGGTGCTCCATCAAATGATGTGATGAAAAAGTATCACCAGGTAATAACTTATTTGAAGGGAAAAATGCCACCAAAAGAAACAGATTGGGTGAAAATAGACAGGACTACCCAAGAAGCGAGTGAATCGGTACATGCCTATTATGAACGCCTATTACAGGTGTTCAAACAGTATAGTGGATTTGAGCATATTGGAGACAAAAATATGAGTCAGTTTGTCTATCGATTTGTTTATGGTCTAAAGCCAGAGATTTGTCAGATGATTAAGCAGCATATGTTATGCTGGGAAGGAAAGCCTATTGACGAGATTTTGAAATATGCTAAATATTGTGGAGACGACATTGAGGATAGACATAAGAAATTGCAAGAGAAAGTGATGTGGGCTCAAGTGAAAATGGCTGAGCGACAGGGAATTAATTTGGATAATCCAACAGAAAGTCAGGGAAAAGAATCTGGAACGAATGGTGACACAGGAAATGGTGGAAAAGTGAGAGGACGAATGAGTAGGGAAGAGGCTAAAAAGAAATTTCCTTGTCATGGGTGCGGAAAGTTGGGACATTGGAAGAACGAATGTAAAAAGATTCAAAATAATAATAATGGCCCAAATCATAATTTAAACAGAGACGGGATGATACGATGGGGTCTAAGTGTTACTTACCAGTGCCACTGGGAACGGGGGGTGGTGGGAGGTGGGAGTTCTGTGTGGGTTGTTCTTCTTGTTTTATGTTATAAAATGCCGCTTGTACTTACTAAAATTGCTATTTCAGTTTGGCCTCCTGCGTGAGGGCCCAATGTGCATTTTACAAGCTGCTCAATAAAAAAAAAAAAAAAATAAGAATAAAAAAAAAAAAATAATCATAATTTAAATCCACAGACGCAGAATGATTCACAGCAGGGTGTAAACCCTTAGAGTCAGTTGCCACCTGCTCCTACACAGGGTAATGTAAGCAGAGCAAAGCACGGTACAGACGTCGGATATCAAAGAGGAAGTGGTAAGAATGAATATGTAACTACACAGTTTCTTTTACAGGACAAATTTGATCCATATAGTCATCAATGACGGTGCCTAGGAGAGGGGGTGAAGGAGTGCGTACTTGGCGCATCCTTGCCGGTAGATCAGACAGGTCCATATGTTGAAGGGAAAGTAAAAGGTAATGATATCACTTTTCTTTTGGACACTGGTGCTACCCGTTCTACTGTGAGAACAGCAGACATCCCAGACCTCCCTCTCTCTGGAGAAGCTATCCAAGTTGTAGGTGTAGCAAATCAAAAGATTAGAACACCCCTTACTGAACTTATGGAAGTAAGAATAGGGAACTTTCGAAAAATGCACCAATTTGTGGTATGTGATTCCAGTCCAGTAAATTTATTGGGTAGAGACTTATTGTGCAAGATGAATTGCACTATTTTTTGCACACCAGATGGTGTTGCAGTACAAACCCCGGATGAAGATCATGTTTATAAGTTCATGCTAGCCAAGCAAGGTACTGAAGTGGATGAGATGTTCTCCTTAATAACCAAAGATGAGTTACCAGAAGAGTTAAGAACTACAGTGAACTCTAAGGTATGGGATTTTACCGGGAAAGAAGTAGGTCTTATGGCAAAAATAGACCCAGTAAAGATCACTATAAAAGAAGGCGCAATTTTCCCAAATACCAGACTATACAAAATGAGTGCTGAAGTGAAAGCAGGAGTTGTTGAGGAAATTAACAGAATGGTGAAACAAGACATATTAAAAGAAGTTATGAGTAGTCCTTGTAAATCGCCAATAATGGGTTTGAAAAAGCCTAGAGGAAAATATAGGATTGTTCAGGATTTGCGGAAAATTAATAAGGTTGTGGTACCTTGTTGTCCTATAGTACCAAATTCTGCAGTAATCCTATACCAGATACATACCCTGGAGTGCAGAATGGTTTACAGTAATTGATTTATGCCAAGCATTTTTCTCGATACCATTGCACCCAGATAGTCAATATCTGTTTTCGTTTAAATTTGAAAACCGTGTCTATGTGTGGAATCGTGTTCCTCAAGGGTACACAGAAAGTCCCTTCATTTTTAATCAAATGCTGAAAGGGTGTCTAGAAAAATTAGTACTGCCCAGAAGCTCAGTCCTGGTGCAGTACATTGACGACTTGTTGATAGCGTCAAGAACTCATGATGATTGTGTTGAAGATTCAATTGCATTGCTCAACCATTTGGCTGAAGAAGGACACAAAGTATCACCTGAGAAGCTGCAGTTTTGTACAACAGCAGTTAAATATTTGGGACACCAAATTGAGAGGGGAACAAGAAGAATAACGTCTGAAAGAATACAAATAATTAAGCAAATGAAAATGCCAGTAACCCAAAGAGAAGTGAGAATGTTTCTTGGAATAGTAGGATACTGTAGACAGTGGATTATAGGGTTTTCACAACTAGCAAAGCCTTTAATTCAGCTAACAAAAAAGAAAGCAAAGGATCCAGTTGAATGGGATGATGAAAGTGCAGGTGCATTTGTAAAATTAAGAAACGCTTTATGCTAAGCCCCTGCCTTGGGCATGCCTGACTATACAAAGGAATTCGCACTGTTTTGCTATGAAAGAGAAAATTGTGCACTTTCAATGTTGACACAAAGACATGGACTAGATAGGCGTCCTATAGCATATTTCTCTGCTACATTGGACCCAGTGGCTGCAGCATTGCCAGGCTGTTTAAAAGCAGTTGCTGCCACCTGTATGAGCATTGAACAAAGTGAGTCAATAGTGATGGGATATCCTGTTACAGTGTTTGTCCCACATGCAGTTGTGATCCTGTTAACTAGAACTAGAACTCAGCATCTCACGCCTAGTCGGATGACAAGGTATGAACGAATAATTCTAGGAGCTGAAAATGTGACCATAGTTAGGTGCACAGTTGTAAATCCTGCTACATTATTACTAGATCAATATTGTGAAGAAGTTAAGGACGACCCAGAACATGATTGTTTACAGGTCACAGAATTGTGTACAAAACCGCGTCCTGACATACAAGAAATGCCCCTAAAAGACTCAGACAGGGAGCTGTTTGTGGACGGCTCATGTTTAAGGCATGAGGATGGCAAATTGAGCGCAGCCTATGCTGTATGTGAACTATCTGGAATAGTCGAAGCATCCTATTTACCAGGAGTCAAATCTGCACAAGTAGCTGAACTAATTGCTTTGATTAAAGCCTCCAAAATTGGGGAAAATTTAAAAGTAACCATATTTACGGACAGTCAATATGGATTCGGGGTTGTGCATGATTTTGGCCAACTGTGGATGCAGAGGGATTTCATGACTTCTTCAGGATCCCCAATCAAAAATGGGCAGTTTGTAAGGGAACTATTGGAGGCAATACAATCACCAAAAGAATTGGCAGTGGTGAAATGTGCCGCACACCAGTCAGGAGATGACTGGGTGGTAGCCGGTAACAGATACGTAGACCTAGTTGCTCAACACTGTGCCAGAAACAGATTGGCAGTAAACAGAAAAGTTGAAAGGATGGGAATCAGCTGCCAACTTATGCTATGTTCAACACCTGAAACTTGGAATGATGTGAAACGATTGCAGGATGAGGCTGAGGAGAGTGAAAAAGATGTTTGGATAAAAATAGGGTGCACACGAAGATCAGAGGATGATGTGTGGGTATACACAGATGGCAGACCAGTCATGCCTGATTGCCTAATTTCACAAATGGCCAGGATGTATCATGGAGACACACATGTAGGGAGAGATTCCATGATTAGACTTTTCAGACAAAGTTGGTACAATCCAAGGTTTAGGGCTGCAGCAGAGAGTCTTTGCCAGAGGTGTTTAACTTGCCAATTGAATAATCCAGGAAGGAGAACAGTAATTGGTTTGGGAAAAATTGGAAAGGCTGAGGGTCCTTTTGTGAGATTGCAGTTAGATTTCATACAGCTACCACCATGTAAAGGACTGAAATATGTACTTGTCATAGTGTGTCTGTTTTCAAGGTGGGTGGAGGCTTACCCAAACAGAAGGAATGACAGCATTACAGTTGCAAAACTGTTGTTACGAGAACTCATTCCTAGGTTCGGTTTCCCAGTAACTTTGGAATCAGATAGAGGAAGTCACTTCAATAACGACGTAATTCAAATAATCTGTGAAGCATTTAAAATTGAACAAAAACTGCACTGTGCGTATCGCCCAGAGGCTTTTGGAGTGGTAGAACAAATGAATGGCACAATAAAATCAAGATTGTCAAAGATGTGTGCATCCACATCGTTAGATTGGCCAGACGCATTGCCCCTTGTCTTAATGGGACTCAGAAGCATTCCTGATAGAAATACAGGATTGAGTCCCCATGAAATCATCATGGGCAGAGCAATGAGACATGCACATGTTCCTGGAAATAAACTGCTGAACATAACTGATGATATGGTTCTAGATTATTGCAAAGCATTGGCTGACCTCGTGCGTTCTGTCTCTCACCAGGTTGGAGAAGACGCAGTTTCCAGGCAGCCTGAACAAGAGCATGATCTGAACCCCGGAGACTGGGTAGTAGTAAAGCATCACACCAGAGAAACGTTTTTATCACCCAGGTGGGGCGAACCTTGTCAGGTTATATTGGTTACAAACACAGCAGTGAAATGTGCAGGATTGCCTAATTGGATTCATGTAAACCACACAAAAAGGGTGCCAGCTCCTGAAGGAAAAGATCCTCAGTCAGCATCAATAGCTGAGGAAGCTGAAGGTTGGCCAGCTGAAGAATCCCAGGTGAGAGATTCTGGAGAAGCTGAAGAAGAACAACCGAGCACAAGTCAGGACTGGATACCAGTGGTTGACATACCAGAAGTTTACAACAAAACAAGAAGTCGAGCAAGATTAGAAGAAATTAGTGAGGATCAGATAGGTGTAGAAGAAGCAGCTCAGGATTGGGAGAATGAAATACTAAGAGAACCTGAGCAGACCCAGATAGGGAAAGGAAATTGGGCTCAAATCGAAGACGAAGCAGCAAAATTTGAGCAGGAACAGACAGGTTTTGAAGAACGCGGTCAGGCTGCAGAAGTACACAGTGCAATAAGCCCTGATCAGAACCAGTTAGAACAAGAAAAACACGTTCAGGGAGAAGAAAACCAATAAAACAATGAGCAAGAAAGCCTCAAGCACGAAGACGTAAATCCTGAACAGGGTCAGTTAGTAGAAACTCACACACAGAAAACTGAAGAAACAACTTTAAGACCTGAGCAAGAACAAATAGAAGAAGAAACTGAAAACAAGGAGAAACAAATTGTGCCACACCTTGAAAATAAAAGAGTTTCTGGAAAAGATTCAGAAGGTGAAGATACAGTGCAAACAAAGAAAGTCAGAAAAGGCGATCATTGGCCTAGTGTCATTAAAAGAATAAAATACCACATAGTAACCAGAAGTGAAGATCCAGAACAAGTAAATGAAGTAACAAGCTTATCTGGACAAACAAGTGGGACTGAAAAACGAAAAAGCAAAAGACTGAAACTTGTGAACAATAAGTTTAAGGGTCCTGATTGGACTTATATAATCCTTGAAGACTACGAAAATTCAGAGTCAAGTGAAAGTGGTGACGAAGGAACAAGTGCAGAACTGACCTATGAAAAAGAAGTGAAACCTCCTTGATAAATTAAAATCTTAAAAGAAAAAGGAAAAGAAGAAAATTCTTATTTGTCAAAATGGCTAACGACAGAGTTTCTGGGAAACCAAAACGGAAATGTTGTAGCAAATGCTGTGCTATATGCATATGTAGTATGGTAGTGGTACTTATAGTATGGTTAGTTGTGATCATAGCAATTCCTTACCTTATGATAATAGACAAGAAGAGTAACAATGACACCAAAGGAAGGATACAAAATTTGAAAAATGATAGGGTAGAAATAGAAGCAGGAGATGAACCAGATTTTCATCACGAAGTAACAGATAATGATACTAGTTTAAATGTTTTTACTAAACTATTATTTCAGTACGTAGATACAATGGAAATTAGTGACTCTTATGTCTGTATGAAGTTACCTGAATCAGTAGCAGAAGGTTTAACATATCATCATTTGCCTTTAACTTATGGCATATCATGTAGTGTATTAACCAGTTTATTTTATAGAACAGGGAAACTTCAGTATTATTATTCAAATATAGATGTGGTATTTTCTGAGGTTTCTATTCGAAAGAATCTGAACCCAGTGCTTAGTAGTCAAGATGCACAATTTATGGGAGAATTTTTCTTAACAATGAAGTCGATAGATATAACGCATGCACATAGAAGCAATCTAACATGTTCATTACATGAGGAAGAAAAGATATTTTTGAACTTAGTTGAAAATAGAAGACAGGATTTCCAAAAGAAATTTCCAAAAGAAAGCGTCAGAGCATAAAGCTAATCTTCCACCTTGGTCTGAGAAAGAGGGAATTTACACACCTGGCAAGGCTCAAGCTGCTATGGCTCTGGATTTTGTAAAAACAGGGAAAATTTGTCTTCATAGGTTAAAGACTGATTATAACAATATTTTCATCGGTACCAGTGAATGTGAACATAATTTCTTAATTCTTGGAGGTTGGGGACTAAAAGGAGGAACAGATTCAATTTTTCCTGGAATTTATTATGTGTGTGGGAATAAGGCTTACTTTAGGCTTCCTGCATGGTGATATGGAAGTTGTTATTTTGGAATAGTTTTTCCAAAGGTATACCACGTAAAAAGAAACACTGGGAGCAATGAAAATAATAGTGAATTAACACGTAATAAAAGAGCTAGTTTTTCAGAAATTGTAGGTGACATATTTGGTGCATTAATACCTTCAGTGGGAGTAATTCTGAACTCAAGGAGAATATGTAAATTGTCTACAGTGGTTGATCGTTTATCAACGGATACTGCTGGAGGATTTCTGATGATTAATGCGGAGATGGTTGCGATTAGATCTATGGTTATGCAAAATCGGCTTGCTCTTGATATAATATTAGCAAAAGAGGGCGGAGTCTGTAAATTGTTGAAAACGAAACATTGTTGCACGTATATTCCTGACAAAAGTGCAGAAATTGGAACGTATATAAAGAATATAACAAAATTTGAGAATGAAGTAAAACCACTGGAAGTTGATAGTGTATGGGAAAGATTGACAAATAGCGTTGCGTCAATTGGTACCTGGTTTACTAATGTAGGAAAAGGACTTATAGGTCAAATATTAGTACCCTTAGTAGGGACAGCAATAATAACACTGTCAATAATAATATGGTGCAAATGTTGTAGAAAGAATGGAATATATAAAGTAACAGGAAAGGGCAAGAAACGAAAATTCGATGAAATTGAATTTGAAGATCTGAGAAGCGAAATATACAAGAAACTGAAAGGAGAGAGTAAGAATAGAAAATGTAAAAATGAGATCGAGACAAATAAATGCTAAGAAGTTGGCATCTGGTTGTGGGTAATTTTGATGGCTCAGAAACGCCATCAGAGAGGGGATTGATGGAGCAAGGACTCACAATGAGACTTGCTCGTAAGCAATCTTCTCACAGTATTAATTTATTAAGCTTGTAATGTCTTTATTAACAAATGCATACACAACACAGTATCTTAGAGAAGCTTGCCTATGTGTTTTCCGCTAATAAGTAATCCTTGTCTAATGCAAAATGGCCGCTAAAACGCGGGAACTCTACTGCGCATGTGTCAACCATGTCACATGGTATGACGTCTTTCTTTGCTTGGAGGGAATCTTTGCTTCTGCGCAGTATGTGCTAAAATGGCTGCTTAATGTTCTTACATGCTAAAGCTTTTGCATTGCTGCAATTAATGATGTGATATTCTAACGCTACTAATGCGGGATAGACATTTATAATAAATGGGAATAGAGTAGAAGTAGGTGGTATACAGTGAAACCATTTATTTTTTTGATTTTAATATGTTTCTTCTTTGATTTCTATTAGTTCGTAAAATGGGCCTGGGTTAACTGAGCAGCAGCTCAAAAGCTATGGACAGTGCGCATGCGCAAGGAAAATGACAAGACAAGGCGATGAAGTCAACTTGGACTACACCCAAGAACATGACCTGTTGGTCACATCCACTGAACCTCTGAGATGTCCTCAAAATTGCAACAATGTATATACAATTTGTATTAAACTTTGTCGTGAAACGGGTGGGAAATAAAGCAAATGTATTAATTGAGAGGGGCGGTATTTTAAAACAATGGGCTTAAGAAATTGAACTAAAATGACATGGTGTGAGGATCAACCCCCTGTCCCCGTCCAATAAGAAATAGTGGGCCCATAATTTTGAAACATTAATGGGAGGTACCTGGGCGTAGAAGGGTATAATAGATATAGAATTAGCTAATTAGTTAGCATTAGGATGCACAGAGCGCAGATGGAGCTCATATGCTGACACGGAAGAGAGCTGATCAATTGCAGACTGAACCGCTATCCGAAGAGGTCCTGAGGTGGGGGAGGCGGATTCCATTAGAAAGAAGACACGGAAGAATCGAGGAGGAAAACGAAGTATCAGAGAGGTGAACGACGCAGGCGTCGTTAGTAGAGAGGTCACCTGTCCTGTCTTGAACCTGGTCCGGAGGTCTTGGTCTTCATCTTTCTTGGGACCCTTTCCAACTCCTTGGCCAAGGGGTTTGGTTTTCACACTTTTAGGTAACTATAAATACGTAATTTAGTATGCACTGCTGTCTCTATCTTCTCTTTTCTGAGGGACCGTCATTTGATGCTTAGTAGGTGATATTATGGCATATTTCCTCTTTGATATATGATCAAGTACTATGTGGTTTGTAAATTACTCTGCTAAAGAATTTTAGATAAACATTTTAAAACTATCTGAGTCGGTGATTATTTCAGGTTTATGAATTGTATTATATATTCTCATTTTAAACTTCCCAATTATCAAAGGGTTCATCGGTAAGCCATTAATCTTCAATTCAGAAAAGGTAATTGGTTGCAGGGATATTGATAAAGAGTATAACTGACCCACCAGCGGAAATTGCTAGCGTAGTATGAATGAATGGGCCCAGGTGAGTATTTGGTGTATGGATGCTTGTTGCTAGTAACCCGCTGGATCACGCCTCAGGTTCAGCTTCTCTCTCCACAAAGATGATTTCTCTCTGAACGGCCGGTACGAAGGTTAATCGCCTGCACTTACGCTGACAGGCACACCTGGTTTTCAGCATCTCTTGTCTCGAGAGCACTGTTGTCTCTTGTAGTCACAGTGACAGGCACATCTGGTTTACGGCATTTCACAAGTATACCCATTATTTACTTACGTTTCTCTTGCTTGGTTATAGTGGTGGTATGGCCACAGCACAGCATTTTGCGCAACTGCCCCCCTTTCTGCAGCTGCCAGGGAAACCCAGTATTAAGTGCCGGCAATGAGTGAACATTTTTGAAAACTATGTAATTTAGGGGTGTTAGGTGAGTGTAGGGTAGTAGCCAATGGGCTACTATCCCTTGGGGTCATTACGCCCCCTATATGACCACTGTAGTATGGAGTATCCTCGTGCGTCTATGGAGCATCTTCGTGCGTCTATGTAGAGCTTTAAATAGAAGCTTTAAATGTCTATTTAAAGCGTGATGCTTTGATTGTGATTCTTTAACTGAGATGCTTTAAATGATTTAAATGAGTGGAACGATGATGATGATGAGTGGAACGATGCCTCCAAGGTTTTCAGGCAACGTCATTCAGTTGCCTGGAGTGCCTCGCAGGTGCCGCACGCTCCTGGTTGTGGGTGAACAAGCTGGAACAAAACTTGTAAACTTACTGCTGTCTCTACGCCTCCTCATTTAACATCTTGGCAACGAACGGAGCGAACCTACACCTTACGCCGTACACCCACCAACCACCTTCAGGGTTTTACATTTTTGCTGGACGTCCACCAGAGGATTCGCAGCACCTAGCGGAATCTATTGCTGTGCCTTGCCTGCCGGTCAGGACTTTTTGGCCCGTGAGTCCCTTGCTTGCCGGTCGTGACCTCTGGCCCAGTTAGTTGTTACACATTTTGGGTATTATTCGGTGCCTGTGGGTGCTTGTGGACTGCGCACACCGCTCATTGGCTCCAGTTGGTATTGTATGCGCACCCGCTATTGTCTACCATGGCGGCTGTGCACGCACTGGAGACACGTCATTGCGTTAGTCATCTCTTTGTTGCAGCTGTCACGTATTTCGACGTATTCTTTATCCTGGCAGCCATCTTTGTTTGGGCAGATTCTGGTAAGCCCATTGTAGGAGGCGTGCTGCGATGTCCCTTCTTGGCGGCCATTTCGCTTGGGGGCACGATTGGCTGCTCCGCCTCAGGTTCAGCTTCTCTCTCCACAAAGATGATTTCTCTCTGAACGGCCGGTACGAAGGTTAATCGCCTGCACTTACGCTGACAGGCACACCTGGTTTTCAGCATCTCTTGTCTCTGGAGCACTGTTGTCTCTTGTAGTCAGTGACAGGCACATCTGGTTTTCGGCATTTCACAAGTATACCCATTATTTACTTACGTTTCTCTTGCTTGGTTATAGTGGTGGTATGGCCACAGGACAGCATTTTGCGCAACTTCCCCCCTTTCTGCAGCTGCCAGGGAAACCCAGTATTAAGTTCCGGCATTGAGTGAACATTTTTGAAAACTATGTAATCCCCATTGATGCAGTAGAGTTCCCACGTAGATATAAGGTGGCAATTTTGGATAGCTGTCTTGGTCTTGCAGCACAACAGGTGTTTGAAAATCGACCATCTATTCCTCCACCACAAGGGAGCGCTGGTGATGGTGAGGATTGGAATTCCTACAGAGGCGTTAGCCCATATGGGTAAACAATATGATGAACCAAGTATAGTGATGGAGAAGCACAACTATTTTATGAGAAGGCAGAGCGCAGATGAGAGTGTTAAAGAATATATTTCAGCCTTGTGGGTACTGGCAGCTACATGCGAATTTGAGGCACTCGCTGACATATATTTCAGGGATCAGTTTGTGTTTGCATGTTTCTAAAAAACATTCAAGAACGACTTCTCAGTTGTAGGAAACCAACACTGTTGGAAATGATTGTCATAGCCAAGAGTATTGAGTGCTTTATAATTTCAACAAGGGTACTTCATAATGAACCCACAGTCAATGCTGTAAAGGTTACTGAGGATGGGGTTCCAGATTCTGTTAGTGTTGTAAATATAAGTAAGCTTGGAAGACGACCCTTCAAGAAGAGTAGTATTGTTTGTTTCAGGTGTGGCTCAAAGACGCACCTCAGTAACAGCCCTAGCTGTCCTGCCACTGGCAGGAGGTGCATCTTATGTAAAATTGGTCATTTCAAGGCGGTATGTAGATCAGGCAAAAAATCTACATGTGTCAATAGTACTGAGTTATCAGATCCTGTAGAAATGTGTACAGAGAAACTTCATGATGTTTTACTGACTGTTGAATGCAATGCGATCCTTGAATCCAAGAAGGATAAGGGGCCTTGGGGCACCGCGATAATTGGTGATATTGAAATTCTGATCATGGTTGATTCAGGATCACAAATTACCATTCTTTTGGAAGTCATGTTTCTTGACAAGTGGAGTGGCAAAGTCAATTTACACCAGGTGGATGTGAACCACTAGGGAATTTTGTGATTCTGACATAAATATGTTGGGGTACTTCATGTCCAGATTGGAATGTTTGGGTAAGTGCATTCTCACCAAGATATATGTGGCCGTCAAAAGGCGAAACATCATTGGGTGGTAGGACTTAGCAAAGAGCGGCCTATATCTGATACCGGGATTGGAGCACTCCATAGCTTTAGGAGCTGTGCCTGACGGATACTGAGAGGACGTCCCTCATGAAGAGGGTCTTCAGGTAGAGTATGTTGATGATGTTGCACATACTTTAGATGTCGAGAGTGTGTTGAAACAATTTCCGGGTGTGCTTTCTGACAAACCTGGAACCATCAAAGGTTTTCAACACCATATTCGTCTCAAGTCAGATGCTCAGCAGTGGTTCACAAGGTACATCCTCCTTCCCTGAGTGCGAAAGACAAACTCAAATATGTACTGAAAACATTTTGTGCTGAGGAGGTCATAGCGCCCTGTGAATCTTCTGAATGGGTTTCTCCCATTGTGGTGATGAGGAAAAAATCTGGAGAGGTTAAGCTCTGTGCCGATTTATGTTCCTTGAATAAGAATATTCTGGTTGATTGCCATCCCCTCCATAAGATCCAGGATTTGCTTGCTAAGCTGGGAGGGGGCTAGATTTTTCTCAATCATAGACCTGTGTTCAGCATATCACCAAATACCGCTTACAGCGGAGTCGTAGGAACTTACCACTTTTGTAACTCCATTTGGAGTTTACAAGTACGACAAATTGCCTTTTGGCTTAGCCTCGGCGGCCAGTGTCTTCCAAAAACGTATGGACAATCTCTTGGAAGACATCCCGGGAGTGCAAGCCTACCAGGACAATATTTTGGTGTTTGCTAGTGATTGGGAAGCACACAACTTAACTCTGTGTAAGGTGTTATTTGTTCTAGCCAAGGCAGGCAAGATGATTAGGAAGGGCAAGTGCAAGTTTGGCACACAACAACTTGAGTATTCAGGCCACATGGTATCACCGGAGGGCATTAGACCCAAGTTTTCCTTGATCAGGCCTATTCGAGAAGCTGCATCTCCCAAGGGCAGAGATGCTCTGCGGTCCTTCTTGGGCTTAGCTGAGTACTAAGCTCGGTTTGTGCATGGCTATGCACAAACTGTGGAGCCCTTTGTGCCCTGTTGAGGAAAGTGCAAAGTTCGCTTGGTCAAGTGAACTCTCTCAAACTTTTCACAGAGTTAGAGATCTGATCATGGGGGCTCCTGCGTTACATTCTGTTCAGGATGACTGTAAATGTTTTACTACTGTATATGCAAGCCTAACTGGGTTGGGAGCGATCCTAGGGCAGTGGGTTGCAGGTAAGGAACACACCATAGCCTTCGCTTCCAGGACGTTGCGACCAGCAAAAACACATTATAGCACCATAGAACGCAAGGCTCTTGCCTGCGTGTGGGCTATCAACAAGTTTAGGACTTAAATTTGGGGATAAGAGTTCGAGGTTTTTACAGATCACAAGCCTCTGATGCATATGTTGAGTGGAAGTGGTCTGGGGAATGTCTCAGCGAGACTGTTACGACTGTTGTCCAAACTGCAAGAGTTTCACTTTCATATAAAACATTTACCCTGAGGGAAAAACTTCAGGGCGGACTGCTTATCACCCATGGCTTTGACCGAAGAGCACGATGTGGATGATTTGGAGGACACTGACTGTGTGGTGGCTACCTTAGATGCTGTCAAGGAATGTGCACCTGTTACTGAGCAATCATAGTTGGAAGCTTACGCAAAAGAAGATAAGCTTAAGCAGGTCAGGGAGTTTATAATGGGAGGTTGGCTGGAGGGTAGAAAGTTGTCTGGGGAGTTAAAGAGTTTTTTCCAAGTGGCCTCGGAATTATCTGTGGTTAACGACATGATCATGATTTATTCATTCCACCAGAAAGTCTAAGGGAGAATATAATAAGGGCTGCACATCGTGGTCACTTGGGGGGCACTATAACATGCAAACTTCTCAAGCTGCACTATTGGTGGCCCTCTTTAGAGTAACATGTCAAATTCCTGGTTGATACATGTGCAGAGGTTCTTGTGTCTGACTAAAAGTGGAAAGTGATGGATACCCCCCTCCATCCTGGTCCATTTCCAGACAAACCGTGGGACAAAGTTGGTATGGATTTTTCTGGACCGTATGAGGTGTTACCTAGCAACATCAGGTACCTGATTTTGTTATTGATTATCACTCCAAGTGGTTGTTTCACATGTTTTGTGATGCTCCCACTACTGATAATGCCATCAAATTTATGAAACAGGTCTTTGCAGTTGAGTGCTCACCCACGATGATTGTCACAGACAATGGCACACACTTTGTGTCTCACAAGATGTGCACATTTTTGTCTCTTAATGATGTGAGGCATGTCAAAGTTCCCTTGTAGTCCCTGTCCTCGAATAGTTTAGTTGAGAGGGCGAATAAAATAGTGAAAGAAGTGATACAGACAGCACTTTCGTCAGGGCTGAATGTGCAAGAGTTTGTTGACACTAAGGTATGGTGTTACAACATAGCACCACTCAGCACCACTCGGGTTCCTCCTTTTACTCCATTGAGAGGAAGACAGGTGCACACAAATTTATTCCCTGAGTGGTTGCAAGGTAAAAGCATGGGTAAAGATGTGGGACACAGGAATGCCTCAGTGGATTCTCACGTGTTTCGAAACCAGAGCGACATGAAGAAAAGATTTGATGCTTGGAAAAGTTTCGAGAATATGGATCTTCAAATTGATGATTGGGTTCCAATAAGAAATCCCAGGGGAGTGCCGAAGGGTTTGTCTAAGTTCACTCCTCCTCTTCAGGTGACAAAAGTGAATAAAGGCCCAGTGCTACTCGACAGCAAGGGTTGGTGGAACTAGGCAGTCTCCTTGAGAAAACTTGCTGAGGTAGAGGGAGACCAATGTGATTCGCCTAATTGGTTGCAGGACACACAAGAAGATTCTTCTTCGTGTATAGGGAAGAGTTCTTCAGGTTCCTGCACTAAACGTGCTGTGAAGGCTGGCGAACAGGATGCCATTGGCCTCGCGATGGGGACCAGAGTAGGATGTCGCCAAAGAAAGGTGCCATGCAGACTTGATGCCTATGCAATATTTGTTTTTTTTAATGGAATGAAGATTAGATGACTATGTAATGTTTTAGAAAAAAATGGGGTATCCCTGGTATCCTGATATTCTCATTTTGTAGCTTATTAAGTATAATGTCTGGGAGTTTTTAGGTTTATATGTTTCTTTGTTATTAGTGGTTTGAAGTTGGTAGGCCACAACTTGTTTTTGTTAAAAAGAAAGGAAGGGAAAAGTTGTAGTATGGAGTATCCTTGTGCATCTATGGTGCATCCTTGTGCGTCTATTTAGTACAAGGATACTCTGTGATGCTTTAAATGTGATTCCACTATTGGGAGTGGAACGATGCCTGCGAGGTTTTAAGTACAAATTAACAAGAGCACAACCCAAATGTCCAAGTGAATATGTATCAAGTGTATAACTTGGAACAAGCGTTCACATGAAACTCATTTTCTAAGAGCAAAATATGATACTGCAGGAAATCCTGGATAGATTTAATCTTCTACTTGACAGTAATATTGTTTACAGAAAGAAAATTCTGTTCTGATTGTATCCTGACGACACACCAGCCAGTATTCCAAAATTAATAAATTCGACTCAGCTGAATCGAAGTTTATTTTTTCATAAATTAGTAAAACATGAATAACAAAATCAACTGGCAAGTGAGTAGTGAGTATGAACCCCAAGTGTTAAGAACAAAAACCATCAAGAAAAGGAAGGTGACAGTGTGAGTAAACATACATGGTCTATTGGTTATTGCTTCATAAGACAGCCCCGTCCCGGCAGCAGTTTGGCCTCCTCTGCCCCCCCAGGGACGGTGTGGAGCACGGACGCTCCACTTCTAATGGGCAGAGTGTGTGCTGGGGGGCATTATGCGGCTTCGCCCTATAAATCTTTGGGAAGATGGTGGGCATCCTCCTCTGCCAACCCAAGTGTATACATGAGAGGGTATGTCTCTGGATCTGACATCCACACACTGGTTTCGGGCCCCCATTGCAGTCAGGACTAGCACTCCTGCATGACCTTTCCTTGCTTGAAGGACGTCTCTTGCTTGTTTGAAGGTGTCCTCACTGTTCTCATGCCAGAAGCACATGGCAGGTACAGGCACGGAGGGTGCACCCTGCCATCCTCGCGGCCAGCCTCTGGAGCAGCCCCCAAGGAGGCGTGTGCCTGTCCACCCAGATTGTCAACCTCACTCTCAGTGCCAAGAGGCCAAGTGGCTGGTACATGTTGTTTCACAAAAATCCCACATGACGGGTGCTATTTTGTTGTGGTAATACGATGCCCGAGGTGGACAAGAGCATGCAGATGAGTTGTTTTGCAGTCCATTTGCAACTGCCCACAGGACGAATGTTAAGAGGCCCATTGCTCGTGGAGGGCTCTTGTGGGGTAGCTTGGTTGAAGGGCTAGTGTAAGGCAGGTATGGCTTGCGCTCTCATTGCACTGCTAAGTCCTGGTCACGAGCTGAGTGTGTCAGTGTGTGCTGGCTGTGTGTCAGGTAGCGCGATTCATCAGGAAGGTTGGTGAGTCTGGGCAGCTGCAGTTTCCCTGCAGGATGGTCCATGCACGCGCGGATGAAGATGCATAGGTGCCCATAGGTTAGAGACTAGCCCAGACTGAAATGGGGTATAATGGTCTATTGACCGTGTTCGTTGGGCGTTTCAGGGGCATGCAAGGTCAGACATGACGAGGAAAGACAAATTGAGCTGCATGTTTTTTGCCCAAGAGTGGCAGCTCCGAGGCAAAAGCTTTATCAGCCGGTGTCAGGGACACCTTGAAGGGCGTTTTTTCTAATTCATTTCGCTATGTCGCCAGAGAGGGCAAAAAATCCAAATGGTCCGCCATGCCAGTTTGGGTCAAGATAACTCTGGTGAATTAGGTTCTTCCTAGAGAGATCGGAGGTTTGCTTAGGGGAAGCGTTGACCAGGGTATGTGGTAGGACTGGTTTCAGACCCTTATTTAATTTCTAGTAACTTCATCGTCGAGCGATATTAATCAGCGCCATTAATTTAACCCCTTGTCTCGTAGAGGCATAAGGACTGCGGAGTTCTTAGGATAGAACACGGCGATTAGTAAACCTAGATTAAGCATGGGTAGATTCGTTGTCAGCAGGTCCACAGCAATCCCCCAGTTTGCACCCTGGCACTGGTATTAAAGTTACCCCAATTTATTATTATGATAATGGAAATCCATATTATCATTGCGCCATATGGGTCAACAAACTCACATTGCACCATAAGAAGCCATTAGCTTCAGCTTCTAAAGTAAATGCCTCTATATATCCTTTCATAATTTAGTGGCTCAGATTGCCCTGACGGGCGCAGTCGGTACGTCTTATTTATTCAGACCTAGGAAAAGTAACTGGGCTGCATCCAGGACCTGCAGCTCAGAGGCAAGGTCTTCCGCATCTGCTGTCATGGACCCTGTCCAAGTCAAGGGTTCAAGTCCCAGAAGTATGGGCAAGGGCACCTTTCATTGATCACTTGATTGCAGCACAATCCTACTCAAATTCCATGCAGCAGGCTTGGGATACGATTTCACCTGTCTGTTGAGAAATACAGCTGGCTGTTCTTTTGGGGGTCTTCATAACAGGGTTTGTCATGTTGACCTAGAATGCAAAAGTCCCTATGGACATAGTAGAGTGCACATTGGTCCTCCATTTCCTGCTCTTTACAGGTTCCCGTAAAGGCGGCATATTGCTTCATGCTTTAAATCTGGAGGTTTCTTTAGGCAAATGCCACAAATGTATGCTTCAATTTGCTAGAATCACAGATCGGAAGGGGCATTTTCTGCAGCCTGTGTCCCAAAAAATTGGTTAAAACAATAAGGGTCATATTCTCAAGGACATAACGCCGAGTTAGCGGCACATTATCGCAGCCAAAGTGGTGATAAATCCATCGCACCATTCAGAAGCTGGTGCTAACAGCCGATATCACCAGTCTACCTGCGATAGCAGCCGCAAAAAACATCGCCACGGATGACACCGGCAACTAACGCTAATGAGATGCAGAGTAGGCGTTCCCATGCAAAAAACCGCGGAAACATCACTACGCAACATTCCCAACGACCAGCCAGATCGGCGATAAGAACCAAAAACATGCGATAAGGCGCGTTAGCCGCAGGGAACTAACACCTGCTCCTACCTGGTGTTAAGTCGGACGACAACCTGTACCATGAAAGGGAGCCCAGCCCAGAGTCACACCTGAAGACCAACAGATGCCATGGAGCTACTGATCATGCAGCCCGGAGCCCCAAGAGGGCCACAACACCCACCGCCACCACACCCAGGACCCCACCCCCCCTCAGGAACCCCCCGGACTACCACACCGGCAGTGGGGTATGTGACGTGCTAGGCCCCTTAGATTGGCAGGATCACATGTCCTATGACGCCTGTGCTGGATGGGTTTGTTGTGGGTCTGAACGAGCCCTCAGGGAGTGGCTGTGGCATGCTGACGACTAGACCAGTGATCAGCAGATCACTACAGGGACGACCTGGGACACTTAGCGTTGTCGTCCCCCCCTGTATGCGTAAGCGGAGTGGACTGGCCTGGCGTATGGCAGCCCGCGTAGGGGTGGGAACAATGAAGCCGGGGCCCTGGGCGTGCTCCAGTTCTGTGCTGGACATGGAAGTTACTGATGCGTGTGTCCCTGTTGTAGTGATTACGCCACCCGGACCGCAATCGGCACTGTTGCACCCTGTCACACAAGTTCCACGACATGAGCAACATGGACGTTAGGGGAATCTCCCACCCTACATTCAACCATACGCACATACGTGAATGATCAAAGGCATGACACATCTGTGCGATTCTGAATGTTTATTACACATCCATTGGAGTGTTGCAGCTGGAGCAGTACAGGGCCATGCAAACCCCACTTCACATTATTGGCCCGTGGAGGGCCAGCCAGAGTCCCACAGGGGATGACAAGTACATCGGAAGAGGAAGAGTTCAGTCCGCAGTCTGATCGCTGTGTCATTGGTAACCAAACGGAACATGGCAGTCCATGTCGAGGCCAAGGTGAGTGTCGTAGAGTGTATCGGGGGACAGTGGAAGCTGATGATGCAAAGGGCAGAACCAAGCAGAAACAGGCCATATGGCGGAGATGGATGCTACTGCCTCCTCCTTACCAGTAAGGTTGGTTCACCCGCATCTTCGTCCTCTGATGGCACATGTGCCTCACACGTGGGTGGTGGTGGATTGCCTGCCGCACTGTGGGGCACTGAGACAACAGGGGGTGAATGAAGATGTGGATGTAGAAGCTGCAGCAGCACTCATCTGAGCAAGGCTTTGAGGCAGCAATGCCAGGACGATGTGCTGCAGGGCATTGAAGGCCCCAGCCACATCCCGCTGGTGTGCAGCCATGGCAGCCATCCTGTCCGCCGTCATCCGCACCATGGTCTCCATGAGCCCCCGCATCTGTCCCAACTCCCGGCAGACCTCGCTGGAGCCACTCTGACTGGACAGTTGTTCTTTGTCACGGTTCAACAGGGGAACGAGGGGAAGCCAACAGACACTCCAGGCAAGATGACGAAAAAAAACAATATTTATTGTAAAGGGTTCCGTCCAGTACGGGATGGGGGGGGGGGGAAGAAGGTAAGAGTCATGTAACAATCCAAGTGTCCGGTTGAAGAGGGGAACTCTTATCGTCACCGGTCTCACTCCACCTCCTGAGATGAGTTCTTAGTCTCAGGGCTTCTGGTAAGGCTTTGGCTGGCGTCACTCTCCAGGAGGTGTCTCAAAGAAAAGAAAAATAAAGAAACCAAGGGTCAAGCGGCGGGTTTGCTTGAAACAACGCAAGGAAGGGAAGATAGATTGTGATGGGAGCACCGCGTCTAATCGGAAGTGGAACCCAAGAGGAATGTAGCAGTGACCTCCCGTCTGCCTACCCGTTCCCTCCCGGTGTTTTTACAAACCCCAGGATGCGCCCCCGTACCTGTTCTAGCCACCCTCTTCCTCCTGGGGGGTGGCGGGCGCTGGCACGGTGTCGGACTTCGCCAACGCTTTCTCCGGGCGGCTGGGCCACAACACTGTTCTCCGGTCCTGCTCCTTCCTGGACTTCTCTGTTGTTGCTGGACGCCGAGGATTCTCCGATCTCCTTGGGGCCGAACAGTATTCCCACGTCTCCTCTAGCTACCGTCCCGGCTTCTTCCTTCTCCCTCCGTCCTGATAGGCTCCAGGCGGGTGACGTCAGGGACCTCGACTCCGCCTCCACCCAGCTTCCGATCGTTTTAAACGGACCGGCCTCGTCCTGAACCTGCATAGGTAGGACATGGACGTCATAAACGGGTTCCAGGTCCGACATGCCCAGTTCCTCCCGACATCTTGTCTCAGTAACATGACTCCAGCGATGTCAGCCATAGATCGCTGGAGAGCATGGAGCGGACTGTGGGTGACCGTTAGGGACTGAAAGTGGTCCCTGATGGGAATTAGACACCCATGTATGGCATCAAGTCTGGCTGCCATGCGGTCGAACCCCACCTGATCAGCCACCTTCTCCTGGCACTCCAACACACGGCGTTGGTAGGCCATGTGTTGGTCGTGGGTGTCCTGGGAGTCAGCCGTGGTGGTAGGTGCTTCCTGCTGTGTGGTCTGTGAGGGTGTGGGGTTCCCTCAATGCAGCTGGGCTGCCCTGATCCTGGGTGTGGGGTCCTGAGGGCGTCCATGAGCTGTTGGAGGGCATCGGGGTCGATGGTGGTGTGGTCCTCTTCGTCATCAGTGAAGAGAGGTTGGGTCTGCTCTGCAGGAGGTGTTGGTTATCCCTCTGCAATGTGAAGGGTAGATGCAGTTTTACATTGTGTACACATGTATGTTGACGGATTTTACACATTTACATACAGACTGCATGACAATGTACATTGTTACTGTTTGGGAGGAGCTGCCAACTTGGTGCGGGACAGTGGACATTCTGACATCATCACGGATGTGTGTTTGAACTCGTACATTTTCATCCCATGTTTCCCTGCTATGCCAAATGTGATTGGCCAGTTTCTACACACAAGCGGCACCACTTGGGTGCTCTGTTCTGTTGTGAACGTGTTGCAGTTCATACCACATTGTTTTCAATTGTGATATGCACTGCATATCATGTGTGTGTGCCGCATTTTGGGTGAGTTGCCCCTGCAGCTCTGATGTGGCTGGCCCTTATCCCTTTCAGGCGGTGTGCCTTGACTTCTGTGCTTTTACAGTGCTGAGATGTTGCATTCTTGGGTAAATTGGGCTCTTGGTGGGGGTTGGGGCTGTGGGGCATGGTTTGTCCGCAGGTGTGTTGTTGAGGTCAGGGGTTGTTCGTGCAGGTGGATGTGTCAGAGTGTGGCCTGCTCCTTTAAGGATGTGGTCCACACTCAGCCACCTCAGTGTGGTGGCGTGCACCATGTCATGATGTTCGGACTGCAGCCATGCTAATCGTCATGCAGTGCCACTTGCATTGTCAGTGTGGCTCACGGACCCGCAGCTTTGCTGGGGTCAGCACATGTGCATGGGTTGGTTGTGAGATAAGTGATGTGTGGGCGGGCCTCCTCTGGGCACATAGTCGACGGGGGCCTACGTGCTGTTGCTATGTGTGCTGCAGTGTGCCAAGGGGATCAGGGACATGATCCAGAGTCATTGTGGGTGTGCACTGTGCTCCGCTTGATTGTGCATGTGTGCCATTGTGCCCGTCCCCCCCATCCCCCCACGCCCTGGTGGTTACTCACCCTGTTGCTGTTGTGTCTGGTCATGTTGAGCAGTGTCCGGTCCCCCAACTCCTGCCACCGTCTCCCCACTGATGACTGTGGACACCATTTCCTCCATCTCATCCAATCAATCAATCAATCACGGCATTTATAGAGCGCGCTACTCACCCGGGAGGGTCTCAAGGCGCTGGGGGAGGGGGTAAGTTACTGCTCGAACAGCCAGGTCTTGAGCTGCTTCCTGAAGGAGAGATGGTCCTGGGTTCGCCGAAGGTGAGTGGGGAGGGAGTTCCAGGTCTTGGCTGCCAGGTAGGAGAAGGATCTTCCTCCGGCGGTGGTTCTGCGGATGCGTGGTACGGTGGCGAGGGCGTGGCTGGTTGATCGTAGCTGGCGTGTGGGCGTGTAGAAGGTCATGCGGTCGTTGAGGTACTTTGGGCCCAGGTCGTGGAGGGCCTTGTGTGCGTGGGTGAGGAGTCTGAACGTGATTCTCTTGCTGACGGGGAGCCAGTGCAGGTCTTTCAGGTGTCCGGTGATGTGGCTGTGTCGGGGGATGTCCAGGATGAGTCGTGCGGAGGCGTTCTGGATGCGCTGGAGTCTTTTTTGAAGTTTGGCTGTGGTTCCGGCGTAGAGGGTGTTCCCATAGTCCAGTCGGCTGGTGACGAGTGCCTGGGTGACGGTCTTCCTGGTTTCAGTGGGGATCCATCTGAAGATCTTGCGGAGCATGCGCAGGGTGTTGAAGCATGAAGATGAGACGGCGTTGACTTGTCTGGTCATCGACAGGGAGGAGTCCAGGATGAAGCCCAGGTTGCGTGCGTGGTCCGTTGGCTTGGGCGCGGTGCCCAGGGCCGGGGGCCACCAGGAGTCGTCCCAGGCGGAGGGTGATGAGCCCAGGATGAGGACTTCCGTCTTGTCTGAGTTCAGTTTAAGGCGGCTGTTCCTCATCCAGTCGGCGACGTCTCTCATCCCGTCGTGTAGGTTGGCTCTGGCGGTGGTGGGGTCGTTGGTGAGGGAGAGGATCAGCTGGGTGTCGTCGGCGTAGGAGATGATGTTGAGGTTGTGTCGGCGTGCGATGGCTGCGAGGGGCTCATGTAGACGTTGAAGAGGGTTGGGCTGAGTGAGGATCCTTGTGGAACGCCGCAGATGACTTCGGTGGCTTCGGATCTGAACGGGGGAGGCGGACTCTCTGGGTTCTTCCGGCGAGGAACGAGATGATCCATTCCAGTGCTTTCTCTCGGATTCCGATGTTGCTGAGGCGCTTCACTAGGGTGCGGTGGCAGACGGTGTCGAACGCCGCGGAGAGGTCCAAGAGGATGAGGGCAGCTGTTTCCCCGTTGTCGGTTAGGGTTCTGATGTCGTCGGTGGCTGCGATAAGGGCGGTCTCGGTGCTGTGGTTGGCCCGAAATCCGGACTGCGAGGGGTCGAGGGATCCATTCGTCTCGAGGAAGGCGGCAAGCTGTCTGTTGACGGTCTTCTCGATGACTTTGGCCGGAAACGGAAGGAGCGAGATGGGACGGTAGTTCTTGAGGTCGGTGGGGTCCGCCGTTGGTTTCTTCAGGAGGGCGGTAAGCTCGGCGTGCTTCCAGCTCTCCGGGAAGGTGGCGGTGTGGAAGGAGGAGTTGATGATGTCCCGGAGATGGGGTGCGATGGTGGCGTCGGCTTTGTTGAAGACGTGGTGTGGGCAGGGGTCGGTTGGTGATCCGGAGTGGATGGAGTTCATCGTGCGGGTGGTGTCTTCGGTGCTGATCGGGGTCCAGTTGCAGAGGGTGGTGGTGGCGGGCGTTGGTTCGGCGGTAGGGTGCGTTGTTTGTGCGTCGAAGCTGTTATGTATGTCGGTGATCTTGCGGTGGAAGAACGCGGAGAGTGAGTTGCAGAGGTCTTGCGAGGGGGTGATGTCGTTGTTTCCGGCGCTGGGGTTGGAGAACTCTTTGACGATGCTGAAAAGTTCCTTGCTGTCATGGGCGTTGTTGTCCAGTCGTTCTTTGAGTGCCGACTTCTTGGTGGCACGGATCAGCTGGTGGTGTTTGCGGGTGGCGTGCTTGAGGGCGGTCCTGTTGTCTGTGGTCTGGTCGAGTCGCCAGGTTTTCTCGAGAGTGCGGCAGTTCTTCTTGGATTCCTTGAGTTCGTTGGTGAACCAAGGGGTTTTCTTGCTTCCGGGTCTGCTGGGAGGGTTTTTAGTGGTGCGAGGTCGTCGGCGCAGGCGGTCAGCCACTTGGCGAGGTTGCTGGCTGCTTCGTTTGGGTCCGTTGTGTTGGTGGGTGTGTTCTGGCTGAGGGAGGCGGTGAGCTGCTCGGCGGTGATCTTGCTCCAGCTCCGGCGGGGAGCCTGTTGCGGGTGGTGGTGGGTCGCAGTCTTTCTGAAGCTGAAGTGGACGCAGCTGTGGTCGGTCCAGTGGAGTCCGGTGGCGTGGCTGAAGGAGATGTGCTTGCTGGACGAGAAGACGGGGTCAAGCGTGTGGCCGGCGTAGTGGGTGGGCGTGTTCACCAGTTGCTTGAGTCCGAGGTTGGCGAGGTTGTCCAGCAGGGCGGTGGTGTTTCTGTCGTTGTTGTTCTCCAGGTGGAAGTTGAGGTCCCCTAGGAGGATGTAGTCGGCGGAGGGCATGGCGTGCGGGCTGATGAAGTCTGCGATGTCTTCGCTGAATAGTGTGCGTGGTCCCGGGGGTCTGTAGATGAGGGTGCCTCGGAGGGTGGTCTTGGGGTCAGTGTGTATCTGGAAGTGTAGGTGTTCGGCGGCGGTGAAGGTCTCGTCGGAGTTAGTCGAGATGCGGATGGTGTTCTTGTGTACGATGGCGATGCCTCCTCCCGTCTGGTTGACGCGGTCCCTCCGGGTGATCTTGTATCCGTCCGGGATGGCTATGGCGATGTCGGGCGCTGAGGAGGCGTTCATCCAGGTTTCGGTGAGGAAGGCGATGTCCGGTGCTGTTGCGTCGAGCAGGTCCCAGAGTTCCACGGCGTGCCTGTGGACGGAGCGGGTGTTCAGCAGGATGCATTTCAGGTGGTTGCTGCTGGTGCTCGACTTGGCGGAGGTGGTGCACGTCCGGGGGCAGGTGAATCGGCAGGTTTGGCAGGTGAAGGGTCCGTGGGTGTGTCTCGGTGAGGCTCGGTAGCAGGCAGGGTTCCGGCCGGCATTGAGTGCGGTGAGTGTGGCGGCGTCGTAGGTCCGTCGGGTGGTGATGCATCAGTGGGATCCAGGGGTTCTGGCGCTGGGCGCGGTCCAGTCGCGGACGGGCGCAGACGGGCTTGCCTTAGGCGCGCCTTCGGCGCGCCAGCGGCGCGGCCGCGCAGCGGCCGCCATTTATGGGGAGGTGGGAGGGAGGAGCAGCTGGGAGGCGGGAGGCAGGGGCAGCAAATGGGCAGTCAGGGGGGCGGGGCCGCAGGGGACGCAGCGGCAGGAATGGCGAGAGGCAGCGGGGGCACAGAAAGGAAATGGGGGGGAAAGCAGACAAAATCACGGGCACAACGACAATGGGGCAGCGAGGGGCACAAAAAGGAAAAAGGGGAGAGAGCAGACAAAATCACGGGCACAACGACAATGGGGCAGCGAGGCGCACAAAAAGGAAAAAGGGGAGAGAGCAGACAAAATCACGGGCACAACGACAATGGGGCAGCGAGGGGCACAAAAAGGAAAAAGGGGAGAGAGCAGACAAAATCACGGGCACAACGACAATGGGGCAGCGAGGGGCACAAAAAGGAAAAAGGGGAGAGAGCAGACAAAATCACGGGCACAAACGACAATGGGGCAGCGAGGGGCACAAAAAGGAAAAAGGGGAGAGAGCAGACAAAATCACGGGCACAACGACAATGGGGCAGCGAGGGGCACAAAAGGAAAAAGGGGAGAGAGCAGACAAAATCACGGGCACAACGACAATGGGGCAGCGAGGGGCACAAAAAGGAAAAAGGGGAGAGAGCAGACAAAATCACGGGCACAACGACAATGGGGCAGCGAGGGGCACAAAAAGGAAAAAGGGGAGAGAGCAGACAAAATCACGGGCACAACGACAATGGGGCAGCGAGGGGCACAAAAAGGAAAAAGGGGAGAGAGCAGACAAAATCACGGGCACAACGACAATGGGGCAGCGAGGGGCACAACAAGGAAAAAGGGGAGAGAGCAGACAAAATCACGGGCACAAACGACAATGGGGCAGCGAGGGGCACAAAAAGGAAAAAGGGGAGAGAGCAGACAAAATCACGGGCACAACGACAATGGGGCAGCGAGGGCACAAAAGGAAAAAGGGGAGAGAGCAGACAAAATCACGGGCACAACGACAATGGGGCAGCGAGGGGCACAAAAAGGAAAAAGGGGAGAGAGCAGACAAAATCACGGGCACAACGACAATGGGGCAGCGAGGGGCACAAAAAGGAAAAAGGGGAGAGAGCAGACAAAATCACGGGCACAACGACAATGGGGCAGCGAGGGGCACAAAAAGGAAAAAGGGGAGAGAGCAGACAAAATCACGGGCACAACGACAATGGGGCAGCGAGGGGCACAAAAAGGAAAAAGGGGAGAGAGCAGACAAAATCACGGGCACAACGACAATGGGGCAGCGAGGGGCACAAAAAGGAAAAAGGGGAGAGAGCAGACAAAATCACGGGCACAAACGACAATGGGGCAGCGAGGGGCACAAAAAGGAAAAAGGGGAGAGAGCAGACAAAATCACGGGCACAACGACAATGGGGCAGCGAGGGGCACAAAAGGA
The DNA here is from genome assembly GCA_963921515.1 of Calotriton arnoldi. Taxonomy (NCBI): domain Eukaryota; kingdom Metazoa; phylum Chordata; class Amphibia; order Caudata; family Salamandridae; genus Calotriton; species Calotriton arnoldi. The sequence goes on along the minus strand of CAWUFW010000750.1, from coordinate 1,622,640 downwards.
AAAAGGGGAGAGAGCAGACAAAATCACGGGCACAACGACAATGGGGCAGCGAGGGGCACAAAAAGGAAAAAAGGGGAGAGAGCAGACAAAATCACGGGCACAACGACAATGGGGCAGCGAGGGGCACAAAAAGGAAAAAGGGGAGAGAGCAGACAAAATCACGGGCACAACGACAATGGGGCAGCGAGGGGCACAAAAAGGAAAAAGGGGAGAGAGCAGACAAAATCACGGGCACAACGACAATGGGGCAGCGAGGGGCACAAAAAGGAAAAAGGGGAGAGAGCAGACAAAATCACGGGCACAAACGACAATGGGGCAGCGAGGGGCACAAAAAGGAAAAAGGGGAGAGAGCAGACAAAATCACGGGCACAACGACAATGGGGCAGCGAGGGCACAAAAGGAAAAAGGGGAGAGAGCAGACAAAATCACGGGCACAACGACAATGGGGCAGCGAGGGGCACAAAAAGGAAAAAGGGGAGAGAGCAGACAAAATCACGGGCACAACGACAATGGGGCAGCGAGGGGCACAAAAAGGAAAAAGGGGAGAGAGCAGACAAAATCACGGGCACAACGATAATGGGGCAGCGAGGGGCACAAAAAGGAAAAGGGGAGACAAGCAGAAAACGGGCACCGGGGCCACAAGCGGAGGGCGATCTTACCTGCAGAAGCAGCGGGCAGACAACACAGGCGGAGCTGTGTGGTGGGGGAGCGACCTACCTGGCAAGGTCAAGGGTCGCTCTCCTCACCGCGCAGCGGCCGCCATTTATGGGGAGGTGGGAGGGAGGAGCAGCTGGGAGGCGGGAGGCAGGGGCAGCGAATGGGCAGTCAGGGGGCGGGGACGCAGGGGACGCAGCGGCGGGAATGGCGAGAGGCAGCGGGGGCACAGAAAGGAAATGGGGGGAAAGCAGACAAAATCACGGGCACAACGACAATGGGGCAGCGAGGGGCACAAAAAGGAAAAAGGGGAGAGAGCAGACAAAATCACGGGCACAACGACAATGGGGCAGCGAGGGGCACAAAAAGGAAAAAGGGGAGAGAGCAGACAAAATCACGGGCACAACGACAATGGGGCAGCGAGGGGCACAAAAAGGAAAAAGGGGAGAGAGCAGACAAAATCACGGGCACAACGACAATGGGGCAGCGAGGGGCACAAAAAGGAAAAAGGGGAGAGAGCAGACAAAATCACGGGCACAACGACAATGGGGCAGCGAGGGGCACAAAAAGGAAAAAGGGGAGAGAGCAGACAAAATCACGGGCACAACGACAATGGGGCAGCGAGGGGCACAAAAAGGAAAAAGGGGAGAGAGCAGACAAAATCACGGGCACAACGACAATGGGGCAGCGAGGGCCACAAAAGGAAAAGGGGAGACAAGCAGAAAAACGGGCACCGGGGCCACAAGCGGAGGGCGATCTTACCTGCAGAAGCAGCGGGCAGACAACACAGGCGGAGCTGTGTGGTGGGGGAGCGACCTACCTGGCAAGGTCAAGGGTCGCTCTCCTCACCGCGCAGCGGCCGCCATTTATGGGGAGGTGGGAGGGAGGAGCAGCTGGGAGGTGGGAGGCAGGGGCAGCGAATGGGCAGTCAGGGGCGGGGCCGCAGGGACGCAGCGGCGGGAATGGCGAGAGGCAGCGGGGGCACAGAAAGGAAATGGGGGGAAAGCAGACAAAATCACGGGCACAACGACAATGGGGCAGCGAGGGGCACAAAAAGGAAAAGGGGGAGAGAGCAGACAAAATCACGGGCACAACGACAATGGGGCAGCGAGGGGCACAAAAAGGAAAAAGGGGAGAGAGCAGACAAAATCACGGGCACAAACGACAATGGGGCAGCGAGGGGCACAAAAAGGAAAAAGGGGAGAGAGCAGACAAAATCACGGGCACAACGACAATGGGGCAGCGAGGGGCACAAAAGGAAAAAGGGGAGAGAGCAGACAAAATCACGGGCACAACGACAATGGGGCAGCGAGGGGCACAAAAGGAAAAAGGGGAGAGAGCAGACAAAATCACGGGCACAACGACAATGGGGCAGCGAGGGGCACAAAAAGGAAAAAGGGGAGAGAGCAGACAAAATCACGGGCACAACGACAATGGGGCAGCGAGGGGCACAAAAAGGAAAAAGGGGAGAGAGCAGACAAAATCACGGGCACAACGACAATGGGGCAGCGAGGGGCACAAAAGGAAAAAGGGGAGAGAGCAGACAAAATCACGGGCACAAACGACAATGGGGCAGCGAGGGGCACAAAAAGGAAAAAGGGGAGAGAGCAGACAAAATCACGGGCACAACGACAATGGGGCAGCGAGGGGCACAAAAGGAAAAAGGGGAGAGAGCAGACAAAATCACGGGCACAACGACAATGGGGCAGCGAGGGGCACAAAAAGGAAAAAGGGGAGAGAGCAGACAAAATCACGGGCACAACGACAATGGGGCAGCGAGGGGCACAAAAAGGAAAAAGGGGAGAGAGCAGACAAAATCACGGGCACAACGACAATGGGGCAGCGAGGGGCACAAAAAGGAAAAAGGGGAGAGAGCAGACAAAATCACGGGCACAACGACAATGGGGCAGCGAGGGCACAAAAAGGAAAAAGGGGAGAGAGCAGACAAAATCACGGGCACAACGACAATGGGGCAGCGAGGGGCACAAAAAGGAAAAAGGGGAGAGAGCAGACAAAATCACGGGCACAAACGACAATGGGGCAGCGAGGGGCACAAAAAGGAAAAAGGGGAGAGAGCAGACAAAATCACGGGCACAACGACAATGGGGCAGCGAGGGGCACAAAAGGAAAAAAGGGGAGAGAGCAGACAAAATCACGGGCACAACGACAATGGGGCAGCGAGGGGCACAAAAAGGAAAAAGGGGAGAGAGCAGACAAAATCACGGGCACAACGACAATGGGGCAGCGAGGGGCACAAAAAGGAAAAAGGGGAGAGAGCAGACAAAATCACGGGCACAACGACAATGGGGCAGCGAGGGGCACAAAAAGGAAAAAGGGGAGAGAGCAGACAAAATCACGGGCACAACGACAATGGGGCAGCGAGGGGCACAAAAAGGAAAAAGGGGAGAGAGCAGACAAAATCACGGGCACAAACGACAATGGGGCAGCGAGGGGCACAAAAAGGAAAAAGGGGAGAGAGCAGACAAAATCACGGGCACAACGACAATGGGGCAGCGAGGGGCACAAAAGGAAAAAGGGGAGAGAGCAGACAAAATCACGGGCACAACGACAATGGGGCAGCGAGGGGCACAAAAAGGAAAAAGGGGAGAGAGCAGACAAAATCACGGGCACAACGACAATGGGGCAGCGAGGGGCACAAAAAGGAACAAGCATTTACAATGCAATAGGTCTCGCATTATTAGAGTTTGAGCTATTGGCATTGCTAAAGAATGCAACACCAATAGCTCAAACTTTAATAATGCGAGACACAAAACACATTGAAGTATGAAGCTAAATCATTCAATAAAAATGGAAAGGTCACATACGCAGTCTGAAAGCTTGGCAGGTTTGTTACAGGATTGTTGTTGTAGCCTGCAGGAGTTACTTGATAAAAAGTTTTGGGACTCGGCTGGTGCACGCGGCCTCGCTCTCCCTGCTTATTTGTTGGATCGCCAACCCTCTATTGGTGTGTAGCGTGTGTGTGTTTTGTTGGGGGGGAGGGGGAGGTTACAAAAATACGTCATACTCTTGACCCCCACATAAGAAAAGGTTAAAATTTAAAGGCTTATGACCACATGATATCATGTGCCCTGCCCCCCCCCACCTTCTCTTCCCCATTGCACATACAGCTCATATAAGCACTGGCAATAAAGCTGCGCATTCACACTATGCGAGATGCAGGTCTGCAGGCATTCTAACTAAATATGATGCAGCGCTGCATTATTCATTCATATTGTTGGTCAGGGTCCCCTTCCTCCAAAACTCACACCACTGACTAGCAAAGGCACACAAAACAGCATCATAGCAGAGGTGCCCCTCTTCCCCAGAACCGAGATTCCTTCCCTGCAGTGCCTCCTTTCAAATGCTGCATCCCCTCGGTTCTGTTCAGGGTCAAATCTCCATGTTAATAGCCATCGACCCCTGCAAGCAGTCAGAGACCTGATGCACAAATAATGACTACAAGCAAACGAATACACATCTGTATTACAAAAGACACTCGTGACTAGTTTCTCAGCCACACTACCTGCCTATTTCCCGAAAAATTGCTCGATTTCCCTAACAGGTACTATGAGCTCTACAGTCCTAAGAGGGTGGCGCGGTCCAGAGGAAATAGGAGCGTTTTTCAGTTACTATTTAAATGAAATGGTAAAACTGGGATGGGGGGGGGCAGCGGGGGGGTTTGCACATTTTCAACCTGTCCTCCATTGGAGGCAGGCATCAACAAGCCAGTTTAGGGAAGCAGGTGAACAGCCTTGGCATTCAATGCAAGTTGGCTAAATAAGGGCAGCCCTGTATTTGAGCGTCATAAGTATAACCTTGCCTCAACCGCATGGCTAATAAAACAGAAATCAGAAAGGCGATTCAGGGGGTTTAAATCATAAGGGCAGATGGGTTTTAAGAGCAACGTGAAACTGTCGCGGAGCACACAGGCGACAGGAACAAGGAGAAGGCATAAGCGTGTGATCACTATGGTAACATTGCATGCGCCTTCTAGGGGCGAGACTTAAAAATGCACCGATAAGGCGGTCACAGATATTCGCAGACTGGGATGCAACTATATGGCAAATACAATATACTACAACTCTGGGTTGCGAGAGCATTTAGGCTTAAAAGCCCTACCAATATGTTTAACAGACCTCCCATGCTCAATCTCCTTAAGGCAACAACCCATCTCTTCTCAATACCTGTTCTTGACAGCGAGATATTGGTGGATGATCAAAATATAGACATCAGTACTATTCTATACACTGCCTACAGGTCTTATGGCAACTTACGTTCCTCCCCCAGAGGAGTCGATAGATGGACTAGTGTCAACTGTTGGAAGGGGGCGGGTGAACATTTAAACCGACCAGCCCATGTAGTGATGCGGGTCTGGGTGGGGAGAGCAGCACACAAGGTAAACAGCAAAATGCATGCACTCTGACGTGGCGTGAGGTGTCAGGATAAACGTCATGAAAATATGACGAATAAGCGGTGATCCCGGGAGAGGAAAACCGTTATGAGTGACAAAAAAGCCAACCATTAGGATGACCAAAAATCCCACTACAAGCGTTGGTATTTCTCAATATGTCATCAACGTCGCTCTACTATAAGCGGTCCGTAGACAAATCCTACTAAAAACGGTCATTTTAATTCAGGGCTCTGGAAACGACCATAGCCATTTGTAGGAGTCACCGAGTCTACCCGCCTACAGAGAGAACGTAAAGTACACCTGTTTAGGACCGTTTTACTCATTTGGTTAAATTCCTCAGCCGCTTAAATAAGGGACCACATAACCAACGACCAATACCAACATTTTCTACAGCATCAGGTTACACCCCTCATGCAGTCTGGGGTGTTTCAATGGTGCGACAAACTGTGGCCTGCAGAAAAGGCCTCTTTAAAGTCTATCCGCATACAATTACGTCATGGCAACAATAACACGTAATGCAGCCCCCACTAATTTCCCATTGCATAAAATTATACAGGCGAAACATGTATGGTATAAAAGAAAAAGCATTTTAAATAACTTGCCCCCTGCAACATTCGGTAACTAAAACACACGAAGGTGGGTTGCCTTGACAAACTGATCGATGTATTAGGTCAAAACATCGACTACACCCACCATTCGGATTAGACACGACCCAAACACAAACAGGTGACATGTAGACTAGCGGTAAAACTTACCTATCGGAAGACTTTAACTCATCAACACTGCGCTTACGATGCTTGTTTACAGAGGAGCGGGGGGGGGAGGGAGCGCGGCAGCGGCAGCAGACGAACGCGCGCTGCTGCGCGTTCTGGCCACCGTCGGGAATGGGCGCGGCAAAGGCGGGACATGCGCCCGCCTTTGACCAATCGCGTGCCGTCCACATCAAAAAAACGCACGCTCCAGCCAATGTGGGCTTCCGAAAACAAAACCACACGCACGAGCGTGTGGGTCGTTTTCAGAAGCCCTTTCTAGAGGTCTCGCGCTGCGCGAGCAGTGCTGCGCACTGCAACGCTAGGCGCGAGACCTAAAAAGGGGAGAGAGCAGACAAAATCACGGGCACAACGATAATGGGGCAGCGAGGGGCACAAAAAGGAAAAGGGGAGACAAGCAGAAAACGGGCACCGGGGCCACAAGCGGAGGGCGATCTTACCTGCAGAAGCAGCGGGCAGACAACACAGGCGGAGCTGTGTGGTGGGGGAGCGACCTACCTGGCAAGGTCAAGGGTCCCTCCTGTGGCGCTGGACTCCCACCTCCAGTCTGCATTGCTGCCTTCTGGTTGTTGGCGAGTTTCTGCTTGGTCTTGCGCTTCACATCATTCCAGCGCCTCTTGACCTCGTCCATTGTCCTCTTCAGCACTCCGACTGCATTCACCTTGTCCACGATGGACTGCCATGTTGCATTTTGTTTTTGCCAATGACACAGTGGAGGTGACGAACAGTTGTTGATGGTGTTCTATCACCTCCATGATATGGATCCTGTTTTCCTGCGGACTGAACTTCGTCTTCGTCTTCTTCTTGTCACTGCCCTTCCCTGTCCCCGGGGTCCCAGGCTGGTCCTCCGTGGGGCTTGTGGGGTTCTGGCCGTCCTCTGTGCCTGCTCCGGCTGCCTCCATTGTGACTCGCTGTGGTTCGGTTTAAGTTTTTTTTCTTTTTTTTTCTGTTTTTATGGTGGTTTTTCCCGCCTGACGTGTGTGTTTCCGGGCCTGGCGCTGGTTTTCGCTGATTGTCTTATCGCGATTGGGCCCATCGCACCTTTTTCACGTTCGCTGTTGGATTTTTTTCGCCGTCCGGGTGGGTTCATTCAGGACACTATTGCATGTTACCGCCGTGTTGGGAATGCCACGTTGACACAGGGTTATTTTCCCGCGATGGACGGCGATATGTGAACTTGCGTTAACCTATTTTGGCGATGTTTATCGCACGTTCTTGTGAATATGCCCCTAAGTCTTTTTTCGAAGGCAGGTATTAGTCCCCCCACCCACTTCATAATCACCCAGGCTCAGCATAATGGAATAAAATTTACTTCCAAGAGGCCTGGGCAAACAATTGTAATGCATTTTAGTCGCAGCTTCAGCCAGCTGATCTCGTGAGTTTCAGAGGCTGAGGGGTGGTTACCCCAATGCAAAATGTTCCCAGTCCTGGATCAGAGGGGAAGCAGATTTGGGGGCAGGTTAGCATACCTCAAAGGTGTCTCTGCAGGTTTCATGTGTCTTTCTGGTCATTATGGCCGAGTAGAGCTATTCTCATTTTGCATACTGCCTGTGTCTTGTGTTCTTCAGCTGCCCCACCTTAGAGACATTTAGAGGTATGCCCATGGTAAATTTTGTGCTTATTAAGGTTTTCATGACCAAAGCGGATTGTTGTATCTTTTCAGGGGGAAGAGATATAAGTTAAGAACCTAATTGTTTACAATGAAGCAAATTAAGGTGGGCGGCGTATTATTCCAAGTTGCAACCATTAGATCCCCCATTAATGTCAGCAACTGCTCACGTTGTTAGCAGTTAAGCAGCCTGGGAAAACTGGAGGCAAAACACCACAGATTAAACCGAACATGCTAATTCCCGTAAGAAAGGAGGGACACTTGGCAAGTACATGAGGAAACCTTTGCTTAATGTCACATATTTCTAAGCTCATCTGATAGTTGAGCCGCCACACATCATAGTGGGATAGTCACCTACATAGAACTGGCTATTGGGTCTGCCTTGTCATGACATTGACACACACTTTATACGAACTGGACCCTCTATAAAGTATAAATGCTGAAAACCGGACTTGGGTACGTTTGGCCTCGAAAACCCCTTCACCAAGCTGCAGTGCGTCATGTTGTTGCTAGGTGTCTTTGAGTGACAAACGTCAAAAAAAATGTCCTCTTTGGCTCAATCTGACACCTCAATCACAGACACCTTACATATCCATACTGCATCATCAGAGCATAAACGATCTACTTTTGGAAGTTCAAATAAATTGTTTATTTCAGAATAAAATATAATATAAAAACAAGGGTTAAAAAAACTTTTTGTTTCTTAAAAAAATATCCCTAGAAATTTCATATACAAATAGGTACAAAGTCACAATTCATAACAACAAAACCTGATAGGATTTATAACGAACAAATATGAAAATACACAATAATTATACACATAAAACGGGAGAAAAAGAATTGACATACAAAGATGTTCATAACATTGTACATGAACACCCGTAACTGTTGGATTATCTGCCCAATTAAGGTACTTTCTATTGTTTCATAAATTTGCAGATACCCTAGTAGTCAGGTGTCTATACATTAAAAGCATCATGGGATATTTTTTTAAAGAAACACAAACATTTTTTAAAACTTGTTTTTATTTATATTTTATTCTGAAATAAACAATTTATTTGAACTTCCAAAAGTAGAACGTTTATGCTCTGATGATGCAGTATGGATATGTAAGGTGTCTGAGATTGAGGTGTCTGTAATTGAGGTGTCAGATTGAGTCAAAGAGGACATTTTCTTTGACGTTTGTCTATTGGGTGCTCTACCTCTTTGGTCCTAGGGAGCCCCTCTCTCTTTTTGAGATGGTCTTTGAGTGACAGACAAGTGCATTAAGGAAGCTGTATTAAGTAACAAGGTTACTTGCAGTGAAGCAAAGGGGTCACAGCGGACCCACAAAAAGGTGGGCTGCGGCAATACATGAAACTGGGTGTCATAGATCCCGACATTGTCATTGGAATACTGACGCAAGACTGTCTGGCTATGCTGGGTAAAAATGTTCGAACATGAATTGCAAAGTTAGTAGAAGGCAAGCCGAATCACGGCTTTGATAATGGTGGAGGGCAATCAATTCCGGGAATAAACCAAGTGAACTAGGTCTATTTGCTGGATTTAGCAACAAAGGTCACAGCTGGTTAGAACGTAGTGTGTAGCTGTGAACGGACTTGGCACACTCAGCAGTGAAGAAAGCGAAAGAGCAAGCACATTGCTACAATCCTGAAGTGTGACAGAAGCAATAATTTTGACCCAGCCAAAACAAATCAAGGTACTTACTGGCAGATGCACTACAGATAAACGTGCACTGGAACCAGACTTGACACTATTAAGTTGTTCACCATAGCTTTATCTATAAAACTGCCTGTGCAAATGTCTGGTCATTTCAGCAGAAAATGCCCACTCCTTAAACTAGTGCGTGTTACTGGTTGCTTCAGTTAAGCTAAATTCCGCTCGCCTTATCGCCCTTGCAGCCAGGCAGGTTGCGTAAGTTTGCTACTTAACATGTGAGCTGTGGTTCCAAGCTGGGAAATCCTGGGTTAGAGCACAAACGGTCACAACTATTAAAACACATTGGGCATTCCCATTATCCAAGAAAGGGCAGGTATCTGTACATATTGTTCTCCTCCTGTCCACCATACCAAAAGCTTTCCCATCCACTGTCTGCATTGTGGTATCCATTAGCATAAGTATGGAACTGGACGACTTGCGCCAGGGTGGGGACATTTAGAGGGCGACTCAGCATCTAAAGATCGCTGTCAGACAGGGAGGAGCTGCAGGCAAAAAGGCCAGGTAATGAAGCAGACTCTAGGGGTACGGACCCCTCCCCCCCTTATTGCACTAATATGTTAGGGCGGTGGGATTCGCAATGCTACAGGCATACATTGCAGGAATCTGTGTAAATAGAGTGGTGGCCAGTCCTATAGAAGATGTGCACTGGGTTAACAGGAGAGTAGGGGTAACGGATGGATCCTGAATTAAAAAAAAAAAAACTCTCTCCCAGCGGCCATTCAGCCAGGTGGGTTGCGTTCGTTTGTCATGCCAGAATGGGTGACGTGGCTCCAATAGTGTTGAGAAATATGGGTTTGGAGCACAAATGCTGACAATTCCAGAGCACATATTGCATTCCTATCTAAGAAGTTGCAGGTAAATATGCTCATATATTTTACTCCATGTCCTCACAATCCAAAAGCATTGGCATCTTTTTCGGCACCTGGGATAGCTGCAGTAAAGCTGGCTCTGGGCCATATACGCTTGGGTGGGGACACCAGCATGCGACACAGCATCTGAAGATAGCAGTCAGACTGATGGGTGGTACAGGCAAGAAGGACATGTGATGTAGCAGAATATTTGGAGTACCCTTAGGGGATCTCAGGACTCACCCCCCTGTGGTTAGATCCACCTTTGTCTTGGTTTAGGTGGGGTGGTCCACCTGGCATCCTCAAATGGCACGACAAAGCTCAAATTTGATACATATCATATGTTTCCGATGGTTGAGAGGGCAATGCCAAGGTGCTAGTTCAAATGCAAAAACAACAATTGATGGACAGAATGCAGAACAATGTCGTACATTCACCCCAGTACAGAGATCTGGGCCTAAATCCATCGTTTTTTTGCTCACCATGCCATTCCAGTTTGGACCCAGCCATATACAAATCAGTCTTGACCCTGCGCCCAATGGGAACAGTCCAGCCCGAACTGCCAGGCCAGGTCCTCCATGGATTGGAAACAAGCATCCTAGGACCGGTTTCAGGCTTTCAGCCCTCATCAGCCAGGATAGCTTGACTCCAGTGGCATGGAGAGCACGGGACCCACGTCTGGGCATACCCGTCCCACTCGGGGTGACAAATGCAAAAACAACAATTGATGGACAGAATGCAGAACAATGTCGTACATTCACCCCAGTACAGAGATCTGGGCCTAAATCCATCGTTTTTTTGCTCACCATGCCATTCCAGTTTGGACCCAGCCATATGCAAATCAGTCTTGACCCTGCGCCCAATGGGAACATTCCAGCCCGAACTGCCAGGCCAGGTCCTCCCTGGATTGGAAACAAAGCATTCTAGGACCGGTTTCGGGCTTTCAGCCCTCATCATCCAGGATAGCTTGACTCCAGTGGCATGGACAGCACGGGACCCACGTCTGGGCATACCCGTCCCCCTCGGGGTGACAAATGCAAAAACAACAATTGATGGACAGAATGCAGAACAATGTTGTACATTCACCCCAGTACAGAGATCTGGGCCTAAATCCATCGTTTTTTTGCTCACATGCCATTCCAGTTTGGACCCAGCCATATGCAAATCAGTCTTGACCCTGCGCCCAATGGGAACATTCCAGCCCGAACTGCCATGCCAGGTCCTCCCTGGATTGGAAACAAGCATCCTAGGACCGGTTTCGGGCTTTCAGCCCTCATCAGCCAGGATAGCTTGACTCCAGTGCAGGGCCGGACTGGCCGTAGCGGGCACCGGGCATTTCCCCGGTGGGCCGCCAGGGTGGGGGCCGGTTTTGGGCCCCTGGAGGGCCGTTTTTATTACAGGGACGTTTTTGCAGCATAGCTGCAAAATCGGGCCCTGTAACAAAATCGGCCGAAACCGGCCCTGGCAAACTGCTCGGCCGCACCCCCAACCCCTCGGGGGTCCGGCCGAGCACTTTGCCAGGGCCGGTTTTGGTTCCCAGTCCGGCCCTGCTCCAGTGGCATGGAGAGCACGGGACCCACGTCTGGGCATACCCGCCCCACTCGGGGTGACAAATGTAAAAACAACAATTGATGGACAGAATGCAGAACAATGTCGTACATTCACCCCAGTACAGAGATCTGGGCCTAAATCCATCGTTTTTTTGCTCACCATGCCATTCCAGTTTGGACCCAGCCATATGCAAATCAGTCTTGACCCTGCGCCCAATGGGAACATTCCAGCCCGAACTGCCAGGCCAGGTCCTCCCTGGATTGGAAACAAGCATCCTTGGACCGGTTTCGGGCTTTCAGCCCTCATCAGCCAGGATAGCTTGACTCCAGTGGCATGGAGAGCACGGGACCCACGTCTGGGCATACCCGTCCCACTCGGGGTGACAAATGTAAAAACAACAATTGATGGACAGAATGCAGAACAATGTCATACATTCACCCCAGTACAGAGATCTGGGCCTAAATCCATCGTTTTTTTGCTCACCATGCCATTCCAGTTTGGACTCAGCCATATGCAAATCAGTCTTGACCCTGCGCCCAATGGGAACAGTCCAGCCCGAACTGCCAGGCCAGGTCCTCCCTGGATTGGAAACAAGCATCCTAGGACCGGTTTCGGGCTTTCAGCCCTCATCAGCCAGGATAGCTTGACTCTAGTGGCATGGACAGCACGGGACCCACGTCTGGGCATACCCGTCCAACTCGGGGTGACAAATGCAAAAACAACAATTGATGGACAGAATGCAGAACAATGTCGTACATTCACCTCAGTACAGAGATCTGGGCCTAAATCCATCGTTTTTTTGCTCACCATGCCATTCCAGTTTGGACCCAGCCATATGCAAATCAGTCTTGACCCTGCACCCAATGGGAACAGTCCAGCCCGAACTGCCAGGCCAGGTCCTCCCTGGATTGGAAACAAGCATCCTAGGACCGGTTTCCGGCTTTCAGCCCTCATCAGCCAGGGTAGCTTGACTCCAGTGGCATGGAGAGCACGGGACCCACGTCTGGGCATACCCGTCCCACTCGGGGTGACAAATGCAAAAACAACAATTGATGGACAGAATGCAGAACAATGTCGTACATTCACCCCAGTACAGAGATCTAGGCCTAAATCCATCGTTTATTTGCTCACCATGCCATTCCAGTTTGGACCCAGCCATATGCAAATCAGTCTTGACCCTGCGCCCAATGGGAACAGTCCAGCCCGAACTGCCAGGCCAGGTCCTCCCTGGATTGGAAACAAGCATCCTAGGACCGGTTTCGGGCTTTTAGCCCTCATCAGCCAGGATAGCTTGACTCCAGTGGCATGGAGAGCACGGGACCCACGTCTGGGCATAACCGTCCCACTTGGGGTGACAAACGCAAAAACAACAATTGATGGACAGAATGCAGAACAATGTTGTACATTCACCCCAGTACAGAGATCTGGGCCTAAATCCATTGTTTTTTTGCTCACCATGCCATTCCAGTTTGGACCCGGCCATATGCAAATCAGTCTTGACCCTGCGCCCAATGGGAACAGTCCAGCCCGAACTGCCAGGCCAGGTCCTCCCTGGATTGGAAACAAGCATCCTAGGACCGGTTTCAGGCTTTCAGCCCTCATCAGCCAGGATAGCTTGACTCCAGTGGCATGGAGAGCACGGGACCCACGTCTGGGCATACCCGTCCCACTCGGGGTGACAAATGCAAAAACAACAATTGATGGACAGAATGCAGAACAATGTCGTACATTCACCCCAGTACAGAGATCTGGGCCTAAATCCATCGTTTTTTTGCTCACCATGCCATTCCAGTTTGGACCCAGCCATATGCAAATCAGTCTTGACCCTGCGCCCAATGGGAACAGTCCAGCCCGAACTGCCAGGCCAGGTCCTCCCTGGATTGGAAACAAGCATCCTAGGACCGGCTTCCGGCTTTCAGCCCTCATCAGCCAGGGTAGCTTGACTCCAGTGGCATGGAGAGCACGGGACCCACGTCTGGGCATACCCGTCCCACTCGGGTGACAAATGCAAAAACAACAATTGATGGACAGAATGCAGAACAATGTCGTACATTCACCCCAGTACAGAGATCTAGGCCTAAATCCATCGTTTTTTGCTCACCATTCCATTCCAGCTTGGACCCAGCCATATGCAAATCAGTCTTGACCCTGCGCCCAATGGGAACAGTCCAGCCCGAACTGCCAGGCCAGGTCCTCCCTGGATTGGAAACAAGCATCCTAGGACCGGTTTCGGGCTTTCAGCCCTCATCAGCCAGGATAGCTTGACTCCAGTGGCATGGAGAGCACGGGACCCACGTCTGGGCATAACCGTCCCACTTGGGGTGACAAACGCAAAAACAACAATTGATGGACAGAATGCAGAACAATGTTGTACATTCACCCCAGTACAGAGATCTGGGCCTAAATCCATTGTTTTTTTGCTCACCATGCCATTCCAGTTTGGACCCGGCCATATGCAAATCAGTCTTGACCCTGCGCCCAATGGGAACAGTCCAGCCCGAACTGCCAGGCCAGCTCCTCCCTGGATTGGAAACAAGCATCCTAGGACCGGTTTCGGGCTTTCAGCCCTCATCAGCCAAGATAGCTTGACTCCAGTGGCATGGACAGCACGGGACCCACGTCTGGGCATACCCGTCCCTCTCAGGGTGACAAATGCAAAAACAACAATTGATGGACAGAATGCAGAACAATGTCGTACATTCACCCCAGTACAGAGATCTGGGCCTAAATTCATTGTTTTTTTGCTCACCATGCCATTCCAGTTTGGACCCAGCCATATGAAAATCAGTCTTGACCCTGCGCCCAATGGGAACAGTCCAGCCCGAACTGCCAGGCCAGGTCCTCCCTGGATTGGAAACAAGCATCCTAGGACCGGTTTCGGGCTTTCAGCCCTCATCAGCCAGGATAGTTTGACTCCAGTGGCATGGAGAGCACAGGACCCACGTCTGGGCATACCCGTCCCACTCGGGTGACAAATGCAAAAACAACAATTGATGGACAGAATGCAGAACAATGTCGTACATTCACCCCAGTACAGAGATCTGGGCCTAAATCCATCGTTTTTTTGCTCACCATGCCATTCCAGTTTGGACCCAGCCATATGCAAATCAGTCTTGACCCTGCGCCCAATGGGAACAGTCCAGCCCGAACTGCCAGGCCAGGTCCTCCCTGGATTGGAAACAAGCATCCTAGGACCGGTTTCGGGCTTTCAGCCCTCATCAGCCAGGATAGCTTGACTCCAGTGGCATGGAGAGCACGGGACCCACGTCTGGGCATACAAGTCCCACTCGGGGTGACAAATGCAAAAACAACAATTGATGGACAGAATGCAGAACAATGTCGTACGTTCACCCCAGTACAGAGATCTGGGCGTAAATCCATCGTTTTTTTGCTCACCATGCCATTCCAGTTTGGACCCAGCCATATGCAAATCAGTCTTGACCCTGCGCCCAATGGGAACAGTCCAGCCCGAACTGCCAGGCCAGGTCCTCCCTGGATTGGAAACAAGCATCCTAGGACCAGTTTCGGGCTTTCAGCCCTCATCAGCCAGGATAGCTTGACTCCAGTGGCATGGAGAGCACGGGACCCATGTCTGGGCATACCCGTCCCACTCGGGGTGACAAATGCAAAAACAACAATTGATGGACAGAATGCAGAACAATGTCGTACATTCACCCCAGTACAGAGATCTGGGCCTAAATCCATAGTTTTTTTGCTCACCATGCCATTCCAGTTTGGACCCAGCCATAAGCAAATCAGTCTTGACCCTGCGCCCAATGGGAACAGTCCAGCCCGAACTGCCATGCCAGGTCCTCCCTGGATTGGAAACAAGCATCCTAGCACCGGTTTCGGTCTTTCAGCCCTCATCAGCCAGGATAGCTTGACTCCAGTGGCATGGAGAGCACAGGGTCAAGACTGATTTGCATATGGCCAGGTCTAAACTGGGGTGGCATGGTGAGCAAAAGAATGATGGATTTAACCCAGATCTCTTGACTGGGGGTGAATGTTTTGATTTGTTCTGCATTCCGTCCATCAATTGTGTGTCAAGGTGCTAGTTCAGGCGGGGTACCACCGGTCACAAGACTCTACCCTGTCCCCGCCCAATGACCCTCTCCAGGGGTCCATAATGCACTTGCTGTGAAGCAGATGGTTATCAGTTTGAACCCTCATAGTTGGGACTCGCCAAGTAGGGGGGTAGGGTGACAAGGGTTTAGTCAACCCCCTTACTGCAAATGCATGATTGTGCACTCAGTGGACAATGGATTATATCACACAGAACTGTGTTAGAAAGAGAGCAGTAGTCTTTAATGCTCTTGGGGCCCTATTTCCTGTTGGTACTGCGCTCCCATACAATTGGGGGTCATTGGGTAGAGATAAGGGTATTGGTTGGCCCCAAGCAATAACTTGGAGGGCAAATAAAACTGTGGTTAAAGAAGAGAACAGTAGTTCCCAACTTCTGGGGAGGCCATCGAACAGTCATACAGAAGGGTAAATAAAGCCATGTAAAAGCCCACCAAGGAGGAGGGCTGGGTTCAACTCAAACTCAAGTCAAATAAAAAGGGCTTGGTAAATTAGGCGTGGTCTCTTTTGTGCAAACACTACACAGGACCCTGATAGGGATGGGGCACACCTCTCAGAGTTAGATAGGGAAATGGTCCAGCTAGAAGGACTGGTAACTACAGGAGGTTATGGAGCCTGCAATAACTAGAAGGGTAAATAAAGCTGTGGTTAAAGAAGGGAACTGTAGATCCCCCTTCCTAGGAGGCCATCACATTCCTACAGAAAGGAAAATAAAGCCACGTTGTCTTGCATCGCCTTTCAGATAATACAGAATCTCCCACACGGTGGCTCAAAACACACAGCGAAGCAGGAGACATGAAACACAACAAACACCTTTAGAAAAGGGTTTTATTTTACAAAATGCAAAGACTCTCTTTTAGAGTAAGGCTTGGGGTTTTATTTTACAAAATGCTCTCTAACAGAAAGGCTTTCCCAGATGCCAAAATAACAACATTCAAATATATATAGAGATATATATGTTTGTATGCAAGCATTAATAACACACTTGGTAAATGCAACAGTTAAATGCATGAATAATACCATGAATAAACATGCAGCAAATAATATGAGATAACACTCAAGCAAATATTATGGGATGTCCTGCAAGATATCAGAAAGATATATACACTGAATCACAAAGAAAACACCTCAAATGATCAAAGCCACTGGCCACACATCACAATGGCAATAATCAAAACTCAACACTTCACCTGGTGCAAACACTGCATCTTAGCCCAATCCTGACCGGCGGATTAAACAGGCGGGGGTAAGAGCCTCAGCAACCAGGGTTCCGCTGTACCGAAGTAGACGCGTCCGTCCCCATTCGGATTCCAAAATCCCGGTTTCTAAGTCAACAACCCTCAGCTTTATAATCTCAAAACACACACTAGAAGGTTCGAGAATTTCCTCCCCGCGCCAAAGGAAATCTTACTAGGACTGGCCAGCTTCCAAGCAAGCATTCCATGGCAGGAAGGAGTTCCCACGTCCCCTCTACATTCTCACTTGTTCCAGCCTTTATCTTGACGGAGCTCACGAAAGCCTTCCAGGGTACATTAAACAATCTCTCACAAAACAATCCTTGAACGTGATTAACCCAAACAACTTGCAAGTGTGTCTGTGCGCGCAGATAAAGCTCAGGCCAGGCAGAGTCAGAATTCAGGATGACATGAGGACATGTCAAAGCCAATAGTAAGAACCTAATAATACTACCAATCTACAACACAGTGCACATTTGTGCACCACTGCTTATAGCATCACATACTTCATCTCTCAATGTACAACAAAGTGCACATTTGTGCACCACTGCTCATAACACTGCACTTTGAGACCAAAAAGTACATTCCACACCTCTCTTTCTCTCTCTCTCTCTCATGCTTTCAAATGCACATCCCACATGTTCTGTTCTTGGCAAGGCTGTCCTTCTCCGTGACAGCTCCCACTGAAAAATGCAAGATTACAAGAAAGAAACCTTTAAGAGAAACAAGGCATATGCAGGATGTCGTACATTCAGGCTAGGATAAAATAACACACCAAAGTCAACTAAAATAATGGTGGTCAAAGGTCATCACAGGGTGTCATACCACAAGAGTGCCTCTAGCACTACATTCCACCCCATCACCTTTGACTATCATAACTTGCATATATCAAAAAACGGAACTTCTTAACTGAAAGCACAACTATGATTGAAGCACATGTTAAAACAGAGAAATCATAAAAGCATGTAACAATCATTTCGAAGCATGTAAAAATAGCTTATGCATATCTGAATACTCAACAAGAATAAATTTATGATGAATACACAAAATGAATGCACAAAAAGAATCAGGTATATGAACTCAGTAATGCTCCTAATGTCACAAATGGCTAATTCTGGAACTTCTACTGTTGAAGCAGCCAAACTTATATATTTTGGGCCAGATGTAGGAAGCCAAATTGCGATCGCAAACGCTGAAATTTGCAGAATTTCAGCGATCGCAATTTGGCTGTGTGCAATGTAGGTAGGCAAATACCCTCTCGCAAAATAAGGAATCGCAAAAATTGCGATTCCTTATTGTGCGCAGGCATTTAGAGAATCACAATTTGCGATTCCCTAAATGCTATGCTATTAGGCATCGCAAATTGCGATATTGCCTTAAGGAATCGCAAATTACCACCAACTTCAAGTTGGTGGTAATTTGCGATTTCCTTTAAAAAAAGCACTTTTTTGCTTTTTTCAAAATGCCATGTGGCGCACATACATGCCCTTAGGGCATGTATGTGCGCCACATGTGCACACATGCACATTTCAGGGGTGCAACAGGGTGTCCTTTTGGAACCCTTGCAACCTTGAAATTGCGCACGCAATTTGCGAGTACCTCTTGGTTACTCGCAAATTGCGTGCGCAAATCCCATTCATTCCTATGGGCCTCTTGGCCCATAGGAATGAATGGGAAGGTATTCCTTGATTGCAAATCTCAATTTGCGATTCGCAATTAAGGAATATTAAGGAATCACAATTATTATTGCGATTCCTACATACATTCCATTTTGCGACTCCTTAATAGCGATTCGGTAAAAATCGCTATTAAGGACTCGCAAAACTGACTTTACCTACATCTGGCCCTTTGTGCTTAAAAAAAAAAAAGGCTTTAAACTAAAAAACATCTTCTTCAATTTCGATTTCACAACATTTTTTTTTGTTCTTTTTCTTTAAACTGAACAAATAATGTCCTTCTGTGTGAAAGACACACAGGCTTCTTGCATTCAAAATTATAACTGTGAACATTTTACTTCATGTTTATGATATCAGTCCATGATCAGTCGCTTGGTTAGTTCATCTGGTTTGTTCAGCCAAAGGATGTCTGCTTGCACCGTCCGGTGATCACTCCAGGGTTGGGGGGAGGGGAGGGGTCCCACACCTTCACGGGGCCACTCAGACACGGGCACCCACTCGCAGGACAGGGACATCAGGTACACCAACACGTCGCAGTATGATCTGGAAAAGAAACAAGCATCACTCTTCTTGCAAAAAATATTTTTCAGAAAGCGCACGTTTTCCTTTCTCTGTTTTGGGTCTGAAGGCATGATATTATCATTTCTGTCTGCACGGTTCTCTGCTGGCTCTGGGGAATTATCTGAGAATTCTACCCACACTATGGCCTCTGAAATCTTGGTATTGGAGTGAAATTATCCTTCTCCTTGCACAGTAAGAAGGGCCGGGGCAGTCTCCTTCCTGACTATTTTTCCACTCACTGCTGAATACGTGCACCCTTTATCATTTGGCATGTGCCCAAGGCAATCCATCTGCTCTATTTGCTCTGGTAATTTTCCTTTCTTCAACTGGCCCCTCACCTTCTGTGGGACTGGTCTGCACTGTGCATACTGACACATAGGAATCACAGTTCTAAGTAAGTCTAGGGGGATATGCATCCCTTCATTCTCTGCCCACCTATTTGTATGGTCTTTCTCTCCTCGGTGCTCGCACTTAGTCATGCACACCAAATCAGAATCGTGTGTCACCACCTCTGTCTCCAAGGTTTTAGCCTTTTCATCTGTAAGGGAATTAAAGGTTCTGTCTAGTGAATGTATAGGACCATGAGCATACACAGTAGCTGCGCTTTGCAGTAAAATTTGCCACTTCACTGGGGAATCCTGTGTCTCAGGCACCTCAAACACCACCCCTGGACTTTCTATTGGGACCTGCACCAACTGTTCATGCAAAACTGCAGTTTCTGTCTGTATATACCACTTGATCACATTTGCTTCTTGCCATTGCATTTGAGAAAATTCAAAAGTCAAAATCACATTATCTCTTATTGTCATCTGCCCAGTGTCTGTCAGCGTGCAAAAGCACAAAAGCATCTGTATCTGTCCTGTATCTGTTACAGCGCAAAAACACACAGATAATTGAATGTCTGTCAGAACACAACTCAAAATCAAAAGTGTCTGTCCTGTATCTATCAGAACACAAGTCAAAATCAGCAGTGTCTGCCCTGTATCTGTCACAGTGCAAGCAAAATATTCTCCAGCATTTGAAAATGTTTCAGTCCACAAGTCTAAAAGCATACTCTTCTTTCCTTGTTTTTCACAATTACTAAAAGTAGCACACTGCCCCTGAACTATCACATCAAATTTAATGTCACTTTTCTGTTTTGGCCACACGTTTAAAACACATTGCACAATCTCTCCTACAGACTCAAAAGCACATTGCTGCATTTCTTTTTTCAAAATAGCGTCTCTCCATGTAAAGCAAGATTTGTCATTCACTGACATGTCTGATTTATAACTGCAACCAACGATCGCTAATTCTAACAGGCTGGTTTGTTTATCTTCCTGCACGTTTACATTTTCTTGGTTCAAATTCATTTCTGACTGTGGAACGACCTCAAAAGAATTAATTAAAACCGCCACATTTTTCACGGATGAATCACCCTGGCTATCTGAACAGCCTGGCAAAACAAAGAGTTGTTTTCAAACTGAGCGTCAGCTAACTCTCTCTGCAACTCACTACATTCTTTTTCCAATTGTTCACATTTTTGATACATGCTAAGCAATGCATTCAAAATGACACCACTATTTCTGTCTGAAATACCAAGTTGTTTACCCTCTTTAAAAGAGGCAATCTCCCACTCACATAACTCAGTTGGCATCTGGGACTCTGCAACTGAAAACATAGGCATTTTAGAGAGCATCTTCCCCTTTTAAAATTGCACTTTTTCGAATCCTCGTGTGACGCCAAATGTCTTGCTTCGCCTATCAGATAATACAGAATCTCCCACACAGTGGCTCAAAACACAAGGCAAAGCAGGAGACATGAAACACAGCAAACACCTTTAGAAAAGGGTTTTATTTTACAAAATGCGAAGACTCTCTTTTTAGAGTAAGGCTTGGGGTTTTATTTTACAAAATGCTCTCTAACAGAAAGGCTTTCCCAGATGCCAAAATAACAACATTCAAATATATATAGAGATATATATGTTTATATGCAAGCAATAATAACACACTTGGTAAATGCAACAGGTAAATGCATGAATAATACCATGAATAAACAAGCAGCAAATAATATGAGATAACACTCAACCAAATATTATGGGAGGTCCTGCAAGAGATCAGAAAGATATATACACTGAATCACAAAGAAAACACCTCAAATGATCAAAGCCACTGGCCACACATCACAATGGCAATAATCAAAACTCAACACTTCACCTGGTGCAAACACTGCATCTTAGCCCACTCCTGACCGGGGGATTTAAACAGCCAGGGATAAGAGTCTCAGCAACCAGGGTTCCGCTGTACCGAAATAGACGCGTCCGTCCCCATTCGGATTCCAAAATCCTGGTTTCTAAGTCAACAACCCTCAGCTTTATAATCTCAAAACACACACTAGAAGGTTAGAGAATTTCCTCCCCGCGCCAAAGGAATCTTACTAGGACTGGCCAGCTTCCAAGCAAGCATTCCATGGCAGGAAGGAGTTCCCACGTCCCCTCTACATTCTCACTTGTTCCAGCCTTTATCTTGACGAAGCTCACGAAAGCCTTCCAGGGTACATTAAACAATCTCTCACAAAACAATCCTTGAACGTGATCAACCCAAACAACTTGCAAGTGTGTCTGTGCGCGCAGATAAAGCTTAGGCCAGGCAGAGTCAGAATTCAGGATGACATGAGGCCATGTCAAAGCCAATAGTAAGAACCTAATAATACTACCAATGTACAACACAGTGCACATTTGTGCACCACTGCTTATAGCATCACATACTTCATCTCGCAATGTACAACACAGTACACATTTGTGCACCACTGCTCATAACCTGCACTTCGAGACCAAAAAGTACATTTCACACCTCTCTCTCTCTCTCTCTCTCTCATGCTTTCAAATGCACATCCCACATGTTCTGTTCTTGGCAAGGCTGTCCCTCTCCGTGACAGCTCCCACTGAAAGACTGCAAGATTACAAGAAAGAAACCTTTAAGAGAAACAAGGCATATGCAGGATGTCGTACATTCAGGCGAGGATAAAATAACACACCAAAGTAAATTAAAATAATGGTAGTCAAAGGTCATCACAGGGTGTCAGACCACAAGAGTGCCTCTAGCACTACACATGTACAAGCTTACCAAGCAGGAGAGCATGGTTCAACTCAAATTCAATATAAAATGAGAAGGGTTGGGTAATTAGGCGTGGCCTCTTTTGTGTAACACCACATGGTACCCTGATAAGGACGGGCACACCTGTCAGAGGTAGAGAAGGAAATGGGCTACCTAGAAGGACTAACTGCCGGTTTCAGGTGGTTATGGAGCATGCCATGGTGGGGGGCCCCAGATATGACGGTGGCCACATCCTGGGCATTGGCGGAGTTACAGAGCGATCCGTAGGCTGACTGGTACAAAGGGGTACCTTTTCAGGAGCACAGAGGGGTGCCTTATGCCAAACCCCAGGAGTGTTTACGGCAGGACCCTGGATGAAAACGTCAGTGCCTTGCTAGTCCTTCGGGAGGTTGTAAGCCTGAGCAACCGGGGGGTTTCCTTGCAACGCTCCACCCCTAAAAAGGCATTGATGGAGCATGATTTTTGCTAATAAAAATCTGCCCGGGAAAATCCACCCATGTGTGTGTTTTAATAAATTACTAACGTGTGTGAAAACCGAAATTACTAAAACGTGAAGATTTGGAAGGTACGACCAAAAATGTGCAAAGCTGCACGCATTTTTTATGAGTCAGAATAACACATGTAGAATGGAAGATTTCTTTATAGGGTTATGAATAATAATAGAATGAGAAGAAATTATTAATTTACGTGTCTAATATTAATGTTCTTATGTTTCCTGAACTGCAGGAATATTCAAGCACAAACACGAAAAAGCTCTTTTATTCTTCGTGAAAGTAGAGTAGGCCTAGAAATGTAGAAATTATGTTTCTTCTCTCTCTGCTTTCCTTGCTAAAACATGCAGGCCTAAGCAAATGTATTGGTTAGGGGACGTGCTTCCGTGCTCCTTTGTTTCTCTTCATGTCGTTTCCTGATGTCCTTGTAAAGAATAACATTTACATCCTTAGAGAGCGGAGAATGGTACGACTCTTTCCTGTCTAGGCGAGGATTTAGAATGAAACTGTTGCTATGTAGTTACAAAATATGTAATTGTAGTTTTCTTCTTCCTCTAGGAAGTTATACAATTTTAGACAAAGATTGTTTAGTGAAATTTGTAAAGTCATCATTAGGAGATGTTCGCCTCCCCTAGTTCTGACAAATGAGAGTGACTTGTAGGGTTTAGGAGAGTTTTTCAATTTAGTGAAACAAAGTTGCGAAGTCAGTATAAAGACGCTGGTGGGAAAATGATCATCGGCTCGTTCACATTCTGGTGACCTGTCCTGCATCCGTGGTATGCTGTATGCTGTGCTGTGCTGATTCCTGATCTGGCTGGCAATGCTGACTGCGGAGCACCTTTCCCTAGAGACTTTGCACATCATCAGCTGGTGATACTGCCTACACTATACTCCTACGGCCGTGGAGATAGTTTTCTTGACTAATTGCACGCTGTGCATTGGTTTTCTCTAATTTACCGAGAGGTAACTGAACTGTGATTACCCTGATGTTCCTTCTTCCCTCCCTTATTTCTCACCTGAGTTTGATGATCTCTGAATTACTCTGCTTATGATAATTGTGATGTTTTACCTGTGATATTTGCAAACAAAGTGTTTATCTTATGATTTGTATTTGTGTATGACCATTCATATTTTCTGAAATAATACCAAAAAGGTACCTAGAAAGAATAGTGTCTGTCGTTATTTCCTGAGTCATGACTTATTTTTAGGATAACATTTGTCATATTATTGATGTATTTGTGGTGTATTTTATGGTATGGCTGTTTCTGCATTACAGGTCCTCATGAAGAAATGGTTCTCTGATTTCTCTACCTACTCCCTTTTAGCTCTACCAAAGATCCATTGGAGGACCTTTGATATTGCTTATGCAAACAGAAAGATAATGACTTATGGGCCCGTCATTATAGTATTTACGCTTCCTATGGTATTGTAAAGGTTGGTGTGGGATATTATATGACCCCTCTGACCCTCCCCACCGCTTCCGCTGCATCAAAGGCGTGAGTAAAGTCATGGACTGGTGGTCCATGGTATTTAAGGGGGATAATCCCCACATAAATGGTAGCACCAATTGGGTTGGCCACACTACAGTTTGGCTCATCAGGCGGGCAGGACAGATTAGGTTAGTCACCGCTGTCTGCCCTTGGATCGCCCGTAAGTGGCTGACCTAGTACGTTCTGTGTCTCACCAGGTTGGAGAAGATGCCACTACGACACAGCCAAAACAAGCTCATGATCTGAGTCCAGGCGAGTGGGTTTATGTCAAGAAGCACGTAAGGAAGTCGTGTTTAGAACCCAGGTGGCACGGACCTTATCAAGTCATACTGGTGACGACAACGGCAGTGAAGTGTGGTGGTTTGCCAAACTGGATTCATGCGAGCCACACCAAACAAGCCCTAGGTCCACTTGAACGACAAGGTGAGCAGCAACTGGTAAGACAAGAGCAAAAACCAGTGGTTGAAGTGTGTGAAGCTGATGATTCTAGAGTGACAGATTCTAATGATCAACCAGATGATGAACAGCCAAGCACAAGTCAAGTAAAGTGGACACCAGATACTAGGACTCAAAAGACTGCTGTTGAGCCAGAAGAAAGTGAGTTCACTGCTAATCAAGAACAAAGAGAGTTTACAGCTGAGCCAGAAACAAGTGAAACTGCTGTAGAACCAGAAGGAGGTGAATTCACGGTTGAAAGAGAAGTTACTGTCGAGACAGCAGAATCAGAAGTTGCTGAAAGTCAGGAAGAAGAACAAATCAAAGAAAGGCCAAATAAAAGAACTTGTGAACCAGACACAGAAGGAGAAAAAGTAGTTCAAACCAAGAAACCAAGAAAAGGTGATAATTGGCCAGGTGAGGTGAAAAGACTGAAATACACCCTAGGGAGAAGAAAGTCCAGAAGAAGACTAGAACAAAGTAATGAGGTCTCAAGTCAAACAGAACAAGAAGAGTCAGGAGAAGAATTAGTACAAAAAACCAGGAGAGTGAGAATTCCAAGTAGAAAATACAAGGCACCAGAATGGACCTACGTTATTTTGGAAGAAATTGAAAGTTCTGATCCAAGTGAAGAAAAAGACAGTTCTGACACTGAGAAAGTTAATGAAAACAAATTGAGACCACCTTAAAAGAACTTTTGAAAACTAAAGAATGATGAAAATTGCTAACTAAAAGAAAAACTGAATGACTCGGAAGACCAAAAGAAAAGAAAATAAAAGAAAGGGGTAAAGAAGAAAGCCAGTAGGTGTAGGATTGCACCATTACTTTTGTCCTGAATTTTTTTATTAGCATTCGTAGATTTATATAGATTTGTATTTTTTTTATAAGGATATAAAATGGCCAAAGCAGAAGTGACTGAACGTCCAAAATCTAGTCTAAAACGTAGATGTATTAAAGCTTGCTTATGTAATGTCTTGTTGTTAACATTTAAGTGGATATTACTAACTGTCCTTGAACCTATACTAATGGTAATTAATGATGGAAATAAGACTAATGATGTAACAAAAGAGAGAATGAGTGATGTCACTAATGAAACACCTAACACTAAACTAGAACCATTCGATGGAAGTGTTCTCCATCATGATAAATCAATTAGTGATTTCTCGTTAAATGTATTTACAAAGTTATTGTACGAGTATATAGAGACCATGAATGTAAGTGATTGTTATGTGTGCATGCAATTACCTTCGTCTGTCTCAGAGGGGTGACTTATCACCACCGACCTTTAACCTATGGTGTGTCTTGTAGTGTACTAACCAGCCTTTTCTACGTAACGGGTAAACTGGAGTATCACTACTCTAACATAGATTTTGTATTTTCAGAAATACCGGTGATTAAAGAGCTGAATATGGTCTTAAGTGGCAAAAATGCACGATATATGAGAGAGTTCTTCCATATCACTAAAACTTTAGATGTAGATTATGCTTCTAGGAATAACTTGACCTGTAGTTTGCGGGTGGAAGAGAAACTTTTCATAGAAATGGTAGAAGGTAGAAGAGAAAGTTTCCAAAGAAAGTCTGCTGAACAGAAGTCACGGGTACCCCCGTGGGCTTTTAGAGAAGGAGATTATGAGAAAGGCGAGACATACGCTGCAATGTCCCTGGACTGGGCCCAGAAAGGGAAAATATGTTTGCTTAGAACAAAAACTAACTATAACAATTACTTCATTGGTAGTAGTGAATGTGAGCATACTTTCCAAATTACTGGGGGTTGGGGATTGAAAGGTGGAACTGATCCTGTCTTTCCAGGAGTCTATTATGTGTGTGGTAGAAAGGCCTATTATAGATTGCCTGCACATTGGTATGGAAGTTGTTATTTTGCTATTGTCTTTCCTAAAGTATACCACATGGATCGAAGTAGTAATCAACTCAATGAGGTAAAGCAAGGACTAACACGCAATAGAAGAGCAAGTTTCTCAGAAATAGTAGGTGATATTTTTGGTGCACTGATACCCTCAGTTGGAGTCGTCCTGAATTCACACAAAATTTGAAAATTGTCCACAGTGGTTGATCGTTTATCAACGGATACTGCTGGTGGGTTTTTGATGATTGACACCGAAATGGTTGCGATCAGGTCAATGGTTTTGCAAAATCGACTTGCCCTTGATATTTTACTGGCCAAGGAGGGTGGAGTCTGTGGCATGTTGAAAATCCAACACTACTGTACCTATATTCCTGATAAAAGTAAAGGAATAGAGGGATTTATAAAGAATATTACGAAATTACATGAGGACTTGACCCAACTGGAGGTTAATGGTGTTTGGGAGAAACTTGGTAAGGGTTTCTCCTCTGTAAGTAAATGGTTTTCTACCTTTGGGAATAGTTTATTAGGGAAAATAATAATGCCAATTGTTTCTGTAGCCATAGTAGCGTTAATAATAATAACAACATATAAATGTTGTAAGTGTAAAGGTAGAAATAGGGAAGTGACTGAATTAAAGAATGAATGGAGGTCAATAAAAAGAAAAAGATAAGAGATAGAATTAGAATTAGAAGACATGAAAGGAAAGTACTATGATATGATGAAAGACTTAGATGAAGGTGCTATAAAAAGAGAGAAGAGTACTGAGTTTTAGATAAAATAAAGATGGCACTCGGTATGGTAGGTATTTTTATGATGGCTCCTGAAAGCCATCAGAGGGGGGAATTGATGGAGCAGGGGTTCGAGAAAGAAACCTGCTCGAATTGATACCCCCATAATACGTACTAACAGTAAGTAGTAAATAAAACTAACATGCACCGTACACAAACATGTGGGAAATAGCTTTGCGCATGTATACACTAATATGGAATAATATATGAAAGAAACTAAAACGTATTTGCAGAATGCTTTGGTGAAAACAAAATAAATACATGACTAGGCTGCATGTGCATTTTGTAGTTGCATGTTGCATCTTGCTTTTAAACAAAGAATAATGCTGCTTTTTGCTTAAAGCTATGCTAGGAAACATGCTAACAGGGAATAGTGCAAAGGTGGGTGGTAAACAGTGAAGGTTTCTGTTGTAACCTAATCCCCTTTCCTCGCTTAACCTCCTCTTTTCCTTATTGGTACGTTCCTCCCCTCCCCCCTCCTTTCCTGCCTAATAGAATGTTCTGAGAGTTCATGTTAGAATGTTGGGGAAACTGCTCATTGTGGAGAGTGGATGACCAGAATAAAGACTCTACTTACATTATTGGCTTTTTCATCCTTTTCCTTCGTACTTTTCAACACTGGCGACGATCCTGCGCAGGGGGCAGCTGGTCATCTCCCTTTCTGTACTCTCTCCAAAGGATTTACTGTAATCATCTGTACCAGCGTACTACCCTGCCATCTGCACCTGGTTGGTTCCGTATCTGAACTGTGGAGTTGCCTGCCTTCAGAGTTAACATCG
This sequence comes from Calotriton arnoldi, assembly GCA_963921515.1. Taxonomy (NCBI): domain Eukaryota; kingdom Metazoa; phylum Chordata; class Amphibia; order Caudata; family Salamandridae; genus Calotriton; species Calotriton arnoldi. The sequence continues at coordinate 1,594,585 of CAWUFW010000750.1, read as the reverse complement.
TGCTGTCATGTCTCCACCTCATGGACTTTAAACGAGGCAAGCTGAGTCCGCTTCCGCCTGTCTGCATCGAATAACCCTCGTGGATTCATCACCCATTACCTCCCTCTTGGAATCTTTGCCTGGGGTTAACTTGCTTCACTGATCTGCTGACCCTGGTTTGAGGCGCCGCCTACCCCGTATATGCTGTTTTGGCGTCACCAAAGTTAAGGTTGCCTGCCAGCTTCCAGAATTCCTGTCAGTTGTCTGCTCATCTCAAGGGATTCACATAGGTGTGCGACGCAGCCTCCTCTCCGTGTACAGCTGGTCTCTCCGGCGGGGCTCCCAGCCGGGGTTTCCTGTCAGCTGTGAGGATTTTCCTGTCAGGAGGAATCCGCGAGCCACGCAGTTTCGCAGTTTCGATTCCGGCGCCCCAGTCTCCTTACAGCCGCTCTTGAGGAGAGCCCTGTGAGGTCATCGATGCTCCAGCTCTTTTGTGCCGGGTTCGCCTCAGAGAGATTCCGCCTGCAATCCAGCTTTCATTCTTTGCCATGAAGCTTCAGAGGTTCTTTCCCGGTGCACGCTGCTGTGATCCTGTGACCTCCTTAAGCCTTCACGCCACCAGGTAAGGTCTTCCCTGTATTTTGCCGCCTGCGCTCTGTTGCAACACCATCGTGTCTCCTCAGACTTTCTCTAGTCAGTCTTCTCTACAGTGGGCAGCGTTGCGCAATTCACCTCCTCTGCGTTCCTGCCATCGTAATACGCACACCCTACAGACCTACTGTGCGTTACCTCACGGTGACACGCACACCTACCAACCTTCTATCTTGGTGTATCCTTTCCATCAATTATCTCAGTTTCTTACACACTGACCCCCAGTGCGTGTTCTCCCCTCGGTGATATGCACACCAGTCACGGTGATACGCACACCTGCATTTTAGTACATTGTAGACTCCGGCGCATTTCTTCAGTTCACAATATTATAGTCTTCTGCGCATCTCTCATTGCTTTACTAATTGATGTTCAACCTCCACAAGGATACCGAAGTACAATTAATTTTGGTCATGGACACTATCTAGTCCTTCATCTCTCCTCCAAGTAACCAGGGTAGCTCCTGTCCTTTTGAACCTTTATTCCTCTCAAGTTATTACTCTAGCTTTGAGTATTCTTCCGCCTCCTTCTTCTCTGCACCCTGTTACTCCTGTGTCTTCCTTCCTCCTGTTCTCCTGGTATTCTCCATCTATAGATCCTTCCTTCCTCCTACTCTCGTGCTACCCTAGCCTTGTCAGTATGGGCACACCAGGCATCAGTCAACCACCATCCTTTTTAAATGAAAGTGGTGATCCAGAGATTCACTGGAAAAAATGGACCAAATTATTCGAGTCGTATTTGATTGCCATGGGTGGAGAAAGATTCTCAGCAGTGCGCAAGCAGCACATTCTTCTACATAATTTAGGAGTGTATGGTCGCAAAGTGTATGAGACATTGCCAGAACCGGAGGTAGAAGAGGATGATGACCTAGATGTGTACGACATTACTCTTACAAAGTTAGAAAAACATTTCGGGGATAAAATAAATGTTGTTCTTGAGCGCCACAAATTTTTCAACCGTGTGCAAGGAAAGAATGAATCTGTCAAGAGTTACATAGCAGTGTTAAGAGATCTCACCCAACTGTGTGACTTTGGCGAACTTAATGACTCTCTGATAAGAGATCAATTAGTCAGATGCACAAGTAACAGTTGGATACAGGAAAAGCTATTAGCTAAAAACCCCACACTTGAAGAAGCGATCTCCCTAGCTCAAGCTGTAGAACACACGGCAAAATGCATGAAGGAAATAAAAGTAACTGAAGAGGTAGTTGCTTCTGTACACGTGGATGAACCTAACAGTAACGTTCTTAAAATAAAAAACAAAGGGGAATCCTACAACAAACCTATGAGAGAGCACCTTGGTCTAAAATGCTATAGATGTGGAAGTAATAACCATTTGGCCAACAGCCCACACTGTTCTGCCCGTAGCGTCACTTGCAAGAAGTGCAACAGGAGAGGTCATTTAGCCAGAGTTTGTAGGGATGGAGACAACAGCCAAGTCAAAGCAGTTAATGTTGAGAGTGTACAACACCAGAAATTTGTATTTCAAGTGAAAAGTGTAAGCAGTGGTACCAGACCGGAATACCCTAAATGTAAGGTGCTACTTAATAACAAAACCGTAGAAATGGTTGCAGACTCTTGTTCACCCTTTACTTTGTTAAATATTGATGATTATAAAAGATTTTTGGGGAGATCAAAGTGCCGAAATAACAAAACCTGACATTACTCCCGAAAAGTCAAACAAGGAGCAAAACCGGTGGTTTATAAAACCCGCCCCGTTCCTCTTCTCATGAGACAGCTTCTTAAGAATGAGCTGTCCAGGTTGTGTCAATTGGGCGTCATACAACCAATAGATTCGTCTGAGTGGTTGGCACCCATAGTCATAGCTTCTAAGGCCAATGGGGAAGGCATCCGCATCTGTATTGATTTGCGCAGCCTTAATGATAATATTTGGGTCGAGAGATTTCCCCTTCCCAATATTAATGAAATGTTGAGAACCATGGGGAAAGCCAAGTTTTTCTCTGTCATCGATTTGTCTATGGCATACCATCAGGTAGAACTACACCCTGAGTCTAGACCCTTAACTGCATTCTCTTCCCCCTTTGGAGCATATATGTTCATTAGGATGCCATTTGGACTTGCTTCTGCTGCCGCAGTTTTCCAAAAGATGATGCAGCAAGTGCTTAGTGGCATCCCGAACACTATGTGTTTCCAAGATGACATATTGATTTACGGGTCATCTGCCGAAGAACATGACACTGTTTTCAAAACTGTGAGCAAAAGTCTATCAGAGGCAGGGTTGACGGTGAAGCGAGATAAATGCAAGATAAAAGTAGGTGCAGTAGACTATCTGGGACACACCATCTCACAAGAAGGTCTTAGACCAAAACACAGTTTAATTCAAGCCGTGAGAGATGCCCCGTACCCCACTAACAAAGAGGAACTCAAGTCCTTTTTAGGCCTGATTGAGTATATGGCCAAGTTTGTTCCTCAGTTTTCAGAGAAATGCGATGGATTACGAGAACTGTTGAAGAAAAAACAGGAATTCAAATGGGAGGAGAAGCACTGTGAGATGGTAAACAAATTGAAGCAAGAAATCATTGAGTCACCAGCCCTTGGACCTTTTGACCATAAGAAGAAAACCATACTAAGCACTGATGCTTCTAACAAAGGCTTAGGGGCAACATTATCTCAAAAGGGGGAGGGTGGCGAGACCATCATAGCCTTCGCATCTCGAACCTTGAGTCAGAAAGAACGTAATTACTCAGTAATTGAGAGGGAAGCCTTGGCGTGCTATTGGGCCATTAACCATTTTAAATTCTTTCTATGGGGTACCAAATTCACTGTCCGCACAGACCACAAACCCTTAACATTCATGTTTTCTCCTAAACAAGTACATTGTGATTCTCCAAGAATAGCCAAGTGGGTTCTGGGTCTAGAGAACTTTTTCTTTAGAATCGAGTACTTGCCAGGACAGGAAAATGTGGTAGCAGATTACTTATCGAGGTCTCCCCTAAACACTAACCACCAGGAAAGTCTTTTAGATGCTCCCATCCTAGCCATCCAACTACCGTCCCTTACCAAGGAGGAATGGGAAGAAGGGATGAGAAAGGACACTAAAATGAACTCTCTTAAAGGACTAATAGTCAATGGTTGGCCGGAAAGATGCAGTGAAGTTGATGAAGATATGAAAGAATTTTGGGAAGTGAGACACGAATTAACCATTATTGACGATAAAGTTTATCACAATAAGAAAATAGTGCCACCTTCTGATCTCAGAAACAAAATAATAGACCTGTCCCATGAAGGACATTTAGGAAGAAGCATCACAAAAAACAAAGTGAGGAACAATTTCTGGTTCCCTAAGATGGACTCAATGGTGGAAGTGAAAGTCAAAGAATGCATCAGCTGTGCAAGAAGCGACAAAACGAAGATCCTACGAAAAGTTCCCTTGTCTCCGGTGGAGGTACCCACGGTGCCATGGACGAAACTTGCTATGGACATAATTGGCCCAATGGAAACATTGGGGTCCCAAAAGAGATTTATGTTCGTCCTGGTAGACTACACCTCACACTGGGTAAATGTCAGATTCACATCCACGACAACAACTAACAGTCTCATCATGTTTTTAAAATCTGTCTTTTCAAATGAAGGTACACCAGCTGTTCTTGTAACTGACAACGGGGTGCAGTTTACATCCGAAAAGAGATGAAGAAATGTCTGGAGGAATTAAATATCAAGCATGAGAAAACTGCACTCTACAGCCCAAAAGCCAATGGCTTAGTGGAAAGAACGAACCGCATGATAAAAGAACATATACAACTGGCCACCACTAACGGCCACAATATAGACGATTCTCTCAGAGAATGCATATGGGCTTACCACACCGCGCCTAATCTCATCACCGGAATTTCCCCTTTTGTGGCACTAAGAGGAAGAGAGCCAGGCACCAAAATGAACCCTCTCTGGCTGGAAGGTGGGAAGGAAGTGGAAAACAACCATAGAGGAAGTCAAAGGAAAATCCAGCAACACCAAGCTAATTACAAAAATTGGTATGACCAAAGACACGGGGTAAAAGAACATAACCTCAGAATCAACAACTCAGTTATGGTAAAGAAACCTACCCATGTCCAGGCTGGGCAGAGCAAATTTTATCCCTCCCAACGATTAGAAAATATAGGCAGAAATGTGGTACGCCCTGAGAATGGACAGACATGGAGCGGGGACAGACTAGTAATTGCTGATTAGTTTGGTAAATGTTTCAGTTCACAGGCTCCAATGCTGTTATGTTCATCCTTCCCTGTGAAGGGAGATGTGTTGTAACCTAATCCCCTTTCCTCGCTTAACCTCCTCTTTTCCTTATTGGTACGTTCCTCCCCTCTCCCCTCCTTTCCTGCCTAATGGAATGTTCTGAGAGTTCATGTTAGAATGTTGGGGAAACTGTTCATTGTGGAGAGTGGATGACCAGAATAAAGACTCTACTTACATTATTGGCTTCTTCATCCTTTTCCTTCGTACTTTTCAACAGTTTCATTATCACATAATTAATGAATGTTCATATTTCATTTGCTTCAGTGTGCTGGAACAGGCGCCATCTTTGTTAAGTTGGCTAAAGTGGGAGGGGAAGTTGAGGAGTGAATCCGCTCTGTCAGAAGCAAGACAGACGCGCAGTGCACTGCAGAAAAAAATGTACGAGTTGAAGGACAAGTTGACAACTGACTGCCAAGTGCCATGATCAGTTGTGGGACCGGAGACACGTTCTGCGGATGATGTTAAAATTATGAATAAAAGACTGTCTAATTGTAACATGTCTAGAAATCGTGAGAACGAGCTATGAACCAAACCCTGGGAATGATTGTAGAACAATAAATTAACTAAAATGTACATGAAGTCACCATGGTGTGACAACGCCACCTCGCAAGCCCACCAATCCACTTGCGAGTTACATGAAAGTTTGCAACAAATGTGGGATGGACATGTCAGTATTAGGGTATAATTGGGGTGTCTTTAGGGGTGTGGTTTACGCTTAGGCTGGCAGGAGAGAAAGAATGGAGATGCGTCGCTGTCCGTCAGTTTGCAGAGAGGCCTAGTGGACCTCTCCTGTTCCTTTCCTTTTAATCTTTGTTCCCTGATCCTATTTCGGGGAACCCCCATCATCTCCTAGGCCGAGGAGGTGGTTTTCCTACAGACCGATAGGTTTGTATTCTGTCTCTGACTCTCACATGCAAATTTAATTGCAATATATTTTTTATTTCTGAAGCTTTTGCCTCTACACCTATCCACTCCGTTATAGATACCTTGAACGTATTATTATTTTAGATGAAACTATTGTCTCTTCATTTATCCCCTCCGTTAGGTGTATTCAGTTTTTGCATATGATTTTGCTGAAACTTCTGTCTCTTGATCTATCCACTCCTTCATGCATAATGTCATTTGCTTTGAAATGAATTTGTAACCATTCGATGTTTGCTGATGTTTATCTCTCCCTTTGTGAGTTCCATTATTTGCACTTGTGACTGTATGCATTGAGCGATCTGCATTTAATTTTTGCTAGCAGAGGACGGTTTAAATATTGATTATTTTGGTAATGATTATTGATTATTGATTATATGTTATAACATGAAAAGTTAGTGTCTCGTTTTATGTTGTCTGGAAGTTCAGGTACGGAGATACCTGAGGAATCCTGGGAATGGAATTTAGCCTGAAGTAGGCAGAAGAAGAGTGTGGTAACGAAGCCACACCGCAGAAGTACTTTGTCTGTTGTAATAATACCTAAAAGCTACCGAGGGCTGTAGGTGTTATAATAGGGAACTTTCGTATATAAGTGGAGTGACTGAAATAGCGAAGGGTCCACTTCCGAAACTCTAGCCTTATCCCCAGGAGAGTAACAAGACCCCTTTTCACGCCAAAAAGTCCTCTTGTGAAATCTTGGCCTTATCCCTAGAGGAGTAATAGGTCCACCAGGAACTTGTTTGAAGAGTAAAATAGCGCTGGTCGTTATTAGGACTCGTAGTGAGAAAACCCCTTGGAAAAAGTGAAAACTATCTCTTTATTTAGTGGAACAGACAAGGTAGCATTGTTTTTGTGTTATACTAACAGAGAATTTCGATTAAGAAAACTTTAAAAAACGTTGCCGTAATATTTTGTGAAGGGAGGATCAGTAGAAGGAGTAATACTGACGTCAGAAAAGGCCGCGCTGGCATTGGCCAGGCAGCGGGCGTGTATAGAGCTGTGATTGGTTGGTTGGTGTGAGCCGCGCTAGCATTGGTTGAGACTTTGCTTACGTAGTAGTGCTCAGATTGGTTGGTTGGTGTGAGTCGCGCTGGCATAGGACGAGAGCTGATAAATAGAATACCTAGAATTACGGGAAAGTTTCCTTGTTTAGTTTAGTGAGGTACGGTAGTGTAAAGGATTAGAAAAATGAAGCTGCTAAAGAAAATAAAGAATTTTTTCAATAAGGACAAACCAATTGCAACTAGAGAGGGACTTCCGATTCCTCCCCCAAAAACACCTGCTTCTTATATGATGTTGGAGCGAGGATATCATACGTGTATGTGGTTAGAAAATTGGGTTGAGTATACAAAGGACGATGGTGTCATAGCTTTTCCACAGCATGGTACGTTCAATGTAAGGATATTGCAGAATCTGAGATATCGAATGAATGCATTAGAGCCAAATCCTAGATTGACGCAATATGAAGCATTGGAAGAATGGGAAGTTGAGGCTTTTGAAAGAGAAAAATATAGAGGAGGTAACGGAAGATACAGGAGTTGGAGACATGGTTATCCTTTTCAAAGTAGGGAAGAAAAATTGAAAAGATGGAGGAGAACTGTAGTAGCCGAAGGGTTGTATCCAGTTTTAGTTGCCGATGATCAGACAGGAGGAAAGTGTAAAGAGAAAAAGAAGAATATAGAAACTTCTAGTTTTAGGGATGACCCAAATAATTCTGAAGATGATGAATTGTTGGAGGATATGATGACTAAAAGACCTCCGCCTTATGAAGAAAATTCAAGAGAAATAACCCTGAGTGCTCCACAGCTGGGAACCCCACTGACTCCCCAGGTCACTGAGATAGCTAGGGTAGTGAGAGAAAATGAAACGAATTTGTTGAATAAGGCGAGACTGGAGCAGGTTCAGAAAATAAACCAGTTAAGCCTGAGTGCAGAAGCATTGACAGTACCAGTGACGATTGGTCCCGTAGTTCCTTTGTATGGGGAAAGACAGACTATGTCAAAAGTGCATTCATTGACAGTTCCGAGAAGTGGTAGCAGGAGTGGAGTGGCGACAGTAATGAATGAGGATGGTCAAGGTGATCAGAATACCACACTATTAGATCTTCCAGTTTGTGAGTTAATAACGGAAACCCCCCAAAGAGGTATCCAATTAGATCCGAGGAGAATAGGGCCAAATGTTACTCCAGTAGCAGGGAGTTCAGCTGGTCCATCACCAGAAGAATTCAATAATTGGATAAAAGAAATGACAAAGCCGAAACCACAGCCACAAAGTATTAATGTGAGTCAATTAAAAGTAGATTTGGAAGAAATGATCATTGGCACAATAAGTCCAGACAGGTTAGGGACTTATCGAAATGATGAACTGTTGTTTTTGTGTAAAAGCATTACTTGGAGAGCAAAGAACTTACATGAGAAGATAACTGAGGCTGCTAGTGAGTACGGAGTAGACAGAGAAAAATCGAAAGTGTTACAGAAATCATACAGATTGGCTTTCACTGATAAGGATTTAGAGAGTTTAAATGCGTCTGGAAAAAGATTACAGATAAAAGAATTGATGAACATTCTGAAGAAATGAGGAGATGTAGATCGATGGAAAATTAGATGGGCGAAAAAGAAGGAAGAAGCAGCTAGTAAAGGAACATCTATGTTTCCGTTAAAAGAGACAGAACATGTTGAAAGGGTATGTCCGATGAGAGAAATACCAGGTGGTGGATATGTTCATGTTCCATGGTCAAGACAGGATATATTGTCATTCACGAACGACTTTCCCAGGTTGAGAGAGAAACCAGTTGAATGGTATAAACAGGTAGAAAGGTTTGTGAAAGTCTTGAAGGTTTTGTTAAAGGATTTAGATGGATTGTTTGAGATTGTTGTCCCAGCAGATTTATGGACGGAGTGTAAGATCCCTATTGATTGGCCAAAAGAAGAATATCCCAGAGACCCTAAAACAGGTGCACCGTCTGACGAGGTAATGAAAAAATATAATCAGGTGATCACGTTCCTGAAAGGGAAAATTTCCCCTAAGGAAACAGATTGGGTTAAAATTGACAGAACGACTCAGGAACTAAAGGAGTCAGTACATGCCTACTTTGAAAGGTTGTTGCAGGTATTCAAACAGTATAGTGGATTTGAAAATATTGGAGACAAAGCTATGGGACATTTTGTGTATCGTTTTGTGTTTGGTTTGAAACCAGAAATTAGTAATATGATTCAATAGCATTTGATTTGCTGGCAGAGCAAAACGATAGACGAATTTCTGAGGTATGCCAAGTATTGTAGTGATGACATAGAGTCGAGACACAAAAAGTTAAAGGAGAAAATGATGTGGGCACAGGTGAAAGTGGCAGAACAGCAAGAGGCGAATAATAGCTCTCAAACTGGTAATCAGATGGGTGGTCAGAATCAGAAGGGACAAAACTCCAGTGGAGGGAAAGGAAGAGGAAAAATGAATAGAGAGGAAGCTATGAAGAAATTTCCTTGTCATGCGTGCGGAAAGCTTGGATATTGGAAGAACGAGTGTAGATCTGCCAAAACATTAATGGGGGAAATCAAAATTTGATTCCACAGATGCAGAATGAGGTGGGTGTAAATCAACAGCCGCAGCAGCAGATAGTTACTCAGCAGTTACAGGTGCCACAAGCTCCCATGCCAAATAATGCGAATGCTCAAGTGCAGAGGTTCAGTGTGAGTACTGGATATCACGGAGGTGACCAGATTGGTAAGAATCAAACTGTACAAATGGTTCCACAATATTGGTTGCAGTGCAATGAGAATGATTCAGACTCATCTCAATGATGGTGCCTGAGGGGGGAGGAGGAGTGCGTACTTGGCGCAACCTTGGCGGTAGATCAGTCAGGTCCATTTGTTGACGGAAAGGTGGAAGGGAATGACATTACATTCTTAGTGGACACTGGTGCTACCCGTTCTACTGTGAGAGCAGCAGAAATTCCAACCTACCCCTCTCGGGAGAAACTATCCAAGTTGTAGGAGTCTCGAATAAGCATATTAGAACACCAGTCACAAATCCAATTGACGTTCACATTGGTAACTTCAAAGACATGCATTGGTTTGTGGTATGTGTCCAGTAAATCTCTTGGGAAGAGATTTACTGTGCAAGATGAATTGCACCATCTATTGTACACCAGATGGTATTGCATTTCAAAAACCTGATGAGGATGTTGAATTTAAAATGATGTTAGCGAAGCAAGGAACGGAGGTGGATGAGTTGTATTCACTTTTTACAGAAGAGAATTTGCCTGAAGAATTAAAAAGTGCAGTGAGATCAGATATGTGGGATTTTTCAGGAAAGGAAATTGGCTTAATGACAAATGTAGATCCAATTCAGATTACAGTTAAGGATGGTGCTATATATCCAAACACACCTCAGTACAAAATGAGTCCAGGAGTAATTGCAGGAGTTGCTCCGGTGATTGACCAAATGATTGAACAGGGAATTTTAAAGGAAATAATGAGCAGTCCCTGTAATTCGCCTATCATAGGTATCAAAAAGCCCAGTGGGAAATACCGGATAGTGCAGGATTTGAGAAAGATCAATAGAATTGTAGTACCCTGTTGTCCAGTAGTACCGAATCCGGCAGTGATTCTTTACCAAATTCCCTGTGATGCCGAATGGTACACAGTTATTGATTTATGCCAAGCCTTTTTCTCGATTCCTTTGCATCCGGAAAGCCAGTATTTATTTGCATTCCGGTTCGGAGACCCTGTCTTGGCATGGTGCCAAGTTCCTCAAGGGTATACGGAGAGTCCCTCAATCTTCAACCAGATCTTGAAAAAATGTCTGGAGACTCTAGTCATGCCAGGAAATTCAGTTTTGGTTCAATACATTGATGACCTACTAGTGGCATCAAAGACACGAGAGGCATGTGTAATGGACACAGTTGCCCTATTGAACCATTTAGCAGAAGGAGGACACAAAGTGTCCCCAGCAAAGTTACAATTTTGTAAACAAGAAGTCCAGTACTTAGGACACAAAATAGAAAAAGGAGTTAGGAAAGTGACCCCAGAAAGAATTAAAGTGATCAAACAGATGAGTCCACCCAAAGCACAAAAAGAGGTGCGAATGTTTTTGGGAATCGTTGGATATTGTAGGCAGTGGATCAGTGGTTTTTCACTGATTGCAAAACCTCTACAGAGGTTAATACGGAAGGATGTGAAAGATCCGATTGTTCTGGATGATAAGAGTATGGGAGCCTTTGTAAAATTGAGAAGCAGTCTTTGTCATGCACCTGCATTGGGAATGCCAGATTATACCAAGGAATTTGCATTGTACTGTTGTGAGAGAGATGGGTGTGCACTCTCAGTCCTAACTCAGAAACACGGAATGGCACGACGTCCAGTAGCATATTTTTCTGCTACTTTGGACTCAGTGGCTGCAGCGTTGCCAGGATGTTTAAAAGCAGTAGCAGCCACTTGTGTGAGTCTGGAACAAAGTGAACCAATTGTGATGGGATACCCAGTCACGGTGTCTGTGCCACATTCTGTTGAGATTCTTTTGACTCGAAATCGTACACAGTACCTTACCTCTAGTCAGCTGACTAAGTACGAAAGAGTGATTCTGGGTGCTGAGAATGTGACTGTGGTGAGGTGCACAACTGTGAACCCTGCAACCCTGTTGCCAAACTCTTGTTGTGAGGAAGTGAGAGAAGAAGCAGATCATGATTGTTTGGATGTGACAGAATTATGCACCAAACCCAGTCCCAACATCGAGGATAGTCCATTGGAAGAATCAGATTGTGAGATATTTGTGGATGGGTCATGCCTGAGAAATGGGAAAGGTGAACTATGTACTGCCTATGCTGTTTGTACCATAGAGGGAGTTCTTGAAGCATCCTGTCTAAAAGGGGTAAATTCGACCCAAATTGCTGAACTAATAGTTCTAATTAGAGCGTGCAAAATTTCTAAAAGCCTGAAAGTAACTATATTCACTGAAAGCCCATACGGATTCTGGGTCGTCCATGATTTTGGACAGCTATGGATGCAAAGGGGATTTCTGACTTCTTCAGGTTCTCCTATTCGTAATGGCAAAACTGTAAAAGAATTATTGGATGCTTTACAACTGCCCAAAAGAATTGCAGTGGTCAAATGTGCCGCACATAAATCAGGAGATGATTATGTGACGAAGGGCAACAGATATGCTGACCAAATTGCACGTTTCTGTGCACAAAACTCAATGGCTTTAAACAGATCAATTGAAAGAGGAAATACCGAATGCCATCTTCTGTTTACAGCAACATTTGAAACTTGGGAAGAAGTTAGACAGATGCAGGAAGAAGCAAGTGATGAGGAAAAGGAAAGATGGAACATAACAGGCTGTAGCAAAAGAGCAGAAGATGAACTATGGGTCTATTATGACGGAAGACCAGTTTTACCAGACTCACTACTTTCTCATATGGCCAGAGTTTACCATGGAATTGCACATGTTGGAAGAGATGCTATGATCAGACTCTTTAAGCAGCCATTGTACAACCCAAAGTTCAGGGCAATTGCAGAGAGCCTTTGCCAGAGGTGTATAACATGTCAGCAGCAAAATCCAGCCAGAAAGACAGTTGTTAGTTGGGGACGAATTGGGAGAGCAGGAGGACCGTTTACCCGACTCCAACTTGATTTTATTGAGCTTCCTCCATATAATGGGCTGAAGTATGTTCTGGTCATTGTCTGCTTGTTTTCTCGCTGGGTGGAAGCCTATCCCTCGAGAAGAAATGACAGCCTAACTGTAGCTAAACTGCTTTTGAAAGAACTAATTCCTAGGTTTGGAATTCCAGTCACTTTAGAGACAGATAGAGGAACACATTTTAATAATGAGATAATTCGGCTGATTTGTGCAGCATTTAAAATTGAGCAGAAGCTGCATTGTGCCTATGGACCCGAAGCATCTGGAGTGGTTGAGCAAATCAATAGCACTATAAAATCCAGGTTAGGGAAGGTGTGTGCATCCACTTCACTGAAATGGCCTGACGCTTTACCCCTTGTACTGATGAGTCTAAGAAGCATACCTGACAAAAAGACGGGATTGAGTCCTCATGAGATCCTCATGGGAAGAGCAATGAGACAAGCATACATACCAGCAAACAAATTGATGAGTTTGTCTGATGATCTGGTACTCGATTATTGCAGAAGATTGGCTGACCTGGTACGTTCTGTGTCTCACCAGGTTGGAGAAGATGCCACTATGACACAGCCAAAACAAGCTCATGATCTGAGTCCAGGCGAGTGGGTTTATGTCAAGAAGCACGTAAGGAAGTCGTGTTTAGAACCCAGGTGGCACGGACCTTATCAAGTCATACTGGTGACGACAACGGCAGTGAAGTGTGGTGGTTTGCCAAACTGGATTCATGCGAGCCACACCATCAAGCCCTAGGTCCACTTGAACGACAAGGTGAGCAGCAACTGGTAAGCCAAGAGCAAAAACCAGTGGTTGAAGTGTGTGAAGCTGATGAATCTAGAGTGACAGATTCTAATGATCAACCAGATGATGAACAGCCAAGCACAAGTCAAGTAAAGTGGACACCAGATACTAGGACTCAAAAGACTGCTGTTGAGCCAGAAGAAAGTGAGTTCACTGCTAATCAAGAACAAAGAGAGTTCACAGCTGAGCCAGAAACAAGTGAAACTGCTGTAGAACCAGAAGGAGGTGAATTCACAGTTGAAAGAGAAGTTACTGTCGAGACAGCAGAATCAGAAGTTGCTGAAAGTCAGGAAGAAGAACAAATCAAAGAAAGGCCAAATAAAAGAACTTGTGAACCAGACACAGAAGGAGAAAAAGTAGTTCAAACCAAGAAACCAAGAAAAGGTGATAATTGGCCAGGTGGGGTGAAAAGACTGAAATACACCCTAGGTAGAAGAAAGTCCAGAAGAAGACTAGAACAAAGTAATGAGGTCTCAAGTCAAACAGAACAAGAAGAGTCAGGAGAAGAATTAGTACGAAAAACCAGGAGAGTGAGAATCCCAAGTAGAAAATACAAGGCACCAGAATGGACCTACGTTATTTTGGAAGAAATTGAAAGTTCTGATCCAAGTGAAGAAAAAGACAGTTCTGACACTGAGAAAGTTAATGAAAACAAATTGAGACCACCTTAAAAGAACTTTTGAAAACTAAAGAATGATGAAAATTGCTAACTAAAAGAAAAAACTGAATGACTCGGAAGACCAAAAGAAAAGAAAATAAAAGAAAGGGGTAAAGAAGAAAGCCAGTAGGTGTAGGATTGCACCATTACTTTTGTCCTGAATTTTTTTATTAGCATTCGTAGATTTATATAGATTTGTATTTTTTTATAAGGATATAAAATGGCTAAAGCAGAAGTGACTGAACGTCCAAAATCTAGTCTAAAACGTAGATGTATTAAAGCTTGCTTATGTAATGTCTTGTTGTTAACATTTAAGTGGATATTACTAACTGTCCTTGAACCTATACTAATGGTAATTAATGATGGAAATAAGACTAATGATGTAACAAAAGAGAGAATGAGTGATGTCACTAATGAAACACCTAACACTAAACTAGAACCATTCGATGGAAGTGTTCTCCATCATGATAAATCAATTAGTGATTTCTCGTTAAATGTATTTACAAAGTTATTGTATGAGTATATAGAGACCATGAATGTAAGTGATTGTTATGTGTGCATGCAATTACCTTCGTCTGTCTCAGAGGGGGTGATTTATCACCACCGACCTTTAACCTATGGTGTGTCTTGTAGTGTACTAACCAGCCTTTTCTACGTAACGGGTAAACTGGAGTACCACTACTCTAACATAGATTTTGTATTTTCAGAAATACCGGTGATTAAAGAGCTGAATATGGTCTTAAGTGGCAAAAATGCACGATATATGAGAGAGTTCTTCCATATCACTAAAACTTTAGATGTAGATTATGCTTCTAGGAATAACTTGACCTGTAGTTTGCGGGTGGAAGAGAAACTTTTCATAGAAATGGTAGAAGGTAGAAGAGAAAGTTTCCAAAGAAAGTCTGCTGAACAGAAGTCACGGGTACCCCCGTGGGCTTTTAGAGAAGGAGATTATGAGAAAGGCGAGACATACGCTGCAATGTCCCTGGACTGGGCCCAGAAAGGGAAAATATGTTTGCTTAGAACAAAAACTAACTATAACAATTACTTCATTGGTAGTAGTGAATGTGAGCATACTTTCCAAATTACTGGGGGTTGGGGATTGAAAGGTGGAACTGATCCTGTCTTTCCAGGAGTCTATTATGTGTGTGGTTGAAAGGCCTATTATAGATTGCCTGCACATTGGTATGGAAGTTGTTATTTTGCTATTGTCTTTCTTAAAGTATACCACATGGATCGAAGTAGTAATCAACTCAATGAGGTAAAGCAAGGACTAACACACAATAGAAGAGCAAGTTTCTCAGAAATAGTAGGTGATATTTTTGGTGCACTGATACCCTCAGTTGGAGTCGTCCTGAATTCACACAAAATTTGAAAATTGTCCACAGTGGTTGATCGTTTATCAACGGATACTGCTGGTGGGTTTTTGATGATTGACACCGAAATGGTTGCGATCAGGTCAATGGTTTTGCAAAATCGACTTGCCCTTGATATTTTACTGGCCAAAGAGGGTGGAGTCTGTGGCATGTTGAAAATCCAACACTGCTGTACCTATATTCATGATAAAAGTAAAGGAATAGAGGGATTTATAAAGAATATTACGAAATTACATGAGGACTTGACCCAACTGGAGGTTGATGGTGTTTGGGAGAAACTTGGTAAGGGTTTCTCCTCTGTGATTAAATGGTTTTCTACCTTTGGAAATAGTTCATTAGGGAAAGTAATAATGCCAATTGTTTCTGTAGCCATAGTAGCGTTAATAATAATAACAACATATAAATGTTGTAAGTGTAAAGGTAGAAATAGGGAAGTGACTGAATTAAAGAATGAATGGAGGTCAATAAAAAGAAAAAGATAAGAGATAGAATTAGAATTAGAAGACATGAAAGGAAAGTACTATGATATGATGAAAGACTTAGATGAAGGTGCTATAAAAGAGAGAAGAGTACTGAGTTTTAGATAAAATAAAGATGGCACTCAGTATGGTAGGTATTTTTATGATGGCTCCTGAAAGCCATCAGAGGGGGAATTGATGGAGCAGGGGTTCGAGAAAGAAACCTGCTCGAATTGATACCCCTATAATACGTACTAACAGTAAGTAGTAAATAAAACTAACATGCACCGTACACAAACATGTGGGAAATAGCTTTGCGCATGTATACACTAATATGGAATAATATATGAAAGAAACTAAAACGTATTTGCAGAATGCTTTGGTGAAAACAAAATAAATACATGACTAGGCTGCATGTGCATTTTGTAGTTGCATGTTGCATGTTGCTTTTAAACAAAGAATAATGCTGCGTTTTTGCTTAAAGCTATGCTAGGAAACATGCTAACAGGGAATAGTGCAAAGGTGGGTGGTAAACAGTGAAGGTTTCATTATCACATAATTAATGAATGTTCATATTTCATTTGCTTCAGTGTTCTGGAAAAGGCACCATCTTCGTTAAGTTGGCTAAAGTGGGAGGGGAAGCTGAGGAGTGAATCCGCTCTGTCAGAAGCAAGACAGACGCGCAGTGCACTGCAGAAAAAATGTACGAGTTGAAGGACAAGTTGACAACTGACTGCCAAGTGCCATGATCAGTCGTGGGACCGGAGACGCGTTCTGCGGATGATGTTAAAATTATGAATAAAAGACTGTCTAATTGTAACATGTCTAGAAATCGTGAGAACGAGCTATGAACCAAACCCTGGGAATGATTGTAGAACAATAAATTAACTAAAATGTACGTGAAGTCACCATGGTGTGACAACGCCACCTCCCAAGCCCACCAATCCACTTGCTAGTTACATGAAAGTTTGCAACAAATGTGGCATGGACATGTCAGTATTAGGGTATAATTGTAGTGCCTTTAGGGGTGTGGTTTACGCTTAGGCTGGCAGGAGAGAAAGAAGGGAGATGCGTCGCTGTCCGTCGGTTTGCAGGGAGGCCTATCTGTTCCGGACCTGTCCTGTTCCTGTCCTTTTAATCTTTGTTCCCTGATCCTATTTCGGGGAACCCCCATCATCTCCTAGGCCGAGGGGGTGGTTTTCCTACAGACCGATAAGTTTGTATTCTGTCTCTGACTCTCACATGCAAATTTAATTGCAATATATTTTTTATTTCTGAAGCTTTTGCCTCTACACCTATCCACTCTGTTATAGATACCTTGAACATATTATTTTTGATGAAACTATTGTCTCTTCATCTATCTCCTCCGTTAGGTGTATTCAGTTTTTCCATGATTTTGCTGAAACTTCTGTCTCTTGATCTATCCACTCCTTCATGCATAATGTCATTTGTTTTGAAATGAGTTTGTAACCATTCGATGTTTGCTGATGTTTATCTCTCCCTTTGTGAGTTCCATTATTTGCACTTGTGACTGTATGCATTGAGCGATCTGCATTTAATATAAGATAACGCTTCATAACTTTACCGAGTGTCTGTGGTTATTTAGTTAACTGTAGGGACGAATTTAAATAGGATAATCATTATCATCAACTATTCAACTAATTGGTCCATTCACCAAGTAGAAGAAAAGTTGATTAATCAAATTAGTAGAAGACATGGCTTGGCAGTTCGGGCTGGACTGTTCCCATGAGGCACAGGGTCAGACTGATTTGCATATGGCCATGTCTGAACTGGGGTGGTGGAGTGAGCTAAAGAATGATGATGGATTAAACCCAGATCAGTTGACTGGGGGTGAGTGTTTGATTGGCTCAAGCGTTCCGTCCATCATCCCCTTTTGTATCGCTTTAATCAAATTAGTAAGCAGACTAATGACATTGTTTCATGATTTACAAAAGAATAAAGGCATTGAAAGTAACAAATTGACCCCAGCGCATCAGGGATTCTGGGTGAATGTGTATGGGCCATTGTATTAGTGTGAATTGGGTATTGACCCCTGATCAGGTATTGACCGCACGCTGGATCAACTGCCATGATGTTTAAAAATCGTATTCGTAAGTGTTCCAAAACACTGGCTCATATGAGATTCTTTCCTTCATAGGATCACATTAGAGTACTTAAAGTCAGCCTCCTGACAAGGGAGGTAATGCCGTCTTTCGTTAACAATTATTTCGCTTGAAAGATTACGCTGTGTTTGGCGTTGTAGGATTTCGATTCGCGTGGGCGTGGCCACCTCCGATAGTATCCATGTTCGGTCAAAGCATGAACGGGCTGCTAGCTGGGACACACTTAGTTTGCCATGCCCCACCCCACCCGCAGAACCCTTTTTTTTTACTTGCAGTTTAACATGCACGAGTTATTTTCTACACCTAACATGGCTGTATATGTCTAAATGCGGTCTAGTGCTGAATACGAACATGCTACTAAATAGTAGACAGTGGCGTCACAAAGCAGAACCCTTCACAGCCAATGGGGAGGTGCGCAGCACGTTAGACCGTTCTGGAATCGCCGGCTGCACGCTTTCCTGCTCCCTTTCCTTCCGAGGCGGCGTGTTGGAGGCCGCATTTTGCTCAGCTCCACGCGACCAGCCCGGGACCCTCCTAATTCAGCCATGTCTGCCGTGAAAGCTCTCAATCCTAAAGCTGAGGTAGCTCGGGCGCAGGCAGCTCTGGCCGTTAACATCAGCGCAGCTCGTGGGCTGCAGGACGTGCTGCGGACCAACCTGGGCCCGAAAGGGACCATGAAGATGTGAGTGCTGATTGCGAAAGGTTATAGTGTTGGGGGAGCTACTATTCGGAGCGCTATTGTACTATGTGTGGGGTGGCTATGTGCCGATCACTGCGCATGCGCAAGGCGTTGTCAAACTCGGAAGTTCATGGTACTCATTGCATCCGAGAAGACAGGGTTTAGGAACGAAATAACGCTTACAAACTATAGTGGAAATTAAGTGTGTAAGAACACTAATGTGCAGCTTTGAGAACCGACCAGTTGGAGGCATCGTGTTTTGTGTATGTGGGAACCATAGAAATAACGGCCGCAGTGGAATAGCTTTGTCGAAGACGGACTTGAAGGTCATGGAAATAGAAGAAGGACTTCAATTGTAGCGTATGCTGGTTATTGTGCCTGGAAGCTTGGAAGTTGATATAGTGCAATACTTGACAAGAATTTCAACGAGTGAAAACGTGAAACCGACTTGTAGATGGGTTGGGTTTCCTCCACAGAAAATTTAGAAAGCAATGGGTTCACTTGAAACCACATTTTTCTTGTAATCTTGCTAAGAAGCCACAGGCCATGGAAGGACGCTCATGAAATATTCCAGCACGTTTGTCGTGTGCCAGTGAAGCCTACCACTTCACTGGAGTCAATACTATATAATTTTTTTTTATTTGCTATGCTTCTTCCTTGTATGTTAAGAATGGCTTCTAGGATGTTATGGATAGCTTTTTATAATGATGGATCGCCCCTTTATGCCAAAATGATATACTAGTACCAGCATTTCCCTAAACACGCTGCCTATATATCATGGGTGCTCCATATGTCATAAAATGCATCTGGTATGTTAAAGCCATGATTTTCAAAGGGAACTAGCTACTAAATAGGAGCTCCTAGTATGTGTATGTATGGCGACACATGTGTTTTTAGAAGACCCTCACTCACCAACCTAGTTGGTGACATGCTTCATCATCGGGTCCCACCCAAGGTACCGAATGTACCTTGGGTGTGCTGCGACGTAAAAGCACATACAACGTAAGTTGCTGGCGTGCCATATTACTGCAGGACTATTAGTCCCTCTCTGGCTGGAGCCCCACTTACTTCTTCAAGATCAAGGGCCGTCGGAGTTCCGATGCGGCCAGACTAGGTACGGAGACGGGCCCTTGATCTTGAAGAAGTAAGTGGGGCTCTGTTCAGAGGGTTCCAGCCAGAGAGGGACTAATAGTCCTGCAGTAATATGGCACGCCAGCAACTTACGATGTATGTGCTTTTACTGTTTACTCCTTTTCATTTTTTTCCATTTTCTTTTCCGAAAACACACCGAGTGTGACAATAGGTCGGGCCCCCCACGGAACTCATGGGGCATTTCTCAGACAATTCCTGAGTGAGCAAACCTGGTTTTACCTTTTTTATCCCTTTATTTATCACCATGTAATATCGCATATTGATTTTCACCTGTTAACGCATATATAAGAGGCGTATACATTGTTTTGATCCAATTACAATGCACTAAAACGCCACGGTCCGTCCTCACTACGCAATTTATTCGATTAGAGCACGGACACCACGCTCCTGATTCACAATAATAGATGTGCTTAAACAACAACATCTAAATGGGTCAATGTGTATGTTTGTCTATCGTCTTTTTTTACCCCCTATAACAGGTATGCGTCGCCAGAGGAAATCATCCTCCATCACATAATGCACCTTAGCGAGTGCACCACATAGATGGTCTCTTACACACTTTGTTCCAGACCTCCTTTTTAACCTCACACACATAAGGTCCTGAAGAAAGCCAGCCCAGTATAGAGAGACTGGCTGAAACATGTTGACCAGGATATCGGAACCTAATTAACTCCAGAGATATCCACCTCTCTTTTTTAACCACTGCCGAGGGCCCATACATTAAAATAGTCCTTCTGTTACCTGAACGGGACCCTACTGACAGCTTTTTAAACCACACTCATCTCACTCCACACTCACTGCACAGAACCAGCTCCGCTGTATCCAGGCGTCGCAGCACACCCAAGGTACATTCGGTACCTTGGGTGGGACCCGATGATGAAGCATGTCACCAACTAGGTTGGTGAGTGAGGGTCTTCTAAAAACACATGTGTCGCCATACATACACATACTATGAGCTCCTATTTAGTAGCTAGTTCCCTTTGATACTTATACTATACCCAGGGGAAGTGAACTGGCACCTATCTCCTCGCTCTTCTTTTGATTATTACCAAAGCCATGATTTTCTCATTACTTGGTTGGCCTCCTTTAGACCAACAATTACCCCCAGGATGTTGGCACTAACATTTTCCCACTGGTTCCCTCCTAAGAAGAATACCTCGCATTTAGCCTGTGCCGGTAGGTTTCTGTCGTAGGTAAAGGAAGTCCAAATGTAGCCAAGTAGTAGGGTCCAAGAATGTAGTTTATTAGATCCAGTTCCAAGTAAGTAGAAGGAAGATGGATGGTAAGTAAGATGGTAAATAGTTGCCCCACCAGGAGCAACCTCCTTGCTGCTCAGCCTGCATTCAACTGACACTCCACGCATCAGCAGGCACACAAGCATTCTGTGACATCACAACACATTCCAACACTGATCCTGGTTGAGCAGCAGGGAAGATGTAAGTGAAAGAAAGGAGAGGCGACAATCAAGTCATAACAGTTTTCATGCTTACCACTAAGCCAAGGATTGCTTTCAGTATGCCATGGTCCACTGCAGTGTGGTAAGCATAATTATGCCCCCCAACTCATTCTAACTCAAATTCACACACACCTTCATTATCTCACTTAACTTCGAACTCCCCCTCTCGCACAGATAAATGTGCACAATCACACTGGTGATCCTACTCAGTTTTATTTTCAGGCATCTCACTTACTCATTGTTAATACACACTGTCCCATACTCTCACCTTGTCACTCCTTCCACATACTCATTGTCCATCATATTCTGTGAATGAGTGATTGATGGTAACACTCGCATATACTGTCGCCGATAATACTTATTGATGCAGTGCACTCACTGGTTCCCACTCCTAACACTTATATATCCACACACATACTCCTACAACAATTTTGGATTTGTTTTCATGCCTTCCTCTGTTGGGAAGTCAATTGCTGCTTGTTTTGTGGGGCACAGGGATGTAATGAAAACTGCCCTCTTTTAGCAAATATACTTCACTGCCTGAGGCGTGCATGTCTGCTAAATAAAATGGATGACTGTAGTTGAATTGTGCCCGTCAAACATGCAACAATTTTTGTGGAAGGAAACAACTCGTGGACCAAAGGCCTGCACTGAACTACACCTTGACATGAACAATTGGCAGGACTTTGTTCATCAGCCCGGTACTCTAAAATCGATTTTAAAAAAACAAGTCGGACTTCTTTTCAAGGAAGAGGACATGAAGGAACTGAAGCTCTCTAGCAGCAACATCAGGATACTTGCAAGCTCCTACGAAGACTGCCTAAGGCAGCCATATCTTGATGCCGCCTTAAACAAGTCAATTTTAAAGCGAATTTTAGCAGTGAGACTCATGGTGTTGCCGATAAGACAACACGCGCTGGAAAGCTTTAGAGGCGGTCAGTACTTGCAGACTCTTATCAGTATGAAGAATCCATGGCTCATCTGGTTTGCACATGCCAACGTTTGGCACAGGCACGTCGCACTTTACTGAAACCTTTGTTCTTAAAATGCGGAATGCGTACTTGTACAGATGCCATGAAACTTCTTTTTAACTTGGACATTCCAATGGAACTGGCCCGATTTGCGAAATTTGCACATAAGGTGAAAGAACTTTTAAGCAATGCCACACACGCTGCACTTTACTGAAATATCTGTGGTTAAAATATCGAACAGGTACCAGCACAGATGTCACAAAACCTCTTTTTTGGACCTGGATAGATGAGCGAAAATTTGCACACTAGGGCCGATTCTGATCTCGGCTGGTAGGGCTCCGAATCGGATTCGGCATATCTGAATCGGATTCGGCATAACCGGATCCGATTCGGAGCCCTATTTCCCGACCGATTCGTACGCGTGTCCGGACGAGCGAGTACGATGCGAAATCGTCGACCGGCTCGTTCGGGTGTCCCAACCGCTCCGACCGACTCGTTCCCGGGTCGAACCGCAACGACCGACTCGCACCGCGCAATGGAGGCGTTCCCCGGACGGGTAAGTACGATGCGCGCCGCGAGCAGTCCGACCGACACGTGCCGCCCGGCTCGAAAGAGCAGTCGGAGACGTACTTCGGTGGTCTGTGTCGGACCCCCCTGTACGCGTAGCCGCGCACAGGGGGGATGTGCGTGTACGGCGCGAGTCGCTTCGCCGCGTAACCGCTGTAGGGGGCGCCCTTGTTTGCCTCGCACCCATTGAGGCAACGGAAGCCCGCGTACGCGTTGTACGACCGGCTCCCATTGACTTCAATGGGAGTCCGACCGACTCGAGTCCGATAGCATACGGACGCATCGTACTCGTTCGGTCGGGCTGCACGGGTCTGATTCGGTCGGAAATCTCTCCGGGTCCGGCTCGGTCGGAGAGATTTCCGGCCCGAATCGGAATCGGCCCCTAAGTGAAAAAGCTTCTAGACAAAGCCTTAATCAAGGACTAGAACTAATTCAAGGGTTTGACATTTTGTTTTTTGCACTACTTTTATTCATTTTGCATCTTTAAAGTGTAGTATTTTTAGATCTATTTTATCTGTTTCAGATATGTATATTAGAACTGTTAAATACATACCTATTATAACTGAAGTAATCAAGTGCCGGAGTAACTTTGCTTGACCTTCATTGTAACAGTTTTAGTTAATTGACACAAAATTTATTCAGGCTCGCACCATGCACACTCCAGGCATCCAAGTGCTGTTTTCTTTAACAGCACTCAGTAGATGGATTGTTTCTGAGGTCGCTGAATAGGCAGAGAAGGATGACCTGTGCACCAGCAGTGTTAACAGCTAAGGTTGTGTTTTCATGAACCTTGCTAAATTAAGACCGTGTGGGCAGAAGCAAAGAGCAGTATGTAGCAGTCGCATGTCAGGGCATCATCATGATGGCCCTTATAATGTCCAGCACCAAAAGAGGGAGAACTCGTGTTGCCAATTGATCTAGCCTCTCTAAGAAAGTAGCGAGGGGGATTCCCACTTTGTTTATACAATAAACATCTGTTCAGCGCCAAGACACCCTTGGGTGAACTTGCGCTTTACAAATACACATGTTATGTTTAAAGGGACCCTCACCCACCAGTAATACTCGTGCCATGCTTCATCCTGTGGTCCTTACACACAATGCTTTGTGTATCTGGAGTGGCGTCTACGCTGTTAGTAGCATAGATCTTTGTTCGTATTAGCGTGGGACCTAGGTCTAAAATTGTCTGCAGATGTCCGTATCTTGACATGTATTTGGGGAACCCTTGGCAAGCTTAAACACAAACTGACATCAGTGGGGTTTCAGTGCACTCCTACATCAAGGGATCTGTATCTGTCAGCCTTGAGAAGTCTCCAAATAAGTTGGAATGGCTTTCTCCAGGACCAGAATTATAGATCCCTAATTATTATGCCTGCACACTACTTGCGACCCTCACGGGTGAGTAGCGCGCTTCACAAATTCCTGATTGATTTGTGTTTATTCATCAGTGAGCATTACTCGTGCTATAGGTTATGCATTCCTTACAAACCATTACATTAACAAAGAACTTGCTCATCGGGGTATGTGTAAAAATAATGGGAAACTTAATTACTACTAGAATGTCTTAAAACTATATTTCAGTGGTCATTCAGCATTGCACTCCTTTATGAAGGTGAGAACACACATACGTGTCCATGCGGTATTGCTACTAACTCGAACACAGAAAAAGGGCAACACACAATGCGGTCATGCTGGGGTGAGCATGATAAAATACACAGAATAGTGGTATACACAGTTGTTCGCGATGACATGCATCCATCTATTGTCGAACCATACTTTCATGTAGTGACTGATGCTCCAATAAGTCTTGGAGGTGGGTGCACCCTATTTTCACACTCTGGAGAAAATACGGACATAATGCCCATTGTGGGTTTGTCAATATCTTATTTCTTTTTCAGACCATGGTAGAACCATATTTGGCCTAGCAAATACAACCGATCTCTCACCCCTTCCCGACCTACTAAAGGAGTGCTCGTCTGCGAGGACCCAAGTATGTCCTAAAGTCCTGCATCTTGTTGGCTTCCGTCGCGAGGGCGCTTGCAAAGCATCTACCGGGTCATGTGGTGCGTCAGTGGACCTGCTGACATCACCCACTGCACGAACGCCCGATTAGCGAGTGTAGTGTGTCGTGATGTTTTTAAAAAAGCGGACTAAATGCTTCTGTGCCCGCAATTGGTGTGAAATTCCTGTGCATTATACCTGAAGAACTGACAACTGCTAATTTTGTCATCGAATATTAGAAAATAGGACCGCATGTCACTGTTTTTGTGAGTGATCAGGGGATCGATTCCTAGTCCTTATAGCCAGGGCTACTGGAGGGCCAAATTATACGACATGGTTGAATAATTTATGCAGCAAGAAAAAACAAACTATGCTTCGTGATGCAGCATATTTTGCGATAGTGTTACATTATTATTTTGCCATTTTTACACTTGTTAATACTACCTGGGCATTGGTTGCACACATTGTTACCAGTTAACACTGAGATATAGTAATAAGCAACAAACTGGGCACAAGTACTAAAAAAAATAAGCGGGGTGGACTAACCTAGTTAGGCAGTATGCAAGTGACATCACGGCGCGCGACATGACAGGAATTGACATCAAAGAAAGTGGAATCACAAGCCACGACTTTACAGGAAGTGGCATCACAAGAAGTGACATCAGATATAAAGCCCTCGCATATATGTTTAGCAGGTCTATCGTGTATGTTTGAGCGCATTGCGAGGATAATGGCATAGTGAGCTATGGAAGATGTGACTTCTACACCTTGCAATCCCCCAGTATTATGTACCATATCCTGTACATTCATTCACAAACCTATATCATTTATTGTACATGTTGATGTAAAGCGCTCTGACACCCTGCATTGGAATGAGTAGGGCTATACAAGAAAAAATGGTGGTACTTTAATTATTCCAAAGCCTCAGGAGAAGTAAGCTCTATATAAATGCAATTTGCTTTGTGTAAATACTGGGAAAGACACCTGATATTCTTACTAAACAGGGTCTGAGCAAAGTGAAAAGCTGCCTCTTAAATTTGTGTTAAGTGCTAACCAGGTGTGAGCCTTTGTTTCCCATCTGCTTCATTTGCATCAGGTGTGAGGCTCCTGACTGCTCCCAGCCAAGAGACTGGCTCAAAAGGAGGCCTGATGACCCTTCAAATTCGGCCTTTCCTGGGCCCATAGCAGGAATCTTAAATAAGAAAGCCCCGTCCCTGCCTGCACGTTGTTGCTTGTTGCAGATGAAAAGCAGACAACGTGCAGGCGCTGCTGAAAGTGTTTGGAAGTTACACCGGGACGAGTTAAGCACATTATTCGGTGTGGCCAAAATTGTTAGGGTGCACGGTATTCACCCTGTGAAAAAAGTGGGTGGACGCCGTCCACCCGGCTCGTGCCTCAACAGAAAGGACAGCAGTCAACCTTTTCAAAGGGCTTTCCCAAGAGGGGCAACAGGTGTCTCTGCGTTTTGTACTAACTTTTAAACCGTTAGACACATTTAAAAAAAATAAATTCTGCAGGTTATGCAGCAGATGAATTATGTGGCACATCTATAATTATGCAAAAAACGTCACCGCTGCACAATTCTGATGACCCTGCTTATAAACTATAGTGTCATAACCAAAGTCTATGTCCTCCAATATGGGGTTACTGATTGGTAATCTCACAATATTAATTGATTACTGTATATATTGCTCCATGGAATGTTATCATTCAGTGCCCTTCTAAGTTTAGCCGATACTCCATTGATTTTTTTTTATTTTTTATTAGTGTTCTTTCAGGATTTTGTTGTTGTCCAGCTGTTCGATTATAAGTTTTCTGTATCAGTTATGAAATGCTGTCATTTTTGTGGTAATTTTCTTACATCATGTGTGCTGTGATCGCATATTCTAGTCTTCACTTCCTTCAAGACATCCCAATATATTGAAGATCACAAGGACAGGTGATCGTATAGTTTGTCTCCTTAGAACTTTAATTAGTATGTCTCCTGTTGCTCCGCACGGAAGGTAACCCTAAATCAATTGTTTGGGGCTGGTGGTGAGGTGGTAAATGCAGTGGCTGCACAGGTAGTGTCCTATTACTTTAAGAAGACCCAAATGACTAAATATGGTATTGTGGCTTGTGCTTGTTCTCATCGGCCTAGTATGACCAGAGCAGCCCTCAAGCTTCTGCCTCGTTTGTTAGAGCATGGGTAGCTCATATGAGACCCTGTGTTCAAAATGCTCCAGTTCTTAATCTTTTTGACCATGTTGGATGCTATGTTGAAGGTCTTGCAGATCAGCCCGTTCTCTTTATAATGTCTTGTCATCTTTGTGTCTTTGACTGCACAGTAGTCCTGCTGCTTAATTTTCAACTCAGTTTTTGATGCATTTTTTTAGGGAGTCATGAAGTGTACAGTTGCAATCTAGGCGAGATAATATAAATTCAGTCATTTGAGACTATTGAAGCAACACTGCATGTCGGACCTTGTGAATAACCTTTCCATGTTCTAACATTAACAGTGTCTTATTGTCCATAAATCTGAATCTTGCTGTGCTTTTACAGGCTTGTTTCCGGGGCTGGAGATATCAAACTTACCAAAGACGGCAATGTGTTACTTCATGAAATGGTTAGTTTCATAAATGCCTAGATTTAATCATGCTGTGTTCGTTCTCACTTCTGTTTTTGCAACTTTGGGGTTGTAGACATAGCGCTTTCAATTACATGTGTATTGGGTAATGCACGTTTTGGAGGACGGGGTCGTGGATTTCTTACTTTATCCATTGCAGTAAAATCCATACGTTTTATGCTGCTTGTACTAATTGGTTTCCTCGCTGCTGCCAATGGAGTGTGTACTTTAGATACCAAGAATGTATTTTTTGTTGGTTCGTCAGTTATTTTAATTTGCTTTTTAATTTTGGTGTTTGTTGCATGGTAGTTGTAAAGTATTGTGATTTTTAGAATAAAAGTATTAATGAGGAAGCTCACATGGCTGCTTAAATGACTGTAACAAGTTTAGTTTATAAACGAGCAGTATTTAAAAAATTTTTTTTTTTTTTTTTGTCAAGCAAATTCAACACCCAACGGCATCGTTAATAGCAAAAGTTGCAACAGCGCAAGATGACATTACAGGAGATGGCACCACTTCAAATGTGTTGATTATTGGCGAGCTGCTTAAACAGGCTGACCTTTATATTTCTGAGGTGCGTTATCATTTCTGTTCAGATTGATAATTTGATGTTCACATGTACTCAAACCTTTCTGTACCTCGGTGTTCTCTAACACAATTAAAGTAGTGCTGTAATCTGAGACCCCGTATACCTACTGCTTGTGGAACATGTTTTTATTGGGTAACTTTTCCATATTGTCCAGACTCCTGCATTGTATACCCCGTTACCAAGTTGATCTTCTGCATATGCAGTTATTACAGTCTTGAATTTTTGTGTGTGGTGGCAACTGGTCTAGATGTTTCCTTGTTCAAATTTCTACCCACAAGAGTGCAAACTTAGTTTTACCTTGGATTCTTAGCATGGCTGTTATTTCTTTGCAGTCTACATTACGTTGACATTAACCCCTGCTCCTGGAGACTTGATTTTGACACTAAATGTTTTTTGTACATTTTGCCCTGAAATCTAGGTCTTATTTAATTTCTTCAAAACTTAACTTTTGTCCAGTTAACTAGTCTCCAAACGTATATAAACACTTCTTCCTGATCCCTTTTGCAGCATCTGAAATCTAAATTTAGTTGCTGTAAACCACCAAGTATAAGCCCAATCTCTCGAGTTCTAGGCCTGAGCAACTAGCGCAGGCAAATGAACCCTGTGTGCTTACAGGGCAATATGTCATAACCAGTTTCCTAGCAGTTCTTCTGTGATAGCTCCTCCCCCATTCTAAGTTGATTACTAAAGGCTGCTAGGTGAATTATGTTTTATGGCTTTAAATCTTCAGCTTTATTTCCTTATAGGGTTTGCACCCCAGGGTGGTGACTGAAGGATTTGAAGCTGCAAAAGAAAAGGCTCTTGAAGTTCTAGAACAAATCAAGGTGACCAAAGAAATGGACCGGGAAACGCTCATTAATGTTGCAAGAACATCCTTGCGTACGAAAGTCCATGCTGAATTGGCTGATATCTTGACAGAGGTATGTATTGCAGGATTTGGAGTGTTGCACATCAGAGAACTTGGCAGGAGAACTATATGCATTTTAAATCCTAGGTTGGCATTGTGGTTACCAGTAGAGGTTTGTCTGGTATTTGTAAATTGAAAAAGATATTACATTTTCCAAATTATGACCAGCAAAAATTGAGTGAACTTCACGCTAGTGCATTGGTAAGGTCTCTAGGATTGGCTGGGGCATTTATCTACATATGGAGGCGAAAGAAGTATGTTCTAAGCACACAATTGAGTTTCACAACGAATGGGTCAATACTTGTTGCCAGTCCCGAGTGTAGCCTGGTAGATGTAATAGCATTCGCAAATTAATATCTGTTAGATCAATGTCTTTGCACATGATGTTTGGGTGGGGAAAGGGTGAGCCTTGTACATGGACAATGTTTTTCCACACCTGACCTTTAAACCGTCACTTTCTAACCCATAGAGAAATGCTGCATGGACGAATTCTGCATTTCTTTTTCTGTAGTTAATGCAGTCAGACACCATGCTATAGTATGTTTCACTTTTTTTAAAATAACCGATGGCCATTCACATTGGTATGTTGGTAAAGAAAGGTGACTACATTGAGACATCCCCCAGACGAATCCTCTTCGTACTCTACCTCCTCTTAGTGCTGTGCATCGCAAGAAAGCACTACTGTGCAGTACTGAGCTTTATCACTATACATCATTTTCACTTCCTCTATCGTCGTTGTTTGGGTTGTGCTATTTAAGCACATTATAGTATGTGATCATATTCAATTTCTGGATGGTGTTTGATATTTCGTGGTAGCCTGCCAATGACTTGCATGCATTGATCTGTTAACTGTTGTGTCAAGTCGACTATTCCACTCAGAGGGTTTAAGTCTTGGTCCCCTACCCTCCCCACCAATAATATTTTGTGCTTCCAATTGCTTTCTACATAATTAACAAAGTGACGTGGTTTTTAAGCTAGTGAATTTTGCAATTAAGCACCATGAACTGCTACTATATCAGTGCTATTGATCTGGGAGAATGAAATCTTGAATTTAAAATGTTGCTTTTGGTTTTGGTGAGTGCCTGTGGTTGGGTCGGTGCTCTATGAATCCAGCTGATTCCATTGATAGTTTTCTTTTCACCTTTTTAAGAAACCTGAATTAAACCAGCATTTGCAAAGCCAATAGGGCGCATCTTTGCTATACAGCATTAGCAAGATGCAGTGCAGCTGGCGGGAATATTTTTTTTTTAATGAAAGCATGATGCATTTACTTTTTTTTTTTTTCTTTTTTAAATTTTTTTTTATAAATGGTTGGTATATTTAAAAAATAAAAGTTGCGCAAAAGTGCTTTAAGATAGACTGGCCAGCAGCATTTTACTGTTTTGATCCCCTGCAAAAAAATAAAAATGAAAAGAAAAAAATGGGTAGGGCTGTAACGGGTAGGGGGAAAAGCTGCAAACAGGTGAAAAAACAACTAGTGTTAGGGGGACACATGCGGGAAAGTGCAACACGGATGGGGAACAATCGAGAGAATCCCATGAAGGTGCTTAGGAAGAGACTGTCACTGCATGTGTTTTCTAGCTATTTCCACTGTCTTGGAATGTTTAACCCCAAACAGAAATGTAGTTCTCAATTTAAGCAGTTGAAGGACACAAGCAAGTATGCTTCAGGGGAGGGCCAGGCACAGTAGAGAAAGGCAAGCCCACACTACAACAAATCAAAAGCAAGCTAATGAGTGACCAAGCCAACTAGTGGTAAGCCGTGGACGGTCTGTAGGCCCACTAAGTTTACAGGAGGTCCTTTGCAACCAGACTGCTTGTGCTGTCTGGTAGGTTAGAACTTTATACGAAAGCATTTATTCAAAATCTGATAAACTCTGCATTCATTGTAGGTGATGTTTCTTTGGGGGCGGGGGGAGGGTAGATGCAGGCAATTAAGTAGTCTCTTTGGGTGCCACTTTGTGAAGACATCCAGGAAAACCAAACTTCACAGCAGATCTAAGTTGGAATCTTGTGCGTCTTTTCTATGGAAGGTAATTGGGTGCTTCGTAGAATGCTCTAGTTTTGCCAGTTGACTCCACCAGAGACACTGGCCCGGGAGAGAGCAGAACCTACCACCTTTTCATTTGTCCGTAGCCATCTACAACCAATAGCCTTGAATTCAACTTCGGTTGACAATATTTCTTCCCTCTTGCAAAATTCAGAGGAGCTTTAGTTTTTCTTAATTGGGCATTGCAGGTTAAGTTTCTGTTCTAGTTTGTATTGGACCAAAATGAGGCTTATTGCATGTATTGCTTGCCCTGTGCTTAAAATATACAGGGGTCCACATGAGTGCTGGCATGGACTGGTGAGATTGTAATGTGTATGATCAGTACTCTAAGAGTATATTGTGCAGTTCCTGTACTTAACAACATCTGCTTTTCATGTGGTCTTTTGCACTACCTGCTTTATAGCAGGGTGACGTCTGTTGATCGAGTTTACTTGAGGAGAGAAGGATGGGCTGTCGTTTTGATACCTTTGCTCCCATGTAAGAATGGAGCGTAATAACTACTGCAGCATTGTTTCCTATGAATGGTATGTAGTTGGGCTATTTCCCCAGGGAAGGTTTGATCCCTGGGTTGATAGAGCCAAGCCTGCTGCTAAACTCTTTTCCTGGGGAACCCCCAATTGGAGGCAGCGTAAACGTCTGCTTTACCTTCCTGAATTCCTCTGCAGGGTATATATTTTTTTCATGACTTTTAGTTTCAAGGAATATTTAGTTATTTTTTGACAGCTTTCTAGAATTGACAATATCAAGATTGATTGCCTCACGCACAAACTGCAAATTCTCACAGTTGATATTATGTCAAATCAAAAACCAACATGTACTATTATAGATCTACAAATAGACTGCTCCTTCAGTTATGTGCGCAAGATATTGGTCCTCAGTCTCATTATTTCCATTACCTTGATGTTTCTGAAATGAGTGTTTGGGGGATTGGTGCAAGGTGTGGGAAACTGATGGTGCAAATTGCATTTGTTCATTTAAAGGGGAAACTAAGAACACGTGCCAGAAAATACTACCATTGTTGAAAAATCTTCTTTGATCTTTTTGGTGCTTTATTGCAGGCTGTCGTAGACTCTGTTTTGGCCATCAAAAAGCCAGATGAACCAATTGATCTGTTTATGGTAGAGATTATGGAGATGAAACACAAAACAGAAACCGACACAACGTAGGTAGACTTTACTTATTGCTTTAAACCTTATGTTAAACATTATTTCCGTGATCTAAAATTGTAATGTTTTAGTTGGGCCTATGTGGGATACATTGATTAGTTTGAGGTTATTCTTTAGTAAACTGACTTTATAAATGCAGTGTGAGAATTAGTTTAGCGCTACATATTTTCTGGTCTAAATTGCAGCAGTGGGTATTTTAATTTATAGTACTGTCTCCAAATCCACTGATACTATAGCATGCTTGAGGGGTTAATGGCCATCTTTGTAACTACAGGTATGTGTGAATTGAGAACTCTTATGCTTTTGTATAAGCTTCCCTGTATGCAGAACCTTCACTGAATGGTTTTGTCTACCTGTGGTATCACAGAACACGTTACAAATTGATCTTTAAAAGAACCATTGCAAATAAAAAAAAATCTAAAGACCATTTACTTTGAGGGACAACTAAAATCTTGACAAAGCAACTTCATTTTTTCACCAACTTTTTTTTTTTTTTTTTTTTTTTTTTTTTAATTCAGGAACCAAGCACATCTTCCAGAGAGGAAGCAACTGCTCTGCTCTCTGCATGAACCGCAAATACCATCCCAGAGACGGTTGCTTTAGCAGACAAGTTTTTTTTTTCTTTGTTTCACCCAGTTACGATAGGTCAACAAGGCACTACATTCTTTTTGTTTTTGCAAATTTTTTGATTACCTTTATTCTCATCATTTGTCATCTATTGGGTAATTAATTCTTAGTCATTTTGGCATATTTTTCCCAAGATCTCCTGCCCTAATTTGTGTAGTGGCTGTCGTGTGAAAATATCACTTCCTCATATCTGCTATACTTGCCGACATTCACACTGTAGGATAATATCCTATATCTTAGGAGGCCCAGATTACAAGATCTGTTTGCCTCCCATTATGAGGGAAATTCCAACATTTCCAGAGTCAGCTACCGGTAAAGTAAATTCTGTCAAATTGGTGAATTCCTGTAAGTCCGTTTTTATATAGCGCAGCTACTCACCCTTGCGGGTCTCAAGGCGCTGGGGGCCGTAGTGGAAATTAAGTGAGCTATTGCCCAGAGTCACATGGTGCTGAGCTGAGCTGCCACTGGAGCCGGGGATCGAACCGTGAACCCTGTGCTCAGAAGTCAGCTACCCTGGCCGCTGCACCACACCTCTCCTGTATGATTCTGAAGACCTCTTTCAAGTTGCTGGAGTTGGCGAGGATCTTGTTCCGGATCAAGTTCCTTTTGGTGTATCTGATGGTGAATTCCTGTATGATGCTGAAGACCTCTTTCAAGTTGCTGGAGTTGGCGAGGATCTTGTCCCGGATCAAGTTCCTTTTGGTGTATCTGATGCATTGGTGGTATTCTGTCATGGCGTTCTTGTAGCTTGTCTGTGCTTCTGGGGTTTTGCTGTTTCTCCATACTTTCTCGAGACGTCTGCAGGTGCATCTGGATTCCCTGAGGTCGGTGGTGAAGCAGGTGGCTTTCGTGGGGCGCAGTCTGTCGGAGTTCCAAAGGGGGGCGAGCTTGTCTGTGCAGTCAGTGATCATCTGTGGAGTTCGTTGGCTACGGAGTTAATGTTGGTTGTGGCGGGAGGGGGAGCGTGTTTGAGGGTGGAGTTGAAGTGCTCTTTGGTGACCGTGCTCCAATTCCTGCACGGGGAATTGGTGTAGGTTTGTGTGCGGTGGATTTAGAGAAGTGTACGCAGTGGTGGTGTCCAGCGGGGTTGTGTAGTATGGCTGAGGTGGATGTTTCCTCCTACGAAGATGGGGTCGAGGGTGTGGCCTGCCTTGTGGGTGGGGGTGGTGACGAGTTGCTTCAGTCCGAGGTTGTCCAGGAGAGCGGTGGAGTTGGTCGCTGAGGTTGTCGAGGTGGAAGTTCAGGTCTCCGAGCAGTATGTAGTCCATGGAGGCGGTGGCGTGGGAAGCTATGAGGTCAGTGATGGTTGCGGCGAACGTGGTTCGTGGTCTGGGAGCTCTGTAGGCGAGGGTGCAGCATATGGTCGTTCTTGGGTTGGTCTGGTTCTGGAAAAAGATGTTCCGTGGGGGACAAGGAGTCGTTCGTGCTGGATGTGATGAGTCGGAGGGAGTCCTTGTGTGCAATGGCAAGTCCTCTTCCCGGGTGGTTGAGGCGGTCCTTCCTCTGGATCTTGTATTCGGGGATTGCGGTAGCGATGTTGGGGGCAGAGGTGGCACAGGTTTCTGTGAGGAAGGAGACGTCTGGTGACAGGGTGTCGGAGGTCCCAGATTTCTACCGCATGTCTGTGCATGGAGCATGCGTTGAGGAGGATGCAGCTCAGGGGTTTGGGTGTGCTGGTGTCCAGTGTGTTGGCGGAAGCCGTGGGGGTCTGGAGGTGGGTGAAGGTGCAGCGACAGTGTTGGCAGGAGAAATGGCCATGGTTGGTGGTCGGCGTCATCTGGCAGTTGTTTCTTCTGGGGTGGAGGGCAGCTGAGTTGTAGCGGTGGGAGGTCAGAGAACCAGGGTCCCTGGCGCTGGTCGCAGACAGGCTTGCCTTTGGCGTGGCTGCCAGTAAGTAGGGGCAGGAGAAGGGAGCGCAGCTGGGAGGCGGAGCGAGAACCGGCGCGTGGGCCACAGGGGCAGCAGCAGCGGGAAAACAGCGAGAGGAGAAAAAAGAACAATACGAGCAAACAATGGACACAAACAGACAAAGGCACAAACACAAAAAAGTCAGAGGCACAAATGGACAAAAAGGCAGAACGGGGCAGAAAAGCAGGGGACAGTCATTAGATATTTGCCCATTACTTTGTCTACTTTTCATAAACGTTTACTTGCTTGCTGTTGCTGCTAATAAAGTCCTTACAAAATCTCCACCTTTATTGCCCCAGAGGTTAAGTATGTTTGGAAGGCCTTAAAAATGCTCCACCCCTGTCCCTCGCAGGATGCACCCGCCTAAAATGCACTTGCCTAAAATGCACTTGCCTAAAATGCACTATTTGCTTTTATCTTTACGACCAGTGTTTTCTCGGTTTTTAAACCTTTTGGAATTTGTTCTGATCAGTGTTTATTCAGCTTCCCAACCCTCAAGAGACAAATTGTGAATTTTCCAGTGTTTACAAAAGTAGTTAGTGATTGTTGTAAAGCACATATTTAATTTGGAGAAGTAATACAGGGTGTGTCGTATCTTATTGGCATTGTGCTCAATGGATTTACGTTAACGTTTTAAGCACAACGTTTGTGTTGTGCTCTAACACGCTCATGGGAATCTTACTTTTTTAATCAATGAATAGTTTTTAAAGCAGTCAAAGTGCTATATTCAAATGTTTTAATAAACCAATACCTGGACTCTGACGGTCATTCACCTAGTCCTTACTAAATGGCATGGTACATTGTGAAACGTGGGAGGCAAGTGGTTTCTGATTGTAATGAGTTTGCTTTCAATTTCTGGCTTGTCATGTTGAAGCTTGTGATCGGGTTTTTGGTTTGATAGGGGCTCTCTATGGCATCTAGCTAGCAGTAAAAAACCTTTATTTCGTATACGTTTGACTAAATGTATTTCATGTGATGGCATGGATGAATTCTGCATTAGCTCTTCTAGTTAATGCAGTCAGACACCATGCAAGAGCAAAATTCACTTTGCATTCTCAGTCATGCTGTTTTTGAATCCGCATTTCTGCAAGAAAGTGAATGACATCCTAAAGCTTGCTTGCATGAGCTATTGGCAAACGCAGCACAATGGACTATAAATGTATGAAACGTGAAAATGCAATTGACCTGCATTTTAAGTGTTATCCCATCTTCTCATTAAGCCTGATCAGAGGCCTGGTTTTGGATCATGGCGCTCGGCATCCTGATATGAAGAAAAGAGTTGAAGACGCTTTCATTCTCACCTGCAACGTTTCCTTGGAGTATGAGAAAACGTATGTTCATAATTTTTTGTTTAGTACTTTGGGACAAATTTAGATTTCGCGTTTTGGGAACCTTGCTGATCACATGGGCCCATGTTTTCCACTTCTCTCTAAAGCCCGCCCCCCTCCCTTTCTTTCCAACTCATCGATGGTAGATTAAAATATTTATTCAGTTTATCTGGCACAGTGAACACCCAGGCATGCCTTGTGGTTATCCTGGTATTAACTCTGTGCTATAGCAATTTGTACTTTACCTCTGCATGTGAAGAAGTCAATCTTTCTACTTGTATTCAAAAGTACAAAACAATTGAAATCGCTCATTTTATTTAATATTTCCATATGGTATAAAAAGACATCTACAAAATTGAATGTTTTTTGCGGCAATTCAAATATTTTTTCTTTAGGGAGGTGAACTCCGGATTCTTCTACAAGAGTGCCGAAGAACGAGAGAAACTGGTTAAAGCAGAAAGAAAATTCATTGAAGCAAGAGTACAAAAAATTGTAGAACTGAAAAGGAAGGTCTGTGGAGATTCGGGCAAAGGATTTATCGTCCTCAACCAAAAGGTAAGGTAGGTCTTTGGCTCACGATTTACAAGCTGCACACTGGTGGTATATTTTGACTACCCACAACATCTTATTTTAACTAAAGTCTTTCTGATGGCTGTGCCAGTTTAAGTTTTAAATTGAGAATCTGTATTAACTATTGACATTTTAAGGCAAAGTTTAGAAAGTGGGATTGGTTTTTAATGGTAAAAATACTCCGTTGTAGGACCTGGTTGTGGTGTGTGTGTGGAGTGGGGGGAGGAGAACTTCTACTTGTAGCATCTGAGTCTCCTTACATTTTAACATTGGCTTAAATTTGCAGGGTATAGATCCATTTTCTTTGGATGCTCTTGCAAAAGAAGGAATTGTAGCTCTTCGTAGGGCAAAAAGACGGAACATGGAGAGGTAAGCTTTTGAGATGCCATAGTTTCTGTTTGTTTTGAAATGTATTCCTGCTCTTTAGCTGTCTCTTTGCTATATGCAGCCTACATAATCACATTGGACATGTGCTTAAAATGTTCTAGACCTATGATCTACAGGTGATTAGGAGAAAAGCTTTTCCTTTTACATAGTAAACATTTCCAGCCAGCACTTTTATAATCTGGTGCCAGAATACTTGGATGTTAATTTAGTGTCAGAGTATTAATGACCTGATGCTTCATTCCTTCCCTCGGCTGCTGTATTTTTTTTAAATTGTATTGTAGCCAGTTCTCACTGAGTCATCCAAGTAGAAGTGGCTGGCTAAGGGATCCACTTGTGGGAAGGCCGCCGGCACATACTCAATTGAGCATAAATTGCACGTTAATATCATTGGCAGCATTAGCTTAACATTGTCAGCAATTTGCAGTCTTTCTAATCCACATTGGAATTATGTGCATTTGCTGTCTCTGTCCCCGGGTTTGAGATTTTTTTAAGTACTTGCTTGGTATATGTTCCTACTTAGTGTTAGTTGTTCTGAAACTGTTCATGTCCTTCCCACAACTATCCTTGGCTTGTGTCTTTACAGGGTTGGCCATTAAAAGCCTCTGAGTGCAAGCAATAAAATACTTGAATGCTTAAACTGGCATCCAGGGGTGATGCCCTCATGCAGTACTGTGCACTGGTATCCCTTAGTATCTATGGGGCCAAGAATGCATTTTAGCATGGTTGATTGTCCCAGATTAGCTAGAAGTGTTGGAATAGGTTAGGTGGCTTAAATTGGTTATCAATTGCCTACATTATTTCTGCGCCATTGCTTTCTCCAGAACCTGCGTTTCTGCTGAATGGATTTGTCATAAAAATAGTTTTAATTCCTGCCTATCAATTTGGGGAAGCACAATCACTGTAGTACTTTGGCAATATATTTGTAAAATGCTTGCTGCTCACTATTTTTTTTTTTTTTGTTCATCTTTTGTTTAGGCTAACTCTTGCTTGTGGTGGTACTGCAATGAACTCAATAGATGACCTTACTCCTGAGTGCTTAGGACATGCAGGTCTTGTCTACGAATACACAATGGTATGCATTGCTAAAACTGTCTGAGGACATTCTTGCTCATTGGACAATTGATGACCGAACTATAATAAGATTTGCTTGTTTTGTACTAATGTAAGATATGATTTTAAGACTTGACAGAAACATTGAATTGAACTTTATGCTAATGGCAGGGCCACTTGAATTATGAGACTTTGCTGCTGCAGCGTTTTGGATTTGTCGCATTTGCCACATCCATTATCTGCTGCATAATCTGCAGTTTTTAACAAATGTTTCTAGCTCAGACTGTTCAAAAGTTACGAAAAATCCAGGACTATTTTTGCCATGTAGTATAAGGCCCTTTGCAAAGGTCGACTATAGTCTCCTTTCTTTTATTTATTGCTGTGTTTTGTTATTAATCTGGTACTAATAAGGTGAAACCTTCGACCATCCAGTGTTGACTGGTGCAGAAATGACAAAATGAAGTAATGCAGCATGTTCTTGGTAGTATTACGCCGCATTATTTTCCTTTTCCTGACTCCTCATTTAGTCCACTCGGCAGCATAGTTTGGTTCTCCACTGCTGTATAATTCCGGTGCCCTAGTTAATGGTGAGAGGCAAATCAAAAGAAATTGCACCATAATTTTCCTAGGACAATTAGCAGCTGCAGTAAAACCGGATGGATAATTTGGTTTTGCAGCTTGCTAACTGATCAAACTCCAGGGAGCTGGGAGCTCTGGTGTATCAAATTGGTAACGCTCTCTAAGTCAAGTCTCTTGGCTTAGAGTGCCCAGTCCGTCAGTGGTTTTGGTGCACTTGGACCAATCAAACATTGACATCAAACTGGTCCCATATCCAAGCTAAAGAACTAATTCCAAGTGTAGCAGATTTAATTCCTATATATTGTGTGCATGTCTAGACTACTTAGAACATATCTTCAGTGTATAGCATATTTATTCATTTGTGGTTCAGAAATGTAAACTGAGTGCCACCTGATTTAGGCAGAACTGATTGAGTTTGCCTAAACAACTTTTTTTCCCCCACCTAGGGGGAGGAGAAATTCACTTTTATTGAGAATTGTGACAACCCTCGTTCTGTAACTCTGTTGATCAAGGGACCAAACAAGCACACACTTGCTCAGATCAAGGATGCAATCCGAGATGGTTTGCGTGCTGTAAAAAATGCTATTGAAGATGGTAAGTGATTAAATCTTTACGCCATTTGTATATTTTTCTCTTGGAATGTGATTCATTGTATGACATTGTCCTTTCTTCCCCAGAGGAGCTATTTTTTTTAGTCTGAAAATGATTAGTACTGAAGTTAAAGTGCAAATATTTTGACTGTACAAGGGAGATTTATCATGAAGTCGTCTAGGGTTAATAATTGCTCCTGTTTTGACCATGTAGTTGATGGAGCATGCTCTACATATATCCCTCCGGTCCGGCTTTGACCTGTCTAATTTGTTTTTATTTTCACAGGTTGCGTAGTTGCTGGGGCTGGTGCTGTGGAAGTGGCAATAGCCAATGCCCTTGTTAAGCACAAGCCAAATGTTAAAGGACGAGCCCAGCTTGGAGTACAAGCTTTTGCAGATGCTCTGCTAATCATTCCTAAGGTATTGGATTGCATCTTTTTGTGATTCAAAATAAAAGCGGTTCTATGTTTTTCTGATACTTGTATCCACTGCATTTGCTAATAGTTCCTTATAGTTCCTTATGGTTACTTATTGTATACTAACTTGTACCCAAAACAAAAAATTCTACCGTCTCTTAGGTCTGATGTTGGGCAGACATTTTTATTTTACTACAATATTTATAATTTACTTACTTAGGGCTTTCAACAACCCTTTTCATCCAGTGTGCTTTTATTGTCATTAACATTTTTTTCTTCCACCCTCTACATCATGAGTGTAGGACTAATGTTTTTTGCATAGACACCCCAGATTTTTTGCCTTTTTGCTGGACTGCCTATTTTTGCTGGTCTTACAACTCTGTTCACTTAACCCCTGCTAATCGGTAGTCTGTTCTCCCCCCTTTAAACATGGTTAAATTGGCTTCGAAGTTAAAATGCCACTTGTGTACAGCAGCACCTATTTTGCCATCCATTACAGTACCCGTGTAAGCAAGGCTTTAGGGCTTACTGTAGAAGTGTAAAAAACGCAATTTGGCCTGTCTTAGTAAATCATTTTGATGGGTGAAAGCCTCCCTTTCAAATATTAAGTGACCCTATGTAGGCCTTGTGATCCAAAAAGGCAGGTTGCATGATATTTAAAAGTAAGACCTGCAGAAACGTAATGTCCTTACAGTGACGTACACCAAAGCTTTTTTCACTGTGCAAAGGCTGACTGGTTCAGTGCAACAGTGGGAAGTGATGTTAAATACGAATACTGCAGGGGATGGAATTCCTATAGCCTGACGCCCAGGTCACAGTTTGGGGTCCAGGACAGCAAGTTTGCTTATTTATTTTGACCTTGGGCAAGGAGGCCCAACCTCGCAGCACAAACCCTTTGGCTGCCAGTTTTCAGTACAGAGTTATGGATCTGTGACTGAGCTTTGTCTGCAGTTAAGGTAAGATTTAGATCTATCTGTTCATGCTGTTTGAACTTGTGGTTCATTAATATAAAGCTTTTATTATGAGCTCTTCAAGGAAACGCTGTAAGCTCCAATTGCACTACGGAGTTCCAGTATAAAAATGTGTGCACAAGTTTGCAAAGTTTAACAATCTGAGGTTGGGTATAATGCTTCCATCTCAGATTAAATGTGAATACTTAACGCTTGAAAGCCAGATTTAGGAATCTTTGCTTCCAAAATAAAATGTTCATTAAAAAAATGCAACCAGAAAAAAAATATTTTGCTAAACTATAGTTTTTAGGTACAATTTCTTTGTTGCATCATTTAGTAATCCATGTTTGATACGTGCTAGCATTTAAAACAAAAAAATATTCATAAGTGTAAAAGCAGTTTCGACAAATTATGGGAAACATGAGAAAAACAAGTATTGGCAATGCCAATAGGTCTGGCATTGCTGGTAAACCTGTGATTTTTGATGCTGAATTTCTTGTTTTGACATGGTTTTTGTAAAAGTTTTTATTGTTGTGGAGGCTTCCGGTCCATCGCCATTATAGCAAACGAGGACTAAACGCAAGAATATTTTTGGTCTCAAAAAGCACACATTGCTACAGCAGTCCCTGGCTGTGAAAGAAACTACTTTGTGTGCAGATAATGCTCCTTTTGAAAGCGCAGAGTGCTATCGCTCAGTGAAGCCAGCTGTTAAATAGAATTTTCATATAAACACATTTTCTTGCTTAATGGCCTAATTTGGGGCCCAATTGTTTAAGACAGTCACAAGTCCACCCTAGTATGTCCTTTCATTGGTGCAGACTTGCGACTTCCATAAATTCACAATTTACAGAAGTAGACCTGGAAATCGTACACCTAGGTAATGATTGTACTGCATTTTAGAACGAGTAAATATACATTGGAGAGATTTGCTCATGCAAGCGCTCAGCATGTTCACTTCCCCTCCAACCCCTTTCTTCCCGCCCCCCCCCTGCCAGTGTCTGAAGTAAATTTCCGACCTTTCCAAGTTAAGGAGAAGTGCTGGTAAAAAGCCTTAAACATGCAAGTTTGTAGGTTTGCACAGTAGCAAAAGGGCATTCCAACCTTGGAGCTACTGCTTCCCGCTACTTCCAGCCCCAGTGTGTAGATCTGCGGAAAGGTGGCAACATTGGAGAAGTGCTAGTATTAAAAACCTGCTATAATAGGAGCCCAGGCATAATTGGGTGTTGATATTAGAGCTCTTATATAATATCGCTGCCCTAATTCGTCACCTCACTGTATGGCGCCAAAAGGAAAAGCAGATGTTTACAGAACAAGTCGATTTTACGAAGCATCCTGTCCAATGGACACATAGATAATTTTTTTAATTCCACACCCCTGTACTATATCTAGCGAATGAGACCAGGCAGAAAAATACTATAATACCATAATAGTTATTAAAAATCCAAATCTATGGTATGGTTGGATTTTTAATAAATATTAAGGGAATGGATCTTTTAGAAGTTACCATTTCCCTGCCTGGAGTTCCTGGAGGCTAATTTGCATTGGTTCTTTTCCCAGCCAGTGATTAGCCTTGAATTGATGTGAAGTGCCTCCGAGGAGAAAACGGACTGACCAGATTAGGCAGACATTACTCCCGAATGCAGTAGAACATGCAGAGTGAGAGCTAAGGGTGTCCTTTTGACAGCCCGGTGCCAAATCCTGCTTGGGGCACTTGAAAGGGAGAGAGTGGATGCCACAACAGTCCTGGTCTATTGCACCTCCATCTACTGAATGACCCTGCTTTTCTCATACCAGGCTTGTCTGTTTATTGTGGGCTTACTCCAAGCTGGATTATGGTTAAGGCACCCTGTTTCCGATTTTTACAGATAAATACAGACAAAACATTTTTCTTCTCTGTATTTTTAAATGTGAATAAAAACGGAAATTGGGTTGCTTTTTGAGTAATTATAAATACTGACTGCCAGGCCAATAGCTGTGGGGATTCATAGGTAAGGGGGCTAAAAAAGAACAGACTTTTAGTAAAGACTTTAACAGCAGTAGATATGCACAAGGTTGATCCTGAAATTTACATTTTCATATAAGTGCATTGATTTATCTTCTGCGGGTGTTTACAGCATTGAAACCTAGTAGGCATTCAAACATGAGTGCATATTGAACGGTTAAATGTGGAAATATACTAATATCTGATAGACATCTAGACGTAGATTCCTTAACTTAGAATATCCCCAGGCGTCCGACTGGATCCGGAGAATTTTTTGCAGCAGCAACTCTGCGCCCCAGGGGGGCGGCGCCGCATGGCTCCGCCCTGACGTCGTCCACGGACATGACGTCAGCGGAGCCATACAAGTCCCTCCCGGCGTGTCAGTTTCCTCCTTTTCCGCGTCCCAACGCGGATCCAGGAGTAAGCGGTTCCTCTGGCCTGTTTCAGGCCTTCTCCAGTGTGCGATGCCTTCGGGTTTCAAGGCGTGAGACCTGTACGCGGCAGATGTCAGCGACGGATCCGCACGCGACCTGTATGTGGTGCCTAGGAGAGCACCACGACTCAGAGGAGTGAGACGCCTGCAGGCAGATGAAGCCGAAGTCCCTGCGGGAGCGCCGGATGAAGTTGTTGACCGCCCGAATGTCCTGCTCGGCGTCTCCATGCCGCTGATCTCCATGCCGAGCTGGTGCTCCTGTTCGGGTCCGGTCACGGAGTCGTTCCTGCGGACGTCGTTCGCCTGATGCAGGTAAGCACAAGTTACGGAGGTCGTCGACCTCACAAACGTGATGACTGGGCCCGCTGCTCCCGGTCCTTACCGGGTGCCCAGGAGTCGGGCCCCCTTATACCCACCCTTTCCGGGTGTTGGGGCGACTGCCTATTCCAAGGCTCTTCAATCCATCTTTGGGTCACCCCCTCTCCCTGGCGCGCCCTCGGGCCCCACAGAGGATTGCAGGCTTCCTGTCTGCCTTGACATTCTTTTCATGTCGTTTTGCCTCCGGGGCGGCGGGGGAGATGGCATAGCCTTCGCTTTTGCGGGGCTGTTTCTCAGAGCGGTGCTCTGCTCTTTCCCTGCAATTGCTTTCAGTATACAGTGCTTGTCACTGTCATTTATGGTGAGGTTTCTCACCATTCGATTCTTTTTGTTTCACTGATTTTTTCCAACTTTTTTCGCACACTGTTCCCATACTCGCAGTTTTTGGTGGTGGCTCAGCGTTGTGGCGTGGAAAAGTTTCTCCGAAGAAAACTGACGTCAGCGTGCCGAGAGGGACTTGTATGGCTCCGCTGACGTCATGTCCTTGGACGACGTCAGGGCGGAGCCATGCGGCGCCGGCGCGCAGAGGTGCTGCTGCAAAAAATTCTCCGGATCCAGTCTGACGCCTGTGGATATTCTAAGTTAAGGAATCTGCGGCTAGACTGTGTCTCTACCAGATACATCGTTACCGAAGGTAAGTAACTCGTTCTTCAGCTTAATTTTGCCACAAAACCCAAAATAAATATGGATAAATACAGACGGAAATGTCAAACATGAAACCGGGAGCCCTAATTATGGGGTTGTATGTGAGAAGACACTAGAATTACCGTAGTACTCGCCACTCGCACCCCCTCAGCCTTTGAGCCCAAGTTTAGTGTGGCTGAAAACCTTTGCCATCTTGGATTTGCCCTGACATTGCACTTTTAGCTTGTTTGTAGTAAACCAAACAGGAACTACTACAAAGGTAGATAGGTCAGGGCCTGGGAACTTTTACTTCATTGGTTCGGGAGGGGCCTCCCACTAGCTAGTGCCAGGCATAAATATGACACCCACTTCAGAATAATTTCTGGACCTACTGTCTGACTTGAGTAGCCCAGAAGGACACGACCTACTTCCTTGTGTGCCCCAGACAAATAAGTGAACTCCAAGGGGCAGTTGGCTTATGCCCTGTGAGGCTAAAGAGACCAGTGCTTGT
The DNA here is from genome assembly GCA_963921515.1 of Calotriton arnoldi. Classification (NCBI taxonomy): domain Eukaryota; kingdom Metazoa; phylum Chordata; class Amphibia; order Caudata; family Salamandridae; genus Calotriton; species Calotriton arnoldi. The sequence continues at coordinate 1,550,273 of CAWUFW010000750.1, read as the reverse complement.
TTTGGCTCTGTGGTGGTTTAGTCCCCCAACCCCGATCTAATTTGTCTGCTTCCAAAGCTTCCTGGGTGTGGACTTTAAAGCAAGTGGGATTTAGGAGAGGCTACAGGACCATTTCAAGTCAAAGCTGATTTCAGTTCATTAAAACCATAAATTACACATCACAAATGAATAAAGTTTCCCAAAATGTTAAAACAATGCCCTCATTCAGGGGAACAGTGTCGGCCTGTATTTAGTTCATTTAAGTCCCGACCGGTCTTGCAATACCTCTTCCATAAAACCGGGTGTAATGTGCAAATGTGCCAACACAGGGTATACAAAAGTGCAAGGGTGGCATAAATGAAACCAGGAAAGGGTAAATTATTTCTAGGCCACAGTGGCACCCATGTTTCCTCTTGTTCCATGTGGTTGCCTGTTGTCTTGCACTGCCTTTTTTGAAATACCAGATGTAAAGTAAAATTTGCCAAGGTAAAATTTGATAAACATGGAAGAGGACATAAAGCTAAACATTTACTCCCTCCCCCCTCCTCCTGTATGATCTGCAATTGGCATTTTATCTAATGATTACCTGTCCATAAAACCGGATATATAAAGTGCAAATATGATGGCTCAAGATGTGCTAATAGTGCAAGGGTGGCATAAAAGGGAAAGAGGACAAAGGGCAAACTTCTAGACAACAGGTCGTCCCATATTCTCTTCTATCACGTTACCTGTTGTCCTATTCTGTCTCCTATATAATGTAAAGTGCAAGTGTGCCGATTTAACATTAAATCAAACTGGAAAAAAACCAGCATCAAGCTTAATACAATTACTCCACCCCCCTTCTCCTGGGACAACAGCAATTTAATATTTTATCTAACAATGACCTGTCCACTTTTTCCAGTTGGTGCAATATTAGCAATAAAGTGCAAGAGATCAGGATATTTCTCAGTGTCCCCTCGTATTCCTTTGGGCCTTGTTTTTTCACATCGTTCCCTGTGCGGCAGCTTTCTTTATTTAGAGTAAAGTGCTGAAGTAACTTTGCAGAAGCGACTAAAATAGTGGAGCTATTCGTTTTTCCTTCACACTGCAGCCTCTAAGTCTTTATCTGATAGCAGCCAATGAGCTTTTGTGAAAGCTGCAACCACTCTGGAACATTCGCCTTTTAGACAGAAGAGTAGAGCATAGCGACAGGTTCTGATGCCGTTCTGATTTATAAAGGTTGTGCAACAAAGCCATACGTTCAATCAGCCGCTTGGGACACGTTGATGCAGTGTCCCTGTTACGGGAACCAGAATTAAATATTCTCTACCTATAGGACCCAACTTAATTTAACTTTTTAATAGATCTTTTTATTGATAAACCAAATGGTAAGCTTCACTTATCATTTTGCAGCAATATAGTCAAATCATTACAGATACTACTTTGCTTTGTTGCCCTGGGCCCCAATATGGTACGCAGACCAAATGTACTGTTCAGGCACTTCTACGGCCATCTCATTTGATCCGCTTGGCGTACCCCATCCTCCTTCCGTGCTCCAGATTATCTCCCTCCCCACCTCCCTTTACAGTTCTTCCAATTCCCCATATGCTCTCTTCTTAGGGCATACTCTGGCTGTATAGATCACTTGTTCCGCTCTCTGGCAGCAGTCTAAATCAGCCTTCCAGTCCTTAATTGATGGGGCGGAGCCCGCTCCCCATGCCCTTGCAATGCTCTGCTTCGTAACCCCCGCTGCCAGTCTCAGCCAGACTTCTTTGGCCAGTCATGGTCCCCTTTTATTCCTATTAATAAACAACCAGGTTCTACAGGGGCCTCCACCTGTGCCATTATCAATGTGGCTCGAACCCAGTACTGTTGTATCAACCGGCAATGCCACAGGGAGTTATAAAAGGATCCCTCGCTCCCACAGCCCATCCTGCACAGTGGGGAGTCAGCTCTGCCCATTTTGTGCAGAAGAGTCTGCGCATAGTAGAATATATGATGAATCTTGAGCTGAACCAGCCGAAATCTCACTCTGACGGGAGACATCCCGAGGAGCCTGGAGAGCCTCCGCCCAGTCTTCCTCCTCTAACGTTTTACCCAAATCTCCCTCCCAGAGTTGTTTCAGGGGGCCGAGCAGGTCGGGCGAGTTATTAACTAGCTTCTTGTAAATTATTGATGCTCCCTTCTCTGAAAGTCTGTGAGTAAACGGTCCTCTAACAGCGAGGAGTCGAGGAGCTGCCCCTCCGCTGGTAGGTGGCAGTGCAACGCGTGCCTCAACTGGGTGTATCGGAACTGTTCTGACTCAGCCAATTTGAATTCAGACGGAAGGTCCTGAAACTGTAACTGACTCGTTCCACCAGACGTCTCACAAGTGCTCTATACCCATTAGTTTCCACTTCTGAAATCCTCCCAGCCCTGCCACTTCTGGTAGCTGTGCACTGCACCACAGCGGAGTCTGGGCTGTACGTTTACCCCTCCAGCCCAGAAAGCCGGCAGCCCTATGCCAGACCTGCACTGCCAACCGGCATATGTTGCGTCCAGTCGTCCCTTGTCATCTTACCGTATAGTAAACTCTCCCATACTCCCCGGGCCATGTACCCTCTCTACCCTGTACGCTGGGTCTTGGTGATTTGCAAACACCCAGTCGGTGACTATCGGAAATTGCGAGGCCCAGTAGTATTTTTGCAGGTCATGGGTCACCAACCCTCCATCATACACCCCTCAATTTTATTTTAAAACCAATCATGATTGTGAGGCCAGTTTGTTTAGAATCCAGTTAAAGTATAGTTAACCCTGGACTTTAAAGGCTCTGGGTATTTCTCTTTTAAAAAGAAAATGAGGAGGAAATGGATCACAAAGGCGGGAAATTCACACTGTTAGTTTAGGACACCTGATGACTTGAGTGCCTTTATAGTGTAGTTCAGTTGGAGGTACACTTGAATGGTAACTAACATTATACATAACGTCTCCCTAATTGATTCTTTATTGGCATACATAAATTGAATGGCCTGCTCATCTTTCTAAACTTGGAGTGTAAAGCAGGAGAATTTGAAATTTTGCATAGATGCAGGACATGCTGGTCTTGAGGAGTCCAGGCATTTGTCTCTTAAAGGTATGGAATATATTCCAGCTCTGCAGATCTGATGAATGAGGCGTTTCGCAAGCGAGCAGCAGCTGCTGCCTTACCCCCTGCAAGTCCTGTAAGTGATCTTTGTGCGTTCTAATGGGAAAATGCTGATCTGAAGAAAGTTTTGAATTTTCCCCAAAAACTTCGAAAAAGATTAACGAAGAAAATCATCGATCTTCGTCGGGAGTAAGGCAGAACCAGAGGACCACTCCGGTCCACAAATGGCGAGCTAGGGGCCATGGAGAATACCCCCTTCAAATTCTGCCCCAAGTGCCACCACAAGTACGCTCAACACGACCCAAACAACGTCTGCAACCTCTGCCTGCCCGAAGACCACAAGAACTGTGAGGCCTGCGCAGCGTTCCTACCGAAAACGCTTAGGGCACGCCGAAGTCAGACAGGCCCACTTCGCCACAATGTCGCAGACAGCTAAGAGAACCTGAGACCTGGGTTTCTCGAGCGACTAGGAGGAACATGGAGCACCAGCGGAGTCGACACACGAGGGATCGGACGTTGAGGTCCTAGAGGGGGACTCCGAAAAAATCCACGCCGAGAAAAAGGCTAAGGATCCGAAAAAGAAGACTGAGCAGGTAAGACACCATAAAGATCTGTCGGAACCAAAGGGCCACGAACATAAGGCGCACAAGGCAGCCCCGACACAGAGCAAAAAGGCGATCGAAGGTCAGCCGCGATTGAAAGAACCCCACGGAACCCAACCGAAGGTTACCGAGGAGGGAAAATCGCCGAAACAAAGGGTTGACACCGAAGCCACAAAAGGCACTACACCGCCGAAGACTAACGTCTATGTCGGGATGAAAAGAATCTCCGGGCACCGACGCCGAGAGGGCCCTCGAGGTCGAAAAGAAAAGGAGAAGACTCGAGGAAGAAATGGCAGCGCTCCTACAAAAGAAAAGACTTCGATGCCTCACTGAAGGGTTTGCGAATCCCGAAAACACCGGTGGCCGAACCAGAGGACGCCGTAGAGGCAGAAGACGCCGAAGGAGAGGAAGAAGGGATCTTCGACTCTCCGCCGACACCAGAACCTCGAGGCGAAGAACCAGAGTAATACGGAGACATACCTGAAGAGGAGGAAAACTCCCAAAATTTCGAGGAAGAATTGAATGACCTCGACACCGAGAACCCGGAAGAAGACTTGCAGCTACCCTTCGAAAGCTTTACCTCCAGATGACCGCTTTCTACAATGACCTTGTCAAAAGGGCAGCAAATCAATTTGTAGTACCCTTAGAGGAGGAAAAAGGGGACATGTTTCTTGCTAGAAAAACTGGCACCAGCTTCAAGAGGAACACAATACCTGCCTATGCTGCCAAGTATCCTGGACCAAGGCAAAGAAGCATTCAAAGAACCAGCTTTAAACAAGGGGGTAACCCCCAGAGTAGAGAAGTACAAAACCCCCTCAAAAGACCCAAAATATATTCAGGGAAGTACAGTTCCTGGCTCTATTATTGTCACCACAGCCAAGAGGAGAGCCAATGCAGTCTCCAACACAGGGCCACCACCTGAAAAGGAAAGTAAGAGGATTGACATGGTGGGGAGGAGAATGGCAAAAGAGGCAGCAACACAGTGGCGCATTGCCAACTCTAATGTCCTGTTAAACAGATATGGCCACCAACAGTGGGATGAAATAGAGTTGCTGAACAAACTCCCCGAGGAGGACAAAAAGAGGGCAAGATCTATTGTCCAAGAAGGCAAAAATGTGGTAAACACCTGCCTAAAGTCAGCCCTAGATGCAGCAGATACTGCAAGCAGGCAAATGTGCACAGGAACCATCATCAGAAGGCCTGCCTGGCTCAGAATTTCTGGCTTTAAACAAGAAGTTCAGACCTCTATTATCAACAGACCATTCAACGGAGAAGCTGTTTGGCAAGGACGTGGATGAATCCCTTCAGCAAATTAAAAAAGACAATGAAACAGCAAGGGGAATGGGGGGGCCCTACAGCAAAGGGGTTCTTTTAAAAAAGGAGGCTTCTCTAATAAAACCACAGAGGCACCTTTTGGTCAAGGACAGCAGATGTCACAACAATCTCGGGGACAGAACCCAAACCAACAGATGGGTCAACAGTCTAGCTACCAAGGTTGGCAACAGCAGAAGCAGCCCTTTCTAGGAAGAGGGAATGGCAGAGGAAGAGGCCAATCCTCTAGAGGTAGAGGAAACTGGTCTAACTGACTTTATCACGGAAAAGGACCCACACAACACCAGTGGGGGGGGGAGAATATCCTTTTTCCACAGGCCATGGAAAAGGATCACAACAGACAATTGGATATTAAATTTGGTACAATACGGATAATGCATGGAGCTCACAAAGACACCACCTGCAAATCCACCCAAAACAAGAAAATAAACCAGATCAGAACTAACACTGCTCAACGCAGAAATCCAAGAACTATACCAAAAACGGGCAATAGAAAAGGTACCAACACGAGTGGTACAAAGGAAACTACTCTCCATACTTCCTAGAACCCAAACTGGACCAGACCCTAAGGCCAATCATGGACTTAAGATTCATAAACTAGTTCATACTAACACAACAAATAATCCCACAGATTCAAAAGGGGATTGCTTAGCAACAATAGACCTCAAGGACACCTACTTACATATCCCTATGAACAAAAGGGACAAAGTGCCTAAGTTTCCTACACAACGGAACACACTGCCAATTCAAGGTACTCCCGTTCGGCATAACATCTGCTCCACGGGTGTTCACAAAGTGTCTAGCTGCAGTGGCGGCGCACCTGAGAAGAGAGAGAATCCAAGTCTATCCCCTACTTAGACGACTGGCTAATAAGGGGACGTACGAAACAAACCTGTCACAATCGTGTTAAAAAAACAAGTCAAACGCTACAAATCCTGGGTTTCTCAAATCTTCCACAACACCAGAAAGATCTTCCTGGGAGCAAGACTGAACACAGCAAACGCCAAGGCTTATCCCACACAAGCCGGAATACAAGCTATCCATCACGAAACAGCCCTCTACCAGAGGGGTCAGTCTCTGACAGGTCGGAAAGTAATGAAACTAATGGGCATGATGGCATGTATCACATTCATCCCTCACGCTCGCCTACACATGTGCCCATTTCAAGAATGGCTCACCAACAGCTGGTCACAAGGCACTGAAAGTTGGGATGATCTAGTGGTTGTTTCACAAAGGGTGCAAGCAGAGATACAATGGTGGGCATCCAACAACATAGCACACGGGAGACCTTTCAGGGACCCAACTCCATCTGTGACAGTCACCACGGATGCATTCCCTCAACGGGTAGGGTGCACATTTCAACCAGCTGAAAGTTCATGGTCAGTGGAGCGAACAGGACTCCACAAAACATATCAGTTTTTTGGAGATAAACAGTTTTTATGGCACTCAAAGCATTCCAGAAACCTATTCAGGGGAAAACCATCTTGATACAGACAATACAACTACAATGTTCTACCTGAACAAACTGGGTGGAACAAGGTCCTTTCCCCTGAGCACACTTGCACAGGAAATCTGGCATTGGGCGATACCCCAAAAAATCAATCTACAGACCGTACATCTACCAGGGGTAGGCAACATTACAGCAGACCAACTGAGCAGACAAAACAACTGCTCCCATGAATGGGAGTTGAAACAGACAACAGTACAGTATCTATTCAACATCTGGGGAACACCAGTGTTGGACCGGTTTGCAACAATGCCGAACAAGAAATGCTAAAGCTTTGCCTCGAGGTTTCAACACCACTTGTCAAAGGGAAATGCACTTTCACTCAATTAGTCAGACATTTGTTTACGCCTTTCCACCAATACCCCTGATGCAAAGAGTGCTACAAAAAGCAAAGGAACCAGGAACAAATATGATTCTCATTGCTCCTCATTGGCCAAGGCAAACATGGTACTCAACTCTCCTAGAACTATCCAAAGGAGAAATGGTCCGGATCAAAGCAGAAAAAGACCTGCTGACAATGCAGTGGTGGAGTGAGCTAAAGAATGATGATGGATTAAACCCAGATCAGTTGACTGGGGGTGAGTGTTTGATTGGTTCAAGCGTTCCGTCCATCATCCCCTTATGTATCGCTTTGTTCGCCCTAAGTTGGCGGGGGTATGCCCAGACGTGGGTCCCTTCTTCACTTTGCCACTGGATTCAAGCAAGCCTGGCTGATGACGGCTGGAATGCCAGAAACCGGTCTTAGGATGCTTGTTTCCGGTCCAGGGAAGACATGGCTTGGCAGTTCGGGCTGGACTGTCCCCATGAGGCACAGGGTCAGACTGATTTGCATATGGCCATGTCTGAACTGGGGTGGTGGAGTGAGCTAAAGAATGATGGATTAAACCCAGATCAGTTGACTGGGGGTGAGTGTTTGATTGGCTCAAACGTTCCGTCCATCATCCCCTTATGTATCGACAATGCAACAGGGCCAGATTTTTCACCCGGAACCAGCAACGCTACAACTAGCAGCCTGGCGCCTGAATACATAGAATTTGGGCATCTCAATCTACCGCTCAGAACCATGGAAATTCTAAAAGAAGCAAGAAAACAGTCAACAAGAAAATGCTATACAGCAAAATGGAAGCGATGTATCTCATGGTGCACCGCTAACAACAACACTAATTCTATTAATACACACAGTTATTACATATCTTACTTACCTCTTGGACAGCAACATCAACTTTTCCAGCCTTAAAGTGCACCTTGCAGCCATAGTGGCATACACAAGAGGAAAATCATGCAAAAGCTTTTTTACAAGACCAGTCGTCAAAAGGTTCTTCGAAGGAGCAAAAAGAATAGCTCCACAAAGAGCTGCTCCTGTACCAACATGGAGCTTAAATACAGTACTTTCTCAACTGATGACAAAACCCTTTGAGCCCATGCATGCAGTGGACCTAAAACATATTACTCTCAAAACAGCCTTTCTCATTGCTATAACATCACTACGAAGAGTAAGGGAACTGCAAGCATTAACTATAAAAGAACCCTACTTACAAATCCACAAGTATAAAGTAATCTTAAAGACTAACCCACAGTTTTTGCCAAAAGTGGTATCTAAGTTTCACTTAAATCAAAACCTTCTCCTGCCAGTTTTCTTCAAGAACCCAAAAACTAAAGCGGAGAGAAGCTTCCATACCCTGGATGTAAGGAGGGCTTTACTGTATTTGCAGAAAACCGAACAGATCAGGAAAACAAAGCAATTATTTGTTGCTTACGCACATAACACGGGGTCCGCTGTCACAAAAGCAACTATTGCAAGATGGATAGTACAAGCTATCAAATTATGTTATGCCAATGCCAAAAAGGAACTAAATGCAACCAACCGCTCACTCCACTAGAAAGAAGCAACGCTGGCATTTATGGCCAATGTACCCTTTGATTCCATCTGCGCAGCAGCAACATGGGTATCACCAAACACCTTTACAAAGCATTATTGTGTGGATATACAAATTAATAAGGAAGCTCAAATTGGACAGAGGGTGCTTCAACACCTGTTTGCAAGGTCTTCCTTTCACCACAGCCTCCCAGACACGGGAGAAACCGCTACGTAATCTGATGCACAGCATATGAATCCAGAAAAGGATTCACGCTGCAAAACGAACTGGTTACTTACCAGTAGGAGTAGTTTTGCAGCTTGAAGAATTTTCTGGGTTCACATGCGACCCACTCGGCCTCCCCTATAAGGAAAACAAACAGGTGGGGAAGCAAAGGACTACATCAGTATTTTTTTTCAAAACCATCCATCTCGAAGGTTGCAAAACATAAGAAGAAAAAAAAAAAAATCAGAAGATGGCCACCACGCACGTCGACCTCCAAGATACAGTCAGACGTCACACAGGGGACGTACCTGGCACCAAATGGTGGTCGACAGCGACCAAAACAAGAAAAAAAAGACCATTCCGGACCCAACCACTAGATGGCGGAATGATGCACAGCATGTGAATCCAGAAAATTCTTCAAGCTGCAAAACTACTCTTACTGGTAAGTAACCATTTCGTTTCTTTGGTTGATCTTAATGTTTCGCGTTGCTGGACTCCTGCTTGAAGTAATTAGTTATTGCTTTTACATGTGTAGCAACTTTAGTAGTATATCTTGAACGTTTCAGTGTAATGTTCGATACTGATCAAAGTGGCCGATATGAAGTGCTGCTTAAGTTTTGTTTTTTTTAAGAAATTAAAAAAAAAAAAATTCATATTTATTTTAAGGTCCTAGCCCAGAACTCTGGTTATGATCCACAAGAGACACTGGTTAAAATTCAGACCGAATATATGGAATCTAGCCAACTCATTGGTGTGGATTTAAACACTGGTAAGAATGTGTTTTTGTCGTTTTTTGTTTGTTTTTTTTAGTCTACTCACCCATCCCCCTTTTTTGGACCAATCCCTCGTTTTCTTTTATTTTATTTAAAAAAAAGACTAGCTAATTCCCCTTTCAGGACTTCATTCACTATGACAACTGGATGTGGTTTGGTTTTAGGTCTCTGAATAGGTATTTGGTAATAATCCTTAACTGAAACAATGTCAAAATCTAGTAGTAGACTTGAGTTGCGTTAAATGATAGATGTGAAGGTAGCTAGGCATTTTCAGGTTTTTTTATTTACTTCTTTCCCCCGCCTCCTAGATCTTTAATAAACCTTTCTTTACCTTATCTGTAGAAAATGTATTTAAATCTGTTATGTATAGTCGGCTGTATTTTTGTACTTCAGGTGAACCAATGGTTGCAGCAGATGCTGGTGTGTGGGACAACTACAGTGTTAAGAAGCAGCTGTTGCACTCCTGGTAAGTAGCACGATTACTATCCAGTTTCCTTTGAGTAAGTCGCAGATCTTTTAAGCCATGCATTTTTTTTTTTTTTTGTGTGCATAGTTTCTCCTATTTTTTGATGTAGAGGGAGTGTTAACTTACTCTAATAACGCAAATGAGTTAGCCCTGTGGCTTTCCTTTTCTCTGTTGCTTTCTGTGAGGAAAAAAGTGGCAGTTTGTTTTTCATCCACGATCAGACCGTTGTTTCTTAAACATGGGGGGGGGTCTGCAAAGTCTACTTAAAAGCCTACTTATTATTGGGGTTTGTTTGTGACTTTCTTGAAAATAATATACTGTCATTATGAATTTTGTGTATATATAGATATAAAAGCAAATTTACACATTTTAATGTGCTGTGTAGATTTGAAATTGGAGGCTTAATGTTGATGCCCATACCCTGATTTGAGGGAGCAGAGGAAATGCAACAATCAATCTTGTATAGATGATTGGTGGTCTCATTTGAAGTGCTAGTATGCGCCAACGAAAGGGAAAGCATGCATTGGGAGAAAGTCTTGCACATTGCTCAATCTTTTAGAAATAAAACTAAAATTTGTGAAGCCTGCCTGTTAAAATGCATTTTTTTATTTTTATTTTTTTTTACTAAATTCGTGATTTGCTTAATGTATACTTTTTTCCTAATTGTTTTGTGTCTAAATTGTAGACATTTCATTGGCCAGGTGTCCCCCGGCTTGTAATAGTGTGGGTGCAAAAAAATAAAATATGAACTTTTAGTGTTGACTACAGGTTTTAAACGGCTGTTTTTTTCATTGTCATGTTGACAGAACCTAGTCGGTGTCCGGATGTCACAGAAAACATCTGTTTTATATGCTCCCAAATGTTTTACATCAAATTAAGTGATCCAAAGCTAGTAAATGCAGGAAGTTTATAACATTTTGAAGCTGGTTTAAAACCTCAGTGTATGATTCGGGTAAAGTCAACTGTGCTTGTAAGCCCAGCTGCTGACATGATTCTGCAATCATGTCACGTGGCATCTAGTGTACAAAGGTAATGTTTATTTAAACATTGCAAGTGCTTGATTTCTTCCAGCCCCCCCAAGGAAAAATGTGATGCTTGTAAGGACCCATGAAAGACAGTGGGATCTAAAAGTCCTGTCAAAATTCCCAGCTACAAAATTTTTGAAGATCTATCATGCTGAATCGGTTTCGCACTCCAAGCATAACCTTTACCTTACTGTCTGGGTCAAGTGTCCAAAAGAGTAACTTAATTATCCAGCTAGTGTGTAGTGAACCCAAAAGAACAGTTCTGACTGTTGCCACAAGAATATTTGCTGCAGCTTCTGAATGCCAGAGTAAAAAGAATCACCCCTCCCAGCATCCTATGGTGGTCATCATAGGACAGGCCTGCAAACATCCATCTATTGGAAAATACCTGTGACATAAAATGAGAAAAATGGAACTAATTTGGGTATAAATATATAATTCGCTGTCTTTTAAGAAATAAATGTAAAAAAATGCATGTAAGGCATTATACTAAAACCTCAGGGCGCGCAGTTGCATACTACTGTGACCACCCACTCTACCCTTAAGCTTACCATTCTACTGCACCTGCATAGTGTTGGTGAATCCTAGTAAACCTCTTAGCTCAGCTGCTGAAACAATTGGATTTCTTAGTTCTCTGGTGTCTCTTTGGATTTGTTTTTGATTCCACAACCCATTTAGTTTTCATAACTGTTGTAACTCAGTTACTCAGACTTCAGAAACGCTCCCCTTGATTCTGTAATGCGATAGGTATTTGGATGAATTTTTTTTGTTTTCAGATTTTGGGTTGTGTTGTGTGGGTGCTGTTAAGATGGTTTTAAAGAAAGTAGTACGTTATTTTTACATAAGACGTAAACTTACGGACCTTGATGTGCAGTGCATTCACCTTCCTGTAAATGCTTGCCTTTTCTGGCAAATTAAAATCTAGATTACGTTTATCACTGCATTACAAAAGCCGATTTGAAATGCAAAGTTATTCAATTATAAAACTTTAATAGGCAAGAGAAGTTTAATTTTGGCTAAGGTAAAACGTCTTTGTCTTTCAGCACTGTGATTGCTAGCAATATCCTCTTGGTGGATGAAATCATGAGAGCGGGCATGTCATCACTTAAAGGATGAAGTTTCTCTTATGAAGAAATGACCATGAATTGGATGCGACCTGTAACTCCTGGCAGGAGTCTGCACTGTTGGCCCCAGCATTTTACAACGCACTGTCGGGAGTGGCAATCGGAGCTGTTAATCGTCATGTCTATTAAATACAGTCATAGCTTTTTCATTGCATCACATGACACTCTAATCGGTTATTTATTATTTTTTATTGCACTTAGACCTACAAATTGACTGCAGTGTTTATTCACTAATAAAACAAAAACTAACTTTACTTTCACTTGAGTTTGTGTGTTTTTTGCTTGACCTACCGAGGTTCTTGGAGCATGATAATTTGCCCAATTTACATTAGGGCTCCCAGCCCTGTTAAAAAATTGTGGTGATAGCAATACATGCTTCGCAAGTATCTCTCACCACCTCACTTCACTCTTTGCACATTTGCACTGAATGCTTAACTGCTTGAAGTGACTGTGCGGATATTCTTAAAGTGTGTTCTGGCTGAATGAGTTAAAAAATTAGACCACCTCTGGCAGTAGTAGCGACCAGTGGGGAGGGCTGGAGGAGGACAACCAAACTGTTGTAATGTCCGTATTGTACGAGAACACAACTGATCAGAGCAGTGACCTAAAGCTTAGTGTAGCCACTTGTTGGGAAGCCATTTATCACAAGGAGTTCTACGCACTGCTGGCCTGGAGTCTTGCTCATTTGGAACACTGGAACTTCCACATTTCAATTTTAAATTTCAGTGCGCATAGAGAACACCTCTGTTTACAACGAATGCATAGAAATGAGTAATCAAATTAAATAAGGATATCCTGTAATCCCTAGAGAAAGGGGCATCTGCCTCTTAAGTTTTGATTTTAAGGTGAGTGGTACTTCGCCTCTGCTTCAGGTACAGTAAGTGACTTCCCCTTTTTTTTTTTTTTTTTTTTTCCCCCAAATTTTTTATTACTCAGTATGTCCAGGCTTTTAATTTAATGAACTAATCATTAAATCATAGCATAATTTAAGGGACCTCTGAACCTAAACTAAAATGTTTGCAAAAATCTATCCAAGTGATGAGATGGTTGGCCATTGTTCTGCCCCAAGGCTGACTTTATTCTTAGTTGTAATTTCCAGTTCGTGTACTTATTTAGCTGTGCGTGAGTTTAAAACTATTGATTGTCATTGTCTGTATATTGTTAAAACTTAATCTTTCAGTTAATGCAACCCATTATCAACAAAACTTTGATATAGCATGTACACTTGCATGACTTATTTGGGCTATGTTCTTCCATGGGGCCATTCTCTCCAAACCTGCTAGCTCTTTGTTAATCTGAGGAAACATTAGCACACCTGCAGCAATCGACTCCCAGTTCCATTTGCTACAGTACTTGCAATTAATTTTCTTCAGCCTGAGGAAATCAACTCTGCATCACATTGTGCTACGTTTGACTCCAAGGTAGGTATAGTTGCACACTTCCTCCAAAGATCTATTTGTCATATGCAGCTGGATCTAGCTCAATCCTATCTCAAGATGTTGCTTATAAGTATTGAATTAGGAAATTTGTTCAATTAAAATTTCAGCATGCTAGCACTGTAGCTGATCTGCGTTTGGTCTATCAGCACCAACTTGTCTGTCAGTAAGGAATGTGGCATAGTGCCTGGTCTTGCTGTCTAGCAGTTCAGACCCAAAATAAGTGAGTGTCCGTCATGTAAAGGTTAAATGTAGTCTGGGACAAACGGACATCCCTGCTTCAGGTCTCAACTTGCCAGTGCTAGATATGTTTCTTAATTCTATCCTCATCCAAGTACTTGCCAGTAAGCCTCATTGTGACCAATTCTGGCTAGCGTACATGATCAAGTGCTGTAGAGCCAGTCCTTCAATTTCCAGACAAGACGCGGCTCCCTGAGGAAAAGCGTCTGAAGTTCTGTTTGGGTTCGACTTATTCCCAGTGGGCTCCTTTTAGTACAAAGGATACAAATGCAGCAGAAGAGGCCACTGGAAAATAAGGCAAAGGAGGTCCGTCGGGACAGTTATAGGGTCAAAGGGAGGGCTTTTGTTAGTTATGTGAGCATCCAACTGTTCAGGATTACTAAATAACGCTGGAGGGGAGGTGCTAAACCAACTCATTAGAGTATTGAGGCAGACTAATATTACCTTGATTGCACCAGTAGTTTTGGGGGAGATCTCGTAGTAACTGCTGCCATTCTGAACACGTTTGTAGCAATCTCTTGAGATGGCTACACCAACTTGTTGAATGGCCAAGCTGTTGGTGTGGAGAGATCATCTAAAACTGGAAGGCTGACTACCAACAGCAAATTCATAGGACCCCTGAGTCTCCATCGCATTTTGGTGTACCGTTGAAATCTAAAATACTTGGCATAGGAAAGTAGAACCCAAATCTTATTATTCTTGCTCAGTGCATTTTAATAACTGTTCAGAAAACTGGGAGGGAACTAGGAGATGTTTTGCGCTCAGCTATAAAGATAGCCACACCTTGCTTAAGAGTAAGTGGTACACATGCTATGAGAGCTGAGACAACAGACTCCTGGTGGTATTGTATTCTAGGGTTTCTTGGTGCTCATCAAGAACTGTAGGAGGTTACTCTTGCCACAAGTTATTCTGATTGATCGAAGGAGCCGACTTTTGGGAGAGATTGCACACAACTGTGCTGCTCGCTGTTTGTGTGTAAACATTTCCTTGAAACCGCTGCAGCACTTCAAGGAAATTGCTTTTTGACAAAATAAAACCAGAAAGGGGTTATTCATAAAGGGGATGGGTCATAGCTTTTCATAAACCTATTTCAAGAGCATTAACCTGTTGCCAGGTCCTACATAAAGTGAAAATATGTACTTTAACCCTAGTCTTGTTAAATTGTCCCACAAATGTGTGTTTAGGATCCTGTAGTTCTTTCCTTTAGGTCTGCAAAGAAATCTGTAAATCCACCCAGTGTAGTCTTGTTTAGAACAATTGATGTGACTGACCAGACTATAGCCAGTGTCTTCTAGCCTGGTAGTGCTTTGTTCCCAATCGGCTGCCTCAATAGTTGCATACGTTTTTATAAGTGTGATCCTTTAGGTTGTGCCCCACTGTCACTATAAATTTGCCCAGAAGGACAACCATCGGCTTATCAAAGTTTGCTTGCTTAAAGACCACTGTGCCAAAAACGGTGAATTGTGCAGTTTCTACTGAAGACTCAAAGGACCATGGCAAAGCAGGCACATTGCGCCTTTATCTGCAGGTGCAGAAGTAGGGAAGCTCATTGCTAATGGAACTCTGGGTGTTAAGTGAAGAAGATGATGTGGGCACAGAGGTAGTCCAGGTGTAGGGATCTGGCGCCGATGGATAGGGTGAGAGCCAGATGTACCATTAGGGTACATTGAAAATGCCCTTATGTAACAGGGGGAAAAAACCAGCATTGGCATAGCCAATGGGTCTCGCCTTTGGGACCTTATAAGTGTTTAGCCAGAGATCTTGGCAATGTTTTTAAGGTATGTTGTAGAGTAATGTAGCTGCTGTGTTTAGTACTGTAAAGTTTGTGTGCAAGTTGTGCTTAGTGTAGTGACGTAAGGGCACTGGCATGGTGTGGAATGTAGTTGTGAGTTGTGATATGATGTGTGTTGGTGGGATGTATGTGTGTATGTATTGTATTGTAATTGCATTTGTATAGCGCTTACTACCCCTGACGAGGCGTCGAAGCGCTTTTTCGGCGAGTAGCACGCTACTCCGGGACCCAGAGGATTAGTGTTGAATTAGTATAGTGAAACATGCAAGTAAATTTTAAGTGGTGGATATGTTAGTCAGTTATTTGGATTCAGAAGGATAGCGGAGGTATAGAAGAGGGAAAAAGGTTTGTATATATATAGCGCTTCTAACCCCTGATGGGGTGTTGAATTGCTTTTTTTTTTTTTTTGGCGAGTAGCACGCTACTCCGGAAACCCATAAAGGATTAGTGGTGAATTAGTATGGTGAAATATGAAAGTAATTTGAGTGGTGGATATTAGTCAGTTATTTGGAGTGAGAAGAATAGTGGAGGGATAGAAGGGGAAGAAAGGTTTGCATTCATATAGCGCCTGTTACCCCTGGTGGGTGTTGAAGCGCTTTGTTGGCGAGTGGCACGCTACTCTGGAACCCATAAAGGATTAGTGGTGAATTAGTATAGTGGAATATGGAATTAGTGAAGTGAACATGCTAGTCTGTTATTTTGATTGAAAAGGATAGTTGTGGGATAGAAGAGTGAAGGATTTCTTTTGTAGGTCATAGCAGTAGGAGGAGGCTTTTTGATGAGTAAAAGGGTTTTTGGAGGGGAAGAGTCAGAGGGAAGAGTTTAGAAAGGTTTGTCTTGGGCATTGGTACAGTAAAGGAGGTGTCAGAAGATGCAAGGAGGGGTAGAGTAGGAGAGAGTCAAGAAAGGGTTATTTTGGGGAACATAGTAGTGGTATGGGGTTTGCGATTAATGAGACAGTGGGTGTAGAGGATATAGTGATAGATGTATAGGGTGGGAGATAGGGTAGTGCATTGGAAAGAGTAGTCGAAAGAAGTTTGAGATGAGTCAGAAAGTTGGGCTAGAAGATATATTGAGAGAAGTATAGGCTGAGAAATAGGGTAGTGCATTGGAAATGCTAAATTAGAAGAAAGTGATAAATATATAGATCCATAAGTACATTGAGAGTATATAGATGCATAAAGGAGGTAAGTATATGCAGATTAAAGATATTGATAGAGGTAGCGGATGAGAAATAGGGTAGTGCATTAGATATGCTTTTTCAGGAGAAAAGTAATAGACACATTAATCAATGGGAAGATGGGCAGCATTCCTGGCCCTGGCCAGCCTCGAACAGGCTCAAACAGGCACTCACCCTTGTCCTCTCTGCCCTTAACAGGCTCAAACAGGCACTCACCCTTGTCCTCTCTGCCCTTAACAGGCTCAAACAGGCACTCACCCTTGTCCTCTCTGCCCTTAGCCTCGACGCCCGGGCTGAGACGCCCTAACCCTGGCCTTTGATACCCCTAGTAATCAGGTGACCCCGTCAGCCAATGGGAACCCTAGCCCTAATACTATCCAATCACAACACTAGCCCTAAAAGCTAGAACCAATAGGAGATCAGGACCTTACAGCCAATCTTAGCCCTACTCCAAGCATCCAATCAGTTCAAAAACCCTGATCTCTACGTCCAATAGAGGCCCTAGCCCTACCAGTAGTCCCAACCCTAGTCCAAGCAACCAATGGGACGGGAAGCCCTAGTCCCTACTTCCAATAGAAAGCCTAACCCTACTCTTAGTCCCACACCTAGTCCAGCAACCAATAACACCAGAAGCCCTAATCGCTACTTCCAATTAAAGGCCTAACCCTAGTCCTAGTTCCACCTTAGTCCCAACAACCAATAAAACAGGAAGCCCTAGTCCCTGCTTCCAATAGAAATCATAACCCTAGCCCTAGTCCCAACCCTACATTGATTGAATCACAGATCCAGAAACCAATCAGAACCCTCAAATACCCAACCAATGAGGACACTAACTCAAACCAATAGAAACATCAGATACAACCACCAATCAGTGTATACATGTAGCAGCCACTAGCAGACTATATAAGGTCCCAGCAACCTCAGACAAGGTTTGCTGCCCAGGGAGTTGGAAGCTGCTTCTCCTGTTCAGAATCTCCTAGGAGACAGACAGGCTCAATCCACACTTTGGATTTCTGCAGGTAAAGGCCTCACAAACTTGAAATCTAACAATACTGTTTGAATACAACTTTACTCCCTCTCCTGGCCAAAAACCGAAGTGCACAGTCACTATTAAACACAGTTTAAACAGCTCACAGAAGCACCCTCTGATGTAGAAAATCCCTGTTGCTGGAGGGGAGGCAGGGGGGGCTGGTTTCACTGGCTTGATAACACAAAATGGTGGCTGGGGGTGCACTGTTTAACATACAGGTCTTAGCACAGAGCAAAGGAGAAATTTGGAGGGAAAACTGAATAGTCACCAGGAATGAGAGGGACAAACTACAGAGTTTGGACTGCAAATCCCACAATTCAACACGTTAAATGAAAGCAATCATGGGCAGGAAAACCACAAGTTTAACACACAACAGGTGATAAAATATACAATCACAGGCAGGTTAAAACTACATTTTTAAACTGTAACAACCACAGGCAAAGACAGTAAGCACAGAAAGGGAAAATCGTTTTTTTTAAACTTTTTGGAGGAGGGAAGAGACAGCACTAGTCTGCCTCCTTACCACTTGCTGGACTCTGCTCACTGCAATCTGGGGCACAGGTAGGCTGCCAACTCACAAGATGGAGGAGAATGATTTGGGGTGCACCCAGCAAAGCCTTAAGGGACCTGGGCAGGTGTGAGGGGAGGGCTCAGAGTTGCCTGGGAGCTGAATAGCCAATCCCCAGTCCTAGGCCTGCTGGGGTGGGGGTGGGGGGCTGCTTCTCCTGTTCAGAATCTCCTAGGAGACAGACAGGCTCAATCCACACTTTGGATTTCTGCAGGTAAAGGCCTCACAAACTTGAAATCTAACAATACTGTTTGAATACAACTTTACTCCCTCTCCTGGCCAAAAAACGAAGTGCACAGTCCCTATTAAACACAGTTTAAACAGCTCACAGAAGCACCCTCTGATGTAGAAAATCCCTGTTGCTGGAGGGGAGGCAGGGGGGGCTGGTTTCACTGGCTTGATAACACAAAATGGTGGCTGGGGGTGCACTGTTTAACATACAGGTCTTAGCACAGAGCAAATGAGATATTTGGAGGGAAAACTGAATAGTCACCAGGAATGAGAGGGACAAACTACAGAGTTTGGACTGCAAATCCCACAATTCAACACGTTAAATGGAAGCAATCATGGGCAGGAAAACCACAAGTTTAACACACAAAACAGGTGATAAAATATACAATCACAGGCAGGTTAAAACTACATTTTTAAACTGTAACAACCACAGGCAAAGACAGTAAGCACAGAAAGGGAAAATCGTTTTTTTAAAAACTTTTTGGAGGAGGAAGAGACAGCACTAGTCTGCCTCCTTACCACTTGCTGGACTCTGCTCACTGCAATCTGGGGCACAGGTAGGCTGCCAACTCACAAGATGGAGGAGAATGATTTGGGGTGCACCCAGCAAAGCCTTAAGGGACCTGGGCAGGTGTGAGGGGAGGGCTCAGAGTTGCCTGGGAGCTGAATAGCCAATCCCCAGTCCTAGGCCTGCTGGGGTGGGGGGCTGCTTCTCCTGTTCAGAATCTCCTAGGAGACAGACAGGCTCAATCCACACTTTGGATTTCTGCAGGTAAAGGCCTCACAAACTTGAAATCTAACAATACTGTTTGAATACAACTTTACTCCCTCTCCTGGCCAAAAACAGAAGTGCACAGTCCCTATTAAACACAGTTTAAACAGCTCACAGAAGCACCCTCTGATGTAGAAAATCCCTGTTGCTGGAGGGGGAGGCAGGGGGGCTGGTTTCACTGGCTTGATAACACAAAATGGTGGCTGGGGGTGCACTGTTTAACATACAGGTCTTAGCACAGAGCAAAGGAGAAATTTGGAGGGAAAACTGAATAGTCACCAGGAATGAGAGGGACAAACTACAGAGTTTGGACTGCAAATCCCACAATTCAACACGTTAAATGGAAGCAATCATGGGCAGGAAAACCACAAGTTTAACACACAAAACAGGTGATAAAATATACAATCACAGGCAGGTTAAAACTACATTTTTAAACTGTAACAACCACAGGCAAAGACAGTAAGCACAGAAAGGGAAAATCGTTTTTTAAAAACTTTTGGAGGAGGAAGAGACAGCACTAGTCTGCCTCCTTACCACTTGCTGGACTCTGCTCACTGCAATCTGGGGCACAGGTAGGCTGCCAACTCACAAGATGGAAGAGAATGATTTGGGGTGCACCCAGCAAAGCCTTAAGGGACCTGGGCAGGTGTGAGGGAGGGCTCAGAGTTGCCTGGGAGCTGAATAGCCAATCCCCAGTCCTAGGCTTGCTGGGGTGGGGGTGGGGGCTGCTTCTCCTGTTCAGAATCTCCTAGGAGACAGACAGGCTCAATCCACACTTTGGATTTCTGCAGGTAAAGGCCTCACAAACTTGAAATCTAACAATACTGTTTGAATACAACTTTACTCCCTCTCCTGGCCAAAAAACGAAGTGCACAGTCCCTATTAAACACAGTTTAAACAGCTCACAGAAGCACCCTCTGATGTAGAAAATCCCTGTTGCTGGAGGGGAGGCAGGGGGGCTGGTTTCACTGGCTTGATAACACAAAATGGTGGCTGGGGGTGCACTGTTTAACATACAGGTCTTAGCACAGAGCAAAGGAGAAATTTGGAGGGAAAACTGAATAGTCACCAGGAATGAGAGGGACAAACTACAGAGTTTGGACTGCAAATCCCACAATTCAACACGTTAAATGGAAGCAATCATGGGCAGGAAAACCACAAGTTTAACACACAAAACAGGTGATAAAATATACCATCACAGGCAGGTTAAAACTACATTTTTAAACTGTAACAACCACAGGCAAAGACAGTAAGCACAGAAAGGGAAAATCGTTTTTTAAAAACTTTTGGAGGAGGGAAGAGACAGCACTAGTCTGCCTCCTTACCACTTGCTGGACTCTGCTCACTGCAATCTGGGGCACAGGTAGGCTGCCAACTCACAAGATGGAGGAGAATGATTTGGGGTGCACCCAGCAAAGCCTTAAGGGACCTGGGCAGGTGTGAGGGGAGGGCTCAGAGTTGCCTGGGAGCTGAATAGCCAATCCCCAGTCCTAAGCCTGCTGGGGTGGGGGTGGGGGGCTGCTTCTCCTGTTCAGAATCTCCTAGGAGACAGACAGGCTCAATCCACACTTTGGATTTCTGCAGGTAAAGGCCTCACAAACTTGAAATCTAACAATACTGTTTGAATACTTTACTCCCTCTCCTGGCCAAAAAACGAAGTGCACAGTCCCTATTAAACACAGTTTAAACAGCTCACAGAAGCACCCTCTGATGTAGAAAATCCCTGTTGCTGGAGGGGAGGCAGGGGGGCTGGTTTCACTGGCTTGATAACACAAAATGGTGGCTGGGGGTGCACTGTTTAACATACAGGTCTTAGCACAGAGCAAAGGAGAAATTTGGAGGGAAAACTGAATAGTCACCAGGAATGAGAGCGACAAACTACAGAGTTTGGACTGCAAATCCCACAATTCAACATAACAGACTGAGATTACAATGCTGAGTACCTCACATTTATTTATTTAATAATCTACCTTTAGAAATCTACTGAGAAAATAAAAATTATTGTGATTTGTCAGGCTGGACACGAGCTAGCAAGGAATTAATATTAAAAGGCAGTAGTGCACCCTATAAGGTACTGTACATCTCCGGGCCCCATCTTTCCCCCCAAATGTTGTATTTGAGCATTTGTGTTGCGCACTGCAAATATTTCTGTTATCCGTAGTGATTTTGTTGCATGGTAACTCATATGAATGTGTTCGCTCTGCAAGCAGGCTTATAACATTATATAACAAAAAATTGAAATTCATAAATTAAGTTTTTTTAATTCTCATAACTAATTTGGAAAGAACATTAATTCTCCAGAACACATTACATGATTCCATTCAATGCATTTTTATTTAAGAGCGGACTTTATTTTTATTGTGCTACGATTATTTAAGCACCTTAACAGATATGTTTCAATAACTTTGATGTTTTCCTTTAGAATATTTTGCAGTGGCCATAGTCGTGACTTAAAATGTCACACAGGGCCACGCATAAGTCTGCTCCCTAACCAGATCGTGAAGACCTAAGAACCCAGAGAAGGCACTCGTCCACAGGAATGGTATTCACCAAAAGCAGATGCCCCACACAAAATGGAATCTATTCACAACAGGAAACACCAGGGGAGAGAGCCCGCAATCTTTCCTCCTTGTTGTTCACCCTGTGGCCCAGGCACAGATTTGTTTAATGTAATGTCACATCACGTGGGCCTATCTTAGTTTAACACTGACTGAAGTATGTGGCACTGCTGGAAGTGGAAATCCGAGAACCCATTCATTTCCTTGCAGCGCTGCTGAAAGCCCTTTACAAAGCCTGACTGATCACCTATCTGCTGCTTATTGCTATAGTTGGGTGTTACACTGGTACTAATGAGGTGAATCCAAAGCTCAGACAGTGTTAGCGTGTTTACAAAATGGCAAAATAATGAAGTAATACCGTCACAAAATGTGTGGCATTGTGCCTCGTAATTTGCCTTTTCTTGCCACATAATTTACTCAACCCTGCTGCATATTTTGCCCTCCCCTGCCACATAATTCCGGTGGCCCTGATTATTACCCTCTCACAGTAGGAACCTATTTACGTCGTCTGGTTTTAAAAAATTTTTATTTTATTTTAATCCGGCTGTACTGCAGAAGTGCAATCACATGCATATTCAATAATTCAGCTGTTGCTATGCAATTAGTCTTTTCAATACTGGCCACAGAGAAAAGCAGTTTATAGCAGACTGCTGCAATGCTAGCGACAGCAAATAGATTAGAGTGGAATATGTATGTGGTCAAACTGTCCGACTCCGCTTCCTCCAGCAGCTTTAAGCAGCATCTTGCACTTTGACGGTGAAAGTGTAAGATGCTGCTTAAGGCTGCTGGAGAGACCGGAGACAGTGGCTTGCGCTCCTGTTTGATTAATTACATGAAAAGCCCCATGGAGTGTACGGATTGCTGCTTTTTACCAACTTACACGTACCTCGCCGGCCATGGTATACACACTGCTAATGCTCCGGAAGTGGAAGCGTAGTGTCCATGGTATACACACCGGTAATGCTCCGGAAGTGGAAGCGTCGTGTCCATGGTATACAAACCGGTAATGCTCTGTAATTGGAAGCAGTGTCCATGGTATACACTCCGGTAATGCACCGGAAGTGGAAGCGAAGTGATCCAGCGGGTTACTAGCAACAAGCATTCATACACCAAATACTCACCTGGGCCCATACATTCATACTATGCTAGCAATTTCCGCTGGTGGGTCAGTTGTACTCTTTATCAAAATCCCTGCTACCAATTACTTTTCTGATTGAGTAATGACTTACCAATGGACCCTTTGCTAATTGGGAAGTTTAAAATGAGTGACATTCATTACAATGCATGATCCTGATATAATCACTGAGTCAGGAAGTTTTAAAATGTTGATCTAAAGATTTTGCAGAGTAAAATACAGAACCACTTGATACTTAATCTTATATCAAGGATGGAGCATAATAATCAATTATCGATCAATGACGGTCCCTCAGAAAGGAGAAGATGGAGACAGCAGCACAGCTAAAGGTGCATTTATATTTACCTAAAGGTGCGAGAAACCAAACCCCTTGGCCAAGGAGTTGGGAAGATAGGACCCAGGAAGGATGAAGAGCAAAGACCTCCAGGACAGGACAGGTGACCTCTCTATCAACGACGCCTGCGTCGTTCCCCTCTCCGATACTTTGCTTCTCCTTGCTTCTCTCAGGTCGTCTTCTAAGGTTCCGCCGCCCCCCACCTCAGGACCTCTCTGGACAGCGGTTCAGTCTGCAATCGATCAGCTTGTCATGGATCTCGAACTCCGACCTCTCTAAATCTGAACTCTAACTAATTAGCTAATACTATATCTATTATATCCTTCTACGCCCATGTACCGCCCATTAATGTTGCAAAAATATGGGCCCACTACTTCTGATTGGACGGGGACAGGGGGTTGATCCTCACACCATATCAATTTCTTTAAGCCCATTGTCTTTAAAATACCGCCCATCACAATTAATACATTTGCTTTATTTCCCACCCGTTTCCCATTGATTCAGCAATACATTTTATATACATATGTATCGAGTTAAGATACATTTCAGATAAACTTGTGAACCAGGCTTCGCGACCTTGGAAGGCTTCCAAGTTGACTTCATCGCTTTCTCTGGTCAGCCTTTCAGGGCGCATGTGCAGAACCAATGTCTCTTGAGCTGCAGTTCAACCAACCCAGGCCCATTTATGAACTAATAAAAGTCGAAGAAAATATTAAAATCACAAAATGGTTTCACTGTATACCCACTATGTCTACTCTATTCCTGTTTAATTAAAATCTATCCCGCAATAATAGCGTTAGAATATCAGTTTTATTTGCGACATATGAGCAAGCTGTAGCACATGAAAACATTAAGCAGCCATTTTAATACACACTGCGCAAAAGCAAAGGTTTCACTCCAAGCAAAGGAAGACGACATACCACGTGATATGGTTGAGACATGCGCAATGAAATTCCCGCGCTTTAGCGGCCATTTTAGATTAGACAAGTGTTATTTATTCGTTTTAAACACATAGGCAAGCTTCACTCGTATAATGTTCATGGGTGCATTTGTTAGTATAGACATTACAAAGATTAATAATTATTACTGTGAGGATTGCTTACGAGCAAGTCTCATTGTGAGTACTTGCTCCATCAATCCCCTCTGATGGTGTTTCTGAGCCATCAAATACTGCCCACAACCAGATGCCAACTTTTAGCATAAAACTGTCTCAGCTTCATTTTTACACTTTCTATTTTTATCGTCTCCTTTCAGTTTCTTGTATAATTCACTTTTCAGATCTTCTAGTTCAATTTCATCAAACTTTCATTTCTTTCCTTTTCCCGTCACTATACATCTCATTCTTTCTACAACATTTGCACCATATTATTATTGAGATTACTATTATTGCTATCCCTGCTAAGGGTACTAATATTTGACCTATAAGTCCTTTCCCTACATTAGCAAACCAGGTACCAATTGACGTAATACTATTTGTCAATCTTTCCCATACACTATTACCTCCTACGCGGATGATACCCAAATTGTGGTGTCTCTACGACCAGGTCAGGAAACGGGTATAGATCAGCGTTTCCAAGCCTGTATGCAATCAGTGGGGAAATGGATGGCAGAGAGTTGTTTGAAGCTTAATTCAGGCAAAACCGAAGTCCTACTGTTTGGGAAAGACACTAATTTTTGGACTCCAAGTTGGTGGCCTGATTCGATGGGCTCTCTCCCTCTGCCTTCAAAAAAGGTGAAGAATCTGGGGGTTATTATAGATGAGAGACTCACCTTTGGGGATCAGGTAAATGCAGTAACATCATCAACTGCTTATGTGCTCAGAATGGTTAGGAAAGTAATGCCCTTCCTACCTCTGGGTAGTCGCCAAACAGTGGTCACAGCTCTGGTGTTGCCGAGGCTGGATTACTGCAACAGCCTGTATTTGAATATTCAACTAAAAAGTCTGAATAAACTTCAGCTGCTGCAAAATGCAGCAGCGAGACTTTTGACTGGCACATCTAAATTTTCATCCATTTCAAAGGAAATAAGGAAGCTGCACTGGCTCCCAATAAGGAGTAGAGTGCGTTTCAAATCACTATGCATGGTCTTTAAGGCTCTGCATGGTAAAGGCCCAGACTATCTGAACAAGATGTTCCAGTGGTACATCCCGAAAAGAGCACTTCGCTCGTTAGGGGCTAAGCTGGTTTCTGTACCTCCCAGGAAGAAAGCTCTGTGGGGGAGCAGAAGCTTTGCTGTGTGCGCGGCGAAAGCCTGGAATGACCTTCCATTTTGCCTAAGAAACGCTGATGATCTGTTGGATTTTAGGAAGGGTTTGAAGACCTGGCTTTTTGCTGAATGAGCTCAGTTTTTCCGTGCACGCTGCCTCAGGATAGATATGATAGCGCCAGGACACCCTTGGGTAATCGCCGCGCTTTATAAAAGTTACTAACATCATAACTATCAACTTCCAGTGGTTTTAGTTCCTTCTCAAGTTTGGTTATATTCTGTATATAAGTTCCAATTTCTGCACTTTTGTCAGGTATGTAAGTGCAACAGTGTTTCGTCTTCAATAATTTACAGACTCTGCCCTCTTTTGCTAATATATCAAGAGCAAGTCGATTTTGCATAACCATAGATCTAATCGCAACCATCTCCGCATTAATCATTAGAAATCCTCCAGCAGTGTCCGTTGATAAACGATCAACCACTGTAGATAATTTACATATTTTCCTTGAGTTCAGAATTATTCCCACTGAAGGTATCAATGCACCAAATATATCCCCTACAATTTCAGAAAAACTAGCTCTTTTACTACGTGTTAATTCACTATTTTCATTGCTCCCAGTGTTTCTTTTTACGTGGTATATCTTTGGAAATACTATTCCAAAATAACTTCCATACCACCGTGCAGGAAGCCTAAAGTAAGCCTTATTCCCACACACACACACAATAGATTCCAGGAAAAACTGAATCTGGTCCTCCTTTTAGTCCCCAACCTCCAAGAATTAAGAAATTATGTTCACATTCACTGGTACCGATAAACATTGTTATAATCAGTCTTTAACCCCTTCGCTGCTAGGCCTTCCTCCCCCCTCCCCCCCGTGCTAAGCCTTTTTTGGGCTATTTGGGGTAGTGCGCGCTTAGGCCCCTGTAACTTTTTAACCACATAAGGTATCCACGCCAAATTTGCGTCCTTTTCTTCCGACATCATGGGGATTCTAAAGGTACCCAGGGTTTGTGGATTCCCCTGGAGGGGTCCCAGAAATTAACCAAAATACAGCTAAATTTTGGGGTTTTTGGGAAAAATGCGAAAAAAGGGCTGCAAATGAAAGCGTCTGGGGTTTTCCCTGCAAATGGTATCAAAAAAGGGTTTGAAAGTCAATAGGTAATAACAGTTGCTTTACAAATCTGAATTACCCTAAGTCTCCCGATAAAAATGGTACCTCACTTGTGTGGGTAGGCATAGTGCCCACGACAGGAAATGGCTCAAAACCCAACGTGAACACACCACATTGTGACAATGAAAAATTACCCTTTTTTTGCAAAGTGCCTAGCTGTAGTTTTTGAACCATAGCTCTGCCGGCACCTAGGGAAACCTAGCAAACCTATACATTTTTGAAAACTAGACACCCAGGTGAATCCAGGATGGGGTGACTTGACTGCCTCCCACCAGGTTCTGTTACCCAGAGTCCCTTGCAAACCTAAAAAAGTGTCAAAAAAATCACATTTCCCCCACATTTCTGTGGTGGAAAGTTCTGGAATCTGCGTGGATCCACAAATTTCCACCCGCCCCGCGATCCCCAAAGTCTTCCGAGAAAAATGGTACCTCACTTGTGTGGGTCGGCCTAGTGCCCGCGACAGGAAACGGCGCAAAACGCAACGTGGACACACTTCAATTTCGCAGTGAAAAATGACCCTTTTTTGACAAAGTGCCTAGCTGTAGTTTTTGAACCTTTTTTCCCCTTGTTCTCCCGAGTAAAATGATACCTCACTTGTGTGGGTGGGCCAAAGGCCTGTGGCTAGGAAGAGCCCAAAACATAGGGATTTCGAGTATAGCAACGAGAATTCTAAGCGCTACATTTTTAAAAAAATACGTTTTTAGCTAATTCTGCTTTGGACACCCACACAAGTGAGATCATTTTTCTCGGGAGAACAAGGGGAACGCTGGGTGGTAGGACATTTGTGCCGGCACGGTGATTCCACACACAAATATGTGGAAAATGTGGTTTTTTTCAGCTAAATTTAAGGTTTGCATTGCATTCTGGGTAGGAAAACGTTGGGGGATCCACGCAAGCCATACCTCATTGGACTCCCCCGGGTGTCTAGTTTTCAGAAATGTTTGGGTTTGGTACTTTCCCAAGATGGCCGCCGAGCCCGGGGCCAAAATCTCAGGTACCCCCCACCAAAACCAGGTAGTTTTGCTGTAGGTAATTTTGAAGTCTCCAGAGTACGATTTGGGCCATTTCCTGCTGCAGCCACTGTGCCTACCCACACAAGTGAGGTACCATTTTTATCGGGAGACCTGGGGAAACGCTGGGTGGGAGGAAATGTGTGGATCCACGAAGATTCCAGAACTTTCCACCACAGAAATGTGAGAAAAAAGTGAATTTTTCAGCGAAATTTGAGGTTTTCACAGGATTCTGGGTAGGAGAATGATGGGGGACCCACGCAAGCCATACCTCGCTGGACTCCCCCGGGTGTCTAGTTTCCAGAAATGTGTGGGTTTGGTAGGTTTCCCTAGATTGCTGCGAGCCCCGGGCCAAAAACCCATGGGACCCCCCCATGTAAAACCAGGTTGGTTTGTGATAGGTAATTTTGATGTCGCCTCAATAGCTTTTGGGCCCTTGCCTGTCGCGGGTCCTTGACCCACCCACGCAAGTGAGGTACCATTTTTATCGGGAGACCTGGGGGAACGCTGGGTGGGAGGAAATTTGTGGATCCACGCAGATTCCAGAACTTTCCACCACACGTGAGAAAAAAGTGAATTTTTCAGCGAAATTTGAGGTTTTCACGGGATTCTGGGTAGGAGAATGATGGGGGACCCACGCAAGCCATACCTCGCTGGACTCTCCCGGGTGTCTAGTTTCCAGAAATGTGTGGGTTTGGTAGGTTTCCCTAGATGGCTGCGAGCCCCGGGCCAAAAACTCATGGGACCCCCATGCAAAACCAGGTTGGTTTGTGATAGGTAATTTTAATGTCGCATCAATAGGTTTTGGGCCCTTCCCTGCAGCGGGTACTTGGCCCACCCATACAAGTGAGGTACCATTTCTATTGGGATACTTGGAGAAATGCTGGGGGGTTGGAAATTTGTTGTTACTTTCTGCAGTGTGAAAATTTGGACACAATAATGCAAGGAAAATGTCGCAGTCACATTTTGAGGTTTGCAGGACATTGTGGGTAAGATAACTTGTTGGAATCCACAAAAGAGACATCACCATGCACTCCCATGGGTGTTTTGTTTACGACAAAAACTACAGTTGTTAGGTTATTCTTAGATGAAATGTACAGCTTGGCAGAGAGACAAAACAGACGACAGGTTACTGCAGAGCCATCTATTCTTTAAGCACACACACACATACTGGTTGGATTTGGCACGAGGGCGAGTGAAGGTTCAGTATATAAATTTTTATTAAGAGATTTCACAAAAATGAAATGCACTGTCAATAATTGAAAGGACAAAAACCTGAACCAGTGACTCGCAGCTCGTGAGCTGTAAAGCCACTTCAAGGCACCAACCGCTTTACAGGCCATTCACACACCTTTCATACATGATACACACAAGACCATTCACACCACCAGACACAAAACCAACACATTACAACATTCACCAAAAAGGACAAGGTACACCCTGCTTGACAAAAACAGAAAATACATTTTTATGCACAACCACCTATTCCTCACGCACACATACATACTGGTTGGATTTGGCACGAGGGTGAGTGATGGTTCAGTATATACAGTTGTATTAACCAGAGATTTCACAAAAATGAAATGCACTGTTAATTGAAAGGACGAGAAACTGAACCATTGACTCGCAGCTCGTGAGCTGTAAAGCCACGACAAGGCACCAACCTCTTTACAGGCCATTCATACACCTTTCATACGTGTGACACATACAAAACCATTCACAAAGCCAGCCGCGGGCCCAGCACATTACAACACTCACACCAGCAGACAGCGCCATTCAAGGGCCCATCACTTTCACATGCCCACATTCCTGACACAGCAACCACACCAGCTCACGGATTGCGTTGAGTGGCGTTTGGCTAGCAGTGTGTAGTGACCAGCAGCTAGTCACTACTCACACACCGCCAGCCAAGCGCCAGTCTACGTACACCACCAGCCGAGCACCAGTCCCCACACACCGCCAGCCAAGCGCCAGTCCACACACACCGCCAGCTAAGCGCCAGTCCACACACACCGCCAGCTAAGTGCCAGTCCACGCACACAGCCAGCCAAGCGCCAGTCCACGCACACTGCCAGCCAAGCGCCAGTCCACGCACACTGCCAGCCAAGCGCCAGTCCACGCACACTGCCAGCCAAGCGCCAGTCCACGCACACTGCCAGCCAAGCGCCAGTCCACGCACACTGCCAGCCAAGCGCCAGTCCACGCACACCGCCAGCCAAGCGCCAGACCACGCACACCGCCACACAAGCACCACTCCACGCACACCGCCATCACATTTAGGATTTTTTTAATATAAATAAGAAAACACAAACAAATTGCAAATAAATACAAATCTACTAACACAAAATCTGAAACTAAATACACTACACAAATGCCAACCTTGAAACTGAACAAAAAATATTAAACAATAGAGGCCAGGCAGTTCACTTTACCACTCATGGATGCTCCCAAAAATTCTTTTGCGTGTGGTACATTCTAAAACAAGCAGGCACACACAGCCCAGGGTTAGAAGGACACTCGGGGCAGTACATACGAGTCTCCTTCCGCATACCTCTTCACCAACAGACTCTACATCTCCTACTGGGAAAGTCTTTTGAGGGTGTGGGAGGAATGTGATCAGGAAAGTGGCGATCTTTCAATCTATCAACATCCTCCACCACTCCAACTCTAGGAACACTTGCCTGTTCCACTAAAACAAGGCTGCCTATTACAGACTCCTGAAACTTAACAAAAGTCATCTTTGACTCAGGACAAGAATCCTGGAACACAACAAAAGCATTAAAGGTTGCCAAGTGGAAAAGCTGGATAGCCAACTTCTTATACCAAATGTAAGCCTTACGAAGAGCAACGTAAGGTTCCAACCTCTGATCTACTCTGTCAACACCACCCATGTGCCTATTATAGTCTAAAATGCACACAGGTTTGCGCACTTCAGCAATGTGACCCCAAATAGTCACAGGTGCAGTGCTTTCATCATGGATGGTAGTCAGCATGTAGACATCTCTCCTGTCTGAAAACTTCACAGCTAGAAGCTCCACGCAACGCACTGCACTGTCCCCGCACAAGCTTTTGGCAAACAAGTTCTTTTGGGAAACCTTTACGGTTAGAGCGGATTGTGCCACAAGCAACAGTGTCCACTTTGGCCAATTCCCTGAACAACCGCACACCAGTGTAGAAGTTATCTACATATAAATGGTGGCCTTTGTTAAAAAATCCTTTACCAAGTTCCCACACAATTTTTTCAGTCACTCCAAAAGTGGACGGACAACCACAGGGGTTAATCCTGGATTCCTTACCGGTGTACACCCTGAAATTAGAGACATATCCAGTCCTACTGTCACACAGCATATACAGCTTAATTCCATAGCGTGCCCTCTTACTAGGAATGTATTGCCTAAAAACCAAGCGGCCCTTGAACAACACCAAAAACTCATCCACTGCAATTTCTTTCCCAGGAGCATAGATTTCAGAAAATCGATCAACAAAGTGATCAATGACAGGCCGAATCTTAAAAAGACGGTCACATTCAGGGTGATCTCGTGGCAACGCTAAACCATTATCGACAAAATGCATCATCCGAAGCAGAAGCAAATGCCTATCACGACTCATGACTGCCGGAAATATAGCCGTTGCCATCAAGGGACTAGTAGACGAATATGAAGACATTGATGGCTTCCTTAGCAAGCCCATCAAAAAAGTTAAACCCAAGAACTTCTTCATCTCTTCCAAATTTGTGGGAGTCCACCGGGTAGCTCTAGAGTGGGGCTTAAGGCTGGCACTGTTGTCCCTCAAAAACTGTTCGGCATACAAATTAGTCTTCTCAACAATCTCTGCCAAAAACACATCGTCCATAAACAACTGAAAAAAATTTATCGGCAAAAAGTTTTCAGTATTCACTCTACACCCTGGAACACCAGTAAAGTCTGGCAATGCCGGCTGCACCATGCCTGGGGCAACCCAGAGGTCAGCACTTTCAACGGGAAGCCTTGCAGCCCCAGGATGCAGCCCAGATGCCTCTTGCCGCACTACACCAACGGGAAGCCTTGCAGCCCCAGGCTGCAGCCCAGATGCCTCTTGCCGCACTACACCAACAGGAAGCCTTGCAGCCCAGATGCCTCTTGCCGCACTATCGGCACATCAATGTCCTCCTCTAACACAGGCACTTCATCTGCACTAAGAGTAGCTTCATCCGCACTGAGAGTAGCTTCATCATCCGATGATTCCATGTGGAGAGAACTCACTGCCTGAATCGTCCCCTGCCTCCTCTGCCTCCTCTGCCTCAGATGCAGAGTCAGTCTCTGAACCATGGTCAGAGGAAGACTCAAAAAGCATACCAACAACCTGCTGAGCAGTAATCCTGCGGCTAGCCATTATCCTTACTAAGAAAGGAGACTGCACAAACAAGTCAACAACAACCAACACTGTGCAAAGCAAGTAAGTAAAAAAATGTGCCTTTATCACAAAGATCTATATACTCAAACTATACGATTCACTTACAAGAGACAGCTACACTCACCAGCACCTACTCTGCAGAGACACAGCAAAAACCAACAATATCCCACTAGAAAGAAAAAAACAAAACCAATTACTCACAATACAACAAAATACACATCGAGCACAAATGCAAAAAGTTTTTGACACTCAAAAACAGAAGCCAAACATACTGCTATTATTACACCATTCGCAAAAAACACATTCATGCAGAGAAATAAAACTCATTTACATTGTACAAAAAAGTCTCTTACCAAACACATGCAACTACGCAAACCGTAACGAAACCGCAACCTGGAACAGTCTAAAGAGCAAAAGCCTTGACCTAACAAAAAAGGAGAAATAAAGCATTACAATTCACAAGAAATAAAACAACATTATAACACGCTATGTCACTACCCAAATGGGGGCAGAAAGGCCAAATACACATAAAAAAATATATGTCCCCTGGAAGCGGCCAATTTATTTATTTTTAGATACCTGGCTCTAGTGGGCTATTCTACCCCCCGGGCCAGAAATGCCATAAAATGCAGGTGATCTGTCCCCAGGGGGGGCAGAAAAGTCTTAAAAATTATTTAGGCCCATAAGGAAGCGACCCTTGGCCAAGGGGTCACTTCCATTTAAAATTTAAAACTCTCCCTGGTGTCTAATGGGGTTTTCTGCCCCCCCGCCCCCCCCCCTTGCCAAATACACAAACCGATCTGCCCCCAGGGGGGTAGAATATAATTTTTTTTTAAAAATGGCCCCTGAAAGCAACCCTTGGCCAAGGGGTCGCTTCCAATTTAAAAAAATAATAATAATTCCCTGCCTCTAGTGGGCTTTTTGGGTCCAGAAATGCCAAAAAATCAGGCTATCTGTCCCCAGGGGGGGCAGAATATACTTAAAAAAAATATTTAGCCCCTGGAAGCGGCCCTTGCCCAAGGGGTCGCTTCCATTTACATTTACACAAAATCCCTGGTGTCTAGTGGGGTTTTCTGCCCCCCCCCTGGGGGCAGAAAGGCCAAATAAAAAAAACGATCTGCCCCCAGAGGGGGCAGAATATACTTTAAAATGATTTGGCCCCCCAGGAAGTGACCCTTGCCCAAGGGGTCGCTTCCATTTACATTTATACAAAATCCCTGGTGTCTAGTGGGCTTTTCTGCCCCCCCTGGGTCCACAAACGGCCAAAAATCGGCCGATCAGTCCCCAGGGGGGGCAAAAAAGTCTTTAAATTATGTGCCCCCTTAGGAAGCGACCCTTGCCCAAGGGGTCGCTTCCTTAACCGAAAAAAAACGAATCCCTGGTGTCTAGTGGGACATTCCTGGTGCACGATCGCGACGCTGTGCGCGATCGTGCACCAGGAATGCCCTGCATTGAGACATTAGGGGAGAGGAAACATAGTTTCCTCTCCCCCGATGCCTCAAGGCATCAAGATTTGGGGCCCCCACCGCACCAACAAACACTCACCCTCCCTCTGGACGCGCTGGAAAGAAATGATTTCCAGCGCTTCCTGATGACGTCGGCGCGCGCTGTGCGCGCTGACGTCATGGGGAAGCGTGGGGGGCCGAGGGTGGCAGCGGAAACTCTTCCGCTGCCATCCCCCTCTGTGAGGGCAAGATCGATGCCCCAGGGGAGCGCCTGCGCTTCCCAGGGGCTGTGCTCATGACTGAGCGGTTCCGTCATAAGCACAGCCCAACCGATGCTCATGACGGAACCGCTCCGTCATGAGCATCGAAGGGGTTAACCTATGTAGACACATTTTCCCTGTCTTTACAAAATCCAGAGCCATAGCAGCTTGAGCCTTGCCAGGTGTGTAACTACCCTCTTTCTCAGCCCAAGGTGGCAGATGAGCCTTATGCTCAGAAGCTTTCTTTTGGAAATCTTGTCTTCTATTCTCTACTGAATTCAAAAATATCTTTTCTTCTTCATGTAACGAACATGTTAGATTGCTTCTATGTGCATGTGTTATGTCTATTGATTTCATTGTTAAGAAAAATTCTCCCATAAACTGCATCTTGACTACTCAGCACTGGATTCATATTCTTTCGAATCGGAACCTCAGAAAATATCACATCTATATTTGAATAATAATACTGAAGTCTCCCTGTTCTATAAAATAAACTAGCCAATACACTACATGATATGCCATAAGTTAATGGTAAATGATGATATGTTAACCCTTCTGCTACTGATTCGGGTAATTTCATACAGACATAACAATTACTAACTTCCATGGTATCTACATATTGAAACAATAATTTTGTGAAAACATTCAAACTAGTGTCGTTATCTGTTACTTCATAATACTCTGGTTCATCTTCTGCCTTTAGTTCTATTCTATTACCTTTCAAGTTATCGGTCCTTCCCTTCCCTTCGTTGTTAATCTTTTTATCCATTATCAGAAGGTAAGGAATTGCTACGATCACAACTAACCATACTAT
Organism: Calotriton arnoldi; assembly: GCA_963921515.1. NCBI lineage: Eukaryota > Metazoa > Chordata > Amphibia > Caudata > Salamandridae > Calotriton > Calotriton arnoldi. The sequence continues at coordinate 1,515,707 of CAWUFW010000750.1, read as the reverse complement.
AAGCACCACTACCAGACTACATATGCATATAGCACAGCATCTTTTTACAACATTTCTGTTTTGGTCTCCCAGAAACTCTATCGTCAGGCATTTTTGACAAGGAAGATTTCTCTTATCTTTATTTCAAGTCTTTTTTTTTTTTTTTTTACGTTATCAAGGTGGTTTTATTTCTTTCTCATAAGTCAGTTCCGCACTTATTCCTTCGTCACCACTCTCACTTGACTCTGAGCTCTCGTAGTCTTCAAGGATGATAAGTCCAATCGGGGACCTTTAAATTTGTTGTTCACAAGTTTCAGTCTTTTGCTTTTTCGTCTTTCAATTCCACTTGTTTGTCCCGTTAGGCTTGTCACTTCATTTACTTGTTCTGGATCTTCACTTCTGGTTGTTATGTGGTATTTTACTCTTTTAATGACACTAGGCCAATGATCACCTTTTCTGACCTTCTTTGTTTGCACTCTCTTCACTTTTTATTTGTTCTTCAGAAATTCTTTTATTTTCAAGTTGTGGCACAATTTGTTTTTCTTCGATTTCAGTTTCTTCTTCTATTTGTTCTTTTTCAGGTCTTATTGGTTTCTCTTCAACTGCTCCACTGTGAGTTTCCAGTAACTGACCTTGTTCAGGATTTACGTCTTTATGCTTGAGATTCTCGTGATCTTCTTCTTGAATGTATTTTTCTAGATCTAACTTGTTCTGATCAGGGCTTATTGCACTTTGTACTTCTGCAGCCTCACCGCGTTCTTCTAGACCTGTCTGTCCCTGCTCAAAATTTGTTGTTTCGTTGTTGATTTGAGCCCAATTTCCTCTCCCTATCTGATCCTGCTCAGGTTCTCTTATTGTTTCATTTTCCTCCTCCTGAGCTGCTTCTTCTTCGCCTATCTGATCTTCTTTAATTTCTTCTAAATTTGCTTGGTTCTTGTTTTGTTGTAAACTTCAGGTATTTCAACCACTGGTATCCAGTCCTGACTTGTGCTCGGTTGTTCTTCTTCAGCTTCCCTTGAATCTCGCACCTGAGACTCTTCGGCTGGGCAACCTTCAGCTTCCTCAGTTATAGATACTGTCTGAGGATTTTCTTCTTCAGGGTCTGGTACTCTTTTGGTGTGGCTTACATGAATCCAATTAGGCAATCCTGCACATTTCACTGCTGTGTTCGTAACTAGTATGACCTGACAAGGTTCGCCCCACCTGGGTGATAGACCCGTTTCTCTGGTGTGATGCTTCACTACCACCCAGTCTCCGGGGTTCAGATCATGCTCTTGTTCAGGCTGCCTGGAAACTGCATCTTCCCCAACCTGGTGAGAGACAAGAACGCACTAGGTCAGCCAATCCTTTGCAATAATCCAGAACCATAATCATCAGTTATATTCAGCAGTTTATTTGTAGGAACATGTGCTTGTCTCATTGCTCTTCCCATGAAGATTTCGTGCGGACTCAATCCGGTATTTCTATCAGGAATGCTTCTGAGTCCCATTAAAACAAGTGGCAATGCATCCGGCCAATCTAATGATGTTGATGCACACATTTTTGCCAGTCTTGATTTTATTGTGCCATTCATTTGTTCAACCACTCCAGAAGCCTCTGGACGATATGCACAGTGCAATTTTTGCTCAATTTGGAATACTTCACAGATTATTCTGATCACATCGTTGTTGAAGTGTCCTCTATCTGATTCTAAAGTTACTGGGAAACCGAACCTAGGAATGAGTTCTCGTAGCAACAGCTTTGCGACTGTAATTCCTTCTGGTAGGGTAAGCCTCCACCCACTTTGAAAACAGACACACTATGACAAGTACATATTTCAGGCCTCTACATGGTGGTAACTGAATAAAATCAAGCTGCAATCTCACAAATGGACCCTCTGCCTTTCCGATTGTTTCCAAAGCCAATTACTGTTTTTCTTCCTGGATTATGCATCTGGCAAGTTAGACATCTCTGGCAAAGACTCTGCTGCAGCCCTAAACCTTGGATTGTACCAATTTTGTCTGAAGAGCCTAATCATAGCATCTCTCCCTATATGTGTGTCTCCATGATACATTCTGGCCATTTGTGAAATCAGACAGTCGGGCATGACTGGTCTGCCATCGGCATAAATCCATACATCGTCATCTGCCCTTTGAGAACATCCCATTTTAATCCATGCATTTTTTTCATTCTCATCAGCATCCTCTTGCAATCTTTTCACATCATTCCATGTTTCAGGTGGTGCATATAGCATAAGTTGGCAGCTGATTCCCATCCTTTCAACCCTTTTATTTACTGACAACCTGTTTTTGGCACAGTGTTGAGCCACCAGATCTGCATATCTTTTACCGACTACCACCCAGTCATCTCCTGACTGGTGTGCGGCACATTTCACCACAGCCAATTCTTTTGGTGATTGTATTGCTTCCAGCAGTTCCTTTACAAACTGTCTATTTTTAATAAGGGATCCTGAAGAAGTCATGAAATCCCTCTGCATCCATAGTTGGCCAAAATCATGCACAACCCCGTAACCATATTGACTATCTGTAAATATAGTTACTTTCTGATTCCTTCCAATTTTGCAGGCTTTAATTAAAGCAATCAATTCAGCTACTTGTGCAGATTTGACTCCTGGTAAATGGGATGCTTCGATTATTCCAGTTAATTCGCATACTGCATATGCTGCACTTAGTTTACCATCTTCATGCCTTTGGCATGAGCCGTCCACAAACAGCTCCCTGTCTGGCTCTCTGAGAGGTAGTTCCTGTATGTCAGGACACGGCTTGGTGCACAATTCTGTAACTTGTAAACAATCATGTTCCTCTTCATCGTCTTTGACTTCCTCATGATACGGATCTGGTAGTAAAGTAGCAGGGTTTACAATTGTGCACCTGACAATAGTTACATTTTCAGCACCTAAAATTATTCTTTCATATTTGGTCAACCGACTAGGAGTAAGATGTTGAGTTCTGGTTCTTGTCAACAGAATCACAACTGAGTGTGGAACAAACACTTTTACTGGATGTCCCATTACAATTGATTCACTTTGTTCAATGCTCAAACATGTAGCAGCTACTGCTTTTAAGCAGCCTAGCAACGCTGCTGCCACTGGGTCCAATGTAGCAGAAAAATATGCTATAGGACGTCTGTCCAAACCATGTCTCTGGGTTAGGACTGAAAGTGCACAATTTTCTCTCTCATGATAGAATAATGTGAATCCTCTTGTATAATCAGGCATACCTAAAGCAGGTGCTTCACATAAAGCACTTCTCAATTTTACAAAAGCTCCTACACTCATCATCCCATTCGACTGGGTCCTTTGCCTTCTTTTTCGTCATTTGAATTAATGGCTTTGCTAGCAGAGAAAACCCTAGTACCCATTGTCGACAATAACCCATAATTCCAAGGAACATTCTCACTTCTCGTTGGGATACAGGCATTTGCATTTTCTTGATTAATTTTACTCTTTCAGAGGTTATCCTTCTTTTTCCCCTCTCAATTTGGTGTCCTAGATACTTAACTGTTGTTGTACAAAACTGTAGTTTTTCAGGTGAAACTTTATGCCCTTCAGCTAAGTGATTTAATAGTGCAATGGAGTCAACAACACAGTCCTCTCTAGTGTTAGATGCCACTAGCAGATCATCTATATACTGCACTAAGACTGAACTTCCTGGCATCACTAGTTTCTCTAAGCACTTTTTCAATATTTGATTAAAGATGGAAGGACTTTCCGTGTACCCCTGAGGAACACGATTCCATACATAGACTTTGTTCTCAAATTTAAATGGAAAAAAAGATACTGGCTATCTGGGTGCAATGGTATGGAAAAGAATGCTTGGCATAAGTCAATCACAGTAAACCATCCTGCACTCCAGGGAATCTGATATAGGATTACTGCAGGATTTGGCACTATAGGACAACAAGGTTCCACAATCTTATTTATTTTGCGTAGATCCTGAACAATCCTATACTTTCCATTAGGTTTCTTCAAACCCATTATTGGTGAATTACAAGGGCTACTCATTACTTCTTTTAATATGCCTTGTTTTACCATTCTGTTAATTTCCTCAATAACTCCTGCTTTTACTTCTGCACTCATTTTGTACTGTCTGGTATTTGGGAAAATTGCACCTTCTTTTACACTGATTTTTACTGGGTCTATTTTGGCCATAAGTCCTACTTCTTTCCCTGTGAAATCCCATACTATGGAATTTACTGTAGTTCTTAATTCTTCTGGCAACTCGTCTTTTGTTATCAAAGAGAACATCTCATCTACTTCTGTACCTTGCTTTGCAATCATAATTTTTATATACATGGTCATCTGGGGTCTGAACTGCAACACCATCCGGTGTGCAGAAAATTGTGCAGTTCATTTTGCACAATAAATCTCGCCCCAATAAATTTACTGGACTGGAATCACACACTACAAACTGATGCATTTCTCTAAAATTTCCAATTTTTACTTCCATTGGTTCGGTAAGAGGTGTTCTAATCTTTCGATTAGCTACACCCACAACTTGGATAGCTTCTCCAGAGAGAGGAAGGTCTGGGATGTCTGCTGTTCTCACAGTAGACCTGGTAGCACCAGTGTCCAAAAGGAAAGTAATATCATTACCTCTTACCTTCCCTTCAACATATGGACCTGACTGGTCTACCGGCAAGGATGCGCCAAGTACGCACTCTTTCTCCCCCTCTCCTAGGCACCGTCATTGACTATATGGACAAAAGTCATCCTGTAAAAGAAATTGTGAAGTTACATAGTCATTCTTACCACTTCCTCCTTGATATCCGACGTCTGTACCGTGCTTTGCTCTGCTTGCATTACCCTGTATAGGTGCAGGTGGCAACTGACTCTGAGGATTTACACCCTGCTGTGAGTCATTCTGCGTCTGTGGATTTAAATTTTGATTTGGGCCATTATTATTTCGAATCTTTTTACATTCATCCTTCCAATGCCCCAATTTTCCGCATCCATGACAAGGAAATTTCTTTTTAGCCTCTTCTCTGCTCATTCGTCCTCTCATTTTACCACCATTCCCAGTATCACCATTCATTCCAAAATCTTTTCCCGGATTATCATTTGGATTATCCAAATTAATTCCCTGTCGCTCAGCCATTTTCACCTGAGCCCACATCACTTTCTCTTGTAGTTTCTTGTGCCTATCCTCAATGTCGTCTCCTCAATATTTCGCATATTTCAAAATTTCGTCTATGGGTTTCCCTTGCGTAGCAAAACATGTGCTGCTTAATCATTTGACAAATCTCTGGCTTTAAACCATAAACAAATCGGTAGACAAACTGACTCATATTTTCATCTCCAATGTCCTCAAATCCACTATATTGTTTGAATACCTGCAATAAACGTTCATAATGGGCATGTACCGATTCACTGGCTTCTTGGGTAGTTCTGTCTATTTTCACCCAATCCGTTTCTTTTGGTGGTATTTTCCCTTCCAAGTAAGTTATTACCTGCTGATACTTTTTCATTACATCACTTGATGGAGCACCTGTCTTTGGATCTCTAGGATACTCTTCACTCGGCCAATCAACTGTGATTTTACAATCTGTCCATAAATCGGCAGGTACCACTATATCGAACAAACCATCTAAGTCCTTCAACAATACCTTTGACACTTTCACAAACCTCTCAACCTGCTTGTACCATTCAATTAGTTTTTCTCTTAACTTTGGAAAATCATTCGTAAATGACAAAATATCCTGTCTACTCCATGGGACATGAACATAACCTCCTCCAGGAACTTCTCGCATCGGATACATTTGATCTGCTTTCCCTGCTTCCTTCATTAAGTATTCAGAAGTGGTTCTACTGTACCGTGCCTCTTCCTTTTTCTTTGTCCATCTAACTTTCCATTTATCTAGGTCTCCGCATTTCTGTAAAACTGTCATTAATTCCTTTACTTGTAATTTTCGACCAGAGGCATTCATGTTCTCTAAATCTTTGTCAGAAAAATCTGCTCTATAGGGTTTCTGTAGTACCTTTGACTTTCCTATTTCAATTCCCATCTGTAAGGCCAAATCTGATAATTTTTCATGAAATATTTGTACATTTCTAGTGATACTTCTGCATACGAACAATAGTTCTTCTTCATCGTAAGTATTTAGCCGATCTACTCCTACATTGCCTGCTATCATTTCTTCTAACTCAACCTTTAATTTGTAAATGTCCATGATCTTTGGGGGTGAACTCTGTCTGATCCTTGTGCCCACCTTTCTAAGTCTTCTGGTGTTACTACTGTGGCACTCTTAGTTCCAGATGAGGTTACTATATTTACATCTTTGGAGCAACCAGGTGTTATTCTTCTAGGAGTACTATTTATAGATGCTCAAATGGGTAAATCCATTAAAGATATCATAGATTCACAATCACTGATTTGATCATCAATTATTACAGGTTCAGGTTTAGGAATTTCTACCGGTGTGGGCCTTGCTAATGGTTTTGGATAATTTACCTTATCACCATATAAAGGAACCACGGGACCAATTGTTACAGGTATGGTCAGAGAATCAGGATGTGCATTCAACTGTGTTATTTTCTGTATCAATTCTGCTCTGTTTTTGTCTATAGCTTCCTTTTCCTTATCCTGAAGTACCCTATTAACTGGGGGATTATGCAGTACTTGCGGTACCAATGGTGTTTTTAAAAGTGGTGCACTTGGGGTGCATCCACTTGTCCCTTCCTGATATGGTGGCGGGTTCTTTAATATTTCTTCCATAAATTTGTCTTCAGAATCTCCAAATCCTGTCAAATGTTTTGTCTTTTCTGTGCATTTACTCCCTAACGATTCTTCTGCCATTAATATGGGATACAAACCTTCTGTAAGCATCGCTCTTCTCCACTGTTTCATTTGACCGTCCCTTGACTCATTTTGGTATCTAGGGAAAAATCCCCGATAACCCCTACTACTTCTGGTTCGGTCACATTCGAATGCCTCGGTTTCCCACTCTTCTAAGGCTTCGTATTGTTAATCTTGGTCTGGGTTCTAAGTCATTCATCCTCAATCTCAAATTTTGAAGAATTCTCCCATTGAAAGTACCATTTTCTGGGAATGCCAATATCGCATCATTTTTGGTATATTCTATCCAATTTTCTAACCATACGCAAGTATGATAACCTCTCTCCATCATAAATGAAGCGGGCGTTTTTGCTGGTGGAATGATAATTCCTTCTCTAGTTTTGATGGGTTTATCCTTCTTAAAATAATTCTTAATCTTTTGTAGAAATGACATCTTCCTTTTTTCTCCGTACAATTTGGGTAGATCTCTGTGTATAAAATTATATTCTGCAAAACCTAGGAATCTCCTATCCGGACGAGTTCCTATTAAAGTCGCATCGCGTTTCAACATATAATTTTCACTATCCACTAAGATTTCGACTTCTATGCTGACAACCAATTAAATTCCAGCTAACATTTGTCTCTGAACCAATCCTAGCGCGGCTCTTTTGTGACGTCTATTCTGACGACCGCTCCTTTACAATCTGCGCTTCTTTGTCCCTCGCTGTTTTTCGACCAATCCCAGCGCGGCACCTGTGACGTCAGTATCACTCCTGACTACTGACCCCTCCTTTACAAGAGTCTTTCCATGCCCGCAGTTTTAACCAATCCCAGCGCGGCGCTTTGTGACGTCGGCTTCCTCTCTGGCAACTGACCCTCCCTTTACAAAATCGTACGCAAAACTTTATTTTCTCTACGCTTCTTATTAAAATTCAATAACAACATAAAACATTCGCTATCGTGCCAGTTTCTCTAAATTGGAAAAGATAGTTTCTCTCTCACTTAGTAAAACTTTTCCGTTTACTAAACATACATTATGAGTAAAACCCTTCCGTTTACTCCTCACACAAGCTTCAGAAATACCTGCTACTTCTTCAATGTTACCCTTTCTAGGTGATATAACATCAAATTTTTACCAGCGTATTCCTTTGCTATTACTCACACGCATAGAGTCCCTAACAAGTACTGATAGCCTTGCTTAACTTTTCAGTACTATTTCTGCCTGACAGATAACCTCACTGCAGTATGGCTTCCACTTACCATCCGCTATTCAATTTTCCCCGGGGAATTCTGGACAACATAAAACAACTTATGAACAAACAGATGTTAGTTTATAAAAATAAAATTCTCATTACCCAATTAACAAAGTACAACCATCCTCTGATAACCAGAAAACTGATCCAGCGGGTTATTAGCAACAAGCATTCATACACCAAATACTCACCTGGGCCCATACATTCATACTATGCTAGCAATTTCCCCTGGTGGGTCAGTTGTACTCTTTATCAAAATCCCTGCTACCAATTACTTTTCTGATTGAAGACTAATGACTTACCAATGGACCCTTTGCTAATTGGGAAGTTTAAAATGAGTGACATTCATTATAATTCATGATCCTGATATAATCACTGAGTCAGGAAGTTTTAAAATGTTTATCTAAAGATTTTGCAGAGTAAAATACAGAACCACATGATACTTAATCGTATATCAAGGATGAAGCATAATAATCAATTATTGATCAATGACGGTCCCTCAGAAAGGAGAAGATAGAGACAGCAGCACAGCTAAAGGTGCATTTATATTTACCTAAAGGTGCGAGAAACCAAACCCCTTGGCCAAGGAGTTGGGAAGATAGGACCCAGGAAGGATGAAGAGCAAAGACCTCCTCCAGGTTCAGGACAGGACAGGTGACCTCTCTATCAACGACGCCTGCGTCGTTCCCTCTCTGATACTTCGCTTCTCCTTGCTTCTCTCAGGTCGTGTTCTAAGGTTCCGCCGCCCCACCTCAGGACCTCTCTGGACAGCGGTTCAGTCTGCAATCGATCAGCTTGTCATGGATCTCGAACTCCGACCTCTCTAAATCTGAACTCTAACTAATTAGCTAATACTATATCTATTATATCCTTCTACGCCCATGTACCTCCCATTAATGTTGCAAAAATATGGGCCCACTACTTCTGATTGGACAGGGGGTTGATCCTCACACCATATCAATTTAGTTCAATTTCTTTAAGCCCATTGTCTTTAAAATACCGCCCATCACAATTAATACATTTGCTTTATTTCCCACCCGTTTCCCATTGATTCAGCAATACATTTTATATACATTTGTATCGAGTTCAGATACATTTCAGATCAACTTGTGAACCAGGCTTCGCGACCTTGGAGGGCTTCCAAGTTGACTTCATCGCTTTCTCTGGTCAGCCTTTCAGGGTGCATGTGCAGAACCAATGTCTCTCGAGCTGCAGTTCAACCAACCCAGGCCCATTTATGAACTAATAAAAGTCAAAGAAGAAAATATTAAAATTACAAAATAAATGGTTTCACTGTATACCCACTATGTCTACTCTATTCCCGTTTAATTAAAATCTATCCCGCATTAATAGCGTTAGAATATCAGTTTTATTTGTGACATATGAGCAAGCTGTAAGACGTGAAAACATTAAGCAGCCATTTTAATACACACTGTGCAAAAGCAAAGGTTTCCCTCCAAGCAAAGAAAGACATCATACCACGTGATATGGTTGAGACATGCGCAATGAAATTCCCGCGCTTTAGCGGCCATTTTAGATTAGACAAGCGTTATTTATTAGTTTTAAACACATAGGCAAGCTTCACTCGTATAATGTTCATGGGTGCATTTGTTAGTATAGACATTACAAAGATTAATAATTATTACTGTGAGAGGATTGCTCACGAGCAAGTCTCATTGTGAGTCCTTGCTCCATCAGTAGTGTCCATGGTATACACATGGGTAATGCTCCGGAAGTAAAAGCCTAGTGTGCCATGGTATGCACACAGGTAATTCTCCGGAAGTGAAAGCGTAGTGTGCCATGGTATACACACCGGTAATGCTCTGGAAGTAAAAGCGTAGTGTGCCTTGGTATACACACCGGTAATATTCCAGAATTGGAAGCATAGTGTCCATGGTATACACACTGGTAATGCTCCGGAAGTGGAAGCATAGTCTGCCATGGTATACACACCAATAATACTCCGGAAGTATAAGCCTAGTGTACCATGGTATACACCGGTAATGCTCCGGAACTGGAAGAGTAGTGTGCCATGGTAAACACACCGGTAATGCTCCGGAAGTGGAGCATTTTCAGTAATCGGAAGTGGAAGCGTAGTGTGCTATGGTATGCACACCGATAATGCTTTGAAAGCATACTGTGCCATGGTAAACACACAGGTAATACTCCGTAAGAAAAAACCTAGTGTGCCATGGTATACACCGGTAATGCTCCGGAAGTGGAAGCGTAGTGTGCCATGGTAAACACACCGGTAATGCTCCAAAAGTAGAAGCGTAGTGTGCCATGGTATACACACCTGTAATGTTCCGGGAGTGGAAGCATAGTGTGCCATGGTATACACACGGTTAATGCTCTGAAAGTAAAAGCCTATTGTACTATGGTATACACCGGTAATGCTCCGGGAGTGGAAGCATAGTGTGCTATGGTATACACACGGGTAATGCTCCAGAAGGGAGGCATTTTTAGTAATCGGAAGTGGAAGCGTAGTGTGCCATGGTATACACACGGGTAATGCTCCAGAAGTAAAAGCCTAGTGTGCCATGGTATGCACAGTGGTAATGCTCCGTAAGTGGAAGCGTAGTGTGCCTTGGTATACACACCGGTAATGCTCCGGAAGTGGAAGCGTCATGTCCATGGTATACACATGGGTAATGCTCCGGCAGTAAAAGCCTAGTGTGCCTTGGTATACACACTGGTAATGCTCCGGAATTGGAAGCAGTGTCCATGGTATACACACCAGTAATGCTCCAGAAGTGGAAGCAGTGTGCCATGGAATACACACGGGTAATGCTCCGAAAGTAAAAGCCTATTGTACCATGGTATACACCGGTAATGCTCCAGAAGTGGAAGCATAGTGTCCTTGGTATACACGCCGGTAATGCTCCGCAACTGGAAGCGTAGTGTGCTATGGTAAACACACCGGTAATGCTCCGGAAGGGAGGCATTTTTAGTAATCGGAAGTGGAAGCGTAGTGTGCCATGGTATACACACCAGTAATACTCCGGAAGTAAAAGTCTAGTGTACCATGGTATACACCGGTAATGCTCCGGAATTGGAAGCATAGTGTCCATGGTATACAGACCGGTAATGCTCCGGAAGTGGAAGCGTAGTGTGCCATGGTGATGGAGCAAGGTAAACGAGAAAAATTTTGAACCCCCTAATATTAATAATTAATAAATAATGTTATCAATTGGTTTGACAATTAATCAATACTTTACGTCTCTTATAGACATCTTTTATAAGTGGTAACCGCAATCTATGTACAAAAGATAACCTACTAACGCTTGTCAACGTGAAATAATAATAACATAATGGTTTGCGTACTAATTAAAATAATGTTGCATGATTTGTGCTATGTAGTAAAATGTATTTGTGGCAAAAGTATTCGGATGGTAAGTAAACAATGCTTTATCTGTCGCTTTTGCTAGGTAACACCTAATTGGGGTACGTAGAAAGACGGGTGGGAAACGAAAAGGCTTATTTTCTTTGTTTTAATTATGATTGTGTTTGTTTTCATAATAGTTCGTTCGGGCCTGCTAGGCCGCGCTGTAAAAATGGCCGCCGAGGCAGATGAGCTTAAATGCGCAAGTGCAAAATGGCTTCCAAGTGGAAGAGAGCTGCAGAAATATGTCACGTGATCTGAAAGTAGAGCCCAGAATGAAAAGGATCAAGGTCACCATGACCTGCCACCAGACGGGTGCCAAAAAGGGACTCAGCGAGAATACATGGGAACCAAAGATGCAGCCGTGAATTAACAATGAACTGTTTTAATAAAGATACAAAAGAAGTTACATATGAGGAACTGTCAATCGGATTGGTAATGTCCTAAAGCCGTGTGAAAGGACAAAATTATAAACATTTTCGGAACTGGTTTGAACAAGGAGGGCAATGAGGAGATGCTTGCCACCCCTCCAATGGACCAATTAGCGTGAATCTCGCCCCCAAAGATTGAAACATTTCTGTTTAGTAAGTTAGTAATAGGGTATAAGAGGACCTACTCTTAAGTAGGAGCGCTATTCATACATAATTTTTGAGCACAGAACTTTGACGCTGGAGAATCGCTGTTATTTTCTTTAGGCCATTTTCTTTTAATTTAATTAATCTTTTTGCTTTTAAATCTGACTGGGAAGGAACGAGATCGATGCGGGAAACCTGAATAGGTGGTCCGTCGAGGAGGCCTGTTTAGCGGGACAGTCAGTCAGTTTTGGGAGTTCTATGCTGTGATCTGCTGTGACGAACTTTATTTTTCCATCTAAACAGGGTATGCATAAATTCTCTGAAGTATTATTTCTTATAATGATAATAAATGTATTAATTGATTAATAAAATTGAGACTTTTCTATGCATTTTAAACAATTAGATAAACTTTATTATAATTAAAACTACGAGTCTGTGGTTCTTTAGCTCAATAATAAATGCAAAATGTTTAATATGTTAAAGTGATTGAGCTGGTCTTAATCACCATCAACTGATTCCTACTAGTTGGTCCATCGACCAATGAGCGGAATACCTTGATGTTTTAGAAATTGACAGGATAAAAACTAATTATGTATGATGTTTAAACAGTTATCTTGTCAACTTTAAAAAGGTATCCCGTTCTCTTCCAGCAGTCATTTAACTTTTTCTCCTAGATAGAAGGGGATGAGATTCAGGGAATATTTGAGTGAGTGAATGTATATGCGGTGTTATGGGCCCCACCGTCATATTGGTATAGTTGTGGAAAAGGAGAGTTTCCAACCTGGATGCTATGTCCATAGGAGAAGAAATTATATTAGTCGCGCTGGATCAATGGTATACACACCAGTAATGCTCCGGAAGTGGAAGCATAGTGTGCCATGGTATACACACGGGTAATGCTCCGGAAGTAAATGCCTTGTGTGCCATGGTATACACACCGGTAATGCTCCGAAGTGGAAGCGTAGTGTCCATGGTATACACACCGGTAATGCTCCGGGAGTGGAAGCGTAGTGTGCCATGGTATACACACGGGTAATACTCAGGAAGTAAAAGTCTATTGTACCATGGTATACACGGGTAATGATCCGGAATTGGAAGCATAGTGTACATGGTATAAACACCGGTAATGCTCCGGAAGTGGAACCGTAGTGTGCCATGGTATACACACCGGTAATACTCCAGAAGTGGAAGCATAGTGTGCCATGGTATACACGCCGGTAATGCTCTGGAAGTGGAAGCGTAGTGTGCCATGGTATTAAGGGGAAAAGAAACACCTAGGCACGGTGGATTCAACAAATTACAGGCATATCAGCAACAGACAATTATAGAAATAACATTACATATATAGAGCACATAAACTGATATTAAATATATTTCTTTTTTCTTTTTTTGCTACTTTTTTTATGAAAATAAAAATATATGATCACTTTTTTTTACATTTTATACATTACAAAAATATCTATTCAATTATTATCAATTGTTTAAAACAACTAGATTGTTGTGCATACATTCAATACTAACTGATAATTAATTACACATAAATTTCACGGTGCTCTTATTTCAACATTCTTTGTATGTGCACAGAAACATTATCATCATATTATTCTGGTCATGAAATGAAAGATTGAAACCATACAGTGATTTAACACTATGATGAAAGATGAAATCTTTTTCAGCAATAGATTATACAAACAATATGTTAAACATCCATCATTGTAATGGTATGAGGAGACTGGCGGCTTGTTATCTAACATTTGACCACAGACTCAAAAAAGGGTGCTACCTCATTATCGACGAATTTGTTTCTCAAACAATGACACTAGCATTGCAACTAAAATACGTAGGCTCACAAATAGAGCCCTCAGGGAAGGTGACATCTGTGAAAATGAATGGACTTTTCTAAATGTGGAACAACCAAAGATGGATAGCATTTACGGCATCCCAAAAATCCATAAAGGTGAGGTTAACCCACCATTGAGACCCATTGTAACAACTATTGGCTCAATTACAGAGCCTCTCTCTAAATACGTCGATGCCATCCTATGTCCCCACGTATCTCGTACACCAGCTTATGTCAAAGATCAAAGGCACATAATAAACCTGATTGAGGATACACCTTTTTGCCCTACCACGCAGTATTTGGTAACAATGGACATAGAAGCTCTTTATAGCAATATTCCCATCAATGGAGCAATAGAAGCTGTAAAGTGGTTTATTAATACTTACAAGATCTCATGCCCCACCATCTTTTTACTTGAATGTTAGAAAATAGTGCTGGAAGATAATGTGTTTGAATTTAACACTCGACTATTCAAACAAAAACAGGGCGTTAGTATGGGGGCATCTTGTGCCCCCACAGTAGCGAACATAGACATGTCATTGTTTGAGAAAAAATTCATCTATAATGAGGAAGCACCCTTTTTTGAGTCTGTGGTCAAATGTTAGATAACAAGCCGCCAGTCTCCTCATACCATTACAATGATGGATGTTTTTTAACATATTGTGTGTATAATCGATTGCTGAAAAAGATTTCATCTTTCATCATAGTGTTAAATCACTGTATGGTTTCAATCTTTCATTTCATGACCAGAATAATATGATGATATTGTTTCTGTGAACATACAAAGAATGTTGAAATAAGAGCACCGTGAAATTTGTGTAATTAATTATCAGTTAGTATTGAATGTATGCACATCAATCTAGTTGTTTTAAACAATTGATAATAATTGAATAGATATTTTTGTAATGTATAAAATGTAAAAAAAAGTGATCATATTTTTTTATTATCATTAAAAAAGTGGCAAAAAAATAAAAAAAGAAAAGAAATATATTTAATATCAGTTTATGTGCTCTATATATGTAATGGTTTTTCTATAATTGTCTGTTGCTGATATGCCTGTAATTTGATGAATCCACCGTGCCTAGGTGTTTCTTTTCCCCTTAATTGTAATTCCCTGTCGAGGCAATTTATCCTAGATTCAGGGGCCCCGTTCTTTCCAAAATTGTTGTCCCGCAGCCTGTCTGTGTGGGGTTGTTCGGTTCTAATCTGTGTTTTCTGTATCTTCAGTTACCACACATATAGACATGTGCTTTGGTGTTTTCTGGTTGACATAGTGTTCCACTTTTATGGTACACTTGGGTAGAGACTCTAAATATATATTCTTTTATTAAATTGATATTCTAGTCACCGGTGGAGGGTTCCTTTGTGGTAATTACTTTCTTCTTTTTCTTTTTAATATTATCAGTTCAATAATCAGAAACGATGGCAAATCTACAGACCTTTGGCTTCACTGATGAACAGTTTGCAGACATGGTGGGAAGTACAGCTAATTTTGGCCACCAAATAACAAATAGTACACAAAAAGTGAAGATACGGCAGCATTGCTAGCTCTTAGAAAAAAGATTAAAAGGATAGAGCTGCATGGACAATACATGTTGGAATACCTCAAGGCAGGGGTTATCCCCCAAGGCCTGAGAGTAAGAAATATTCCAGGATTGTTTGTCCAAATGAAACAATTTTTGGAAAGATGGTCAATGATCGCTAATCGTTGTTCTCGCAATTTTATGATGCTTATTGTTGAAACTGCCAAGGAGGTCATAGACCAATTGGCAGCCGAAATATTAGATCTAGAGAACAAAATTAGAGCATCAGGAACATTAGAGGAAGCTAAAAAAAAGTTAGAGGACATAGAAAGAGATCTACATTCCTATACTGAATACTTAACAAAAAGGAAAGTGGACAAACTAAAAAAAGACATCCGTTATTTTAGTAAAGAGAATACCTATCCGTACCTATCAGAAAATTATTACAACCAATCAGAAGGTGCATATTATGACCAACCGACGAACAGACAATATGGTCGCAAAATTACAACTTTCTCTGATACCTCAGATTCGGACAATGAAGGTTCTATGAGTAATTATGAATCTAGAGGTAATGGTTATAACACGAGAAGACAAAGGTTTGTCCAGCCTTTTTTAGGGAGGCGCTTCACGAGGCGAACCAATTGGAGACCCCAATCCCAACCGAGGTTCCCGGGCAATCCTCAGATGGATCACAACCAGTATCTTGTTACCCGAAACGCTCAATACTGGAGGGAATAGAAACCATCCCCATTTTTAACTTAAGTGATTCCTCTTTATCGGATTCAGCTTATACTTTACTAACGAAAGGATTGTCGTTTGCTCCCCATTCAGGCCTAAATAAATTTGAACTATTGAGAGATCTGATGGCCTTTTTTAGAAAAATCCGTTTACAGATTTTCTTTGCCAATAAGGAGCAACAATTAGACACAGGGAATCTGTCAGGACTTTCCCCCAAATCTACATTTACCCCCACCTTAGATCAGCTTCCACCAGAAGTGGCGGTGTTCGAGCAGGTGGTCTACAACTAGATTACTAACATCATTACGTATGTACAAAAGACTCCCTTTAATCCAAGTAGAGAGGAACATCAAGCCTTAGAAGATCTCAAACAGACTCCCACCATCACAATCAAAGCATGTGATAAAGGGGGAGGGATTGTCCTATTTGACACCCTTACGTATGTCACCAAAATGGAGGCTATGTTGGGAGACAACCATTTTTACAGTAAAAAAGAGATCCTACCACTAGCATTGCAACTAAAATACGTAGGCTCACAAATAGAGCCCTCAGGAAGGTGACATCTGTGAAAATGAATGGACTTTTCTAAATGTGGAACAACCAAAGATGGCTAGCATTTACGGCATCCCAAAAATCCATAAAGATGAGGTTAACCCACCGTTGAGACCCATTGTAACAACTATTGGCTCAATTACAGAGCCTTTCTCTAAATACGTCGATGCCATCCTATGTCCCCACGTATCTCGTACACCAGCTTATGTCAAAGATACAAGGCACATAATAAACCTGATTGAGGATACACCTTTTTGCCCTACCACACAGTATTTGGTAACAATGGACATAGAAGCTCTTTATAGCAATATTCCCATCAATGGAGCAATAGAAGCTGTAAAGTGGTTTATTAATACTTACAAGATCTCATGCCCGACCATCTTTTTACTTGAATGTTTGAAAATAGTGCTGGAAGATAATGTGTTTGAATTTAACACTCAACTATTCAAACAAAAACAGGGCGTTAGTATGGGGACATCTTGTGCCCCCACAGTAGCGAACATATACATGTCATTGTTTGAGAAAAAATTCATCTATAATGAGGTAGCACCCTTTTTTGAGTCTGTGGTCAAATGTTAGATAACAAGCTGCCAGTCTCCTCATACCATTACAATGATGGATGTTTTTTAACATATTGTGTGTATAATCGATTGCTGAAAAAGATTTCATCTTTCATCATAGTGTTAAATCACTGTATGGTTTCAATCTTTCATTTCATGACCAGAATAATATGATGATATTGTTTCTGTGAACATACAAAGAATGTTGAAATAAGAGCACCGTGAATTTGTGTAATTATCAGTTAGTATTGAATGTATGCACATCAATCTAGTTGTTTTAAACAATTAACAATTGAATAGGTATTTTTGTAATGTATAAAATGTTAAAAAAGTGATCACATATTTTTATTATCATAAAAAAGTGGCAAAAAATAAAAAATAAAAGAAATATATTTAATATTAGTTTGTTATGTGCTCTATATATGTAATGTTATTTCTATAATTGTCTGTTGCTGATATGCCTGTAATTTGTTGAATCCACCGTGCCTAGGTGTTTCTTTTCCCCTTAATTGTAATTCCCTGTCGAGGCAATCTATCCTAGATTCAGGGGCCCCGTTCTTTCCAAAATTGTTGTCCCGCAGCCTGTCTGTGTGGGGTTGTTCGGTTCTAATCTGTGTTTTCTGTATCTTCAGTTACCACACATATAGACATGTGCTTTGGTGTTTTCTGGTTGACATAGTGTTCCACTTTTATGGTACACTTGGGTAGAGACTCTAAATATATATTCTTTTATTAAATTGATATTCTAGTCACCGGTGGAGGGTTCCTTTGTGGTAATTACTTTCTTCTTTTTCTTTTTAATATTATCAGTTCAATAATCAGAAACGATGGCAAATCTACAGACCTTTGTCTTCACTGATGAACAGTTTGCAGACATGGTGGGAAGTACAGCTAATTTTGGCCACCAAATAACAAATAGTACAAAAAAAGTGAAGATACGGCAGCATTGCTAGCTCTTAGAAAAAAGATTAAAAGGATAGAGCTGCATGGACAATACATGTTGGAATACCTCAAGGCAGGGGTTATCCCCCAAGGCCTGAGAGTAAGAAATATTCCAGGATTGTTTGTCCAAATGAAACAATTTTTGGAAAGATGGTCAATGATCGCTAATCGTTGTTCTCGCAATTTTATGATGCTTATTGTTGAAACTGCCAAGGAGGTCATAGACCAATTGGCAGCCGAAATATTAGATCTAGAGAACAAAATTAGAGCATCAGGAACATTAGAGGAAGCTAAAAAAAGTTAGAGGACATAGAAAGAGATCTACATTCCTATACTGAATACTTAACAAAAGGAAAGTGGACAAACTAAAAAAGACATCCGTTATTTTAGTAAAGAGAATACCTATCCGTACCTATCAGAAAATTATTACAACCAATCAGAAGGTGCATATTATGACCAACCGACGAACAGACAATATGGTCGCAAAATTACAACTTTCTCTGATACCTCAGATTCGGACAATGAAGGTTCTATGAGTAATTATGAATCTAGAGGTAATGGTTATAACACGAGAAGACAAAGGTTTGTCCAGCCTTTTTAGGGAGGCGCTTCACGAGGCGAACCAATTGGAGACCCCAATCCCAACCGAGGTTCCAGGGCAATCCTCAGATGGATCACAACCAGTATCTTGTTACCCGAAACGCTCAATACTGGAGGGAATAGAAACCATCCCCATTTTTAACTTAAGTGATTCCTCTTTATCGGATTCAGCTTATACTTTACTAACGAAAGGATTGTCGTTTGCTTCCCATTCAGGCCTAAATAAATTTGAACTATTGAGAGATCTGATGGCCTTTTTTAGAAAAATCCGTTTACAGATTTTCTTTGCCAATAAGGAGCAACAATTAGACACAGGGAATCTGTCAGGACTTTCCCCCAAATCTACATTTACCCCCACCTTAGATCAGCTTCCACCAGAAGTGGCGGTGTTCGAGCAGGTGGTCTACAACTAGGTTACTAACATCATTAAGTATGTACAAAAGACTCCCTTTAATCCAAGTAGAGAGGAACATCAAGCCTTAGAAGATCTCAAACAGACTCCCACCATCACAATCAAAGCATGTGATAAAGGGGGAGGGATTGTCCTATTTGACACCCTAACGTATGTCACCAAAATGGAGGCTATGTTGGGAGACAACCATTTTTACAGTAAAAAAGAGATCCTACCACTAGCATTGCAACTAAAATACGTAGGCTCACAAATAGAGCCCTCAGGGAAGGTGACATCTGTGAAAATGAATGGACTTTTCTAAATGTGGAACAACCAAAGATGGCTAGCATTTACGGCATCCCAAAAATCCATAAAGATGAGGTTAACCCACCGTTGAGACCCATTGTAACAACTATTGGCTCAATTACAGAGCCTTTCTCTAAATACGTCGATGCCATCCTATGTCCCCACGTATCTCGTACACCAGCTTATGTCAAAGATACAAGGCACATAATAAACCTGATTGAGGATACACCTTTTTGCCCTACCACACAGTATTTGGTAACAATGGACATAGAAGCTCTTTATAGCAATATTCCCATCAATGGAGCAATAGAAGCTGTAAAGTGGTTTATTAATACTTACAAGATCTCATGCCCGACCATCTTTTTACTTGAATGTTTGAAAATAGTGCTGGAAGATAATGTGTTTGAATTTAACACTCAACTATTCAAACAAAAACAGGGCGTTAGTATGGGGGCATCTTGTGCCCCCACAGTAGCGAACATATACATGTCATTGTTTGAGAAAAATTCATCTATAATGAGGTAGCACCCTTTTTTGAGTCTGTGGTCAAATGTTAGATAACAAGCTGCCAGTCTCCTCATACCATTACAATGATGGATGTTTTTAACATATTGTGTGTATAATCGATTGCTGAAAAAGATTTCATCTTTCATCATAGTGTTAAATCACTGTATGGTTTCAATCTTTCATTTCATGACCAGAATAATATGATGATATTGTTTCTGTGAACATACAAAGAATGTTGAAATAAGAGCACCGTGAATTTGTGTAATTATCAGTTAGTATTGAATGTATGCACATCAATCTAGTTGTTTTAAACAATTAACAATTGAATAGGTATTTTTGTAATGTATAAAATGTAAAAAAGTGATCACATATTTTTATTATCATAAAAAAGTGGCAAAAAATAAAAAATAAAAGAAATATATTTAATATTAGTTTGTTATGTGCTCTATATATGTAATGTTATTTCTATAATTGTCTGTTGCTGATATGCCTGTAATTTGTTGAATCCACCGTGCCTAGGTGTTTCTTTTCCCCTTAATTGTAATTCCCTGTCGAGGCAATCTATCCTAGATTCAGGGGCCCGTTCTTTCCAAAATTGTTGTCCCGCAGCCTGTCTGTGTGGGGTTGTTCGGTTCTAATCTGTGTTTTCTGTATCTTCAGTTACCACACATATAGACATGTGCTTTGGTGTTTTCTGGTTGACATAGTGTTCCACTTTTATGGTACACTTGGGTAGAGACTCTAAATATATATTCTTTTATTAAATTGATATTCTAGTCACCGGTGGAGGGTTCCTTTGTGGTAATTACTTTCTTCTTTTTCTTTTAATATTATCAGTTCAATAATCAGAAACGATGGCAAATCTACAGACCTTTGTCTTCACTGATGAACAGTTTGCAGACATGGTGGGAAGTACAGCTAATTTTGGCCACCAAATAACAAATAGTACAAAAAAAGTGAAGATACGGCAGCATTGCTAGCTCTTAGAAAAAGATTAAAAGGATAGAGCTGCATGGACAATACATGTTGGAATACCTCAAGGCAGGGGTTATCCCCCAAGGCCTGAGAGTAAGAAATATTCCAGGATTGTTTGTCCAAATGAAACAATTTTGGAAAGATGGTCAATGATCGCTAATCGTTGTTCTCGCAATTTTATGATGCTTATTGTTGAAACTGCCAAGGAGGTCATAGACCAATTGGCAGCCGAAATATTAGATCTAGAGAACAAAATTAGAGCATCAGGAACATTAGAGGAAGCTAAAAAAAAGTTAGAGGACATAGAAAGAGATCTACATTCCTATACTGAATACTTAACAAAAAGGAAAGTGGACAAACTAAAAAAGACATCCGTTATTTTAGTAAAGAGAATACCTATCCGTACCTATCAGAAAATTATTACAACCAATCAGAAGGTGCATATTATGACCAACCGACGAACAGACAATATGGTCGCAAAATTACAACTTTCTCTGATACCTCAGATTCGGACAATGAAGGTTCTATGAGTAATTATGAATCTAGAGGTAATGGTTATAACACGAGAAGACAAAGGTTTGTCCAGCCTTTTTAGGGAGGCGCTTCACGAGGCGAACCAATTGGAGACCCCAATCCCAACCGAGGTTCCAGGGCAATCCTCAGATGGATCACAACCAGTATCTTGTTACCCGAAACGCTCAATACTGGAGGGAATAGAAACCATCCCCATTTTTAACTTAAGTGATTCCTCTTTATCGGATTCAGCTTATACTTTACTAACGAAAGGATTGTCGTTTGCTTCCCATTCAGGCCTAAATAAATTTGAACTATTGAGAGATCTGATGGCCTTTTTAGAAAAATCCGTTTACAGATTTTCTTTGCCAATAAGGAGCAACAATTAGACACAGGGAATCTGTCAGGACTTTCCCCCAAATCTACATTTACCCCCACCTTAGATCAGCTTCCACCAGAAGTGGCGGTGTTCGAGCAGGTGGTCTACAACTAGGTTACTAACATCATTAAGTATGTACAAAAGACTCCCTTTAATCCAAGTAGAGAGGAACATCAAGCCTTAGAAGATCTCAAACAGACTCCCACCATCACAATCAAAGCATGTGATAAAGGGGGAGGGATTGTCCTATTTGACACCCTAACGTATGTCACCAAAATGGAGGCTATGTTGGGAGACAACCATTTTTACAGTAAAAAAGAGATCCTACCACTAGCATTGCAACTAAAATACGTAGGCTCACAAATAGAGCCCTCAGGGAAGGTGACATCTGTGAAAATGAATGGACTTTTCTAAATGTGGAACAACCAAAGATGGCTAGCATTTACGGCATCCCAAAAATCCATAAAGATGAGGTTAACCCACCGTTGAGACCCATTGTAACAACTATTGGCTCAATTACAGAGCCTTTCTCTAAATACGTCGATGCCATCCTATGTCCCCACGTATCTCGTACACCAGCTTATGTCAAAGATACAAGGCACATAATAAACCTGATTGAGGATACACCTTTTGCCCTACCACACAGTATTTGGTAACAATGGACATAGAAGCTCTTTATAGCAATATTCCCATCAATGGAGCAATAGAAGCTGTAAAGTGGTTTATTAATACTTACAAGATCTCATGCCCGACCATCTTTTTACTTGAATGTTTGAAAATAGTGCTGGAAGATAATGTGTTTGAATTTAACACTCAACTATTCAAACAAAAACAGGGCGTTAGTATGGGGGCATCTTGTGCCCCCACAGTAGCGAACATATACATGTCATTGTTTGAGAAAAAATTCATCTATAATGAGGTAGCACCCTTTTTTGAGTCTGTGGTCAAATGTTAGATAACAAGCTGCCAGTCTCCTCATACCATTACAATGATGGATGTTTTTAACATATTGTGTGTATAATCGATTGCTGAAAAAGATTTCATCTTTCATCATAGTGTTAAATCACTGTATGGTTTCAATCTTTCATTTCATGACCAGAATAATATGATGATATTGTTTCTGTGAACATACAAAGAATGTTGAAATAAGAGCACCGTGAATTTGTGTAATTATCAGTTAGTATTGAATGTATGCACATCAATCTAGTTGTTTTAAACAATTAACAATTGAATAGGTATTTTTGTAATGTATAAAATGTAAAAAAAGTGATCACATATTTTTATTATCATAAAAAAGTGGCAAAAAATAAAAAAATAAAAGAAATATATTTAATATTAGTTTGTTATGTGCTCTATATATGTAATGTTATTTCTATAATTGTCTGTTGCTGATATGCCTGTAATTTGTTGAATCCACCGTGCCTAGGTGTTTCTTTTCCCCTTAATTGTAATTCCCTGTCAAGGCAATTTATCCTAGATTCAGGGGCCCCGTTCTTTCCAAAATTAGTGTGCCATGGTATACACACCGGTAATGCTCCGGAAGTGGAAGCATAGTGTGCCATGGTATACACACCGGTAATGCTCCGGAAGTGGAAGCGTAGTGCGCCATGGTATACACACCGGTAATGCTCCGGAATTGAAAGCAGTGTCCATGGTATACACCCCGGTAATGCTCCAAAACTAGAAGCGTAGTGTGCCAAGGTATACACACCGGTAATGCTCCAGAAGTGGAAGCCTAGTGTGCCATGGTATACACACCGGTAATACTCCGGAAGTAAAAGCCTAGTGTACCATGGTATACACTGGTAATGCTCGAATTGGATGCATAGTGTCCATGGTATACACACCGGTAATGCTCCGGAAGTGGAAGCGTAGTGTGCCATGGTATACACACCGGTAATGCTCCGGAAGTGGAAGCATAATGTGCCATGGTCTACACACGGGTAATGCTCCTGAAGTAAATGCTTAGTGTGCCATGGTATACACACCGGTAATGCTCCGGAAGTGGAAGCGTAGTGTGCTATGGTAAACACACCGGTAATGCTCCAAAAGTAGAAGCGTGGTGTGCCATGGTATACACGCGGGTAATGCTCCGGAAGTGGAAGCGTAGTGTGCTATGGTATACACACGGGTAATTCTCCAGAAGTAAAAGCCTAGTGTGCCATGGTATACACAGTGGTAATGC
The DNA here is from genome assembly GCA_963921515.1 of Calotriton arnoldi. Classification (NCBI taxonomy): domain Eukaryota; kingdom Metazoa; phylum Chordata; class Amphibia; order Caudata; family Salamandridae; genus Calotriton; species Calotriton arnoldi. The sequence goes on along the minus strand of CAWUFW010000750.1, from coordinate 1,491,731 downwards.
TCCGAAAGTGGAAGCGTAGTGTCCATGGTATACACACCGGTAATGCTCCAGAAGTGGAAGCGTAGTGTGCCATGGTATACACACCGGTAATGCTCCGGAAGTGTAGTGTGCCATGGTATAAACACCGGTAATGCTCCGGAAGTGAGGCAATTTTAGTAATCGGAGGTGGAAGCGTAGTGTGCTATGGTAAACACACCGGTAATGCTCCAAAAGTAGAAGCGTAGTGTGCCACGGTATACACACCGGTAATGCTCCAGAAGTGGAAGCGTAGTGTGCCATGGTAAACACACCGGTAATACTCTGGAAGTAAAAGCCTAGTGTACCATGGTATACACCGGTAATGCTCCGGAATAGGAAGCATAGTGTGCCATGGTAAACACACCGGTAGTACTCCGGAATTAAAAGCCTAGTGTGCCATGATATACGCACCGGTAATGCTCTGGAAGTGGAAGCGTAGTGTGCCATGGTATACACACCGGTAATGCTCCGGAATTGGAAGCATAGTGTCCATGGTATACACACCGGTAATGCTCCGGAAGTGGAAGCGTCGTGTCCATGGTATACACATGGGTAATGCTCCAGCAGTAAAAGCCTAATGTGCCATGGTATAAACTGGTAATGTTCCGGAAGTGGAAGCATAGTGTGCCATGGTAAACACACCGGTAGTACTCCGGAATTAAAAGCATAGTGTGCCATGATATACGCACCGGTAATGCTCCGGAAGTGGAAGCGTAGTGTGCCATGGTATACACACCGGAAATGCTCTGGAATTGGAAGCATAGTGTCCATGGTATACACACCGGTAATGCTCCGGAAGTGGAAGCGTCGTGTCCATGGTATACACATGGGTAATGCTCCGGCAGTAAAAGCCTAGTGTGCCATGGTATAAACCGGTAATGCTCCGGAAGTGGAAGCATAGTGTGCCATGGTAAACACACCAGTAATACTCCAAAAGTAGAAGCGTAATGGCCATGGTATACACACCAGTAATGCTCCAGAAGTGGAAGCATAGTGTGCCATGGTATACACACCGGTAATACTCCAGAATTGAAAGCATTGTGTCCATGGTATACACACCGGTAATGCTCCGGAAGTGGAAGCGTAGTGTGCCATGGTATACACACCGGTAATGCTCCAGAAGTGAAAGCATAGTGTGCCATGGTATACACACCGGTTATACTCCGGAAGTAAAAGCCTAGTGTACCATGCTATACACCGGTAATGCTCCGGAATTGGAAGCATAGTGTCCATGGTATACACACCGGTAATGCTCCGGAAGTGGAAACTTAGTGTGCCATGGTATACACACCGGTAATGCTCCGGAAGTGGAAGCATAATGTGCTATGGTATACACACGGGTAATGCTCCGGAAGTAAACGCCTAGTGTGCCATGGTATACACACCGATAATGCTCCGGAAGTGGAAGCGTAGTGTGCCATGGTATACACACCGGTAATACTCAGGAAGTAAAAGCCTATTGTACCATGGTATACACCGGTAATGCTCCGGAATTGGAAGCATAGTGTCCATGGTATACACACCGGTAATGCTCCGGAACTGGAAGCGTAGTGTGCTATGGTATACACACCGGTAATGCTCCGGAAATGGAAGCGTAGTGTGCCATGGTAAACACACTGGTAATGCTCTGGAAGTGGAGCATTTCCAGTAATCGGAAGTGGAAGCGGAGTGTGCTATGGTATGCACACCGGTAATCCTTCAGAAGCATAGTGTGCCATGGTAAACACACCGGTAATGTTCCGGAAGTAGAAGCGTAATGGCCATGGTATACACACCAGTAATGGTCGAAAAGTAGAAGCGTAGAGTGCTATGATATACAAACCGGTAATGCTCCGGAAGTGGAAGCCTAGTGTGCTATGATATACACACGGGTAATGCTCCAGACGTAAAAGCCTAGTGTGCCATGGTATACACACTGGTAATGCTCCGGAAGTGAAAGCATAGTGTGCCATGGTATACACACTGGTAATGCTCCGGAAGTGAAAGCGTAGTGTGCCATGGTATACACACCGGTAATGCTCCGGAAGTGGAAGCGTTGTGTCCATGGTATACACATGGGTAATGCTCCGGCAGTAAAAGCATAGTGTGCCATGGTATACACATGGGTAATGCTCCGGCAGTAAAAGCATAGTGTGCCATGGTATACACACCGGTAATGCTCCGGAAGTGGAAGCGTAGTGTGCCATGGTGGTATACACACTGGTAATGCTCAGGAAGTGGAAGCGTAGTGTCCATGGTATACACACCAGTAATGCTCCGGAAGTGGAAGCGTCGTGTCCATGGTATACACATGGGTAATGCTCCGGCAGTAAAAGCCTAGTGTGCCATGGTATACGCACCGGTAATGCTCCGGAAGTGGAAGCGTAGTGTGCCATGGTATACACACCGGTAATGCTCCGGAAGTGGAAGCGTAGTGTCCATGGTATACACACTGGTAATGCTCCGGAAGTGGAAGTGTAGTGTGCCATGGTATACACACCGGTAATGGTCCGTTAGTGGAAGCGTCGTGTCCATGGTATACACACCGGTAATGCTCCGGAAGTGGAAGCGTAGTGTGCCATGGTATACACACCGGTAATGCTCCGGAATTGAAAGCAGTGTCCATGGTATACACACCGGTAATGCTCCAAAAGTAGAAGCGTAGTGTGCCATGGTATACACACCGGTAATGCTCCAGAAGTGGAAGCCTAGTGTGCCATGGTATACACACCGGTAATACTCCGGAAGTAAAAGCCTAGTGTACCATGGTATACACTAGTAATGCTCGAATTGGATGCATAGTGTCCATGGTATACACACCGGTAATGCTCCGGAAGTGGAAGCGTAGTGTGCCATGGTATACACACCGGTAATGCTCCGGAAGTGGAAGCATAATGTGCCATGGTCTACACACGGGTAATGCTCCTGAAGTAAATGCCTAGTGTGCCATGGTATACACACCGGTAATGCTCCGGAAGTGGAAGCGTAGTGTCCATGGTATACACACCGGTAATGCTCCGGAAGTGGAAGCGTAGTGTGCTATGGTAAACACACCGGTAATGCTCCAAAAGTACAAGCGTGGTGTGCCATGGTATACACGCGGGTAATGCTCCGGAAGTGGAAGCGTAGTGTGCTATGGTATACACACGGGTAATTCTCCAGAAGTAAAAGCCTAGTGTGCCATGGTATACACAGTGGTAATGCTCCGAAAGTGGAAGCGTAGTGTCCATGGTATACACACCGGTAATGCTCCGGAAGTGGAAGCGTAGTGTGCCATGGTATACACACCGGTAATGATCCAGAAGTGTCGTGTCCATGGTATACACATGGGTAATGCTCCGGCAGTAAAAGCCTAGTGTGCCATGGTATACGCACCAGTAATGCTCCGCAAGTGGAAGCGTAGTGTGCCATGGTATACTCACCGGTAATGCCCTGGAATTGAAAGCATAGTGTCCATGGTATACACACCGGTATTGCTCCAGAAGTGGAAGCATAGTGTGCCATGGTATACACACCGGTAATGCTCCGGAAGTGGAAGTGTAGTGTGCCATGGTGTACTCACCGGTAATGCTCTGGAATTGAAAGCATAGTGTCCATGGCATACACACCGGTATTGCTCCAAAAGTAGAAGCGTAGTGTGCAATGGTATACACACCGGTAATGCTCCAGAAGTGGAAGCATAGTGTGCCATGGTATACACGCCGCTAATGCTCTGGAAGTGGAAGCGTAGTGTGCCATGGTATACACACCGGTAATGCTCCGGAAGTGGAAGCATAGTGTGCCATGGTATACACACCGGTAATGCTCCGGAAGTGTAGTGTGCCATGGTATAAACACCGGTAATGCTCCGGAAGTGAGGCAATTTTAGTAATCGGAGGTGGAAGCGTAGTGTGCTATGGTAAACACACCGGTAATGCTCCAAAAGTAGAAGCGTAGTGTGCCACGGTATACACACCGGTAATGCTCCGGAAGTGGAAGCGTCGTGTCCATGGTATACACATGGGTAATGCTCCAGCAGTAAAAGCCTAGTGTGCCATGGTATAAACTGGTAATGCTCCGGAAGTGGAAGCATAGTGTGCCATGGTAAACACACCGGTAGTACTCCGGAATTAAAAGCATAGTGTGCCATGATATATGCACCGGTAATGCTCCGGAAGTGGAAGCGTAGTGTGCCATGGTATACACACCGGTAATGCTCCGGAATTGGAAGCATAGTGTCCATGGTATACACACCGGTAATGCTCCGGAAGTGGAAGCTTCGTGTCCATGGTATACACATGGGTAATGCTCCGGCAGTAAAAGCCTAGTGTGCCATGGTATAAACCGGTAATGCTCAGGAAGTGGAAGCATAGTGTGCCATGGTAAACACACCAGTAAAACTCCAAAAGTAGAAGCGTAATGGCCATGGTATACACACCAGTAATGCTCCAGAAGTGGAAGCATAGTGTGCCATGGTATACACACCGGTAATCCTCCAGAATTGAAAGCATTGTGTCCATGGTATACACACCGGTAATGCTCCGGAAGTGGAAGCGTAATGTGCCATGGTATACACACCGGTAATGCTCCAGAAGTGAAAGCATAGTGTGCCATGGTATACACACCGGTTATACTCCGGAAGTAAAAGCCTAGTGTACCATGCTATACACCGGTAATGCTCCGGAATTGGAAGCATAGTGTCCATGGTATACACACCGGTAATGCTCCGGAAGTGGAAGCATAATGTGCTATGGTATACACACAGGTAATGCTCCGGAAGTAAACGTCTAGTGTGCCATGGTATACACACCGATAATGCTCCGGAAGTGGAAGCGTAGTGTGCCATGGTATACACACCGGTAATACTCAGGAAGTAAAAGCCTATTGTACCATGGTATACACCGGTAATGCTCCGGAATTGGAAGCATAGTGTCCATGGTATACACACCGGTAATGCTCTGGAACTGGAAGCGTAGTGTGCTATGGTATACACACTGGTAATGCTCCGGAAATGGAAGCGTAGTGTGCCATGGTAAACACACTGGTAATGCTCTGGAAGTGGAGCATTTCCAGTAATCGGAAGTGGAAGCGGAGTGTGCTATGGTATGCACACCGGTAATGCTTCAGAAGCATAGTGTGCCATGGTAAACACACCGGTAATGTTCCGGAAGTAGAAGCGTAATGGCCATGGTATACACACCAGTAATGCTCCAAAAGTAGAAGCGTAGAGTGCTATGATATACACACCGGTAATGCTCCGGAAGTGGAAGCCTAGTGTGCTATGGTATACACACAGGTAATGCTCCAGAAGTAAAAGCCTAGTGTGCCATGGTATACACACTGGTAATGCTCCGGAAGTGAAAGCGTAGTGTGCCATGGTATACACACTGGTAATGCTCCGGAAGTGAAAGCGTAATGTGCCATGGTATACACACCGGTAATGCTCCGGAAGTGGAAGCGTTGTGTCCATGGTATACACATGGGTAATGCTCCGGCAGTAAAAGCATAGTGTGCCATGGTATACACATGGGTAATGCTCCGGCAGTAAAAGCATAGTGTGCCATGGTATACACACGGGTAATGCTCCGGAAGTGGAAGCGTAGTGTGCCATGGTGGTATACACACTGGTAATGCTCCAGAAGTGGAAGCGTAGTGTCCATGGTATACACACCAGTAATGCTCCGGAAGTGGAAGCGTCGTGTCCATGGTATACACATGGGTAATGCTCCGGCAGTAAAAGCCTAGTGTGCCATGGTATACGCACCGGTAATGCTCCGGAAGTGGAAGCGTTGTGTGCCATGGTATACACACCGGTAATGCTCCGTTAGTGGAAGCGTCGTGTCCATGGTATACACATGGGTAATGCTCCGGCAGTAAAAGCCTAGTGTGCCATGGTATACGCACCGGTAATGCTCCGGAAGTGGAAGCGTAGTGTGCCATGGTATACACACTGGTAATGCTCCGGAAGTGGAAGCGTAGTGTGCCATGGTATACACACCGGTAATGCTCTGGAATTGGAAGCATAGTGTCCATGGTATGCACACCGGTAATGCTCCGGAAGTGCGGCGGTCTGCTAAGCTGACATGACTATGCCTGCCTTGCAGGCGTGCGCTTCCTTTTTAGACGACTTTTAATTAAATAACGTGCTTACAATCAAATAAATCAATGGGAGATAGCGTGACAAATTAAAAAGTGCGAGAAACAAAGGAGTGAACATGAAATAGAACCACAGACAAGTGTGGAAGACAAGCATGCGCGGCCTCGAAAGTGAAAGCGACCGCGCTATGTTTAATTTGTAACATGATCCACGACAAGGGAGGAATGAAGCTGGCAGCCTGCGCGCCGCTGCTCGCTCCCGACAGCTGGAGGCCGTGGGAGTGAACATTTAGAGAAAAGGTGGGACATGTACCCGCCTTTGGCCAATTGCGTGCTTTCATTTTTGAAAGCCACACACAAAGGCCAATAGAATGTGTGGAAGTTGAAAAACCACATGGAATAGTTTCGGGGAAGTCTGGAGTGATTCCAAGAGGCCTCCCCATAGGCAGCGCATGCGCGCTGCGCTAGGCTTGACCTAACAAGGAGCCTAAGCGTTGGACTTAAAATCTAATAAAATTACCTCTGAGCCGAAACACTCATTGACCGAAGGAAAGTTAAAACAGAAGGACCGTACATGTCCTGTCACAAGTACCTTAGTGGAGTACGTTCCTCTGAGAAACTTTGTATGTCAAAGGATGAGCAATTGAAGACAACAGAGGTAGCCATTGATGTGCTGGTCCTGAAGAGGCAGCTGCCTGTGCTAGATGCCAAAGAAAAGGAGTTCTAAGTGAAAAGAGAAAGCCACCTCTCGGCTTAAATGGCAGACATCCTCCAGAAGAGAGATTCTGACGCATCCCTTCGCAAAGTTTGAATCCTGCTGAAACCTTTAGGTGAAAAGAACCTGGAAGAGAAAGAAGGGTGTGAACTTAAGCCACCTACCACGCCAGAGCCACAGGAGGGAGAACAGGAAAGGTTCTTCGGAGAGGTCTGTGCTATATTTCAGGATGCTGAAAATGAGACTACCAGTGACAGGACCTCAAAGCCAACATGTACCTGTCGAACTTCCCAAGTATGGGGTCCAACTAAAGGTTGGCACAGACCTGCTTTCGCCTAGAAACTCTAGTGCCCTCACAGAACAAGAGCCATCACCTCCCAATGCAGATCAGCATCCTATATTAGTAAAGGGAGGCAGTCAGAGCTGGCAGCCTCTAAATTTGTTTCTCGCAGGGTGGAGAAGAAAAACACTAATCCAAGGACCAATTGCTCCCTCCCCACCCCACTTCAGGGGTAGCGCAGTGGCAGGTTCTATAGTAGTCACTGCAAGGAAGAGAGCAAACATCTCCTGGCCCTCCCTTGAGACGAGGAAAGCAAGAGAAGTGCAGCAACTCGGTGGATGATTGCAAACTCTTAACGCCTCCTCAACAGCCCACCAACATTGGGAGGAGTTGGGGAGCTGATGTAGCACCTTCTGTAGCAGTATCAAGAGGGCAGTCTCCCTCATTGAGGGAAAGACTATTACCAACCCATGTCTAAAGTCTCCACTGGACGCTGCAGATAAAGCAAGCAAGCAGCTGATTGCAGGACAACCGTGAGGAGCCATGCCTGGCTGTTGGTATAAAGTTTCAAAAACAAAGTACAGGCGAACAATAACACCTCCTTCACAGGGTATTGCCTGTGGGTCTTGCAGTGGATGATGCGCTGTAGCAAATAAGGACAATGACACGGTTAAGACCATGGGGGCACTGCAATTTCGAGGACCCCAGCAAAGAGTAAGCTTTCAAGGTGCACCCTGTCAAACACTGGCCAGCAACAAGAATAGTAGTACCAACAGCCCTTTTGGGATGGGGCAAGAGGGAAGGGCCAACCCCTCCAGACGAGCATGTTTCTCAAATGAGTGACTCCACAGAAACCGCCCCAAAGTGTGGGGCAGAATAGAGGGCTTTCTCCAGAGATGGAGGAGAGGCACGTCAGACAAATTCCTCTCCTCCCCCCCCCCCCAAAGCCTTTTATTGGGTACTTGGGGTAGTTCGTGCTTCGGCCCCCATAACACTTTGTCCACATATGGTATCCATGCCAAATTTGTGTCCTTTTTATTTGTTTTCTTCCCAGCATCCTGGGGATTCTAAAGGTACCTAGGGTTTGTGGATTCACCTTGAGAGGACTGATAAATTAGTCAAAATACAGGGAAATGTTGGGGGGGTTTTGAGAAACATGGGGGAAAAGTACTGCAGAAGAAAACATTCCCCCCTCCATTGCAAATGGCATAAACTAAGGGTTTGCGGTGCTAAAATCACCATCTTCTCCGCTTTCAGGAACAGGTAGATGTTTTTTTTGGGTTTGTATAGCACCTGAATCACCCCCGAAGGGGTATCTCTGCGCTTGCGGACATACAGGAGAAGGCTGGCGTGGCCGTGATTCTAAAACAGAGCAGTTTTCAGAGACTTTCTGAACTGACGGTGGTCTGGGCATTGCCTCAGCGAGGTGGGAAGCTGATTCCAATAGCGTGGAGCAAGATGCGAAAAAGCTTTCCCAGCAGTCCTTGACTTCTTGACCCGAGGAACCACCAGCAGTGATTTGGATCCAGAGCGGAGATCCCTAGACGGAGTGTAGCTATTAAATTTCTCCGTGAGGTAAACTGGACCATTACCATATACCGCCTTATGAACGATGCAGCAAACCTTAAACCTTATACGTTTCCGCACCGGTAGCCAATGGAGCTGTTGAAGAAGCGGAAGGGACGCCGTTCTGTAAGGGGTATTTAGTACCAGTCGTGCCGCAGTATTCTGGACTACCTGTAGACGGTCCAGTGATGACTCGTTAGCTGAAACCAGCAAGGCATTACAGTAGTCCAGTCTGCTCAATACCAGAGCCTGAATAAGAGTTTTACGTGTGGAGTCTGGAAGGAAAGGGAAGACTCGTCTCAGTAGACTGAGCACATGAAAGCAGGATCCGACATGTTCAAGGCCTGCTCGATGCGAACCCCTAGATTTTTTTACTACTGTCTTAGGCGCGGGGGAGCTACCCAGCTCTCCTGGCCACCATTCTGGTGACCACAGCATTACAGCCTCTCCGAAGAGCATAATTTCGGTCTTCCCGGCGTTTAGTTGTAAAAAATTATTACGCATCCATTGGGAAATTGCTAACATGCCGGAGGGGAAGGTAGACTGAGCGGAGAGGGTGGTTTTGTTAAATGAGAAGGTAAGCTGGGTGTCATCTGCGTATGATATTGGCGTGAACCCATAAGTCCTCCGGAGATCGGCCAAGGGAGCGACATAGATATTAAACAGCGTGGGGCTCAAACATGAGCCCTGGGGCACTCCCTTGGTCAGTTCCCTAGTTTTAGATCGAAAAGGTCCCAGGATGACTGTCTGAGTGGTTGGAAAGGAAGCTTGTCATCCATCGCAAGGCCATTCCCCTGATTCCAGATTCCTCCAGTCTCCTGAGCAGGATCTGGTGGTCGACCGTGTCGAATGCGGCTGAGAGATCTAACAGCACCAGGAGAGTGGATTGACCCCTATCTAATGCTAGCCTGATGTTATCCGTGACAGCCCCCAGGGCTGTCTCTGTGCTATGCTTGGGTCTAAAGCCTGACTGCGATGAATCAAGGCTGCCTGAAGATTCGACATGGTCTGACAGGTGCTTGTTAATATACTTTTCCAGAAGTTTGCTCAGGAGAGGTAGAAGGGAAACTGGGCGTAAGTTCGAAAGGTCTTCCATAGAGGCTTTTGTGTTTTTACGAATTGGAATGACTTGTGCCGCCTTCCACTCAAGTGGAAGATGACCCTCCTTCAGTGAGAGGTTAAGCAGGGAACAGATGGGAGTTGAAAGTTGTTTAGCCAAGGAGGAGGAGATTTTAGCTGGTATGACATCGAGAGGCGATCCTGACTTCACAGTGCATAATAAGGCTTCAACTTCCTCACGAATCGGGGGGAGGGGGGGAGTTCTCCAGCAATTGCCCCTTCGGGCAGGGAGAGAAGTTGTAGGTCATGTCGACCGACTGTGAACTGTCTGCCATGGTGATTTTGTTATAGATAAGATTAATTTTTCTGTATAAAATGTTCTGCAATAGTATTCACAGAGGGCCTGAGATGGAGTTTCTTCCAGATCACAAGCCTTGGGGTTAGTAAAAGATTTCAGAATCTGGAATAAAGTTTTGGGGACATTCCCTGCCTGGTTAAGCTGTTGGGCGATGAAGGATTTCCGTGCCATTTTTATATTTTTATGGTACTGAGATAGAGATATCCTATATTTCTCTTTATCATCTCTATGATGGGTACGTCGCCATCGCCTCTCCAGGTTTTTGCAGAGGCGTTTTTCACTTCGGAGCCTGGGTGTGAACCAAGCGGCCTGAACTTGTCTAGGCTTACTAGGTAGGCTTTTTAAAGGAGCGATCTGATCAATGGCAGATCTAGCCAAATCATTAAAGCGGGCTAGACCCTCCTCGACGTTCTCAGGTTCAGTGTCCCATGACGATGGAAAGACGTCTGAGAAAGCATCGGGGGGTGACTTTATGCCATTGTCTATAGTGGCGCTTGGGGCCTAAGCCAGGTGTCATCAGTCTCCTAGGACCCTGGACTTGGAATTCAATGTTTGTCAGAAAACCAAATTTTTCAACACCGTTTTGCCATTTAATTGTGAGACAGCTCATTTCAACCTCCTTCCAGTTAGTGGTAGAATTGAATGTGAAGCCAGTGGTGCGTCCCAGAAAGCTGTTTCTGAAAAGTAGACATTCTGAATAGAGCAAGGGGATCATTTGTGTAGATCCTTTAAGGATTTCCTATAGAAAGTAACAGTTGAAATAAACAAATTGAAATGCAGATTTTGAAAAGCAATATACAGTTGCGTCCGCTGGACCCTTCTGGTTCTTGGGGATATCTAGGGTTTGTAGGTTGACCAAGAACCGGAGGTACCCAGAGCCAATAACTGAACTGCACCCTGCAGTGCTTTTTCATTGTGTAGTGGGTATACAGCAATTCGTTTGGTAAAATATAGAGTGAAAAATGGTATCAAAGAAACCTATGTATTTCTGAAATGGGCACAAGATATGAAGTTTAGACGCAGTGGTCATTTGCACATCTCTGAATTTGTGGGTACCCATACTAGCATGTGAATTAGAGGGCATTTCTCAAAATGACTTTTTGCACGCTGTCTTACATTTGAAAGGCACATTTGCAGAGACAATTGGTAATAACACTTGTTCTACTATTCTGTGTTCCCCTAAATCTCCCGTAAAAATGGTACTTCACTTGTGTGGGTAGGCCTAGTGCCCGCGAAAGGAAACGGACCAAAACACAATGTCAACACATCACATTTTTCCACTGAAAATGGACCATTTTTTGCAATGTGCCTAGCTGGAATTTGGGCTCTAGCTCAGCTGGCACCTATGGAAACCTAGCAAACCTGTACATTTTTTCAAACTAGACACGCAGGGAGTCCAGGATGAGGTGCCTTGTGTGGTTCTCACCAGGTTATGTTACCCGGAATCCCTTGACAACCTCAATGGGCTTAAAAAAAAAAAATGCAAAAAGAAAATAATAAAACTACTCTCATTTCTATGTGTGGGCCTAGTGCCTGTCCCAGGAAACGGCCCAAAGTGCAACTTGGTCACATTTTTCCACTGAAAACTTGACTTTGCAATGTGCTGCCGAACCAGGGACTAAAAATGCAGGTGCCTCCGAATCTATCACAAAACAACCTGTTTTTGCAAGGGGCACCTGCGTTTTTGTTCCTGGGCTTGGCGGCAATCTTACGAAACCTACCAAACCCTGACATTTCTGAAAACTACACACCCGGGGGAGTCCAGGGAGGTGTGGCTTGCGTGGATCCCCTAATGTTTTCTTACCCAGAACCCCTGCAAACCTTAAATTTAGCAAAAAAATGTAATTGTCCTCATTTCTTTGTGGTATCACAGTGCCGGCACAAGTTTCCTACCATCCCACGTTCCCCTCAGTCTCCCAATAAAAATGATACCTCACTTGTGTTGATGGGTCAAGTGCCTGCGACAGGGAAGGGCCAAAAACGTGTAGAGATTTAGGGGGCACCAAAGTGTGTTCATAAGCACTTTTTTAAAATACGTTTTAGGCGGACTGCTTTGGGCACCCACACAAGTGAGGTATAGTATTTTTAGGAGACCGAGGCAAGCGCTGGGTGGTAGGAAATTCGTGCCGGCGTCGTGATCCCACACAAATCTGAGGAATATGTGCTTTTTTTTTGTTGCTAAATTTGAGTTTTGTATGGGGTTCTAGGTAAGAAAATGGGAGTGAGGAAATCCACGCAAGTCACGCCTCCCTAGGCGTCCCTGGGTGTCAGTTTTCAGGCATGTCTGGGTTTGGTAGCTTTCCCTAAAACGCAGGTCGCCCCCGCTGCCCTCCCCCCCTCCTTGCAAAACCAGTTCATTTTGTGATAGGTACACCACATATCCAGGGCAGGTACTGCACTGGTTAATGGTGGGGCACAGCACTGATTGTGCCACCCACCAAAATAGCCTTTCAAACGAGCATCAAGCCTGCTATTGCAGGCCTGTAGGTGCACAGTTGTGCATATGCTCAAGTTGGCATTCCTAATTCTGCCACTCTGGGCCTTCTACTTCAACTAGAGCACCCCTAGGGTAAGCCCTGAGGGGTGGAGCAAGTGGTAGGTGAAAGGCAGGGCAGGTACACTTGGTGGTTCCATGCCCAGGTAGTGAAGAAAACCCATGTGGGTTTTACCTACCTGGGAAGTCTGCTCTTCCCATGGGACAATCAATCAGGGGTTTATAAATCATGCTACTCACCCGTGAGGGTCTCAAGGCGCTGGGGAGGGGGTGGTGCAGCTCCAGGTTTTTGTTCCTGGGCTTGGCGGCAATCTTACGAAACCTACCAAACCCTGACATTTCTGAAAACTACACACCCGGGGGAGTCCAGGGAGGTGTGGCTTGCGTGGATCCCCTAATGTTTTCTTACCCAGAACCCCTGCAAACCTTAAATTTAGCAAAAAAATGTAATTGTCCTCATTTCTTTGTGGTATCACAGTGCCGGCACAAGTTTCCTACCATCCCACGTTCCCCTCAGTCTCCCAATAAAAATGATACCTCACTTGTGTTGATGGGTCAAGTGCCTGCGACAGGGAAGGGCCAAAAACGTGTAGAGATTTAGGGGCACCAAAGTGTGTTCATAAGCACTTTTTTAAAATACGTTTTAGGCGGACTGCTTTGGGCACCCACACAAGTGAGGTATAGTATTTTTAGGAGACCGAGGCAAGCGCTGGGTGGTAGGAAATTCGTGCCGGCGTCGTGATCCCACACAAATCTGAGGAATATGTGCTTTTTTTTTGTTGCTAAATTTGAGTTTTGTAGGGGGTTCTAGGTAAGAAAATGGGAGTGAGGAAATCCACGCAAGTCACACCTCCCTAGGCGTCCCTGGGTGTCAGTTTTCAGGCATGTCTGGGTTTGGTAGCTTTCCCTAAAACGCAGGTCGCCCCCGCTGCCCCCCCCCTCCTTGCAAAACCAGTTCATTTTGTGATAGGTACAGCCTTTCAAACGAGCATCAAGCCTGCTATTGCAGGCCTGTAGGTGCACAGTTGTGCATATGCTCAAGTTGGCATTCCTAATTCTGCCACTAAGGGCCTTCTACTTCAACTAGAGCACCCCTAGGGTAAGCCCTGAGGGGTGGAGCAAGTGGTAGGCGAAAGGCAGGGCAGGTACACTTGGTGGTTCCATGCCCAGGTAGTGAAGAAAACCCATGTGGGTTTTACCTACCTGGGAAGTCTGCTCTTCCCATGGGACAATCAATCAGGGGTTTATAAATCATGCTACTCACCCGTGAGGGTCTCAAGGCGCTGGGGAGGGGGTGGTGCAGCTCCAGGTTAGTCGAAGAGCCAGGTCTTGAGGCTCTTCCTGAAGGTGTGCAGAGAGGGGGAGCGTCTGATGTTGACTGGGAGCTCGTTCCAGGTCTTTGCTGCGACGTAGGAGAAGGTTCTTCCAACTGCTCTGGTTCTGCGGATGCGTCGGGTCTCTGCCAGGGCGAGGTTGGCGGAGCGGAGGTTCCTTTTGGGTACGTGGAAGGAGACTCTTTCATTGAGGTATTTGGGCCCGATGTTGTGGAGGGATTTGTAGGCGTGGGTGAGTAGCTTGAAGGTTACTCTCTTCTCGATGGAGAGCCAGTGGAGGTCTCGTAGGTGCTGGGTCAAGTGCTCGTGTCATGGGGTTCCGAGGACGAGTCTGGCTGCGGTGTTATGGATGGTTTGGAGCTTGTGTAGCAGGGTTTTGTTGATTCCGGCGTAGAGGCCGTTGCCGTAGTCCAGTCTGCTGGTTATGAGTGCGTGGGTGACTGTCTTTCTGCATTTGGGGGGGGAGCCACTTGAAGGTCTTGCGGAGGGAGTTGAAGCAGGTGGAGGCGACAGCGTTGATCTGGCGGGTCAGGGTGAGGGAGGAGTCTAGAATGATGCTGAGGTGCCGGGTGTGGTCCGTCGGGGTGGGAGGGTTTCTGAAGGCAGGGGGCCACCAGGAGCTGTCCCAGGCAGTGGGGGGGGGTCCAAGGACGAGGACCTCTGTCTTCTCAGAGTTCAGTTTTAGGCAGCTGTCGCTCATCCAGGCTGCGACGTCTTTCATTCCTTCTTGGAAGCCGAGTCTGGTGTCTTCCGGGTTCTTTGTGAGAGAGAGGATGAGCTGGGTGTCGTCGGCGTAAGATACTATGCTGAGCCCATGCTGTCTGACGATGGCGGCGAGAGGGGCCATATAGATGTTGAAGAGCGTGGGGCTGAGTGAGGATCCTTGGGGTACTCCACAGTTGATCTCTGTAGGTTCGGAGAGGAAGGGAGGGAGTCTGATCCTTTGGGTTCTGCCGGCGAGAAAGGAGTGGATCAAGTCGAGGGCGGTTCCTCGTATACCGGCGTCGTGGAGTCTGGCTGCGAGAGTGTGGTGTGAGACGGTGTCGAAGGCTGCGGAGAGGTCTAGTAGGTGTGGCCCTGGTCGAGTAGCATGCGGATGTCATCGGTGGCGGCGAGGAGGGCGGTCTCGGTGCTGTGGTTGCAACACCAGGGTTTTGCTGATTCTTTTGTTAGTGGCCTTGCGGCTCTGGGCACTTTCCCACTGTAAATGCAGTGTGAAAGTGTGTGCGCCCTTCCTACATACTTTAGGAAGTGGTGCTTGCCTGATGTTTTTAAACATTTGTCAAGCCTGCCGTTGCAGTCCTGTGTGCGCGCAATTGCACTTATGCTCAGGTTGGCCTTTCTAAACCGCTGGCCAATCTTGAGGGGACCTTTTGCTATCACTAGGGCACCACTGGGATAAGTCTTAAGGGGTGAAACAAGTCGTAGGTGAAAGGCCGGGCAGGTACACGTGTTCCCTGCCCAGGTAGTGAAGAATACCCATGTATGTTTTCACTACCTCTGAGGTTTGCTCTTTCCATAGGTTAACATGGGTAATGGTTGGAATTACTTCAAGCTGCAATAGTGGCTTACAGTGGAGCAGCCTTATGTTTCCTAACATTGGATTCACAATGACAAACCCTCTCCTGTGGTAGAGGGATTTGTCATTAATAGCTTAGAAATGCCACTTCTGTGCATCCCCCAGAGACAGCTATAAACATTGGGCCTGCAACTGAACGACAGACCTCAGCCATTTGAGGGCCTGGCTGGATAGATTGGAAGAAAAGATTTTGACCCTTTGCTTCTGGAGAGCCAGATCATGACCCACTATAGCCTAAGAGCCGCTGTAGTGGGCTCTAGCGGCCATTAAAGTCCTGCTCCAGCAAACCAGGTAGTGGGCCTTTAATGACCGGTAGAGCCTGCTACGGAGGGCTCTAAGGCTATTAGAGCATTCCGCCCCTAAAGGGCAGAATGTTCGAATTGGTCAAACAAATGCCTCACAGAGTCCGAGGGGATTGAAATCTTCTCGGGCTCTGTGAGGCCTTTGTTCACAAGAGCTGTGAACAAATATTGGAATGTTGGAGCTCCGGGCTTCTACCTCCCATTAGAAGCCTGCAGCACTCCATTGTTTTTAATTGAGCTCCCAACATGCCAATGTTCTAATGAAGATCTGCATTCCGCGGCAGACAGAACTGAAATTTAGGGAAGACATCTGTGGTTCAAAAGGAAACCCTGGGAACCACCCCCAACTTCAAAGGCACACTACAGTATACCTGCTGGTGCCATACTTCAGCAGGATACGATACACTTGTGGGGGACGTGGGACATCCTGGAACTGCGTGGTGCACACTGCAAGAGAAATATGTTGTACCCAAGGAGGATTACTGCCCTTGTAAGGGACCGTGCACCCTTTCTGAATGGTGGCTGGCCTGTGCTGACTACCTGATGCAGTGTGGCACCCTGAAGTGTGCTCTCCATGGGCTTGTTGACTTGCCCCATGTTCTTCTGTGGAGGTCTCGGGGACAGCAAAGACCTCCCGCGAGGGACCCACATATCCATGTATGAGCCCTGGAGAGCAGTGCCCTCTTAAATGCCCACATTGTCTGCTGGATCACAACTGGTACTGTGGCGTTAGCGTGGAACGAAGCATTGTGCCTGGATACCAGATTGCCTTGTGCAGAGCCCGCTTCGTCGATCGGCATCATCTCTCATGCGTCACGCCGACTGCATGCTCATTGCATGCGGTGTCCGATTCACAGGTTGCAACCCTCTGAGGTAGTATATCATTCTACCTCATTCGGCAGTGCTAAACTTGCACCTGTATGTGTGACTGGGATTGTCTGGTGCAACCCGTATCGACGTGCACCAGGCGTTGTGCCTCATTTCCAGGGTGGTATGGAATTTGCGACTCTTCGTTGTGTAGGACGGGTAGTGTCTGGTGCGACCTGTGTCCATGCACATTGGATGTTTTGCCTAATTTCTAGGGAGGTATTGGGTTTGTGACACTTCATTGTGTTTGAGACCATAACTGTTTGGTGTGACTCGTATCAATGCGCACCAGATGTGACTAATTTCCATGGAGATACGCAGGCGCAGATTTGTGTTTCTCTGCGTGGGTGCTACTTTGATCGCTGTTTGACGGGGTGCCTCCTTCAGAGAGGCACCCCTGCTTCACCCCCCATTCATGGATTGTTCCTTTTATGCCCTTGCTGTGGCTGATCAACTGCCCTCTCCTCACTTGGCCCTGACAACTTCATGTTGCCAGGTAGTATTCCCCGAATCAGGCCTGGGTGATGAGAGTAATTGACTGGGCTAAGGAATGCTTCCGAGAGCGATCTGAAGCTGGTCAAGAGACTGCGTGACCACGCCCCGTGTTCGTAGAAGTGGGCTGGTGCCGAAAGGCAAATTTTGGAATCCTTTGAATGACTATCGCCCTCAGCCTGCTTCTGCTTCGCATACTGTGGTTGAACTTCCTTAGTGGTGGCCAAACCCCCATTTGTCGACTGCTGCCCAATTAGCCCGGCTACCTACCCTCACGATCTTCCCTGGGACCCTGACTAAGTGTGACTCCGGCCGCAATCGGCCTAGTATCCAGGGGAGGTTTTTTTTTTTATTTTTAATTTATTTCCAACCCCAGTGGGCATAGGGTAGTCTGGGTTAGCTGAAAGGTGGAGGTGGGCTTGTGCCGCGGGGTCCGCATTTGTATTATGAACTGACCTGCTGGATATCAGTGTCACCACAGTATGATGTGGTGCGCTCTATACATGCCGCGTAGCAATGCTGAGTGTGTGTGGGAGTGACTGCATGAAACCGCCTGTTATTTATTACACTGCGCAGTGGTGTTGCTTTACACGTTGATTCCTTGCCAAAATAATACTACTTTTGATATTGGTTTTCACCTGTGTGGCCTTGACCCACGGTGCTGTTTAAAAGTGTTGTAATTATTGGTGTGTACACATTTCTGATATCCTTATGATCCGGGGTGCACCCTACGGCTGTGTGGTATTGAACTGTAATAATTTCCAGGGTGGGCCTAGTTCTGGCAACGTTTCGCACTGCATAAGGGTGCTGGGGGGAGTAAAGTAGGATCTTTCCCCGTGTTAAAATGATATCATTTTAACACGGTTGGGCCTAGTACTGCTAGTAATATTTCCAAATGTGATTTATGACCAGAAATACATGATGTTCATATTGTGTTAATTAATGTGTGTTGAATACAAACTTTATTTACAAACCCCACCAGAGGATTAAAAAAAATAACAAAACTGGCTCGCTGCTACTGTAGGTCTGGACTGTGGGGCAAATGATGGCCTCCTGATTTCCATTTGTAAGAATGCATATGAGGCTAATTCAGGAGTGAATCCAAAATCCATGGGCACAAGTAATGTGGAGTTGGGAGGATCTAGTGGTTGTAATGCAAAAAGTACATGAAGAAATGTCATGGTGGAATGTTGACGACTTAACATTAGGCATACCTTTCATGCAACCAGCTCCAGCGGTGACCATCACCATGGGCGAATCCCACACGGGCTCAGGAGTGCACCTGGGAGAGGAAGAATATGGAAAATAGAGGAAGCAGTCGAACATATAATTGTCCTGAAACTTTACTGTGTTCTTAGCATTCCCAATGCAAGCGAGAGAGACTGTGCAAGTAGAAATGAACAACACAATTGCAATGTTTTAACTCTACAAACAAGGAGGGACATAGTCATTTGTTCTGTGAAAGCTTGCCCAAGACATTTGGAGATTGACCCACCAAAGAAGAATAACCTTGATAGCAATATATCTACTAGGCATAGAACACGCAGAAGCAGACTAAGCAGGCAAGCATCTGTTGCACATGAATGGGAACTAAAGCACCAAACTGTGTTCCAAGGTGTTTAGCTGGCTGGATTAGCACCACCTGAGGTGCAACCTGGACAAAACAGATTGTGACATCCCCCACAATTTTGTGGAAACCTGCTGGCCGAGCAACGTGCCGCACCCTGGCTCTCCACAAAACTGCGTAAAGAACTTCGGGATCAAAATAGTTCCCTCTCCTTCCAACCTCAGATTGAAGCCCTAGTTGGGTCCTGCTTTAGCGTGCTCCGTATGCTGAAAAAACTTCTACCTCTATCTGAGTCTGCTGGTAGAAAGGTAGTGCAGGCCCTGATTATGTCGAGACTTGACTATGGGAACGCTCTGTACCTCGGTCTCCCCGACTATCTCTTGGAAAAAACTGCAGGTGGTGCAGAACTCTGCGGCGAGACTGCTACTCAGACTCCCACCTAGGTCCCACATGATCCCGCACTTGAGGTGCCCTTCATTTCCTCCTGGTGAAAAAGAGGGCGGTCTTTAAGGCTACGGTCCTTATGCACAAGTCATTGCACGAGATGGGCGTGTGCTATCTCAGTGAGAGGATCAGAGCCTACATTCCTGCACGCACCCTTCGCTCTTCTTCAGGGTACCTGGCAAGAGTGCCCCGCATTAATAGTCTCAAAATAGGTGGGAGATCCTTTTCCTATCTGGAACCACTCTACAGGAATAGACTCCCACCAGACCTACGGCTTGCTCACAGCCTGGATATATTCAAGAGGAAATCAAAAACCTGCCTTTTTACCAGCTAATCCAGCTGCCTGTTCGATCTCCCACTGCCTAGCGCCGGGACCCTCTGCTGAGTAGCTGCGCGCTTTACAAAACAATATAACATAACAATAGTGGGGGTACTCCAAATGTGAACTTATTTCCATTTCCAGAAAATGCCAAATTCCAAGACTTTGCATCTAGGCACCCACACCACTGCTCCCTGGGGGAATGCTCTGCTGATAGACTGGTCAAGAAAATTTGCATATACTGTTCCACCAATTCCCCTCATAGCTCTAGTGATAAGTGCAAATGGTTGCAATTTATGCTGATCTTAATTGCTCCACAGTGGGCAAGGCAGACATGGGTCTCAGACCCTGTGGAAACATAAAAAGACTGCCTGCTACACGACCTGCAGTCTGTGCAGGGAGGCACAGTTCACCAGCTGGAACCCAACAACTGGAGTCTATCTGCCTGGCTCCTGCGGACATAGACCGTGGACACTTAAATCTCCCAAAGCGATCAATAGACATCCTAAAGAAAGGTTGAAGGCCAAGCACAAGGAAATGCCACACAGCAAAATGGAGTAGCTAGGTCCTGTGGTGTAGAGGGAACTCTTCCACAACAGGACACAAGATACCACAGACTAGTTTAATGTACGCTTAAGTAAAGGTCCACTTGGCAGCAGTAGTAGCCTAAACAAGTGGACATTTAGAGACATTTCTTCACAGTGCCTGTGATCAAAAGGTTTCTACAGGGAGTAGCTCCACCTGGATCTGCACCAACACCCATGTGGAACTTCAACCTGGTGCTTACATAGCTAAAGAAGGAGCCTTTTGAAACACTCCAAAAGGCAGAATTCAGGTTCTTAACCTTAAAGACTGTCTTCCTA
Organism: Calotriton arnoldi; assembly: GCA_963921515.1. Taxonomy (NCBI): domain Eukaryota; kingdom Metazoa; phylum Chordata; class Amphibia; order Caudata; family Salamandridae; genus Calotriton; species Calotriton arnoldi. Next base: position 1,471,420 of record CAWUFW010000750.1, on the reverse strand, counting down.
TTGTAGGATTCTGGCTTAGCATATGGTGCTCACTTATGTAAGTGTAGCACCCTGCACTAATTAGACAACATTATGGTGATTTTAGTGGTCTTAGACAACCTTAGAAAGCTCTTTAAGTGGTAGTTGTGGAGAGCAGCCTTCAGGCTTAGTCCAGATGGAGTGTAAAGCAGCTTGTTTTGCCAGAACGTAATCTTATTGGTATAGATTAAGTGAAAAAGAACCACAGTGTATTTATAAAAAATATGTATTTATTATAAGACACTCCCTAACACATACAAATATCTCCTACCCTGAGATCCACGCAATGCACACAATACTTTGCAAAGAAAACAGGTAAGTAGCACATATACACAGTGGTCCCCGGGGGGGGAACCAAACCATATACTGAAATAGTAGAATGCGAACCACGACTCAAGTCAAGACTATACCCAGAAGGCGTAGAAATGCTGGGGATCCAAGGAACCACCCGAGGTAAGTAACCAGGAACCCCATGGAGGCCGTGTGCAGAGTGGGAACACGACCGCGGGCTCAATTCAAGTCAATGAGTAAGTCGCGGTTGCAATTTTAAAGAAGGACCCTTCCCAGTGGACCCTGAAGAAACCCTTTGAAAGAAGGTTGGAGAGCCACCCCACCCGTGGATACCCTAGGAACTAGGATAGCTACACCAGGGAAGCCGGGTGCATTGGTGCGAAGTGGCATCGAAAACCGCTGTCGAACTCAATGGAGGACTTCAGGAAGATGCCGCTGGCGAAGAAGTGGAAAGTGTCCGGTGGAACCCAAAGGTGGATTCAAGATGAGAGGTACCTGCAAGCAGAGGAGACAGAGTCTATGCCACTCGGGAGTGCCCAGGAGGCATGGAAGATGAATGCCCACCGATGTCGGGTGTTGCAGGAGAGTTGACGGTGACCTTGGAGCTGCAGCTGTGCGGACCAGGTGATACTGTGGAAGACCAGGAGCTGTTCACGAGCTGTCCCACGTCGGATGTCGAGAGTTGAGGGGTTGGTGTCCGTCCGGAGCACACACGAGCCTTGGCAACTGCAAACAACTTGGAAAGCGAAAAAGGTGCAGTGTCGGGACAAGCAAGGTCCAGGGGACTCAACAGAAGCAGGGGAGTTAGAGCAGGCCCAGAGCAATTCGGAGAGCCTGCTGGAAGCAAAGAAGACCCTCCAGAGGACCCACAGGGCGGAGGCACTGGAGTCGCGAGAGGACCTCGAGCAGCTCACCAAAGATGCAGGCCCACGGTTCCTTGGGTCGCAAGTTTTCTGTACCAGCGCACTCAAACTGTCAACTTGGGTCCTTTTCGGTCTCACACCTTGAAGCTCACTAAGGGGGTACGCAGGGCTCCTGCCTTCGCCCTACCCTGTTCAATGTGTATGTGGCCCCCCTTGCTAAGATCATCAGAGAACATGGGTTCACTCCCTGCTCCTACGCAGACGATACCCAACTCCTCTTATCTTTCGATAACGATAAAGTCTCGACCAAATCTCTCTATGCTGAGGGCACGCTAGCAATTTCCGGATGGATGACGGAATATTTCCTCCAGCTCAATGCAGCCAAAACCGAGATTCTGCTATTTGGCAGTGCTCAAATGCAGTGGTCCCCCAACTGTTGGCCCGCATAGTTGGGCCTAGCCCTCACCCCGAAGATCATGACTAAAAACCTGGGTGTCCGACTGGACCACTCTCTTACTATGAGAGACCAAGTCATGGCCACCTCAGGTACTTGGTACCACACGCTGAGCCTTCTCTGTAGGGTGTTCCAGATGCTTCCTCTATCAGTCCGCTGGACCCTGATTCAAGCCTTGGTAATCAGCCGCCTCGATTACTGCAATGCTCTTCTTGCATCTGCCAACGAATCCCTTCTAAATAGAATGCAGGTGGTTCAGAATACAGCCGCTCCCCTGGCGCTTAATATGCCCCCTAGAACCTCACCCCGGCCATTGCTGAGGCATCTTCATTGGCTTCCCATCCGCCAGAGAATCAAGTTCAAAATCTGCAGTCTAGTCCACAAAGCACTTCATGGCAGAGGCCCAAGCTACCTGGCGGAAAAACTTAAGCTCTATCTACGGGGCAGATCTCTTCGTTCAGGGGGAAAAGGCCTGCTCGTTGTCCCCCACTAAAGAAAACTCCGAGCTGGGGGCAAACCTTTTGCTTATCTAGCTCCGAAGTATTGGAACTCACTACCTGTTGAGCTATGTAAGTGCACCAATCTCCTCCTCTTTAGGAAACTCCTAAAGACAGAACTTTTCTGTAACTATTTGCTCTGACCTGGCATACTCCTCTCCTACAGCGCGGAGATGCCCCTTCGGGTGCGATTCCGGCGCTTTATAAATCCCATCATCATCATCATCACGGTGCAAGAGATGCGGTGAGGGCGAAGATCTTGGCCAGAGGAGAAGCTTGAGGTGGAGGCTACTTGGAGCCTGAAGATCTCTGAGGAAGAGAGCCAACAAGCCTTTGCAACCGCAAGTCGACGCAGTGCACAGGGGTTCGGTTCCTGCGGCTCCTAAAAGGGATACTGGCCTCAAATTTGGTGAGAGGGCAGGGCAGACCTCAGGAGATATGGAGAACCACCACCTGTGTTGCTGAGCCTTTCAGAATCTGTGGGAGCCCAGGATCAGCAGACCGGTCAGCTTCATTGCGGTGCCTGTATATGCAGGGAAGTGACTCCTTCACTTCAAGGGAGATTCCTTCCGGTGTCTTGGATGCCTACAGGCTTTGGAGGAAAGATCCTGTATGGAGTACAGGCACAGACGTTGCAGCAGACGAGCAGGGCGACGAGACCAGGAGCAGCAGGAGTCTTCCGAGTGCCAGTCTCTGTGCCCAGAGCAAAGTCCAGCAAAGTCCAGAGTGCCCAGACGGTCGAAGATGAAGTGGTGCCTTGATATGAATCTTGTCCCTCAACGAATCTAGGGACCCACCCACAGGTAAGCCCTTAAGTACCCTAAGGAAAGGGTTGGGACGATTCGGGGTTCCCTCCCAGGGGAGGGGTTGGACAATGGGGAGGATACTCCCATGTCCTTTGTCCAGTTTCGCACCAGAGCAGGAGCCAGCGGCTTCCTGAGCTGGTTTGAACTGGAGTATGGAAGGAGGGCACCAAATGTGCCCCCCAAGCAGAAGGAGTGGCGCCGGCAAGCGCTCCCACCGTGTCCTAATACACTAAGCCCTGTCTGGGAGGTGGTCACACCTCCCTGTGACAGGATACCTATTGTCCTACCTTCCTCTGCTCGAGCTTGGCTCAGCAGCAGGAGGACAGAATCGTGTCTGTGGTCGGCAGCAGCCATGTTTTGCTGTCCGGGTCTAGAAGACTGGTACTGGGAGCATTGAGGGCCTCCTGGAGGAGCTTTACAGTGCATGGAATCATACCCCCACACCGTTTACGGTGAGGGGGTATGATTCCAACATGTTTGATACCAAACACGACAGGGTTCGTTCCAGCCAGTTTAGAGATGGTCATCGCGTAATGACGCATGGCCACTCTGTATATCGTAATGGCTGATGCACTTACAACGCTGGAGAATGGACTCCTAAGGTCGTAGGCATGTTCTGCTCATGCAGAGGCACCCTCACACTTCGAACCGAGCACCCTGCCTTCAGGATTGAAAGGCCTACCTTAGGGGTGACTTATAGGTGTTAAGTGAAGTGACCTCAGATATAAGAAACATATCTGTTGTAAGTGGTGCTAACTCCAGCTTACACAAGCTGCAATGGCAGGCCTGTAGCCATCGTTTGAGTGGTCTCTCATGGGTGGCATAATATATGCTGCAGCCCATGGGAGACCCCTGGTGTACCTATGCCCTGGGTACTTCAGTACCATATACTAGGGTCTTATAAGGGTATACCAGTAGTCAATCTGGGATGTACCCAAGTACTCACCATAATCAGTTTCAGGGAGAAAACACAGAGACTGGGGTCCTGATTAGCAGGATCCCAGTCAGACTAGTCAGAACCCATAACAACCTGGCAAAAAGTGGGGGTAACCATGCAGAAGGATCCTACCTTCCTACATCTATTATTTGCTATTACAGTTTTCTCAACCTGCGTAGCAATGTAAGTGCTAACCACACAGGAACCTTGCCTTCAGGTACACAAGGACTAGGTAGTCTTGCAAACCAACTCACACTTACTACCAATGCTCATATTAGAGTTTCACATGTATCAAACAATTGAACTACCAGGTTTCTTCCAACAACCTGCAAAAACCCTGCATACGCTGGATGTGTGCAGGGCAGTAATTTGCTGCCTAGAAGGGAAGACGGCAAAGGAAGACAATTCTTTGTATCCGTTGCAAGTTAAAATAGGGGATCACCAGTAACCTATGGCACCACTGAAAGTTAGATAGTACAAACATTCCAGTTATGCCAACAAAAAGCTTGCATGCAAATAGAGATACATCTACAGCTGATTCCACAAGAAAAAAAGGGAGCCACTCTAGCCTTCCTAGTAAATATTCCAATAAACAACACATGTATTGCAGTCACTTGGTCAGCCATTCACAAAACACTACTGTGTGGATATTCGAGTGACCAAAGAGTTCAACCTCATTTCATCTAAACCTTCAGGGGTGACCAAGGATACTGCTACAAAATAAATGCACAGCATGAGAATCTAAAAAAAGATTACTTACCAGTAGTAGTTTTGCAGCTTGAATAATTTTCTGGAGTCACATGTAACCCACCCACCTCTACAAGAAATGAGGTGCAACAAAACGAAAACAAACAAAACCTTTCTAGTACAAAAAGAAGCCAAAAAGGACAAGACCAGTCACAAAGTAGAAACAAATCTGAAGATGGTGACCATGCACAGAGCACATTCCTGACATCACAAGGGGCTGGACGTAGCACCATGTGGTAACAGATGATGTCCAGCAAAAAAACTCAAAAAGAGGACAAAGAATATATATTCCGGACACAACCACTAGATGGTAAAATAATGCACAGCATGTTAATCTAGAAAATTCTCCAAGCTGGTAAACTACGCCTACTGGTAAGTAGCCATTTTGTGTTAGTTTGCTCAGTTCATGCTAGGATAAGAGCTGCATTCTGAGTAGTATAAGAAAAAGTGCAGCAAGGTTGATAAAAGGGAGAGAGTAGGAAGAAAAGTATTGGTGAAAATTAAGCATAGATGTGATCTTAAGAAGGCTTGCTTGTAGCAGTAGGAACAGAATTTAGGCATTCCTGTAATTCTTAAACTAGGCTAAAAGGATTGAAGCAGAAATGGATGATTGCGGGCCAGCCAATTATCAATCTTCATCGAAGGGTGATGATGGCCATGGCTAACTTGGTACTAAATAATGAAAGACTCCCACACGACCTATATGCTTTATCTGTAGGTTTGCAAAAGCTCTATGGGCTACCCTCTGCTGAACAGACAGATCAAACAGCTGATTGTATGAATTTTATCATTTTATTATATTATTTAATTCATTCTTATATTTATATATAAAGTTTTTTTGGTATTTCTCTGATTGTACAAAAGCTAAAAGCATATTAATGAAACCACAAAACTTTGATAAGTGCAAATGTACAATTGTTCAGTTTGGACATACCTGTCACATTTGTTTGAATACATCATCATGATTTGTAAAAAAAAAATGCATGTATATTGGAACATATGGTATATCCCCATAATCAACCACACAACCATCCTGACCTCTCGCACAACACCACACTAGCAAACACACATCACATAAATACACTGCCCAGCCAAAAATGACATACACCGCTAGAAATCACAGAGAGAACATTTCACAGGATATTCGCGATTGTGTTGCCGGCTGGGATTGCACAGCAACCAGGTCAACGCATGTTTCAGTGGAGATTATACATTGTATCCACCTTCATCAGGACCACCCTTTTGAATCTGTATAGGTGAGTGGTAAGGGGATCTGTAAACAGAAAGTATAATCTCACTCTTGGGGTGCCCCGTCAATACAAGGTTTTTTTCATTAATATGAATACGTCTCCTCTGTTTATCCAAAAGGTAGAAACCACCACCAAGGTTGTAAATAGGGATCAAAGAGATAATCCACGCATAAGAAAAATGTGCAAAAGGGTAAGGAGATAGAGTAAATCAATTGTGTGGCCACTATGTTTCAGAGGTATGTCAAGGAGTTATGGCCTGATTTACATTTCACCTTATATCCCTTGCATTTGGGAAATGAGACAGAGAATCCTCCTATGTGCAACCATGAATTCCCTAAGTGGTGAAGTACAAAAAACAGTATGTGGTCATAAATGTATACCACCAACTAACCATAAAAATCACTGATGCTTCTTTAGGATGCCGATAATCGCTCCCCGAGATGAGGAGGTAAACACTGCATCTCACTTATAGGGCTAAGTTGTGGTATGATAATAGTGTCGCCAATGGCGGTTAAATCCACAAGTAGGTAGGACTCCAACTCTAAGGACTGTAATCATAGAAAAAGGGACTGATAATGGCTGCTATGATATAGGTACAGTTCTATTATAAAAATATATTTTTAATTATTTGCCGTAGTATACCATAGATACTTTCAATTTAATGGACTATGAGGAAATGGCAGATCACTTGGTATGACATGTGCTGATGACTATACTCATTCTGCAACGTGTCTTGTTCAGACCACAGACCCTTGGATGCTTATTCACTTAAATATCGGGCATCAATCACTATAGATATGAGAAAATGAGTCGCATGTTAAAATCTAGGACTAGAGAAGAGCAAAGATGCACAGAGAAGAGAAGAATAGCTCTAAGTTATATTTTGATGTTCTGGCAAGGATAGATGATATCTATGCTACTACCTGCTGGGGTGTTATCATTTGTCACATTTATTTGCGCCATATGTCACTTACAAATTAGAGACCCCAAATTTACGATGTACAGTGTGCAATAAAGCTGCGCCATCTTTTTAAAATGTGAAACTCTGCCGTAGGTTTATAGGCATCTTCTTTGTGTGGGAAGGAGAAGAAAGAGCCCTCCAAGATTTCATCTCATGACTTAAACTCCAGTGATAACCTTAAGTTGACAGCTAAAAACAACAATGAGAAAGTAGAATTGTGATTGCTGCATTGATCCCCGATATTTAAGTGAATAAGCATCCAAGGGTCTGTGGTCTGAACAAGACACATTGCAGAACGAGTATAGACATCAGCACATGTCATACCAAGTGATCTGCCATTTCCTCATAGTCCATTAAATTGAAGGTATCTATGGTATAGTACTGCAAATAATTAAGAAAAATATATTTTTAAAAGAACTGTACCAATAGCATAGCAGCTTTCATCAGTGCCTTTTTCTATGATTATAGTCCTTAGAGTTGGAGTCCTACCTACTTGTGGATTTAACCGCCATTGGCGACACTATTATCATACCACAACTTAGCCCTATAAGTGAGATGCAGTGTTTACCTCCTCATCTCGGGAGCGATTATCGGCATCCTAAAGAAGCATCAGTGATTTTTATGGTTAGTTTGGTGGTATACATTTGTGACCACATACTGTTTTTTTTTACTTCACCACTTAGGGAATTCGTGGTTGCACATAGGAGGATTCTCCATCTCATTTCCCAAATGCAAGGGAATGTAAATCAGGCCATAACTCCTTGACATACCTCTGAAACATAGTGCCCACAAAATTGATTTACTCTATGTTCTTACCCTTTTGCACATTTTTCTTATGCGTGGATTATCTTTTTGATCCCTGTTTACAACCTTGGTGGTGGTTTCTACCTTTTGGATAAACGGAGGAGACGTATTCATAATAATAATGAAAACAAGTTTGTATTGACGGGGCACCCCAAGGGTGATGTTATACTTTCTGTTTACAGATCCCCTACCACTCATCTTTACAGATTCAAAAGGGTGGTCCTGATGAAGGTGCATACAATTTATAATCTCCACTGAAATGTGCGTTGACCTAGTTGCTGTGCAATCCCTGCCGGCAACACAATCGCGGATATCCTACTAAGTGTTCTCTCCGTGATTTCCAACGGTGTATGCCATTTTTGGCTGGGCAGTGTCTGTATGTGATGTGTGTCTACTAGTGTGGTGTTGTGCGAGAGGTCAGGATGGTTTTGTGGTTGATTCAGGCGATATACCATATGTTCCAATATACATGCATTTTTTTTACAAATCATGATGTATTCAAACGAATGTGACATGTATGTCCAAACTGAACAATTGTACATTTGCACTTATGAATGTTTTGTGGTTTCATTAATATGCTTTTAACTTTTGTACAGAGAAATACCCCAAAAACTTTATATATAAAAATAATAAGAATGAATTGAATAATATAATAAAATGATAAAATTCATACAATCAGCTGTCTGATCTGTCTGTTCAGCAGAGGGTTGCCCATAGAGGTTTTGCAAGCCTACAGAGAAGGCATATAGATTGTGTGGGAGTCTTTTTCATTATTTAGTGGTTTGTTCCGCCTTGCTTCCAGACCTACAAATTAACTTCAGGGGGTACCTTTTTTCATTCTAATCTTCATGGCTAATTTGGCAGCCAGTCAGAGGTCATGTCAAAACTACAAGACTTAATGATTGTTGGAGCTTGAGCAATGGATGCTTGAGAATAATATCAACTCATCAAATAAAAATACTTGTTGAATTGTAGAACTATCCCCAGGTGTCAGACTGGATCTGGAAATTTTTTCGAGCAGTACCCTTGCTCCGGTAATTGATGTCCGCATCGGAAGTGACATGCGTGGTACCTATATAGGTGGCAGCTCAGCGTGCTGATGTTAGCTCTTTCTTTTCTGCACCAGAAAGCACTGATCTGAGCTACCACTCAGTCACTTTTTGACTTGATTTTTGTGACTTTTTGTAGAACTTTGGAGATCTCTCCTGGTGTGGTGGTATGTCACCTTAGAAACCTTAGAAACCAGCTGCGTTCTAACCATGTGGGGCCTGTCACAGGCAGATGTCTGTGACAGACCCTCACTTGGGTGTTTGTGGTGTTTGGAGCGGGATCATGACTCCAAGGTCCGCAGAGCCATGCACCCCAAGGTGCTGAGGGGGGGCGCTCCCTCAAGCTACTCACTGACCAACGCCAGTCCCGACCGCGGAGCCCATCCCGACGGTCATTGTCGCACTCAAAATCGTTGATTAAGTCTCACAAACACAAGATGGCCAAGAAGTCGAAGCGATCTAAGACTTCACTGCGTCCATCGAAGGCCTCTGATTAGATGTGGGAGTGTCTGCACTCCAGGCCCCAACCTTGGTGGAACCTGAATCTGCACTTCCCCGATTTTGCCAGAGTGATGCCCATCCTGCTGAATGACTTTTATAAGGCCATACGCCTCCTATTTGAGCGGCTCGGTCCTTCAGCAGTGCCTTTGGGCCCCATGGGCATGGGAGGGGCTCCTACTGGATCCACACTGGTGGGTCTGCCCTCAGCGCCAGTTGGGCCCCATGGATTTCTTTCTGTATCCGGAGCAGAGCCGTTGGCTAGACAGACCTTCCTTGATGCCTGCTCCATTGTCGACGCCGCCTCCATCGTTATTCCCAACTCCGACACGGAGCGGTGCTGACCAGGTCCGTGCTTCCCAGAGCAGAGGCAGTGCCTTATTTTCTTGATAGGCCTGGAGAGGAAAATGAATGGGAGGGTCTACGGACCCTTATGGTTACCAGTTCCCTGAAGAACAGGACAACTGATATGAGGAACTGGTGGAGTCCAGTGGGTTAGACTGGCCTAGTCTCTCTCCCTCCTGTGGCTATGGAAGAGGGAGCCTTATTTGCGATGGTAGTGCGTAAGGCAACTGAGGTTTTGGACCTTCGGTTGCCCACAGTGGCTGTGTCCCCTTCTTCTATTCAATTAATCCTTTACAGATGTCCTACTTGGGACCTGGTCCTAGCCCTACACAGGGGCTCCTGTGTATAGGACAATTAAGTGCCACCATCGCCCCTGGGAATCCCAGTTTTCTCACCCAGCACCCCACCCCGGAGCCCTTAGTGGTCCAAGCCTTCACACCCAGGATTAACTCCGGTGCATTCCCTACCATTCCACTGGATAGGGCACCCAAAAGGCTGGACACCTTTGGCAAGAGAATGTCCTCTTCCGCCAGCTTAACACTGCGGTTGGTTAACACCGCATGTCTTTTGGCCTTTTATTTCCACACAATATGGGACTTGATTGCACAAGTGCTACCTATGGTCTCGGAGGAGGCTCAAGTCATAGTCACCCAGGCTTTTGCTGACGGACGAGATGTAGCAAAGTTCACACTAAGGTGTGAGCTTGACACGACCACCTCCCTGAGCAGAATGATTTCCCCGTCAGTTTGCCTTGCAACAGCATGCCCGAGAACTGTTTTTTCAGAGAATGTCCAGCCTTCCCTCTTCGACATGCTCTTCGATGGCTCTAGCCTCATTGGAAAGAAGTTGGATTCAGTGCTGGAGCGCTTTGAAGGCAGAGCTATGGCCAGGTCCTTGGGCATGTCTATGGCCTCTCGCCAACACAAATCTGCCTTTTGCCCCTTTCCTGGCCACAAACTGGGTCTCCAACCAAGCCCTTACCCTCCCAGCCACCACAAACAGCAAGCATCCCAGCTTTTCGTGGCCAAAGGCATGGGTCTCTGAGCCAGCATGGGGCATGCAGCCAGCAGTAGAGTCAGTCAACCACTCTCCTGGTAGCCGCTGTCCCAAGGCTCTTTAGTTTGCCCTCCGATCACCATGGGCATCTAGTGGGAGGCAGGATACGCCATCACTTGCCCCACTGATGTTCAGTGACATCAGATCACAGGGTTCTCCAGATCTTCCATAGGGGCTACTCCCTCCCCTTTGTGACTACCCCTCCACCTATGCCACCCATCCATGATTGGCTGATGGAGGACCATCTCTCCTTGCTCCATCAAAAAGTGCAGGCTCTCTTAGACAAGGGAGCCATTGAGAGGGTGCCTGCATCAGAAGTAGGTCATGGTTGTTATTTCCAATACTTTCTGGGACCAAAGGAGGACAGAGGACTTCGCCCTATCCTAGATCTGTGCCTTTTCAACCTCTTCTTGAGGAAAGAGGAATTCAAAATGCTCCCTCGATTCCAAGTCCTGTCTATCCTCGACCCAGGAGACTGGATGGTAGCGTTTGTCTTGCAGGACACATTTTAACATTCCTGTTCTGTCTGCCCACAGGCATTACCTGCAGTTCACAGTGGGCCAAGAGCACTTTCAGTTTACAGTGCTCCCTTTCAGCCTTACAAGCACCCCTCGGGTGTTCACGAATGTGATGATGGTGATTGCAGCTCATCTGCGTTGGTCAGGGGTTCCAGTCTTCCCATACCTCAACGACTGGCTGTTGAAGGAGGACTCGCTCCAGGTTGTCGTCTCCCACCTTCCGACTACTGTGAACCCCCAGCATTTGCTGGGGTTCACTATCAACGTGCCAAAAGTCACATCAGACTCTCTCTCAGATGCTCCTTTTGATTCGGAGCAGTTCTGGAGGCCTATCCTCCCCAGTGGCAATATATTCATGCTATGATTCTAATGTTTCAGCCTCTATCATGGTGAGACTGATTCTGAGCCTGTTGGGTGTCATGGCCTCCTGCATCCTGCTTGTTTCTCATGCCTGACGACATATGCGGTCTCTGCTGTGGGACCAGAAGTCCCAGTGGGCACAGCAGCAGGGAAATCTCTTTGATATGGTTCAGATCTCGGAGGGTACCGCAAAAGATCTGCAGTGGTGGCTAACGAACCGCGATTGGGTCAGTGACAGACCCATCTCCCTTACCCAATCAAAGCTAACTAGTGACAGTTGCATCACTCCTTGACTCGGGCGGCCACCTGTGAGAGGTGGAGATCAGAGGCCTCTGGTCTCCTTTGGAGTCCGAGCTCCACATCAACCTGTTGGAGCTCTGGGTGATTTGTTTGGCACTGAAAGCCTTTCTTCTTTTGATCAAGGGAAGACTGTTGCAGGTGTTCATGGACAACACTACCACCATGTGGTATTGCATCAAACAGGGTGGGGTGGGGTCGTGGACCGTTTGTCAAGAGTCCCTGCATCTATGGACAGGGCTGGGACGTCAGGGCATTTACCTGGTGGTTCAACACCTGGTGGGCTCACTGAACGGCAGAGTGAAAGAACTCAGCTGCAGATGCCTAGCGGATCATGAACGGCATATCAATCCAGAGGTTGTGCAATGTTTCTTTCAGCAGTGGGGAGAGCCTTGGTTAGATCTGTTCGCCACCGCGGAGAACGCGCAGTGTCGGCAGTTTTGCACGCTGGAGTATTCAAGGCAACTCTCACTCGGAGATGATTTTCTTCTCGAGTGGAGCTCCGACTTCCTGTTTGCCTTTCCGCCAATACTTCTCTGGCCCATAATTCTCAAGATCATCAGGAATGACCGGGACCAAGTCATATTTGTGGCTCCAGATTGGGCACAGAGAGTCTGGTGTCCCGAGCTGATGAGCATGACTATTGGTCCTCCAGTCAGGCTGCCTCTTCGAGAGGATCTCCTGTTGCAGCAACATAGGAGGGTGCTGCAGCCGAGCCCGCATGCTCACCACCTTCATGCGTGGGGATTGAGCGGCAACAGTTGACAGCTTTTGACCTTTCTCCTGAAGATTGTAACTTTATTCTGGCAGCGAGGCGTTCCCTCCACCAAGTCAGTATACGCCTGCCATTGGGACAAGTTTGTGTCATTGTACTTCCCACAATATTGACCCCCTTTCTGCATCTTTCTCTCAAGTCCTATTGTTTCCATTATACTAGGTCCAGCAGACCACAGCCCTCGGCACAGTTAAGGTTTACCTTTCTGCCATCCCTCTGTGCACCCGCCCTATAACACTTTCTATCTGGACAAACTGGTTCTCTTGACACGCGCCTCCTTCCTCCCAAAGGTTGTGACTCTATTCCATGTAGGCCAGAACATCATCCAGGCTACATTCTTTGCTCAACCTCATCCCTCTGAAGAGGAGGAGAGACTCCACCTTCTAGACCCAAAAGGAGCATTGTCGTTCTACCTTGACGGCACAAGAGCATTCCAGATGGACGATCAACTCTTTGTCTGCTATGTGGGAGCAAAAAAAAGGGAAGGAAGTACAGAAGAGAACCATCTTGTGATGAATTGTCCTGTACAATAAGACCTGCTACTCATTGGCCAAAAAGCAGCATCCCCCTGACCCTCCTCTCCGAGGGCTTGCGGTCTCACTTCACCAGAGCCAAAGCAGCGAATGCTGCATTAGCACACGGCATCTCGGTCATAGACTACTGCCCGGCAGCAACATGAGCCTCCCTGCACACGTTCACCAAGCATTACTGCCTAGATAGTCTGGTCCGTCGTGACAGGTACCTTGCCCGTTTGGTCCTGCAGGACTTTCTAATTGCTTTTGCAGTCCCACCTTGGGTATTGCTTGGGTATTTACTCTAAGGTAAGGAATCTGCATGTAGAAGCCTCTATCATATCAACAAGTTACTTACCTTCGGTAACGCCTTATCTGGTAGAGACTCTATCTAGCCACAGATTCCCTACCAACTCTCCCATCGTCTCCATTTTGTGAAACAATTACGGTGTAGGGAACACACTTTCAAGGGCCTTAATTTGTCACACCAGTAGTTAGTGCTTATCGTGGCTACGTACTCCTGGCATGGAAAGTCACGAAAGTAACTGCAGTTAGTGTTCCGAGGAGGTGCCTATATAGGAAACGTGCATGTCATTTCCGGTATGGACGACGCCGACTATGCCACGTGGAGCAAAAATATTTGGATTCAGTCTGACATCTGAGGATAATTCTAAGGTAGGAATCTGCGACTAGATCAATTCTCGAACAGGTAAGGCGTTACTGAAGGTAAGTAACTTGTTCTTGCCCCCAGGAAATGGTTCAACTATTTTGACTAAAGTTAAAAACATCTGAGTGGAGAGCGGGGACAAGATGGCGCCTGTGTGAACGGCCGCGCCGGCCTTTCCCCGCCACTTGGGTCTAAACGACGGGAATGAAGAGCTGTTCCCTACCGGAGACACAAACTAACAAAATATATGAGGACTTACTGGCAGTGCAGCCCCTAGACCGCGGCCGTGCTTCGGGCAGCTGAGGCGGCATTGGTGACTGCGGTGCTTTCTGGTGTGCTGGGGTCTCGCCGCATACTGCGGCTCGCATCGCCTTCGGCTTCGGTCTGGAGAGGAGGAGGGGCCAGCAGGATCGGGTGGCTTACGGCTAGAGCTCGCACGAACAGAGGGATGCCTCCAAAGGTAAACCGCTCTGTGTGAGCGAAGAATAATGTCATCAATACTACCTCTATGACACCAGCATCCCCAAATGGAAACGCTATATCCTTGCAGCACTCCAAGGCGGGGAAACTAGGAGCTAACATTAATAACACTAATGCCATCAATCCTAAAACATTTTTGAAGGAAAAGCAGAGCCTGGATGCTGCTAAAAAGAGATAAGGAAAGGGAGATAGAAGGACAGAGAAAACTAATGGAGAAAGACAAGATTCCCAGATTGGACAGCTGCAGCAACAGCAGTCTCAGTCTCAGCAGCAGCAGAGTGTCACAGAATTGTTCCCCACCATTGCGATCGTTGCAGGAGACTCCGTGATCGAAACAATGGGAGCACCAGGTGGCTGCAACTTGAAGGACTTGCATCTGGATGCTGGCAGCCTGGAGAAGATCGAGCTTGGAGGAGAAGGTCCTGCAAACAAGGTGGAAGTGGCGGGGAAGAACAAGCTGGGCCGATTAGACTTCTGGTAAGCCCTACCTCTGAATTTGCTTTATGGAGGGAGTTGGCAGACATTGATAACCAGAAGCACGCCGTGCTTCCTCCGCAAACAGCGCCAATTGAGGTGACTAGGCACCACTGTCCTGTGGATGATTCACCTGTTCAACCATCACAAACTCCGGCACTGGGTAATATGGACACCAGTGTATTAATTGAAGGGGCAACAGGGCTTAAGGGGCTGGAAGATTCCCAGGAACTGGGTGACAAATTCTTCTCACTTACTGATGGCTCCGATATTAGCTCTACAGATTTAGAAACTGGGAGCAATGCTCAGCTATCCAGCTCAAGCCCAGGTAGCCAGCGGGCAGGACACGGGACAGTGGTAAGAAGGTAAAGGCTTTCCAGAAGGAGTAAAGATCCCCAGTCACTTGGGTCGACTGCAGGCAGATTATCCAAACAGCACAAACGCCGCCCTGAAATGGGACTATTCCGCAACACAAAAACTCTACCCCGAGCCTTTGGTGCGGGAAGGTGCCACTAGCGACACGAAGACAACGCAAATGGAGGAGCCCTCGATGAAACTGATTTATGAGTCCATTAAGCAACTCCAAGAAGAGACCCGAGTGGATGGAAA
The DNA here is from genome assembly GCA_963921515.1 of Calotriton arnoldi. Lineage (NCBI taxonomy): Eukaryota > Metazoa > Chordata > Amphibia > Caudata > Salamandridae > Calotriton > Calotriton arnoldi. The sequence continues at coordinate 1,456,152 of CAWUFW010000750.1, read as the reverse complement.
AAAAAAACGGCTTGCAACTAAAAGGCTGCAAGGGGCAGTAAGAAAGATGGCTAAAGACTGCATAGATATGAATACAAGGCTGTCGCCTGCAGAAGAACGTACAGCTACTCTAGAAGAGGGTGTGGCTAGAGTTCAAACCCAGTCAGAGTCGCAGGGGGCACAAATCGCTGGCATCCAATGAAAATTCGAAGATTTTGAAAACAGACAACGGAGGAATAATCTAAGAAACTTAGGCATCAAAGAAGGAGTCGAGGGGAATGATAGCCGGACTTATATGCTGAATTTAATGAAGGGAGCCTTTCCGGAACATCAACACTGGAACTGGGACCTGGAAATCCAGTGGGTGCATCGCTTCCCATTAATCCTAAAGAACCCAGGTCAGCCGCATAATGGAGAAACTCCGAAGCCAAGAGCAGTCATAATTTATTTTGTAAACTATCTACTCCGAGAAGCAGTGCTTTGAAAGGCACGCCCCGATGCCAAACAAACTTATGAAGGCCAGTCTTTTTTCGCAAAGCCAGATTTTTCCCACTTTACGGTGGAGAGACGCTGGAGGCTCAGACAACTGATCCAGCCATGCCAGGCTCTGGGGGCTGAAGTATATTTGATGAACCCGGCTTGTCTAAAAATCATATTTCAAAATACTACAAGAGTCTTCACCTCTGAAATTCAAGCAAAAGAGTACATTGATAAACTGAAATAGTTCAGGCTGAGCAGCCCCTTTTTCAAGCAGTTTATTCTTGGCTTTGCATCTATGGCTTTTTTATCTGAGTAAGAAAGGGAAAGTAAAGGGATATCTCTAAAATAGGTATCAAAAAGTGCTATGACCCGACAGGTGGCAGGCGGACCCGAGCACAGGTCCCATAACTAAGACCATTTGTCTGCTTGTCTCACGGAGTAGGTGGTGGGAGGAGAGTGGGGGATGCAAGGGCAGAGCTGAGTGGGATGGGTTCAGGAGGGGGGTTTCATCGCTCAGGGGGTGAAAAGAAATTGGGAAAAACACAGCTACATGAGGAAATTAAAGAGGCTGGGGGAGAAAGGGAGAAAGTGGTGGAACAGTTAAAAACAGTGCAATTAGAATGCGAATTGCGACAGTAAACATATGTGGGTTGAACGACCCAGCAAAGCGGCGGAAAATCAAAGAAGACTTGCGAATTTTGCGTGCCGATATATTGTGCCTGCAGGAGATGCGCATTGAGGGAACCAGGAAAAATGTATTAGATCAGGTGAGATATCAGCTTGTGGCATATACCATGCAAGGAACTAGAACCAGGGGGGTAGCTATATTGGCCCAGAAGGGGGGTACATCATTTAAAAAATGGGTAACCGATAAATTTGGTAGTTGGGCAATTGTGGAATGCCAATATTCAGGGCTTAAATTTACTCTCTGTTCAGTCTATGGCTCTATGGAGATCATCCCGATATTTTCGAATACCGGAAACAAGCATCCTGGGACCGGTTTCGGGCTAACAGCCCTCATCAGCCAGGCTAGCTTGAATCCTGTGGCAAAGTGAGCAAGGGACCCAAGGCATACTCCGCCAACTAAGGGCGAACAAAGCAAACACAAGGAGATGATGGACGGAGCGCTGAAACTTTTCAGGCACTCACCCCCAGTAACAGATGCTTGATTCTGGTCCAGGGAAGACATGGCTTGGCAGTTCGGTCTGGACTGTTCTCATGAGGCACAGGGTCAAGACTTATTTGCATATAGCTGTGTCTGAACTGGGGTGGCAAAGTGAGCTAAAGAATAATGATGGATTCAACCCAGATCTGTGACTGGGGGTGAGTGTTTGAAAAGTTTCAGCACTCCGTCCATCATCTCCTTGTGTTTGCTTTGTTCGCCCTAAGTTGGCAGGGTATGCCCAGACGTGGGTCCCTTGCTCACTTTGCCACTGAATTCAAGCTAGCCTGGCTGATGAGGGCTGTTAGCCCGAAACCGGTCCCAGAATGCTTGATTCCGGTCCAGGGAAGACATGGCTTGGCAGTTCGGTCTGGACTGTTCCCATGAGGGACAGGGTCAAGACTGATTTGAACATAGCTGTGTCTGAACTGGGGTGGCAGAGTGAGCTAAAGAATGATGATGGATTCAACCCAGATCTGTGACTGGGGGTGAGTGTTTGAAAACTTTCAGCACTCCATCCATCATCTCCTTGTGTTTGCTTTGTTCGCCCTAAGTTGGCATGGTATGCCCAGACGTGGGTCCCTTGCTCACTTTGCCACTGGATTCAAGCTAGCCTGGCTGATGAGGGCTGTTAGCCCGAAACCGGTCCCAGGATGCTTGTTTCTGGTCCAGGGAAAACATGGCTTGGCAGTTCGGTCTGGACTGTTCCCATGAGGCACAGGGTCAAGACTGATTTGCATATAGCTGTGTCTGAACTGGGGTGGCAAAGTGAGCTAAAGAATAATGATGGATTCAACCCAGATCTGTGACTGGGGGTGAGTGTTTGAAAAGTTTCAGCACTCTGTCCATCATCTCCTTGTGTTTGCTTTGTTCGCCCATAGTTGGCAGGCTATGCCCAGACGTGGGTCCCTTGCTCACTTTGCCACTGGATTCAAGCTAGCCTGGCTGATGAGGGCTGTTAGCCCGAAACCGGTCCCAGGACGCTTGATTCCGTTCCACGGAAGACATGGCTTGGCAGTTCGGTCTGGACTGTTCCCATGAGGCACAGGGTCAAAACTGATTTGCATATAGCTGTGTCTGAACTGGGGTGGCAAAGTGAGCTAAAGAATGATGATGGATTCAACCCACATCTGTGACTGGGGGTGAGTGTTTGAAAAGTTTCAGCACTCCGTCCATCATCTCCTTGTGTTTGCTTTATAGTGAGCAAGTGGGGCATTTATTAGCCATACGGACAAGACAGAAGACTGTTAGTGGGGAGATCCTGGAGATCAAGAACCACAAGGGTAAATTAGTGTCCTGCCCCGGGGACATACGAGACGAATTCCACAGATTCAATGAGAAGTTATATGGAGAGGAGGGACGCCTGGATGTTAGGTATATAAAGGGGTATTTAGATTCTCTTCAGATTGAGCAGTTTTCCCAGGCAGATGTGGAATCCCTGGATGCTCCATTCTCAATGGAAGAAATACGCAGTGCACTAAAAGATCTCCCCTCTGGAAAGGCTGTGGGTCCTGATCAAATCCCACTAGAGTTTTACAATTTGTTTTCCAATCCTGGGGGCTGACCTAATCTATTTAATGTGTCAAGTTCAGAAAGGAGAGGCCCTCCCCAGAGTCGTGGGCTTGGGCTAACATTGTTATCTTCCTAAAGAAGGGGAAACCTCCAAAGAGACGGGGTCTTATAGGCCCATAAGCCTCATGAATAGCGACACAAAGATTTTCTCAAAGATATTGGCCAACCGGATGAGCTGTATTATAGGGAAGGTGATATCCCCCTGGCAACACAGTTTTATCCCAGGCAGGGGAACGGCTGACCACATACGCAGAGTTGTCACTTTATTTGATGGTACATCAGTTTCCGGAGATCCTATGGCGCTTATTCTGCTTGACGCCAAAAAGGCGTGTGATAGGGTCTCCTGGGAGTACCTTTGGGCCTCTCTTGAGTGGGTGGGTTTCGGAAAGGGGTTTATCGAGGCCATACGTGCACTCTATATAGTCCCTCGTGCTCGGCTCCGATTAATGAGGTCAAACAGAGCCTATCCATATCACATGGGGGGCTAGACAGGGGTGTCCTTGTTCGCCCCTTTTATTTTCATTTTATATAGACCCCTCGATCCGGAAAATCGATGCCAATGTGAAAATCCAACCTATCCGGCTTCAAGGCCTTGATACCAAAATTCTGGGGTACGCTGATGATCTCGCTGTAGCGACACCTAACCCTTATGAAGCCTTAAGGGAGATCGAAAAAGAGGCAAAAGACTTTGGGGAGGTTTCAGGCTACTCGCTTAATCGGGATAAAACACAAATCGTAAAGAATAGCAGGATCTGCCTATCGGATCCTCGGGGGACGAAATGAGCAGTCTACTTAGGGGTCACTATAACATCCGAATTGGGTAAAATTGTAGAGGAAAATCTGGCCCGGCAATTCAGAAAGGGAAGAATGATCTAGACAAACTGAGTAACCTGCATCTCTCAATTGTGGGACGGTGCAACATCATTAAAATTATCTTTTTTCCCAAAGATTCTTTATCTCTTTAGAACAATACCTTTAGAGATCGAAAGTCATTGGTTTGAGGGGATGGAAAAGATGGTCAATAAGTTTATATGGGCACACAGGAAGGCCAGAAGGGCGCTCAGATTCATGTCTCTTCCCAGGGAGAGGGGGGTGGGCCTCCCAGATTTAAGAATGTATTACTGGGCCACAGCAATCCAGTATATGCGGGGTCTGCTTGGAAGGAAGGTTGTGGATCAGTGGAGAAGGGATGCCCCCCCCAGATATATACAGATTGTTACTAGGGAAGGAGGCTTGTAATTGGCTTTTGAAATTCAACAAACCTAGTTATTATAAAGAGGTTAAATTTAAGACCCTAGGGGTGGCATCGTCCGTGTGGACTGTCGTCAGGAAGAAACTAGAGCTAGGGAGGATGAATTTTTACACTCTGCTGTTTGGAAATCCATCAATTCCAGATATATTCCATGATGGTGTGATGTCGCAGTGGGATGTACTTGGAGTGGGGAAGATCGGGGATCTGCTTGATCCAAGCGGAATAGTGCCATTTGAGAAGGTCCAGCTGTCTTTTAGTGTTGATCGGAAAGATTTTTTTAAATACCTACAGGTTCGGAGCTATATAGCCAAAAAGAAAGGGAGTGAAAGAGCTTTTAGTAAAGACCCCATAGTGGAGGCGATTAGGGATCCAGAGGGTTGTACTGTCACTCAAATATATGGAGGGCTGAGACAGTTGATGTCTGATGATTTAGAGAAACACTGTGAGAAGTGGAGGCAATCAATCAATCAATCAATCAATCAGGAGAACTGTAAGCGCGCTACTCACCCCTGAGGGTCTCAAGGCGCTGTGGGGGTGGGGGGTGCAACTCCGGTCAGTCGAAGAGCCAGGTCTTGAGGGTCTTCCTGAAGATGTGCAGGATGGGGGCTCGCCTGATGTTGACCGGTAGCTCGTCCCAGGTCTTGGCCGCGATGTAGAAGAAGGTTCTTCCGCCCGCTCTTACTCTGCGGATGCGCGGGGGTTCCGCGAGGGCGAGGTCGACGGATCGGAGGTTCTCTTGGGTGTGTGGAAGGAGATTCTGTTGTTGAGGTATTGGGATCCAGTGTTATGGAGGCATTAGTAGGAGTAGGTGAGTATCTTGAAGGTTACTCTTTTCTCAGCAGGAAGCCAGTGGAGGTTGCACAAGTGCTGGGTGATGTGTTCGTGTCTCGGGATGCCAAGGACGAGTCTGGCTGCGGTGTTCCGTACGGTCTGGAGTTTGCGGAGTAGAAACTTGTTGATCCCGGCATAGCGGGTGTTTCTGTAGTCCAGTTTGTTGGTTATGAGTGCGTGGGTGACGGTATTCCTTGATTCGGGGGGGATCCATTTGAAGGTCTTTCGGAGGATGCGGAGGGTGTTGAAGAAGGTGGAGGCGACGGCGTCGACCTGTCGGGTCATGGAGAGGGAGGAGTCGAGTATGATGCCGAGGTTTCGGGTGTGGTCCGTGGGACTGGGGGGCTGCTGAGTGCGGTGGGCGACCAGGAGTTGTCCCATGCAGAGGGGGATGGTCCGAGGACCTCTGTCTTCTCCGAGTTGAACTTCAGGCAGCTGTTGCTTATCCAGGATGCAACGTCTTTCATTCCTTCCTGGAAGTTGAGTCTGGTGGTGATGGGGTCCTTGGTGAGGGAGAGGATGAGCTGGGTGTCATCGGCGTAGGATACTATGCTGAGTCCGTGCTGTCTGACGATGGCGACGAGGGGGGCCATGTAGATGTTGAAGAACGTGGGGCTGATCGACAATCCTTGGGGTACTCCGCAGTTGATTACTGTGGGTTCGGAGAGGAAGGGTGGAAGTCTGATTCTTTGAGTTCTCCCGGCGAAGAAGGATCGGAGCCATTCGAGGGCCATTCCTTGAATGCCGGCTTCGTGGAGTCTGACGGTGAGTGTGCGGTGGGAGACGGCGTCGAAGGCTGCAGAGAGGTCGAGTAGGATCAGGGCTGCGGTGTGTCCTTGGTCGAGTAGGGTGCGGATGTCGCCTGTGGCGGCAAGTAGAGCGGTCTCTGTGCTGTGGTTGCTGCAGAATCCGGATTGGGAGGGGTCGAGGATGGCGTTTTCTTCGATTAATTTTGTTAGCTGGACATTGACAGTCTTCTCTGTGAATTTGGCTGCGAAAGGGAGGAGGGAGATGGGTCGGTAGTTCTTGAGGTCTGTGGGGTCTGCTGATGGCTTCTTGAGTAGGGGTCTGACTTCTGCGCATTTCCAGTCGTCGGGAGTTTGCGGAGTAGAGACTTGTTGATCCCGGCATAGCGGGTGTTTCTGTAGTCCAGTTTGTTGGTTATGAGTGCATGGGTGACAGTCTTCCTTGATTCGGGGGGGATCCATTTGAAGGTCTTTCGGAGGTTGCGGAGGGTGTTGAAGAAGGTGGAGGCGACGGCGTCGACCTGTCGGGTCATGGAGAGGGAGGAGTCGAGTATGATGCCGAGGTTTCGGGTGTGGTCCGTGGGGCTGGGGGGCTGCCGAGTGCAGTGGGCCACCAGGAGTTGTCCTATGCGGAGGGGGAGGGTCCGAGGACGAGGACCTCTGTCTTCTCCGAGTTGAGCTTCAGGCAGCTGTTGCTCATCCAGGATGCGACGTCTTTCATTCCTTCCTGGAAGTTGAGTCTGGTGGTGATGGGGTCCTTGGTAAGGGAGAGGATGAGCTGGGTCTCATCGGCGTAGGATACTATGCTAATATGAGATAAGTCGGTAGTTCTTGAGGTCTGTGGGGTCTGCTGATGGCTTCTTGAGTAGGGGTCTGACTTCTGCGCGTTTCCAGTCGTCGGAAAAGATGCCGGTTTCGAAGGTGGCGTTGATGGTGCTTCGTAGTTCTGGAGCGATGGCGGCGGCAGCTCTGTGGAAGATGTGCGGGGGCAGGGGTCCGTGGGGGCTCCTGAGTGGATGCCTTTCATGGTTGATGCGGTGTCTTTGGTGGTGAGTGGGGTCTAGGATGAGATGGTGGGTTGGCTGGCGTTGCTGGAGGATGGAGTGGTTTCGAAGTCAGGTGTCTGGTCATTGAAATTGTCGTAGAGGCCCTTGATCTTCAGATGGAAGTAGGAGCCGAGCTTGTTGCAGAGGTCCTGGGAGGGGGTGATGTCCGTGATTTCGCTGGGGGGTTTGGTGAATTCCTGGATGATGCTGAATAGTTCCTTGGAATTGCTGGAATTGACGAGGATCTTGTTCTGGATGAAGGTCCTTTTGGTGGATCTGATGCGTTGGTGGTATTCTGTCATGGCGTTCTTGTAGGTTGTCCGGTCTTCTGAGGATTTGCTGTTTCTCAAATTCTTCTTAGCAAAGACTAAATATTGATGGTGCTGAGTTTTTTGACTCACTCACACTGGGCCTCTCCATTTTAGGAGCGGCAGGGCTCCAAGCGCAGCATTACAAAACAATCTTTTTGCTTTAGTATACGCCAGCCAAGATTGCTCAATAGGGTGGCACAGAAGGAGTCCTCTGCCCCGATGCCGCAGCACAGAGGCTGACATTGTCCATATGTTCTCTATTTGTCCGATCTTAGAGACCCTGAAGACAGCTATGGAAAACTTCCTGATGCAGTCTCTGAGGATTAAATTAAAACTTGCATCAGAATTAATGTTATTAGAGGTCACGAAGGAAGGAGTGCCAGAGGCACAACAAGATTTTGTTTTTCTGGCTATGGCAGTAGTAAGAATATGTATATCCTCTGCATGGTTGGAACCGGCTCCTCCTTCGTTTCAACAGTGGTTTACACAGCTTTTAGCTATTTACAATCTCGAAAAGGGGATATATGAAAGGAAAGGCTGGAGGGTTAATAAACTAGGGAAACGTATCTGGGCCCCCATCCACAAATGGAAAATTGATAGCTATAGCTTAAATAATTTGGCATCCTTGGTATCCCGAATACTGGCAAATAATGTTATTTTACTGTCAATTATGAAATGTTGAAAAAGTGCTTTTTTTCTCCCTTTTATAACCTATTTATTAATGGTAGTGTTTCCTCATGTATGTATGTATTTACCTAATTGATCTGAGTACCTATGGACTCTAATCTTTGTCTTCGTTCTCTAGTCAACAAAGCGATCAGACTTTTTACGCAATGAGAATTTTATGATGCATTTACTCTTATTGAGGACTAGCGAATAGGATGCAGGCAACAATGGTGCAAGTAATAAGAAGACTGTGTTATGCAAATTGACTCACTAGAAAATCAATTGCCAAACTGCAAAGAATAGAGCGCTGCAGATTGGCAACCCCTCAGTCTAAGACAATTTCACCAAATTACCCTATCATTAAAGTGGTACACTGGTTACTGTCGACTAGCAAAACATTCTCCAAAGCCCTTTGCGCTTCACATCGGTTTGAAACTAGATCCTTCCAATCGAAACTTGGGCTATGCAAACGGAGACGCACAATTTAAGTTCCACTCCTATATGCCACCAAAGAACAATACTTACATACATTAGCACAATATATCTAATGTGTGCCTTAACCTTAATAATGTAGAGTGAAGTACTAGACATACTGCTGGAGTGCATTCACTGTAGAAATTAGGAATTTGTGTAAGCATGTGCTCTAATGTCTTCATTATAGTGTTACAAATTGTAGTTCTCGTTCACATTTATACTTGTGTACTTCGAGCTATACTGCTTTTACTGAAATTGTATTTCTTATGTATTCATTTATTAATGTTTTGCATTTATTCTGTGATCGTAGGTGCATATATAATTATGTATTTAAAGTGTACACTGACTGTCTTACTAAGTTAGTTTAACCAAAGGCCTTAAGCATTTGTTCTTTAATGTTTAACCTTCAACATGAAAGTTTTGCTTGCGCTGCAATGTTCTTTCTTTTACAAGTGCAGTCACATGATCTTATGGTTAGTGAAAGGCATATTGTGTGTAAGAGATACTGAGGTCTGGGAGGAGAACTTTTGGCAAGAATGAGAGGCGCTAACGAACTAAGAGAAGACTCCTATTCATGTTGTACCAGGAGCAGGGAGACATCCAAGGCCGTCTTGATGTTCAAACCATAGGATGAGAAAATTGAGTGTAGTTGCCAATCTCTACTGTGAGAAGATGGAAACCTACTGGAGTCCATGACATGGAATTCTCAAATGTTCTGTGGGCTTAATTTGTGTTCACACTTTAGTCTTTAGAGTTGATACAGATACCTTTTTTGGATGCTGAGAGGTACAGCTGATGTCCTTTCTCAGAAAGTCGCATTTCTCTCTGTGCAGTGTCAGGACTCGTTCTGTTAGCCATGTGAAGGCCGCATGGAGGCGGGTCAGGTGTTGCCCTAGTGTAGCCAAGTGAACAAGGATGTCGTCGCTCACGTTCAGAACACCGGGCAGGCCATGCAGGACATTCTTTACGATGTTCTGGAAAACGTTGGCATCACTGGAGATGCCGAAGCTTAGTCTGGTGTATCTCCAATGGCCGGCATGTGTCAAGAATGTAGTAATGGGGCAAGAGTCCGGTGTAGCGGCGTTTGGTGGTAACCCAACCTGAGGTCCATTTTTGAGAACCATTTGGAGCCCGTCGACCCCCCAATGATGGCGTCTATGGTCAGTGTAAGGTGTCGTTCACGCTTGATCGCTAGGCTTGGGATCCTCATATCCACACAAATGCGGACTGTGTCTGTCTGTTTGGGCTTCTTCGCCACTGCAATCGGGGTCACCCACACAACGCCCCTCACCCGCTCAATGATGCCTGCCTGTTCCAAATTCTTCAGTTCGGCCTCTACCTTGGGCCAAAGGTGGAAGGCTATCCTGTGATGTCTGAAGGTGACGGAAGCTACGGACTCGTCAATGTGGAGTTGAATGGCCGGCCCTACCAGGCAACCAATTCCTTCGAACAAGGGTACATAGTCCTGCAGGAGGTGGCCCAGATCCTGTTCTTGCACGCTGAAGGCAAACTGTATAAGATTGAGATCCTGGGCAGTGCGGCAGCTGAGGAGGAATCCTGGCCCTTCTTGGGACATGTACACTCTCACCCTTTGTCGGGTGGATTCATGAGACAGGTCAGCGTGGAACATGCCACGAAGCCGTAGTGGAGAGCAGTTGCCGAAAGCATATACTTGCATGCTAGTATGACGGAGTGTTGGTGGGTCCGGTAAGCTGTAGTAGACATCCTTGGCCATGAGATTGATTGATGCCCCAGTGTCTATGAGGGCTGAGACAGTGTGGTCCTGCACTTCAACTCGGCAAATGGGGGCTGTTTGATGATTAGCTCTGAGGGTGCCAAGTGTCCGAACTACATGAACAACAGCTGTGTCGTCTTCATCCATGTCATCATCGGACATGTAGTCTGAGTATGGCTCCACTGCGTGGACTGCTTTCCGTGAAGGTTTGAGCCGTCGTCCTTGCGAAAAGTGGCAGACCTTGGCGAAGTGATTGGTTTGCCATATGCACTGCAGGTTTTGCCGCTACCAGGGCAGGGTCCGGCATGAGGGTAAGGGCCACCACACCACCCTCATGGGTGGGTATGTAATCCTTGTTTGGTGAGGCCTGATGAGCGCTTGGCGGGTTCCTGTTTATCCACTCGCACCTCCTTTTGAATTGCATTCACAACCTTTTCCTTGACTTGGCTGGGTGAGTTGGGGTCCATGTGGGCCGACCGAGCTTTTGAAAGTTATTTGGAGCGACCCAAAGTAAGTATGCCTCTCATGGACATATAGGGCTCCTGGAGGATTCTTTCCCTAAGCTTGGAGGATGTGAACCCCTGGATGAACTGGGCGCGGACCTCATCATCTTCTCCTGTGAGAGTGCAAGTTCTCTCAGCCAACTATGGAAGACGTCCACAGATTCCTCCAGGTGCTGCTGAGTTTGGCACAAGAGGAACCGCTGGTAGTCGGGATTGGTATAAGGTTCGAAGTGCGCCGTGATGGCTTCCCTCAGGGTGGTGTAATTTCATGTAGGACCTGCCTCTACGACCGTCTTTGATATTTTATGGATGTCAGCATCTCCTAGATGCAGGAGCATGAGACGCCTGCGACCTGCAGGCACCTCGACAGCTTCAAAATAGTTTTCCAACCGCTCCACCGATGCTTTCCAGCGGGCAGCTGGGGAGGATGAAGGTCCTGTAACAGTGAAGGGTTCTAATGCAGGGATGGAAGCCATGAGGCTACGTGGTTGACCACAGCAGAGGCATCTGGAGGCTAGAGAAGTTCACTGTCAGGGATTTTAGGCACTGCAGGGTCGGTAGCTGGAGATAGATCTCACGTGCTGGTACAGGCAGGAGGGCCTTCTATGCAGCAAACAGGTTGTAGGCGGGTGATACTGCACAGTTTCCTCTTATAAGCCACTCTGAGGGGTGCCAGTGATGCAGAATTTATGTACTGACTCATTCAGTTCTGCAGAGAATTGGAGGGGTGGGTCATTGACCTCTGGAGGCCCTTCTCCGGGCCGGATGTTTCAATGCTGGGCACAGTAGGGCAACACTAGAATGCTGTGCAGATGAGGCGCACCGTCGGGTGAGGCGGGGCCCTTGTGCCCGACGGAATGGAGAAGGAGAGAGCTCCTCCCCTCGGGCCCAACAAGGGAGTACCACTGTTGGAGGATGAAACATGCCCCTGCATGCAGTGAAAGGCAGCGCCTGCCATAGAGATCCTGGCGGGCGCTGTCGGCCACGCAGGTTGCTGTGTGAGGTGCAGGCAGCACAACCGGGCGCAGCGAGGTGAACAGCTGGGGTCAGGGTGCGAGGGGGGAGGCACACATGGATAATGCGGCCTCCCTCAGCACCAGTGTAGTGTTGGGGAGTAGGCCCCAAACATGCGCTGAATGACCACATGGACACAGCAGTTTAGGTAGTGGTCTTTTAAACGTAGCCACGCCTGGCTCCCCGGGCAGAGCCAGACGTTCTCATTACACTCACGCATGCGGGGGTCTACAAGTTTACCCCCCTGTGCGTAGTATACAATGTGGTATACAATGTGGTGTCGCCAAGCCCCTTGCGACACTACACTGATAACAATCTTGGAACTTTCGAAGTACCTGTAATAAACTGTATGAAATGAACTGCTGTTCTTTTGCAGCAAATGTATCAAATCTACTACTTCATATTGAACAATAAATGACTTTCCTCCTTTTATCTATACCTACATATTTAACCATTTTAGCCAATGTTTAAAGCTCATTGTATCGAGTCAAGCTCTTTGCGAACTATATAGCCTCAAGCAGAAAATATTCGACATCAGTATCAACACAGCACAGATATTCCATGTAGTGGGAGTCACCGTTCTCACAACAACACTAATCAATAAGAGACTTCTAACACAGAAGAGAAATGCCATAGATGGGTGTACCCACGCTCCCATCACGAATTAACTTCTTAACACCTCATACAAATCCGCCTCATAAAGTGTGCGACTGAACTCCTAACACCCACCCACCACAGTCCAGATAACCCAGGGGATGCGCTTCACTGCTCCCCAACAGCACATACAACCTCCACGTAGATATTGCATGCCGTGCAACGTACACAATAAATGCACATGACTTTTGGGTAAGACGTGGCTATAACCATCAAAATCTATAAGTCTGGCACGTCGATGACCCACTTATTGAGAAAACTAAATAAACCACAACTATACTTCTGATGATACAGCTTCACAAGCGAAATCAGGCTGGTCTGTGATGGGGTCCTTGAAACCAAGTATTGAAGGTGTCCAAACCCTATTGATCCAGCGGTATACTAACAACAGATACTCCGCTACCATATACTCACCTGGGCCCATAAAACACAACACACTCTGAATCGAGTAGACCGCTGGAGTTTTAGTTTATAATTTCATATTTCTCAAGATTAGTTATTTAACATTCCTAACTAACCTTTCACTGATCAAAAAGTTCTTTCCTCTGGTCGATGGACCATTAGTTGAACTAATTGATGGTGATAATGAACAAAACTCTTAACTGTTCTTTAATTAAAGTAAATAATCACAGACTCGGGAAGTTTTAAAATCTTTATCTAAATTAAATGAATGTGAACCATCTCAAAATTTCAGCACAAACACCCTCATTCATAAGAGTGTAAATTCAATCGAAATAATCATTAAACAAAAATACTTCAGACTCATGCAATAACTATGCTCAGAAAAGAGAGGATAGAGAGAAAAGAACATCTACAAACGGACAAGAAATAATAATTAAAAGGATGGAGTGAAGACCAACCCCCTGGCCAAAGGGCTGGTGAGGGTCCCCCGAGATAGATCAGGAGACAAAGAATTCAGGACAGGAATCAGGACAGGATACTTGACCTCTCTAAATACCGACGGCTGCATCGCACCCCTCTCTGACACTCTCTTCCTCCTCGAGTTTCTCCCGCGATCTTCTTATCTAACCCAATTAAATTAGGATAGAAGGTTCTGCATTCGGTTTCTTCATCAGCATCTCACAGCATCCCTCCCTGCGTCAGCATCTCAGCAACACGAACTCCCAGACAGCATCCCGAGCTCTGCTACATAACTAACTAAAGCTACCTCAATTATACCTTTCGTTCATCATGTACCACCCACTAAAGTTTCAATATCGTAAAATACGAAATCTAATTGGTCAGGCAAAGGGGATGATCATCACACCATGCTTACATATTACTTTTATTCTATCATTCCATTGTTTGCAAAACCCATCCCCTTAAACTTTATTCATTTCTTTTGTTCCCATACATATCCAAACTTTATTAGCAACATTTATTTCAACATCATGAATAAGAGTCTTCTTGGCTGAACTCTTCACCCTCCGTTCTCAGGGCACATCATTCTCGTCCTTGGACAGCTGTCAAAAACTCGGTCATCCTTCTGGGTTAACTTTCTTGTGGGTCTGCGCACAAATCACGTGACTCAGCTTACTCTGGTCATTCTCGAGAGGCCCAAATGCACACTAATAATAAAGTAAAAAATACAAATGTTACTTTCACAAATAAATGGTCTCACTGTATACCACCCATCTCTACTCTAACCCTCTTTACTTATTAATACTTTCCCCGCTTTAGCATTAGTAAAATAGCTGGTTTTCATTTCGGCTAAGCAGATGCCATGCACGTGAGTCTTCAAGACTCCATTTTAATGCCTTCTGCAAATGCGCTGGAATTTCCCTCCAAGCATTACCTCGTCATATTGCGTAGATGCAATTGATGCATGCGCGGTAAAGATTTCCCCGTTTAAAGCTGTTTTAGTCCGTTTTTATTTTTATTTTCATTAGTACACACATAAGCAAGCTTCGCTAACCCGCGTGTTTCTGTGGTGCGTGTTATTATTTACAAGACACGGTTAGTAATTCGTTAGCAAGTTAAACGAGAGGATCACTTTCGAGCAAGTCTCTTTCTTTACGAGTCCTTGCTCCATCACTATTATGCTGCAAACCCACACTCATGTCATAATGTGCATAATACAAATTGCCGACATAATCTAGTATTCCTTTCGACCTCAATTGGTGAAGACAATCACATGAACCAATCAAGCAATCTACTTTGTTTCAAAGTTCGTCAACGCCAGCAGATCAAGCTCCTCAAGGGCTCACGCACATTGATAGTTGGGAAAGCCAGCAACCAAGCAGCACGTATGCAGATGGCTTGCATGGTGAAGAGATTGACACTATACAGGAATTTTAAGATGCAAGTGGCCTAGGTGACTGACTCTAACCACCTATCCAGCATTCATACCTGGCAAACCAGGCTCAATGTGGCTAGAGATTTAGCCTGATACCAATATTCACTTTCTCAAATCTAACTTCTCTCCTTCCTTCCTCCCGCCCACACTGCGACCCCCAGCTGTCACTGCTTACCCATTATCCCCCACAATACAACATATCCTCGCCAACAATTAAATTCCCATGCGGTACCAGCTGCGGGGCATCAGCACTGACCACTATGGCCTTCTTTCGCCTTAGCAGCTTGGCCTGGCTCTCCCCACAACAATGATCTGCTCTCGACCCCCAAGAGTTCCTTCCTTCTGATTCGGCCACTTCCAAGGTGGCAGGCAAAGTCTCCTCAGGGCCAGGTCCAGCCCCCCCATTAGGCATCACAATCTTCAGAACTTTATGTGCAAAAAGCACACCAGACCCCTTAAGACATTAGCTGCATTGTGAAGAAGCCAATCATTCATCGCTTTACCTCCACAGCTACCATGAACAAAGTGCAAGTGTAAATATGTATTGCCCAACATCATTATTTTCAACTGAATATCCTTCTAGGTTGGCTTCAGTTATACCTATGAGTGTGATCGTTACCACCTAGCCAAAACAGTGTCTCAAAATTCTATAGGATGTCCTAGTGTTTGTCAGTCACTGTCCTTTCCTGGCCTAGCCATGGCAACATCTTTTTCCCCTGTTTATTGTAACATTTATGGACTCAATTGAGATTTCAAGACACTCAGCACCGTCATCACATTCCTGACCTTATGTGCTTTACCACTATGATTACTTTTCAGGCGCGCTGGTTACAGCATTGTATACTCAAGGTGCATCTGTTTAGAGTTTTCTTTACCAGTACGAATGCTCTTCTGGGCTCTTGCGTCGTAAGCGTGAAATCAGGGAAGAGCAAACTGTACATTGTAAATTTGTGTTCATTTCCTATAGCCATGTGAAGTATCACATCACTATAATGGTAATTCAGGGTACATATAAGCATTGTAATTGTAATTGTATTTAAATAGCGCTTACTACCCCTGACGAGGTGTTGCACTGCTTTTCGGCGAGTAGCATGCTACTCCGAAACCCAAAAAGGATTAGTGGTGGATTAGTATAGGGAAATATCTGTTAATTTGAGCAGTGGACATGCAAGTCTGTTAGTTGGAATGAATAGGATAATGGAGGGATAGAAGAGGGAAGAGTCTAGAAAGTGTTATTTGGGAGACTATAGTAGTTAGATGATGCTTGGGCTGAGTAAAAGGAGAGATGGAGGAGGAAAGAGTCTCTAGAAAGGAATTAGAGAAATCATAGTAGTAAAATGAGGTTTGGGATGAGTCAAAGGAGGGATAGAGGGGGGAAGAGTCTAGAAAGGTTTATTTTGGGGATCATAGTAGTAGAATGAAGTTTGGGATGAGTCAGAAAGTGGAGGTAGAGGATATATTAAGAGAGGTATAGGGTGAGACAGAGTAGTGCACTGGAGAGAATCAAAGGTGTTTTTCCCTTCCTCTACAGTAGGAGTAAGGAATAAATATATAGATACATGACTAAATAGAAAGGGTATACATGTATATATTTTTTTTCTTTTTCTTCTTCTTCTATAGTAGGAATTGGTCTAAGCGGTGTGCCAGGTGCAGGACGTTGCACCAGTAGACAATGTGCAATAAACAGGATGGAACGTTGTGCAGCGGCGGCCGGCACTGATAGGGGGTGAGGGGGGGAGGAGGGGAGGAGGACGTGGAAGGTAGGGAGGCAGAGGAGGTCAGGGGCGCTCTTGGAGGACGCAGGAATAAAAAAAAATAATAATAATTACCTTCTTGCTGCTTCCTCACCTCCGCAGTCCTCCTCGCTCGGCCTTACCGGAAGCACACCCAGGCGACCAGTCAGCCAATCACAACGCTGCGTTGTGATTGGTCTGAGCGTTTGTTTCGGTGCTCAGACGCTAACTGGGGACCTGGGCATGTTCTCCATGCAGGCTGTAATGCAGCCTGCATGGAGAACATGCGAAATGTGCAAGACTGTTTTGGGCGGCCCAAGAGGGCCGGCCAAGCAGTCACTGCGCACTTTAGGAGGGTGCTACTACTCCCCCCCTGCCCACGCCCCCTCATGCAAAGTGGGCAGAAGTAGGAGAAAATAAAATGATAATGCAAGTTATTATCATTTTATTTTCCCTTTGTGTCACTGCTAAAAAGCAGTGAGGCAACGCTGCTCCGCCTTAGCAGAGGTGCCGCCACCGACGTAGTGCTCTGTAAAACAGTTCAGTCTTCATTTCCTTTATAAATATTTCTATTTTTCCAGTATTACTGCATTCAGGATGTTGGACATCACTAGTGAGTGGTTTCAATGCTTCATTATCTTCAGTTGACCGAAATGACAATGGTTGTGAAGATGAGGATGAATTATTGAGAATTGTATAGACCGTCTTTCCTGAAACCAAAACATCAACAGTAGGAAGACACTCGGGTGAACACATAAGATATTTACATTTAATGAGACTAAATAGATGCTGCTAACATGCTTTGCCTACCACCTAAACCTATGCTAATGGATGTTTAAAATGAGCTACGTTGAATTTTAGAATCATACCTCAAATTATTACTGAAAGGTTTGGTTTATTGAAAATATGGTTAGCACCAGAGTCCTCTTCCGAATCAATATTTGATAATTGCCTGGAAGTTATTGGAGTAGCTTAAAAGTTTTGTACTTACTAAAATCAAGAATATATATCCCCAAAATATTAGGAAAACGATTTAACAGAGAAGCAGTCTGCCTAAGGTGAAACTCCTCAGAAGAATTAAGGATAATCTCCTAAAAGATTACAATTCCTCAAATTTCACGAGACGAAATTAAGGAAAGAGTATAGGAATCTGGACTAGAACAGGCAATTGTAAAAAAAACAATATGTAAATAAATTGTGGGAGGGTAATTCAAGCACTCCCTTTTTAATGATAAAGCTTGCACCTTACTTTGTGGGAACACTACATGCTGAAAATATTTTGACTATCTTGAGTCTTCTAATGCCTAATGGTAAACAAAATGTCTCTGAACTTCTAGTGTTTATCCGGCTGAGATTAAGAAATGTTGAAAGTGCGCAAAAGGAATAGAGCACCAAGCCAAGACTAATTCCAAATAATTTGTTGTGGGTATCCAGTTATATCATTCTTATGAACGTCTTCAAAATGGCTATTGTGCCAGTCAAAATACCCATCAGTGGAAGACTGAGATAATCCCGGTTTGGAAAAATCGAGGTAAAGAAAGAAAATTACAGCCCAGTGTCCGACTGCTTCGGTTTTTAACTATAAACATTTTATTGATATGTCCTCCATCTTAAGTACATATCCCATAGAGCCACAGCAAACAAAATCCCCCTCTGGCGTCAGCTCTTATCACACATTATTAAACATTCCCTGTCACTGATCATAAATGATCTTTGAGATAGCTAACAGCCATACACTTAACTCCTTCAAATCACCCCCTTCCTTTCCACTCCCCAACAACACACCTTTCATAGAGAGCAAAATTTGTTACTTGACCATTTCCTCTTGTACCTCAAAGCAAGATGATGGTGATCATGTATGTTGTTTCTACTATCAAAACATGCACAGAATCCCCTCAATGGTATAGGTACAGACCCTCATCCATGAAGGGTGAATTTATCCACTTTTGTGTTTAAGGCAAATAATCTTTAAGAGTTTTCCAGAAGGTAGATACCTGTCCATTCATTTCTCTGGATACCTTCACCAGTGTTATGATGTCCCATATCTTGTAGTACTAATGTATCGAGAGAGGCAGTTCAGTCTGTTTCCACTCCTCCACTATGAGTAATTTGCTCCGGTAACAGCACAGTAACACTCTGTCCCATTAGGTCATGATTTCAGCAGCAGACTTACTCAGGTTGAAGATCATCACTCTTGGGTCTTCCAAGACCAGGCAGTGGAAAATGCTTCTTACATGGCTTGGGACTTCCTACCAAAACACACTTAACTTTGAGCATGCTCACTATGTATATGTGGTCAACCCCTCCTCTAAACCTCATCTCTAGCAGTTTCTGGATAACTACAGGTATATTTTCTTCAAATTCTCATGGATTAAATACTCATTAAATATCCTATCAAAACATTGCTTTTGTCTGGTCCCTAAATACCGCTACTGGCTCAGGGACATGGCTTATCCAAATAAATTAGATCAAAACTACTCCATGCTGACTGCCAACACTGCCAGCCCTATAAATATCTTGTCAGACTTCTCTGCATATTTTCTGAAGACCAGCCAAGACCCTAATGTTGATACCATGTGAAGCCATCTCTGAATCGTGACAGATTGCCTAGCCTTTAGAATATGCCCTATTTAGTATGTGATTAGGGAGATCTGTTATTTTTTGTGTTCTCTGGGTTTTATTTATATACTAAGTGAACCAATGTATTTGCCACTGTTTCTGTAAAGAAACAAATGATGTATTCAAAAGGTATAGCTCTCTATGCTATATGTTGTCCCTACAGTGTGTTTCACAGTTGTCAACTGGCAAGGGGCTCGAAAAGACTTCTGTTATCCAAGCTGGTGTCTCTAACAAATTAGGAGGCATAATCTAGAATACAAGAGATCCTACAGAAAATGCCGCAGACCTGCTACAAGGAAAGGAGCCTGCTCATGCTGTTGGAAAGAGAAGGTGGAGGCAAAGGAAACTATCTAATGGAGACCTATGTATAAATCAACATTTTTGTCCACTATATACTTGTAGTCAGTCAGTCAATTTACTTTATTCGATGCTTACAATATAAGATCATAAAAGTACAGTAGAAAACATCTATACACGATACATATATACGTAAAAAGATAAAAACATCATAACAAACACCATTAGGGAACAGTTAGTAAAAACCAGCTGGTGGGAGCAGTTTAAAATTCATTCTCAGATATTGTGCAATTTCCGAATTCTTCGTGATTGGATTAAAAAGTACGCCACAGAAAAACAAACCATAGGATTAGGCAAAGATTGTAGAAAATACATTGCGACACGACATTGTTTAAAATAATATTTACGCATCAGGGGCAGATTAAACCTTTTACGTGGTTCTGCATAAAATTTGCAAAAAAAGAAGATATGTAGATTTGATTGTGCAGAAACACCTTCGCAAGGACAGAATGGCAATTCATTTATGGAATAAATTCCAGCTGGCTGGGCCAGCATACATGGAATAAAATTCAAACGAAATCTAATTAGAAAAAATCTGTGACGTGAATTTGTCACAGTAAAAATATAGGATGTTGGCCCTTCCTGTACCATTGGACTTTCTAAATATGCTTTGACCGATACTTTTGTACAGTTTGCTTTCAGTCTTGCTTCAGCCCTTAATTTAAGGACACAGGATTTTATCTCTCTTTTTGGGAACTTCACACAGTCACTAGGGACAGCAAATAGACGTTCTAATCCTAAAGATGAAAAAGTAGATTTAATATAAGAAATCCACGGGATCCTATGGGCATTTTCCAGGGATAGGCAGTCTTCAATTAGCTTTTGAGTAATATGGATAGACTCCCTTCTCCATAAAGAATGCCACAACATTATTGGAGCCAAGGCAATTGTATCGGTCACATAAGGGACATCCATTTCTGCATGAGCAATGAAATTGGAGCAGCTTACGGGGAGTCCCACTAATTTTTTCCAAAATGTGTCCTCTATAATTTGTAGGATGGAGTGGTTAATGTAGCCCCAAATGCCTGCCCCATAAGTTGCTACCGAGACAGATTTTGCTGCGTAAACTTTTTTTGCCATGTCAATGGGTTTTACCCCCAATTTTTTAATAAATGCTTCTCTCAAGTGATAAACCCCTTGTAGCAAGCATATTTGACCATGATAATTGCCTTTCAAAGATACACCTAGGTAGGAAAAGGTGTCAGTATGGGATATTTTCTGGCCAGATATATAGAAGTTTTGGAACCTTCCTATTTTTACGGCCAGTAATTAAAATAAAGGACTTGGCCTCATTAGTTTTTAGCCCCAATTTTAGCATATAGGTTATATAGGTTTCTAGTAACATTTGAAGGGCGAGGCCTGTGCGGGCAATTAGCACCGCGTCATCAGCGTACAGGAGAATTGGGGTACAAACATTGTTAACTTTAGGGACGTCTGGTATTGAGTCCAGCAGGAGAGCTTCCACCCCATTGGTGTAAATAGAAAAAAGAAATGGGGCGAGCACGCAACCCTGCCGGACCCCCCTGTTAATTGGAAACGCCCTAGTGCACTCCCCCTCTCTCCCGTATCTGACGCAGGCCGTGTCTGATGAGTAAAGCTGCCTAATAAAAGATATAATAGCCTCAGCTATGCCCATTTCTTACATTATCCTCCATAGATGTTGATGTGCCACGCAGTCAAACGCTGCAGACAAGTCCATAAATGCCAAGTATAATCTCTCAGATTTTACTTGAGAGTACTTGGCGATTAATAGACTTGTAGTCAATATTATTGTACTTTACATAGCAAGTACAGAAAGTCGGTAATTTTATCTTCGATATTTTTGCTGCAAAAGTTTTGCATCGTAATATTTTTAACCTTGCTATTATGTTATGTCCTTTCGAACGAGCCTCAACAGCCATAACATTAGCTGTCACATATGCTAACTACACTCAAATATATCTAAGCATCTCTTAAGAACCAACCAGAATAAGAGGTATGTATGATTACCTCCAAAATATCCAAAAATGGATGATTCCCTATTGGCTATGTGTAAATGGCACTGAATCTGAGATCATACTTATTTTCAATGAGACACTTGAGTCTGTGGTCTTGAATTGGCCTTTCTCCCTGGGCATGGAAAGTCTTTGAATCAAAACTAGGTTTCTCTTTTAGAGGGACAGGGGTAGATTTAATTCCAGAAATAACTGGATCTGCAGGGAAACTCAACCTTACTAATAAGCATATTATTAGAATAATAGAAACTATTGATACTGTGACCAATATTGCTCTACACTGATTTCATGAAAGGGTTACCACGATTTTTTGTGAATCACAAATGAAAGGCAAAACTCAAATATACCACAAAATGATAATTTGTACTTGTTGTCTCTGCTTGTGCAAATCTGCAAACAGTTGATTTGTCTGTGATGAATATCAAGTTCAGCCACTTCAAAGTCAATCCCTATCCCTACGTTAATCTTCTTCTAAAATGACAACTCTACTCTTCAACTGGAGCCTTGGCCCTAAAAGTCATCATGAAGGGTAATGTTAAAATGCATTCATCCAGACGAGTCAGTTGACTTTAACTCAGTCAAAATCAAAATTCATTCAAAGTAAAAATGTGGCAGCTGTCATCATGGAGGTTTCTCAAAAACAGTCTGTTGGTCATCCATCTCATGAATTCTCAAGTCAGCTTCACTTTAAGCAAAGTATGTCCATTCAGTAGCTGAGTATCTTTGACTAGGCGCCCATGTTCTCTTCGACCTTCTGACCACTGTCACTTTCTTCAGTGGTCTCTGTCTCTTCATTGATGACGTCTGAAATTCATTCTTCAGACACAGAAACTTTCCATGTTTCTCCTCTCCTTGGCCACCTTTTGCTTCTTGGCCCACCTCTGGTGACACTGCATGTCCCTTCTCCAGGCACAGAGCCTGTGCTTACAGCTTCTTCAGTTTGGGTCATTGTGGCTACTCGTAGTTCGTTCACCACAAACCCTACACGTGTCTCAAGTTGTCTATGAGACACATGCGCACATTCTCCTTCTTTTCCCTCTGATCTCTCTGGTTGCACCGAATTTGTACTTTGTGACTCAGTAGTGTCTGTCACTACTTCTTTTACAGCTTGTCTCACTCTCTGATTGTGTGATGCATGAATCCAGTTTATAAGGCCTCCACATATAACAGCAGTGTTCGTGACCAGAATGACTTGATAGGGGCGATGCGATCTGGGAACAAGGCACGACATTTGTGCATGCTTCTTCACCAAGACCCAGCTGCCAAGACTGAGGTCCTGGCACTGCTATTGCCTTGGGAGGAGAGTCGCCAATTCAACCTGCTGAGAAACAGAACACACCGGCCTTTGCAGTAGCCAAGAACCATATCATCTGTAATATTCACAAGCACAGTTGTAGGCATAGCAGGAAGTCTCATGGCCTTGCCTATGGGTGACAAGCCTGTACTCTGATCCAGAATGCTTCTCAGACTCATCAGTACTAATGGAAGGGCATCATGCCATTTCAGAGATGTGGATGTGCACACATAGCAAGACAAGACTTCAGCGCCCTATTAATCTGCTCCATGATAGCTGAAGCCTTTTGATTTGTAACTACAGTGGAACCTCTGATATACTTCTAGAGCTGCACAAAAATGTTTTATCACCCCATTCTTGAAGTGACTGCCACGATCTGAATCCAGAGAAACTGGGATCCTAGAGCGGATCCCAGATACCCCAATAGGAGTAATTTCTCCTATTGGGGTAAGCCTCCATCCATTGGGAAAAGAGACAAACCATCACCAATATGTAACAAACAGGCCTCTTGACAAAGTCGAGCTGCATGCGATTAAAGGGACCACCTGATCTGCCCATGTGACAGGTGAGTACTGCTGTTTGCTTCCCTGCATTCAGCTGTTGGCAAGTGGTACACCTGTGAAATAATTCTGCTGCAACCAAACAGAACCTGAGGTTAAACCAATATGTGCAAAAGAGACGAACCATAGCATCTTGGCTTCTGTGAGTAGTACTATGGAAATAACGTGCCATAGGAGGTAACATTGCATCAGGCAACACAGGACAACCGTCTACAGAAACCCAAACTTCACCTTCGTTCCTAGTACATCCTGCTTTGACCCACCTCTCCTGTTCACATTCTGGTGCCTCTTCCTGCAAACGTTTCACCTCTTACCACGTATCAGCAACATTCAGCAAAAGGATCCCAGATATGTCATACTCAAATTTATTTGAAAAATCTATATTAAATGTACAAGACTCAAGACCACAATATTTGGCTATTCCGTCTGTGTAGCGGTTGCTAGCAGTTCCAAAATAATTTCCGCACATTTTTGCTGCACACTTTACAATGGACACTTCAGTCGGCATCTGCAATGCATCAAGAGGTTCCATAACACAGTGCCCATTTCTGATAGGGGAGCCAGATGGGGGTCATGAAACTCCTGAAGGACCACAAATGCCCAAAATTGTGGACCAAGTCAAATCTGTACATTCAGTATAGAAGGTGACTCTTAAATTGTCAGAGACACAGCAGGCTCTCGTAAGAGTGACCAGTTTGGCCACCTGTGCAGAGGTTACATTACACAAACAGAAGGATTTCACTACACCCTCTATGGTGCAAACAGCATAAGCTGCTTTCAAAATCCCGTGTTCATCTCTTAAACAAGAGCTGTCCACAAACAACAAATTACGCTCTTCCAGAGGAATATTCCGAATATAGGGTCTTGGCTTGGTATACAATTCAGTCACATAAAGGCAGTCATGGTCTAACCCATCTTCATGCACGGCAGGATTGAGACGGGAGCATCTCTGCAGAGTAATGTTCTTTGCAGCGAGGATAACCAGCTCACACTTTGTAAGACACCTATTGGTCACGTGTTGAGTCCGATCTTAACAGAATGGGGGACCATGACTGTGAAAGGGTACCCCATAATGATCCCCTCACATTGCTGAAAGCTGACACTGACTACAGCCATCATGTTTAGGCAACCTTTTAAGGCTGCGGCTACTGGGTCAAGAGTGGCTGAAAAATAAGTATCAGGGCATTTGGAGTTCCCATGCGTTTGAGTTAGCATTTATAGGGAGCATCCGTCACTCTCAGAGCAGTACAGAATGAAATGCTTCTCATAGTCGAGCATTCCTAAAGCCGGGGCATGACAGAGACATTCTCTGAGCACGAGATAGGCCTTTTCAAAGTTGTTGTCCCATGGTAGCAGATCAGACACATCTTTGTGTTTAAGCCTCTGTAGAGGTTTGATCACTAGGAAAAAGTTGTGAATCCACGGACGACAGTAGTCCACCATTCCCGGGAACATCCTGACTTCTCTCTGTGTCTTGAGAAGGTTCATTTGCAATATGGAAGATATTCTCTCGTGAGACACTTTTCTTGCTCCTTTCTCAATGTGATATCGTAGATAGAGAACGTCTTTCTGACAGTGCTGCAGTTTGGCTGGGGACACCATATTTTTGGTGACACTGCGTCACCATACCCCAATTAGGATTCACTATGTTGTCCACAACTTATTTTTCATTTTAAAACAGGTTCTTTTAGGAAATTAATTTTCTTTTTTCAACTATGCTTGGTGAAAGGGAGGCTGTATTAGTTTAGATCAAACTGTATTTCCATTCATTTGTGTTTCAACCTAATTGGGTTTCTTTAGCTTCTCTGTAATGTCTTTCTACTATTGGTTTTTAGGAATTTACAAATAACAAAGTCTTGCACCGCGCTCACTCTTATACCTGAAGCTATGCCACCAGAAAACGAGTTATGAAATTAAGAAAATGATTTCACAACTGTGAAAGGTTACGAAAATAGAGTGATTAACTATATCAGCAACGCGTTGACGTCCCACAGAAGTGTTGTAAGCTTCAGTGGCAAACCTTTTTAGTTTCCTCTCCATAAATGCATAAAATTTCTAGGCAAGTTGTGCATGCACAGAATTCAAACAATCCAAACAATTCTTCCAAACAAGCACCCCCAGCAGTGTAGCGTGCTAAGCGCGAGCCTAAGGACTTGGGGCTTCTTCGGAGTTATGAAGCGCTTAAAACATTCAAACACAATCCAATTACTCTATCGGCCACTCCACAAACCTTCGCTGCCTTTTCCTGATGCCGAATGAACGAGCAAGTTCTCTCTCCTTCTCTCCCTGCCTCTTTCTTGAGAGTATTTCCATTTGTCTTCAAAGGCTAAAAAACTGCAGTTCTCAAAAATGACACAAGATGGCAGGGTTGGCGCACATTTTAGTTTAAGTAGCTCGTTGTAGACAGATGCAGTCATTGCTCTTTAGGTCAAAGCCTTCCAGACTGCACAGCTGTCTAGTTGCAAAGAGATATTGGGGACATGCTGAAAGCTTACTTAGGAATGCATTTCTTCCATTGCTCACCATTTACTTTGTGTTTTGTCATTCACGTATGCTTACTTTCTAGTCACTGGCTTTATTATTTTAGCCAGTCCAACATATCTTAGTGCATCGTGTGGAGCACCACCTCTCGGATTGGCTCCTTCTATTCTTCTACAAGTGCATGATTTTGAGAACTGTTTCTTTCTTTTTCGTAAAGCACTCTCTGAGAGTGCATATATTTCCAGCTGTCATCCTGGTGTGCTTCTCTGCCCACCCCAGGGCTCCATGTTGTTCTATAGCCCGTGTACTTCTCTCTCTCCAACCCAGCGCTCAACATTGTCCTCTCTCGCTGTGTCCTCTCCCCCACTCAGCACTCCCCCTTGATCTCTCTTGTGTCCTTCTCTTCCCCCACACAGCGCTCCACGTTGTCCTTGCTTGCCCGTACCCTTGTTTCCCCGCCCACCCTCCATGTTACTTCATCCCCTGTCCTCTACCTGCCCTCAATCCACTCGCTTTGTTTTAAAAAAAAAAAAAAGCAATTTTAGCAAAAATCTGTCATAAATCACTTTTGGAGCTATTTTATATTTACCAATCCATTTCAGATTGGCGAACTAAAAATTGTTTTCGCCTGTGTGTTGGTGTGCACCTTCTTCTATATGATACGTCGGCTGCGTCATTGTGCTTTGTTTTTTAATAACTTTTATTTACCAATCCATCTCGGATTGATAAACAAAAAGAAAGAAATGCCTATATATATATTAACTGAAAAAACCAAAGGTTACAGGGACGTTATAGTTAGGTTCACGTTTTACCTGCACAAAACCATAGAAATTCAGCAGTTATAGTTATACTTGTAGTTATACTCATATTAGAAACTATAACTCGTGGCCTAAAGCTACTTAATGGCACAAGTTATAGTTTCTTTAGATAAGTATAACTATAACTGCAGAATTTCTATTGTTTCTATGGTTTTGTGTAGTTAAAACGTGAACCTAACTATAACTTCCCTGTAACCTTTGTTTTTTTCAGTAAATTTCTTTGGTTTTTTTTACGTAAAATAATATATAATTACCGTACATTAATACAACCACTGCCACGCATGGCCTTTGACCTTGCATGTCGGGAGTTGGCCGCCGGGCCTTGCCTGTTTCCAGGTCCTGCTGAAAACCCACTCTGCATGCACCCAGCAAAAAATGCTTCATCTATGGGAAACGGTCCTAACTATAACTGCCTAGTGGCTATCGCCAGTAGGTAAT
The DNA here is from genome assembly GCA_963921515.1 of Calotriton arnoldi. Lineage (NCBI taxonomy): Eukaryota > Metazoa > Chordata > Amphibia > Caudata > Salamandridae > Calotriton > Calotriton arnoldi. The sequence goes on along the minus strand of CAWUFW010000750.1, from coordinate 1,429,137 downwards.
GTATATATATTACCTACTGGCAGTCGCCAGTGGGTAAATATAGTTAGGATGTAGTTTCCATAGGGAAAGTGTTTTTTGACTTGCCTGTATCTTTGACGTCGTTTGTCAAATTTTCCCAAACTTTTCCCCAAAAAGTGCCTCGGTAATTATTGTTGTGTATGGAAAGTTTTGGTGTGATCCGTCATGTTGGGGCCGAGAAACAGGGGTTGGTCAAAAAACGTGTGTTTCCCATGTTAATTCCCGTAGGACTTTTAGACACTGCTACAGCCCGAACTGCTGAACAGAATAACACCAAATTTAGCAGGAAGGTAGGTGTTGGTTCAGGGGAGTGCCTTTTTGTGATTTGGTGTAAATCCGTTCAATAGTTGTGAAGTTATTTAAAGAAATTTCCAGTTGTATATATTGGGAAGCAGATGATCCGCGACCCCTCCTGATCTTGTGCCGAAATTTGATTGGCTGCCAACATTTAAAACCAGGAAGTGTGTTGGCAGGCATCTTGTGACTCAGCTTGAACCGAGTCACAGAAAAAAACTTTAAAAAAAGGAAAAGAGGGCAGATTAGAAACACCCTGACCCCCTAGGCCTCTTGGGATGGTCCCACAGGGACCCCACAGGGCCATAAAAGCCTTTTTTTAAAATAAAAAAATCGCCGAGAGTCGCGCTGAATCTGCGAATCCTGCTGAAAATAAAAAAAATACGAAGCCCGGGCTCTCGTGCTTCATTTTTAATCGGCCCCCAGATAAGCCAGGTCCCGGAGGCATTTTCATAAAGGAGGGGGGCGCACGGGCCTCCCCCTCCAGGGGTGTATTGATGGCCCTGGGACCACCACCTCCCTGAAGTTTGTTTTCAAAAGAAATGCAGGGTTGCCTGCTCAGCAACCCCCATGCACTGGGGATCACCACCTCCCCAGGGCAAATTCTGCAATTAATGTAGTGGGGCCCTTGTGGACTGCCACTTCCCCGGGGCTAAAATGAAAATATTGCGGGGGCCTGTGGGGCACCCCACAGCCCTGGGGACTGCCACCTCCCCGGGGCAACTCTTTTCAATTAAAGTCGGGGTGCCCCGCGTCCCCCCGCAGCCCTGGGGATCAGCACCTCCCCGGGGCTGTGCAGTGTAAAGGAGGGGGCCACACGGCCCCCCCTCCTGGAGCCATAGATGGCCCTGGGGACCGTCACCCCCCCAACACCGGCTCCTGCTATGTCCCGGGTTGCCCACTGCCGGAACATAGCTGTTTGCTATGGCTTAGCGGGAGCTTTACCACTCCCGCCAAGCCATAGCAAACTCTGCTCCTCTTTCAGCAAGTGAGAGAATTGAAAATGCTCTCCCTTGCTGAAAGCAAAGCATAATAGCTTTTACGGAGAGGGAGCTGCATGTTAGCAGCTCCCTCTCTGTAAAAGCAATGCCGGCTCCTGCAGGAAGCGGGAAGCCAGCAGGGACCGCAGGGCCTTCAGGCTCCCCTGCACTCCCCATCTGTGGCAAGTGGGTGCCCTATGTGGGACCAGGGCACCAACATATAAGGCCCGACCCAGCAGGATGGGATCCCCGGACCCGAAATCGGCCCGGGAGGGGACCTGCCGGTCCCCCTCCCCTTGTTTTTTGGAAAAAATAAAGAAAAAGGCCAGGCCCTGGGGGATGAGGTCCCAGGGGCCGAAATCGGCCCTGGGAGGGGGGCCGAAATCGGCCCTGGGAGGGGGGCCGCTTTGCCCCCTCCTCCATTCAAAAAAGGCCTGGCCCTGGGGATGGGTTCCCCGGGGCCGAAAGTTATAGCTAGGAAATAGAATTTTAAAAACCTTATAAATTCACTGAAAAAAACCTAAAGGTTACAGGGACGTTATAGTTAGGCTCAGATTTCACTCATACAAAACTAGTGAAATAAAGCAGTTATAGTTAACCTGAGTTAACTATAACTTACGCCCCCGCAATGCACTGCTTATGACCTCACATATTACATCACTCATAAACATGGCCAGTGACATCACTGATGACATCTCAAATGACGTCACTAATGATATCATCTACTAAACCACTCACACACCCACTCACACCCTCAAACAACCTCTTGTACGCCCACTCCCACACAACCACTCACATACTCATTCAAAGACCCATACCAGTACTTACACCCACTCACTCCTCCATAGAGGTACCAACACGCCCACCTACTCACTCGTACAGCCACTTACACAGCCATTCACTCACCCATACAACCACTTACACACAGAGTCACTCACTCATACAGCCATTCAGACACCCACTCACTCACCCATACAGTCGCTGCGCACCCACTTACTCACTCATAGAGCCACTCACACTGCCACTAACTCACCCATGCAGCCACTGACACACCCACTCACTCACCAATACCGCCACTCACATAGCATCTCACTCACCCACACAGCTACTCACGGTTCACTGACAGAATATCGATGTAAAAAATATAGAAGTAAAAAATATAGATGAAAAAAATATAGAATGCAAAAATATCGACTCCCTATACTTAATCAGGTAAGTACAAAGATATCGAAAAAGAAATATTGATGTAAAAATATAGTTGTACAAAATATCGATTTTTATATACATATGAAATAAAATAATAAATATTAAATATGTTAAATAATAAAATTAATATAAAAAAGTAGATTTAATATACATTTTAACAAATAATCTTAATTAAAAAAGTTAAACACACATACATAATAATTAATATATATATTTACCTTGTACAGGCAGAGGCTTTGAGGATACTCCTTGTCCGGAACCACAAGAAGGGCCTAAAAATATCAGCCTACCAGTACCATCTACTTGTTTGACTTTATCCTCTAATTCGAGTTTCGAGCCCTAGCAAATTGGTCATTTTTATTTGCTCTTGTTACATCTCTCTTCTGACACTACTGATCGTGTTATATTTTACACAGTTATGGGCAAAAGGAAATCAATGTAGGGTGTTGGAGGAGGAGGTAGTGGTAGTGCTCGGGCTCACAAGGGGAAGAAGGCTAGGAAGTCACTCAAACACGCAGGCAGTAACTGCATGTTGGATCGCATAGACAGCCTCATCAGTGAGTGCGAAGGCATCCAGGAGGCCGAACCAACTACGCTGAACACCCCAGGCCAACACTCCCCACAGTGCCAGCACACATCAATAAATACCCCAAGCCCAAATACCATCCCAGCTATGTTTCAGAAACTCCCCCGAAGGGGAGCCACTACACCCAACAAAGAGGCATCTTCACAAATGCAGGCCGACCCTACAAGGATTTCCAATCCTCCCTTTTCTCCCCCTAGCATTAATACCACGGACTCCCAGTCGGTAATCGCAGTCCCCTGCACAAACAGGTTCCTACCACTGGCGGATGTATCTAACGAGCCAAGCGAGGCACCTCCTCAGCTATCCCCCACGCATAGTGCGAGACCCAATAATGACCAAAATACAAACTCGCAGGAAACACCACAGCTTATTAACACGCTTAAACTGGAGATAGGGTCCCTGAAATCTATGATTATAGATCTGACTACTTTGGTCAAATCTATACTAAATAGGGAACTGCCCAGCCAGCTGTGTGCAAATAGCCAAAAAGAACATAACCATCAACTTCACGTGGCACATACGGCACCTATTGCGAAGAGGGTCACTCCTGTACATGATGTACCAGCACCATCCCTTGCTAGTTCTTCTCATAGGCATATCTCACTTTACCCTAAAGTAAATCACCTAAGCAACATCAAAAGTAGGGTCTCTAAAGATTTTCAGAGCACAGTGATTTCACAATCTCCTGTTACCTGTACTAATCAGCGCCCTTTACTCAAGATACAACACCAGACAAACGGTACAGATACCCCCTATTTGTTCCACCCTCTTAAAATTTATATTTTTTTATTTTTATTTATTTTTTATTTGATGAGTTTTATATAGCGCTGGCTAGACTCGGAGGTATCAGAGCGCTTTACATGAGGATCATTGCGTTACAAGTTACAAATTACATCCGTTACGAAAGCATAGTAAAACAGCTGAGAGACGAGGAGCACTGTGCCCAATGTCCGGCTGGGTAGGTGACGGCCGAGGGGGTGAACCAGGGCCAATCTCCTCTATAGCTGTCTAGCAGCTCCACCGGGCATCAGCCATGTTGCTCAGGTCTCAGCAGTCAGGAGAAACAAGAATAGCAGTTTTGCATAGTTACATTTAGTTACAGTTGCCTAGTCAAACATAGAAGAACAAGTCCCCAATAGAGGGAATGGGGGAGGGGAGTTGAAACAAGGGGGCTGGGAGGCAGATCAGATCTGGCAGACCTAGGTTCACCAAGATGCACCATCAGGAGGGGGTCCTCTTGTTCAGTCTATTAGCCTGGGGCATTTCTGGAGCCCGGAATTAGTGCCTTCTTTCAGCTTCCTCTCTTTCTGTATCCTGGGCGCTTTCCCCTCTTCATTCACCCCCATGGGGTCTGGATGCTCTCAGCCGTCTAAAGCCCTGGCCTCCGCACACGGGAAGGAAATTAAAGTCACCAGGGGAGCTGGTGTTGGCAAACCCAGCTGCCGTTGTCCTTCAGTCTCTGTGTCCATTTTCAGGTCAGCAGAGGCATTCACGCGTGACCGAGCCCCCCCCCACCCCGAAGGCACCCCTGGTTCGTTGAGGCTCACCTCTCAAGGACTACCACAATGTCTCACTCTCCCCATGGAGCTCTGTGACCCCCCCCCCCCGAAGACACCCCTGCGACCCCACTGGATTTGTTGAGGCTCACCTCTCAAGGACTGCCACAATGTCTCACTCTCCCTATGGAGCTCCGTCTCTGTTTTGCTTCCTGGTGTGGTCTGCACCTGTCTCCCCAGGGCTCCTCAGCTGGTGTGGCTCGGCCCGACACCCCGCACTCCGCAACGTCCCCAAGCTTGGCCCCAAGAGTAGCCTTGAAAATGAATTTTCCTTGACAAACAAAGCTATCCATTGGATTCGCCATGTCAGGGGCTGTCGATCAATAATACGGGATGATATCACCAGGGCTCGGAGATGTACGTCTCAGCCTCAACCATTCGACTGCATTGAGCTCACTATGAGTAGGGCTGACTTGGCTGACAATCTTCTTGCTTTAGAATATCATACTTGCTCCCCCGAAACTTCTTCCATACAGTTCAGGCGATCTCCACTGGCAATATGGGGCAAGCAACCCACCATGCAGTCATTAACATCATTAGACACAGGAAACTCGCTAGAGGATAATGACTGACTATATTCTACACCTCCTAGTGCTAAGCCCACCCAACATACCATCACACCCTCATGCACGGATCCTGAGCCATTGATAGACAACTATGAGGGGGGTAAGATCTTGAGTAGTTCTTTAACTACCACTCGAAGGGCTCTGGAAGTAGAAGCCATACCACCTCTAGACTCTCAGGCATTGTCCAACCTCCCGGCCCCACACAGCCAATGTACCCTAAGTAGGAGTATCATACCAGGAGCTGCCTCAAGCCACCAACTGAAACTAATATCCTGGAATGTTGCAGGTTTGTAAAATAAACTGGCAATTCCCCATTGGAACAAACTTATTGAGGGCTTTGATATATGTATTTTCCAGGAGACCTGGAGTTTGGCTCCCCTGTATAAATCAGGATATATGTGCTTCCATTCCCCAGCAACCACCATGGGGAAAGGACGTCCATCAGGGGGTTTGATTGTTTGGGTGAGTCTTGCACTGGGCTGCCGAACTACCTTGCATCCAAGTTCGAGCCCAGATATCCTGAGACTTACTATCAGGGGTCCCAGAGGGGGAGGAACCCTGGATTTGTTTAATGTCTACATAAGGGGGACTAAAGGGAGTAGACCTTCGCCTATAGTCACAGCCTTAGAAGAAGCTCTAACTAGCTGTCCGTCTAACTCTAGTATCGTGGTCGCAGGAGATTTCAACTGTACCTTTGAACCCCTGGATACAGAGGATCTTCTGGGGGTCGAGAAGTTTGACAACAAATGTCCCGCACCCCTGCTCAACTTGCCCCCTGTCAAAAGATGGACTCAGTTAGTTCTCCAACTTAACGCTCTCACTGTGGAATTTGGTTTGAGGGCGGTAAATGGGAGAACACCATCAGACACCCAGGGCGCCAACACCTATAACAGAGTTAGTTGCCCCTCAAGGATAGATTATATCCTACTTGATGTAAAGCTTTGGGCAGATCTTATAGATATGAAAGTTGGCACCACTACTGAGAGTGATCATAATCCCCTTTGCCTTCACATGAAATCATCTTGGCCAGCCCCTAGCCATGCTGAGAGGGTGCAAAACTTAACAATAACTAAAGAAGTTGCCCCTTCTAATTGCAAAAGATTTTTGAAGTAGACCAACATTGCACTCCAGGAAACCAAAATCGCTGGAATTAGGCAAGTTCTAGCCTCTAGTACGTCAGCACTTGAGGCTGTAGTCTCAGACTCATGGGGGCTGACAGATGTCTTAAATGTCCACTCTCGCACAGTGGACCGAGTAGGTGCTTACTTCCTAGCCCCGAGTAAGAGCAACAAGCCCAGGGCATCGACTAAAGGGCCCAAATCGTGGTATACGAAAGATTGCAGGGAGAAACCGCAGTTGCTAGCCAAAGCAATTAGAGATAAAAACTGCCCTTTGATTAGGATGGCCAGGAAAAACTATAGAGCAGCCTTACGCCAAGCAAAGGCCGCCTGGGACGAGTCACATTGGCAGGAACTTAAAGAAGCAAGCCTAGCCAAGAATAACAACCTATTTTGGACCCTAGTCTCACGGGGCAATAGGTTGACTGACTGTCCACTTCCAAATCATATCCCAAGTCAATCCTGGTATGATCACTTCGAGAAGTTATATTCTACACCGGAGACTGGGATGCATGAGGAGCTTTATACTCCTCTTGATCCTCCTAGCACTGACAACAATGACGATTTCTTTTGCCTGGGCGAAATTGAAGTTGCTATAAAGAAAATTGTCCCCGCCAAGGCAGCCGGCCCGGACGGCCTCCCTGGAGACCTCTTCCTAGCAGATGTCACTAATTGGGCACATTATATTCTTCTACTTACTAATGCAATTGCTAGTGGAAGCCCAATACCGGAATCCTGGAAAGGAGCCGAGGTGGTACCTATTTACAAGAAGGGACCAAGAGAAGACCCCTCAAACTATAGACCAATTAGTTTGATAGATGTAATGCAGAAGGTCTTCGGTAGAGTCCTGTTGCAAAGAATCCAACATTGGGGAGAAGACGAAGACATTCTTTCCCAGTACCAAGCTGGCTTTAGGGCCCGCACAGGAACAATCGACCAAGTTTTTAGGTTGCTTTTAATATATTGGAAAACAGTGATAATTGGCAAGGGCAGTCTTTATCTCGCATTTATCGATTTAAAGACTGCCTTTGACCTCGTACCCAGGAATAATCTGTGGCTAGTCCTCAGAGACATGGGCATTCCCCCTCCCATCCTTAATCTACTGATTAGGCTCCACGAGAGCAACTATGCCCAGGTGAGGTGGGGATCACAAGGCCAACTGACAGAGCGGATCCCTGTTAACAGGGGAGTCCGCCAGGGATGTGTCATGGCACCCACCCTGTTCTCTCTCTACATGAATGGGGTGGTTAATTTCCTCAAAGAAGACCCGGCAGACGCACCAACCCTCGCGGGCGACAAAGTACCAACGCTCTTGTTCGCCGATGACACCCTCTTGGTGTCAAAGACTCCAGCAGGCTTACAAAGGTTGCTCAACAGATTCCAAACTTTCTGTGATTCCCGGGGACTTACCATCAATGCCACAAAAATAACGTTTATGACATTTAACCCCCACAAATCATTTAGGAGCAATCTTACACTCGGTGGGGCAAATTTGGAGAGAGTCAGGACCTTTGACTATCTTGGCGTCAGACTCTCTGACCAAATGTCCTGGAAGCCCCACTTAGCAAAGATGCTTTTGTGCCATAAACGCGTGACCGGAACACTAGGGAAAGAACATCGCTCCACACAAAGCAGACCAGTTGCTCCGGCCCTCACGGTATATGACGCCAAGGCAGTAAGTACAGCTCTCTATGGCGCTGAGCTGTGGGGATTTGACAATGTCGAGGACATCTCCAGATCTGAACACAAGTTCCTAAGGAACCTGGTTATGCTTCCCTGTAGTACACCTCTGATACCCTTAAAACTTGACCTGGGTAGACGGTCATTTAGCGATACAGCAAAATTACGTCCATTGCTGTTTTGGGCCCGCATTAGACTGACTCCAGAACTCTCTACATACGCTGCAGCATTCACTGAGGTTATTAACTTAGATGTCAACTGTAAAATTAAATGGATTTCCGACATTAGGAAATCTTTGACAGCACTGGGATTCCAGGGACACTGGGACAGACAAGACCCAGCTAGTAAAGAGGAAATCAAACGGTCATACTGGGACAGGGTTAACAGCCAGGAAGTTAGTATGGCTAAAGTGGGCAGACTAACGGAAGAATTCCTCCAGCACAAGCAGACCAGAGGCCTTGAGCCTTATCTAGATTTAATTCAGGTACCTAGGGATAGGATGCTGTATATGCATTTTAGGTTCGGCACACTCCCAGTACGCGCGGTAACTACAAAGTGGCACCCCCTGAAACAGACACCAGCAGATTGTCCTTGTTGTGGAGCCTCATTAGAGTGTGTCCCCCATATTATGTTTGTTTGCCCAGCCTACAAAGCACCAAGGTCCAAATGGCTAAAACCTATTGGTCGCCAACTGGGCACATCAGACCACCGGGTAGCCTTGCGTATTCTGAGATCAGATCAAAGAATATTATTCGTGTGCGGTGTGGCCAAATTTCTTGCCCAAGCCTGGTTGATTAGGCAAAAAGCATTGAAAAAGGAGGCTTAACTTCACTGGGCATGAGACAGTGATGTAATAAAGTAACCTCTACAGTCCGACTTATCAACAAGATTGCACTTCACGCACTGGCACTTTATAACAGACTACCCAACACCAGTAACAAGGTTTTAAATAGTTACCAACAACTTAGTCCCCTGGGGCACTACACTATGTTTTCCAAAAGATTGCATAAGGCAGGATCTTGAGCACATATCCCTTTTTAAAATATTTTTTAAAATGTTTATCATGTAATTATTTATATCTTTTTATTCATGATCTTTTTATGAACATTTTAAATTGTAATTTCGACAACTGTACCACCCTTAATGATGTATGTGAGCACTCTTTTAAAACAATTGTTTACATGTTTGTCTCACCATGTATTCTCAAGCCAAATTTGTTCTATTGTAAATTCATGGCTAAACATCTCATCAAGCTTTTATGACACATGTTGTCGAAATAAAGTAATAAAGAAAGAAAGTCAATATTTACCTTAAAACAATTAATAAACTATTAATTTTAATTTATTCTATAATTTAAAAATTATATAAAAATGTACAAATATATATAAATATATATATATATGTGGCAAGACCTGCGCCCTGAAATAAATATCTTCAAAAGCACATTTGGTGGTCCGTTCCGTTTGTTCAAGGATTGGAGGAGTAACGGAATGCAGGGATATATATATATATATATACTAACTCTTGACCCCATTTTTTTTTTTTTTTTTCCCCCTGTTTTTACTCTGATTGTTTGGTCCTCCATTTTGTTTTCCCTTCCCCAGGCCCAGAGAAGACGCCCCCGGCCCCTGGAACTGTGGCTTTAGCAGGGAAGGAAATAGAAAAAGGTCTTTCTCCTCCACTCTCATAGGGCGGCCATCTTAGATTGGGGCCCTTCCTAAAGTTCTGGCCAATCGAACAGAACTGAGCATCTCCCTTGCAATCGAAAGTTTGCAAGTATTGCTGCAGGTTATTAAATTTTCTACACTCCATATGCCCTACCTCACACCTATTCACTAATTCTCTGTTCATTTCCCGCAATACAGCCTCAACTGTGGCAGGGCAGTTTTATTATCAATCTAATTCCTGACTGTATTCTATAATTTGTAATTGAAACTCAGCCTGTGCAACTGCATGTCTTATGTCATTGCTATCCTATGCTCTATATGCACTTTTTCTGAGCTACCTCATCTCGATGCTTATTGCACTAAGTTGTGTCATGTACTGCACCCACACAATTCTACCTCCTGTCGATTCGCTAATGCTTTGATTCAATCTCTGTAATCTAGCTTTAAATGAAGCAGGACATCATTAGTATTTTCTAATATCTGACTGCATTCTGTAATTGTATTTGTAAATTAGCCCGAGTAGCGGCTTGTTATATTTTATTTTATCTTATTTTTTTATTGTTATTCCTATGTTCTATATGCACTCCTACTGATCTACCTCACCCAGCTGCTTTTTAGCACTAAACTGTCTCTTATATTGCAGCCGGAGCAACTGCAGGATATAATTACTAACAACATATTTGAAGGTTTGATAGCTCAATGTTATGCCATTTTAACCCTCTATGGCTTTGAATTGTATCTTTACTTACGACTCGACATACCAATTCAATTCTCTGTCGCTAGCCCCCCTTATCCCTTCCCTCTTCTCTCGTCCTGGCTTTTAACTGGTTCCTTCGCCCCCACATCCTCACTCGCCACGTGGTTCTTTTTGCCTGCCTATTAAACAGTCTTGCTCTCCCCCCCTTCGAACGTCGCCCCACCGCACACCCTCATAACCTAGCCCTCCCGGAGGCTTACTTGAGTCCCTGGCTCTCCCCCTATTTCCCCTGGTTCACCCCCTTCTTTCCGAGGCCCCCTGACCGTTCTTGAGGATCAACATGACTCCCCCAGTAATCCCCTCATTTCTCCGGATCCATCCATTACTAGACATGGCCCCAATTCTTGGACCATCCGTTACCCCCCTAACCTCTCTAAAAATGCTAAGAAGAATTTTAAGCACAAATTATTAAAACGGCACCAAGAAACCTTATTCGTTGATAACTACCTTAGTCTCACCTCCAATATAAAAACTAACTACATCTTTTATTCCAAACGCCCCTCCAAATGGAAAAGTATCTTCCTCAACCACCTCCCCATCTCGAAATCATGCAAAATCCCATATGGCCTGAAACTGTCTACCACCCCTCCCCTGCTTTTCAAGGTGAAATTGACATCTCTATTTTCAAATCCGGTAATATCCTCATTCAAGCCTCTGAAAAACATCTCTCCACCTTTGAACACCACTACAACACCCTATCCTACCTTCTATCGAAATCTCCCTCCAATCCTCCAGCCTCCCAATCTCCGTCGGACCCCCCTCCCTATCGCTCTCTTACTTCCACCCCTCCCCTCGTCGACATCCCTTCCGCAATACATGTCTCTGAAGTCCTGACACACAATTTCCCTCTCACGTCAACCATTGTCCCCCCTGCCGATTCTACTTCTGCCCCCTCTGTCACTCAAACTCTCCCATCTCCTCTTGATTCGTCTTCACCTTACTCTAACTCGCCCATTTCTTCTTCTCCTTCCTCCCAACGCCTTAATCTCGATCTCCTTTCAGCCCAACTACCAACGCCAATTTCTCCTGCTCCTAACAATCGTACAGCCCCCTTCTACCACTCAAACTCTCCCATCTCCTCCTGATTCGTTATCAACTTACTCTAACTCGCCAATTTCTTCTTCCCCTTCCTCCCAACTCCTTAATCTCGATATCCCTTCGACCCAACTACCAACTCCAATTTCTCCTGCTCCTAATAACCCTCACCCCCCCAACCTAGACGTCTTTCAGCCTCACTCTCCCCACGCACCCTCACCTCCCCTGGACTCACAACGAGCTTCAGGGAACCTCCTTTCTCTCCGCCCTCCTCTCCCTTCATCCATCTTCAAGGTCAACCCTCCCCACCCTCCTCCTGGGCTCCCACCCCTCCCCCACCCCAGACCGCCCGCCCAGCCTATCTCGGAACTCGATCCTCTCCCCCTGACTTCCCAGCCCCCGTCCCTATCTCTCTTATTACACAGACACTCTTTAACATCGAACTACATCTCGCCAACCTGTCGTTTGAACTCACATCACTCAGGAACGACGTCAACTCCTCTCTGCTCTTAACCTCCCCAAACAATCTATTTCCAGCCACCCTAACCAATCTATTTCCATGAGCTCTGACCAATTAATCACCTTATCCCAACAACAAAGGAAAACTTCCCCTCTGCAAGGATCTTGATAGTGCTTACCCCGCCTCAAGCCATCTCCCTCTCCTGTTCTCTGTATCCCCAGTCGCTCTTCCCCCCATATCTCCATGATTACGGACCCCCCGGTCCCCCTCGCAACCATCCCTGTGATCCTTGGAACCAACAGAATGCCTTCCTCCCCTGCCTCTCCCAGGCTGCCTCCGCAACACACCACTATCCATACTATCCCCCCTCCCAAAACCAATCCTAAACCCCTTACCTGCATGCTGGTTAACTGCCGCTCTGCTGCATGTCATGCGATCGAAATTTCAGAAACTATTCTTCGTGAAAACATTGACATCGCCTTCTTAACTGAAACTTGGCTCAATGACCACTCTTCTTCCATTCTTGACCTGCTCTCTCCCCTGGCTACTCCATCCTCAGGAAAGATAGACCTGGCAAAATCGGAGGTGGTCTTGCCATAATCTATAAAAATGAACTACAACTCTCACATGTGCAGAGCTCTGCTCATTCTACTTTTGAATACCTCGGTGCAGAACTTCGAGTCCATGGTACCACACCTATTCGCCTTCACAACATCTACCACCCACCCACTGACTCTCTTCCCTTTGTAGAACAACTGGCCGACCTTATCTCTCAATCCTCGCTTCCAATTCTAAAACCTCTTCCTCGGGGATTTTAACCTCCATTGGAACAAACAGGATGATCCTATGATTAACATCCTTATAGATCTACTTGACATTAATGACCTGAAACAACTCTGCCATGCGCCTACTCACTCAAAAGGAGCCACACTGGACGCTATCATTACTAGCCCCGATTTAGCCTCCCTTTCCTCCATCGTTCCCATCGACTGGTCTGATCATCACCTCATCCTTTTCACGATCTCGAACACTATGCTACCCCCTCCCCCCAAAACCCTCAAACAGAAGAAATTGACTAGAAACTTCCATCTTATACCCCCTGGCGAACTTGAGAATAAAGTCAAAGCGCAACTCCGACTACCGCCTCCTTCTCTAAATGCTAATGACCTCACCGAGCACTTTAATAAATCCATCACAGATGTCCTTGACCAAATTGCTCCAGCCAAACTTAAACCTCAGAAAAACACCTCCTCCAAATCCTGGTTTAACACAGATCTCAACAATGAGAGGCGCGCACTTAGATCGACGGAACGCATTTGGAGACAAAACCCTTCGCCCACTAATCTCGCCCTACTCAGATCCGCCAGGTTCAATTACAAAAAACATATCCTTAATACCAAGGCTGCCTTCTTCCGCTCCCAACTAGACCGGGCCAAAAATAGACCCAGGGAACTATTCAGCTTGATTAAAAACAAACCTCCACTGCCCCCCAAGATGACGGTCACTATGGAGAGATGTGAAGAAATTGCTAACTTCTTCTCTGAAAAATCTCCAAAATTGACCACTCCTTCGCCCTTACACCCCTTCCTCATCGCCCTCAACCCCCCCAAGACTCTTCCTCCAGCTCTCCGACCCTCCTAACACTCCCACATGACCCCTCATCTCTGCCTCTAGTCGTCTCTCTGCCTGAATCCGACCTCACCAAACTTGAAAATAAAAATAATGCTTCCTGGCTTCACTTCCATCCAGTTACTGAACACGAAGTCCTCAACGTCATTGCCAGACTTAAACCTTCCTCTCACTCCAGAGACCCGCTCCCTGCCAACCTTGTCCAAGATTTAAAACACATCATTGCCCCGTTCTGGACTTCTATCATCAACTCCTCCTTTGCCACGGGTTGTGTCCCGGTCTCCCTTCAGCTAGGACAAATCACTCCCATCCTCAAAAACTCTGCTGCTGACCCCAATGACCTTAATAATCTCCGACCAATCTCTAACCTTCCTCTCCTCTCTAAAGCCCTTGAAAAATGTGCACTGCTCCAACTAGACTCACACATCGACACATTCAATCTGTTGGACTCTTTTCAATCAGGTTTCAGAAAGGGATGTAGTACAGAAACGTCCATGCTCAATATAATTGACGACATTCATCACTCCCTCGACAAGGGCGAGTCCTCCCTTCTCATTCTCCTGGATCTCTCTTCAGCTTTTGATACTGTGAATCACTCTATGTTACTCAACACTCTTAAAGATCGTTTTGGCCTCAACAGATCAGTGCTTAAATGGTTCTCCTCCTTTCAACACAGAACCCAGCAAATCAAAATTCACGACTGCCTTTCTAAACCTATGCCTGTCTCACTGGGTGTCCCACAGGGCTCTATTCTCTCTCCCTCTCTTTTCAACCTCTTTATGGAACCCCTCACCCTTATTCTTAAGCATGCGGGAATCAAGTATCACCTATACGCTGATGACACTCAACTTTATCATAAGATTCAATCCCACGCTGACATACTACACCTCAATGACACCTTGACTAAGATCCAATCCTGGTTCCACTATAACCACCTCAAACTCAACCCTAAAAAACTGAAATCATTCTTTTCTCCCCCAAAACAGCCCGCTCCCTATCCAAGCCTGGATTTCTGACCTCACAGCGCTCAACTGCTCTCTCACCTTATCCAACTCAGTTAAATCCCTCGGAATTAACATCGACCAGAACCTCTCTCTCAACTCCCACATAAAAAACTCGGCCAAAAGTGCTCTCTTCACTCTCTTTCACCTCAAGAAATTAAAACCCTTCATTCCGGCTGATGACTTTAGGTCAGCTGTCCAATCACTGGTCCTGTGTAAAATCGACTATGGTAACGCCATTCTCTCTGGAACACCTAAAGTCCACCTAGCCCCAATCAAATCCGTTCTTAACCTTGCTGCTAGACTCATTACCGACCTCAAACGGTTCGATCACATCTCCCCTACCCTTAAAGCCCTCAACTGGCTCCCTATTGAAGGCAGATCTACCTACAAGACCGCCTGCATTACACACAAAGCCCTGCATCAACACTCCCCTCTGTACCTTGCAGACAAACTGCTCAAAGCGGGCTGCTCTCGAACACTGAGGAGCTCAAATTCTCTCGTTCTTGTCCCTCCTCTGTTAAACAAGAAATCTACTCCATCACGCTCCTTCTCTGGAAATGCGCCTACCATCTGGAACGCACTCCCTAAAGAACTTCGATGCAACCCCTCCTACTTCAGCTTCAAAAAAGACCTCAAACTTCACCTTCTCGAAAAATTCTGGGGGCCTTAACATCTTCCCTGGGCACATCCCGGCCCCCTACTGTTTTTGGATTCCCCCCTTCTGACCTCACGATACCCTTTCTCCAGCCCCTTCCCACCTCTCACTTTTCTTGCCCTCTATCTCTCTAATTCCTCTCTTAGGCCCTGCTTGATGTATTTGGTATTTCCCGACCCCCTCCCACAGCATCTCTACACTCTTACATCCTGCCCCCGCTCTCTCTATCCCCCTTGCTCCTCGAATACCTCTCTTCTCTTGACTTGCTGCTGATCATCTCAATTTGCTGTAATTCTGTTCCCTAAACTAAGTTTACATCTATTGTTTTAATTGGATTTGAATGCTACCTCATTGTATCTTTTTATTTCCATATTTACTCATGCAACCCTTGTAAAGCGCTCTGATACCCTTGGGTCCAGCCAGCGCTATATAAAACCTTTAAATAATAATAATAATAAATAATATATATATCAACCAACAAACAGGATACCGCACTCCACGAATCTTCATATATTAATGCTTTATTTCAAGCGCATATTACACCACTACCACCACCAACGTTTCAGCCAAAAAATGGCCTTGATCACGGTATTGTGAGTCCTTCGTTTGTCTCTTCACTCTATAGACTTTCCATTTCAGCCCATTATGAGGCATTATGGGACTTATAGTTCTTTGGTTACCAGGCTTTAAAAGTTCTTTTGTCCAATATCCGCATGTGCTTTCAATTAGTAATTTTTTTGTTGTTTTTTGCAAGTATTCTTTATCACATATTGTTTCTTCCAGCAGTGTTCGGGTGTGGACCTCATGCACATCTTTGTATCCTTATGTTGTCATGTTGTTTTTGAGACTGGATATTTTTCATCTTAGTGATGCTTTCCTTGTCCTCTCATATTCACAGTCCAATGAGTAATTACTCCTGTGACTTAGTGCATCTGAGCTTGTTCCTTATTCACGCTGCGATGTTTGTTGATGGCTTAGTGCCTGAGTATATGGAATACAGCCTGTGATTCTTGATGAGATTGTTTACTTACAAATGAACATATAACTCTTCGTCCCCGTTAAGACCATACGGAGTCTTAGTTTTAAATCGAATGATTAGACAGGACTCTAACCTTCTCAATTTCAAGGTCCTGTTTCCTCCTCTCTCATTGAGGGGTACAGTTGCAATTCCAAAGTATTTGATGTTTTGCCAGTTTGTTTTATGCATTGTATGAATGTGCTTGGAAATTGCATAGTTCATATCTTGGTTTGTGATCGCTCTGAGATGTTCAAGAATTCATTTTCTGAGCGGACAGATGGTACTGCCGATGTAGCGTAAGCCACACATGCACACAATCATGTAAACTGTGTATGTGGAGTTACACGTTATCTGTTCATTAATGTGGAAGGATCTTCCTCTAAAATCAACCACCTCTTTCATGTTCTGGCCCACTTTGCAGGCCTTACACTTGTCACACCGTGTGAAGCCTGCTTGTTGTTTTGTTAGCCAATTGGTTGGTTTGATGTTTGTAAAGTGACTTCTGACAAGTTTGTCCTTGATTGAGGGTACCTTTCGGTAAGTCACCATAGGTTGAGTACCTATTCTTTCCCCAATGTCTGGATCTTTTCATAGAATGTTCCAGTATTTTTTCAGGATCTTCACAATTTTGTAGCCCTCCTTGCTGAACGTGGTGATTAATCTTATTGGGTTGTTCTCTTTTTCAATTGTTTCTTCTTTTTGTTTGTTCGCTAGAGTCAATGCACGGGGTATCTGTTTCGCCCGTAGTCGTCCTTGTCTGACGTCATTGAATTTATACCCTCTTCTCAAAAATATACCTTCAGTTTCTTGGAATGTCTCTTCCATTATTTTGTCTTCTGAGCAATTTCTTCGCATCCTGATAAATTCCCCATAGGGGATGCCTTTTTCAATTGAACAGGATGGAAGCTAGATCCGTGCAGGACACTGTTGGTAGCTGTAGGTTTACGATAGATTTTGGTATGAATTTTATTTTCATTGATGTATACAGAGACGTCTAGGAATTGGATCTGCTCCTGCTCAGATTGTACGTGAACTTGAGACCCACTTCGTTGTTGTTCAGGACTTCAAAGTATTCTTTAAATTCCTCCACACTGCCATTCCATATGATAAACAGATCCTCTATGTATCTTAACCATAGCTCGATCTTTGCAGTGTGTACATCATTCTCCTCATTCCATGCCATGAATTTCTCCCACCAGCCCATGGTAAGGTTCGCATAGCTGGGGGAAAAAGACACGCCCATAGCAGTCCCGCACTTTTGGGCATATATTTGTTTGTTGAAGGTGAAGATGTTATTCCTCAGACATATCTCTACCATTTCCATGAGCATGCGCGTGTGTTCCAGATCTTGAATATTTCTTTGCTTAAGAAAATATCCAACGGCTTTTAGCCCCATGTCATGGCTAATGGACGTGTATAAAGAAACCACATCTATGGTGACTAGATAGAAATTTTGATGCCACTCTATGTCACTGAGAATTCTTAAAAAAATCGCCCGTATCTTTAATGTAGGAGCTCAAGTTTGTGACCATTGGTGCAAGAAAGAAATCTACATATGTTGAAATGTTCTCATACAGAGAATTACAACTGGATATGATAGGTCTTCCTGGGGGATTATATAGTGTCTTATGCACCTTGGGTAGGAAATATATTGTTGGCATCACAGGACTATCATTCTTCAAACATTGTGCTTCTTCATCACTCAAGAGACCCTTATTTTGCCGCATTCTGATCTTTGTGTTAAGATCAAGGGTTAGTTCATTTATAGGATTAATTGATAGCCGTGTATAGTTCTTGTCATCATTCAGTTGTCTCATAGCCTCTTCAATGTAGTCCCTGGTGTTTAATATGACTACATTTCCGCCTTTATCAGCTGGTTTAATCGTTATTTCTCCTTTATTACTGAGTTCTTCTAATGCCATTCGTTCTGATCGGGATAGATTTTCTTTCCCATTATTGGTATTCTCCATGCTTTCCAGTTCTTTGATTACTAGCTCATGGAATAAGTCAATTTTGTTACCCGGGCTTAACATAGGACAAAATTTGGATTTGGGTTTAAACCCTGATTTTATATGTTTGTCAGTGGGTATGTTCAGGTCATCCAGAATTTGAGTCTCAGTCATGTCATCATCGGTCAGATTAAGCATCAGGTCATATGATGTTTTAATGCTGTTCATATCTTCAATGCTGAGGTTGGTCTCTTGTTGTTGTGCACCTCTGCCGTCTCTTCCCTCAATGCTGGATTTGGTGAAGAATTTTGCTAGTTTGAGTTTTCTAACATATTTGTATATGTCGATACGAGTCTCTACATAGTCGTAGTGTTTATCAGGGCAGAAGGTGAGACCTCTATTCAACAGGTTCTCTTCCTGCTTGTTTAGAACATAATTGGAGAGGTTAATGATTAGATTGTCTGTTGTGTCCAAGTTCTCTTCTTCGATTACTTCTTCATCCTGTTGCGGAGAGGGTAGCCCCTTGTTCTTTCTTGACCCTCTTCGCGTCTTTCGCCGTCGCTTGGGCCTGATGTTGGGTTCTTTCCTCTCCCTCTCCCACAACCTCGTCCTCTTCCTCTTTCTCTTGGTGTCCTCTGATCGATGTAGATTAACTTCATTTCTTCTAAAAATGTTGTGCGACACCCCACTCGCACTGTTCGTTCTTCCTCACTGAGATCAGATTCTGATTCACTTGCCACCATTCTCGGTGTCTCCGATATTGATAACTTTCCAGTGTGTAGTTGCTGTTTTAATACGTCAAATCTTTTGGCAAATGTCAATATCGCTCCTGTTTCATAGTCCACTTCGTCACGTTTGAACTTACGTTGTTTGCGTAGTTCAACTTCCTCCTCATATTTATCCAAGTTTTTTCCATTTCTTTCCTTAATGATTTAGATTCTTCTTCTTTCTTAAGAGCAGCTATCTGCGTTTCCAATTCTTTAATCTCCTTCTGCAGTTCCTCTATATCCTTTTTCGCATATTTAATGATTATCAGTAACATGTTCCTTGAGCATTGCATGCTATTTCTTGCCCACTCCTCGAGCATTTCAGGTTTAGTATCAGGGTGATTAGGCAGAGTGAATATTCTTAATACCCTCGGAATTCGATCACATTCCACATATTTTTCTAATGTTATCACCTCCCAGCTTTTGGATATTTCTTTTCTCAGTAATTCTTCCAGTTGAAAAAACCGCTGTTTGAGATCTTTTTGGGTGCTTGCTCCCCCAGCTGTAACATCCATACTGGTGGATTGCAATGTTCCTTTCTTGAAAAGCGACTCCGCTTTCAGGGACCTTTTGGCAGCCCTTGCTTCCATGTCTTACTTTACTTTACTATGGTAACCACTGATCGTAACCGTGTCCCTCGTCACAATACGTGGTAATTATGTTAAAGTGGTGTGCGCTTTCGTTACGTTCCGTGAGCAGGCTTAAACTATGTGTAAATATTAGTTTTCAGCCTTGCTTGCTGCAACATTATTACAAATTGCGGTGCCCTTGTCTTCTTATGAGCTCCCCAGCCATGTTCTTACCTGAAAATCACACGATCGGGGGGCGTCCTCCGGCCCCGCTCGTCCGGTGTTTCAGATTCAGAAACGGCTGCTCGTTTCACGGAACACTGCTGTACTGGGGGTCTGGAATCTCCGGTTGCTGGGACGTACTTCCAGTAGTTCAATTCTGTTGTAGCTCACGATAACAGCACCGGTTCTCCAATTGTTTGCCACTTTTCTCGATTACAGCCAGTATTCCAAAGATAGTTCAGTAATGTTGGGCGCAGCTGAATAAATTAACTATGCCAACAAACAGTCCAAATTCAGCGCGCTGATTTCACAGCCGGTGCGGTTTTCGAGGTCGGACTTAACCTCGTGATATGTCAACCAACAAACAGGATACCGCACTCCACGAATCTTCATATATTAATGCTTTATTTCAAGCGCATATTACACAACTACCACCACCAACGTTTCAGCCAAAAAATGGCCTTGATCACGGTATCGTGAGTCCTTCATTTGTCTTTCCATTTCAGCCCATTATGAGGCATTATGGGACTTATAGTTCTTTGGTTACCAGGCTTTAAAAGTTCTTTTGTCCAATATCCGCATGTGCTTTCAATTAGTCAAAAACAACAAAAAAATGACTAATTGAAAGCACATGCGGATATTGGACAAAAGAACTTTTAAAGCCTGGTAACCAAAGAACTATAAGTCCCATAATGCCTCATAATGGGCTGAAATGGAAAGTCTATATAGTGAAGAGACAAACATTAGAAAAATATGTGGAATGTGATCGAATACCGAGGGCATTAAGAATATTCACTCTGCCTAATCACCCTGATACTAAACCTGAAATGCTCGAGGAGTGGGCAAGAAATAGCATGCAATGCTCAAGGAACATGTTACTGATAATCATTAAATATGCGAAAAAGGATATAGAGGAACTGCACAAGGAGATTAAAGAATTGGAAACGCAGATAGCTGCTCTTAAGAAAGAAGAAGAATCTAAATCATTAAGGAAAGAAATGGAAAAAAACTTGGATAAATATGAGGAAGTTGAACTACGCAAACAACGTAAGTTCAAATGTGACGAAGTGGACTATGAAACAGGAGCGATATTGACATTTGCCAAAAGAGCCAAGCTCTCCCGGTAACCACGGAAACATCAGAACAGAGTCAAGAATAACAATGCGTGACACAAGATGGCGTGACATATTAGGGCACAAGATTACAACAGATCTTCCTCCTTTCATCTTCCCTCAAATATAAACATGTAATATTATGCCAATCTACAAAAGTGACACAAAACAAAGCTAAACACATGTTACATCACAAAATCCTTGAAAAACATAGGAGGACCCTTAAGCCTTTGTCCTCTTCCGCTCCCATCATTTCTTGGTGACACTTGTGGTAAGGAAGTGGAAGGTGAAACAACAACAGGTAACGGATGTTCTGCGTCTGTGAGATCAACCTCCCTTCTCACACTTGCAAATGGTGCCTCAACATCCACATTTTCACCTATCACATCATCGCATGTAAAACTCCCACACTCACTCTCACTGCGGTTCACTACCCTCTTTTTAGACCCATACTTCGCCACCCTCCTTAAATTCCATTTCTGACCATTGTTGAGAACCAAATAGTGCTTGAAGACCTGACGGACTTGAAATGGTCCCCAAAATTTGCTCAACCCTCTGACAATCCTGCCAGATCTAATCTTCACCCAATCACCAGACACAATTTTGTCACTCCCGCTCGTGCTCTCAAATGCAGAAATCTCTTCTCCTTTACCTCCTTGCTCCACAACCCCTTGCAACAGATTCTTCAACCAAAACGGTGTCAACCTGGTTTTGGGCTCCCTACCTCGCATCATTTTAAAAGGAGATGTTTTCATAGTATTGTTCTCCGTTGTGCGATACGCCCACACCAGATCTGACATGGTCCTCTCCACACTCAAACCATTCACAACGGCCAACTGGATAGCCCCTTTGACCATCCTGTTCGCCCTCTCCACGATACCGTTTGCCTGAGGATTGTAAAGTGCGGTGCATGAATGGTGCACCCCACACGCTCCCAAAAACTCTCTCATCTCTCTCGAAACCAACTGTGTCCCATTGTCTGTTACAAGGCACATGGGATACCCTTCCTCCATAAAAATTTCAGAGAGGGTATCAATTGTTGATGATGTGCTTATCTCTGCCATGAACTTAACCACCAACCACCTCGAATGCACATCTAGCAGGACAAATGCAAACCTTCTACCATGTTTCAACCCTTCAAGAGGACCAACAAAATCCCCACAAACCATCTTCCAAGCTTGTCCTGGATCATGAATGCTCCCAAAATCATTCTGCGAGCCAACTTTCAATCTTTTCTCACACTCGATACACACCGTACACCTCTCCACCCATTGAACCACGTCCTCATCCATCCCTGGCCACCAGAATTCTGCTCTGATCCTTTTCTTCGTCATGGTTTGCCCCAAATGTCCTTCGTGTGCAATGACAAACAACTTTCTACGCACACCAATGGGTGGAACAATCTTCTCTCCCCTGACTAACACTCCATTACCAACCAAGGACAATTCATCTAACACCTTAGCAAAAGGTCTCAATGACAAGGGCAAGGTACTCTCTCTGCGTGCCCCCTTGATCACTAATCCAATAACTCCTTTTAACACATCATCTTGTGACATAGCGACCCTCCACTCTTCTTCAGTGACTGTACCCAACGACCACTGTACAACATCACTAACACAGGCCACTGCCCCTGCGCTTTCACTCCTCCTCACAGCATCACTGTCCACACTCTCCCAGTCCAAAGGTAATCGCGAGAGGCAGTCCGCCAGAACATTCTTCCACCCAGAAATAAACTCAAGAGTGTAATTGTACCCTTGTAGTCTCGCAGCCAGTCTCGCCAGCCTGGCAGAACCTTTCTCTGCACCGCCTGGTGAAAGTATTTTCATTAAAGGTTTGTGATCCGTCCTCAAAATCACCTGACTACCCCAGACGTACATGCAAAAGTGCTCCATGCCCCATGCAGCTGCCAACGCCTCCCTTTCAATCACTGAATAGTGACGTTCGGTGGGCGTCAAAGTACGCGACACAAACGCCACTGTTCTTTCTCCTGCTGACTGAACCTGACACAAGACAGCACCAACACCAGAGGCACCCATCCTCGTCGCCAAAATTATGTTGTAAACAACGGTGTACAACAAGTAAGTTTTAAAAGAGTAAGGCTTTATTAAGCTTTAAGGTCGAACGTGACTCCACTCCCTGCCAGCTCAAGGCCAACTGACAGGAGTCGAACGCCAAGCTCTCCCGGTAACCACGGAAACATCAGAACAGAGTCAAGAATAACAATGCGTGCCACAAGATGGCGTGACATATTAGGGCACAAGATTACAACAATTTGACGTATTAAAACAGCAACTACACACTGGAAAGTTATCAATATCGGAGACACCGAGAATGGTGGCAAGTGAATCAGAATCTGATGTCAGTGAGGAAGAACGAACAGTGCGAGTGGGGGGTCGCACGACTTGTTTAGAAGAAATGAAGTTAATCTACATCGATCAGAGGACACCAAGAGAAAGAGGAAGAGGACGAGGTCGTGGGAGAGGAAAGAACCCAACATCAGGCCCAAGCGACGGCGAAAGACTCGAAGAGGGTCAAGAAAGAACGAGGGGCTACCCTCGCCGCAACAGGATGAAGAAGTAATCGAAGAAGAGAACTTGGACACAACAGACAATTTAATCATTAACCTCTCCGATTATGTTCTAAACAAGCAGGAAGAGAACCTGTTGAATAGAGGTCTCACCTTCTGCCCTGATAAACACTACGACTATGTAGAGACTCGTATCGACATATACAAATATGTTAGAAAACTCAAACTAGCAAAATTCTTCACCAAATCCAACATTGAGGGAAGAGCCGGCAGAGGTGCACAACAACAAGAGACCAACCTCAGCATTGAAGATATGAACAGCATTAAAACATCATATGACCTGATGCTTAATCTGACCGATGATGACATGACTGAGACTCAAATTCTGGATGACCTGAACATACCCACTGACAAACATATAAAATCAGGGTTTAAACCCAAATCCAAATTTTGTCCTATGTTAAGCCCGGGTAACAAAATTGACTTATTCCATGAGCTAGTAATCAAAGAACTGGAAAGCATGGAGAATACCAATAATGGGAAAGAAAATCTATCCCGATCAGAACGAATGGCATTAGAAGAACTCAGTAATAAAGGAGAAATAACGATTAAACCAGCTGATAAAGGCGGAAATGTAGTCATATTAAACACCAGGGACTACATTGAAGAGGATATGAAACAACTGAATGATGACAAGAACTATACACGGCTATCAATTAATCCTATCAATGAACTAACCCTTGATCTTAACACAAAGATCAGAATGTGGCAAAATAAGGGTCTCTTGAGTGATGAAGAAGCACAATTTTTGAAGAATGATAGTCCTGTGATGCCAACAATATATTTCCTACCCAAGGTGCATAAGATACTATATAATCCCCAGGAAGACCTATCATATCCAGTTGTAATTCTCTGTATGAGAACATTTCAACATATGTAGATTTCTTTCTTGCACCAATGGTCACAAACTTGAGTTCCTAAATTAAAGATACAGGCGATTTTTTAAGAATTCTCAGTGACATAGAGTGGCATCAAAATTTCTATCTAGTCACCATAGATGTGGTTTCTTTATACACATCCATTAGCCATGACCTGGGGCTAAAAGCCATTGGATATTTTCTTAAGCAAAGAAATATTCAAGAACTGGAACACACTCGCATGCTCACGGAAATGGTAGAGATATGTCTGAGGAATAACATCTTCACCTTCAACAGACAAGTATATGCCCAAGTGTGCGGGACTGCTATGTGCGTGTCTTTTTCCCCCAGCTATGCGAACCTTACCATGGGCTGGTGGGAGAAATTCATGTCATGGAATGAGGAGAATGATGTACACACTGCAAAGATCGAGCTATGGTTAAGATACATAGAGGATCTGTTTATCATATGGAATGGCAGTGTGGAGGAATTTAAAGAATACTTTGAAGTCCTGAACAACAACGAAGTGGGTCTCAAGTTCACGTACAATCTGAGCAGGGAGCAGATCCAATTCCTAGACGTCTCTGTATACATCAATGAAAATAAAATTCATACCAAAATCTATTGTAAACCTACAGCTACCAACAGTGTCCTGCACGGATCTAGCTTCCATCCCGTTCAATTGAAAAAAAGCATCCCCTATGGGGAATTTATCAGGATGCGAAGAAATTGCTCTGAAGACAAAATATTGGAAGAGACATTCCAAGAAACTGAATGTAGATTTTTGAGAAGAGGGTATAAATTCAATGACGTCAGACAAGGACGACTACGGGCAAAACAGATACCCCGTGCATTAACTCTAGCGAACAAACAAAAAGAAGAAACAATTGAAAAAGAGAACAACCCAATAAGATTAATCACCACGTTCAGCAAGGAGAGCTACAAAATTGTGAAGATCCTGAAAAAATACTGGAACATTCTATGAAAAGATCCAGACATTGGGGAAAGAATAGGTACTCAACCTATGGTGACTTACCGAAAGGTACCCTCAATCAAGGACAAACTTGTCAGAAGTCACTTTACAAACATCAAACCAACCAATTGGCTAACAAAACAACAAGCAGGCTTCACACGGTGTGACAAGTGTAAGGCCTGCAAAGTGGGCCAGAACATGAAAGAGGTGGTTGATTTTAGAGGAAGATCCTTCCACATTAATGAACAGATAACGTGTAACTCCACATACACAGTTTACATGATTGTGTGCATGTGTGGCTTACGCTACATCGGCAGTACCATCTGTCCGCTCTGAAAAAGAATTCTTGAACATCTCAGAGCGATCACAAACCAAGATATGAACTATGCAATTTCCAAGCACATCCATACAATGCATAAAACATACTGGCAAAACATCAAATACTTTGGAATTGCAACTGTACCCCTCAATGAGAGAGGAGGAAACAGGACCTTGAAATTGAGAAGGTTAGAGTCCTGTCTAATCATTCGATTTAAAACTAAGACTCCGTATGGTCTTAACGGGGACAAAGAGTTATATGTTCATTTGTAAGTAAACAATCTCATCAAGAATCACAGGCTGTATTCCATATACTCTGGCACTAAGCCATCAACAAACATCGCAGCGTGAATAAGGAACAAGCTCAGATGCACTAAGTCACAGTAGTAATTACTCATTGGACTGTGAATATGTGAGGACAATGAAAGCATCACTAAGATGAAAAATATCCAGTCTCAAAAACAACATGACAGCATAAGGATACAAAGATGTGCATGAGGTCCACACCCAAACACTGCTGGAAGAAACAATATGTGATAAAGAATACTTCAGGGGTGCAAAATGAATCAAGCACCTGAAAGAGAGCAATCGGAAACACCCTGTGATAAGTAATAGTTGAAATCAATCAAACGTATTACTAAATCCCTGTGAAAACGACCCCTCCACCCACTTAGGGTATAACATGCAAAAAACAACAAAAAAATGACTAATTGAAAGCACATGCGGATATTGGACAAAAGAACTTTTAAAGCCTGGTAACCAAAGAACTATAAGTCCCATAATGCCTCATAATGGGCTGAAATGGAAAGTCTATATAGTGAAGAGACAAACGAAGGACTCACGATACCGTGATCAAGGCCATTTTTTGGCTGAAACGTTGGTGGTGGTAGTGGTGTAATATGCGCTTGAAATAAAGCATTAATATATGAAGATTCGTGGAGTGCGGTATCCTGTTTGTTGGTTGACATATCACGAGGTTAAGTCCGACCTCGAAAACCGCACCGGCTGTGAAATCAGCGCGCGCTGAATTTGGACTGTTTGTTGGCATAGTTAATTTATTCAGCTGCGCCCAACATTACTGAACTATCTTTGGAATACTGGCTGTAATCGAGAAAAGTGGCAAACAATTGGAGAACCGGTGCTGTTATCGTGAGCTACAACAGAATTGAACTACTGGAAGTACGTCCCAGCAACCGGAGATTCCAGACCCCCAGTACAGCAGTGTTCCGTGAAACGAGCAGCCGTTTCTGAATCTGAAACACCGGACGAGCGGGGCCGGAGGACGCCCCCCGATCGTGTGATTTTCAGGTAAGAACATGGCTGGGGAGCTCATAAGAAGACAAGGGCACCGCAATTTGTAATAATGTTGCAGCAAGCAAGGCTGAAAACTAATATTTACACATAGTTTAAGCCTGCTCACGGAACGTAACGAAAGCGCACACCACTTTAACATAATTACCACTGTTTGTTGGCATATATATATATATATACAGTCCAGATTGCTTCTACTGCCCTTCTCTCGCCCGTGGCAGTTGGTGCGCCGTGCCGGCGAAGACCAAGGACGTAGTATGATAGAAATAACAAAATAGGCGCTCGCTCAGGGGATCGTTTTCCAGCAAAGATTTATTTTACCAGTAACGCGTTTCGGAGACCCACGTCTCCTTGCTCACACACTGGTATGCAGTTCAACCACCCATTTACATGTCCGAGTATTGACATAAAGAATGGACAACATCGACATCAGCAATGGTACATAGGGTTACAACAGCGGCCATTTTGTAATGGCCAATGCATACGGGAATGCAGTATAATTTCTACCTCTATTCATTCTTGTTGTTGAGCCTTTTAGCACATATTTTATGCTAAGTAACACAGTCTGCGCTATCATCGTTCCAATACAGGACAGCATATTAGTCTTGACAATGTGTGATACACAGTATCCAATAACATAATGTCCGGCTCACTTACATGTAGAAACCATAGAAAACACATGTTGTAACTGACAGTACCATAAAAGCTCTGCACTCGCAGTAGTGGCTGAATTATACTGTTACCTACACAGTTATAATACACTCAGTTGGCTGAAACATATTCTATAGATGTTGGACTCAGTACTCTCATATAGTAATCATACTATACTAAGACTAGGGACCTCTACCTTGACGCCTAATGGCAGAAGCATAGTAATGATAGTCCGTACTGACTCAGTAGACTCAACATATGGATATAGTTGTGTCGATTCTCAGATATGTCTGTCCTCTTGCTGTGGTTGATAGACACTAGCAATAATGGTGACATACTCACCCTGTGAAAACCCCTATCCCTGATTGGTAACATCATGTGCATGTGTACAAGAAAAAATATATATATAATATCAACTTAATAGACTTATCTACAAGGTGCTCTTAAATCATGATGACGCGATCTTGAAGAAAAGGGTAGGCGACCTCTGTCAGCATCTCCTCCCAGGAGTAGGCCCCTTCCTTTCCTCCTATGTGAAATAAATCAAAAGTATAAAATCAATCACATGATTAAAAACCATAATCCATCATTAAGTGCACAAAAAACACATTAAATTGCGTAGTAAATATTCCTTCTTATTAAGCAGATCACCAAACTACAATTGGAATGCACACACAATGAGGAATCTAGTCTTCATGTAGGTGTATTCCTAGTTCCTCATCTAAGTTGAGGCCTCCCGGGGTTCTGGTTTGGAGTTCTATAATCTGCCACGATTCTCTCTGCCTGAGGTGTAGGACTCTATTCCCTCCCCTAGGACTTTTCTGTACTTGTTCTATAGCATAGTATTTGAGCAACGAGCTATTTGACAGATGGTACTTTTCAAAATGCCTGGCCACTGGATAGTGACTGCCTTTATTTGTTATGGCCCTTAGGTGTTCAAGTACTCTTTTTTAGGCTGCAAAAATGGTGCTGCCCACGTATTTATGTTTACATGGACATTCCAAGACGTATATCATGTATGTTGTGCTACACGTCCGGAATTAGGTGATGGTTTTAGTTTTGTGAGGTGTTTCATATGTTTTCTTCATGTGACTGAACTTGCAGGCTTTGCAATCCCGCAGGGAAAAAATCCCTGCAGTTGTTGTTGCGGTCCTGTCAGTCTATTGCTAACGTCATTTTTGACTAAGATGTCCCTAAGACTCCTCCCCTTACGGTATGTGACTATCGGGCGGTTAGCCAAATTGTGACCCACAATCGGGTCGCTTTTCAGAATATTCCAGTTTTTTGTCAAGATATGTTTGATTTTGTTAGATTCCAGATTGTATGTCAGAACCACCCTGGGTGTATTGTTCTCCATATCCTGATCTTTTTTGCTTAGACTATCTGTCAGAGTTTGCTCTCTCGTCACCAGCTTAGCTTTATTTCTGGCTCTTTTGAGGACCCAATTTGGATAGCCCCTTTCTCTAAATCTCACCATCATGTCTGTAATTTCTGTTGGATTCAGCCTCTTCAGTGCTGCAGTTTCTTCTTGCTCTCAGCAGCTCCCCATAGGGGATACTCCCCTTCAGTGTATCCGGGTGGCTGCTGAGAGCGTGAAGCAAGCTGTTACCTGCAGTCTCTTTCCTGTAAAGTTTGGTGGTGAGGATGTT
The DNA here is from genome assembly GCA_963921515.1 of Calotriton arnoldi. NCBI lineage: Eukaryota > Metazoa > Chordata > Amphibia > Caudata > Salamandridae > Calotriton > Calotriton arnoldi. The sequence goes on along the minus strand of CAWUFW010000750.1, from coordinate 1,399,943 downwards.
GTTCTTAACTTCTATTCGGACATCTAGAAATTCGTTGGAATGTCTGCTCATAGTGTATGTCAGTTTAAGATTGAAGTTGTTTTCATTCAACTTCTCAATGAGATTGGCAGCACTTTCTTCGCTTCCCTTCCAAATGACGAATAAGTCGTCTATGTATCTAAGCCATACAATGGCTTGGTTGAGCAAGTGGGAGATGTTAGAGTCTTTGTGAATTTCTTCCTCCCATGCCCCCAGGAAAAGATTGGCAAAGCTGGGGGCAAAGCATGTACCAATAGCGGTCCCCAGTATTTGTTTGTACATGGTACCATTGAACATGAAAATATTATTGTGGAGACAGTATCTTATCATCGCCACAATCATATTTGTGTGCTCAAGGTATTGTATCGGTCTTTCCTCTAAGAAATGTTGACAACATTTTATCCCTAGGTTGTGATCTATTATGGTGTACAGTGAATTCACATCCATGGTAATTAAGATATAATCATTTTCCTATGTGATTTTGCTCAACTTGCTCAGGAAGTCTTTTGTGTCCCTTATGTATGATGGAAGGGCTGTAACATAGGGTCTCAAAAAGTGGTCAACATATTTAGATATGTTTTCCGCCGCCAATGGAGGAGACGATGGGTCTTCCAGGTGGTTCCACTGGATTTTTGTGGATTTTGGGAAGTAAATAAAACAAGGGGAGTCTATGGTAGTCTTTTTCTAGATAATTGAATTCTTCCCTTTGTATAATACCCATTTTGCTCCAACCACTGAGCTGGTTCCATATTTGAATGATGCTTTCATTGTATTCTCTGCTATCGCTTTCAATATAGAATGTCCTGTCTCCAAGTTGTTTGAGAGCTTCCTTGATATAAAGACTTTTGTCCCAAATCACGATGTTCCCTCCTTTATCGGCCGGCCGTATGACAATATTGTCATCACTGGCCAGAGATTTTATTATTCCTCTTTGTGCAATAGTAAGGTTGTGTTGTTGGTATTTCATCTTGCTTCTTTTTCCGATCCCTATTAACTTTTGTGTGACAGTGTCATCGAAAGTGTCAATATTATCATGGGGAATATTTGGATGGAATACAGATTTGGGTTTAAAGTCTGTGATAGCTGATTTATCAGTGGTGATTTCTATCCCTTCCCAACTGTTCATTATGTCAGGATTAGTTTCGACAAGTAAATCTTGTAAGGTAAGTAGTGTATCTGCATCTTTAATTGTCAACATCGTTTCAGTTGAATTGTTAGTCTCTATGATTGCTCCTGATTCTTTTATCCCTATCTCTGTTTTTTTGTTTAGCGTTGTACAATTGATGCCATTTTTTAAATTTCATTTTTCGTACCAATTTAAATAAATTGATTTTTGCTTCTGGGTAGCTGAAACATTCTGATGGGCAGAAGGAAAGGCCCAGGCACAGGGTTTGTTTTTCAAGAGTGCTCAGAGGTCGGTTTGATAAGTTTACAATGGTCTTATTTACCGTTATTTTGGCCATCATATGTGGATCTTGGGACCTGCTGCTTTGTTTCCCATCGGTCCTTTTCCACGTCCTCTGCCTCTTCTGCTTCCTCTGTTTGTCTCGCTTTCTTCTCCTCGTTTCTTCGTGGACTCTTCCCCGGCCCCTTCCTCTCTGTCCTCGTCCTCGTGTTTTGGGAGTAGGTGTTGCTCTCGATGTTTGCCGCCCTGTTCGTAAGAGACGGTATTCGTCTAAAAAAGTAGTCTGAATTTTTGTTGTAGTTTCCTTTCCCAGTGTTTGACTTGACATGGGGTTGGATGAATCTTCAGCGTCACTACTTGTTATAGATTCTGTTTCACTTGTGGCTGCTGTCATACCCTCAATTGGTTCACCTTGTATGAGTTTCTCACACATATGGTCATATTTATGACTATAACATAACATAACATGTGTATTTGTAAAGCGCACGATCACCCCCAACGGGGTATCTTGGTGCTGAATAACAGATGTTTATTGTTACCCAACTCAATGGTACTCATTTTATCGACCTCAAATGGATGAAAGGCTGAGTGGACCCGCCGGGATTTGAACCTGTGACCATGAGGGCGAACACAGGCCCCTGCAGTGGATGCATTAGTCCACTGAGCCACCAGACCGGCCTATATGTTAGTATTCTGCCTGTCTTGTAGTCTATACAATCTCTATGTAACTTACGCTGTTTTCGTGCTTTTATGTCATCCTCATAGAGTTTTAGTTTATGTTTCAAGTCTTCCACGTATTTTTATTATGACTTCTTGTTCTTTGTGTGTTTTTAGATCTTCCTCCAAACTTTTCAGCTCTTTTAAGATACCTTCCCTGTCTCACGGGGCCCAGAGCTAGGGTAGGATTACAGCTAGTTGCCGTCCACCCAGCACATCGGAGCAACGACGTGCTCTGTTTTTTTCCCCGTCAGGCCGTAGACCACTATACTTGGGGTCTTCCACTGCCCAGTATAGGTCTACTAGGGCATTACTCTATGTTGTCTGGTATCCACTTAACAATTGAAGGAACCAGACCTCTAGTAGTGTACCACCATTCACTTAGGTCCTGATGAAGTGCCATACGACTCGTTAGGAGCGATAAGGGCACGAAACATGTTGACCCATTACACAACGATAGCCCTTTAGGAACATTGCATCCACATAGGGCATCCACACACCTTTTAACTAAGCTGGAACTACCTGCACCATTAAAATTGTTTTTGAATAGGACTGCTACAGACTTATTTTAATATCCACCACCCGTGCACTACACCAGCCTTGCCCTCCCACCCGCACGCACCCAACGGCTTCTTCAAAAAGATCTCCGCCAAAGAGCTCCGTTTACGGTGAGCCCGTCGGGCATTGCAGCGCCGGCCCGATGAGGAGCAAAGCCCTATGATGAAGCATGACATCCTTCGGGGTGTGTGAGGGCATCACGAAGAAAGACCTGTCTTCCCTGTCCCCTTGAGGAACTGCATACCCCTTGTAGCACACCTTCCCTGACCTCCCAGGCGTATTTTACCAGAATCATTAACATTGTTTTTGAGCTTCTTGCTGAATTTTCTACCCACTCTTCGAGCATTCTTGGGTTAGTGGATTCGTATGAGGGAGTGGTGTAAATGCGTAGTCCCCGTGGGACCATTTGTTTATCTATGTAGTCTTGGAGAGAGATTGCCTCCCACCATTTAGATGTTTCAGCTTTTTTTTTGTTTTTCAAGTTTTCTGAGGTTATCATGGAGAGTTATGTCCTTCACCGTCGGTCCTCTCATGGGTTGGCCCTTGTTGGGTGCTCTTGCAAATAGGCTAAGGGCAGCCGCCCTCCTTTCTGCCTCTTCTTCCATTTGTTAGTATTGTAATGTTATTGTGCGCTTCTAAAAGAATAGTTCAATAGCGCTAGTGTCTGGTAAGCTGTATAAACTCCCCCCCTTCCTCTATGTGTAGGAAGTTCCTGCTGTCGTAGAGAATAATTATAGCCTGTCTCTATTATTGACACGTTCTCCAAATAGTGAAGTTGTCAAGAGACCATTCCCAATAGTTCCACTTTGACATGTCATATGCCTCCTAGTGGTTCATTGAGGCTATCTGCATAATATCGCAATTGTACACCGTAGGAGGACAGGCTATCTATACCAATATTTAGACACAGGCTGGTGAGATTTAATATTACCAGGGTCTATGTTTTATGTTCTGTCGTTATGTTGCGGGCAAACTTTTGCTCCATTCCTCGAACTGTAGACCGCCTTCCAGAGACGTGCAGCGGTCCGGCCGGAGTAGACGGGTGCCGGGAGAAATCGCACTCATCTTCCGACCCTTAGAACTCCACCCTAACCTCCCTCCACCACATATATATATGTACAATAACATAAAATCTAAAAAAAACCATTCTATTATAAGTAGGGAAAGTGTTGGATAGCGGAGGGGTGAAAATTACAATTCCCACTGCAGTGAGTGTAACAGTAAGGAAAGTGTTGGATAGCGGAGGGGTAAAAATTACTATTCCCACTCCAGTGAGTGCAACAGTAGGGAAAGTGTTGGATAGCGGAGGGGTAACAATTTCTATCCCCACTCCAGTGAGTGTAACAGTAGGGAAAGTATTGGATAGCGGAGGGGTAAAAATTACTATTCCCACTCCAGTGAGTGCAACAGTAGGGAAAGTGTCGGATAGCGAAGGGGTAAAAATTACTATTCCCACTCCAGTGAGTGCAACAGTAGGGAAAGTGTTGGATAGTGGCGGAATAAAATTTACTATTCCCACTCCAATCAGTGTAACAGTAGGGAAAGTGTTGGATATCGGAGGGGTAAATATTACTATTCCCACTCGAGTGAGTGCAACAGTAGGGAAAGTGTTGGATAGCGTAGGGGTAAAAATTACCATTCCCACTCCAGTGAGTGCAACAGTAGGGAAGTGTAAAAAAGTTAATTACACAATTAAAACTTATTTTCAATTAAAAAACTAATAGTATTTAACAACTAATTATAAAGTAAGTAAAATGAATTTACTCCCCACACTGACCCCTATAAAAGTAAAACCCACACACAAAAAATATAAGCACATATCCTAATTAAATATCAATGAATTAATTAATATTAATGATCAACTAATTATTAATTAATTAAACATAAATTACTTCCCACCCTTTACCCCTATAAACCCTACAACCCACACCTAAAATTAATTACACAATTTCCATATTTAATTTTCAATTAATTAATTAATATTAATGATCAACTTATTATTAATTAATTAAACATAAATTACTTCCCACCCTTTACCCCTATAAACCCCACAACCCGCAACTAAAATTAATTACAGAATTTCCATAATTAATTTTCAATCAATTAATATAAATTAACAACTAATTATTAATTAATCAAAAATTACTTCCCACCCTTTACCCCTATAAACCCCACAACCCGCACCTAAAAATATTACACAATTACCATAATTAATTACCAGTTATTTAACATTGCTTAACAACTAATTAATAATTAATTACAAATAAATTACTTCCCACCCTTTACCCCTGTAAAAACCCCACAACCTGCACCTAATTTTTTTTTACACAATTACCATAATGAATTACCAATTAATTAATTAATATTCATTAACAACCAATTAATAATTAATTACAAATAAATTACTTCCCACAATTAACACTATAAAAACTCAATCAAATAAATAATAAACAATTCCCTATTCCCCTATTCCCTATTCCATATTCCCCTATAAACCTACAACCCGCTACAGAACTAAAAAACGCAAACTTTACTTAAATTAAAATAGATAACTACTACAAATGTAAAACATTTATTAAAAAACATAAACAATACTTATACAAAAAAATACAACACATACATTTAAAATATAAACTAAAATACATAACACTTAATAAAAATTGATATTTTAAACTACTATATTTTTGCAAACGATATTGACTTCTATATTTTTGAAAACGATATTTCTTACCTTAAATTCGATATTTTTGACCACGATATTCTTGCTGTCGATATTTCTGTGTGACTATATTTACAACTCGATATGTGTGTAAGTCAACATTTCCAACTCGATATTCTGTCTGAATACCGCTACTCACACACGCACTTATATACGCATACAGCCACTCACACACCCATACATACAAGGATACGTACAGTCACACAACCACTCACATAATATATGTTAGAAGTAGTATCACTCAGTAGTAGTGCACCTAGTATACCAATTTAACTTTTGTAGTAGGTTAGTATATATGTTTAGCACTCATAAACACTTAAAAACACTTTATGATGTCATGAGTGATGTCATTTGAGATGTCATCAGCGATGTCATGAGTGATGTCACTGACTGTGTCATGAGTGATGTTATATGTGAAGTCATAAGCAGTGCATTGCGGGGGTGTAAGTTATAGATAACTCAGGTTAACTATTTTGTTTCGCTGTTGCTGTGATTAAATAAACACACTTGGACAAGCATCAGAGCCTCAGTGTGTTCTCCCTTCGGTTTTTGAGATCATCATCTTTAATTGAAGGTCTGCACATTGTTTCGATATATATATATATATATATATATTAGCCATGCTGCACGCATGGCTACATATCATTGGCAAAAACAGTAAGGGGCCGATTCCGATCTCGGCCAGTAGGGCTCCGAATCGGATTCGGCTTAACCGGATCCGATTCGGAGCCCTATTGCCCGACCGATTCGTACGCGCGTCCGGGCGAGCGAGTACGATGCGAAATTGCCGACCGACTCGTCCGGGCATCCCGACCGCTCCGACCGACTCGTTCCTGGGTCTAACCGCACCGACCGACTCGCTCGGACTCGACTTGCACCGCGCAATGGAGACGTTCCCCGGCCGGGTAAGTACGATGCGCGCCGCGAGCAGTCCGACCGAGCCGCGCACTCCGGCTCCAAAGAGCAGTCGGAGCCGTACTTTGGGGGTCCGTGTCGGACTCCCCTGTATGCATAGCCGCGCGAGTCGGCGCGAGTCGCTTCGCTGCGTACACGCTGTAGGTGGCGCCCTTGTCCGCCCTTGTCCGCCTCGCACCCATTGAGTCAATGGGAGCCCGCGTACGCGTTGTACGACAGGCTCCCATTGACTTCAATGGGAGTCCGACCGACTCGAGTCCGATGGCATACGTGCGCATCGTACTCGTTCGGTCGGGCTGCACGGGTCCGATTCGGTCGGAAATCTCTCCGGGTCCGGCTCGGTCGGAGAGATTTCCGGCCCGAATCGGAATCGGCCCCTAAGTCTCATAGGCAAGACCTACTGGCTTTGCCAATGCTCGTTTGCTTGTTTATCATTCCCCTCCCATATAAACCAGAACGTTTAAAATTATTCTCCATTGAAAGGTGGTCCAATTTCTATTTTAAAAACATTTGCTATTTCCCATGTTGAAATAATATCATCCAGGATAGGTACAGCAAATACTGAACAAGAGGAGACTTGTTTTACTAATAGGAATCTTTATTCATTCATAAGTGCAATTAAGTCAGATTAGATTCACAACGGTAAATGTACATGTCTAAATCTACTCATGTGTTGTAACTCTCCACTTTTTTGCTCTCCACCATTTCTGAATGGAGATTTACACTTTGGTAGACCTACAAGTCGCCACTCGCTCCTAGGGACCTCCTATATATTAATTACATTTCCGAGTAGTAGCTTAACAAATGTAAATTCAGTTTATTTTCACAATTTTTTTTTTTAGGTATTTTAAGAATATTTACGATTTTAATATTGACTACATATGAATAAAAGAAAAAGACACACTTTGGGGTCGATTCCGATTCGGGCCGGAAATTTCACCGACCGAGCCGGACCCGGAGAGATTTCCGACCGAATCGGACCCGTGCAGTCCGACCGAACGAGTACGATGCGTCCGTATGTTATCGGACTCGAGTCGGTCGGACTCCCATTGATGTCAATGGGAGCCGGTCGTACAACGCGTACGCGGGCTCCCATTGCCTCCAATGGGTGCGAGGCGGACAAGGGCGCCCCTACAGCGAGTACGCCGCGAAGCGCCGCGGCGTACACGCACAGGTAGGGGGACCCATGGGTCCCCCTGTGTGCGCCTCGCACGGGTGCACGCGTACAGGGGTCCGACACGGACCCCCAAAGTACGGCTCCGACAGCGAGTTCGAGTCGGACGGCGCGAGTCGGTCGGAGCGGTCGAGGTGCGCATCGTACTTACCCGGCCGGAAAACGTCTCCATTGCGCGGTGCGAATCGGGTCCGAGCGAGTCGGTCGGAGCGGTACGATCCGGGTACGAGTCGGTCGGAGCGGTCGGGTAGCCCGGACGAGTCGGTCGGCGACTCGCATCGTACTCGCTCGGCCGGACCCGCGTACGGTTCGGTCGGGAAACAGGGCTCCGAATCGGATCCTGTAAAGCCGAATCCTATTCGGAGCCCTACCGGCCGAGATCGGAATCGGCCCCTTTATCTCCTTAAATTACATTTATATTAAATTAAAAAATAATTGAAATGTATTAATTTGATTTATAAATATTAGTCTGATAACAATAAACTAAAAATAAAATTATCCACCTCACTTGCACTTTTATTTATGTTTAATTTGTGGTGAACATAGTGAAAAAGTTTTTTTTTTATTAATTGTATTATTATTGGTTTAATTCTTTTATAATTACTCTTAACTTTTTATCTCAAAAATGAAGACATATATATCTGCACAGCGTTGTTACCTCTAATATGAAGACTGGCACACCCAACAACTTGCGCACCACAGTGTTTGTTATTCACCTAACAAGGCGGCAAAGTCAACACATTTTGTCAGTGCTATCTTGCTCACAGTGTCATCACACAACTTCATACAATTCTCTTTATACATTGAGTGTGTCAAATTGAAATAAAGAAAATACACCTTATGTGTTAACAAATAGTGACACGTTAAGAGTGCCTATAAAGATTAACAATCTCAATTCATTAATATCGTTGATAAAAACCTGCCTAGGTGGGCATAATCACGTGACTCAATGAAGCTGTCTTTGTACATTGTATTTATCCAATAGACCTACGCCATGTGTGCTTACAAATAATGAGTTGAAAACATATAGGTTTATCATAAATCTTACTTTATGAATGTTAGTGCGAAATCCAGCCCCTGTGGACATAATATCATTCTAATAAATCGAAAAGGTTATGTAATATCAGACAATTCATAAAATTACTTACCCCATGTGACATAAACTCATTTTCATGAATTGGAATGCATGTAAGATATCACCTTGATCTTAATAGACAAGGAATAATGCTCTAGTGGGCTTGTGCTTAGAATCTTGCACCAAAATTCCAACAATATGATTCATAATTGCTTTCAACAACCCATCATATATGTAGCCTCAAAAAAAGAGAAAAATACACATATCAAAATAGTGCATATAGAATAAGAATAAAAACATGTCATATAGAGAGGGCAGGTATATCACATAGGATGGGTCTATAAATGTACTGCTAATTCTTCAGTTACTTTTAATCCATTTGGTTTGCAGGTAAAGAAATTGACAATGTACTCAAATTCCCTCATCCTTAATGTCATTTCTTGAATACCATCTCTCATATAATTTGGGATTTGCTCTTTACCGAAGAAGGATAGACTTTTTCCATCTCCACTATACTTCTCATTATAATGGCTTGCCACCAGATAGGTTTTATCTTTATTGCCGATGTCTCGCAAATGCTCTAAGATATGTTTCTGGAAAAAACATAAAACCAATGTACTGAATTGAGTAAGGGCATTTAATCATATAAGCTACAAATTCTGATTTACATGTGATATGCATTTTTATGAATTGATCAGAAGGTTTATAGGGAACCTTATATTTATTAAAGATGTGACTATATATACAGTATCCCTTAGCCAAAACACAACGTCCCAGGTGTATCCTATTATTTCAACACCCCAAAGTACCTTCTCCTCCCACCAGCCCATGTACAAATTAACACCACTGGGCGTGAAGCAGGTATTCATTGCTGTTCCGATCAGCTATTTATAAAAAAAAACATTCTCCAATAGAGAAATGCTGTGTCTTAAACAGGAATCAATTATAGACAGTATCATTAGTGTATGCTCATAGTAATATTTTTGAAGGAAACATTTGGACAACGCTTTGAGGCCATGTTCATGATTGAAACTCATATAAATAGTAGAGACATCAAAGTTTATCATCACATAACTTGTGACTGTTGCCACTTTAAATGTATGCATATATGCATTTATATGATATTTCTATAGTGCAAACCTAGTCAAAAGTTATCAGAGCCAACAAGCGGAGTCAAGAAGTAAAAGGAGATGGACCTGGGGTGAGAATGCATTATGATGTAGTGTTCTTTAAAGATGGGTGCCTATGAATCCTTTCTAAATTGGAACAGCTTTTGGGCAGTCCTGATGGATTTGGGGATGTTGTTCCAGATCCTGGATGCACAGCTGGAAAAGGCCAGCTGTCTTTATTTTCTGTTTTACACTTCTTAGTCTGCAGTCTGAAGGCGTCCTGGCTGTGGGTGTGCTGAGAACCACCAGAGATGGAGAGTTTGTCTGAAAGATATGTAGGGGTGCTGGCTGTGTTAGCTTTGTAAATGAGTGGCCTTTGAAATGGTACCCCACTCCATTCTGCATGCCCGTCTTCAAGTCATTGGAGTCAGGGGGCTTGTGTGGGACTGGTTAAGTTCATTCCTAGAGGGAAGAGGTCAGTCAGTATGGGGCCCCCCATGTTCGTCTGGGTCTAGTGAGTTGCAAGTAGGAGTGCCACAGGGCTCGGCTTTGAGCCCGACTCTCTTTTGACATTTATCTCACCCCCCTTGCTTTTTTGGCCGAGGCCCTGGGAACAAAAATTATTTCTTATGCTTATGACACCCAGCTATTATTTTCGCGGGCAGGGATGAGATGTTCGCGGGTGAAAAAATCGGAATCTGCTTAACAGCGGTCTTTCCTTGGCTGACACACCATCAGCATGAATGTAATGCATAAAAAACGGAAATAATCTTTTTTTAGGCAGCTCACCTGGCCAGTGGATGCTCCTCCTCCACTACACCTGGCGAACGTGGTGAAGAAAGTAGGCATTAAGTTTGATACCGAGCTATCCTTTTTGCCTCAGGTCAGTGCTGTGGTTGGGACTTGTTTTGGTTTGCTGCGTGTTTGGAGAAAATTCCTGTATTTTCTCTCTCTTTCAGCAAGGAAACAGATAGTCAGGCCTTAATAACATTTAGGCTTGACTATGGCACTGCATTATATTTGGACCTGCCTGATTTCCTGATTAGGAAATTGCATGTGGTCCAAGACGCAGCAGCCCGGACTCTTCTCGGTCTGTCCTTGAGAACACACGCCTTCCCTTATCTAAGGGAATTGCACTGGCTTCTGATAAGGATGAGGATCCTCTACAAGACCCTGCTGCTAGTATACAGGGCTCTCCATATGTCTGGGGCTGTCTATCTTAGAGCAAGGATCAGCTTTCATGTTCCACTCAGACGTTTACACTCTGCCAATCTATTTCTGGCCAAAACTCAAAAGATCCAGCGATCCAGGACAGGAGGCAGGTCCTTTTCATTTTTAGGACCCTCAGCATGGAACAAACTCCCTCTGGAGTTACAAAGCATCTCAGGTACCTCCCAGTTCCGGATGAAACTGAAGACGTGGCTTTTTAGTCAAGATCAAAAGGAAGGTCCCTTAGTTGCTGGTCACTTTGGATGCATAGAACCAGGACACTCCTCGGAGTAACAGAGCACTTTATAAATCAATATTACATTACATAACATTACATTACATGCAGTTGGTTTTGAAGATTGTTTAGACCAGCAGGAGGAACCAATGGAATTCCATCAAGATAGGGGTGATGTGATCATATTTTTCAGATCCTGGATGAGACATGCAGCAGCATGTTAAATGTCCCTAAGGGGTGCGAGTGTGGCATTTCGGAAGCCATGGAGTAGGGCATTATAACCAGATACAAGAGTAAGAGGGTGTGAACAGCAGATTTGAAGATGCTTTCTAGAAGAAATGGTCTGACTTTCTTTAGAAGAGAGAGCTGGTACTGGTCCGGCTTTGTTTTTTTGGCAATGTGTTCCTTGAGGGTGAGGTTGGTGTCCAGGTTTAATCCAAGTGGCTTTACATTCGATGAAAGTCAGAGTTCAAAGCCATCAAGTTTCATGCCATTGAGCCAGGTTTGTACTGTATTGTGCTTATTGTTCTTGGCAAATAACAAAAAATCTGTCTTGGTTGGGTTGAGCTTTAGGTAGGCCCTGAACATCCAGGTCTGGATGATGTGCAAGTGGTGTTTGAAGCGTTGAATATCTGAAGCAGAGGAGACTTTCAAGTAGAATTGTATATCATTTGTATACTAGTAAATCTTGATGTGATTATCTGAGTAGAGCACCGAGCAGCTCCATGTATAAGTTGAAAATGACAGAGAACAGTATGGAGCCCTGGGGGACTTCTCAGGTGATAGGGATCTTTTGTGACCTGGAAGTGCCCAGGTGAACAAACTGATGTCAGTTGGAATTGTAGGTGAAGGACATTGCTGATGAATCCCATTGGAGAGTCCATGCTGCACATAAGGGTGGGACGGTCAACTGTGTCAAAGGCAACTGAGAGGTCCAGCGATATCTGGAGGCAGGGTCATCTTTTTTTTGTGTTTAAATCTTTTTTATTAGCATTTTTCCAGTTACAAAAACATACAACATGAACAGTGCATTGGCACCATGTTTAACAACATCAAGGCAAAGCACTATGGGATACTGCCCCACGTAATACCAAGCAAGCTATCAATCAGGTCACTGAAAGCAAATAAATTACGTGGAATAATGCCACTACAATGGGTAAGGCAATGCTAAGAAATCTTCTAGTAGAACAGTCTTTGTGCCTTTCAAACATGGTGTATTGCAGATCGGAACTGTGGACATAGGGTGCAACAAAATGAGGACAACGCAACCAAAGGAAGGGTAAGGTAGTCGCCTTAGACCTGCCGCCGCGTGCGTTGGAAAGGGGGCCAGTCCTGACAGAGCTCAGTAATAGCTGCATGAATTGGGGTCCTGTGTCTGAGCAATTGGGGCCCATTCCATATATGTGCGCTGTGAAATGCGGGTGTTGGGCATCAGTCCCGATTATCGTCCAGAAGCTGTCCTGTAGTAGTGACCATGCCCTGTAGGTTTGACACCATAGCATCCCAGTGGGCCGCCAGAGGGAACTTACGGATGCCCAGCAGGTCTTCCCTGCGCAGTGCCACCCCCTCTGCCCTAGCCCAATTGAGTAGGGAACAGCACCAGGCTATTGTGTGAGGTGCCAGTGGGGATTTCCATCGCTTGGTGATCAAGCGCTTTGCTACCACAAGCCCTAGATCAAGAAAACGGGTAGTGGCCCTGTTCTTCTTGTTCCTACTGAACAAATGCAATATGTGTACCTCCCACCGAGAGGGGACATCACGGGATGTGCAGGCAGCCAATGTGGTCGCCACACTGTCCCAATATTTGCTTAAGGCAGGGCAGTGCCACAACATGTGGAGGATATCCACGTCTACCAGGCGGCACCTAGGGCAGGCCGCGTCTGATCTGAGGAAATACTTATTAATTTGGGTTGAAGCGAGATATGCCCGATATAATACAAAAAATTGAAATTGTTTAAACCGCTGATTGCGCGGAATGTGCGTCAGACCACTCCGAATGCCCCCCCCACTCCTTATCTGTGTAGGCCCTTCCCAGGGCTTCCTCCCAGTGTTGTTTCAGGGGGGTCAGATCCATCTCCGTATGTTGACGGAGCGAGGATGCAAACCACCGAGTCAAGTGCCCCCCAGTGCCCATCACATGTAGATACTGTATTGTATGATGTATGGGTGGTTTGTGGGTGAGCGTGCCCCATTTAGATGTCAGCGAGGCTATAAGGGCACAGTGTAATAAGAACTGTCCCTGGAGCGGATTCTCTTCAGACATGAGCTCCTGGTATGGGATGAGTGAGCCGTCGCGAAAGAAGTCCCCTAAGTCTTGAATGACTTCCTTGTCCCAGTGTTGCAGTTCTGCTGTCGTGGTGTATATGTCCCCTCGCGGTGTTCCTAGTAACGGGATGGCGGGGGCATATGGGGTGATAGTTCTGGTGAGGAAGAGGCATCTACGGTAGCATTTATAGGCTACGGTGAGTAAAAGCGCGTCTAAAGTTCTGGGTTTCGTGCAAGGGTGGAATATATGCAGTAGGGCATGATGTGGTATCGGGGGTTGTAGTGAGGCCGTGTCTGCCAGATGTCGAGATGACAGCCATCTGGCGATCCATTGGAGCTGAGAGACCAGGTAGTAGTGCTCGAAATTGGGCACCGCCAACCCCCCCCCAACTCCGCTGGTAGATATAGCTTCCCCATAGAGACCCAGTGTCCTGACGTCCCCCATATAAAGTCCCTGATAATCTTTACCCATTTGCGGAAGAATGCAGTGGAAATGTTAATAGGCAGGGTGGTGAAGTAGTAGAGGAGACGGGGAAGGGCCACCATTTTAACAAGAGCAATCCTTCCCGAGATCCCCAGTGGAAGGGTCTTCCAGAAGCACATTTGTGATTGAATGGCTGTAGTGGCTCTGATTATGTTCCCGTCGAAGGAGGCAGGGCCATCTTCATATGTGGTCAGGTGGGTATTGTCTACGATGTGTACAAGGTGTCCATGCTGCGCCATAATTTGAAGCTAAACTGGTAGTTGTGCAGGAGATGGTTAATATTGCTGTGGTAATGGAGTTATACAGACTGCTTTTTCAATTATCTTGCCGATGAATGGTAGGTGAGTGATGGTTCTGTAGTTGGCATGGTCATCAGGGTCGAGTGTAGGTTTCTTTAAGAGTGGGAGGATCTGGTCTGTTCTGGGAGCTTCTAGGAAGAAGTTTTGGGATTCACTTCCCATGATATGGTGTACCTTGGCTCAAGATGAACAGCAAATTTTATTGTCCTTATCAACTTACATTCCAGAGGATATTCTTCAACTGGAGATTCAGCAAAGGGTACATGACTAGCCAAATGGTGGGCCTATAGGTGTTCATGGTACTGTAGGCAATAGCGTTTACTGCTAGTCCTGACATGTAGTGTGTGAACTGAACTTAGTCATCTTAAATGTGACTGACACCCGTTCGAAACACCAACTACTCCATCTTTTCCATGTTGCATTGCAACATTTGTGACTACTGTCTGCCCAAGCTTGACTAATGTATGAGGCATCTAAAAGACCTGAAATCTGCCATTCACTCTGGAAAGCTATCAGGTAACCAATTGGAATTGACCTACTAAGATCAATGGGTGGATCTTTCCCTATGGGTTTAACAACAGATTTTCCGTTCAAGGAAGAAGGATCAGAAAGTCAAATGGCAACTCCAACAGGATTGGGTACCACACCTGAGACCTCCATAGTAGTGTGGCAAGAATCACCTTCGCCAATTGCCATCAAACCTGTATGGTCACCCTTGGGATCATGACCAATGGGGAAAAGCATACTATACCGCTCTCGTCCAGTCTTGGAGAAGGCAACCATTGCTTTCACCCCCAGATCCAGCCTCCAGCTGAAGAATTGGGAAAGCTGTCTGTTCAAATGGGGTGCAAACAGGTCCACAACTTCAATAAAACACCCCTCTTCAGTTTCCAGTAGCTGTTCTCTACAGTGAATCTGAAATTCCAATCTGCGACATGATTGGACTTGCCTCGCAAGTGTTGTGCTGTGACAGAGAGTTTGTGATTCCGGCAGTAGTTCCAGACATTCTTGGTTTACTTGGCTAGGAGTTTTGACCTCATGCTGCCCAGCTTCTTAATGTAACTGAGCACCACAATTTTGTTGATTTTTAGTAGAACACTACATTCTGCCCTAATCCTTATCAGACATTTCACTGTAAAAGAGCCCACAAAAAGCTTGGGCAATTAACGTGCAAATGTAATTAAGATTCAGACCAATTCCACTCCTTCCATGGAAAGCGGATTGCATATGACATCCCAACCTTTTCTGCTGGTGTCCACCTCTACGATCATGTCTGGATAAGAGACAAAGATTGTGCGGCCATTGCACACCTTCATGTGCTCCAGTCACTAATGCACCTCCTGTGTGGCTTCCTTTTTAAACTGTACTACACGCTTGTAAGACAGAGCTTTGCAGAGATGAGCAATATGGGCAATCTTCATTCTGTGAAGAACCCTGTAATGAAAGTGTCCATGGAAGATGGCTTGGATAGATGCTGGATATTCAAGGAGTAGATGAGATCTACTATTCTCACAAGCTGTTTCAGTGAAGTCTGGCCTTTTGTCAAGATGTCTCGAAGCTCCTTTTTAGTCACTTACATTTGTGTGGAAGGGGCATCAGTTATTCCTCAACTGAATCTATCTGGAATTACAGGAACTCCAACTGATGTTTTAGAGATAAATCTGACTTCTGCACGTTGATCAGAAAACCCTGGTACTGAAGTTGAGTGATACTGCTACAGAAGTCAAGGGTCCTGCATCATGAGTTGGTCAGACTGGTTGATTGGATCCGTGGATAGGAACTTTAAGAAGCCCAGCCAATAAAGCAAAAAAAAAACAATAAGTCTACTTGGTTCAGCCCTCAGTTGGCCGCACAAAAGAAAAACTGCAAAAAGCTAGAGAGGAGTTGGAGGAAAACATATGCCTCTGAGCTCAAACTAGCATACAAAGCAGCGATTCTGCAATATCATAAAAACATCAGAAAAGCGCAAGCAGCCTTTTTTGAAGAAAGGATTGAGAAGTCCTCCAACTCTTCGAAAGAGCTGTTCAAGATGGTAAAGTCTCTCACAACTGTGGATTCAGGAACCCAAGTTCCCCAATCCTCAAAGGAAAGATGCAACAGCTTAGCCACGTTCTTTAAAAGTAAGGTGGAAACCATTTATAACTCCCTCCACCCAAACACAAGCCAAACCTCTGTGGCACCCGAAGACCCGTTGGTTGCCCGGGAACGCTTTATTAGTACAGATCAGCTAAAAACCCCTCTCCCCCCAGGGTCCCTTTTACAGAACATCAAATCAGGGTCCCCTATAGACCCTGTTCCACCACACATCCTTGCTCAAGGAGGGAACTGCATCCTAGCCCAACTCACTAGCCTCATCTCCCTGTCTTTCGAGAGGGGCATAGTACCTAAAGAATGGAAGCACGCTATCATAAAACCTTTGCTGAAAAAACTGCACCTAGACCCCACCTCTACATCAAACTACCGCCCCATTGCATTGCTGCCTATTCTGGGTAAGATCGCGGAGAAACACGTGAACAGGGTCATCTCGCAATTTCTGGAAGATAATGGCCTCTTACACCAGACTCAGATGGGATTCCGACCAGAACATAGTACCGAGTCGGCATTACTCGTGGTTACCGCCTTGAGACCCTTACGGGTGAGTAGTCGCGCTTTAACAAACCCCTGATTGATTGATACTTGATCAAGGAAGAGCCACCGCTATTCTGCTTTCAGATCTAAGTGCGGCCTTTGACACGGTAGATCACGGGATCCTTATTCAAAGGCTTAAAGACATTGGGATTAAAGGTATTGCTAACCAATGGGTTGCTTCAATTCTGAGCAATAGATCCTTTCAGTGCATGGGGGCGGGCATTCTATCAGACACGTTTTCAGCCCCATGGGGAGTACCTCAGGGATCTTCCCTGGGTCCTACTCTTTTCAACATATACCTGAGTCCATTGGCTCACATAGTGCAGGAGTTTGGACTCTCCATTGTGTCATATGCCGATGACACACAGCTAGTGGTCTCGATAGCAGACTCCCCCGACTCCAACCATAGGCAACTAACCCCGTGCCTGGAAAGAATAGGAACCTGGATGGCCGACTGCAGCCTTAAACTCAATGGGGAGAAAACTGAGCTTATGATTCTGGGCAGCAGTTTCAGCCCACGCACAGAGATCACTTGGCCAGCAAACTGGGGTCCCCCCCTAACCCGAAAACTTCCATAAAAATCTGGGTATCTGGCTCGACCAGAATTTAACCATGGAAACGCAAGCCAAAAAACTGGCGAGCACTTGTTTTGGAATACTCCGGATGGTCCGGAAAATCCTGAGCTTACTTCCAGAGAAATCTAGAAGGACCATAGTACAAGCCTTGGTAGTCTCGAGACTTGACTATAGCAACTCATTATACTTCGGCTCCCCTAAATATGTCACCGATAGATTACAGGTGGTGCAGAATGCGGCCGCAAGGCTGCTTCTCAGGATACCCAGGCACCAGGCAGTAAGAGCGTCCTTGAGGGAGCTACATTGGCTCCCAGTTCGGGCCAGGATTAAATTCAAGTCCCTCTGCCTGGTTCATAGAGCCATGCATGCGAGAGGTCCCAAAATGCTGCGAACCTTGATTTCACACTACACACCCCGCCGTTGTCTCAGGTCAGGTACAAGTTTTTTCATGAATACCACTAGAGTCAAGAGATCAAGGTGGGGAGGAAGATCATTCTCACACTTGGTTCCTAAAATCTGGAACAGCATGGACCCAGAGCTATCATTAATCAAAAACGAACAGTCCTTTAGAAAAAAACTTAAAACATGGCTGTTCCCTTAACTCCTACGCAGATAGCTGTCTACACCTGTTGTAGCGCTGGGATGCCTGCGGGTAGCCATGCGCTCTATAAATCCCATAAACAAACATGAGTAACGTGTCATCCGGATAGATGATAAGATGGATCCAGTTGACAAAAAGAAAGTCAGTCACTGCTTTAATGACCATAGTGAAGCTTCAAGGAGCGGACGACAAGCTGAATGGGTGAGCTGTGAACTTGTGCATTTCGTCTTGCCAAAGGATTTTATGGAATCTGCGTTGCGGCTTGAACACAGGAATGGTCAAGTAGTGTAACATTGATATTGAGGGAACCCATCCAGTTGCCCTGTTGTAGAATGTCCCATTAACAGATGGATCTCCTCCATCTTGAAATAGCTGTAAAGTAGCCAAGAGTTTAATTCTTTGAGGTTCATCACGACCCTGTGGCCCCCACCTTCCTTGTGATTACAAATATATTTGTCCAGGAACCCTGAAGTGTGAAGAACAGGCTCCTTGAGCACCCTTTTCTTTAACAGCTGAGCTAATTCTTCATCTATAGAGGCCCGCTGATGTGAGGAGACCCAAAACAATCCAATCAAATCCTACAATCATCTGCAGGACCCATAAATTGTTTAGCAGCATTTTCCAACTGTGAACAAATAGACTCACACGCCTCCTAACTGTAATTGTGAATAAAGTATTATTCTTTCTGGAAAATCATGGGTTACAACTTTTTACGGCTGCTCCTCTGTCATTACCCCTGCAAAACAGTCTCTACTTACAGATATGAGCTAGAAATCAATTTGAGGGTCACCTGAAACGCCAATGTATAAACTAGACGTGCTAATTAATATCTGGGCAGACCAAGTGTAAGACCTGCAGTTTACTCTTTAGTAAATATTACTCCTTAGTCCTATGGGTGAGCTGCCCAAATACTTCAATGAAGGAGAGGGGGGGAGGAGTATCAAGCCCCAGGGAGAGCTCGTACTGAAACTATTGAATATGTGTTGGTAGATTCTCCCTGTGGCAGGACCACTATCAGCAACGCCTGTTAGGCCTATAAGGCTTGGGCACATCGTGAAACAAGAGTGCACCAGGTGCCGTGCCTCTGTGGGTCCAACTCACTGTGCATCAACAAAATGGCATCCACAGTGAAAGCGGAAACAGAGGCAATGGTGCTGACTCGTGGATGGCTGCTTCAAGTTTCCAACACGTAGCAGTTGCTCTTTTGACTTAGGAGTGATCGGACCTTTGAAAAACCTTCAGCTAAACACTTAAAGCTTGTGATTGTTCTCTAATTTTTTCCTTCACAAGGCCCTCTGCTTTCCTTCAATCCTCTGCATGCCTCCTTTCTCTGAGCGCAACCTACTCTAAGACACATGCATGTTTGCCTTAATCTCTATTAATGTATTTCTGAAAATTGCCTACAACTAATTTCAAAGACTGCAACCTCTCCTTTTTAGAAACACATACCCTTGTAATCTAATATTACCAAGTAAACAATGAAATGACATGCAAAAACAAAACAATACAGCGCTCAGTCACAAATCTGTCAAACAAGTGATTGGGTACTTAGATGGATTCCTGAGCAGGGTCACCTTTGTTAACATTCGACTTCCTAATAGGACATATTAGTTATTTCATTTTGCATAACTTATGAGATATGTAGCCATATTTATTGTTGCACTAAACAATTGGATTGGGTTTTAAATTTTGATGCAGAATTAGTAAAAGAAAAGAAGGCAGAATCCTGGTCTGCGGTGCTGAATCAGAATTTTGGCTTCTAGCCCGGCCCTTGACTTGACACATTAGTGTGCATGGCTGACACGAGCAACTGCTACGTGTTGGAAACTTGCAGCAGCCATCCATGAATGCTTCCATGTGTAACGTAACTGGTGCTCATGTAAAGCGCTCCAATACCTTCGGGTCGAGTTCGCGCTATATAAAAGCTGCAAAAAAAAAAAAAAGTTTGATTTCTAAAGTGAATTGTGTATTCATTTCCCATTATTCCCGCCGCTGTCATTATAGTGCCCAGGATGGCCGCCTGACTTAGGAGCTCCGGAGCCACCACAAAACGAAGTCCGCCGCACCGTGCATAGCCGCTGTACTTTCAGCCCTGCTGCAGCGACGCGAGGTCCTGACATGCCGGTGAGCTGAATGAGCTACGGATACCCCGCTATACTGCTGTAAATACCGAGATCGGCGCCGCGATGTGCCTGGGCCTGACGCGGCCCTCGGAGGCCCCGAGTCAACAGGGGACTCGGGTAAGACTGAGGGCGGGGCACGGAACGCGCGCTACGACTGACTGCGAATGCCACCGCGACCGAGTGGAGATCGAGCCTGAAGCTTCCGAATGCCCGCGAGACACATCCTCCTACTATGCGGGGTGAGGAACAACGCTCTTTTTTGCCTGTTTAGACGGGAAGTGGAGGCTCCCTTCTCCGACGCTAACCACGCCACCTCGTTTGGCCTCATTATATTGTGCACGGCTCCATTTCTTCCAAACGTTTAGATGCCAAATGTGCTGCGATCACAGTGATCCTGTACCCTGCTAGAATACATCGCTTTTTACCTATCCTTGCATTCACTGGGTCCCAGTTCGCCCCACAGATAAAGGCGGCCGGTACAAATTCGTTTCTGGGCCAGCAGCGCTAGTGAACGGGAGTACGATCGGCTGAACCGGTGAGTGCTCCAGCTACAGCGCGGAGGCGGGGGAACCGGCCATGCGGGAGAGTGACCACCCTCCTATCGCTGCCTTCTACCTGCCCCCCTCCTCCCTGAGAAGTAACGGACAATGGGGCCTCCCGGGCCGAAGTAGATGCCCCATGCTGCCTGACCCTAAAATGGCGCCCAGGCAGGACACTTTATTACAGCGGAGTACGGGGCAACACTGGGAAAATTTAAATTTAATTATAGCGCCAGACCAGCAATAGGAGCGGCGAAAAGGCAGACACATCAGCAGAGTACCTCCTCACACACTGACCAACAGACTGTCTGTTACTCTCATGATCTCGAGTCGACTTGCTGCAGCCCCTCTGCCCCTGTTGGTGGCGATGCTGTGGCTGCAGAGGCTAGTAAGGCACGGTTAGTGCCAGGCCTTTTCACTTCACAGCTGCCCAGCAAGTAGTGGGAAGCTGCACCGTTTAGGCTAATGTTGAGTTGGGCAGTTAGGAGTGAAATGCCCTCCCTTAGCCCTGACCTTCACAGCTGCGCAGCACTTAGTGCCAGCTGCAACGTTTAGACCTGGGTTGGGGGTCATACCTTGGCTGTTAGAAGTGAGATGCCCTCCTTTAGCCCTGACCTTCACAGCTGTGCAGCACTTAGTGCCAGCTGCAACAGTTAGACCTGCGCAGATTGCGCACCCTTGACTTTCGCTGCTTAGGCAGCGCGCCCGGACCTTCACAGCTGCGCAGCACCTAGGTGCCAGCTGCAACGTTTAGACCTGCGCAGATTGCGCACCCTTGACCTCCGCTGCCTAGGCAGCGCGCCCTGGTCCTTCACAGCTGCGCAGCACATAGTGCCAGCTGCAACATTGAGACCTGCGCAGATTGCGCACCCTTGACCTTCGCTGCTTAGGCAGCGCGCCCGGAACTTTTGGGTCATAGGACATTTGAGCCCCTCTTTGAGATTGCCAGTTTCCGATTGGGCTGTCCTGGCTCGATCGGTGGCCCATGGGATGAGTAATGCACATAATTGTCGTTCACTTGGCTCTCCTCTAACTGTGCTCTTGGTTGAGGTATGGTGTCCATTTGGGCCTCCTCCCTGGGGAGCCAAAGAATGTCCCTCCCCATCACTGCGATCCTATAGGCGACTCCCATTTCCATGCGGGTTTCCACACTGGGAGGTCCCAATCCCGGGTGGTAGGGTTTGCCCCGGTATGATCCCACACCCTCTCCACTGCTGGAGACAAGCCAGCCTTCTATCCCACCGGTACGATGTCTTATTAGGGAGTAAGACCAGAGGCCCTGGCCCTGCATGTCTAGTAGCCTCCTGACCGCTCTCATTGGATTATCCTCACTCATCTTCCGGCTTATGTGCCCTCCTCTTCATATTATTCTTTTCTGATCCATCGCTACCCTAGTGGCCCTCCTCTCCCTACCATGGCTTCCATTCGAATTAAGTCGGGAGTTAACTGCTTCAAAGTCATCTATCCCCCCAATCTGTCCAAAGCAGCAGCAAAACGGTTCAAACACAACACCATTGAACACTTCCCTGATTCCCTCTTTGTTGATCAATTCCATAATGGGCACCTAGGGAAGCTAAAAAATGACTTAATTTTTTTCACCCATGACATCCCTTCCTGGTCCACCAGCTTCTTCAATTTCTTCAACGTCTCCTCCTCCTCACCTATCCCGCATGGACAGCGACTAAAAATTTCCCCCTCCACGAGCTTTAAGGGCTCGCTCACCATAACACTCTACAACAATGGCACCGTCATGATTCAAGCGACAGACTCCTGTCTCTCCCTCTTCGACCATCTCTTCCACTCCCTTCGTCCAACCCACACAACTATGATCTCCCCCAACTCTTCTTTGAACTCCTCTCCTTTCTCCCTTTCTCCCCCCCAGACCCCCTGATACTCCAGCAGGCCGCTATCCCGGGAGGCGCAGGTCTACCCTTTGCTCCCCCCAGTCACTGCTCCCTCATCTCCCTCTCTTCCCCCCTTCCAAAATGCCCCTCCCCCTATCTTATCTTTCCGGCCTCTGGCCTCCACCCCCCTCCCCACCCTACACCTGCTCGATTCTCCAACATTTTATCCGCCCCCTAATCCCACTAAATCTGCCCTCCGCCCCCCTCTTAATTCACCTCTCTTACAACCTGGTCTTCCCATCAACTGTCCTTACCTTCCCCCTTACCTCCCCCTTTCGCCTCATCCCTTTCCGCTCTTCCCCGTCCCCCGTACCCTAAATTCTCCTCTTCCACCTCCCATCTATCCTCAACCCCACCTTCCTCTTCCCTTGCTTCCCAACCTTATCTCCCTCCCTGACAATTCCTTCCTCGTCTCTCCCTCCGACGTTGCAGTCCCTTGCTTCTCCCTCAGTTTCCCTCTAGTCAATTCCCCCCACTCCACCTGGTACCTGTCCCCCTACATTCGCCTTGCATAGCCTACAGTACCTATCTTGCACCATCCTCTCCTTTCTCCCCATTCCTCTGGCCCTCCTCGGACCCCCTGCCCTCCCCCTCCTTTACAGCCCCCTTTTCTTTCGGATCCACGCACATTCGGACCTCATCTGTCCCCCCGCCCACCCCGCCCGGGTCAGTCTCGTCTCCCCTCTTCTCCCCTTACCTCCGGCCCTCTTTTATCCCCCCTCCTACTCCTCAACTTCCTCCTCGGACGTATGCCCTCTTCTCTTCCCCTCTGTTCAACTCCAGTAAAAATATTTCTCTTCCCACCACTGTTTCTCCTTCCACTCCCTCTGTTCACCATCGTTCCTCACCCTCTTCCCTTGCTCCCCAACCCCCCACCCATTCCCCCTCCCCTCCCCTCCCTCCCTCACCCTCTGCACTCCCTCACTTATCCCATTCCACCACCCCGCCCCGTCCTCCCTCACCATCTGCACTCCATCTCATATCCGGCTCCTCCAGCCCGCCCTGTCCTCCCTTACCTTCTGCACCAACGCCCTCTACTCGTTCCCCCACCCCTCCCCGTCCTCCCTCACCCTCTGCACTCCCTTCTTTATCCACCGAGCCACCTAACACTCCATGCTCAGCTCTCCTCTCTCTGGAAAATAAACTGGATTCTCTCATCTATTCCATCTCCCAGCTGGTAGCGTCCATCTCACGTTTAAGCGCCAAGTTATCCCCTGTCCCTAACACCCTCCCGAGGAGTCCCTTGCTCCCGCACCCCAATAAAACCAATCACAGTCTGCCCTCTGCAGACATCACCAATTTACGGGCCAGCCTCAAGACCACCAACGTCACTCCCTCTCCGCCCTCCTCTCCTAAGAATTTTACGCAGTTTCCTATTCAGGTCATCTCCTCTGTCAGACCTCACCAACCTCCCTCTTGCCGGGCTCCCTCATTCAAGAATCTTATCCCTATCTCCCTGAACAACCCTAACACCCCCTTCACCAAAACATCTGCGTCAGAGCTGCACTGTTTGCTCCACAACTGCAGATCTGCAGTCAAACACAAAGTGGAAATCTCTGATACTATCACTCACCAAAATCTTGACATGATCTTCCTCACTGAGACCTGGTTTAATGACTCCTCTCATACTTTGTTTGATCTGTTGGTACCCACTGACTATTCTATCCTCAGAAATGACAGGGCAGACAAAACTGGAGGAGGTGTCGCTATCATCTTCAGAAACTCCCTTCAAATTAAAGCGGTCCCAACCACCCTCTTCCATACATTCGAATGCCTTTCCCTAGAACTTCAAATACATCACGGCTCACCCTTTAGATTCCATGCCATCTACCACCCGCCTGGTTACTGCTCTTCCTTTGTGGAGGAACTGACTGACTTCATCAGTGACCAACTCTCTCAAAGTGACAGACAGATCTTCCTGGGTGACTTTAATCTCCACTGGGGCTCCTTGGAAGACTCGGCTGCCAACAAGCTTGCCTCCTTTCTCTCAGCCAATGATCTCCTCCAACATTGCTCGGAAACCACACATTCTAAGGGCTCTATTCTGGACCTTGTCATATCCAAAGAAGACCTGCTGACCACTGCTCCCCCCATCCATGTAGACTGGTCTGACCACCTCCTCATTCCCTTCCGCTTTCACCTCTCGCACGTTATAACTCTCGGCCAACCTAAAAGAGCTACTACCTGGTTCCGTAACACTAAGAACATTGATCTTGACACTTTTTGTGATTCCGCTATGCAGGCACTTCCTAGACTAGACCCTAGCGTGGATGTCAACGATCTCACTTCTCAGTGCCTCTCAGTACTAGCAGTCGAAATCGACATTGTTGCTCCTCTCCAAAGCAAAAGGAAAAGACCCACCCCCTCAGCACCTTGGTTCAATAAAGCGCTCTACGATGAAAGGAAAAACCTTAGATTCCTGGAGAAGCACTGGAGAAAATCTCCTTCCACCGCTAATCTCTCTCTTTTACGCTCAGCAAGATCCATATATCACAATCACATCTTCCTGGAAAAAGCATCACATTTCAGATCCCTCCTTGACTCGGCTAAAAACAGACCCAAAAAACTTTTTGACCTCTTCAAAAACCCAAACTGTTCTCCTCCAACCATTAAGCCTGAGGATTCCTCAAAGAAAGCAGCAGATTTCGCTATATTCTTCGATGAAAAGGTCAAAGCTCTGGTGGATAAGGTCGCCCACCCCCCCCATGGAGGAGCGGAAATCCTTGGTCACCTGGCAGAACTTTGACGTCATCTCGGAAGATGACCTCCTCAAATGCATCCGCGAAACTAAACCCTCCAACCATTCCTCCGACCCCATCCCTAGCGACATCGCCATCGATTTCTATACCTATACTCTCTCTTACTGGACCAGGCTAGTCAATCTCTTCCTCAGTCAAGGCTCCCTCCCAGTTACCCTCAAATCAGGTCAGGTCACCCCTCTTCTAAAAAAACCCGCCGCGGATGCGAACGACCTCAACAACTTCCGCCCTATCTCCAACCTCCCTTTTCTGTCGAAAATCACCGAAAAATGTGTTGCGAAACAACTTTCCTCACATATTATGGACAATAACCTCCTCGACGTCTTCCAGTCGGGCTTCATCCAAAACTGCAGCACTGAAACAGCCATGCTGCAAGTGATTGACGATGCGCTGCATATACTCGACGCTGGGGATTCATGTCTTCTGATTCTTCTAGACCTCTCTGCAGCCTTTGACACGGTTAATCATAGCACCCTCCTCAACACTCTTCAACAGAGAATGGGACTGGATGGCACAGTGCTCAAATGGTTTGCCTCTTTCCTCTCGGACAGATCCCAAATGATCAAGATAGGGAACAGTCTTTCATCTCCTGTTGCCGTAGGTCAAGGCGTCCCTCAAGGTTCTATCTTGGCACCCACCTTGTTTAATCTCTACCTGGAACCTTTAGGGAACCTCCTAAGCAAATCTGGGATCCTTTACCATCTGTATGCGGACGACACGCAAATCTACCTTAAGGTGTCCTCCGCACACGATCTCTCCCTACTCAATTCTACCCTCAACTCTATTCACAACTGGATGTCTGCTCACCAACTCATTCTGAATCCCGCCAAAACTGAATTCCTCCTCCTCTCTACCTCTCTCTCACCTCCTCCTGTTCAATCTTGGATGGATCAGCTGAACCTTCTCAACAACAAACCCATCATTGTTGACAGCGCTAAATCCCTAGGTGTCATTCTCGACAAAAGACTCAACCTAATCGCCCACATCAACTCTATTGCTAAGAATGCACGGTACCAGCTGCGCCTTCTGTGGGGGATCCGTCGGTTCTTCCCGGAGAAAGACTTAAAAACCTTGGTTCAATCTCTGGTTCTCTCAAGACTGGATTACTGCAATTCTCTTCTGACTGGCCTACCCAAATCCCACCTCTCCCCTCTCAAATCCATCCTCCATTCAGCAGCTCGCTTCATTTCAGGGTCTAAACGAAGCGACCACATCACTCCTATCCTGTCCTCTCTGCGATGGCTTCCGATCGAGGCAAGATCTATTTACAAAACTGCCTGCATCACACACAAAGCCTTACACACGTCCTCCCCTCGTTACCTGGCGAATAAACTGAAATTGTCCGGTGGCTCTCGCCCTTCTCGCAATGCGGAAAAGCTTCTGCTTGAGCCCCCGTCTTCAAAAGGGAAAGATCGATGGCTCAATCCTTCTCGGGCAATGCGGTGAGAATCTGGAACTCGCTTCCCCCACTGCTCCGTGCCACCTCCTCTACCCGGATCTTCAAAGCTGACCTCAAGTCTCTTCTATTCCAAAGACACTTCCAGAACTAATACGTTCGGTCTTAGGCCCCTCTAGGAAGTCCGCTCGTCAGTATAAAGTTGTACTTGTGTCTGTTCATTCCTTATTTTATGTGTTGTGTTGGTTTTTATGTGCGTGTTCCCCCCATTATAAGTCCCCTGTGAAGTCACGCCCTCTCTACTACCTCAAGGAAGCTCTTCCATGATAGGAATTCTGTATTCCAAGCCTATAGAAGGGCCTTCTCAGTGTGCTTCGAGTTACTGCCACTTATTACAGTATTTTGCCTTTAGTGTATTTTGTACCCCATGTATCATATATTTTGTACCCCATGTACCCCCTGTTGAATCCACGCCCTCTCTACTACCTCAAGGAAGTTCTTCCACTATAGGAAATTCTGTACTCCAAGCCTATAGAAGCGCCTTCCCAGTGTGTCATGTGTGACTGCCATTTATTGCAGTATTATACCTCCATTTGTATTTGGTATCCCATGTTTCATGCACATCTGTCACTTTTTCCTATTGGAACTCATTCCTCTTTTGTATTTGGTTTGTTTGTTTTTGCACAATTGTCACTTTTTCCTCATGCAATGTAACGCTTGTCTTTGTATTATGCTCATTTGTATCCTCCTCCTTATGTAATGTTGCTGATCCTGTTGTGAAGCGCTCTGACACCCTCGGGTAAAGTCCGCGCTATATAAAAACGCATAAATAAATAAATAAATAAATAAATTATTGTGTGGGCTGGGTTTATTTTTGGATTTTTTTCTATGTAGAGTTGGGCTTGTGCAAGGAAGTTGCCGTGATCTTCCTGAAGCAGCTCTGTACAGTGGGGTCTCTGTGTCTCCTAAACATGAGGGGCAGGGCCAGCGTGTGGTCGCTGTTGTGCACTGCTTTAAAGAGGTGTGTAACTATTCTCTGTGCCCTCACACGGCTTTTGTAGCGTTTTGGGTCGGCGGTAGGACCTTTCTCCCTTGGTATCTTGGAGAATATTCATCACCGCTCTGTGCTTGTTTGATAGTTTTGAAGCTATTAAAACTATCAAAGAAGCAGACAGCGGTGATAAACCTGTCTCTGTACGAAACATTTCATTGAAGACGTTCCATAATTAGGAGGAGCAGGCATGGCTTGTGTTGTAAAACACCCATAGCTGCAAGTTTTAGTTTGCCTATGACATTTCCATGTTTTTATGTGCTGCCGAGTGACATTTTATTGCTTATGTGTGACACTTTAAGTGACTCTATCATGAACAGATCGAATCAGTTAAGTCCATGTAATAAGATTAATCCATGTAATAAGGTTACATTTACAACACACTTCTGTGTAATGTAACAATTTATAAGTGGTCTAAAAACAGCCCACAATGCAAAGTGATCTCTGCGAAAAAGTAAGGACTGGTGAAGGTTATCATTCACCCAATAAATGGGATTGCTTGCAATTATGTAGTGCTAACATGTCCCCTTCACATCTGTCTCTCAGTTTCAAATATTGCAACCTGTCCGATTTCGTTTTTTTTGTTTCTTGTTGCAAACTATAGCACCTGCAAACAGCAATTTATTATCAGTGAAACAGTTGCATTCTGGTACATTCATAGCGTAAAAGAAGTTTATAAATCTACACGAATCAGAATGCATTACGTTGTTAAACGACTTTGTCATACTGGGCGATGCATTTGACAATAACATCAGTTTGGCATCACTAGCACTCACTTCCTTAGCCCACATGAATGAAATGCGACATACATCCATGCAATTTTAATGTGAGACCTCCATATTGTGGACTGCTCTTGTGAGCAGTGGCTCAAACTACTGAGCTACCATTACTATAAATGGATAACAGCATGAAATTAAATTGCTTAAACAGACTACCATCCCTCCTAATCACACTCATATGACAAAAATTAGAACAAACATGCCTTAAACAGAGGCTCAGGTATATGGAAGGGGCCCATACAGACATCAACATGTAATGCTTGATGTGCTACAAAATACATGGAAATAACATTAACTCTTGATCTATTATATTGTGTGCAGCAACACAAAGTCCTATGTTTTTTCTTGCCAAGAACTCTTTGCATATTGGGACATGCAGTTTTGGTTTCCTATTAAGGGCACGATCTTCCCCGATCTGGCTTGCAAGTGATGTTGGTGCAAAATTGCCGTAGAGTGGCACATGTGCAAACTCTTAAAATATGCTGATGCTTTCAGAGATTCATGAGGAAATAAGAGAAACTGTGTGAGTATGGAGAAGGATTCACCTCTGTTAAAATACTACGTATGACATTCACTTCATGCAGCACAAATCGGCTGCTGAAATGGCCCCCATGGTGAACATTTGGCTTCCTCAAAAACACGTGAATTACCCTCAGGTATGCACTGTACCAAAATACAAGACTATCCTAAAATATACCTCAAACTGCACAAAAACGTTCTTTAGGCAACACCTCAAATATGCAGTAGATTGTACCTCAAAATGCACCAAGTTGGACCACAAGTATGACCCCCAGATTTTCAGACGCCCTTAGAAAATATGGGTGAGACTGTACCTCAGATACCCAGACTGCCTCCTAAATACGCACCACGCAGCACCTCTTGTCTGCAGCCGCCCCCGCCAATGGTAGTAAGTATTTGCCTCCGATATGCACCATAGCATTCCCTAAACGTGCAGCAAGCCTTTCATCATATGTGTATCAGTGCTGTCACTTATGTGTGCACCAGGCCTTTGAGCATAGATGTAGGAGACCGTTTATTAAATAAACACAAACACCGCATCCTCCTCCACTGTTCTTGCCACTATGAAGATGCCATCCTCACAAGCCAGCACTTTTCTAAACTCCTATAAGAAGTAAATAAGCGTCGCTTCACAGCATCGACCTCGCTCCAAAAAGATACATGAGACTACTCCTCAAACATGCTTCATACCATGTTATGTGTAAGCTGTCACGTTCCCGCACTACTGCTGTCATCTTTATCCGGTGCCCGAGCTGTAACACAGAAGCACATGTTCGTTTCAGAATTCAGATCTGTCTGCAAAGATATATTCTCTCTTCCACCTGGAATCACATGAAGTCTGTTGAAAGTTTTTGTGCCTAATGTGTGTCCTACACCAAAACAACACAGCATACTAATTACCGGCACAAGGAATCAAGATGAACTATCAAGAATCACTGGAAGACTTGCCTGGAATTTCAAGTAATAATCACGGGGATTTAATTCCCACCATTATAGTGTAAGGTATGTTGGGCTCTTCGCACAATGATGACACAAACCAGTTTGCTCGTTGTAGCAGAAAAGGCCACTTGATTAAGACAGGCTTGTGTCATTGTAGGAAAGTAGGATCTGCTCTTATGGTTACCCCCACTTTTTGCCTAGTGCTATGCTGTTTCTGACTAGTCTGACTGGGATCCTGCTAATCAGGACCCCAGTCTCTGTGCTTTCCCCCGTAAATTGGTTAAGGTAAGTACTTAAGTACACCCCAGATTGGATACTGGTGTACCCTTGTAAGTCCCTAGTATATGGTATTGAGGTACCCATGGCATAGGTACACCAGGGGTCCCCCATGGGCTGAAGCAAGCATAATGCCACCCATGGGAGATCACTCAAACTGTAACTACAGGCCTGTCATTGCGGCCTGTGTAAGCTGGTGCTAGCACCACTTACGACAGATATATGTTACCCTATATCTAAGATCACTGCACTTAAAACCTATAAGTCACCCCTAAAGCAGGCCTTTCAATCCTGAAGGCAGGGTGCTCGGTTCTACGTGTGAGGGTGTTACTGTATGAGCAGGACACCCCTACAACCTTCGGAGTCCATTCTCCCGGGTTGTAAGTGCATCAGCCATTAAGATTCATAGAGTGGCCATGCGTCATTACGCGATGACCATCTCTAAACTGGCTGTAACAAACTCTGTCATGTTTGGTATCAAATATGTTGGAATCATACCCTCACACTGTAAACAGTGTGAGGGTATGATTCCATGCACTGTAAAGCTCCTCCGGGAGGCCCTCAGTGCTCCCGGTACCAGTCTTCTAGACCCGGACAGCACAACATGGCTGCTGCCAACCAGAGACACGATTCTGCCCTCCTGCTGTTGAGCTAAGCTTGAGCAGGGGTAGGCAGAACAATAGGTATCCTGTCACAGGGAGGTGTGACCACCTCCCAGACAGGGTTTAGTGCATTGGGGCCGGGTGGGAGCGCTTGCCAGCGCCACTCAGTCTGCTTGAGGGGCACATTTGGTGCCCTCCTTGCATAGTCCAGTTCAAACCAGCTCAGGCAGCCGTTGGCTCCCGCTCTGGCGTGAAACTGGACAAAGGACATAGGAGTATCCTCCCCACTGTCCAACCCCTCCCCTGGGAGGGAACCCTGAATCGTCCCAACCCTTTCCTGAGGGTACTTAAGGGCTTACCTGTAGGTGGATCCCTAGATTCGTTGTGGGACAAGATTCATATCAAGACACCACTTCATCTTCGACCGTCTGGGCACTCTGGACTTAGCTGGACTTCGTTCTGGGTATCAAGTCTGCAACTGGGAAGACTCCTGCTGCTCCTGGTCTCGTCGCCCTGCTCGTCTGCTGCAATGTCCGTGCCTGTGCTCCATACAGGAACCTTCCAAGGCCTGTGGGCATCCAAGACACCTGAAGGAATCTCCCTTGAAGTGAAGGAGTCACTTCCCTGCATCTGCAGGCACCGCAACGAATCTGACCGGTCTGCTGATCCTGGGCCCCCACGGACTCCGGAAGGCTCAGCAACACAGGTAGTGGTTCTTCACATCCCTCGAGGAATGCCCTGTCCTCTCACCAAGTTTGAGGCCAGTATCCCTCGACAGAGCCACAGGAACCGAACCCCTGTGCATCATGTTGACTTACCGTTGCAAAGGCTTGTTGGCGCTCTTCCTCAGAGATCTTCGGGCTCCAAGTAGCCTCCACCACAAGCATCTCCTGTGACCAAGCTCTTCGTCCTCATCGCTTCCCTTGCACCATGGGCCTGCATCTTTGGTGAGCTGCTCGAGGTCCTCTCGCGACTCCAGTGCTTCTGGCCTGTGGGTCCATTTGAGGGTCTTCTTTGATTTCAGTGGGCTCCCCTGATTGCTCGGGCCTGCTCTGACTCTCCTGCTTGTGCTGAGTCACTTGGACCTTGCTGGTCCCGAAGCTGCACCTTCTTCGCTTTCCACGTTGTTAGCGGTTGCCAAGGCTTGTTGGTGCTTCAGACAGACACCGAGCGCTCAACTCTTGACATCCGACGTGGGACAGCTCGTGAATGGCTACTGCTCTTCCACAGCGTCGCCTGGTCCTCACAGCTACAGCTCCAAGGTCACCGTATACTCTCCTGCAACACCCAACATCGGTGGGCATCTGTCTTCCATGCCTCCTGGTCACTCCCGAGTGGCTTAGACTCTGTCTCCTCTGCTTGAAGTTACTTCTCACCTTGAATCCACCTTTGGGTTACACCGGACTCTTTCACCTTCTCCAGCAGCGGAATCTTCCTGAAGTCCTCCATTGAGTTCGCCGGCGGTTTCCGATGCCACTTCGTACCTATGCACCCGGCTTCCTTGGTGTAGGTATCCTGGTTCCTAGGGTATCCACGGGTGGGGTGGCTCTCCAACCTTCTGTCTTTCAAGGGGTTTCTTCAGGGTCCACTGGGAAGGGTCCTTCTTCTTTAAAATTGCAACTGCGACTTACCCATTGACTTGAATTGAGCACGTGATCATGTTCCCACTCTGCACACGACCTCCGTGGGGTTCCTTGTTACTTACCTCGGGAGGTTCCTTGGGTCCCCAGCACTTCTACATCTTCTGGGTATAGTCTTGACTTGGGTCGTGGTTCGCATCCCACTATTTTAGTATATGGTTTGGTCCCCCCCTGGTGACCACTGTGTATACGTGCTACTTACCTGTGTTCTTTGCAAAGTATTGTGTGCATTATGTATATCTCCGGGTAGGAGATATTTGTATGTGTTAGTGAGTGTCTTATAATAAATACATATTTTTTAAATACACTTGCGGTTCTTTTTCACTTAATCTATACCAATAAGATTATGCTCTGGTAAACAAGCTGCTTTACACTCCTGGACTAAGCCTGAAGGCTGCTGTCCACAGCTACCACTTAGAGTGCTTTCTAAAGTTGTCTATGACCACTAAAATCACCATAAGGGTTGTCTGGATTAGTGCAGGGTTCCCACTTATATAAGTGTGCACCATATACTAAGCCAGCTTCTCACAGTCATCAACTGATAAACATATATAACATAATATTTCATAACCCTAGCCTCACTAATACATTGAAATTCTGAAATTCCCACCCCACCCTTAAAACTCTGAACATGAAGAAAGATTGCCTCAACCAAAAAGCCCCAAGTCCTTCCCTTTGTTTCCTCTCTTCCTCCCTCACCGCCTTTTCTTCGCATTCTCCAATCTCTCTCGCTCACACCCCATCAAGCAACCACAAGTGAAGTCAATTATTGTGTTTCAAAGCCCCAAACATTACTCTTCCCCTCCTCTGTGATCTCCACTCCCCCCGAGGGATGAATACGCCCGCTCCAGACTCGCCACCCCCCCAAAAATACAGCATTGAGATTACAACACTTGTCTTAACTGTGGCAATAATGACCAGATATTCATCACAGTATTCAATTGTGTATGAATAAATACATAAACTCATGCTATCAAAATTTTAGAGTGGGTGGGTGGGCCTCACGCAAGCCCTGCCCACCACCTGGCACTCCTGACTGACCTATCTTGCCGCCCAAACCTGTCTTAAATGCTTACCAGCTTAGCCCCGACCCTAAAATTACCTACCTAATCACTCGCTTTGGCCTATGCTTCCTATGCAAAGTCACCCAGGGGGAGACTAGCTGTCGCCTCGCTATCCCTGGGTCCCCACATCGCACAATGATGACACAAACCAGTTTGCTCGTTGTAGCAGAAAAGGCCACTTTATGAAAACAGGCTTGTGTCATCAACTGATAAACATACATAACATAATATTTCATAACCTCAGCCTCACTAATACATTAAATTTCTGATATTCCCACCCCACCCTTAAAACTCCCAACTCCTTTAAGATTGACTCAACCATAAAGCCCCAAGTACTTCCCCTTGTTTCCCTTCTTCCTCCCTCACCGCCTTTTCTGCGTATTCTCCATCAAGCAACCATAAGCGAAGTCACTTATTGTGTTTCACAGCCCCAGACATTACTCTTCTCCTCCCCTGTGATCTCCTCTCCATCCCCAGAGATGGATACGCCCCCTGCAGACTCTCCACCCCACCAAAAATACTCCCACCCAGGAAAACCGTTGAGTGTTTTCCTTCCCCACTACAAATTGAATGTTTGGTATTCATTCATTTGTATAGTTAGTGCACAACAACTTTTCTTTCCATAAAGATTCAAACATTTCTTGCAGCTGGAGGAGATAATAAGCCTGCCCAAATTTCAATAGATTTACACGTCATTTCTAAAAAGATAATCCTCGTTATCTTTTATATTTTTATTCGCTACGACTAAAATACCCTCGTGAGCACAGAATACACGCATAGCTCTATTCAACGTACACCCAGAGGAGAGATAATCAAATTCTCAAAAGGCCAATGAAAAATAGACCTGCCAGCCTTCCCACTTCCAGTTCTTTCCTTAATTTGTTCTGTCCAATGTCAGGCATTTCCTTTGCTGATTATATGCCCAACCATTGACCCTGGGGACCTGATAACCTAGACGGAAACCTTCCTGAAAACCCCAAAATAATTTTTCAGCTGCTTCTTTGCAACTAATATTGCACTAAAGGTATCTTAATTGGTATGACCCCTTCTGTCCAAATTGAAAGTGCTGACCTCATCCCCCTTGCTGCTGCCCTTTCTCCATGTATCTGTTAAACACTGTCTAATTGAGTGCCTGCCCCACATTTTGAACACTCATGCTTATATCTACAGAATTATGTTTGGCAAAAACCTTTGTTGTAATTCCTGCATGAAGCTTATCTATTATAACCTCCTGCCCCATGTTGGGTGGGACGATATTGAAAAGACCGATAAGTCACTGGTAACCCACTAGCTGTGTGTGTCGTCGCTGGTGGCTGCCAAAGTTCTGAGTCCACATCACCCCAAGGCTTCTCACTGTACAAACTGACTCTGGCTCTGAATTCTTCATCGTAGCTGAGCCATGCAAATCCCCCAAAATGCATTTGTGCTTTCCTGATAATATCAATATGTTTAAATATGGCCACTGCTCTGTCCGCATGCTGTTCTCAATAAACACTTGCATAAATTAGAAATGCAGCTGTCCAATTCTCTATATTTTTTGGGACTCTCGCCCGCTTAGCCAATTTCCATTCTTCCTCTTTTGACCCTTCTTTCGCTTGTATATCTCTGTAGTAATTTAAAAACATCAATAAATTCATGTTTCCAAATTCTCTTTTTGTTTTTTTCTGACAAGTGAGGACCTAACTGCATTACAATTCCCATGTAAGGCAACATTTTGTTTTTTATATGCACCTCTATTTCTTCAACTGTATCATCTTTCTCCTCCACCCCATTCTTGGGCTCAATTTGCATATCTTTGTCACCCTGGCTCTTGACCTCTTTTCCAATTGACACCTTAACAATGTCAGATGTTTGACTTGCCGCATTCCTGTAATTTTTTGCAACTTTGTCTGACTCTGATTTGCCTTCACCCACTCCCACACGTAGGTTACATGTTTATCAGAATGTTCTTAGATCTAGGTTGCGCTCGCATGTTTCCATGAATTTTGTACAGATATTCGCAGGCTTTTATATGTGACTGCTGGAAATACGGTCCCAATAATGTGGATATTC
The DNA here is from genome assembly GCA_963921515.1 of Calotriton arnoldi. NCBI lineage: Eukaryota > Metazoa > Chordata > Amphibia > Caudata > Salamandridae > Calotriton > Calotriton arnoldi. The sequence continues at coordinate 1,364,314 of CAWUFW010000750.1, read as the reverse complement.
CGTATTTAGATACATATCGTTTCCACTACACATCAGGTTCATATTTATTCTTTCCTTAAGTTTTTACTCTTACACAAGGGTACTATTAATATAGAGGTCAAGCACTCGGAAATGGGAGTATTGCATGCTGGTGGTTGTAGTTTTCCTTTCCTTATCATCCCTCTCAGTATCTAATGTCCATTAAGGGCTACTATGAGCACTATAACTCTGGCAGAATTTGTCTATCTTTTCGTCTTATATTTTTTCAACTTATTGTTATGTAATAGAGTGCTTTATATTTTTTTGTTAAGAAACTTTCCACAAGTCTTCACAGTCGTGGTTTGCATTGTTCTGACACCAATGGTGGGTGAAGGTGATCATCTGTAACTTAATTTTAAGACTGTAATTTTATTTGTTTATTTAATACACACAGCCCTGAAGAAGTCGAGGCATAATTTGCTATTCGACCGAAACACATGTTGGCTGATGTCTAATTTGTACCACTGCTGTTCCAATATAATGTATAGGAACTTCCTTTTGGCTTGAATTGATGAATTGGATTAAAGTGGACAAACAATTTACAACCCTTGGATTGGACGTCTAACTCTGTTTGAACTTTCAGTGCTAAGAACTTTTGTTTACAGTTACTGAACCCCCGTTTTGGAGGGTTACATATGGGGTTGCTTTGGTAGCTGACCCTACTTCTAGAGCACCAGCAACTCATGATACAAACTTTTACTTTCTCCCTTTCATCTTGTAAAGGGCCCTGTTCTTTAGCCTGGCTACCAGGTTCTTGTTGTTTAAACTGACGTTACAATTAGGTGAATATGTCTGTGCCAACATAACATTTTGAGCAAAAAGACCCACAGAAATTCACCAGTTATATTTAGGAGAGCTAACTATAACTTGCGCCCCTACCATGAACTGCTTATTGCCTCACATATTAAATCACTCATGACATGTTCTATGACATCATTTATGACATCATGCCACGGCGCAACTAATATTTTTGGGGTGGGGGCGTGCTCCCTCCTTCTCCAAGCCATCCCCTGGGGCCGCTTTCATTATTATGGGTATAGGGGCTTGGGGCCATCCTCCTGAGCCATTTCAAGGCCCCAGGCATCATCCCCCGGGGCTGATTTGTTTATTTATGGGTAAGGGGGCATGCAGCCCGCTGTCCGAGCGTTTGTAAGGCCAGATATAGTGTCATGGGGACCCCATCCCTGGGACTCTGTCTTGTTCCGTGCTCAGAGAATGTGGGCAGGGAATATTAGTCTAATTCCCTGCCTACACTCTTCTAGGCAGAAAACACAGTTTTGCTTCTGCTTGCAGCAGCAGAAATAAAACCTGCTCCCTCTGGGCAGGAGGAAAGTAAAAGAGCCAGGTCCCTCAGGATGGGTGCTAGCTGGAGAGCCGCAGTGGCTGCGAAGATCTTGGGCCTCCCCCCTGCGGCCTTCAACATGAAAAATGTTGTTGAGTGTCCCGGGTGGGACAAAAATAACCAATTACCCCCCAAAAAAGTGGCCTGCTACTGCACGGCCCTGCGAAATGGGGCTGCTTGCAGGGAGGCGGTGGGCCGCGGAGGCCCTGGGGCTCCACCTACTGCCTCTAACAAATAAAAGCTGTGGGTGTCCTGAGTGGGACTGGGACACCCAAAAAAAACAAAAATAGGGGAAAGATTTATAAATGAACGACCAGGGCTGCTCATTTATTATTCACTGCTCCTGGGAAGGATCGCCCCATAATACCCTTTGTGGGCTAATTTAGATATATTTTAAAGTGTTGTGGGGTCCTGCAGGGAGTCCAAAACAATTGCCCTATGTTTCCTGATGATATTTTGCAAGCATTCCTAGAGCTGGAGCTTTCGAATGGCTCCTCAAGGGAATATTGATGGTCACATTAGGAGAGGCGTGCATCACTCCTTTGAGGAGTTTTGATTGTCACTCAAATGGTTACAGAGATGAGGGATAGATGAGCAGCATTTCAGCATTCACTTTTGCAGTGAAAGATGTTCATATCTAGTTGTAACCATAATTATCATGTCGATCGGCTCCTGTCTCTCTTAGTAATGTTTACATTTTTCATGAACTTGAGTAACCATCAGAGTTTGTTGCAAGGCCAACCATTCTAATATCAGGGTGCCGCTAGGACTGCCAGGAAGCAAATGTGAATTCCCCTGTCTATCTGTTAAGGTTCAGGGCATTCCAACATCTTGGGTTGTAACCATTGTGTCCTTGTGAACTCCATCCACCCATGCATCACTAGATATAACAGGCGAACCCAGGCGCCATAAACATCTGACACATCTCAAGCTCAGCTTACTACACACATGAAGTGAAGTCATTCAGCTATCAGGAAATGTAGAATCATTTCCAAGGGATACTTGCTTCCCTATACATCATGTGGTGCCAACTGTAAGTCTCTCCATAACCTGATGAGGGCATAGCAGTGATCCTCTGATAGCGGTCATCCTCAATTACCACTATGGGTGCAACAGCAGTCAAAGAGATACCTGTGCTGTGGCGATGAATAGCAGATCCTCACATAGAGCACCTTCAGTGGCCTTTATATGGTAAATGCTCTAGGGAAAGCCGAATAAAAGGGTAGGATGACATGGCACAGCAGTCAGTACAGTTTATTTTTTGATGGCTGAGAGACAGCTGCCTAGAAGTTGTATGTCCTCTTGTGTCACTACCTGAGAGAAAACTAAATATCCTGCACCTTTATGGCCAAACCGCACAATGTTCCATGGTTTTATCTGAAAAAATAGAAGGCCAGGCAATCCTCTGTCTTTGGCTCCTCTTCCAAAACTTGTTCTCTTCTCCCCCGGACTATGTTCACCTCTCCTTCCCAGTTGAATCGGGGCCTTTCTGCATGGTCACCCCAGATTTTTGCCATACTTTGCTGTACACGTTTGTGTTGGCTTTTAGGACTCTGGACACCTTCCTCCTGCTAACCAGTGGTAAAGGGTTTGTGCCCTCTCCCTCTTAAACATGGTAAAAGTGGTATACACCTTCTTGGCCCATTTAATTTACTTCTAAGTCATTGTATATAGTCCTGCATGTACCCTGGGCCCGTAAATTAAATGCTACAAGTGGACTGCAGTACCCATTGTGCCACCCACTAAAGTAGCCCTGTAAAACATTTCAAGCCTGCCACTGTAAGCTGTAGTGCAGTTTTAAACTGCCATTTCTACCTTGCAAAATAAACCTTTTGCTAGGCCTAAACATTCCTTTTAAATACCTCTTATCAGAGCACTCCTGGACCTGTGGAAAGTTCAGAAGAAGGACTGTCCTGCTGTCTGTAGAAGGAATACTGGACCAGCTTGCCTTGAACCCAGGATCCCCAGAAGTGACTCCAATGGTCAGTTGGCTGACCTCCTGTTTGAGCTACAGTTGCACAACAAGCTTCCAGAAGGGAGGCATTCCCTGGAACTGACCAGCACCAGCTGGACCTGCTAGACCCTTGCTGCTGGCCTCTGGTGGAGTGAATCGTGATCCTCAAGAGGTGTAACACCTTGCCCTGAACCATTGGCTGGCATCAGAGTGTAATCCTTCTACTTTAAAACTTAAAAGACGGAACTACAGGTGAAAATCCAGAAGGTTTGGACTCTTTGTGACTATGAGCAGACCTGCTCTTTGCACCTGTAGCGACCACCCACAACTCCCGCCAGCACAAAGCTCCTGCAGCAACCTGCTCTTCAGGCCGGCAATGATCTCCTCGCAGCTGTTGCCAACGTGAAACTCCGGCTGAGGCTTCTTATGTGGACTTGGACTGTTTGAGAAGGTAAACTCTTCACCAAGACGAACCTGGTCCCTGTACCCAACCCACGGTCTAGCCCGGTTATCCAAAACTTTTGACTTTGACCCGAACTAGCACGACCAGATAACATTGAGTGGCATTTTCTGCAATATTTTGATCTGAAACTTTTAAAATGTATAAATCCGGTTCTACTTAACTGGATTTTTGACGTTTTGGGGTCGTATTACAGAGAGTGCCCTGGAGGCGCTTACACCCGCTTTGCGCACCCCTGGGGCACTTTGGTATTACAGAAGGGCCGCAGACGCTTGTGCCTCCCTTCTGTAATACTGATAGCGATGGCGCACATAAAGCACCAGCGCAATCTGCAGGGGTGTTCCCTCATCTTCATGGGTGCATACCCCATGCAAATGAGGGAATCCCATTGCCTCTGCGCCTGTGCCGTATTACAGACGCGGGCGCAGAGGCAAAGAAACTGTCAGGAGGTGCACTGACAGGGCGCCACCTAAAAGGTGGTGCACTGTCAGTGTGCCCCCTGAGAGCAGCCCTCTGCAGGGGGTAAAGGGGGTCCTATGAACCCCCCAAACCTCCTCGTGCAGGCAAGTGCAGTCACTGACTGCACCCACCTGCAAGGGGATCTCTAATCTTCCTTTAAAGTGCAGGCGGGTTGTCGCCTGCACACTGAAACACAGAGCGGCTGCTTCAAAGCCGCTCCATATTTCACTTGAATGCGCTGCCGCCATGGAAGCAGAAATTCGTGGCTGCCCTGGGGGCAGCGCATTCTATGTAATAGGGCGCACTTTCTCTGTTTGCGCCCGGTGCATGTTTTTTTTCCAAGGTGCGCCAGGTGCAAACAGGGAAAGTGCGCCCTAATACATAATATAGCCCCAGGTGTTCTTTTATTTATTAAAATGTACTCTATTTTTCTAAATTGGTTTGGGATTTTCCTTTTGTTGTATTTTCACTTTATTACTGTTTGAGTGCTGCATAAATACTTGACAAATTAACTCTAGGTTAGGCCTGACTTATTTTGTGCCAAGCTTCCTGGGAGTTAAGCACAGGTTTATTTAGTCACTTTTCTGGTTCACCCTGACAAGGACTGCGTACTTGAGCAGGGCTCTCACCACCTTAACTAATAACACAATTTCTTACACTCCCAGACTCTCGATTCTTCCCCCATCTGAATGTTGTGTGCTTCTTCCCGCAGACACTGTGGTTCATCCCCAGAGCATGTGAGCCACTCTCTTCTCTTGGGCCATCGTGCTTCTCTCCTCTCAGTCCCTGCACACCTTTTACCCTGGACGTAGTGTTTCTACCTCCAGATTCTCTTCTGCCCTTGATCATGGCCCTCCCAAAATCCTCTCCTTCTTCCTCTGGGCTCTGGAGTGTGCTGGCTGACGCCTGATCCTGGCGTCCCTTCCTCGCGCAGGGGGCGGAACCACCCCTATGCTTGCAAAGTGTGTATGGGCAGGAGGAAGATGGGATGACCAGAAAGTGCTTGCTCGCAAAGCAGAGAGGACACAACAACAAGTGGTCCCTGACTGCAAAGATGAAAGGGCCCTGCCTTCATTTAACCACTTACCTGATTGTGATCTTGTCTGCTACATCTGTTTATGCAGGTAACCCGGAGTAAAGGTACAGCACTTCAGATGACCTGAGCTGTGTATGGGGAACATGGTCTGCGGTCTTTACACTGTTGACAAGGAGGCTCTGGATTTACCCACATTGCCTGTTTCCGGTTTTCATCGCACTGCTCGTGTTTGCTAATACCATGCTGTCTTCTCTTCTGAAGATGAGGCACTTGCAGTAAATACTGAACCTGGCACATTGCTGAAGACAGAAATCTGACATGCTCTGCAGCATGTGCAAGCGTGGGTCGATGCTCTGTCTCTGTGTGCCTTGCCGCCCTGTAATTTACTGCACACTGAATGAAATGAATGAAATGAAATGAAAATAAAATTTATATAGCGCAATAGCTACCCTCAGGCCTCCTAGCGCTTGTGGACTAACGCCGACTAACAGGAGAGGAGTGAATTAAATGCATTCATTGAAAAGAACGGTTTTTAGAAGCTTTCGAAAGGAGAGCAGGTTTCGTTCCTTTCGCAGATGGAGTGGGAGGGAGTTCCATGAGTTGGCAGCGTTATGGGAGAAGGAACGCCCGCCCCATCTAGCCTTCCTTACTCTGTGTGAGGTGACTAGGAAGGAAGACATAGAGCGGAGATCTCTGGGAGGCTGATAAGGAGTGATCATGGACTGGATTGAGACTGGGCCCTTCTTCCAGAAGGCCCTATGAGTCAGGCACATGGCCTTAAACTGGATCCTTGCCGATTGTCGACGGGGGACCTGCAAAAGCATGCGAGCAGCACAGTTCTGAATGACCTGGAGCTTATGGATGGTGGTTTGGGGGCTCCCAGGTAGAGGGAATTCCCATAATCCAGGCGAGCGAGGATGAGGGCCTGAACCATAATCCTTCTCGCCTGAAAAGGAGAAGGAGGAGGATCTTACGGAGCATCCTCAGGAGGCCGTAGCAAGTGGCTGAGATTTTGACGGCCTGGTGATTAAAACTGAGCGAGCGATCAAGCCACACACCAAGGCTCTTGATCTGAGTCTTCGGATCAGGTGCGGGACCGAGGCAGTTCGGCCAGAGCGAAACCGGGTCGAATGAGGGTGAGTTGCCCAAAAGCATGAGCTCGGTCTTATCCCCGTTCAGCTTAAGGCACAAGTTTTCCATCCACTTGGCAACTTCCTCTAGGCACGGGCCTAGGGTGCTAGACGACCTCTCGGGGTGGTTCAGTGCCACCACGAGCTGCGTGTCGTCTGCATATGTGATGATTTTAATGCCAAATGGATGGACAATCTCAGCCAGGGGGTCTCATATAGATGTTAAACAGCGTGGGGCTCAAGGAGGAGCCTTGAGGAACCCCACAGCTGAGAGACAGCCGGTTGGAGACAACATCACCCTCAAAGACCTGAAAGAACCGATCGCTGAGAAAGGATTGTAGCCAAGTTATGGCCGTTCCGGTAACTCCCACACTTTTTAGCCGGTGGAGCAGGGTGCAATTGTTAACAGTGTCGAAAGAGGCACTGAGGTCAAGTAAGATGATCGCTGCCTTGCCTCCCTGATCCAGTATCCGCCTCGCCTCCTCGGTTACTGCCAGAAGAGCAGTTTCGGTTCCTTGTTGAGGACGAAAACCAGTTTGAGAATGATGAAGGAGCTCGTTGGATTCTAGAAATTCTACTAGAATAGAATTTATATGCTTTTCCAGAATCTTACTCATCCAAGGGAGGAGCGAAATGGGGCGAAAGTTAGCTAGGTTGGACTGGTCAAGATTAGGTTTCTTTAAGAGGGCCTTTACCAGAGCACACTTCCATGCGGGAGGAACAGTACCAGAGGAGATGGAGGAGTTGACCAAATCAAGGATTACCGGAAGGATATTACACTATTATCCTGGGTCGGCATCGGTGCAGGTGGTTTGAGGAGTTTGACATATACATGGGTGCCCTTAGTATCGAAAATGGAAAGGACTTATATGCCTCCTAATGCACTGTATTGAACCTGCTACTAGAGGTATTGTCTTTTAATTTGAAGAAAGCAAGGGGAGCTCTTGCTTAACGGCTAGAGCGGCCGATTTTGGAGCTGGGGAACCAGGTTCGAGTCTGGCGGGAGGCTCAAACATCCTGTGATTCTGGGCAAATCCCTTAATCTCCTTCTGCCCCTAAAAATGAATGTGTCTGTCTGTAATTCAACTGGTGCTCAGGTAAAGCGCTCTGATACCTTCGGGTCGAGTTTGCGCTAGATAAAACTACAAATAATAAAAAAACACCAGAGACACTCAGAGTGCATCCCTGAGGCCACTTGCAGCCCTCTTGTGAACAGCAGCACTGGGCTCCTGTTTACTTGACTGAGCACTAACTCACAAAGTGGTTAAACGGTTAAGCATGTATTTACCCTTCAGCTAAAGCAAAGAAGGTGCCCTAAACCACTTATTTTTAGGTGCACGTTCATTTTTAAACAGATTATGCAACACTCATGTAAAAGCATGAGAAGCTCTTCAACATCCAAACAAAATGTATTTCATTAACATACAAAAGCAATTCACCTTAGCACATATGATTATATCGCTACATTGAGAGGCATTTACTAGAAGAAATAGTTTTCAAACATGAAGATCAAAACATTCTTGCCTTCCCCAGCGATGCTAACAGTGCCATTAGTGAACTTAAAGGTGAGACATTTGTCATGTGCACCCTCTGGGTAACCTCAAGTATTATTACACTTAGAAAAGCATTATAGTTTATTAAATCAAACACAAGAGAAGGTTTTGTACCGCACACATCCTGAACTCATGTATTTCAAGGTGCTCCCATATGATAATGAAGAAAAAGGAGGCAAAGTGAAATGTAACAATTGTCTGTGATCACTCAATTTAATAAAGTGGGGAAGCCGGGATTGATCCCAGGTTTTCTGGTTTCACATAGTGTGATTCAGTCACTAGGTGTTTTTCATCAAAAGTTAACGCTTTGTCTTTGATTCTTGGTGCATGATGTTAGAGCATGAGTGGCAGACAGAAGCCACATGAGGTTTGCTTAGTTTTGGGCTTGAGGCTCCAAGAGAACTTCACACTGAGCCAGGGTCAGGAATCTGGCTCGAGCTTGGCCCGGGCCTTCTTTGGCTTGCCCACCTCTATCATCACATAATGGCAATTCAGAGGGCAAAGGCATAGGAAGGATATGGTTTGAGCCTCAAAATAACTCCATGACTCACTGTCCACACCATGTTCATGCTTTGCTTCCCCTACGCCTATCTTCCCACCTTACACCACCCCTGACCCTTACCCTGCAGGCATCAGTGCAGCCCTCGGTCAGGCCACAGACCATACCTTTTGGGGCCTGGGAAAATGTTTGCAAAAATCCATGTCTTATATCAGTCTCAACGACAGCTTAATAACATAGTTTTTTTAACCACGAAAATGTTGATTATAAGTGATACATAGATTGACTAATTTGTTGCATGCTTGAAGGAGCTGTGAAGAGGCTTTCCATTCACAGACAATTGCCAGATTGACTCTGTCTCTTTCCGACAAAAGTGGCTACAAAAGTCCTGCAAGTTAGGAAAAATACTAACCTTAGCTCAGGCCTGTTATACTGTCGGCTAATTTAATAAACAGACCCAAATCTCTAAATATAACTAAGGAGCTGGTACATATTGTTAAAGTCTTGTACATCAAAAATAATGACCTTAAGGGTCTATATCACCAGTGTGGATATCGCCTCTCACTCACACCAGTCCAGGTCCTACTTCTCATAGCACGTGCCACAACTGTGGAAAAATGGCGACTTCTGAACCATCTGCCGAAGACAGACAGAGCACAAGAACAGCGTTCCACAATCTCCATCAAGGCTGACACCAAACAATCTGAAACCAAAGCAAATCAACCTCATCACATCTTACAACGATTCTTCACCCACATCATCATCCTGAGAGAGCGAGAGAGAGAGACAGTGAAGACAGCCAAAGTCTTCTCTATTCAAGGCAGTGTCCTGACAGATGAGAACGACAAACTGCCAGAGCTAATTTTGGACATTGTCGTCACAGGAGTATCCGTTCCATTCCTGGTAGACACAAGCACCACAATTAATGTCATGACTGATACCACAGTTGCAACTCTGCCTAACAAACCATCATTGACACATGCACATGTATGCTTTTATGCCTATGACTCAAAGGAACCCCTCACATGTCTAGACCGGTTTCTTATGAAACTCATCACTCTGCTGAAACCGATATGTGTGTGGTGGAGGCCACCACTGGTACCAGATGCCTCCTCAGCTTTAGATATGCATTCAGAATGGGCCTTCTACAGATCCTGTGTCAACTTGTTGCTAAGGTTCCAGAAGAAGAGACTGCAGATGTCGGCCGAATGTTTTGTGAGCTCTTTCAAGGTATTGGGAAACTCAAAAATTGATAAATTCATCTACACTTAGATGAATAAACTGCACTGGTAGCTCACCACTTCAGGGAAATACCATTAAACATCCAAAAACAAGGCGTAGAGGAAATTGAAAACCTGCTGCGAGGGTATTATCAATAGCCCCATACCATAGTAGTCCTCGATTGTCCCTTTGCCAAAACACCAAGCAGGGAACTAAATTTGAACCTGTGTCGACATGAGTCACCCAAGTCTTGCAAATGAGAAATATACCTACACCCTGCATTTAGAATATGGCACACAAGCTAAACAGTGCAAATTGTTCTCAAATCTGGATTTAAAAAAGGTTATCAACAAATAAAACTAGAAAAGTGTTCCAGGCACATCACAATGTTTTCCACACTCCTGATATGACTTTGCTGCGCCATCTCCTCTGCTACAGAGATCTTTCAGGAGGAAATTCTTAAGATTTTGCAAGGCATCCTCAATTGCTTAAATTATTGCAATGATATATTTGTATTCTGGTTGTCCCAAGCAGCACATGATGACACTCAATTTCAGATTCTGCCAAGAAGTGAGGAATTAAACTTTTACTTTAAATAAGGACTTGTCAATTTTCGCTCCAAAATGTCTCTGCTTTGTATTCCATTAAGAGCCTCACCAACAACTGTGCATGTCCTATCCCTGATTCTGCCACAGTTAGTGCTCCATTATGAAGATTGGAAAAAATGATTCCCTATTCTAGTGGTCTAAGGAATGTCAAAGAACATTTGATCTGATTTGCAAATTTCAAGTGCAAAGGACCTGGCATACTTTGACCTGGATCTACACCCACACAGATCTTAGTGGATGTGAGCCCAGTGGTTCTAAGCAATGCTTTCTCAGAGGGACACTGACCCTGAAGCTCCATGCCGCATCTTAGCATATGTCAGTTGCAGCACCACCGGTCCAGAATAAGCCTACCCCCAGGTGGAGAACAAAGTCTAGCTGTTGTATGGGCCTGAAAGCACTACCATCTGTTCATGTACAGTAAGCCCTTTACCGTCAACACTGGTCATCAAGTATTAATTTCCATTTTGGATTCCCAATTCCGAAGATGCCTTCGAGGATTGAGATGGGGTCTTCCTCTACAATATTATAAGTTTAAGATTGCTTTTGTGTGGAAAGGAGAAGAACATAGCTAGTTTTATGTCCACTTACCTTGTGGGACACTGTCTGTCACCAAAGAATGCCTTCAATATGTCATTAAACAAGCAAGCCGCTCTGCTCCAAAATAAGAGGTGTTTGCATAGGCATCCTGAGATGATCAAGCTCTGCAAGCAGTGTCAAACCTTGTAGAAACTCAGAGATGGAGACCTAGACAGCACCAGCGAATTGTTGATTTGTAAAAGACTGTGGACTAGCAGCTCTCAGTACTTTAGATATGTCCACAGAGAACTGGTGATTCACCAAACTGGACTGATACTGAGGGACACCCCAGATTGGAAGCAGTCATATGCAAATCAGCATTAGGCCTGCTCCATCAGGAACAGTCCAGCCCAAATTGCAAGGACAGGTCAATATCCAGGCCAGGTCCCCTGTGAGCAGGAACACAAGCAACCCCAGACCGGTTTTGGCATGTTTGGGCTTAATGAGTAGGGTGCAGCTTGAGCCCTGTGGCACAATGATCACAGAATATACATCTGGGTTTACCCGTTGCAAGGAGAAAAACAAAAAGGTGATGAGTAGATTGCTTGTACTAATCTCAGTCACTGTTAATTACTCTGGGACGCAATTTACAGAAATATGTGGTCAACCTGGCTCATGTTACGACAAAGGGTCTGGTTCCCATCACTCAAATCTCTTGTGGAAAACATCACAGGAGACTACCACGTTTGGCAGGCCCTAAGGAAGACTCAAGCTTCTGAACCACTACAAATGTCTCTGTCTGTGATGGAGGAAATGGCAATTGATTCTTTTGGACTCATTGCCTCAGGACAACATCTTTTGGTGATGATAGACATGCGCTTTCATTTTTCTGAAGTAATGGCTGTTCCCAGCACAGTGGTTAATATCATTATTTCAGCGCTAAATAAAATGTTTTCCACGTTTGGCATCAACTCACTATATAAATAGAAGTCTCCTGAAATATTTCCCTCATTATTGTTGGTACCATGGAGGGGAAAGGTTTGTCCAAAAGAAGACAGTGTTCTTCTGATTCATCTTCTGGGGAAAAGAAAGGTGTCATTCCAAAAGCCATTCCAGGCACTGCAAGGAGAAATGGTATCACCAAGAAGTGAAGTCTCCGTCTCCTCATGTTATTCAAACCTTTATTGGGGAGGTGGTAGCCAGTGCCTTGAAGGAAGAGAAGAACAGGAGGAAGAAAGAGGCAAACAGTGACAATCTTTGGGTTCAAAACCAGGTATGAGCTTTGCAGTTGGTAGATAAGAGGTCTGCCAGGTCTTACTGCATGTGAGAAGCAATTTGGGGTTTCCGGAAGCACATCAATTCCTGGAAGAAGAAGATTTGTTTCCCCATTGTTCAAGGCCCGCAGTATTAGCCATGCCATTTCATTAAAAGGTTAAAAGCCTGATACTACTTGTGGAGAAGTGTGGCTCAATGGTTAGAGCGGCAGACCCTGATGCAGAGATCTGGCCCGGGACCAGGGTTCAATTCCTGCCTCGGCGGGTCTTGGGCTCAATTTCCTCGGACCTGATAATTCTCGCCTCGGTGCCTATTCTAATCATGGGTCCCACTCTGCAACTCTGGGCAATAGCTTGCTTAATCTCCACAACGGCCTCACCAGCGCTGGGATGCCTGGCTTCACCTTGGGGGTGCCCAGGAGTGGACATTTCACAGGGAAAAGACAGGAAGGGTTCCACAGCGGTATGTGTACAGCGCCAGGACACCCCTTTGGGGGTATAAGTGCGCTTTACAAGTACAAATTTCATTTCATTCATTCACTAAATGAATGGAAAGCATTGGAGCACTTGGATTTGCCCAGATTTCTGCAAAAGATGGATGTGTTGATAGAAGCAGAGGATAATCTTCCTCACTCTATCAAAATGTATGCAATTCTAGCCACTTTAATAGGCTACCTTTAGTTAATCTGGAGGATTGCACTCCTAAGGTCCCAGTTGATAAAAGAAACATATAGCAATAAAAAAGGGCATATGAAGCAATTAATATGTCGCTGAGAGCAGGAACGTATGTCACCTATACTGCACAATCTTTAGTAAAGGATTTTGAAAATTTGCCAGCTGCAATGCAGGAGGGGAGATTGTTCAGATCTACTGGTGAACATGGAACAACAGGCCAGATTTTTTATCAATATTCCCTGTGATTCAATAAAAAGGAAGCCTTGGCAACAGGGTCCTCTGTCCTAGCCAGGAGACAAATGTGTCTGAGAGACTGGATGGTGCAAACAGCCGAGAAGACAGCTCTGTTAAATATTCCTTTCCAAGCAACAAATTGTTTGGAGGCCAGCTACAGCTAATGATGGGAAAGGCTTTGAAAGACAGGAACCATACCTTGCCCTATAAAGGTAAGGACAGTTCTTCAAAGACCTATGACGACAAGAGGAAGTGCTTGTACAACAATAGGTCTTCACTCAGGAAATGACCCCAGCTGAAAAGAAAGGAAAAGGGATCAGTTATTAGCACTTAAACCTGGTCAAAAACAATAGATATCCTGACTATCAGCAAAGCGAGGTGCTTCCAGTCTAAGGTAATCTGTAGCATTTCATTAAGCAATGGGAAGCAGATATTTTCAATAAATGAGTTCTGAATATTATTCACAGAGGTTATGTGATAGAAAAGAAATACAAGCCTCTAATTCAGGAAGCAGCCTTACTCCTGTACTAAAGAAACAAAGAAATATCTGTGTCCTTGATGCAAGGTATTCAGCCACTATTACAGAAAAAAAACAATCATTGCTGTACCCTTTGAAGAGAGGAGACAGGTGTTTTACTCAATCCTCTTCCTACTACAAAAGACATCAGGTGCCTTCAGACCAGTACTAGATCTAACCATTGGATAACAGTGGTCCATTTCAAGATGGACAGCCTACAAAAAAATTTCCTATAGTTCTACCAAAAGATTTCATGGTGGCTATAGACCTACAAGACTCTTCTCTACTTATTCGGATTTTTCATCGTCAGCAGAAGTATTTGAAATTCGCACTAGAAGACCAACATTTCCAATTTGTAGTCTTTTCATTCGGGATTAACTCGGCTCCAAGAGTATTTATAAAAGTCATGGCTTCCTTGTTAGGCATTCTTCACATTTGCTTTTACATACCTACTTGGACAACCGGCTGATCCATGCAAAGACAGAGGGTCAATTGTTAAAAAAAGAGACAGAATCTTAAAGGTTCTGCAGCTTCATGGATTTCTCATAAATTGGGAAATGTTTCGGTGAACCCCATCACAAGATCTGGAATACATCAGGGCAAGATTTTAAATGGATGTGGGACTTGTCTCACTTCTACTCAGAAAGGAACACATATCTAAGTATCTGTAACTGAAGTAATAGAAAGCCACAGAGTTGTTAAAGACTACAAGGGACATGACAGCCTCCATTTATCTGGTACCATGGTTCGAGGTATTGGTACCATGGGCGAAATATCATCTCAATCTGTTTGTCAACCAATTCCTTCTGTTATGACCTCCAACGCTCGACCAGTTGGAAATGAAATTGACTCTGACTGGTTTGGTCAAGAAAGATTTGATATGGTGGTTAGACAGGGTCCATCTTTCAAAGAGGTTCTAGTTAGCTCCCCCAAGCTGGTCGATAATAACTACAGATGCCAGCGAAATGGGTTGCTAAACTTGAATAGACATCGCATCTGAGTTGTACATTTCACCAGAGTATCGATGTGGCCAAATGAGGGGGAAGAGAAATTAGGGTGGATACTGCAGAGAAGGAGACCAGGAAAGAAAAAGATTAGTCAAAAGTTATTAGTTCTACTTTCATGAAGATTTTTTTAATGATTCACACAAAAAACTTTGGTTGTTTACACTAAAAAAACAAAGTCCAGAATTACAGTTACTTATATTAAATAACACAAAGTTCTTGATATTCCTGAATCAAAAGATGTAACCGTTCTTTTCAAGGTTCACTGCAGTTTCCCAAAATAAGTCTGTATATCTAAAAAGAAATCTCTCCTGCGGGGAGCTAGAAGTTAGATCGAATGTATCTCTTGTGCTATGGTTGGATGATTTCAGTTCATTAACCCCTAGTGCAGGCTTAAACATGCCCCTCTACTCACCACCTCACCAGAGTACTGTTTTTTCCCATTTGCCCAGAAGAATTCCTGCTCGAGCACCTCAATTCAGCGTCTGAAGAAAGAGAGTGGGGACTGAAAGCACGCAGAGTCAGAGAGAGCGGTGTCAGGAAAAGTGGGCAGCCTTGATCTGCATGAAGACCGGAACAGATCTCTGAAATTGAGAAAACCTCTAGGGTGTTTGGCTCCTCGACGTGACAGCTCCTTTCAAAACCCAACACGAATAGTAAGCATGGCTGAAAGGACACACCCTCTTTAAACAGAGGTGCCATCCCAGAAGGCGGTGCCCTCAAGCATGTTCCTTACTTACACTGCTGAAAAAGGGAAACAACAAATACGTCAATAGAGCCAGCACAAACAAATAGGTCATCAGGGTCAGCAGGTCACTTGAGTATGTTCCAGAATGGATACATGCTGCTAAAAAGAAATAACAAATGAATCATCAGATTCAGCACAGACAAATGAGTCACATAGCTCAGCCCATTATTGGCATGAGAGTTAAAGAAAACAAAACAATAAAGGCATTGCAGTAATACAAGGTAGTTTGTTGTTTAAGCATTGGAACATTATTGATACTTACATGCTGATGAGCTGGACTTTTAATACCTGCACCAAGGAGTTCATGACACAGACTATTAAAGCGAAATAATGCATTCTGGAGCAGAAGATATCCAGTTGGAGAGGGATGGAGGCAGTTCATCGACCCATTCTATATTTCTCTCCATTAATAGAGAACAAAACTGTGCTCATAAGGACAAACAATATGTCAACGAAAACATACTTGAACAAATGGGGCACAAAGTAAATCTCTGATGAGGTATGCAGACGGCATATTTCAGTGGGCAGAAAGACACTTGGAGAGGCTTTCAGCCATGCATATTTAGGGAATTATGATTCAGAAAGCTGATCAGCTGAGCAAAGTGTTTCTTCATAGAATTTCTGTCTATCCCTCTTATAGTTACAGAGATTTACAGACGGTGGGGATTCCCAGTTATAGACCTGTTTGCAGAGCATCAGACTGCTCTTCTAAATTGGTTTTATTGAAGGATAAATTGGAGTGTTATGCCCCACAAGAAGTCAAAGATCCCCCACTCTTGTCCTTGCTAAAACTAATCAAGTGAAAAAAGCAAGAACTGGGGGACGTTCTTTCACACATCTAGCCGCAGCACACTGGAATTTACTTTCCTCTAGATCTCCGCTGCACTAATGACTATCTGGGATTCAGAAAGAAGCTCAAAACTTGGCATTTTCCAAAATAATGATAATTCTATTTCTGCCTTACTCTGTACTTCTGCCTATGTTACATGACTTGACACAGTGCAGTAATATCCCCTTCGGGATGAGTGTTGCGCTTTACAAAAAAACGAAAATAAATAAAGAAGACAGAGGCTTGGAATGTGAATGCTTTTTCTTGCCTTTGGCCTTTTAGCATGTTATTTGCCTTCCCCCATCCCTTACGATCTTGACATGTTTGGTCAGATTGAGGACAAAGAAAACATCTGCAATTCTGATTGCCCCAACTTAGCCACACTCCAGCTGGTTTACTCTAATAGTGAAGATGAGTGTGTGTCAAGAGTGGTTGTTTCAATTTTTCTCAATAAACACTTGCATAAATTAGAAATGCAGCTGTCCAATTCTCTATATTTTTTGGGACTCTCGCCCGCTTAGCCAATTTCCATTCTTCCTCTTTTGACCCTTCTTTCGCTTGTATATCTCTGTAGTAATTTAAAAACATCAATAAATTCATGTTTCCAAATTCTCTTTTTGTTTTTTTCTGACAAGTGAGGACCTAACTGCATTACAATTCCCATGTAAGGCAACATTTTGTTTTTTATATGCACCTCTATTTCTTCAACTGTATCATCTTTCTCCTCCACCCCATTCTTGGGCTCAATTTGCATATCTTTGTCACCCTGGCTCTTGACCTCTTTTCCAATTGACACCTTAACAATGTCAGATGTTTGACTTGCCGCATTCCTGTAATTTTTTGCAACTTTGTCTGACTCTGATTTGCCTTCACCCACTCCCACACGTAGGTTACATGTTTATCAGAATGTTCTTAGATCTAGGTTGCGCTCGCATGTTTCCATGAATTTTGTACAGATATTCGCAGGCTTTTATATGTGACTGCTGGAAATACGGTCCCAATAATGTGGATATTCCGTATTTAGATACATATCGTTTCCACTACACATCAGGTTCATATTTATTCTTTCCTTAAGTTTTTACTCTTACACAAGGGTACTATTAATATAGAGGTCAAGCACTCGGAAATGGGAGTATTGCATGCTGGTGGTTGTAGTTTTCCTTTCCTTATCATCCCTCTCAGTATCTAATGTCCATTAAGGGCTACTATGAGCACTATAACTCTGGCAGAATTTGTCTATCTTTTCGTCTTATATTTTTTCAACTTATTGTTATGTAATAGAGTGCTTTATATTTTTTGTTAAGAAACTTTCCACAAGTCTTCACAGTCGTGGTTTGCATTGTTCTGACACCAATGGTGGGTGAAGGTGATCATCTGTAACTTAATTTTAAGACTGTAATTTTATTTGTTTATTTAATACACACAGCCCTGAAGAAGTCGAGGCATAATTTGCTATTCGACGAAACACATGTTGGCTGATGTCTAATTTGTACCACTGCTGTTCCAATATAATGTATAGGAACTTCCTTTTGGCTTGAATTGATGAATTGGATTAAAGTGGACAAACAATTTACAACCCTTGGATTGGACGTCTAACTCTGTTTGAACTTTCAGTGCTAAGAACTTTTGTTTACAGTTACTGAACCCCGTTTTGGAGGGTTACATATGGGGTTGCTTTGGTAGCTGACCCTACTTCTAGAGCACCAGCAACTCATGATACAAACTTTTACTTTCTCCCTTTCATCTTGTAAAGGGCCCTGTTCTTTAGCCTGGCTACCAGGTTCTTGTTGTTTAAACTGACGTTACAATTAGGTGAATATGTCTGTGCCAACATAACATTTTGAGCAAAAAGACCCACAGAAATTCACCAGTTATATTTAGGAGAGCTAACTATAACTTGCGCCCTACCATGAACTGCTTATTGCCTCACATATTAAATCACTCATGACATGTTCTATGACATCATTTATGACATCATGCCACGGCGCAACTAATATTTTTGGGGTGGGGCGTGCTCCTCCTTCTCCAAGCCATCCCCTGGGGCCGCTTTCATTATTATGGGTATAGGGGCTTGGGGCCATCCTCCTGAGCCATTTCAAGGCCCCAGGCATCATCCCCCGGGGCTGATTTGTTTATTTATGGGTAAGGGGGCATGCAGCCCGCTGTCCGAGCGTTTGTAAGGCCAGATATAGTGTCATGGGGACCCCATCCCTGGGACTCTGTCTTGTTCCGTGCTCAGAGAATGTGGGCAGGGAATATTAGTCTAATTCCCTGCCTACACTCTTCTAGGCAGAAAACACAGTTTTGCTTCTGCTTGCAGCAGCAGAAATAAAACCTGCTCCCTCTGGGCAGGAGGAAAGTAAAAGAGCCAGGTCCCTCAGGATGGGTGCTAGCTGGAGAGCCGCAGTGGCTGCGAAGATCTTGGGCCTCCCCTGCGGCCTTCAACATGAAAAATGTTGTTGAGTGTCCCGGGTGGGACAAAAATAACCAATTACCCCCAAAAAGTGGCCTGCTACTGCACGGCCCTGCGAAATGGGGCTGCTTGCAGGGAGGCGGTGGGCCGCGGAGGCCCTGGGGCTCCACCTACTGCCTCTAACAAATAAAAGCTGTGGGTGTCCTGAGTGGGACTGGGACACCCAAAAAAACAAAAATAGGGGAAAGATTTATAAATGAACGACCAGGGCTGCTCATTTATTATTCACTGCTCCTGGGAAGGATCGCCCCATAATACCCTTTGTGGGCTAATTTAGATATATTTTAAAGTGTTGTGGGGTCCTGCAGGGAGTCCAAAACAATTGCCCTATGTTTCCTGATGATATTTTGCAAGCATTCCTAGAGCTGGAGCTTTCGAATGGCTCCTCAAGGGAATATTGATGGTCACATTAGGAGAGGCGTGCATCACTCCTTTGAGGAGTTTTGATTGTCACTCAAATGGTTACAGAGATGAGGGATAGATGAGCAGCATTTCAGCATTCACTTTTGCAGTGAAAGATGTTCATATCTAGTTGTAACCATAATTATCATGTCGATCGGCTCCTGTCTCTCTTAGTAATGTTTACATTTTTCATGAACTTGAGTAACCATCAGAGTTTGTTGCAAGGCCAACCATTCTAATATCAGGGTGCCGCTAGGACTGCCAGGAAGCAAATGTGAATTCCCTGTCTATCTGTTAAGGTTCAGGGCATTCCAACATCTTGGGTTGTAACCATTGTGTCCTTGTGAACTCCATCCACCCATGCATCACTAGATATAACAGGCGAACCCAGGCGCCATAAACATCTGACACATCTCAAGCTCAGCTTACTACACACATGAAGTGAAGTCATTCAGCTATCAGGAAATGTAGAATCATTTCCAAGGGATACTTGCTTCCCTATACATCATGTGGTGCCAACTGTAAGTCTCTCCATAACCTGATGAGGGCATAGCAGTGATCCTCTGATAGCGGTCATCCTCAATTACCACTATGGGTGCAACAGCAGTCAAAGAGATACCTGTGCTGTGGCGATGAATAGCAGATCCTCACATAGAGCACCTTCAGTGGCCTTTATATGGTAAATGCTCTAGGGGAAAGCCGAATAAAAGGGTAGGATGACATGGCACAGCAGTCAGTACAGTTTATTTTTTGATGGCTGAGAGACAGCTGCCTAGAAGTTGTATGTCCTCTTGTGTCACTACCTGAGAGAAAACTAAATATCCTGCACCTTTATGGCCAAACCGCACAATGTTCCATGGTTTTATCTGAAAAAATAGAAGGCCAGGCAATCCTCTGTCTTTGGCTCCTCTTCCAAAACTTGTTCTCTTCTCCCCCGGACTATGTTCACCTCTCCTTCCCAGTTGAATCGGGGCCTTTCTGCATGGTCACCCCAGATTTTTGCCATACTTTGCTGTACACGTTTGTGTTGGCTTTTAGGACTCTGGACACCTTCCTCCTGCTAACCAGTGGTAAAGGGTTTGTGCCCTCTCCCTCTTAAACATGGTAAAAGTGGTATACACCTTCTTGGCCCATTTAATTTACTTCTAAGTCATTGTATATAGTCCTGCATGTACCCTGGGCCCGTAAATTAAATGCTACAAGTGGACTGCAGTACCCATTGTGCCACCCACTAAAGTAGCCCTGTAAAACATTTCAAGCCTGCCACTGTAAGCTGTAGTGCAGTTTTAAACTGCCATTTCTACCTTGCAAAATAAACCTTTTGCTAGGCCTAAACATTCCTTTTAAATACCTCTTATCAGAGCACTCCTGGACCTGTGGAAAGTTCAGAAGAAGGACTGTCCTGCTGTCTGTAGAAGGAATACTGGACCAGCTTGCCTTGAACCCAGGATCCCCAGAAGTGACTCCAATGGTCAGTTGGCTGACCTCCTGTTTGAGCTACAGTTGCACAACAAGCTTCCAGAAGGGAGGCATTCCCTGGAACTGACCAGCACCAGCTGGACCTGCTAGACCCTTGCTGCTGGCCTCTGGTGGAGTGAATCGTGATCCTCAAGAGGTGTAACACCTTGCCCTGAACCATTGGCTGGCATCAGAGTGTAATCCTTCTACTTTAAAACTTAAAAGACGGAACTACAGGTGAAAATCCAGAAGGTTTGGACTCTTTGTGACTATGAGCAGACCTGCTCTTTGCACCTGTAGCGACCACCCACAACTCCCGCCAGCACAAAGCTCCTGCAGCAACCTGCTCTTCAGGCCGGCAATGATCTCCTCGCAGCTGTTGCCAACGTGAAACTCCGGCTGAGGCTTCTTATGTGGACTTGGACTGTTTGAGAAGGTAAACTCTTCACCAAGACGAACCTGGTCCCTGTACCCAACCCACGGTCTAGCCCGGTTATCCAAAACTTTTGACTTTGACCCGAACTAGCACGACCAGATAACATTGAGTGGCATTTTCTGCAATATTTTGATCTGAAACTTTTAAAATGTATAAATCCGGTTCTACTTAACTGGATTTTTGACGTTTTGGGGTCGTATTACAGAGAGTGCCCTGGAGGCGCTTACACCCGCTTTGCGCACCCCTGGGGCACTTTGGTATTACAGAAGGGGCCGCAGACGCTTGTGCCTCCCCTTCTGTAATACTGATAGCGATGGCGCACATAAAGCACCAGCGCAATCTGCAGGGGGTGTTCCCTCATCTTCATGGGTGCATACCCCATGCAAATGAGGGAATCCCATTGCCTCTGCGCCTGTGCCGTATTACAGACGCGGGCGCAGAGGCAAAGAAACTGTCAGGAGGTGCACTGACAGGGCGCCACCTAAAAGGTGGTGCACTGTCAGTGTGCCCCCTGAGAGCAGCCCTCTGCAGGGGTAAAGGGGTCCTATGAACCCCCAAACCTCCTCGTGCAGGCAAGTGCAGTCACTGACTGCACCCACCTGCAAGGGGATCTCTAATCTTCCTTTAAAGTGCAGGCGGGTTGTCGCCTGCACACTGAGACACAGAGCGGCTGCTTCAAAGCCGCTCCATATTTCACTTGAATGCGCTGCCGCCATGGAAGCAGAAATTCGTGGCTGCCCTGGGGGCAGCGCATTCTATGTAATAGGGCGCACTTTCTCTGTTTGCGCCCGGTGCATGTTTTTTTCCAAGGTGCGCCAGGTGCAAACAGGGAAAGTGCGCCCTAATACATAATATAGCCCCAGGTGTTCTTTTATTTATTAAAATGTACTCTATTTTTCTAAATTGGTTTGGGATTTTCCTTTTGTTGTATTTTCACTTTATTACTGTTTGAGTGCTGCATAAATACTTGACAAATTAACTCTAGGTTAGGCCTGACTTATTTTGTGCCAAGCTTCCTGGGAGTTAAGCACAGGTTTATTTAGTCACTTTTCTGGTTCACCCTGACAAGGACTGCGTACTTGAGCAGGGCTCTCACCACCTTAACTAATAACACAATTTCTTACACTCCCAGACTCTCGATTCTTCCCCCATCTGAATGTTGTGTGCTTCTTCCCCGCAGACACTGTGGTTCATCCCCAGAGCATGTGAGCCACTCTCTTCTCTTGGGCCATCGTGCTTCTCTCCTCTCAGTCCCTGCACACCTTTTACCCTGGACGTAGTGTTTCTACCTCCAGATTCTCTTCTGCCCTTGATCATGGCCCTCCCAAAATCCTCTCCTTCTTCCTCTGGGCTCTGGAGTGTGCTGGCTGACGCCTGATCCTGGCGTCCCTTCCTCGCGCAGGGGGCGGAACCACCCCTATGCTTGCAAAGTGTGTATGGGCAGGAGGAAGATGGGATGACCAGAAAGTGCTTGCTCGCAAAGCAGAGAGGACACAACAACAAGTGGTCCCTGACTGCAAAGATGAAAGGGCCCTGCCTTCATTTAACCACTTACCTGATTGTGATCTTGTCTGCTACATCTGTTTATGCAGGTAACCCGGAGTAAAGGTACAGCACTTCAGATGACCTGAGCTGTGTATGGGGAACATGGTCTGCGGTCTTTACACTGTTGACAAGGAGGCTCTGGATTTACCCACATTGCCTGTTTCCGGTTTTCATCGCACTGCTCGTGTTTGCTAATACCATGCTGTCTTCTCTTCTGAAGATGAGGCACTTGCAGTAAATACTGAACCTGGCACATTGCTGAAGACAGAAATCTGACATGCTCTGCAGCATGTGCAAGCGTGGGTCGATGCTCTGTCTCTGTGTGCCTTGCCGCCCTGTAATTTACTGCACACTGAATGAAATGAATGAAATGAAATGAAAATAAAATTTATATAGCGCAATAGCTACCCTCAGGCCTCCTAGCGCCTGTGGACTAACGCCGACTAACAGGAGAGGAGTGAATTAAATGCATTCATTGAAAAGAACGGTTTTTAGAAGCTTTCGAAAGGAGAGCAGGTTTCGTTCCTTTCGCAGATGGAGTGGGAGGGAGTTCCATGAGTTGGCAGCGTTATGGGAGAAGGAACGCCCGCCCCATCTAGCCTTCCTTACTCTGTGTGAGGTGACTAGGAAGGAAGACATAGAGCGGAGATCTCTGGGAGGCTGATAAGGAGTGATCATGGACTGGATTGAGACTGGGCCCTTCTTCCAGAAGGCCCTATGAGTCAGGCACATGGCCTTAAACTGGATCCTTGCCGATTGTCGACGGGGGACCTGCAAAAGCATGCGAGCAGCACAGTTCTGAATGACCTGGAGCTTATGGATGGTGGTTTGGGGGCTCCCAGGTAGAGGGAATTCCCATAATCCAGGCGAGCGAGGATGAGGGCCTGAACCATAATCCTTCTCGCCTGAAAAGGAGAAGGAGGAGGATCTTACGGAGCATCCTCAGGAGGCCGTAGCAAGTGGCTGAGATTTTGACGGCCTGGTGATTAAAACTGAGCGAGCGATCAAGCCACACACCAAGGCTCTTGATCTGAGTCTTCGGATCAGGTGCGGGACCGAGGCAGTTCGGCCAGAGCGAAACCGGGTCGAATGAGGGTGAGTTGCCCAAAAGCATGAGCTCGGTCTTATCCCCGTTCAGCTTAAGGCACAAGTTTTCCATCCACTTGGCAACTTCCTCTAGGCACGGGCCTAGGGTGCTAGACGACCTCTCGGGGTGGTTCAGTGCCACCACGAGCTGCGTGTCGTCTGCATATGTGATGATTTTAATGCCAAATGGATGGACAATCTCAGCCAGGGGGTCTCATATAGATGTTAAACAGCGTGGGGCTCAAGGAGGAGCCTTGAGGAACCCCACAGCTGAGAGACAGCCGGTTGGAGACAACATCACCCTCAAAGACCTGAAAGAACCGATCGCTGAGAAAGGATTGTAGCCAAGTTATGGCCGTTCCGGTAACTCCCACACTTTTTAGCCGGTGGAGCAGGGTGCAATTGTTAACAGTGTCGAAAGAGGCACTGAGGTCAAGTAAGATGATCGCTGCCTTGCCTCCCTGATCCAGTATCCGCCTCGCCTCCTCGGTTACTGCCAGAAGAGCAGTTTCGGTTCCTTGTTGAGGACGAAAACCAGTTTGAGAATGATGAAGGAGCTCGTTGGATTCTAGAAATTCTACTAGAATAGAATTTATATGCTTTTCCAGAATCTTACTCATCCAAGGGAGGAGCGAAATGGGGCGAAAGTTAGCTAGGTTGGACTGGTCAAGATTAGGTTTCTTTAAGAGGGCCTTTACCAGAGCACACTTCCATGCGGGAGGAACAGTACCAGAGGAGATGGAGGAGTTGACCAAATCAAGGATTACCGGAAGGATATTACACTATTATCCTGGGTCGGCATCGGTGCAGGTGGTTTGAGGAGTTTGACATATACATGGGTGCCCTTAGTATCGAAAATGGAAAGGACTTATATGCCTCCTAATGCACTGTATTGAACCTGCTACTAGAGGTATTGTCTTTTAATTTGAAGAAAGCAAGGGAGCTCTTGCTTAACGGCTAGAGCGGCCGATTTTGGAGCTGGGGAACCAGGTTCGAGTCTGGCGGGAGGCTCAAACATCCTGTGATTCTGGGCAAATCCCTTAATCTCCTTCTGCCCCTAAAAATGAATGTGTCTGTCTGTAATTCAACTGGTGCTCAGGTAAAGCGCTCTGATACCTTCGGGTCGAGTTTGCGCTAGATAAAACTACAAATAATAAAAAACACCAGAGACACTCAGAGTGCATCCCTGAGGCCACTTGCAGCCCTCTTGTGAACAGCAGCACTGGGCTCCTGTTTACTTGACTGAGCACTAACTCACAAAGTGGTTAAACGGTTAAGCATGTATTTACCCTTCAGCTAAAGCAAAGAAGGTGCCCTAAACCACTTATTTTTAGGTGCACGTTCATTTTTAAACAGATTATGCAACACTCATGTAAAAGCATGAGAAGCTCTTCAACATCCAAACAAAATGTATTTCATTAACATACAAAAGCAATTCACCTTAGCACATATGATTATATCGCTACATTGAGAGGCATTTACTAGAAGAAATAGTTTTCAAACATGAAGATCAAAACATTCTTGCCTTCCCCAGCGATGCTAACAGTGCCATTAGTGAACTTAAAGGTGAGACATTTGTCATGTGCACCCTCTGGGTAACCTCAAGTATTATTACACTTAGAAAAGCATTATAGTTTATTAAATCAAACACAAGAGAAGGTTTTGTACCGCACACATCCTGAACTCATGTATTTCAAGGTGCTCCCATATGATAATGAAGAAAAAGGAGGCAAAGTGAAATGTAACAATTGTCTGTGATCACTCAATTTAATAAAGTGGGAAGCCGGGATTGATCCCAGGTTTTCTGGTTTCACATAGTGTGATTCAGTCACTAGGTGTTTTTCATCAAAAGTTAACGCTTTGTCTTTGATTCTTGGTGCATGATGTTAGAGCATGAGTGGCAGACAGAAGCCACATGAGGTTTGCTTAGTTTTGGGCTTGAGGCTCCAAGAGAACTTCACACTGAGCCAGGGTCAGGAATCTGGCTCGAGCTTGGCCCGGGCCTTCTTTGGCTTGCCCACCTCTATCATCACATAATGGCAATTCAGAGGGCAAAGGCATAGGAAGGATATGGTTTGAGCCTCAAAATAACTCCATGACTCACTGTCCACACCATGTTCATGCTTTGCTTCCCCTACGCCTATCTTCCCACCTTACACCACCCCTGACCCTTACCCTGCAGGCATCAGTGCAGCCCTCGGTCAGGCCACAGACCATACCTTTTGGGGCCTGGGAAAATGTTTGCAAAAATCCATGTCTTATATCAGTCTCAACGACAGCTTAATAACATAGTTTTTTAACCACGAAAATGTTGATTATAAGTGATACATAGATTGACTAATTTGTTGCATGCTTGAAGGAGCTGTGAAGAGGCTTTCCATTCACAGACAATTGCCAGATTGACTCTGTCTCTTTCCGACAAAAGTGGCTACAAAAGTCCTGCAAGTTAGGAAAAATACTAACCTTAGCTCAGGCCTGTTATACTGTCGGCTAATTTAATAAACAGACCCAAATCTCTAAATATAACTAAGGAGCTGGTACATATTGTTAAAGTCTTGTACATCAAAAATAATGACCTTAAGGGTCTATATCACCAGTGTGGATATCGCCTCTCACTCACACCAGTCCAGGTCCTACTTCTCATAGCACGTGCCACAACTGTGGAAAAATGGCGACTTCTGAACCATCTGCCGAAGACAGACAGAGCACAAGAACAGCGTTCCACAATCTCCATCAAGGCTGACACCAAACAATCTGAAACCAAAGCAAATCAACCTCATCACATCTTACAACGATTCTTCACCCACATCATCATCCTGAGAGAGCGAGAGAGAGAGACAGTGAAGACAGCCAAAGTCTTCTCTATTCAAGGCAGTGTCCTGACAGATGAGAACGACAAACTGCCAGAGCTAATTTTGGACATTGTCGTCACAGGAGTATCCGTTCCATTCCTGGTAGACACAAGCACCACAATTAATGTCATGACTGATACCACAGTTGCAACTCTGCCTAACAAACCATCATTGACACATGCACATGTATGCTTTTATGCCTATGACTCAAAGGAACCCCTCACATGTCTAGACCGGTTTCTTATGAAACTCATCACTCTGCTGAAACCGATATGTGTGTGGTGGAGGCCACCACTGGTACCAGATGCCTCCTCAGCTTTAGATATGCATTCAGAATGGGCCTTCTACAGATCCTGTGTCAACTTGTTGCTAAGGTTCCAGAAGAAGAGACTGCAGATGTCGGCCGAATGTTTTGTGAGCTCTTTCAAGGTATTGGGAAACTCAAAAATTGATAAATTCATCTACACTTAGATGAATAAACTGCACTGGTAGCTCACCACTTCAGGGAAATACCATTAAACATCCAAAAACAAGGCGTAGAGGAAATTGAAAACCTGCTGCGAGGGTATTATCAATAGCCCCATACCATAGTAGTCCTCGATTGTCCCTTTGCCAAAACACCAAGCAGGGAACTAAATTTGAACCTGTGTCGACATGAGTCACCCAAGTCTTGCAAATGAGAAATATACCTACACCCTGCATTTAGAATATGGCACACAAGCTAAACAGTGCAAATTGTTCTCAAATCTGGATTTAAAAAAAGGTTATCAACAAATAAAACTAGAAAAGTGTTCCAGGCACATCACAATGTTTTCCACACTCCTGATATGACTTTGCTGCGCCATCTCCTCTGCTACAGAGATCTTTCAGGAGGAAATTCTTAAGATTTTGCAAGGCATCCTCAATTGCTTAAATTATTGCAATGATATATTTGTATTCTGGTTGTCCCAAGCAGCACATGATGACACTCAATTTCAGATTCTGCCAAGAAGTGAGGAATTAAACTTTTACTTTAAATAAGGACTTGTCAATTTTCGCTCCAAAATGTCTCTGCTTTGTATTCCATTAAGAGCCTCACCAACAACTGTGCATGTCCTATCCCTGATTCTGCCACAGTTAGTGCTCCATTATGAAGATTGGAAAAAATGATTCCCTATTCTAGTGGTCTAAGGAATGTCAAAGAACATTTGATCTGATTTGCAAATTTCAAGTGCAAAGGACCTGGCATACTTTGACCTGGATCTACACCCACACAGATCTTAGTGGATGTGAGCCCAGTGGTTCTAAGCAATGCTTTCTCAGAGGGACACTGACCCTGAAGCTCCATGCCGCATCTTAGCATATGTCAGTTGCAGCACCACCGGTCCAGAATAAGCCTACCCCCAGGTGGAGAACAAAGTCTAGCTGTTGTATGGGCCTGAAAGCACTACCATCTGTTCATGTACAGTAAGCCCTTTACCGTCAACACTGGTCATCAAGTATTAATTTCCATTTTGGATTCCCAATTCCGAAGATGCCTTCGAGGATTGAGATGGGGTCTTCCTCTACAATATTATAAGTTTAAGATTGCTTTTGTGTGGAAAGGAGAAGAACATAGCTAGTTTTATGTCCACTTACCTTGTGGGACACTGTCTGTCACCAAAGAATGCCTTCAATATGTCATTAAACAAGCAAGCCGCTCTGCTCCAAAATAAGAGGTGTTTGCATAGGCATCC
Organism: Calotriton arnoldi; assembly: GCA_963921515.1. NCBI lineage: Eukaryota > Metazoa > Chordata > Amphibia > Caudata > Salamandridae > Calotriton > Calotriton arnoldi. The sequence continues at coordinate 1,336,270 of CAWUFW010000750.1, read as the reverse complement.
TGAGATGATCAAGCTCTGCAAGCAGTGTCAAACCTTGTAGAAACTCAGAGATGGAGACCTAGACAGCACCAGCGAATTGTTGATTTGTAAAAGACTGTGGACTAGCAGCTCTCAGTACTTTAGATATGTCCACAGAGAACTGGTGATTCACCAAACTGGACTGATACTGAGGGACACCCCAGATTGGAAGCAGTCATATGCAAATCAGCATTAGGCCTGCTCCATCAGGAACAGTCCAGCCCAAATTGCAAGGACAGGTCAATATCCAGGCCAGGTCCCCTGTGAGCAGGAACACAAGCAACCCCAGACCGGTTTTGGCATGTTTGGGCTTAATGAGTAGGGTGCAGCTTGAGCCCTGTGGCACAATGATCACAGAATATACATCTGGGTTTACCCGTTGCAAGGAGAAAAACAAAAAGGTGATGAGTAGATTGCTTGTACTAATCTCAGTCACTGTTAATTACTCTGGGACGCAATTTACAGAAATATGTGGTCAACCTGGCTCATGTTACGACAAAGGGTCTGGTTCCCATCACTCAAATCTCTTGTGGAAAACATCACAGGAGACTACCACGTTTGGCAGGCCCTAAGGAAGACTCAAGCTTCTGAACCACTACAAATGTCTCTGTCTGTGATGGAGGAAATGGCAATTGATTCTTTTGGACTCATTGCCTCAGGACAACATCTTTTGGTGATGATAGACATGCGCTTTCATTTTTCTGAAGTAATGGCTGTTCCCAGCACAGTGGTTAATATCATTATTTCAGCGCTAAATAAAATGTTTTCCACGTTTGGCATCAACTCACTATATAAATAGAAGTCTCCTGAAATATTTCCCTCATTATTGTTGGTACCATGGAGGGAAAGGTTTGTCCAAAAGAAGACAGTGTTCTTCTGATTCATCTTCTGGGGAAAAGAAAGGTGTCATTCCAAAAGCCATTCCAGGCACTGCAAGGAGAAATGGTATCACCAAGAAGTGAAGTCTCCGTCTCCTCATGTTATTCAAACCTTTATTGGGGAGGCGGTAGCCAGTGCCTTGAAGGAAGAGAAGAACAGGAGGAAGAAAGAGGCAAACAGTGACAATCTTTGGGTTCAAAACCAGGTATGAGCTTTGCAGTTGGTAGATAAGAGGTCTGCCAGGTCTTACTGCATGTGAGAAGCAATTTGGGGTTTCCGGAAGCACATCAATTCCTGGAAGAAGAAGATTTGTTTCCCCATTGTTCAAGGCCCGCAGTATTAGCCATGCCATTTCATTAAAAGGTTAAAAGCCTGATACTACTTGTGGAGAAGTGTGGCTCAATGGTTAGAGCGGCAGACCCTGATGCAGAGATCTGGCCCGGGACCAGGGTTCAATTCCTGCCTCGGCGGGTCTTGGGCTCAATTTCCTCGGACCTGATAATTCTCGCCTCGGTGCCTATTCTAATCATGGGTCCCACTCTGCAACTCTGGGCAATAGCTTGCTTAATCTCCACAACGGCCTCACCAGCGCTGGGATGCCTGGCTTCACCTTGGGGGTGCCCAGGAGTGGACATTTCACAGGGAAAAGACAGGAAGGGTTCCACAGCGGTATGTGTACAGCGCCAGGACACCCCTTTAGGGGTATAAGTGCGCTTTACAAGTACAAATTTCATTTCATTCATTCACTAAATGAATGGAAAGCATTGGAGCACTTGGATTTGCCCAGATTTCTGCAAAAGATGGATGTGTTGATAGAAGCAGAGGATAATCTTCCTCACTCTATCAAAATGTATGCAATTCTAGCCACTTTAATAGGCTACCTTTAGTTAATCTGGAGGATTGCACTCCTAAGGTCCCAGTTGATAAAAGAAACATATAGCAATAAAAAGGGCATATGAAGCAATTAATATGTCGCTGAGAGCAGGAACGTATGTCACCTATACTGCACAATCTTTAGTAAAGGATTTTGAAAATTTGCCAGCTGCAATGCAGGAGGGGGAGATTGTTCAGATCTACTGGTGAACATGGAACAACAGGCCAGATTTTTTATCAATATTCCCTGTGATTCAATAAAAAAGGAAGCCTTGGCAACAGGGTCCTCTGTCCTAGCCAGGAGACAAATGTGTCTGAGAGACTGGATGGTGCAAACAGCCGAGAAGACAGCTCTGTTAAATATTCCTTTCCAAGCAACAAATTGTTTGGAGGCCAGCTACAGCTAATGATGGGAAAGGCTTTGAAAGACAGGAACCATACCTTGCCCTATAAAGGTAAGGACAGTTCTTCAAAGACCTATGACGACAAGAGGAAGTGCTTGTACAACAATAGGTCTTCACTCAGGAAATGACCCCAGCTGAAAAGAAAGGAAAAGGGATCAGTTATTAGCACTTAAACCTGGTCAAAAACAATAGATATCCTGACTATCAGCAAAGCGAGGTGCTTCCAGTCTAAGGTAATCTGTAGCATTTCATTAAGCAATGGGAAGCAGATATTTTCAATAAATGAGTTCTGAATATTATTCACAGAGGTTATGTGATAGAAAAGAAATACAAGCCTCTAATTCAGGAAGCAGCCTTACTCCTGTACTAAAGAAACAAAGAAATATCTGTGTCCTTGATGCAAGGTATTCAGCCACTATTACAGAAAAAAAACAATCATTGCTGTACCTGTGGAAGAGAGGAGACAGGTGTTTTACTCAATCCTCTTCCTACTACAAAAGACATCAGGTGCCTTCAGACCAGTACTAGATCTAACCATTGGATAACAGTGGTCCATTTCAAGATGGACAGCCTACAAAAAAAAAATTCCTATAGTTCTACCAAAAGATTTCATGGTGGCTATAGACCTACAAGACTCTTCTCTACTTATTCGGATTTTTCATCGTCAGCAGAAGTATTTGAAATTCGCACTAGAAGACCAACATTTCCAATTTGTAGTCTTTTCATTCGGGATTAACTCGGCTCCAAGAGTATTTATAAAAGTCATGGCTTCCTTGTTAGGCATTCTTCACATTTGCTTTTACATACCTACTTGGACAACCGGCTGATCCATGCAAAGACAGAGGGTCAATTGTTAAAAAAAAGAGACAGAATCTTAAAGGTTCTGCAGCTTCATGGATTTCTCATAAATTGGGAAATGTTTCGGTGAACCCCATCACAAGATCTGGAATACATCAGGGCAAGATTTTAAATGGATGTGGGACTTGTCTCACTTCTACTCAGAAAGGAACACATATCTAAGTATCTGTAACTGAAGTAATAGAAAGCCACAGAGTTGTTAAAGACTACAAGGGACATGACAGCCTCCATTTATCTGGTACCATGGTTCGAGGTATTGGTACCATGGGCGAAATATCATCTCAATCTGTTTGTCAACCAATTCCTTCAGTTATGACCTCCAACGCTCGACCAGTTGGAAATGAAATTGACTCTGACTGGTTTGGTCAAGAAAGATTTGATATGGTGGTTAGACAGGGTCCATCTTTCAAAGAGGTTCTAGTTAGCTCCCCCAAGCTGGTCGATAATAACTACAGATGCCAGCGAAATGGGTTGCTAAACTTGAATAGACATCGCATCTGAGTTGTACATTTCACCAGAGTATCGATGTGGCCAAATGAGGGGGAAGAGAAATTAGGGTGGATACTGCAGAGAAGGAGACCAGGAAAGAAAAAGATTAGTCAAAAGTTATTAGTTCTACTTTCATGAAGATTTTTTAATGATTCACACAAAAAACTTTGGTTGTTTACACTAAAAAACAAAGTCCAGAATTACAGTTACTTATATTAAATAACACAAAGTTCTTGATATTCCTGAATCAAAAGATGTAATCGTTCTTTTCAAGGTTCACTGCAGTTTCCCAAAATAAGTCTGTATATCTAAAAAGAAATCTCTCCTGCGGGGAGCTAGAAGTTAGATCGAATGTATCTCTTGTGCTATGGTTGGATGATTTCAGTTCATTAACCCCTAGTGCAGGCTTAAACATGCCCCTCTACTCACCACCTCACCAGAGTACTGTTTTTTCCCATTTGCCCAGAAGAATTCCTGCTCAGAGCACCTCAATTCAGCGTCTGAAGAAAGAGAGTGGGGACTGAAAGCACGCAGAGTCAGAGAGAGCGGTGTCAGGAAAAGTGGGCAGCCTTGATCTGCATGAAGACCGGAACAGATCTCTGAAATTGAGAAAACCTCTAGGGTGTTTGGCTCCTCGACGTGACAGCTCCTTTCAAAACCCAACACGAATAGTAAGCATGGCTGAAAGGACACACCCTCTTTAAACAGAGGTGCCATCCCAGAAGGCGGTGCCCTCAAGCATGTTCCTTACTTACACTGCTGAAAAAGGGAAACAACAAATACGTCAATAGAGCCAGCACAAACAAATAGGTCATCAGGGTCAGCAGGTCACTTGAGTATGTTCCAGAATGGATACATGCTGCTAAAAAGAAATAACAAATGAATCATCAGATTCAGCACAGACAAATGAGTCACATAGCTCAGCCCATTATTGGCATGAGAGTTAAAGAAAACAAAACAATAAAGGCATTGCAGTAATACAAGGTAGTTTGTTGTTTAAGCATTGGAACATTATTGATACTTACATGCTGATGAGCTGGACTTTTAATACCTGCACCAAGGAGTTCATGACACAGACTATTAAAGCGAAATAATGCATTCTGGAGCAGAAGATATCCAGTTGGAGAGGGATGGAGGCAGTTCATCGACCCATTCTATATTTCTCTCCATTAATAGAGAACAAAACTGTGCTCATAAGGACAAACAATATGTCAACGAAAACATACTTGAACAAATGGGGCACAAAGTAAATCTCTGATGAGGTATGCAGACGGCATATTTCAGTGGGCAGAAAGACACTTGGAGAGGCTTTCAGCCATGCATATTTAGGGAATTATGATTCAGAAAGCTGATCAGCTGAGCAAAGTGTTTCTTCATAGAATTTCTGTCTATCCCTCTTATAGTTACAGAGATTTACAGACGGTGGGGATTCCCAGTTATAGACCTGTTTGCAGAGCATCAGACTGCTCTTCTAAATTGGTTTTATTGAAGGATAAATTGGAGTGTTATGCCCCCACAAGAAGTCAAAGATCCCCCACTCTTGTCCTTGCTAAAACTAATCAAGTGAAAAAAGCAAGAACTGGGGGACGTTCTTTCACACATCTAGCCGCAGCACACTGGAATTTACTTTCCTCTAGATCTCCGCTGCACTAATGACTATCTGGGATTCAGAAAGAAGCTCAAAACTTGGCATTTTCCAAAATAATGATAATTCTATTTCTGCCTTACTCTGTACTTCTGCCTATGTTACATGACTTGACACAGTGCAGTAATATCCCCTTCGGGATGAGTGTTGCGCTTTACAAAAAAACGAAAATAAATAAAGAAGACAGAGGCTTGGAATGTGAATGCTTTTTCTTGCCTTTGGCCTTTTAGCATGTTATTTGCCTTCCCCCATCCCTTACGATCTTGACATGTTTGGTCAGATTGAGGACAAAGAAAACATCTGCAATTCTGATTGCCCCAACTTGGCCACACTCCAGCTGGTTTACTCTAATAGTGAAGATGAGTGTGTGTCAAGAGTGGTTGTTTCCAATTTTTCCTTCACCTCTTATTTTCTATCAATTATCATGGATGCCCTTTCTTTGCGTCCAGTTAACGACTGGGAAGTTGAAATGATGGGGTTGAAATGATAGGTCTGTCAGATGAGTTGAATGTAATAATTCAAGCAACCAGAAGGAAATCTACTTGGAAATCATATGCTCATCATTGGTCAACTTACAGAAAATGGTGTGAAAGTAAACAATTGAATCCTCTACATTCAAAAAATGTTTGTGTTCTACAGTTCTCCAGGATGGCTTTGGGTTAGGTCTCAAGTTGTCTACATTAAAGCTACAGTTGGCAGCATTTAAGGACTTTATAGAAAATGTAATGATGAAAGTTCTTTCTAGTAACAATAACAACTGCTAAAAGAATAGGAGAACTGGGATAATTTTTGTTAAACACCCTTATGTAAGATTTTTCTCGGACAGTATTGTGTTGAGATTTGGCCCTTCCTTAATTTCTAAGGTTTCATCCAGATAGAAGAAATGGAACTAAACAAATTGGATGTGAAAGGAGCAGTCTCAAATTATATGGAAAGAGTATCTCAATTTAGATCATAGAGGCATGGTTTGTAAATTATGGTTCAGCAAACAAGCATGGTCTTCCTTCACTTCAAACTTAAGTAGATGGTTGAAATCTGTGATTTTCTTAGCATACCAGAAGCACGGGGTTTCTTGACCATTTGGTATTCAGGGGAAATCTACAAGAAGCATAGTTTTTTCATGGGCAGAGTTTCAGGGAGCTTCCTTGAAAGAGCTTTGTAGAGTAGCTATGTGGACACTCCTTCTACATTTATTAGACATTACAGGATTGAAAATGCTAACAATGAAAAAGATGTGTTTGGTGTTTAAGTTTTATCTGCGTTGAAGTAAATAATGCAATAAATCAATATTTTGACAAAATTATGTAGTACAGAATTATGTGATTTGTTTTGCAATATAATCATTTGGGTGTATAGAAAGGAAGGGGATGTGGAGTTAATGCTTACATTACTTAGCAGTGATTCCATCACGCTGAGTCCAGACTTCTTTTTTCGATCATTGCACCCCTCCCTTCCTCTAATGATTTCAAATGATTGTATGGGAGTAGGTGTTGATGAATTGGTGTGTGAGGTAGGTATGTTACAGACATAGTCAGGTAAGGAGTGAGCATATATGCTCTTATGGGGAGGGAGGAGTATGTTGAAAGTTATGTTTAGGGGAGATCGGGCTTGTAAAACTCTTCTGTTCTGTGAAGGCATAGACACCTCATTTTGTAATGAATGGAACAAGGAAGTCTGGAGTCAGAGTGTTTTTTTGGCCTGAAACGAGCACTGTAGTTGTTGAATAGAGAAAATGTGAGTGCGCTTGACCAGTAAATTGTTGCTCTCAGCCTGGTTTAGAAAACAAGCAATTCTTAAGCTCGACTTAAAAACAAGCAATTCCTAAGCTCGCCATGCAGTGAGAGAACTCTGAAAACATGGGCTATCAGTTAATGCCTAAAGATTTGATAGGCTGACAGTATAAAACACTCACACGTCCTTATCTCACATGACTTCCCATTTTCCTCGCTCATTGATCTGCTAACTCTCTAACTTAAATTACACCCGGGTATCAAACGCTCCTGTTTTGTAGGTCGCTCCTTCTCTGTCCTAGCATCCACACACTGACATGTTATGGCACTCGATTAATGGCTCACCATGCCTGACCCAATCTTCAACAATAAACTTAAAACCTAGCTGTTCAACCATTAATAGTATCTTGTCTTTGCTCTCCTTTTCCCAGAAACAACCCACAACCTAGCGCCAGGATGCCCGCTTGGGTAACAGTCGCGCTTTATAAATTCGAACATCATCAGAAAGTGGTTTCAGGTGAGGTCGGAGTAGAGGACTCTGGGGGGGGGGAAGCATTCTGACAGGGGTATTGTACACTGTGTACATTTTCAGCCCTGCAAACGAGAGAGAGAGAGAGAGAGAGATTGTGTGTGCGCTAGGTAATATAGCCATGAGACTGGTCTGCAGTGCTTGAAGGCCAGGAACTTCTTTGGTGCAGTAGGAAATAACGTGTGTTAACTGAAGGTTTGCACCTACCAGGTGTAGTGCTTAGCGGTTGTGTTGGAGTGTAGTGAAAAAGAGCTTGAGAGCTTGATGATTTGTGTTCACGTTTTTTGGATGGTGTATGTTGCCCATTGCCTCGTGTGTTTGAGTAAGTGTGCACTGGCAGAGAAGTGGTATGCCATCTGGTGTTAGTAGCGTTTACTGACACAAATTCAGTGGCATTGAGACTGATGGTATGTGGCTGTGGAGAGCAATCCATGTTGTGCTTTCTGTTTCTGTTCAGTGTGGTTGGAGAGGGACAAGTCCTTCTGTATAACCACTGAATTGTGTTGGTGGTGTAAAATGTGTTTGTGTGCCTAAAGTGTTCTGTTTTGTTGACTGGAATGGATCCTGTGCTGTGGATTCATAGCAGTTTCGACATGTTCGTAGATTATGACGTCATCTGTTTATATTAAATGCTGTTGGAGTGTGACCCATATGATCTTTGATGACGTTGGTTGTTTGATTGTGGTGCTGCATTTAGTGTGTCCTGTGGTATTAGAGATGTTTGGAGGACAGACCGGTAAACAACAACAAATGTAAGATACCACCAAAGACACAACCACTTCCACTGAAAGGACCTCGGTTTGGGGAAGCGCACGTAAAGGATAACGATGAACCAGTGGATTGCAGAGTGGTTGGAGTCTTGCATTTATATAGTGCTTACTACCCCTGACGAGGCATCAAAGTGCTTTTTGGCGAGTAAAACGCTACTCCGGAACCCAAAATGGATTAGTGGTGAATTAGTATAGGGAAATATGAAAATCATTTGAGCGGTGTTTTTTTGAGTCTGTTATTTGGATTGATAAAGGATAGTGGAGGGATAGAAGAACAGGTATAGAGTGAGAAATAGGGTAGTGCATTGGAGAGAGTAGTGAACTGTCTTTTAATCTCTCTTGTTTAGGTCTTGAGGTATTGACATTATGAATAGGTCTTTTTATGAATTGTTGTTTTGAATGAAAAGTATTGTTGGAGGCAAGTTGAAATTGTGTTTCTCTTACTTTACGTTATTATTGTAATTTTTAACATATTCAATGAGCAGCAGTTTTTAATAAAAAAAGAAAATACATTTTTTTATTGGATTTTATTCTTGACGTGTCTTGATTCTACTATTTGGGCCTGGCATTTATATGTGTGGGTGTGTTTGGATGCTTGTATAAGGAGTGGATGGAATGAGTAGAGGCTTTTTGTCACTATTATGTATAACTAAAGGATAAACCTTTCTTTTACTTGTTTAGAGTATCCTATTCCTTTGGTTGAACCAAGGGGTCCCTCTCTATTTTTCGTTATTAGAGGATATATTGAGACAGGTATAGAGTGAGAAATAGGGTAGTGCATTGGAGAGAGTAGTAGATTGAGGTTTGGGATGAGTCAGAGAGTGGAGGTAGAGGATATATTGAGAGAGGTATAAGGTGAGATATAGGGAAGTGCATTGGAAATGCTAAATTAGGAGTAAAGCAATAAATATAAAGATACATAAGTACATGGAAGGGATATATGTATAAGTAAGGTAATATAGCTAGATTTAAGTTGTATTTAATAAACTCAGACTTTCAAGTGTTGCTGTACTTAAAGCTAATTTATTTGTTGATATATATATATATATATATATTTTATTTTTTTATTTTATTGAAAAGTGAAGCAATTGTAGAGGAATATTTATGATAAAAATCTACTTATTTATGCAGTGACCTATATACATGTTAAAAATAAAATAATATAACCATAAGTAACATGTACATTTGTTAAGCAGAACTAACAAATGTATATTTATAAACATGATTATTATACATAGTTATACAAAGTAATACACAAATAAAGATGCAGAAGGATTTTAGGGGTGCGCAAAATTTTTGCAATTTCCTCTTGCGCAACTACCTGAAATTTTGGTTAAAGAAAGAGCAGATGGATTATGTCATGGAGACGAACTCCTGGCCAGGATCAACAGCTGGAATTGTTTGGGAGCAGTAGTCAACAGAAGCTTAGGAGGGCTTTTAATGGCATGGAAGGCCCAGGAGGGGATGCAGTACTTGAGAGCTCATCAGTGCAGCAATGACAAACAAAGACAGTGGGTTTTTCCGAGTGTCCAACACCAGCGATGCAGCAAGGGTAGAAAGGTTCACCCTATACCCCCAGTTCTTTGTATACCATTGAGCTATGCATACCCAGAAGCCAGACTACCTCATGCAGAGTCTGCAGCCTCCTGTCACAGGGAACACTCTTCACACCAACATGGCTGTCCCAACAATATACATTCAGTGAAGGTCCCTAACCCAACCAGTCACACTACTCCATGCGGATCTATGTGCACCAAGCCACCTGTACGCAACACATGTAAAAAAAAAAAAACACTGCTGCACCTTCAAGTCCTCACTTGGTGCCCATGTTCCAACTGACTATTTGATATCCCCAGAATCCCTTTGAATAAAGTCACAACTTACAATTCTGTTCCTTGGTCCTCACCCACTTTGTCACGACATGTATATGCCCATCACTGTACTGCGATAATGCCTTTTTTCAGACCATGCGCTTGATACCTTAGAGTCCAAGACCAATGGTGCTGTTAGCTCAATCCCAGACCATGACCTCCCTTGTTAAAGGCAGACGTCTCATCTTCAGTGTCTCTTTATAACCTTATCTCAGTATCCTCCTTACTAGGTGTGTCTTGGGCATAGGCGGTCCTATCCTGCTGGAGCGGACGGGCCTGTGGTGCTCCTCTGCTGCATGTCTGCCGCCCTCCTGTCCGCTGATGGGGTGCCATACTGCTCAACAGGGGCACTGCTGGACTGGGAGAGCACAACTGAGTCATTATTGGAATTCGGGTACCCTGGCCTAAGTAATTTTGATAATTCAAAACTTAAAACAATACACAAATATACGGAAACAAGCATTGATCAAACAAATGATGACATTTATTTTAGTTCACGAATATAAAAAAATCAAAATTGTTAATTTTAATGGGAAGATTGGAGCTTTTCTAAATTCAAGTAATGCCACCCATTCTCCATACTATATTCTGTTTGATGCACTTGCACTGCTCCTACAAATCAATCTGAAGATACCAATTTAATTTTTAGCCTGCAATTTTAAATTCCTTTCTATTTACAAAATGCTTTAAAACTTTCAGTTTTACATTATTCTTCCTTATTTTTATACACTTTATTAATCAGTTAATAATATTTAATTTTCTAAGCAGTCACGGGCCACCAGAGTAGGTGTTGTGGACCCCAGGTTTATTTTTAGCCTCCAATTTCAAATTCCTTTCTATTTGCAAAATGTTTTAAAACTTTCAATTTTACATTATGCTTCTTTATATATATATATATACACTTTATAAATCAGTTAATATTATTCATTTTCTAAGCAGTCACTGATACCTAGAGTAGGGGTTGCGGACCCATGGGGTCCCTGGTCCACAGATTAAGAACTGCTGCTCTAGTGCACTCTTAGTCTATGCAGTGCCTCATGCTCTCCTTGGTTTCAGCTCTAAAGCACATCTGAAGGTAAAAGGATGGCTGTGTGGATGCAACTCACGTAGCTGGGTCAGAGTACAAATAGCCACATCGCAGACTGGCACATTTGCCCATAGATAGGGGTGGCCGATGGAGAAAGCTTTTGGACTCAGGGGATGAGGTCGCCCATTGAGGTAGGAGTGCATCTGGGCTCAAGAGCAAGTGGATTAGCTTGGTTAAAGGGGCTGGTTGCCTAGGATGAGCCAGTGTGGTGGTGGGCGAAGCAGAGGTAGTTGATCAGGGTTGGGCAATTATGAATGAGATTATGGGTCAAGTGAGTAACATTTCTGATTAAAGGTTAATTTCATTTTTGTTTAGATTGTCGCGTTTTCACGTAACCTTTTAGTCGTATTTAGTTACTATATATTTTTAAATATGTGTATACATAACTTTAACTGGATCATGCTTTCATTATATCCCACATGAATTTTGATTCTTTATTCCTGCAACTTCCATCACTTCTGTATTGATTACGCCTTCAGCATTGGCCCACACTACCTTAAGGGAGAGCCAAGGGTTCGTCAAGCACTCGTTGACCTCCCTCTGCCTGAGAATATTTTTGTTATGGGAGCTCAAAGACCTTTAGCAAATGAAGGGTCTTGTGTGTCTGCCACGTCCAGCTGGCTACTGACCTCAAATCTTCCCGTATACCTTGTGTCTGTTCAAAGGGGCCATGGAACAGCAATCGTTTCCCTGAGGTACTAAGCCTCAACCACACTTTGAAATACTCCCAGGCCAAAAGAGGGAGAAGGATTTGCCTGAAATTGTCCCTATTAAGGTCCAAATTTGCCTAAAACCTGTGCCGTGCGACTGTGGTCCACAAGACGGCTGTGGAAAGCAAGAGAGACAGTTTATCAAGCTACACCATTGACAAATTGCAAGCATCATGCCTTTCTTCCCTCCACAAAGTAGCACCTTGAAACTCCTCTCCCCCCAGCGCCACCCACGCAGTTCCAGGTCAGCATCCATGCACAAGAGCCCTCTGAGGAGCGGTTTCAGTGGGAGTGTTTGCGCCTTGGTAGCTAACCCAGACCCAGTTGTGTTAGGAGAAGGCTTACCTAGTCGGCGCTCGTGCTAGAATTGGAATCCATTAGTGAAGCTACAACTGGGGACATAAAGAGGGGACTTGTCAGCTTCACCAGCCTCTATTTCTAAGCCTGAAAATCACAGATTAGTCACTATGTTTTCAATTGTGCCAGGGCGCAACTACAAAGGTGCCTTAGCAAAGATGGAAAAGTAATCACCATAGATACGATAATAAGTTCCATGAATAGTTTTGATAAATAAAATCTAAAATATTTATTTTCAAGGTATAGGTTCAACCCAAAAAATATATATGGGAATTACCGTTAAGGCCTTACTACAAAGGCTGAGTTTGTACACATACTGGGTCTCTCCTGAGTCCATGTGTTCAATTTCTAGAGCTAGCATTAAAGCAATTTTTGGTAAGGGTGCTGTAATTGATAACATCATGCAGTGTAAGGGTTCTCTATTCGTGGCCTTTACTGAACACAAACTAGTCACTTTTTATGAAAGTATCATTCACAAAATTGTTCCCCTTTTAGCTAGGAAACTCTGCCTACAGCTTAGGTGTGGATCTCTACCTGTAAAATCATTTACTAGCAAATGGCAACATGATAGTGATACTAGTGACGATCTTTGTGTAGGTTGCCAAGGGGGCTCTGAAACTCCTACTCATGTTTTGTTTTTTTGTCCCCTTTACAAACAGCTCCGCTCAAAGTGGATTGTTCCCCTTTGTAAAAACCTGGGCATTAGAAAATATCAGGAGGCATTTACATTACTGCAGTCCGACACTAGACAGATTGTAGTCTTGTAGTTTTTTTTTAATGGCAATTTGGATAAGGCACTCGAAATATGTACAGTCAGTTTTTAATGTGTGAAATGGATTATCTGATGCCTATGGTGCTCCTCTGTGCTTGAATGTGCAATAGTGCTGTCCTTTTCCTCTTTGCAGGCCTCAATCTATGCTATGCTGCTATCTTCTATGTATTTACTGTTAGCTGTGTCGTGTCTACCCATATTGGGACTTTTATAATGTTTTTAAGTCATTTTTTAAATGTGCTCTTGGCACTTCTTAAAACATATTTATTGTTATTTATAATGTGTGATTTTGTTTGTCTTGTCCACACTTTTATAAACTAAAGTGATCTAAATATAGTATTTGATGATGATGATTTATTAGCAATCACAGACATGGTGGTCTGCTGACCCCAACAGGCCACTATCCCTGTAATGGCAGAGAATACTAGTGGGTCACCATTTGTGACTTACCTCATTAATATTCATGAGGTAGGTCTATTTGCAACCCTTTAGGAATCATTAATTTGGGAATCAGGGCCAGATTTCACTTTAGTACATTAGTAATACTGATTTCCAAATAGCGATTCACAAAGAATAGCTATTTGATGATCGCTATTACTAATGTTCATACATCTAGCCCCAAATTCTTTCCACCAAATGTACAGAGACCAAATATTTTCCAATCTTTTTGAATTATTAAAAGTCTTCTCAGATGTGATTTTTGTTGTTTTGGGGGTTGCTATCGTCATGCTTTTAACAGTTACGTGTTCCCTATAGTGACGGTCCGGCGGCAGTGCCTTTTGTATCACCTAGGTCTAAGTGATACACAGGAGCTGAAATATCGGAGCTTCTAAAAATTAACATTCTTTTCTTTCTTTAGTGGCACAAGCATTGGTAAAGCCAGTAGGCCTGGCAATTTTAATTGTTAAAGTACTTCTTTAGTAATTATGAGTTTGCTGAGGGCATGGGTAATAATATGGGTGAGTGATTGCATGGATGGATGAATACTTTAATGGGTGAGTGATTATGTGTATACATGGATACGTGAGCGTAATGGTGGGTACATAGAGGGTTCACCTATTTTGTAGGCTGAGACCTCAGACAGCAGTAGAATTCAACCAACTTAACCAGTACAAGCATTACTCAAGGGGTGAGCACGATCATGCCAAGAATGCCTATAATATGACAGGAATATCCACTGTTATGCAGTGCAAGCATTACACAGGAGTGGGTCACCATGCCAAGATTAAGAATATACAGTTTTGTCTAATCACCTAGTAATCTTTAATGCATGTTTGGATTTGCAGTAGCGCTTATTAATCATAACTGCATGTTTAGACTTTACTCCACTACTATGTAATCCTTTTGCTTGTTTGAAAATGCAGCATTATTCTTTAATCATGAATGCATACTCAGAATAACTAAGATTTGCTCTGAGAAATCTTGAGTATCTTCTGAGATTTTCACCATCACTTAGAAATATTGGCTGGACTTGCCATGCAATACTTATAATTTCACATATTACATCACCCATGACATATTCTATGAAATCATTAATAACATTACTGATGACATCTGAAATAATATAATTTATGACATCACGGTGCATGGCGAGTGTGCAAGTTATATTTACTTCATTTAACTATAACTGGTGAATTTTTGTTTTATTTTTTAGTTTATAATGTTATGTGTTCAGCTAACTATATCATTACTTTAAATGTTTATTTTTCAGTAATATATATATATGTATGTATGTGTGTGTATGTATATACCAATACATCTGAGTTTTACAATGCCTTTGAAACCACTCCCACCAAAATAAAAGGATTGTTCACTTGCAAGACAGACTATGCAGTATACATACTGGAATGTTCTTGCAAGCTGAAGTATGTAGGGAGTACCAAATTGCAAGTATTCACACGCATACTCCAGCACTTGCGTGCTATTGTCAACTCTGACTCAAGTTACCCGGTGGTTCGTCATTTTAAGTTAGTGCATCACAATAATTTAAATGATTTGAGATACTTTGTAATAGACTCAACACCTAAGATGTCCAGAGGTGGCAATAGGGAAAAGAAATGACAACTGGAGTCCCATTACATACTGCTACTTGATACTAAGATGCCCAATGGCCTGAACACAGGGGAGGATTTACATAATTTTTTATGAATTCCATCATTTTTAACATTGTATACCTTGACTTTATGCTTGATTGTTTAGTGTTGCCGTTTTAGCCGGTTTTTAGCCAGTTTGGGGCCTTATTCTTAGACCTGGTTTTACCTTTGGTTTTTACTTGGTTTGGTTCAGGGTTTTTATGCTGGTTTTTAGGGCGGTTTTAGAGGTTGCACTTTTAATCATGCAGACTGTTAATCCAATGTTTAAACCTTAGTTTTATTTCCCCCTGTGTTCTTTGAGTTACAAGATAAAATTGGTCCGGTATTCTCTATGTTGTTGAAAAGAGCTATAAATTCTTAATCTATATGAAATTTACATGTGCACTTTAAAAACCCTTGTACAAGATTTGCTGCTAAACTATATACATTAGTGCACTTGCACTTTATTTTGTACTGCCTGTTTGGTTTTTTTGCTGCTAAACCTTATGTATTATTGCACTTGCACTTTACTATATACTGTTTACATTGGATCCATTAAGCATGTTCGTTTAGATATACGTTCATGTTACTAGGATCTATTACCCTAAATAATTGTTATTAAATGGGTAAATAGATAATATTTATTGCATTAGCACTTTATATTTAGTATCCAATGAAACTTATTCACATGTAAAACTCTACAGTAGTTTTTGTGAATATTAACTGTACAGGCTAATGGCAATATCCATATGAGCATCAGCATAATACAGCATAATACAGCAGTAAATAATTTAAAGCATATAGGGTGTTCTGCCACGGCCTCCTTAATCAATTCACATTGTTTTTATTATCCATATCCGATTATGATTTGAATAGTGGATATAGGAAGGCGTACTAGCCAATTTTAAAAACCACATGAGCACGTAACTGGTGTTTACATGCACGTCAGTTTGTCATGGCAATAACTACAATTTTAAAGTCTGGTGAGTTTTTTAATGTTCCCGGTTTTTAGGCAGTATTGACAAAATGATGTTCCTCTTTACATTCAATAATTTGGAAATTTCATTCAAATATTTCGGAACCTGAAGGTATTCAATGATGTAAGGAAATATTTTTATGTTTATTTATTTCTGAATGAAACCTTAAATATGTTATATTGTCAATTCACATACTGTCCTGCATATAAAGAGTTAAAGTGGTTTAGCCCCATTACATCACAAAACAAGCTGATTGGTTAAAGGTTTACTCACGTCACTATAGATTGTATTGTCATGTGCCCTAGCGTGTCATGTGATCAAGGCCGTGGAGACACGGCCGAAACGCGTCATGCTGACTGCAATGCAATAAAGCACTTTATTTTGAAGAGCACATCGTGGTCCGTACCTGTTTTGTTCAAAGGATTTGGATTTCGGGACTGTGGTTTGCCATATATATATATATATATATATATATATGTATATATCATCACTGGCAGAGATGGGTGTTTATGAGGTGTCGAGCTTTCGTACATTAGTTACATGTGTATTTGATAACGGGGTTTTCACCCGCGGTGCATTCAATGGTGGTGGAGAAACACCCCACTCCCCCTGATACAATCCTAAGATTGATAAGCAAAACACTTTTTGTATGAAGCACACGCCTATTTAGAGCAATTACAGTTATGTTATATAAAACAGAATTAGTAAAGAACAAAGGAGATTTCTTTTCTTTTCTTCAGTATGGTGTTTTATTTTCTTTCCAGGTGACTTTTTAGCCAACACGTGTTTCGTCTTATGACGGGAGATGTCCTACGACTTCGTCAGGGCTGGTCTGTTGCCAAGTTCGGTGGTCAGACCTCCTGCATGTGGTATACTGTTTCGGAAGTCGTCGATGCCGGAATTGTAAGTGTATCAGAATCCAAGCTGTGAACCGGTCACAAGGTCCACTAATATGTGGCCACAGGACGGTATTCCCTCTATAAGTACGAATATTAGAGCACCTAAAGTTGAGTATCAATAGATGTAGGATGGCAGGAGTATCAGCTGCCTTTCATTCAGGGCTCGAAAGTCGAAGTAATCCCTGTGGCTGCGTGTACGCGGCTCCGAAATTTGCCTTAGCTGCGTACACGCTCTAATATTCTCCCTTAGAGGGAATACCGTCCCGTGGCGGACGGAATTTCTTGAATGGCTTGAATGATACCTTCTGGAGCATGAGACAGTCTCTTATAGTGTAAGGAGAAGGATGGGTGTACTGTATGCCATTGTCCTTCCATATGTGTGAGCTTTGCTGTTTCTTTGCCCTTACTGCTTGCAGGCCCCCACACTGGTCTGGAGGGCAGCGGCAGTGGAGGAAACAAGTTCTTCTGCCATACAATGCTTCTCTGTGCGGTCTCACACGTTACATGAATTCTGTTCACATATCAGGGAGTGCTGGCGCCTGTGTGTTATGAGTGATGCCTTGGGAAGTGGTGCAACGGTCTCTTCTGGTGCAAGGGCAATGTTGAACAGGTCATCTGAAGGGCCGGTGTGGGGATGGCTGTAGTGGTGTAGGAAACATACTGTGCAAACTCATATATGTGCTCAGCCAGTGTATATGCGGATGCAGTAAAGAAGAAAACACCATTTGTCATGACTGACACATCCAACACCCAATGACTGAAGGGGGCTGAGCAATTGCTCTGTGTTTATTGACAGGTAACTAAAGCTGTGACTACCCACTACTAAAAATTGTGTGTCTGTGGATGTGTTTGTGTCTGTGTCAGTGAGTGACACACAGAGAGATCCAGATAGCATTTTAATTGTGCTATGGTAGCACTACTGAGGTGTAAAGATCCTCTGAAGTTTGAAAATGGTCACCGAGGAGCTCACTGTTATAGTAACAATTCTGCATAATCATGTCAAATTTGAGCCTGGCGTTAATCCTTTTTAGGTCTTGCTTCAAACACCTTTAGCTGTCTGATAGACGTTTGGTTGTCAGTTCTTTAAATTATACATTGCTTACCTTTGGTATGCACACTGGATCAGCCAGGTTAGAGTATTTCTGACAGTTACAATTTCCTGAGATGATAGAGTAGTTACTATTTGAGCAATGAAGAGAAAAAAAGATTAAAGCATCATCCATATTAATAATAAAATGGAGGCGCTGTCTTGAAAATATTTGGCAGTGTAAAGTTAATTCCTTATCTCTGTGTCTTTATGCAATAGTTGATCAAACTGCATGCTAAACAATTTATCACCAGAGAACAGATACTTAGGTTGGGGCTATTTCAGATTAGTCTTGTATCCAAAGAAATAAGGCACAAGGGAAATAGACGAGGTTATTGGACATATTAAAATTAATTAACATAGTACACAACCCAAGCAGTTCTAAACAGAAGAGTACTCTTTTTGTGCTGAACCATTACTTGTAGGAGTCACTTTAAGGTCGCTTTGGATTTGAAATGTATTAATTAATATCTCAACTAAGCAGACACCTGAGGACAAAACAACCCAAATGAGAGCATTTTATACGTGGAATAAAGTACCTCCTGCTGTATATTTTGAAAGCATGGCAAGTCGCTGAAGAGTTCTGTGACCACGGAGGAAGGAGGCCGGAGGCAGAGTTCCTTTATAAGGTCAGGAAACCCGTTTAATATATGGTGCAGGGTATTTTATTCCGCATATTACGTGGTATCACCATCACACTTCCAACAAACTGCTTCAATCCTAGGAGTCTTGCTCTTTTGTATGAGACAGTCGAGAAGAATAAATGCAGAATCTGTAGTGCAAAATTAAACACACCAAAAAGCAATATGTAACTTGCTGCGAAACATATTACAATCAGTTTAATGTAAGTCAGATTAAAGAAATGCAGTAGTTGAATGTGTGTAGTAACATGCAGATTGATTCTGCTTTTACTGTACTGACCTATAGCATGCAAAAATAAGCGTGCTGCCATAAATACTTCCATTCTGCAGGTTAATGTTCATTTTAGAAAAGCAAATCAGAAGAACAAAAAGCCAATTCTCGTTTTCCTTGTTTAAACTGCAGCTGTAATTGTGCTCTGTGTCGTGGCTTTCACCTTGGCTGCTGGGTTTTCTTTGTAATAAGTTATTACAGTTGAGCAGCTACGTCATTTTGTTATGATTGGAGCATGATTAATGTTGCTTTTATTGTCAGAAACATGATATCTGATAGCGATTTCTGAGGCAAAATGAAAACAGCCGCCGTGAGAAATATTGCATAATTGTCACATGAAATAAGTAAATTCTAAACACATGATTTAAAGTAAATGTGCAAGCTCACAGCCTATCAGGCATGGAGATAGGTGGCCAGCTAAAAGGTTTTGGACTTCTGGGATGAAGATGTAAAAAAAAAATACAGTAGGTGGAAATTTTGGTAATTGATTTTAGGCAAGACAAAGTAAGAAAGGTTATACAAATAAATGGAGGAGTCTAGGAAATTGATATAGGCTCAGTGCTGTTTGTAGTGTGATAAATAGAATACATATATCGATACCTAAGATAAGATGGTTATCACACAAGATTTGAATACATGACTTAGAAGATATTCAGTAATCTCCATTACATGACTTGTAATTACGTACTTCCCTGCTTCTCAGGCTGGGAGCTAGAGAGGCCAAGAAAAGGGACTAGTATTTTATGTTGAAGAGATTAAAAAATACTGTATTTTACCAGTTCAGTTCAGTAATCTTTATTCGGTTTAAAAAACCATAAAAGATGCAAATTTATACATTTCATACATTTCTATTAAAATCAAATATTAACACATATGTCCAGCGGCAATCCAATTGCTCAAAGCTTAACTTAAAATCAATAAAGATACGTTAGTTATGAATGTAAAAACATAATGTTCTGATACTAATGCTGTTATATAATGTTCAATCATAGATCAAATATTAGTTCAAAACATAAGTTAATAAAGTGCAAGTGCAATAAAGTACGTTATTCAAATGCTGGTATTAATCCAGCACACATACATGTACAATAAGCAATACTAAAAATTGGGGATAAAATCAGGCAGCGAATAGCTAAAATTTCATGCCCTTTCCCTTGCGTACTAGATTAACAGCAAATAAATATCTACTTAAGCTAAAAACAATTCTCTGAGATGCATCTGTTTTTAAAATTCCTAGTGCTCCTGAATGTGACCTGAATCCCATATTTCGGCAAATGGGTTTAATCCATTTTTTCCTTGGTATGGCATACGCTGGATAAAAGAATAATATATTGCATTGTGTGTATATAGGGGACGGTAAGCCTCTCTATCATCACTATTGTTACGTGACCATTTGGATGTATTACAATTGACCTGTAGGACCTCAAAGCCAAACTTCATATACAATGACTTGTCCAGTTGCGGTTGAACTTCATCCAAATATAGTTCAAAGGTGGGGAGTGGTTTTATTAATAGGAACTGTGATGTTAACTTTCCTATTTTAGAGCTATGGTGGATGCTGTTTTGCATGTACGCCCAATATTTATTTTTCAAGACCTTTTTTGAGAGTGTCGTTAATGAGTTGGGTGCATCCCAAAAGTGATTTAGACCTAGTTTATAGAACCATGTTTGCACATGTCTAACCCATGGAAGCGTTTAATGATGATCGAGTCTCAGAATCTCGATTAGCCCATCTTTATAGTTTTTGAGTTCTTCTATGGTGCCCAAACGGACCCAGAATAACAGAGGTCTCAATGTGGCTTGTCGATCTATACGCTTTATGTTAATGTCCTGGATGATGGGAATCATAGGTGTGCGTACCGGTAAATGTAATAACATCCTTAAAAATGTGTTTTCCTCCCCTATAAGCATGTTCCAACTAGCAACCCCCCAGAGTTCTGCACCATAGAGGGTTGCATATTGTGCCCTGTACTTATAGACCTCCAGGGTGGGAGACACTGCCTTAGATATGCTTTTCTGTTGCTTTTTCAATATTGCCATGGAATTTTGAAGCAGGATAGCCTTGCATTTGTGTAAGTGTGATTTCCATGTCAATTTTGTACCTAATGTGATGCCAAGGTAGTTGAAGTTAGACATATATTCCTGCTTTTGTTTTTGAACTATTATATTTTTCTTGAAAGATTTGTGCGGTTTGATGGCCATGTATTTAGTTTTGTTTGAGTTTATTCCGAGGCCTTTTAGGGCACAAAATTCAGTGAAGGAGTCTATTAAGTTTTCTAATCCCTTCGGAGTTTGTGATAAGAGGATTGTGTCGTCGGCGAAAAGTAAAGCCGGTACTGGCAGTCCTCCTAACTTTGGCGAGTCATGTTTACACCCCTGGAGATGATTCACAATGTCATTTACATATAATAAGAAGAGAGTGGGTGCCAGTAGACATCCCTGCCTTACTCCTCTTTTTATAGGGATTGCCTCCGAGAGTTCACCCCTAGATTCCCATCTGACTTTTGCGTAGTTGTCTTCATGCAACCGAACTATCTGTGTCAGAAGAGCTACAGGTACTCCCTGAGTTTCAAGAGAGTTCCATAGGGAGTCCTTAGGGATAAGATCAAAAACAGCCTTCAGATCTATAAATTCTATATACAGATGTCCTCCCTTTAGATTTCTGTATTTCCAGGCTATGCATAAAAGTCTAAAGACCTGATCGATTGTACTTGTTCTCTCTCTAACCCCAGCTTGATACGGTGATAGAATGTGGTTTTCCTCTATCCAATTGTTGAGCTTGGTTAGGATCTGTTTTGCATAGATCTTTTGGAGGGTGTCTATTAAACTTATATGCCTGTAATTGGCGGGATCTTGTCGGTTGTCCTTCTTAAAAATTGGGATTATTTCAGCCCCTTTCCATGATTCTGGTATTGATGCTCCTGCAGCCACAGCATTACAGAGTATATTTACATAAGGTGCCCATACTGTTCTATTGTGTCTCAAAAGATCGCCTGGTATCTTATCAACTGTTTGTTACCAAAATTGTGCTTTCTTAATTCAGTGACTTGTTATACACAGTTGGATACTAAAGCTGAAATTTGATCCATTCTTATCACCATCAACTTATCACCATCAACAGCCCTCATTTACGAAAGCCAAAAGGAAACCTTTCTCCCCTTGTTGTATTAACATTTAAATGAGGGTTTGACTCAACATCACATATATTTCCATTCATATGTTGATGATATATATTTCCTGATAAAAAGTGATAGGATTGCAATTAAATGTCACAACTTCCTCTGCAGTCCATCAGAAATTGATAATTGGGACTGAGGCTGCTGGCTCTACCAAATATAGTTTATTCTGAAAAAATACAAGAGAGTGGGCTGTGGGTCACGCTTCTTTAGCCACTGGCTGCTTGGCTTCAGCCCCCTCCTGTCATTGCTTTGAGAAACTGCCAATCACATCTTGGATCATTCCAGAGGAGTATTTCTCCATCACCATCATGCTATTGGTATGGGTGGGTGTATTCTGTCACCTAGGGATTCCTTCCATTGGGTATGTTACCTTTACAATGATTCATTTACATAAACGTACATCTACATCACATTTTTACAATGCTTGTCAGTTACATAGACTTACATTTACATTGCATTTTTTACACTGCGTTGTAATTTCATGTTTATTTTTCATTGTGTGGTTTCACTTTCAGGACTTTTTAAAACTATGTGTTCTATTTAAGGGACAATAACTGCTCGGGGACACCATCACCCCCGTCCAAACGCACAGCTGAAGTCGCCCTCTAGGCCGTCATCTAATCATTCCAATGTGATCCATAATAATCCATATTAATCCATATAGTAAACAATTTCATTCATCTTAATTTCATCCTTTTTCCTCCACACGCGGAGTGATTTTGCCAATTTTCACAATTTCTATTGTTTAAGCTGGGCCATCCGAACCTCTTGCAAAAAACACGAAAAATGCAAATTCGTCTGAGGCAGTGCTGTTTATTGTAAAACCCAATGCATTTCGGGCCGCTGGTGCCCTTCGTCAGGGGTCACTGCAATGACAAGGTAAAATAGAACAACTGTTGGTATAAAAACTACCAACAAACACTTTTTGACAAATAGTTATACATTGATTCAAAATATTCCATAAGATGTGACATACTTTCCAATGTGATACTATAAAATATAAAGCTACCGGAATTCTCAACCATTTCACGACCTTGTTATGTTTCCCGCCCACGTGTTGCCCCAAAACCCATTATTTACCATCTCCCCTTACTCTTATGTGAACGTATTCTCAACGTGGCTTCTAGTTCATTCACAATGCTTTAATGTGTTGCTTAAATCCACCTGACGCAAAACTTTCACTCTCGCTCCCCACAATCCTCATACGCTGACATAAACCGAACCCATTTTTAACCTATATACCATCCGCACCCTGTACAATAGAGGGCGACTTCAGCTGTGCGTTTGGACGGGGGTGATGGTGCCCCCGAGCAGTTATTGTTACTTACTAGTTGCCGTTTTGGCATGGCACTAACCAAACGGCACGCATTCAGTTTCAAAATGGATTAACAATAATGAATAGGTGTGCATCCCTACCTTTGCAAATCTATTTAAGGGAGGAACATGTTCTATTTAATTAATTTTTAATTAATGTTATAACCTAATTATTAAATAATATCGTTCAATTTAAAATCGGGCTTGAAGAGTCATATGGAGCAATGGGTGGAAAGTAATTTATTTAAATAAGTATTTCTAATTTATGTGAATTTGAATTTGAGTCTGTTTATTATAGGATTTTTAAACTGATATGGGGCAAACTATACTATCCGATAGTGACATCTAGCCGCAGATTCCTTACTTTAGAATCTCCCCCAGGCGCCAGACTGGATCCGGAGATTTTTTTCCCCCAGTACATCTGCGCGCCAGCAGAGGGCGCCGTGCGACTCCGCAGCAACATTGTCCCCGGATGTGACTTCCAGCAGAGTCCATATAACCCCTCTGCCGATGCGGTGATGTCAGTTTCGGATCCGGAGCGGAATTCGGACCATTATTGGGCCCTTCCTCTTTTCTTTCATAGAACAGTGTGCCATCACGATGTCTTCTAGGTTTAAATCCTGTCGTTCTTATGAGAGACAGATGTCGATCACGGATCCACATACTGTCTGCTTGTGGTGTCTGGGTGAACACCACTACTCCGTCGACTGCAGCTCCTGTCAGCGTGTCCGGCCAAAGGAACGCCGTATGAAGCTCCTCGCAGCGAGAGTTTTGGATGAATCGCATTGTCATTCATCTTCCCCGAAGCTGGGAGACAGGTCGAGGAGTCGCTCAGGTGAGGAACCTTCGCCCGTCCACAAAACGCCAAAGACTCAGCGCTCCATACATAAGTTGGACGTTGCCTCACACTCTCCAGTTTCGGAGGCCTCCCTATCGACCCCGCGCCTCCCTGAATATTCTGGAGGCAGGGCAAGCTTAGATCAGATGAAAGAATATTTTCTTTCACTTCAGAGGGTTTTCGACCCACCGACTTCCTCTGGTGCGGTTCCCAACCCCAAATAGGTAAGGAGTACCCCAGCTGCATCCTCGCCGGCAGCTTCAGCCGCAGCGGGCCCCCTGAATCCATTAACGTATTTGACACAGCGAAGGTGCACAGCCATTCGGGATTCACAACTTTGGCGTTGGTGCCTTCTCAAACTGCGACGTCGGCGGTGATCCAGCGAAAGGCCAGGGACGCACAACTCAACAAAACAATAAAATTCAATGGGCCCATATACATATTCAAGTTTCCTGGCTGTTTCGCTGGGTGGTTAATTTTTGTAATTCACTTAAGTCTTGATTAGTTAATTCACTGGAGATTCATTTTACTCCTGATAAAATTTATTCAATGTCTAACTAATCTTCACTGATCAACACTCTTCCTTTGGTCGATGGACCATTAGTTGAGTAGTTGATGGTGATATGAATAAATTAACTAACTATTTCACAGATCTTAATGAAATAACCACAGACTCTGGGTAAGATTTATAAGTTTTATCTAAAGTTTCAGTCATAAATTGTACGCTCATTAATACAAATTCACAGTGCAAACACCATCAGATCTTCACGGGAGAGGAAAATTCTTTTAGCAATTACTTTCATAATTACAGACACATTCAACAAATCAATGCATTAAGAGTGGATAGATGTAGAGACAATAGGCATAATAAATCATACATTTGCAAAAGTTGTGCAAGATTTAAGGAAAATTAATAGTTACCCAAAATTGATAACGGAAACCCAACTCTCTGGCCAAAAAGGGTTGGTGGAGGTCCCCTGATGAAGAATCAGATGACAAAGACTCTAGGACAGGCAAGGATGTGTCCTGGCCCCTTTTCTTTTTAATCTTTATATTAATGGTTTAGGCGAGGCACTCCTGAAAGGTAACCAAGACTTCCCCCCAAGTAGCCGGACGTCAATACCAGCACTTTTATACGCAGATGATGCGGTATTGATGTCCCGCACACAAGTAGGCCTACAGTGGATTTTAGATACTTTTACTAGCTTCATGGAAAATCTTGGATTAAGAGTGAACACTTCGAAGACTTTCAATATGCGGTGTGGCCAAGGTATCAAGAAATCTAAGGATATGTTTGTGGCGGGTCAGAAGATTGGGGTCACTAAGAGATTTTCGTATCTCGGAATTCTCTTCGACCAGAACGATACCTGGGCGCAAGCAGTTTCAGCAAAAAAACTAGTGCTATTAAGATCGATAAATGCCCTGACCAACTTTGCCAAAAAACTAGGTAAGAGACCACCCGTAGAACTGATTAAAATTTATAAAGCGAAGTGTGTCTCCACTGCAGTTTATGGGGCAGGGGTCTGGGGATTTGCTGACTTTCTTCCAATTCAAAGGGCGGAAAATGCTTTTTTAAGATATATTTTATCCGTCCCGAATAGCACATCATCGTTTATCTGTCACGCAGAACTGGGTCTTCCCTTTATTTCTGACCTAATAAAACTTGAGCCAGTCCTCTTATAGCATAGGCTCTGGACTAGGGAAGAAACAAAGTTAAATCGAGATATCCTGACAGATGCCTTGAAACTAGAAGGGGCCCTAAAGATTCCATGGGTGAGATACGTTAGGAATTTCTTCCAAGATTTAGGTCACTTAGAATATTTTACTAATCCAAGAACCATTGACATAACGAGGAAGGACTTAAAAAGGAGGCTCTGATGCTACTGGACACCATTAGAGTATCCTCAGAGATACCTAAGCCGACCGTTATGCATAACCAGTTGATTTTAACTACTTTTAATATTCAACCCTATTTAACCTTTGTACCAGGTGTCTTTGATAGATTTTTATTGACTAGATTCAGGCTGGGGTTTTTCACAGACTTGTTACCATACCCAAAATGAACGACTGGGCACAATATCTTGTTATGTGCACTTGTGATAATCATTCAGCACAGTCCACAATACATTTTGTACTTTTTTGTAAATTTTATCTTGATGCGAGGAAAGTTTATTTATTACCAATTCTGAAATCACTGGGGCTCCGGCAATGCCGACCAGCTTTCCTCGTATTATAACTCTTGGACAATGTGCACAATGTTTTTATTATTGTAACTTTTTTAAAACGAGCCTTAAGTCAAAGGAAATGTATGACTATTTAATCTCTTTTTATTTGTAACTTGAAACATGATTAACTTTACAATGCTCAATATGTGCCATTATTTATGTATGTACGATATTTCTTATCTGTTCAATATTTTAATCTATGAAATAATTGTTGTTTTATCTCATGTGCTTCTATGATTGTTTTATATGGCAATCGAATAAAGCTTTCCTTGACTCGACTCCTGACTATAGGACAGGATTAGGACAGAGTAATACTTACTAAACTTCTCTATAGACCCGACGCATCGGGGCGCATCCCTTACTCACACTCTCTCCCTCCTCGATATTCTTCCGGAATCTTCGATCTAATTAGGTGTCTTTATAGGTGAATCTTCCCAGTCTGCTCTCCCTCTTTCCTCAACAGCAGCAGTTCTTGCCTCTTTCTTGCATTAGTGCTTGCCTCGCCTCGCTTGGACAGGTGAGTTGTCATCACCTTACGCTAACATGTTTAATTTCTTAATAAACTCTTTTGTCTAGTAAACCCATCCCCTTTAGCTCATTTAATATTCTATTACACTTCCTCTCCCATCCATTTAATGTTTCAAATCAAAGCATTTTATGTACAGTTCCACAGTCAAAAGAACTTTCACACGCCGGGCGTCCTTGGCTCTTGGCAGCTTGTCAGTGACACGTCAGCAGGTCACATCACTATCACACTGCGCATGTGTATCTCGCATCCATTTTCGTCGCCATCTTTTCCTTTTGTATGCCACATAAGGCCCAAACGTACACTATTAATAAAGGTATCATAAACAGATGTTAATTTCTCAAATAAGTATTTTCACTGTTCACCACCCACTTCTACTCTATCCCATGTTATTTTCTTCTTTGTTAAGCAAAAGCAAAAGCATTAGCAACGACAGCTCTCTTTACATTCGGGTAAGCATATGCCAAGCACACGGTGCCTCAAGACCTAATGTTAGGAATGTATGCGCATGCGTGAGAGTTTTCCCCTCTCAAAAACGGGTTAGTCATGTTACCATTTATGTAATTCTAATTCGCACATGCGCAAAAGAGTTTTCCATTTTAAAGCAGGTTTTAGTTGCGTTGCGTTCTACTTTCATTAATTAAGCATACGTAAAGCTCTTATCCCCATGTGTAAATGTAGTGCAGGTATATTAATCTTGTTTTCTTTATGATTTCTAAAATTAGTATGGTTAACGAGGGATTTCTTCGAGCAAGTTTCATTTTCTTGAATCCTTGCTCCATCAATCCCCCCTCTGATGGCATTTTAGAGCCATCATAAAATACCCATCATTACCAATTGTCAATTTTATCTATTTAAATTTTAATATCTTTCTCTTTTTCCTCTATTTCTTCTATTTTTCTTTCCATTCCTACCTCTTTTATTTTATCATATAAATTTCCTTTTATTTCCTCCAATTCTATTTTTTCCCTATTTCTCTTTCTTCCCCTTCTTTTATTCTTTATTTCAGCCACCATTTTTGCTCTTGTTTTGTTCTTGCAACATCTATACATCATTGTTAATATCAATGCTATTACTATTATTGAAATTACTGGTATTAGGATTTTCCCTACTAAACTACTTCCTACAGTGGAAAACCAACTACCTATAGCGGAAATACTTTTACTAAGTCTTTCCCAAACACCGTCAACCTCCAGTTGGGTCAAATTGTCATGAATCTTTGTAATGTTCTTAATATATCCCTCAATTCCTTTACTTTTATCAGGGATATATGTACAGCAATGTTGGACTTTCAACATTCCACAGACTCCACCCTCTTTTGCCAATAAAATATCAAGGGCAAGTCTATTTTGTAAAACAATAGATCTAATTGCAACCATTTCCGTATTGATCATTAAGAATCCTCCAGCAGTATCTGTTGATAATCGATCAACTACTGTGGACAATTGACGTATTTTATGCGAATTCAATACGACTCCAACTGACGGTATCAGTGCACCAAATATGTCACCTACTATTTCTGAAAAACTTGCCCTTTTATTTCTTGTTAGTCCTCTACTTATTTCGTCCATTTCATTGCTCTTAGTTATGTGATACACCTTCGGGAATACAATGCCAATGTAACAACTACCATACCATTGTGCGGGTAACCTATAGTAGGCATTTTTACCGCACACATAATAAATACCTTGGAAAACAGGATCAGTTCCTCCCTTCAGTCCCCATCCCCCCATAATTAGGAAGGTGTGTTCACATTCACTAGAACCAATGAAAATGTTGTTATATTCTGTTTTTAGTCTATTTAGGCAGAATTTTCCCAATTTAGACAAGTTTAGGGACATTGCAGCATGAGTCTTGCCTTTCTTATAATCTTCTTCCTTATTAGCCCATGGAGGTACATGTGACTTCTGCTCAACAGCTTTCTTTTGAAAATCCTGCCTTCTTTCTTCTACTAAATTTAGAAAATCCTTTTCTTCATCACGCAATATGCATGTTAGATTATTCTTATGCGCATATGTTATATCTATTGGGTTCATTGTTAAAAAGAACTCGCCCATAAATTCTGCATTTTTAGCACTATGCACTGGATTCATATTTTTCCTAATAGGAATTTCTGAAAATACTAAATTTAAATTTGAATAGTAATATTGCAACTTACCAGTAACATAAAACAAACTAGACACAACACTACAAGACACACCATAAGTTAATGGAAGATGGTGATATGTCACACCTTCTGAGACAGAAGTAGGTAGTTTCATACAGACACTCACATCCATTGTTTCGACGTATTGGTAAAGAAATTTTGTAAATACATTTAACGATGAATCACTATTTGATTTATCATGATAATACATGCTCTTATCCATTTGTTCTAGATCTGTGGTAGTTTTCTTAGTAACTGCATTCATTCTCTCACTTGTATTAGTGTTATTTCTGATATTAGTTACCATTAGAACAGGTATTACAATAGTTAATAATAACCACATTAACATTAGTAATAAGACACTGCACAAACAATATTTAATACATCTACGCTTTAGACTAGATTTCGGATGTTCAGTCACTTCTATTTCTGCCATTTTAGTATTCTTAAAATTTGTCAATATCTAAATATATTTCTTCTAAAGTCTAAATTTCTTTTAAAATGATTCTTTGTGTGATCCCACACTTCAACAGCTTTTTCGACTTATTCCCCTTTTTCTTTATTCTCTTTTCTTTTCTTGTTTCTTTATTCTTTTCTTTGTTTGTTTATCAATTTCCACCTTCTTATGTCAAAGTCTTTTCTTTTAAGGTGGTTTCAATTTGCTTTCATCAATTCTTTCAACAGTAACATTTCGCTGTTCTTCATTTAGATCAAGAATTTCAAAGTCCTCAAGGATGGCGTATGTCCATTCAGGAGTTTTATATTGTCTGTTTGGGACTTTCACTCTTTTTGATCTTTGTAATGATTTTCTTCTCAATTGTTCTTGCTCAGTTTGACTTGATATTTCATTTACTTGTTCTTGTTTTTTTCCTGTTCTTTTCCTCAAAATATATCTTAGTCTTTTTACTCCACTTGAACTGTGGCCTTCTTTTCTGACCCTCTTTGTCTGTACGGCCTTTTCACCTTCCTCACCTATCTCTAATGTTCTTTTCTTTTATTTTTCTTTTAGCTGAACTTCTTCTGTGTTTCTTAATTTTTGTCCTTCTGTAGATTGAGTCTCTTCTTGATCTTTCAGTCCTTTTCTTTTTTCTATCTCTAATTGAGCTTGATCTAAACTTCCTACAGCAGATTCTTCTGTTGCCTGAATTTGTTCTGGACTTGTCAGTTTTTCTATTTCTTCTTGTGTTTGAGCTAGATCTGGATTTTCTGTTTCAATTTGTTCTGGTCTTTCAATTTCTTGCTCTTCTTCGGTCTCTACAGCAATTTCTTGAGACCCAGTATCTGGTGCCCACTCTACTTGACTGGCACTTGGTTGTTCATCATCGATGTTTTCTTCAGAGTCTGTCTCTCTGTTTTCTCCGACTTCACAACTTTCAGCTTCTGGCTCTTCTCTCCGCTCTACCAGTGGCTGCTCTTGTCGTTTGAGTGGACTTGGGACTCTTTGTGTATGACTGGCATGTATCCAATTTGGCAAGCCAAAACACTTCACTGCTGTCGTCGTGACCAATATAATCTGATGATGTCCCTTCCATCTGGGTTCTAAACACGATTTTCTTGTGTGCTTCTTTAGCATAACCCAGTCTCCCGGACACAAATCATGAGCTTGATTCGGCTGTGTGGTGATTGCATCTTCTCCAACCTGGTGAGACACAGAACGTAACAGATCAGCTAGTCCCTTACAATAGTCCAATATTAGATCATCAGTTATATTCATCAGTTTGTTTCCAGGTACAAATGCTTGTCTCATTGCTCTTCCCATGAGAATTTCATGAGGACTCAATCCTGTTCTTCTGTCAGGAATACTTCTAGGGCTCATCAATACAAGGGGTAAAGCATCAGGCCATTTTAGTGAAGTGGATGCACACACCTTTCCTAACCTAGACTTTATTGTACCATTGAGCTGCTCAACCACTCCAGAGGCTTCTGGTCGATAGGCACAATGTAATTTCTGCTCAATTTTGAAAGCTGTACAAATTAGTTTGATTACCTCATTATTAAAATGAGGTCCTCTATCTGATTCCATAGTGACTGGAAATCCAAATCAAGGTATGAGCTCTCTTAATAGTAGTTTGGCAACTGTGAGACTGTCATTCCTTCTCGTGGGATAAGCTTCTACCCACCGAGAAAACAGACATACAATGACAAGGACATACTTCATACCGTTGCATGGTGGCAACTCAATGAAGTCAAGTTGCAATCTGGTAAATGGTCCTTCTGCTTTTTCAATTTTTCCCAAACTAACAACTGTCTTCCTACCTGGGTTTTGCTGTTGGCATGTCAAACACCTCTGGCAGAGACTCTCTGCAACTACCCTAAACTTGGGATTATACCATGTCTGTCTGAAATGTCTAATCATGGCATCCCTCCCAATGTGTGTGGTTCCATGATATACTCTAGCCATTTGCGATAACAGACTATCTGGCATTACTGGTCTTCCATCTGGACACATCCATACTTCATCCTCTGTTCTTCTTGTGCAACCTGACTTGATCCAGTATTCTTTTTCTTTTACGTCTGTCTCGTCTTGTAACTATCTAACTTCATCCCATGTTTCAAAGGCAGAGAAAAACATTAGTTGACAATTGGTAACTTCTTTTTCCAACCCTCTATTCAAAGACATTGTATGTCGAGCACAAAATTGTGCAATTTGCTCAGCGTACCGATCACCCAGTGTCACATAATCATTTCCTGACTTATGTGCGGCACATTTGACCACAGCAATTTCTTTTGGCAATTGCAATGCTTCCAATAGTTCCTGAAGAAGTCAGAAATCCCCTCTGTAGCCACAATTGGCCAAAGTCGTGCACAATCCCAAAACCATATTGACTATCCGTAAATATGGTTACTCTCAATTTTCTCCCAATTTTACAAGCTTTTGTTAAAGTGAACAATTCAGCTACTTGTGCAGACTTGACTCCTCTTAGACAGGAAGCTTCTAAGGTACCTGTTACAGTACATACAGCATAAGCAGAACTCAATTCTCCATTTTGTGTTCTCAAACATGACCCATCCACAAACATTACATAATCTGATTCTTCTAACGGAACGTCAAGGATGTCAGGCCTGGGCTTTGTACACAATTCTGTCACATCTAAACAATCATGATCTACTTCCTCTCTCACTTCTTCACAGTATGAATCAGGCAACAAAGTTGCGGGATTCATCATGATGCATCTCGTTACACTCACATTTTCAGCACCCAATATTACTCTTTCATACTTAGTCAGCCGACTAGGGGTCAAATGCTGAGTACGAGTCCTTGTTAAAAGGATCTCTACAGAAAGTGGCACATACACCTTGACAGGATGTCCCATCACAATCGACTCACTTTGTTCCAGACTCACACAAGTAGCAGCTACTGCTTTTAAACAGCCAGGTAATGCTGCAGCCACTGGATCCAGGGTAGCAGAAAAATATGCTACTGGACGTCGGGACAATCCGTGTCTTTGTGTTAACACTGAAAGAGCACAATCTTCTCTTTCACAACAGAGCAAAGCAAACTCTTTTGTATAATCTGGCATTTGACACAAACAACTTTTTAGTTTTACAAATGCTTCTTCACTTTCACTATCCCATTCAATCGGATCCATCACATCTTTTCGTGTCAACCTTATCAAAGGTTTTGCAAGCAGCGAGAATCCACTGATCCATTGACGACAATACCCAACCACTCCAAAAAACATTTGCACTTCTTTCTTTGTTTTAGGCAGACTCATTTGTCGAATCACTTTTATTCTTTCTGATCTTATCTTCCTGAATCCTCTTTCTATCTTGTGTCCTAAATATTGAACTTCTTGTCGGCAAAACTGTAATTTTTCTGGTGACACTTTATGTCCTCCTACTGCTAAATGGTTCAGTAAAGCTATTGTGTTAATGACACAAGCTTCGCGTGTCTTTGATGCCACTAATAGGTCATCAATATACTGAACCAAGACGGAATTTCCTGGCATAACCAGAGTCTCCAAACATTTTTTTAGAATCTGGTTGAAAATCGAGGGACTCTCTGTGTACCCTTGAGGAACTCGGCACCATGCCAAAACACGGTCTCCGAACCGGAATGCAAAAAGGTATTGGCTATCTTGATGCAATGGAACTGAAAAGAATGCTTGACACAAATCAATCACCGTGTACCAACGCGCATCCCAAGGTATCTGATAAAGGATTACTGCTTGATTCGGCACTACAGGACAACAGGGCACCACTATTTTATTGATTTTTCTCAAATCTTGCACTATTCTATATTTCCCACTAAGCTTTTTAAGTCTCATGATCGGTGAATTACAAGGACTGCTCAATATTTCTTTTAGAATACCTTGTTCTATCATCTGATCAATCACTGGGGCAACTCCTGCTTTCACTTCAGGACTCATTCTGTATTGCGGTGTGTTTGGATATATTGCACCTTCTTTCACCACAATTTTGATTGGATCTATCGTTGCCACTAAACCAATTTCTTTTCCTGTAAAATCCCACACATTTGACCTCACTGTTGTTCTCAATTCATCAGGTAAATCATTTTCAGTAAGAAGTGAAAACATCTCATCCACTTCTGTTCCCTGTTTCACTAGCATCATCTTAAAGGCAACGTCTTCATCAGGTGTTTGGAAAGCAACACCATCAGGCGTACAGTAGATGGTACAATTCATCTTGCACAATAAGTCCCTACCTAATAGATTCACTGGACTCGAATCACATACCACAAATCGATGCATATATCTGAAATTACCAATATTTACTTCTATTGGTTCTGTGACTGGGGTTCTTATTTGGTTATTTGAGACTCCTACAACTTGGATAGTTTCTCCCGAGAGGGGTAAGTTTGGAATTTCTGCTGCTCTCACAGAAGAACGGGTAGCACCAGTATCCACTAAAAAGGTGATATCATTTCCTTCAACCTTTCCATCAACAAATGGACCTGACTGATCTACCGCCAAGGATGCGCCAAGCACGCACTCTTCCTCCCCCCTCAGGCACCTTCATTGGGACATTTCCCCATCACTCTCATTACTTTGCATCCAATATTGTTGAATCGTCTGTGTATTCTTACCACCTTCTCCACGAAATCCGGTGTTCACACTGTATCTCTGCACCTGAGCGTTCACATTGTTGGGCATAGGGGCTTGTGGCACCTGCAATTGAGGAGTAACTACCTGTTGCTGTTGTTGTTGATTCACAACCACCTCATTCTGCATCTGTGGATTTAAAATTTGATTTACCCCATTATTCTGCAGTATATTTCTACACTCATTCTTCCAATGTCCAAGCTTTCCGCATCCATGACAAGAATATTTCTTTTTTGCTTCCTCTCTATTCATTCGTCCTTTTCCCTTGTTCCCATTTGTTACTTGACTATTCTGATTCTGCTCATTCATCTTATTATCATTTTGAGAACTAGATGTTGCCTCTTGGTGTTCTGATAACTTCACTTGTGCCCACATCATTTTCTCCTTTAACTTTTTGTGTTTGGCATCAAGGTCATCACTGCAGTATTTTGCATATTTCAAAATGTCATCAATTGGCTTACTTTGCCAGCACAGCATATGCTGTTGAATCATCTGGCTAATTTCTGACCTTAATCCATACACAAACCTATACACAAAATGTCCCATATCCTTATCGCCAATATTTTCAAATCCACTATACTGCTTAAATACTTGTAATAGCCTCTCATAATACGCATGCACTGATTCTTTTGGCTCTTGGGTTGTTCTATCTATCTTTACCCAATCTGTTTCTTTAGGAGGAATTTTCCCTTTCAGGAAAGTGATTACTTGTTGATACTTTTTCATCACCTCCTCTGAAGGTGCACCTGTCTTTGCATCTCTGGGATATTCTTCGTTTGGCCAATCAATAGTAATTTTACATTCTGTCCACAAATCAGTTCGTACCACTATATCAAACAGGCCATCCAAATCCTTTAATAGCACCTTTGAGACTTTCACAAACCTTTCTACCTGCTTGTACCATTCAACTGGTTTCTCTCTTAATCTAGGAAAATCATTTGTAAAAGACAAAATATCCTCCCTAGACCAAGGAACATGAACATATCTACCACCAGGAACTTCTCTCATCGGACACACTCTCTCAATCTGTTCTGTTCCTCTCAATGGGAATGCAGATGTGTCCTTTGTAATTGCTTCATCCCTTTTCTTTGTCTATCTACCCCTCCATCGGTCTACATCTCCCCATTTCTTCAAAATACACATTAATTCTTTTATCTGTAATCTCCTTCCTGATGCATTCAAGCTTTCTAAATCCTTTTCAGTAAATTCTGATCTATATGGTTTTTGTAATATTTTTGACTTTTCTACATCAATTCCAAATTCTGACGCCACTTCCGTTATTTTCTCATGAAGACTATTTGTTCTCCAGGTTATACTTTTGCATAAAAACAACAATTCTTCATCTCTGTATGAACCTAATCTTTCTGGGCTTATAGTACCAATAATCATTTTTTCTAAATCTACTTTCAATTTTGCTGCATCTATGTTTGGTGTTTGGGGTTTTTCCTGTCTAATCCTTTTGCCCATTCCTCTAGATCTTCTGGCGAAAATCCTTTAGAGTTTCCTGCTACTGGGGTAATAATCAGTTATTTTCTCCTTTTATTTACTGGTGAATTTCTTCTAGGGGTTTCAATCACTGTTTCAATATTAGGGAGATCTAGTAATGATACATTCGAATCAGTTTCACTAGTTTGATCTTCTGACACAACTACCTCCTTTCTAACATTATTATGTGAGACTGACACTGTTTGCAATTTCGGGGAATCTTGTTTATTCCCATATAATGGAATAACAGGACCAATAGTTACTGGTACTGTCAAAGCTTCAGCATTTAAACCTAACTGATTTATTTTCTGTATTATTTCTTCTTTGGTCTTATTCAATGCATCCCTTTCTTTTTCCTGTAATGCTGTAACTGTTGGATCATATAAAACTTGTGGAACTAATGGAGTTCCCATCATTGGTGCACTTGGGGTCGTTTCTCTAGCATTTTCTTGATAAGGTGGTGGACTTTTGACTAAAATGTCTTCCAATAGCTCATCATCAGATTCATCACATCCTGTTCCTGTTATACCTAAATGTTTCAATTTTTCTTTACACTTGCTCCCTATTTGATCCTCAGCCATCAATACTGGATACAATCCTTCCGTTACTACAGCTCTTCTCCATCTCTTCATCTGATCTCTTCGCGTATCAAACGGATATCTGGGGAGAAATCCTCTATTTATTCTTCTACCTCCTCTGTATTTCTCTCGCTCAAATGCCTCAACTTCCCACTCCTCTAAAGCTTCATACTGCGTTAACCTTGGACTAGGCTCTAATGTATTCATCCGATTTCTTAAATTCTGAAGAACCCTCACATTAAACGTACTATGTTCAGGAAATGCCAAAACACTATCATCTTTCGTATATTCTACCCAGTTTTCCAACCAAACACAATTATGATATCCTCGTTCAATCATCATAAAAGAAGCAGGCGTATCAGGAGGTGGCATAATAATTCCTTCTCTGGTCACTGCTCGTTTATCCTTTTTAAAGAAATTCTTGATTTTATTAATCAACTTCATTCTTCCGACCCTTTCGTCTAACTAATCTCAGCAAACAACCCCAAAGACTCTTCCGTTTCTCTCACGTATCCTATTTGCCAACACTAGTCCTATACCAGCGCGACTCACACCAACAATCCAATCAGGGCTTACTACGTTTTCTCTTCCACAACTAATACCAATGCGGTTCTTGTTTACCAACCAATCAAAGCTTTCAACACCCTCTCCTGTCTGACCAATGCCAGCACGGCTCTTTGTGACGTCAGTTTTACTCCTACTACTGACCCTCCCTTTACAATTTGCTTGTGTCGCACACCCGCTGTTTCAACCAATACCAGCGCGGCTCTTGTGACGTCAGTATGACTCCTGCTACTGACTCTCCCTTCACAAGGTAATACTACAATGTATTTTTCTTAATTTTTCTTCATAAATCTCTTGTTAGTAACAACGTAAAAACAGCGCTACTCTGTCTGCTCCGCTAAACCAAAGATAGTTTTCTTCACTTGTTTCAAAGAGAAAATTCTTCCTTTTACTACGAGTAAAAACCACTGTTTACCCTTCACTTAAGCTCAGGGAGGACCTACTACTCCTCTAGGGATACTCCTCCTTTGGGTAAGGCCAAAGTTTCATAGGTGGGCCCTCTGCTATCATTCACTCTCTACTTTCTTACGATATAGTCCCTAATATAACACCTACAGCCCTGCGTAGCTTTTAGGTATTATGACAACAGACGAGTAACCTTCTGCAGTGTGATTTCCTTACCACACTCTTCTAAATTCCATTCCCGGGATTCCCAGGTATCTCTGTGGCTGTACTTCCAGACAACATAGAACAGGACACTAACTTTTCATGTTAAGTACATATAATCAATAATCACCAAACTAATCAATAATAACCATCCTCTGCTACCAGAAAAACTGATCCAGCGAAAGGCCAGGGACGCACAACTCAACAAAACAATAAAATTCAATGGGCCCATATACATATTCAAGTTTCCTGGCTGTTTCGCTGGGGGGTCAATTTTTGTAATTCACTTAAGTCTTGATTAGTTAATTCACTGGAGATTCATTTTACTCCTAATAAAATGTATTCAATGTCTAACTATTCTTCACTGATCAACACTCTTCCTTTGGTCGATGGACCATTAGTTGAGTAGTTGATGGTGATATGAACAAATTAACTAACTATTTCACAGATCTTAACTAAATAACCACAGACTCTGGGTAAGATTTATAAGTTTTATCTAAAGTTTCAGTCATAAATTGTACGCTCATTAATACAAATTCACAGTGCAAACACCATCAGATCTTCATAGGAGAGGAAAATTCTTTTAGCAATTACTTTCATAAATACAGACACATTCAACAAATCAATGCATTAAGAGTGGATAGATGTAGAGACAATAGGCATAATAAATCATACATTTGCAAAAGATGTGCAAGATTTAAGGAAAATTAATAGTTACCCAAAATTGATAACGGAAACCCAACTCTCTGGCCAAAAAGGGTTGGTGGAGGTCCCCTGATGAAGAATCAGGTGACAAAGACTAAAGGACAGGATTAGGACAGAGTAATACTTACTAAACTTCTCTATAGACCCGACGCATCGGGGCGCATCCCTTACTCACACTCTCTCCCTCCTCGATATTCTTCCGGAATCTTCGATCTAATTAGGTGTCTTTATAGGTGAATCTTCCCAGTCTGCTCTCCCTCTTTCTTCAACAGCAGCAGTTCTTGCCTCTTTCTTACATTAGTGCTTGCCTCGCCTCGCTTGCATGCATGTCCTCTCGACCTCATGTACTCAAGTATTCTTAAGTCACTCTAGTTATAGTCTTCATTTCTGCATGTCACACCCTCAAAAGTTACAGATTTTGATGAAATACGAACTCTGATTGGACAGGGGAGTTGTCATCACCTTACGCTAACATGTTTAATTTCTTAATAAACTCTTTTGTCTAGTAAACCCATCCCCTTTAGCTCATTTAATATTCTATTACACTTCCTCTCCCATCCATTTAATGTTTCAAATCAAAGCATTTTATGTACAGTTCCACAGTCAAAAGAACTTTCACATGGCGGGCGTCCTTGGCTCTTGGCAGCTTGTCAGTGACACGGTCAGCAGGTCACATCACTATCACACTGCGCATGTGTATCTCGCATCCATTTTCGTCGCCATCTTTTCCTTTTGTATGCCACATAAGGCGCAAACGTACACTATTAATAAAGGAATCATAAACAGATGTTAATTTCTCAAATAAGTATTTTCACTGTTCACCACCCACTTCTACTCTATCCCATGTTATTTTCTTCTTTGTTAAGCAAAAGCATTAGCAACGACAGCTCTCTTTAAGTTCGGGTAAGCATATGCCAAGCATGCGGTGCCTCAAATCCTAATGTTAGAAATTTGTGCGCATGCGTGAGAGTTTTCCCTCTCAAAAACGGGTTAGTCATGTTACCATCTACGTAATTCTAATTCTCACATGCGCAAAAGAGTTTTCCATTTTAAAGCAAGTTTTAGTTGCGTTGCGTTCTACTTTCATTAATTAAACATACGTAAAGCTCTTATCCCCATGTGTGAATGTAGTGCGGGTATATTAATCTTGTTTTCTTTATGATTTCTAAAATTAGTACGGTTAACAAGGGATTTCTTCGAGCAAGTTTTGTTTTCTTGAATCCTTGATCCATCAGCGGCACCGCTCGATGCGGACCCCATTGCCATTTCCCACATCGAGTTGACGCCGCACCAGCGCGCAGGTTGGCTCGGCAGCACCACTCAATGTAGATCCATCTAATTCGGATCTTATTCAGTCTCTACCGGGGTTCCCTGTGGGAAATCCTCATTGCGCCGGTGGAGAGGAGCATGTGGGGTAAACTCTCTTGGGTGTCATGCCCCACCACCCTTGGAAGACAACTGGCTGACTGATCTGGGGGTTGCTAGCAGCGGCCTGCAGTCATACCCAGCTTCAGAGTTGCTCTCTCCTCCGGTCATTGCAACGGAGGATAGTTCTTCTTTGTCAGAGGTTCTGAGAAGAGCAGCTTCAATTTTGCATTGCAAATTTCCTTCTGTGCAATTGACCACAGATCCCTTGATGCAAGTTCTCTGTCAAGGTGAGACAGACGTTTTCCTGTTACTCCCCTACAGCGAGTCCCTCTTCAACATAGTGTTGGGGACTTGGGTACTGTTGCCCGGGCAGTGGGCCACAGGCATCGCCCTGCCCCAGGAGATTCTCCCTGCCTCTTACACCATCACACCACTGAAGGATTGGTGATACAGGCTGCTACTGCTTCGGCGGACCCTTCTGTCCTTCTCGTGGTTTCACCTAGCAAGGACTCCAGGTGGTTAGATAATTGTGGTCGGAGTCCCTTCTCTTCTGCCAGTGTGGCATTGCGATCTTTGAATATTGCATGCGTTTTAGGCAGAATGTCTCACGCTCTATGGGATTCTGTCGCACAGCGCTTGCCCTCGGTGTCAGAGGAAGCTAGACAGGAGCTCCTCCAAGTAGTGCAGGATGGCCAGGAAGCCGCCAAATTTGTTATTAAGTGCAGTATGGACACCACCGACTCTGTCAGTAGAAGTATGGCTCAGGCTGTGGCGCTACGCAGGCATGCGTGGCTATGACAGTCGAGATTTTCAGAGCCTGTTAAAGACGCTCTTCAGAATATGCCGTTTGATGGGATCCATCTCTTTGGAGAGCAGGCTGATTAAGCCCTGCATCGGTTCAAAGCTAACCGACCTGATAAATCGGCCTAATAGGTTCGTACTTATGTTTGGTATTCAATCTCAGAGCGGTTTTCTACGGTTTGAGTGCGGCCTGTTTTGTTAGGTGCCTCCACCACCCCTTTTTCATATGAGGTAACAGAATAATTCTGTTTTTGTTGCCCTCTGCTCCCTTTAGACATTACCTTTAAATTCCACTGCGAGTTTCAAGCATGTAGCGCACGATCAGTGCCGTTTTTTCGTTCTCTGCTAAGTGCAGAATTGCCTCCTAAATTGCCTGCAGCAGATACAGCTGCATTATTCATAAGAGAATTCCTTACATCATGTTGAGTTGTACCTTCGTGGTATGTCCTATACCCTATGTAGGGTATCTCTAGTACTCTTCGTCCAGCGTTTCTGCTTATGTCCATATACATTTTGTATATGTGTGTCTATTCCCTGCATCCCTGCTGGGGTAGACAGGTTATTCGCCTTGCGTAGGCGTGGATATGTTTGTATACTCTGCTTCTTCAGATGTATATTGCTTGTATGTATGGATATTGTTTGTATTTATATCTCATGGATATCTATCCTCCGATTGATATATTCGAATATGTCTTTGTGTGCTTAGCCCTGTGGGCTTTTCTGGTGTGATGTTCCTGGGTTCCTTCGTCACACTTTTTCCTTACGATTGTAGACTTACCGCTGTTGGGTTCTGACCCTTCTTCTACCCGTATGGCCTGATGAGGTTCTCTAACCTATATTTAATATATATTTCCTCTTGTATGTGTATTTATAGTGGCTGTTCCTTAATGCGTTGGTTCACGTGCATTGTCTTCTGTGTTGCAGTTCTTTTCTTGCCCAGTGACACAGTCTAGCCGTCCCTACTTCAGTGAGGCCACTAATAGGCGGCACACTGCCTCCTTCGGGTGGCACGTATAACTGCTGTCTATCACGGTCCAAGTTACCCTTCCTGCTTCTGCCGGGAAGCTCCTACTTGTGTCTTTTCTACGGTTGCTACATGGCCATGCTGTAACCTTACATGCTGTTTTTGCCCTTGGGGTGTTATAACACTGTGCGTTACTTCTTTTGCCTCCCTTTTTTGGGAGAGTTATTTCCTCTATTAGGCGTTCTTTCTGGTTTTGATGGCTTCTTAACCCCTTTTCTTTTCATGCCTCTACTGGCATATAGTTGGGACTTGCTTTTATTGTTTGGGTCCCTATTTGTCTATGTGGGGCATGTTTATGTATCTATATTGGCTGCCTTGTATATTACATGCCTACCAGTTCTCTCCTTACAGATTTATTGTTACGTAATACGTCTTCTTTCCGCCTGCGGTCTGGAGGCTTTTTACTACGTCTTCTGTGGATGCGTGTATTTGCAGCATTTTAGGTCAAGTATGACTGCACTTGAGGTCCTGCACTACATTGTGCTATGTGGGTCCACTTCGGTTGACCCTTTGTCCATATTTTGTCACCTTGTTTTATAGTGGTTTCCATGCACCTTCCTCCCCTCCGTGGCGGACATGGGGTTGTTTTCTGTGTACTGTACTACTCCATTTCCCTGTGTTCCCATATCGGTACTTCGTACTGTTATTTCTATCATTCTTCATTAGTGTTATTCTCTCCCTCTTGGAGTGGTGTGAGCATACTCTTACGTTTTTCCCATTTCTCCAGCGGGATATACGTGTATGTCTGGATAACGTTATATGTATCTTCATAAGATTTCTACGTCTGTATTATTCCATGTATATGTATATCTCAATGGTTTTTCCTAGAGCCCTTCTATTGTCTCTAGCTCTTTCTTCTATGTATGGACGCTTCTTGCGGATAGTTATTGCGATTGCTTCAGCTTCGCTGGCATGATTCCTCTGCGATATTGGGAGATTGCACAGTGGTGTTTTAGGATTTCTGTGCACATGACCTATTCGATGTTCTAGATTCGCTCTACGACCACTTATGGCCTCGTTAGGTCAATTATTGGCATTTTCTCTTGCCATGGATAACCTCTCTTCACACTGTTGGTGTTATCTTGCCTACCCTGTGGGTGTTTCAGTTGTTGTCACATTATATACCTGGTTGAGATGCCGTCGGGGTCGAAACTTTCTTGTTTCTCCTGGTGCATCCCTTTGGTTTTGCTGTGGCATTCTGCTCCCATGGTTTTCAGTGTACAATTTCTCTATACCTGGTCCCTTATGCGGGATCTTTTGTGACTAAGTACAATCTGTGCTGGACTTATATGACTGAGTGTGGCTTGGGTATCTAATTCTAAATTATGGAATCTGCGTCTAGATGTCTCTATCAGATGAACAAGTTACTTACCTTCGGTAATGATGTATCTGGTAGAGACAGGATCTAGCCACAGATTCCTTATGCCCTTCCCATCCTCCCCGCACTGCGAACTATTTCTCTTTCTTCTTTACATATTGAGCCAGTGTTTTTGGGATATCCTCCTTGCAGACTTCCTTGTTGTATTGCAGGCTCATGGATATCCTCCTTGTGGTTATCCTTGTTTTCTGCATTCTCCTCCATTCTGTACGGTGGTACCTTTGGGGGTTATGTCTATATCTTAGAGGTCAACAGAACATTACTGTTGCTGCTTTCTGCCCTGAGTTTTTTGGGAACTCTTGCATCCCTTGGCTGTTTTTTACGTTTTTTTACATTCAACAGATACGTGACACATGGGGGTCGATTCCGATTCGGGCCGGAAGCGCACCTAACAGTATTCGTCCGGAAAAAATACCAGCCGAACGCGTGTTTCCCGACCGACTCGAACACTCTACCGAACGAACAATTACGATGCGCATAACAGCCCAGATTCCGACCCAGCCGGACTTACCCAATCCAGCTCCTTTTCTCCGCCCGAGCCGGATCCGTAAACGCCGAATCGAGTCGCACGGAACCAAATACACAGCACCTTCCGGCCGGACTAGTACGATGCGTCTTCTGTACGCGCCGAACCAGTCGCTACGTCCGGCACGTTTCAGCATCCGGGAGAGCCGCACATAAGCTCTGATTTGCGCCACAAGAAGATCCACGGCTACGAGACGAACAAGCCAGCGACGAGTACGAGTCGAAGACACGCGAAACCCGAACGAGACGAACCAACCATGAATCCCATCGCGCAGGTCCTACCAATACTCTACATCTATTACCGGGACCGATAAGTCAAACACCAACAATACAAACTAACTACACGTACCTAAAATATGTCACACACACATAGGGATGCACAAATGACGTACACTAGCAACAGCACAATCATAGGGGTGGGATGGGCATCACCAATGCCATACACACCCATAGGTGCCTGGATGCCTGCCACCACCACCACCCCTACTCAGGGGGGCCTGGATGCCTATCACTACTACCATCCCCAATCATGGGGGGCTGGATGCCTATCACTACCACCCCCCCTATTCATGGGGGGCTGGATGCCGATCACTACCACCACCCCTACTCAGGGGGGGACTGGATGCCTATCACTACTACCATCCCCACTCATGGGGGGCTGGATGCCTATCACTACCACCACCCCTACTCAGGGGGGCCTGGATGCCTACCACTACCACCCCCCCTACTCAGGGGGGCCTGGATGCCTATCACTACCACCCCCCCTACTCATGGGGGGCTGGATGCCTATCACTACTACCATCCCCACTCATGGGGGGCTGGATGCCTATCACTACTACCATCC
Source organism: Calotriton arnoldi (assembly GCA_963921515.1). Classification (NCBI taxonomy): domain Eukaryota; kingdom Metazoa; phylum Chordata; class Amphibia; order Caudata; family Salamandridae; genus Calotriton; species Calotriton arnoldi. The sequence continues at coordinate 1,292,162 of CAWUFW010000750.1, read as the reverse complement.
CCACTCATGGGGGGCTGGATGCCTATCACTACCACCACCCCTACTCATGGGGGGCTGGATGCCTATCACTACCACCCCCCCTACTCATGGGGGGCTGGATGCCTATCACTACTACCATCCCCACTCATGGGGGGCTGGATGCCTATCACTACTACCATCCCCACTCATGGGGGGCTGGATGCCTATCACTACCACCACCCCTACTCAGGGGGGCCTGGATGCCTACCACCCCCCCTACTCAGGGGGGCCTGGATGCCTATCACTACCACCCCCCCTACTCATGGGGGGCTGGATGCCTATCACTACCACCCCCCCTACTCAGGGGGGCCTGGATGCCTATCACTACTACCATCCCCACTCATGGGGGGCTGGATGCCTATCACTACCACCACCCCTACTCATGGTGGGCTGGATGCCTATCACTACCACCCCCCCTACTCAGGGGGGGCTGGATGCCTATCACTACCACCCCCCCTACTCATGGGGGGCTGGATGCCTATCACTACTACCATCTCCACTCATGGGGGGCTGGGTGCCTATCACTACCACCCCCCCTACTCATGGGGGGCTGGATGCCTATCACTACTACCATCCCCACTCATGGGGGGGCTGGATGCCTATCACTACTACCATCCCCACTCATGGGGGGCTGGATGCCTATCACTACCACCACCCCTACTCAGGGGGGGCTGGATGCCTATCACTACCACCCCCCCTACTCATGGGGGGCTGGATGCCTATCACTACCACCCCCCCTACTCATGGGGGGCTGGATGCCTATCACTACCACCACCCCTACTCAGGGGGGGCTGGATGCCTATCACTACCACCCCCCCTACTCATGGGGGGCTGGATGCCTATCACTACCACCACCCCTACTCAGGGGGGCTGGATGCCTATCACTACTACCATCCCCACTCATGGGGGGCTGGATGCCTATCACTACCACCACCCCTACTCAGGGGGGCCTGGATGCCTACCACTACCACCACCCCTACTCATAGGACGGGTAATGCATGACACAACCAGCATACTCCCACATAAGGAATCACAGAAAGTTACATCGACCCAAACAACATGACAAGCGTGTGTGGTCCATGTCAAATGCCTACAACACTAAACATGACAATGAACATACAATGTGAGCCACAATCACATGTGTGACACATAAAAGTGTGTGGCCTCCACAATACAAGCCGACCATGGCCACTGTGGCAATGGGGCCCAAAGACCCATCACCACAGTCACCAAAAGGCAAGTGTGGGGTCCAAGGCTGATGGACCTTTTGATCAGTGTGGCAATGGGGCCTATAGCCCCATCACCACAGTCACCAAAAGGTAAGTGTGGGGTCCAAGGCTGATGGACCTTTTGATCAGTGTGGCAATGGGGCCTAAAGCCCCATCACCACAGTCACCAGAAGGTAAGTGTGGGGTCCAAGGCTGATGGACCTTTTGATCAGTGTGGCAATGGGGCCTAAAGCCCCATCACCACAGTCACCAGAAGGTAAGTGTGGGGTCCAAGGCTGATGGACCTTTTGATCAGTGTGGCAATGGGGCCTAAAGCCCCATCACCACAGTCACCAGAAGGTAAGTGTGGGGTCCAAGGCTGATGGACCTTTTGATCAGTGTGGCAATGGGGCCTAAAGCCCCATCACCACAGTCACCAGAAGGTAAGTGTGGGGTCCAAGGCTGATGGACCTTTTGATCAGTGTGGCAATGGGGCCTATAGCCCCATCACCACAGTCACCAGAAGGTAAGTGTGGGGTCCAAGGCTGATGGACCTTTTGATCAGTGTGGCAATGGGGCCTATAGCCCCATCACCACAGTCACCAGAAGGGAAGTGTGGGGTCCAAGGCTGATGGACCTTTTGATCAGTGTGGCAATGGGGCCTAAAGCCCCATCACCACGGTGATCAAAAGGTAAGTGTAGGCATGGTAAAAGCTGCCAAAGACAAACTAAATGGATGAATCCTGGTCACACAACAACTAAAACATCTGTGGCATAGTACTGCTTGTGTCCCATTGCAACATAGATTGGGGGAGGCTAACAGTGCGGTGTCACAGAAACATCGCCTTTGTCCATGTGCATACAAACATCACACATGGGGGACCACATTGCCAACAATCAGCCGATTACACAATGACAGAAGTTACCATCATGATGCTGACCCACATATCTGCACCTATGGACACACAAATGTATATAATCTGTGGAGACTGTGGATGTCAGGTGAACAAATACCATACCATGGCAGCAATGGGACATTCAAACCATGATCATTGTGCTGACTGATGACCCAGGAGTACCAGGGAGAGCAGGGGAAAATCACCAAACTACATACAGCCAATGGCACACTACAGAAATGCCAATGCAGTGATGCAAATGCACTAACACAAACAGGCAGAATCACACTGCATATCAAAGACAACAGGTGATGGGGGTGTGTGCCAGTGTCCACAGGCAACCCCACAACACATGAGGAGGCCTGAATCCCAATTACACAGTTGTGAATACAGTGCCACACACAAGTAACTAATGGATTGGATTCCCCTATGTGGGAAATCTGGCATTGTCAGATGAGAAGGAGCCCAAATTACACATGTCACACAAGCTTGTAGGAACAGCAACTAACACAGCAAGAGACACACCCACCACAGCACTACCCCCAGGGACCCCACATTGTGCAGACACTAGCCTGCATGACAATTCCACTGTGATGACAAAGGTAGATGTTGATCACACTGTGAACCACAGCCATGTGTCCTCAGCTACAAACTACCATCACACCTACACAAGCTCCAATCAAACAGCAGGGCCTGCCAGCCAAGGCCAATATGGAGGTAGTGGTCTAGCCGTGCAACAAGTCACATTTGCACACTCAACACCACACACCCTCATCTGCAACAATGTGCAGCAGTGAAGCTCACATGGACTGGTGACATTGCACATGCACCCATGACAATCCCAGGGGTGGGGGGGAACTAAGGTGCAGAAACCCATCACACATGCCCACTCAACATGACTCGTCCATGTATGACACACTGCACAGTACGCCGTACATGCGCATGATGTGAAATCCACCACAAACAATGGGATCCTGGCCATAGTCACACACCAACGAAGAAGCCAAGGTGAGACACAAAGAACACACGTACACAACTTCCAACATTGCAGCTCTGAGCCTGAGGAGTGGCAGCAGTCACACACACAACGCGTCACAATCACTGAAAGGTACCACAAACTCCAAATCACATTACTTGTGTAAACAACAAGTGCCAAGGGGAATCCTGAATGTGTCCCATCTGCGTTTGCCCACATCCCCAGCCCTGACAACAAAGACAACCTGGGATGACAACCTCATGAACATCAGTTTGCCATGCAACCACATCACAGAGAAACCAGGTCCAAGATGCTGGATGAACACATACCAACTCTGCAACCATCACAAACAGGAACATCCCTAGGGACACAGCCTGTGTAGGAAAAGGGAAGGGAACATGCACAGACATGCTCACACAACACACAACACGGGCACACGCAATGTCACTGGATTACACACAGCCATGAGGGCACTCCACTCCTGTGGAAGCTCCCCTGTGCCAAACCTGGTCTGTGCACAACTCAAACCTATCAGCAGGACACTCCGTCAGTGAGTCAACAACTACAACACACAGAAGCCTCTGCTCACATCAGCCTGGGTACGGGAGTGTCACGTCAGTCATCTGCATACACCCAAAACACGTGGCAATCCAGTTGTACTGTATACACAGATGAGTCCTCCAAAATTGATGTGCAAAACTGCATGTCCAGTGGAGACGGGCACACACTCAGGGTACTAGGAACATTGGACAGTGGTAAGCCCAACAGATGTGCTACAGTGTAGGACAAAGATGGTAATATACAAATGCTAAACGTACATCCCTGTGTCAAATGCTGAACATTACACCCTCAGACTGCAGCAAGGGATGCTATAGATCCAGACTAGATTAGGACACATATACCATGGGCCACATGGAGCCCATCACAGCAAAACTTCATTTACCTGATCTGAACACAATTACAACAGCAAATGCATGATACTACACATCTACATCATGTACCACCAAAGATTAACCACAAGTAAACAAAAAGAGGCTTTATTCAGCAAGTGTGCAACTCAAATCAAAAGTCCAAAATTCACTACGGCCAATGTCCAGTCCAAATACACAGTCCCAACAGGGTGATGTGTGACTACTTGTCACAACTTGCTTGCCTGCACAGGTACCAACAGGGGACATCCCCCTTGGAGGGGCATACGAGGGGCAGGCCAGGCACCGCAGGGACAGGATCAGGGGATGCCAGAAGGAGGCAGGGAAGGTGAGGTGGGTGCAGGAGTGTCACCGGCAACTGCAGTGGAGGTGTCTGACTCAGGGGGGCCGGCACCACTGCAGGGCTCAAGTCCGATGGTGTTGGTGCTGCAACCACTGCAGTGGGCTGGGCAGATGGAGTGGGCTGGGTCCCCAATGCAGTGCCCGAGTCAGATGGGGTTGTTGTGGGCTCCACCGCAGTGCATGACTCCAAGGGAGTGGAAGGGGGGGCAGAAGAGCTGGGCAGGACAGAGGGGGGGGACACGGTCTCCACACCAGTGGCACATACAGGCAGAGCGTCTGGTTTGGGGGTGGAAGAGCAAGTGGCAGGGGGGGAGGGCCTGAGCACTTTGGGGATGCGGTATCGGTGTGCGGGGGAACCTGGGGCAGGGTGTGGCGGTGGAACCTGTGGAGTGGTGGCCTGGGGGATGGAGGTGAGAGACTGGGTGGGTGACTTGCAGGGCGGTGGCGGGGTCTTGCTCTTCTGGGTCCGGGGGGACTTGCGGGTGGGGGGCTCACTCTGCCTGCGCCTGGGGGAGGGTGTCTGGGGGCGAGGGGCACTCCCCTCTGTGTGGGTGGACTTCCTCTTCCCCCGGTATGCTGGATCAGCAGGATCGGAGGGGAAGAGGCCGAGGTCACACAGGATGAGCTTCTGTGCAGCTGGGGTAGCAGGCGAGGCAAGGGAAGGGGTCTTGGAGGGAGAGGATTTGGAGGACTGTGGAGTGGATGTGGATGCCTGTGTGTGTGTGTGTTCCCCATCCCCTGTGTCTGTGGTATCAGTCCCCTGAGGATGCTTGTGTGCACGTCTTGCCTTTCTCTTGGGTGTGTCTGTGGTGCTCGTGTCTGTGTGCTTGGGTGAATGTGCAGGTGTGCATGTGCTTTGGACAGGTAGGGTGGTAGGAAGTGTGGATGGGGCAGAGGTGGGAGGGGTGAGGGACTGTTGGAGGAGGGACACTGCTGCCGTCAGGGAGGAGTCCATGGACCTATTGCTCCTCTGTAGGGCAGACATACCCGTCGAGATGCCCTCCATGAACGACACCAGCTGTGTCAACAGAGTGGTGTGTGCATGGAGGACAGTCAGCATTGCTGTCTGCCCTACATGGAGCTGCCGAAGGAGGTACACAGACTCCTCACTCCGGGCAGCAGGGGACACAGGGGCAGGGGTGCGGTGCCTGGCTTGAAGGAGACATGCTCCCGAGCACGGGAGCCTCCACGGACCTCAGGAATGGGAGCCAATGGGAGGGCGGTGGTGGTGGCGGGGCCAGACAGACTAGCTGGGGTGTGGTGGCTGCTGACACCCGCCTCCACAAGGGAGTCATCCTCCGAGCTGCTGTGGTCCTCAGCTGAGGTGGATGGTGCTGAGGACTCCTCGGTGTGGCTCCCCTCGCCCTCCGTGCCACTGGGTCCCTCTGACCACTCGTCGGACGCTGACCCAGTCTGGCTCCGCTGCTCCTCCTGGTCCGTGGAGCTGTCCCCTCCTGTGGCTGTGGATGTATCTGCATACAATTAGGGAAACAGACAAACATCAGTCACTTGCACTGACCGCACACACCACAGTAAGTACAGCACATCACAGAGCAAGCCCTGGCATCACTAGTAGAACATTCCCAAAAGTCATCACACAGATTAGGAGAAGCCAATTGTCAGTCTGATGGACAGCCATGGAACAGACACCCCTCCTGCCCTTGCACCCATCTGTCTGGTGCCTGTCTGATGGTAAGACCCCAGTGTGGACACATGCACCACCTACACAGTAGTTGGACATTGCTGAGAACACGGTGAAGTATGTGAACATGCCCACGTCACATCTCTTGCCACTGAGTCAGTGCAGGTGTCTGGATAAATGGACGGCCTGAGCCTAAAAAGAAATGCATGTGATGCATACCAGCACCAGACCCCATGAAGCACCCATGTCCGGATAGTCAATGCCACAATGGGGTGCCTGTTGCACATGTCACCACCCTGCAGGATCACCCTTAGGAAGTTTAATGCCATGACACAGGCATGCCTGCAAAGTCATACATCACTGTCTCAAGTCACATGGCCATGTGAGCGAGCAAACAACAGTCTGCACTGTGTCACTATCCTAGGACATGGGGAAGGCAAGTAATGTAACTGACAAGTGCACATGTTCATCCCCCACTAACCACATCCTCTGAACCCGTATTTGTACACTGCACACCATTTGGACTAATGGGAGACATGAAACAGTACTCCCTGAACCAGAGCACCTCACAGTGTGCTGTGAATGATGAACAGCTGCCTGAAAGTCACAGTCTCATACACCTGTCTGCACAGTCAAGTGATCAAACACCTATGAGTCACAGAAGTCTTGTCTCACATGGTCTAATAGCAGATGGCATGCTGACCCCTAACCGAAGGACATCACAGGAGACACAACAATGTAGTCACAGCACAACGACACAGAGGCAGACACCTGAGGCTACATTTCACTGAGCACAGCATGTCAGATGATACACGGGAGTGGGAGTACAGAGTGTATTGTATGCCCTGTAGTAGGCATGACTGTCCGGCTCCACCTGCAAGAGGGATGAGCCCTGGTCAGTGGGCAGGTGGCTAAGCATGTGTGACACATTTGACATACATACTCCTGAGGCCCAGACAATTTACCCACCCGCAGAATGGGGGTGTGGCAAATACCCCAGGGACATGTGGTGAATTAGATGTGCAAGTGGATCACATATCAAAGTTACACCCAGACTACATTGCACGACTCAGGCATTGTGTGAGCAACTGACCCACCCATGAAGGCAAACACAATGTCACGGGGACAAAATCTGTCACCACCTTGAGCAAAGCAAAATGCTAGGACCCTGTACCCAAGTGACACAATTATCCTGAGCGTAAGGAGCACACTGGCGCATCAGATGGGTAGTGGCCAGGTTACAATAGAGGGACATGGGTACTGGACAAGAAGACTGATGTACTGGGGAAGTTTAACCAGGCCAGAGGAGGGCACATAGCATGTTAGACAGAGTTCACAGTGCAGTCTTAGACTCACCCCCTCCTTGCTGCTGTCTGCCCTTCAGCTGCCCATCCAGCTCCGGGAACACCACCGGCAGGATCTGGAGCATGTGGGGAGTCACGGTCCGGTGTCCGCCCCTCCTGCGAGGAGGCGACAGCTTCAGCTGGACCCTTGCGATCCTCCGGGTCCAGCCACGAAGGTCCTGCCACCTCTTCTGGCAGTTGCGGATCCGGCGCTTGTAGACCCCCACGGATCGGACTGCCCGGACGATGTCCAGCCAGATGTCCTGCTTCCGATGGGCATCAACCTGTGAGGATGAGAAAGTGAAAAGGCCATTACTACACATGCAACATATCCGTGCATCACACAGTTGGAAATACATGTCTCAATCACAGGGGCATATGATGTACACAGGCAGTGCAACGAGGGCTATGGACAGTTTGCCAGCAGTTACTACATGGTATCATTGCATGGGTAGTGAACCTTGTTTGAATGCACTGTTACTCCACTGTACCTGTTCAGTGCAAGTGACTACACACTTTGGGGGGTGCGAACTACTCAGTGGGCATGCCAGCCAGTGGTGTGCACACTGTAAATCCTGCTAGTCAGGCAACTTGCACAATCAGTGAGGCAGTGGACAGCACACTCACCTGCTCCCCTGGTGTCCCATACAGCTTGCTGTACTGTGGAAGGAGGCTGTCCAGCAGGGCCTGGTTCTCCTCATGGGAGAAGGCTGGGGCTCTCTCCATGGTACGTGCCATTGCAGCAGCCAGAGGATGCAGAGACAGCAGCAGTGTAGTGGCAGATGTCGTCCTGGAGCATGTAGTGCAGGCAAGTGAGCTCTCAGGGGAACAGCCAGCATTATATGTGTGCTGCAGAGGCAGATACTGTCCCATGTGTCCAAAGTGATAGGTCCAAGTCGGTAGCATCTTCTGAATCTGGCCAATCCATGGAATAGCAGCTCCAATACACGCCCACAGCATCCTTCAAAAAGTTCAACTTCATGACACCCATGAATTTGCAACATTGTTGTGGCTGGCCAACTGAATTCACTGCATCAGACTCGTTGAAAATTCAAAAACCGCATCCGTTGCCATGCCAGGCCCCAGCCAATGCGTGCACACCGATCGGACCATGGCTGTACAACGCGTACCCGTGATACAACGCGTACCCACTCACATTGAATGCAATGGTCCGAGCGGGCACACCGATCGGACCATTGCTGTACAACGCGTACCCGCGATACAACGCGTACCCGCTCACATTGAATGCAATGGTTCGGCGGGCACACCGATCGGACCATTGCTGTACAACGCGTACCCGCGATACAACGCGTACCCGCTCACATTGAATGCAATGGTCCGAGCGGGCACACCGATCGGACCATTGCTGTACAACGCGTACCCGCTCACATTGAATGCAATGGTCGGCGGGCACACCGATCGGACCATTGCTGTACAACGCATACCCGCGATACAACGCGTACCCGCTCACATTGAATGCAATGGTCCGAGCAGGCACACCGATCGGACCATTGCTGTACAACGCGTACCCGCTCACAGTGAATGCAATGGTCCGAGCGGGCACACCGATCGGACCATTGCTGTACAACGCGTACCCGCTCACATTGAATGCAGTGGTCCGAGCGGGCACACCGATCGGACCATTGCTGTACAACGCGTACCCGCGATATTGCTGTACAACGCGTACCCGCTCACATTGAATGCAATGGTCCGAGCGGGCACACCGATCGGACCATTGCTGTACAACGCGTACCCGCGATACAACCCGTACCCGCTCACATTGAATGCAATGGTCCGAGCGGGCACACCGATCAGACCATTGCTGTACAACGCGTACCCGCTCACATTGAATGCAATGGTCCGAGCGGGCACACCGATCGGACCATTGCTGTACAACGCGTACCCGCTCACATTGAATGCAATGGTCCGAGCGGGCACACCGATCGGACCATTGCTGTACAACGCGTCCCTGTACAGGTCACACGCATGTGTCACCATGCTGGTCAATGGGGAACCTATGCCAGCCACATATACTTTCCAGGGACTCTGGGGCACACCTACTACACCACACCCAGTCCACACTGTATCTAAGGCATGTGTGGCAGCATGACCTTATCTGTGTATGGGTGTGTACATGTTGTTTTTGGGCTGGCACTTGGGGGCAGACACACCCAGGCTGTGCACATGTTAATGGGGACAGGGTCCTTTGTGTGTCGTGCACATGACCACTGGGATGTGCAACTGTTCATTTTTTGGAGCATGTTGCATGGTCACATTTCCAGGTTGTGTATATGTATGACATGTCACATACCCCAAGGCTCATGTGGGAAAGCATGTACATCACAGGGTGGCCCATTGCCACAATAGTCATGTCCCTCCGCAGTCTGTGTGCATGTTGTGTTTCACATGTCTGACTCCATGTGCACAATGGGAGACAGTCTCCACATCCACGTTGTTTGTGCATGGACTTAGATTTTGTGTGTGTGTGTCACAGACGTCCATGTCTGTCCTGCAAAGGCTACAGGGGGCACTACCTGTGGGAGTCATGTTTGATTTTTCTGACGTGTACATGATACGCCATGTCATGCCAGTGTCCATGTGGCAAGACAGTGTCACTGGGAATCTACCTGTCAATGAGTTGAGATGCCTGTGGCGCATCTGTCCAGACGTCACTGTGGTATGTGTGTGGAATGTGAGAGCAGTAAATGGGAACTGTGACACAGCCAAATGGTTTCACATAGCACACCCTGGGATCTGTTGTCCACAGATGTTGAACAGAGATGTTACATGATGTCCATGTGGGTGCCATATGTGTCCAAACAGAACGAGACACACATCAAGTACTAGTGTTTGCTGATGATGTAGCATGTGAACTACAGTATGGTGAATGGCACATATGTGGGGTGACTGACAATCTTGACTTCTTCACCTCTGCACTGCAGGGCTCCTGCTGTCCATCGACCATTCCCAGACCTGGCAACGATGGTGGAACGTGACAGCATCCGACGGTACCGCTTCACCAGGCAGCTGATTGAGGATTTGGCTGTGCGGTTGGACCCACCTTTGCAGCCTGGCCGGCCGTATCCGTCAGCGCTGACCCCCAAGGTGAAGGTGATGGCAGCCCTACACTTCTTTGCCACCGGTACCTTTCAACACACTGTGGCATCTACTGGTGGTATATCACAGACTATGTTCAGCCGTGTGCTACACGATGTTTTGGTGGCGATGTTGAGATGCCTTAACCAGTACATCTATTTCCCACAACGTCACCGACTCACTGACGTCAAGAGTGACTTTTATGCCCTGGGGAGGATGCCATATGTCATTGGCTCCATTGATGGGACACATGTGGCTTTGGTACCACCACAGGCACATGAGCAGGCATACAGGAACAGGAAACATTACCATTCTGTCAATGCTCTGGTGGTATGTCTTGCAAACATGACCATCACACGTGTGTGCCCGTTTCCCCGGTTCTGCACACGATGCCTACGTGATGAGGAGTAGTCGCATCCCGAGGATGATGTCACAGATGCCGAACCAGCGTGCTTGGCTTGTCGGTGTGTACTGACTTTGTACCATTGTGTGTGTTGTGCTATGTTGCTTTCCACACACTTTTCAATGTTGGCTAATGTGCAATTGTCTGTCTGTAGGTGACTCGGGATACCCCAACATGCCGTGGTTGCTGACACCCCTCAGGAACCCTGTGACACCAGCCCAGATGCGCTACAATGAGGCACATGGTCAGACCAGGAGTGTGATTGAGCGGACCTTTGGTCTCCTGAAGAGCCGCTTCCGCTGCCTGGACAAGACTGGAGTGTCCCTCCCATATGCCCCAGCAAAGGTGTGCAAGATTATCATCGTCTGCTGCATGCTCCACAACCTGGCAGTGCGGAAGGAGTTGCCTCTCATCCTGGATGACGATGACCAACATCCGCCACCTGTGGAGGATCCAGGCCTGGGCCACGATGCCAGTGATGATGATGATGATGGTGATGGTGATGTCCGCACACAGCTCATCACCAACTTCTTCAGCTGAATGTGAGTATCCAGAGTGTTGTACTATCAATGAATTTGATTTGCATGATATGTGTGTGTGGTGCTCTGGTGCTGTTTGAGTGTGGCCATGTGCAACTTGACTGGATGCGTGCGGAGATGTGTCCTTGCAGGTGGTCTGTACTTGCCAACAGTGTAGACATGCTAACTTGCTTTTGTGTATTTAACTTGTGACAGGTATTAGACATGAGTATTGCCGTTCTGCGCTGTTCTTCAGTGCTTTTGACTGTGTGTCATGTCTGTCCTTCACAGGGTGCTGCTGGAGTTGTTAGAACAACTTGGATCCCCCGAATCAATGATTCAACTTCCAAGGTGGCAGCAGTTGTTCCCCTACAGGTGATGTGCCACACACCCCTGGACTGTCTATCTTCTGCATTGTTTGACTTTGTGGCCACAGCCAGGTGGGATTAGCTTGCATTTGTAGTGGAAACAACATGTTGCAAATGTGTAATAAACCTGTTCTACATTTTGGGGTGTGCGTTGTCTGTAGTCACACATCTGAGTGACATTTGCTTCCTGCACCTGTGTTGTAGTTGACACAGACTGTGAATATGTGTGGTGTCTGTGCATTGCACTGTATTTCCAGGCAACATCAGTGTAGGGGATGAGTCATATGGCCCTGGTGTGTATGTGTTGTGTGGCCCTAGTGGTGTGTCTCCCTCATATGTGTCACGTCGCCATGACTGCCATGACGGTGTTGGACTTGCTGTAGCAGTCAGCATGCACAGTGTCATATTTCTGATCATCCTTCTCCATGACAGAGACCACGTTGGAATCACAACAGAGGCAGATATGTTTTTTTGGTGAGTTTATTTACAGAAGGTGTGGGGATGGTGCACAGGATGGTGGGTGCTGTACATAGAATTATGAATCCAAAGTTCCCATGTGAATTGGAAGTCCTGGTAGATGAAATGTCCAGGGTATAGTCCACAGTCATCTGATGAATTTGTACAACTAGAGCTCCCCATGTCATGTGGGCGAGTTGGGTTGCCATCGACAGGGCGTGCAGTTTGCACACAGAGGAAAAGTTCCAGAACAGGTGTTGGCTTCCTGGGGGATGTAGCTGGCCATGGGCCTCCCAGTTTGGCCTCCTCGGACGGCCCATCTTCTTGGGGGGGGGACCCTCAGGTGCAGGCTGCCGCGGTGCAGGGTACTCTCCGCCAGAGTCCTCCTCCCTCTGTCATAAGGTTTCTGCACATACACAGAGCTATGCACAGGAAAATGGGACCCCGGAATACAGTGGTTTGCCACCATATACCGTAGCACCCAAAAACCCCAACCCAACTAGCTTAGCATCCCATTAGCACCCAAGTACTAATGTTTGGACAACCCAGAACACGGTATCTTTATCTCAGGACTCGCAGAAGCAAGAACACTCTTTCATCACTCACTCGTACTTGTCCACAAGGTGCGTAGGAAGAGACACTGGATAGGTTAAAATGTTTATTCCAACTTACGTGCTCTAATGTACAGTACACGTGTCAGTACTAATAGCATAATGCATATGACTAATATAAGCAGCATGGTTACAATTCCATAGAATACAAACGGGGAAAGCATCTCAGAGCTCAGTGGATAAACGTATAAATAACATTACCACCCTCCCCTTGCAGTAAGATAGTTTATTATAAAAATAGAAGACCTCTGGGCTTTGACTAGCGAACCCCCATACCTCAGTCTCTAGATGCAGAATTACATCAGCAGGACATCATAGCTCTTCTCACTGAAAGGGATTTCTCCAAGTGTGTTAAGCGCTAGTAAACCACAGTATTAAAAGCATACCAAATTCTTCATGGCAATTGCACCTAATGTTATGTCTGGGTGCGCGAGACTGGCCATATCAGGAAGAACCAAAATACATTGTTATGCGACCTTGTACATGTTTGTGCAGACTGAGCCCAAAAAGGTGAACAACAGAAAATGCAGACAGTGCAAAAGAACTTGGCACGAGCAAAGGGCGTTGAAAGCCCGGCTCAGTGTAACGTGCGCAAAGAAAAGCAGC